>CM065385.1:1785000-3015000 GCA_033060915.1 Euryodendron excelsum | reverse complement strand
GGGGACGAAGTTAGTAGTAACTCCCGACACTTTTGCTGAGATGTTTGGTCTTCCTAAGGTGGAGAACCCGGACTTTGCTTTTCTGGATGTAGGCCAGCCTGACTTAGCTACCATTTCCCGGGAGTTACTTCTAGAAGGTGACACATGGGATGGGGAGGTACAGTGTAATAAGATGCGTCTCAAGGATAAGTACCTCATATTATTTCTCTTTTCATGTCATTCTTTATTACCCTTGAAGCGCACCGTTGGTATGAGTGTCACAAGTGCCGCATTATTGTGGGCCATAGGTACTGAAAAGTCTATTGATTTGCCTCGTATGATGTTTATATCACTATGTATGGCCTATATTTCATCGGATGTCAAGGGTTCTATACCATTTACAGGTTTTTTGACTGCTCTGTTTAACAAATATAGAATTTCTATTCCGATGGACCTCATTAGGTTAGAATCGGAGAAGCCTATTGATAAGAGTTCTTTGAATAGATTTGAGGGATAGAGGAAGAAGAGGAAGTTAGCAGCTGGGGCACCACCTGCTGCTAGGGTAGAGGAGTTGCAGGTGGCGATTGCAGGCCTGAGGATCGACTTAGAGACTCGGATGACAGATTTCGAGGGTAGGATGACCACATTAGAGCAGCAGTCGGCCCAGCATACTACTCTGTTGTAGGAGATTAAGGGGATGCTCATCCGGATGCAGTCGGATGATGAGGATGATGATGAGGAGTATGGATTTGGGGGAGTCTAGACCATTTTATCACTTTCTTGTATAGCTTATCAGTCTAGAACTCATGGAGGTTCATATAGATAGAACATTGGAATCATAGATATTTGTGAATGTGAATCTGGTTAGTTTTGTTGATACAATGACGTGTCTTTGACGATTTGTGATCATGTATTTTTTTCGATTAATTGGGAATATAAAACCTGATGATATTTTGTGAGCTGTTTAATGCACCATTATTTTTCTGCAAGTTATTGAAACGAGTTTAAGTTCTTGTTCTATTTATATTGAATATCATCCAGAACAGGTATGTTTTCTGGTTCCACTTAATTTCATTTGGACTCTTCGCATTCTATGGCAATATTGTTGATGTTTCAATTATTGTGGATGTGTTGAGATTTCTTACGATTGGAACCATGACTAAATCATTATGTTTTGTTTTCAAAAACAATTGAATCAACTAGCAACTGTGCATAGTAGGGTGTTTAAGTGGATTATCGTGTTGACTTATTCTTACATTGCTTAATGCTGAGCTGTCTATGTTGTATAGAGAGAGGGGATAACTTACACTGAGCACAAGTCGTGTTTTCAAAGTGAACTTGCTATAGATTTCCATAACTACTTCCATTAAGTGGAGATATACACTTGGTGAGCTTTAGAGCCATGAATCGTGCTTGTGAGTGATTTTTTTGTACACTCAAGGAATTTATTGAAGTTTGTTGTTTGAATAGCTTCATTATAATTGAAATTGGTTTACATGTATAGTAATAGCTTGGAATAGTTGACACCTTTTACCTGGTTGAATTGTTTGACTTATGCATGTCTAGATTTCGATACATAGAGGCCAAGTCATTCTTTCTAGTAATTGTATATAAATGATCGTGAAAAGCGTGTGAATATGGAAATCTTAAATGTGAAGGAGAAAAGACATGTAGCATGCTTTGTTGAGAAGTTATGAAAGATCGGAGTTATGAAAAAAAAAGGAAAGAAAACTGGTTAAGGCAGTAAAGTAGAAGTTCAATACAATGACGGAATTTGAAAAGTTTGAAAGAAGAACGAAGAAGAACAAAAATGAAACCCTAGAAGAGGAAAATAAAAACAAGAATGAAAAAAAGGGGTTTGAAGTGTATGTTTAGTAACTTGGCATGTGTAGTGGCCAATGCAAATGTTAAGATCTTTTGCCACTTGATTCTCTTTATTTTCTTGGGCTGCTCTTTGTTTTGGACGGCTTTAAGTATCTGGAATTGCATAAGTCTTTGAGTTCTCGCATGTAAAAGCTGTAATGTCAAATTCACAACTGTTACATTGACTGTAAGCATTCCTTTCATGAAGCTATGCTAAGTCGATACACCTTATAATTTTGCAGTTTTTAAAATTGGGATTGCTTTATTTGCATTGTCTTTACACTTACTCGTATAACGGGCAATCCATTGAAGGAAACCGGTTTGTTTTATTGTTGAGAGTGTATGCCTTGTGAGATTTGAATCGAAGCTATCGGTTGTTGTTATGGGAGGTATGATAGGTAATCTTTGGGAATACGACGCCTATTTACAGTTGAACCTCTCGTGTGTATTGCATTTGATAGTTTGGTGGTTAGCATGACATGAATGGGTTGATTTGAAATGCTTGCATTGTATTGTGTTCAAAAGCTGTTGTTAAACTGTTTTCGAATACATTGCCTAATGTTGATGTTTATGGGTATTTATCACTATAAGCCCTCACGAGACACTACTCGTCTACTAGGGGTGACCTATGGGTTTAAAGGCTTGATGCATACGCTAAATACAATCGGGATTCTTTCGAAATGAGAAATTATGTTTTGTTTTCTTAGTTTTGCTAAGGACTATAGAAAGGTTAGTCGGGGAGGGGGGGGGTGTGATTGAGCTGCATAAGTGCAGTTCAATGCAACTAAACTGATCTAAGTTAGCTCTAGATTAGGTTAATTATACCCTCTTTAGTGTATTATGTACTGATAATCGTGTTTTGAGTTCACTGCAGGTAAATGTTGATAAAGAAGAGGATTTGGAGCCATAAAAGTGATTTGGGGTACGGGCACGCATATTGAGGGCCGTTGCTGGGATTTATCTTGGGAAACGTGCAACTTATCCTCCGTATCTTAGAATGAAATGAAAGATGCGCCGTTGAAAAGATCTCGCAAAGTTATACAAGTTCACGTCTAACTAGCATTTCGAGA
This sequence comes from Euryodendron excelsum, assembly GCA_033060915.1. Taxonomy (NCBI): domain Eukaryota; kingdom Viridiplantae; phylum Streptophyta; class Magnoliopsida; order Ericales; family Pentaphylacaceae; genus Euryodendron; species Euryodendron excelsum. The sequence goes on along the minus strand of CM065385.1, from coordinate 3,012,088 downwards.
AATGGACTCCAAAAGCATTGAAATGAAGCTACAAAGGGATAAGGAAAGATAGCTGGAAATTGTGGAAAAACACACTGAGAGTTCGAACGGTGTAACTAAGAAGAAAATAGGCGTTCAAACCATGGCTAGCAAAAGTTGAAGATAATGATGTTTTTGCCTTAGGGTTCGAACACCCATATGAGGGTTCGAACTCTCAGAAGTTGGTCAAATAAAATGGGCATGTTCAGGCCTTAGGGTTCGAACCCTAATTATAAAGGGAAATGGGCGTTCGAACCATAAGAAGGAAAAGGTGTAATTTAGGCTGCTGAGGGTTCGAATGCCCTAAAGAGGGTTTGAACTCTAAGAACGATTTTTGGGTCGAAGTTTTCTATTCCTGTTAGGACTCAGCTTGCGATGTATATATATCTCTTCGATTTTTTGGAGAGGGGAACATTTTTCTTGAGGGTTTTTACTACTTTTTAGTCTAGATTCATAGGGGTAGCTAGGTTTTTTCATTATTCTTGTAATTAGTTCTAATAAATTCAAGTTTTACTGTTTTAATTCAAGATTGTGTTCAGGAACATTGCTCCCTCATGAAGTACAAAGTCCTTTCATATCAAATACCAAGGGCCTACAGTCATATGCACCCGAGGGGTAGCGGAGTACGGCCAAATGCAAAAGCAAGAAACCTAGGGCCCGGGTTAAGTCAGTTCAGTTGGAAGAAAGAAAATTGAGCTATCTATTTGGAGAAAATAAAGAAAAAGTGGAAGCTGGACTCGAAGAAAGAGAAGTTAAGAAAGGGAGGAAACATCACGAGGCAGTTACAAATCTTAGGGGACGCATGATCGTGTCTGCCTCAATAAAGGAGGAAGAGATCAACAATTGTACCAACCTCAACTATTCCCATGAAAATCTAATCATCTGCCTAGAGATAAGTGGCAAGTGGAGCTTTAAAGACGTGAATATTATCCTAAAGCCCAACTGAGAAGGACTCCCCATAAAAAGCATACAAGAGAGGGGTATTTTCACCCACTTTCTTTCTATCCCTTTACATTTCATCCCTAAATTAATATCTGCATTTCTATTCCTTTAAACAAAACTACATGCTTGTCACTAATATAATAAAATGATTAAGTCTTTTTATTCATTGCTATTATCTTATATTATTCTTGTGAATGGTGAATGCTTCCTACACAAAGGGCATGGTTTATCTTATGAAATGCCTGACTTGAAAGGATGGTAACATGAGTTAGCCACTCGCCAAATAATCAGCTTTCTAAAGAGAGACAGGATAGGGATGAGTGAGAAAGCTACCCAAAGGCAACACTTGCAAGACACCGAAGCTAAGCGATCTATGGCCAGATTATCAATATGAAGAGGAGCCATTTTTCATTTTTCCATATAAAAAAAAAATGTTTATATTCCCTTTGTTTAGCCCCTAGTGCCTCGCAAAAAGCAAATTATTCCTTGTCAACCCCGATCTAAGACCATTCCCTCCATGCTGGGGCAGACAATAACTGAGAACTCTAGGAATGTCATCCATCCTCTATCATGCTGAGGCAACGTTAAAGGCTCTATGGATCAAGCAATCTAGTTCAAAGTGAAGAGAGGCCCTCATTTCATTTCCCATACAGTCAGAAGCAACCCCTCACCAAAGCCATTTATCTTTTTCGAGAAAACCCTAACCTACGGATCACCGCCCATAATTGGTTAGATTGAATTGTTAAGAAAAATTTCTAAGGAAAAAAGGGTTGTAGAATTGTTTGTTTCATAAAAGGAAAGAAAAGAGATGAAAAGGAAAAAGAAAAGCAAAGGAAAAGAGTTGTCAAGGGGCAGGAGGCCATAAAAAAAAAGAAAAAAGAAAAAAGAATGTTTGTGTTATCCATCTCTTTCTCCAAACTTATTTTTCAGAATCACAATCCTAAGGTAATTCTAGCCTTTTCATGGTTAGGGTTGGTTTAGGAAAGTGTTACATTTAAAGTGGCTTTATGGTCCATATTTTTAAATCCTTGTTGTTTTCAAAACCATAATCCTAGAATGGTTCTAATCCTTTCATAGTTAGAATCGTTTTAAGAAAGTGAGATATTTTTAGAGGCTTGCAAAAGTCCATATTCAAATCCTTTTCCAAATTGTTTTTCAAACTTACTTTCTAAAACCTCTTTTTAAATCCTCTCTGAAATCTCTTTTCACATCTACTTTCTAAAATCTCTTCTTCAATACACTTTCTTTCTAAATACTTTCTCCAATCTTCTTTCCAAAATTGCTTCCTAACAATTGTTTTTCTAAAAATTTCCTTAAAAAAAAAAAACTTACTATCCTAAAAACTCTTTCTAAAATCTTTTTCCTAAAAACTTTTCCTAAAAACTCTTTCTATAATCTCTTTCCTAAGAAGTCTCTTGCAAAATCCCTTTTCAAAAGCTTTCTTCAAAATTCCACTCTCTAAAAAACACTCTACAAATTTTATTCCTAGAAATTCCCTTCAAAAGATTTACTTTCCATAACCTCTTTTCTTTGAAGCCCAAGTCAAGCCCTAGACCCATGATTAGGAAACCCTAGTCATCTCCTAAAACATGATTTCCAATCTTGCCTCAAAACATAAATTTTCAAAATCTCTATTTTCTACGTCAAATCTTAGATTCCTAAAATCACTTTTCCTATACCAAAATCATAGACTTCCAAACCTAAATTTTTCAAAATTCCTCCTTTCCAATCCTATGTCAAATCAAATCTTCCGTTTTTAGAAACTAGATCCAATCATCCGTTTTTGAAACAAAATCAAATCCATCTCTTTTTGGAAATAAAATTCAATCTTTTATTTTAGGAAATAAGAATCTAAATCTTTCCTAATTTCATACCTTTCCAAATCTCAATTTTTCAAAGTCTAAATTTTTCAATCTTTCTTAAACTCAAATCTTTCCTAACTCCAAGTATTTCCAAAACCCAAACTTTGAATCTTTCTAAATTCAAACCTTTCTTAAATTCAAACATTTCCAAAATCCTAAACTTTCTAGTTCCAAATCTTTCTTAAATAAAACTTATCCTAATTCAAATCTTTCCAAAAATTAACTCATTCTTAAAAAGGAAACTTTCTTATTTCAAACATTCCAATTTCAAAACTTTCCTAATTTTAAACTTTCCTAAAATAGAACTTTCCTATTTTGAAACATTCCTAATTCGAATATTTCCTAATTCCAATCTTTCTTAAATTCTAACTTTCCTAATCTTCTAAGTCCAACATTCGAGTCAAATCTTCTCTAAATTCCTTCCAAGTCAAGTCAAATATTTCTTAAACCTCAAGTCTTTACTAAGTCTCATCTTTCCTAAATCTAGGTTTCCTAAAACCAAGCTTTCCAAAACCAATCTTTTCAAATCATCCAAGTAAATCTAATTTCCAACTCGAAGTCTTTTTCAAGTCAAACCTTATGTTTTCTATCGGACTCTTGTTCGAACTACGACTGACCTGAATAGTAAAAAAAGGATACGTTGGCAACCTTCATGGGTACGGTCATAACCTTTTTCAAACTTCTATTTTCACAACCTTTTTTGAAGCTTCTATTTTCACAACCTTCTTCAAATTTTCAATTTTATAACTTTTCTTAAACTTTAAAGTCCAAAAATTTATTTTCAAAATTCTATTTCCAAATCTTTCTTTCAAAATTAAATCAAGTTCTTTTCAAATCTTTTTTCAAAAATCAAAATCTTTTCTTGCACTTGTATATCATGCATCATGCCAAATTTCTTTTCAAAGTTCTTTTCTAAAATTGATAGTTTTGGACATTTATTAATCAAAGATTCTGAGTGAGTGAACCTAGGATGAAAAGACATATAGGTACCACAAGGGCAGGGTAGGGTGATGGCTTAGTGTGTCTTCCCTACACGTAACCAACCTCCGAACCAAGATCACTGTTTTCAAGGACCCAATGGAGTTATTTTCAAAAAAGGGCTTAAATATTTCCAAAAGTTGCCAAACAACCTCTTTTCTTAAAAACCCTCTCTTAAGGAAGTTTTTTCAAAAAAAAAAACCTTAAGTGTAATCTTCGTTTAGTAGCAACTCCAAACTTTTTCCAATAGCTCTTATTCAAAATGAATTTTCCAATTCAAACCTAGTCGCACTCATTCTTCTAGGAGGATGAGTTCTAACAATAGAGTACTGTATTTTTCTCACTTATCTTTTTCTTTTGATTTTGACTTTGTTTAGTTTTCTATCTGCTTTGCTGATTCAAGTTATTCCTTTTTGTAGGATGTCAGTGCTTTTAGTAGTTGGCTACCTCCTTCTGAGCCGAGCTTTGGAGATTAAGATCCAGACATTGATTTTGACCATTGATTGGTGCCCTTTGTCATGGGCCTAGCATTTCTTTCACACTATATCCTGGATATACACTAGAGTTTGGTTTTTGTTTGGCATTTTATTTATAACCTTCAAATAAGATGGATGTTTATGATTTAGATAGCTAGATGTATGTATAGATGCATGAATAGGGATAAAAGTTAGGATTACCATGATGTTGATGCTGTATAACATATGATATTGCATTGCAATGGTGACTTTTGTTTCCACAAGGAATTGTGCTTTATGTATGCGAAGCTCATGCTGAAATTTTAATAAAAAGGCAAACACGTGTTAGGGATGCACATAATGAAATGGATGGGTTGTGAACTGACATGCTCGAGGTGTTGTCGAGCTCTACATCCTCAGAATGACAACTCTTTCTTTTTCAAGGGTCTCTTTTGGCTCAACCTTACCTTGATTGGATGATGATAGTATTTCGTACCTTTCTCGTATTTCTAGTCACCTCTGACTTCTTACTTGGGTCAATGTCTAGGATTATTTGGTTTAACTCTCAATCTTCTGAGGAGGCTTTGCTTTAAGATCGCAATGTGGGCTAAGCTATAGGGTTTAGAGAATCAAGTGGGATCTGTTAGCCCTAAGTTTATTCATATGGAATTTTATATATAATTTTGATAATAACTTACTTTGATTTATAAAATTTTTTTTATTAAATATATTCAATGCTTTTAATCCTTGGTCTAGTTGGTGTAACAAAATTTTGCAGGATTATGAAGCACTTAAAAGAGAAATCAAGACTTAGAAAGTAATATCTAAATTATTGAGAATCATATTTTAAGGAAACTTGATTTAAGGAAGAAATTATAAGACATATTTTTTTTTTAAGGTTGAAAATTGATGAAACTATATCCTATGATACAGTCATAGCATTCTACTCATATCGTTTGATCCAACTGTTGGATTATTTAGATTCTTAAAGTTAGAAAAATCTGACCTCCATGTCTACAACTTTTTTTTTATATACATTTTCAAATTTGAATGTTATAAGGGAAAAAATGAAAGTGGAAGTGAAGGCAACTCTGCAGAAATTTAACTATACCAATTGGGAGACAGTTTGAGTATTTTGATCATAACTTTTAATCTGACCATTGGATCGACTGATTCTTAAGGTTAGGAAAATATGACTTTCGTGTCTACAACATTTATTTTATAGCCATTTTCAAATTCAAACGTTATCAAGGCTAAAATTGAGCTAGAATTGAAGGCATCTGTGTAAAAATTCAAATATGCTAGCTGGGAGACAGTTTGAGTAATTTTGATCATAAATTTTGATTTAACCATTGGATTGACCTAATTCTTGAGGTTCTAAAAAGCTGACTTCCATGTCTACAACATTTTTGTTATATCCATTTTCAAATTTGAATGTTATCAAGTAGAAAATTGAGATGGAAATGAAGCCATTTGATTAGAAATTCAACAACAAATCTGACAGCAACTTGCTTAACGGGAAGAATTGTTTTAAATGCTCTCCAACAGCTAGAAACTCATTTGAAGCTATAAATCAACCTTCAATATTCATATATAAATAGAGATATACCCGGGGACCAATCAACAACATCAAGAACAATAAGAGTTTATGCTTCAAAGTGTTATTCATCCTACAAAGTCTTTTAGAGCTTCATTGTATTTTATCTTGTAATGTTTTTAGAGCTTTATTGGCATATCTATTTTTTGAGAGAATTATTTGTAAGCAAGAGTGGTTGTACTCTTATTCTTTCTTCTTGTAAAGGAAAGACTAGCTAGGAGAAATAGCTACGAGTTGGGTGTGACTAGCATCTGTACAAAAATTAGTTGTAGTGAGGGATCACTTGGTTGTGTGTGACTAGCTCCTATATGAAAACTAGTTGGAGGGGTGTGACTAGCATTTGTGGAAAAAAATTAGTTGTAAAGGAGAACTAACACCTAGGTTAAAAGGCTAGTGGTTGTATCTATGGTTTGGATATAGTGGAGAAAAATATCAAGGAAGGAGCCTTGGGGAGTGGACGTAGACTTTGGAGTTGAAGTCGAACAATGATAAATCTTAGTGTCGTATTCTCTTCTTTCTATTTCCTTTACTTTATAGTTTGAATTACTTGCATGTATTTACAACATATTATTAGTTGATTAATATTTATTTGAATATTTAGTTACAATTTTTAAATCTAAATTTATTTGTTGACTTATTGTTTAAACGCCAATTCACCCTCCCTTGGGTTGCCACATGGACTATCAGATCAACAAGCTCAAATTTAATGTTGTTTTTGGTAGGGTTTAGATCCACACCATCTTGATTAGGTCTTCTAGCGAGATTTTGTCTCGTAGTACCCTTCTTTTGCCTTGGCAATGTGTTCGGCACATTGAAACCAAGCAATTCCTTTTCAATCGAATAGAACTTTAACAGGGTCGTAATGTGGGTCATTGTAACCACCCCATTTTTGCGCACTCGACAATCTCTGCTCCGATCGGACTCACATTCAAATCGACACAGACACATTTAATCCCAAACTAGTTTTCCAAACTCAACTCAGTTAACTAATCGCTTTGCCAGCCCACCAGGCTTAATAGAGGCAAAATGCCCTTGGGGCATTGCTCGGTCCAATTCTAGTTGGCACGTCTTCCTAGAGATGGTAAGTCCTTATTTTAACCTCAACTCTAGTTTCAATTCCAATTCAAACTAATCAAACTCAAACCGGCATGTCTTTTGAGAAAGTTAATCCCTCGGACTGTAAGTTCATCCAATCCATCACATTCTCTAAGAAAACTCCTTGGAACGGTAAGTCCCTTTAAACCTGTCAATGGGGACATAACCCAAGTCCCCGAGATAGTAGAACAGCTCACTTCTAGTGCCTCCTAGCCCGCCAATATAGAATGTCCATTATACGACATGTCTTTTGAGAAAGTTGATTCCTCAAAAGCACTCATAAACTGATCGACATTAGAAATTGCCAACAGAACCCCCATGGCACGAGACTGAACTCACCTTTTGGTCATGGCACGTTTACCAAAGGACAAGATACCTTTGGAAACCAACTCATCACACACTGTCAGAGTGGCAGAAACATTCAAAACCCAGGTCAACACTAGTGCCTGCTAGCCCACTCCGGTGAAAAATGACCAAACTGGCCTTAGGCCTTTTCTAGCACGTTTCTCAAGAAAGTACCTAAGTCCCCAAAGCGGTAAGTCCACCAATCCCAGATTTTCCCAAAGACAATCCAACATGTTCAAGTACCTTCCAGTCGGTTCCGAACCAATTCCGAGACTATTAAATGAAAATGACCATTTTGCCCCTAAGCATCCGATTGCCTCCGGGAACCACACTGGCTTTGGGTATCAAACTGGTTTACCTCATGAGGATGCTTCTAATAGTATTCCTAATCTTCCAATGCTTTTTCGGATCATTTCGAGTCTATTCCAGCAAACCCGGTACAAATTGATTTTACCCTTAGTGGGTCGGTCGCCTTTTTCAACCACACCGGCTTTGGGTATCAAACCAATAACCCTCTAGAACACTCTTAATAGTGTTTTCAACCTTCAAGCCTTCTCACGGGTCACTTCAAGTCCATTCTGATTTTTTTTCAGTTCAAATAATCGTTTTGCCCATGGCGAGCTGGTCGACCTTTTCAAACATTCTAGCATTTCTTCTCAAGATATTTACCTCCGAGACACTCAAAGGCTCTTGTTCATTCCCGGTCAAGTTTGGTTACTCAAAACCTTCCGGATCATTCCCGAACTTTCTAGAGTCACTCCTAGTGGAGCCAAGCTAAAATTGTATTGTAGTCACTAGGACAGGTGCTGAAATCTTTTGCCTTGTGTCCCAAGGGTCAAAAAACACGTTTCTTGCCGTTTTAAAACATTTCTAAGTGGTTGGCGCCACTGGTCCAAAAAATGGTCTAGTGCCACTGCTAGTAGTGCCCGTGGAGTTTTTGCCCTAGCACCATGTCAGGCTATTTTGTTTGTCTATAAATACAGACCCTCCCCTTGCATGAAAAGAGTCCGCAAACTCAGTCCAAAAACTCTCTCTCTCAAAATTCAGAGCTCGAAGTCTCTCTAAACCCTAGCCCTCTCTAGCCCCTTCAAGCCCTAGCCTTCACACACTCAAACACAAGCCTCCAAAGCATCCATTGAAGACTCAAGGTGCTATAACTTCAAGGTTCTCAAAGTTCAAGTAAAGCAAAGTAAGAATAATACAAGTGTAAGCACCCCATTTTCGTCGGCTCGGCAGTCTCCAGTCCATCCAGACTTGTATTCAAGTCAATATGGACGTATTCCAATCTACATCAACTTTCCAAATCTAATCCTGTCAAATCAATCACTTCGCGGGCCCATTAGGCCTAAAGAGAGGCAAAATGACTAAAATGCCATTGGGGGCATTGTTCGATCCAATTCCAATAAGCATGTCTTTCCGAAGACGGTAAGTTCCCTTTTCGATTCTAATTCCAATTCCAATTAAATTTGGCACACCTTTCAAGAAAGTTAATTCCTCAAGGTGGTAAGACCATCCAATCTGGCACGTTTTTGAAGAAACTCTTCGGAATGGTAAGTCCCTTCAAACCCGTCGATCGGGACGAGACCCCAAGTCCCCGAGATGGTAGAACGGTCCACCTTTGGCACCTTTTAGCCTGCCAATGAAGAAATTTCCATTTGAGCATGCCTTTCAAGAAAGTTGATTCCTCAGGCGCTAAGTCCACTTAGTAGCTTCCAGAGATTAAACAGTCTCTGGAATGATCGCGACCCGTTAGAGTAATGGAAATACTCGTAAACATCATAACCGTCAAAGTGACAGAACCACTCACAAACAGGTCAATATAGGGAATTTCCAACAAACCCCAATATCACGGGACTACCGTTAGAGTGACGGAAACACTCAAAATCAAGGTCAACATCGGTGCTTGCTAGCTTATTTCAGTGAAAAATGACTAAACTGTCCCTACGGCCATTTCTGGCACATTTCTCAATAAAGTACCAAAGTCCTCCAAACGATAAGTCCACCATTCCAAGATTGTCTTAAAGACAATCCGGCATGATTAGGTACCTTCTAGTCAGTTTCGGGCCAATTCCGAGACATTTCAGTCAAGATGACCATTTTGCCCCTAGGCATCCACATACCCCGGGAACCACATCGACTCTGGGTATCAAACCAGTAACCTCCCAAAAATGATTTTTATAGTATTTTCGACCTTCCATTACCTTTTTGAGTTATTCCAAGTCCGTTTCGGCAAACTCGGTGCAAAATGACCGTTTTGCCCTTAGTGGGTCGGTCGCCTCTTCTAACTACACCGGCTCTAGGTATCAAACCAGTAACCTCTTGGGACATTCTAAGTAATATTTCCAAACATCGAGTCTTCTTCCGGGACATTCCGAGTCCATCCCCGTAATTTTCCGGTTCAGTTGATTGTTTTGCCCCTAATGGCTCGGTCAACCTTTCTAACAAATTTCGTAATAATTTTTCAAGTCTAATACCTCCGGGACACTATTCTATGGATTCCTATTCCTTTATGGCCTTCCGAGCCATTCCCAGTCCCTTAAATCCTTCCCGGACCTTTCAGAGCCACTCCTAGTGAAGAAAGGTTAAAAATTGCATGATAGTCACTAGTACAGGCGCCCAAATCTTCTGAAGATATGTTGCTTGCCGACCTTAAAACTTTCCAAAGTGGGTGGCGCCAGAAGGAAATTTTGCCTAGCGCCACTGCAACAGACACTAGGTCAATTCTCTCTCTATAAATACAGGGCCAATTCTATGGTGGAAGGGGTCCGCAAACTCAATCTAAAAAATCTCCTCTTCAATATACAGAGCTCGTAACCTCCCTAAACCCTAGCCTCCATACACAAACCCTAACTCACATGTACTCCTATACACTCATACACTAGCCTCCAAAGCCTCCATTAAAGACTTGAAGTGCTGTGACCCGATGCTCCTGAAGATCAAGACAAGCCTTTGATGACTAATGCAAAGCGAAGCGAGGATCAAAGCAAGGCAAGCAAGTAAAACAAAGCGAATAAAGAAGACACGAGGTAGGTTTCCTATTTATGTTTACGTAACTCCCCCTCTCTCTTCTCCCTCCTAACTCACTTGGGTTTTTTTCTATTTTAATCCCCCATCTTCTTTCCCCCTTTCTTGCATGCTCGAAACAAGGGTCCATGTGTAGAATTAGGCTATTGAAGGTCACCGTGTCAGGGGCTTTCTCTATTAGTCTAATCAGAGACCACGTGGGTTCGGTCCCTTTGATTATGTGGTGAAGCCTTAACCTTATATGTTCACGACCCCAACTTGCATTGTGCATATCATGATCTTGCATCTCTCCAAAATCTATTTTCAAACTTGTTTTCAAAACTTTCATTAAAATAGTTTTCAAAGTTTGTGTTAAAATCTTCTTCTCCAAAAACTTGTTTTCAAAATCACAATCCTAAGGTGATTATAGCCTCTCTTTTTTTCATGGTTAGGGTTGCTTTAGGAAAGTGTTATATTTAAAGTGACCAATATGGTCCATATTTTCAAATCTTGTTGTTTTCAAAACTACTATCCTCAAGTGGTTCTAGCCTTCTTATGGTTAGAATCGCTTTAGGAAAGTGAGATATTTTAATGAACGTTTCAAAAACTCTCTTTTCAAATCTCTCCTTCTAAAAATCTCTTTTCCAACATACTTTCTAAAAACTCTCTCCAATCTCTTTTTCAAAATTCTTTTCCAAAATTGTTTTCTAAAAACTCCCTTCCAAAATCTATTTTCCAAAATTCTTTTCAAAACCCCTTTCCAAAAGCTCTCTTCAACATTCACTTTCTAGAAACATTCCCTAAAATCTCTTTCCTAAAAACCCTTTTTCAAAAATCTATTTCCAAAAACTTTTCTTTTCAAAATTCGCTTTCCAAAAACTCTTTTTTTAAGATCTCCTTCCAAAAACCTTTTCTCTCCAAAAACTTACTTTTCAAAATCTCTTTTCTTGGAGTCCAAGTTAAACCCTAGAGCCAACAATGAGGAAACCCTAATTTCCTTTCTTAGAACATGATTTCCACTCTTACTTTAAAACCTAGGTTTTCAAAATCTTCTTTTTACATCTAAATCATAAGTTTCCAAAACCTATTTTCTATGTCAAAACTATAGATTTTCAGATCTAGGATTTCCCAAAATTTCATTTTTCCAATTCCATGTCAAATCCAATCTTTCCTTTAGGAAACCAAATCTAATCTCCTTTTAGGAAACTAGATCCAATCCTCTGTTTTTAGAAATAAAATCAAAACACCTCTTTTAAAAACAAAATCCAATCCCTTGTTTTACAAAATAGGAATCCTTAATCCTTCCAAATCCAAATCTTTCCTAAATCTAGTCCTTTCTAATCTCATACTTTCCTAAACCTTAAGTTTCCAAAACTTAAACTTTTAAATCTTCCCTCAAACTTTAAACTTCTTAATCTTTCCTAAACTCAAACCTTTCCTAATTTCAAATTTCCTAAATTTCAAATCTTTCCAAATCCAAAACTTTCTTAAGTCAAAACTTTCTAATTTCAAAACTTTCCAATTTTAATTCTTTTCTAATTCAAAACTTTCTAAATTCAAAAATTCTTAAACTGTAAACTTTCTAACTTTGAAATCTTTCTTAAATCAAACCTTTCCAATTTTGAAACTTTCCTAAATCAAAACTTTCTTAAAATGAAACTTTTCTAAAACGAAACTTTCCTAAATCCAATATTTCCCTAATCTTCCAGGTCCAATATTCAAGTCAAATCTTTTCTAGAACCCTTCTAAGTCAAGTCAAATCTTTTTTAATCTCAAGTCCCTCCTAAATCCTATCTTTCTTAAGTCTAGGTTTCCTAAATCTCAATCCTTCCAAAACAAGTCCAAATCCTTCTTCCAAGTTCTATCTTTCTAAATCAAAGTCCAAATCGAATCCTTTTTCAAATCAAACTATATTTTTTAAATCAAACCTTCTATTTTCTATCGAACTCTTGTCCGAACTACGACTCACTTGATTCCTCAAAAACGATACGTAGGTAACCCTCATGGGTGCGGTCATAATCTTTTCCAAACTTCTATTTCCATGACTTTTTTCAAATCTCCAATTTCATAACTTTCTTCAAATCTCTAATTCCACAACTTTTTTTCAACTTCCAAATCCAAATTTCCAATTCTAAATCTCTATTTCCAATCTCCAAAACCTTCTTTCAAAATCAAATCTATCTTTTCAAATCTCATTTCAAATCAAATCAAGTTCCTTTTAAATCTATTTCCAAATCTATTTTCAAACTCTTTTCTCTTGCAATTGCATATCATACATCATTTTTTTTAAAAATTATTTTCTAAAAGTGGATAGTTTTTGATATTCATTAGTCGAAGACTCTAATGGGTGAGTCTAGGGTGAATAGACATGTAGGTACCACAAGGGAGGGGTAGGGTGATGGCTTAGTGCGTCTTCCCTACACGTAACCAACCTTCGAACTTAGGATCACTGTTTTCAAAGACCAAAATGGAATTATTTTCAAAAAAGGCTTAAAAATTTTCTAAAGGTTGTCAAACAACCTGTTTTCTTAAAAACCCTCTCTTGTGGAAGCATTTTCAAAATCTTTTTTCAAAAACCCTAAGTGTGGTCTTCGGATTGTGCTTAGTTTTAGGTGACATAACTCACCTTAATCAAGTTAGGTGGTGACTTCGAATTGTTTTCCAAAAACCCTTTATTCAAATTAATTTTCAATTCAAACTTAGTCGCACTCATTCTTCTAGGAAGATGAGTTCTATCAAGAGAGTACAGTATTTTTTCCGCTTATGTGTGTATTTCTCAAGTGGGAAAATTTTGGGTGCGACAACTGGCGACTCCACTGGGGACACTCAGAGGGTTAGGCCATTGTCGTGTCTCTTCACCCTTATCCCAAGTAGAGTCTTCAATTAACTTCTCCACTTCTATCCACTCTCAATTTTCAAAATCAAATTTTCAAAGTTGTTTTAAAAAGCATGCATTTAATTCCATTCATATTATCTTGTATTAAGCTTGCCATCCACGTACTAACTCTTGCATCTTTGTTTTGTAGGTGCGGTTTTTGTTTACAATATTATTTTATTAACTGCTATGCATGAATGTGATGAACATGATGGATGGGAGTTGTTGGGCTGTTTCTTCCACTTTCAAAAATCACACACTCACTGCACGTGCACTTGCATTTTGCATACTTGCATTTTTACCCTGATCTGTCCCTTCTAGTTAGAAGGGGGAACGGTATATTGGTTGTAGGCAAGATGCTGTGTCAGTTTCTTCGCCTACGGCTTCTTGATGGTTCCCTCGCTTGGATCACCGACCAATCATGGCACCGCCTCGGGGAGTGGGCCTAGGTTTGAAGATCCGCGGATCGAGCCTTTTTAGGACGCATTAGTAAACCCTTAACCTCATGCTCATATAGACACCTTGCATAGCCAAACCTCTGCCAAATTTAGGACACGCACACCGTTTTCCAAAATCATGAAGGCAAGGGCGATTACTTTTTACTTTCCTCTATACCTGTTTATTCTTGTGGTTATAATGACTGTACTCTTACTGTTATAATGCTCGTATAACTGCTTAAGCATCCATATTTGCTTTACAAATACATTCTGTCTTTCTCTTTACTCTATGCATTCATGTTCATGCATTCGACATTCCATGTGAAGACAAGAGTTCCAAAGTAACTCGAGTCGCTGTAACTCCATGCATATGATCAACCTAAGGAGAGTGACACAAAGTTTACTCTCCACTGTATTAAACCTACCCAAACCCTAAGGGTTCCCATGTAACCCTAAGGATCCATAGCATGTATATTCATTCCATAAAGAGGGGTCTCAATCCCTCTATGCTCACAGAGATAGGGTTGCTAAGAAGGTAAGGGACAATCGATCAACAAGGTTTCTCAACAACCTCCTCAACGTCAAACTCGAAGAAGGCGAATCCAAAGACTTAAGAGTAGTTTAGGATTTCATATGTAAAATTAGATAGGTGAAAGTCCAAAAGAAAATATTTCCACCTCCCCCCATTAAGATGTACTCTGTTTCCTCTTGTATTCCAAAGTTAAAGTTCAATGTATTATTTTAGTTTTTGCAATTGAACGTATGAATGAATATAAGTTCCTGATATATGGTAAGGTACTAGCATACAGGGGCAAACTCCCTATCTCCCAAAGTGAGCCAATACATCATGTTTAGCCACCTTCTCAAGTAGGGGCACCACTAGGACATGCATTGCATAAAAATTTCCAAATCAAGGCACTGACTTCTTTTTTGTTTCTTGATTTCTATCCTCCCCCACCTAATCTCTAAATACCAAGAGAATCGAAGGCCAAAGCAAGACAAGAAGGGAGTTTTCTAAATCACTCACTTATTACCATCATATTGCTTACACGTTCACTTTTTTTTATGCTCATGCACCCATATCCATTCCAAGACAAGAGTTCTAGGAAACTCAAGTCATTTCATTCTCATGCAACTAATCAACCATAGAAAGAAAGGAGTAATCCAATCTCATGTTAATCGAACCAACCAAAACTCCTGAGGGTTCTTAAACCCTAAGGACTCATGGCTGTAAGCACCCTATTTTTGACCGCTCGGCAGTCCACACTCCGTCCAGACTTGTGTTCAAATCAGTGTGGGCATATTCCAACCGAAACCAACTTTCTAAGTCCAAATCCCATCTGTCCAACGCTTCGCGGGCCCGCCAGGCCCAAATAGAGGCAAAATGACCAAAATGCCCTTAGGGGCATTGTTCTTTTTAACTCCAATTCCAATCCCTCTCTCGAGACAGTTTATCCCTCGAGACGGTTCCAAATCAGGCCCGTCTTTTCGAAGACGATAAGTTCCCTTTCCAATCCCTCTCTCGAGACAGTTTATTCCTCGAGACGGTCCCGAATCAGGCACGTCTTTTCGAAGACGGTAAGTCCCCTTTCCAATCCCTCTCTTGAGACAGTTTATTCCTCAAGACGGTTCCAAATCAGGCACGTCTTTTCGGAGACGGTAAGTCCCCTTTTCCATCCCTCTCTTGAGACAGTTTATTCCTCGAGACGGTTCCAAATCAGGCACGTCTTTTCGGAGACGGTAAGTCCCCTTTTCAATCCCTCTCTTGAGACAGTTTATTCCTCGAGACGGTTCCAAATCAGGCACGCCTTTTCGAAGACGGTAAGCCCCCTTTCCAATCCCTCTCTCGAGACAGTTTATTCCTCGAGACGGTTCCAAATCAGGCATGTCTTTTCGAAGATGGTAAGTCCCCTTTCCAATTCCTCTCTCGAGAAAGTTTATTCGTCGAGACAGTTCCAAATTAGGCACGTCTTTTCGAAGACGGTAAGTCCCCTTTCCAATCCCTCTCTCGAGACGATTCCAAATCAGGCACATCTTTTCAAAGACGGTAAGTCCCCTTTCCAATCCCTCTCTCAAGACAGTTTATTCCTCGAGACAGTTCCAAATCAGGCATGTCTTTTCGAAGATGGTAAGTCCCCTTTCCAATCCCTCTCTCGAGATAGTTTATTCCTCGAGATGATTCCAAATCAGGCACGTCTTTTCGGAGACGGTAAGTCCCCTTTCCAATCCCTCTCTCGAGATAGTTTATTCCTCAAGACGGTTCCAAATCAAGCACATCTTTTCGAAGACAAGAAGTCCCCTTTCCAATCCCTCTCTCGAGACAGTTTATTCCTCGGGACAATTCCAAATCAGGCACGTCTTTTCGAAGACAGTAAGTCCCCTTTCCAACCCCTCTCTCGAGACAGTTTATTACTCGAGACGGTTCTAAATCAAGCACATCTTTTCGAAGACAGTAAGTCCCCTTTCCAATCCCTCTCTCGAGACTGTTTATTCCTCGAGACAGTTCTAAATCAGGCATGTCTTTTCGAAGATTGTAAGTCCCCTTTCCAATCCCTCTCTCGAGATAGTTTATTCCTCAAGACGGTTCCAAATCAAGCACATCTTTTCGAAGACAAGAAGTCCCCTTTCCAATCCCTCTCTCGAGACAGTTTATTCCTCGGGACAATTCCAAATCAGGCACGTCTTTTCGAAGACAGTAAGTCCCCTTTCTAAGCCCTCTCTTGAGACAGTTTATTACTCGAGACGGTTCTAAATCAAGCACATCTTTTCGAAGACAGCAAGTCCCCTTTCCAATCCCTCTCTCGAGACTGTTTATTCCTCGAGACGGTTCTAAATCAGGCATGTCTTTTCGAAGATTGTAAGTCCCCTTTCCAATCCCTCTCTCGAGACAGTTTATTCCTCGAGACGGTCTGAGTAGCGAAAATACTTGCAAACATCACAACCGTTAATGTAGCGGAAGTACTCGTAAACAGGTCGACATAGGGAATTGCCAACAAACCCCTGTGTCAAGACAGCCGCCGTTAGAGTGGCGGAAACACTCAAAACCCAGGTCAACACCGGTGCCTGCTAGGCTACTTTGGTGAAAAATTACCAAACTGCCCCTTGGGCCTTTTCCGAGACTTTTCGGTCAAGATGACCATTTTGCCCCTAGGCATCCGAACGCCCCGGGAACCACACCAGCTCTGGGTATCAAATCGGTAACCTCTTAAGATTGCTTCTTATAGTATTCTCAATTTTCTTCTATCCTCCTGGATTATTCTGAGTTAGTTCCGGCCAACCTGGTACAAAATGGCCGTTTTGCCCCTAGTTGGCCGGTCTCCTTTTACGACCACACCGGCTCTGGGTATCAAACCGGTAACCTCCCGAGAATGCTTTTTATAGTACTCTCAACCTTTCTTTAGCTTTTCGAATCAGTCCGAGTCAGTTCCGGTAAACCCGGTGCAAAATGACCGTTTTGCCCCTAGAGGGTCGGTCGCCTTTTCTGACCACACCGGCTCTGGGTATCAAACCGGCAACCTTTGGGAACAGTCTGAATAATGTTTCCAAATCTCGAGTCCTCTTCCGGGATAGTCCGAGTTCGTCCCGGTAGCTTTCCAACCCGATCGACCATTTTGCCCCTAACGGCCCGGTCAACCCTTCCGACACATCTTGTCCTTATTTTTCAAGTCAAATACCTCCGGGACATTATTCTAAGTGTTCTTGCTCTTTTTCGGCCTTCCGGGTCATTCCCGGCCTCTTCAAATCATTCCCAGACTTTCCGGTGTCACTCCTAGTGAAGCTAGGCTAAAAACTGCATGGTAGTCACTAGTACAGGCGCCCAAATCTAGTCAAAGATACGTTGCTTGCCGACCTTAAACATTTCCTAAATGTCTGGCATCACTAGTGGTGGCGCCAAGCCAAAAAATGGCCCGGCGCCACTCCTAGTGGCGCCAGTGTAAAGTTTGGCCTAGCGCCACTGCAATAGGCGCTAGTGTTGTCCAACCTCTATAAATGCAAAGCCTCTTCCAACGAGAAAGAGGTCAGCAAACTCAGTCTAAAAACACCAATATTCGATATACAGAGCTCGGACACTCCCTAAACCCTAGCTTCCCTAGGTTTTCCAAACCCTAGCCACCATACACTAAAACCTGGCCTTCTATACACTCATACACACCCCCATACACTTATACACTAGCCTTCAACCCTCCTTTGGAGACTTGAAGAGCTGCAATCTAAAGTTTGAAGACAACTCTTGAAGATTGAAGACGAAGATCAAGACGAAGACCAAAGACGGAAGACAAGCAAGGTGCACAAAATAAACAAGACATACGGTAGGCTTTCTCTTTAATTTTCTACACTTTCCCCCTCTCTCTTCTCTCTCCTAACCCACTTGGGTTTTCTCTATTTTAATCCCCCATCTCTTTTCTCCCTTTCTTTGCATGCTTGAAACAAAGGGACTCCCGGTCCATGTGTAAGATTAGACTATCGGAGGGTCACCGTGTCGGGGGCTTTCCTTTAGGCTAACCGGAGACCACGTGGGTCTGGCCCCCTAGATTATGTGGTGAAGCCTTAACCTTGTATGTTCACGACCCCAAAATTGCATTGTGCATATCATGATCATGCATCTTCCAAAAATCGTTTTCAAACTTGTTTTCAAAATCATTTCCAAACTTGTTTTCAAAATTGCATCAAAATATCTTTTTCAAAACATGTTTTCAAAATCACAATCCTAGGGTGATTCTAGCCTTTCCATGGCTAGGATTGCTTTACGAAAGTGATACATTTAAAATGACTTTCATGGTCCACATTTTCAACCCTTGTCGTTTTCAAAACCACTTTTTTAAAGTAGTTCTAGCCTTCTTATGGCTAGAATCGCTTTAGGAAAGTGAGATGTTTTTATACCTTCTAAAAACTCTCTTTTCAAATCCCTCCTCCTAAAAATCTCTTTTCCAACATGCTTTCCAAAAGCTCCTCTTTCCAAAATTGTTTTCTAAAAACTCTTTTCAAAACTTTCCTTTTCAACTCCTTTCCAAAACGCTCTTTTCAAAGTCTAATTTCCAAAAACGTTCCCTAGGTCTCTTTCCTAGAAAAACTCTCTTCAAAAATCTTTCTAAAAACTCTTTTTTCAAAATTTCCCTTCTAGAAACTCCCCTCTAGGATTTTCCTTCAAAAATCTTCGTTTCCAAAAACACACTTTCCAAAAACTCCTTCCCTTTAAAATCTCTTTACAAAAACTCTCTCTTCGAGTTCACTTTCTAAAAATTCCTCCCTAGGATTCTCTTCTAGAAACTTTCGTTTTCAAAAACTCTTTCCTTAGAGCCCAAGTCGAGCCTTAGAACTCACAATTAGGAAACCCTAATTTTCTTTCCAAAAACATGGTTTTCAAACTTACCTTAAAACCTAGGTTTCCAAAACCTTTTGTTTGCACACCTCCTATTTTCTACGTCAAAACCATAGTTTTCCAAATCTAGGGTTTCTAGAAACTTCACTTTCCAAATCCTTACCAAATCCAATCTTTCGGTTTAGGAAACTAGATCCTATCCTCCGTTTTTAGAAACAAAATCAAGACCTCTCTTTTTAGAAACAAAATCCAATCCTGTCCTACTCCAACTCTTTCTTAACTCAACTCCTTCCTAATCTTCTACTTTCCTAAATTTTAACTTGAACATAAAAATCTTTCCTAAATTTTAAAACTCAAAATCTAAATCTTTCCTAATTCAACTCTCTCCTAATTTCCTACCCTTCCAAACCATAAGTTTCCTAAAACTTCCAAATCTTTCTTTAAACATTAAGCTTTCAAATCTTTCCTAATTCAACCCTTTCCTAATTCCATCTCTTTCCAAATCTTAACTTTCCAAATCCAAGTTTTCAAATCTTTCCTAAACTCAAAACTTTCCTAATCTCAATGTTTTTTTAAAATTCGAACTCTAAAACTTTCTAAACCCCAAATCTTTCCAAAATCCTAACTTTCTAAATTTCAAAATCTTTCCAAATCCAAAGCTTTCTTAGTTCAAAACTTTATTAAGTTAAGACTTTCTGAATCTAAAACTTTCCTAAAATTTCAAAACTTTCTTAATTCAATACTTTCTTAAGTTGAAACTTTCTTAATTCAAATTGTTTCTAAATCTTTTCCTAATTTCAAACCTTTCTAAATTCTAAGTTTTTCAAATTCAAAACTTTCTTAACTTGAAACTTTCCAAATTCTAAACCTTTTTAAACTTTCCTAATTCAAAACATTTCTAAATTCAACACTTTCCTATTTCAAAACCTTTCTTAAAACGAAACTTTCCAATTTTAAACTTTCCTAAGTTGAAACTTTCCTAATTCCAAAACTTTACTATTTCGAAAACTTTTCTAATCCAAAAACTTTCCTAAAATGAAACTTTCCTAATTTGAAACTTTCCTAAATCGGTCCTTTCTTAATTCGAATCTTTCTTAAATCCAATCATTTCCTAAATCTTCCAAGTCCAGCATTCGAGTCAAATCTTTTCTAAAAGCTTTCCAAGTCGAGTCCAATCCTTCTTTTCTAAGTTCCTAAGTCTAGGTTTCCTAAACCTTCGTCTTTCTAAAACAAGTCGAAATCTATCTTTTCAAATCAAAGTCCAATCTTTTCCAAAATTTCAAATTCCAATCTCCTCTTGTAATTTCAAATCAAATCCAATTTTCAATTCAATATCTTTCTTCCAATCCAATCTTCTATTTTCAATCGGACTCCGGTCCGAACTACAATTGACCTGATTCCTCCAAAAGGATACGTAGGCAACCCTCATGGGTGCGGTTACAACTTCTTTCAAATTTCAAATTCCACAACATTTTTCAAATTTCTATTTCTACAACTTTTTTCCAATCTCCAATCCTACAAATTTCTTCAAGTTTCTAATTCCATGATCTATTTCTATTTTCAATCTTCAATTTTAATTTCCAAAACATTTTTTTCAAATTCAAGCTTCTATCTCTTTCTTTTTAAATCAAATCAAATTCTTTTCAAATCTATTTCCAAATCAAGTTTCTTTTCTTGCACTCGCATATCATGCATTATGTTTTTCTAAACATTATTTTTCAAAGTGGATAGAATTGAACAATAGTTAGTTGAAGACTCTCATAGGTGAATCTAGGGTAGATTGACATGTAGGTACCGAAAGGGCGGGGTAGGGTGATGGCTTAGTGCGTCTTCCCTACACGTAACCAACCTCCGAACTTAGATCACTGATTTCAAAGACCAAAAAAATGAGTTATTTTTCAAAAAAATGGCTAAATATTTTTCAAAGGTTGCCAAACAACCTGTTTTCCTACAAACCCTCTCTTGAGGAGATATTTTCAAAATCGTTTTTCCAAAACCCTAAGTGTAGTCTTCGGATTATTCTTAGTTTGTAGGTGACCTAACTCACCTTAATCAAGTTAGGTGGCAACTCCAAATCTTTTTCAAAAGCCCTTTATTCAAATCAATTTTCAATTCAAACCTAGTCACACTCATTCTACTAGGAGGGTGAGTTCTAACGAGAGAGTACAACATTTTTCCTGCTTGTGTGAGTATTCCTCGAGTGAGAAAAATTTGGGCACGACAGCTGGCGACTCCGCTGGGGAGACTTAGAGGGTTAGGCCGTTAGTCATGTCTTTTTACCCTTCAGCCATGTAGAGTCTCAATGAACTTGGTTCACTCCTATTCTCTTCAAATTTTCAAAACCAAATTTTCAAAATTGTTTTCAAAAAAAGAAATGCCTTTATTCATATTATCTTGTATTATGTTTGTCATCCACATACTAACACTTGCATCTTTGTTTTGTAAGTGCACTTTTTGCTTAAGTTTTATTAACTGCTATGATGAATGTGATGAACAGGATGAATGGGAGTTGTTGGGCTCTTTCCTCCATTTTTAAAAATCACACACACACTGCATGTGCACCTGCATTCTGCACACTTGCATTATTACCCTAATATGTCCTTTCTAGTTAGAAAGGGAGAACGGTAGATTGGTTGTGGGCAAGATGCTGTGTCAGTTTCTTCGCCTACGGCCTCTTGATGGTTCCCCCGCTCAGATCACCAACCGATCACGGCACCACCTCGGGGAGTGGGCCTAGGTTTGAAGATCCAGAGACCGAGCCTTTTAGGACGCATTAGTCAACCCTCAACCTCTTACTCATATAGACACCATGCGTAGCCGAACCTCTGCCGGATTTAAGACACGAGTACCGTTTTCAAAACCACGGAGGAAAGGGCGACTACTCTTACTTTCATTTATACCTGTCTATTCTTGCTGTTATACTGACTGTATTCATACTGTTATAATGCCTGTCTAACTGCTCATGCATGCACATTTATCTTGCTATTGCATTCTCTCTCCTTATACTCTTTGCATACCCATGTTCATACATTCAATATTCCATGTCAAGACAAGAGTTCTAAGTAACTCAAGTCACTACATTCTCATGCATATGATCAACCCATTGAGAGTGACACCAAAGTCACTCTCTCTTGCATTAAACCTACATAAACCATAAGGGTTCCCATGTAACCCTAAGGATTCATTGCATGCATCCCAATCCATTTCATAAGAGGGGCCCCCATCCCTCTATGCTCACAGAGATAGGATTGCCACGAAGACAAGGGGCAACCAATCAACAAGGTCTCTCAGCGACCTCCTCGACATCAAATCCAAAGAAGGCAAACCCGAAGACTCAAGAGTAGTTTAGGTTTTTCCTTTGTAAAATTAGATAGCTGGAAGTCCCAAGGAAAAGGTTCCCTTCCCCTTGTTGAAATGTATTTCAATTCTTTTGTATCTTAAACCCAAAGTTCAATGTACTTCTTTATTTTATTTATTTTATTATTTTTTTTTCTGCAAATGAATGGATGGATGAATGTATGAATGAATGTAGGTTCCTGGTCTATGGTAAGATACTTGTATGCAGGGGCAAACCCCCTATCTCCAAAAGTGAGCCAATACATCATGCTTAATCTCCCTCTCAAGTAGAGGCACCCTAGGACATGCATTGCAAAAAAATTTTCAAATTAAGGCACTAACTTCCCTTTTGTTTCTTGTCTTCTATCCTTGCCCTCCTCATCTCCAAGTATTAAGAGAACCGAAGACAGAAGCAAGACGAGAAGGGAGTTTTCTAAACCATTCATTTATTATTATCATATTGTGCACATGTTCACTTCTATTATGCTCATGCATTCATATTTGCTCTAAGACAAGAGTTCCAAGAAACTCAAGTCATTTCATTCTCATACATCTAATCAATCGTAGAGAGAAAGGAGCAATCCAATCTCATGTTAATCAAACCTACCAAAACTCCTAAGGGTTTTTAAACCCTGAGGATTCATGGCATGCATAGAACCACATCAAGTGAGAGGCCCAAATCTCTCTCAGTCCGTGGAGGCGGGATTGCCCAAATAAGGAAACGTCATCCGACCCATGTCGAAGAGGTATTGTACTGCATAATAGGGGCAAAACCCCACCTCCAAAATGGACTTGTCATCATACCTAGATTCTCTCAAAGAAGGGACCTCCATAGGTCATGCATCACATAGAACCTCCAACTCCACATGCTAACTGCATTCTATTTTTCTTTTTCTTTTTGTAAGTTAAAGAGCACAACTAAATTCATGGAATCCCTCTAGCACCTCACCAGATTCAAACTCATGGAAGAATAAGTCTAGTTGTTAGAAGAGACCAAACCTACATTAAGGAGAAAGAAGAACTAACCATCCATCTGCAAGACGTTACCTCCCCGCCATGCCATGACAATTACTGTCCACGCAGAAAAAGGCTTCATCGTTTGCAAAGTTATGTCAGAAATGTGCATTACTACAAAAGAATCTCCTAACTTCCGAATGCATGCCAAACACTGCAAAAGATCTGTCAATCTACCCTCTATCGTTTGGTGATACACCTGAAGAATGAAATGCCAAAGAAGCTAGCAGTTTCAAAACCCTGTCGGGGGTTTCTCACCAAGAAGTCCACAAGAAAAGGGAGATTTCCATAAAATTCATCTATTTTCTTTTCATCTTTCTATTTCTCACATATCTTCTTTAAATAAACATTGCGTGCCCTGTAATTATGTTTTTAAATGAAAATAGGTAGTTCCCAATTTATCCCCTTTGTTTCATACTCTTGTGGACGATTGTCACATTTAGGGATTCTTCCCCATTTGGTAAATGACTCGACTTGAAGGATGGGATAGCATCGGCCACCCATTTAAAAGGGGTTAAGACCTTTGAGAGAAAAAGCAAGAGTGAGAGATAGGAGCAAGGCAGTCCTAACAAAAAGGTGTGGAGTTCATTGAAAAGGCAACACTTGCATGATATCCTAGCTAAGCGATGGGTAGCCGAATTTTCAAAATGATGAGGAGCCATTGTTCTATTTATCCCAAATAAACATTATCCTTTGCTTAGTCCACTAGAGTTGTCAGTGATCTTTTTTTTTTTTTTTCAGATATCCCCAAACCTATAACGATCCCCCACACTGGGGTAAGCACAAAGTAGTTGATTCGGCATAAACACACCATTTTTAGAAACATTATCTAAATTTTGTATAAAAGCTTTATGGACTGAGCAATTTAATTTGAAGTGATGAAAGGCCCTTGTTTCTCCTACCATACACAAAAATATCCCCTTTGCTTAACCCACTGGTGCCTCGCAGAAAGCGAAAAATTCTTTGTCAACCCCGATCCGAAACCATCCCCCCACACTAGGGTAGACAAGCAGCAGAAGATCTGGCAGAGAATGTCATCGACCATCAAGCTGAAGTAACGTGAAGGCTCTATGGATCAAGCAATCTTGTTCAAAATGAAGAGAGGCCCTCATTTCACTTCCCATACAGTTAAAAGCAACCCTTGTCGAACCTATTGAGCCGGTTATCTTTCTTTTCCAAAAAACACCCCAACCTAGGGATCACTGTCCACAATCGGTTAAATGGAAATGTTAAGGAAAGGATCTGAGAGAAAGAAGTTGTAGAAATGTTCGTCTTGCCAAAGGCAAAAAAAAAAAAAAGCAAATTAGAGGAAAGACTGGAAAAGAATCATGTTGTGCTATCTTTGAAAAACATATAAAGCCGGAAGTCAGAAAAAAAATGGGACAAATGTCAGACAACTTCGTTACAAGGTCAAGGATTAGACTACAAGAAAGGTGAACTCTTTAAAGAACATATGTTCAAAGGTGATCCTAGGTAATAAGGAAGCCTAGTAGAAGCAATAGGCTTGAGCCTTTACCCTTTCTTGTTAAACCCCAACCCATGGCCTACATTACAACCATACTAAAGTCCACTCTAATTGAGAATGATTGCTTGATGTAAATGAGCCAGATATGTTTCTGAAGCTAGAGGAGGATATCAGGGGATGAAACCCCACTGGAAGACTAACTAAGGATGGTGCGGATCTAAACCCTACTGGAAGCAATATCAAATTTGAGCCTACATATCCCGTTCATTCATAAGCCACTTAACCTAGCCTACATTACAATCCAAATTAAAGTCCTCTCTGATAAAAAAAAATTGCTTAGTCCAAATAAGCCTGAACAATACCCAAGACAACTAGGCTGAGAAAGAAGAACTGGAAGGGAATGCAAGGGGCAATCTTATGCTCCAAGGTGTGCTCAGATGGTTTTGGTTTAAACAACCCACAAAAAGAAGATCTTTGAGCCTAAATATCCTTTCGTTTCTTCAACCTCTAAACCCAGCCTACATTATGGTCCTAAAAGAAGTCTTCTCGGATTGAGGGCTTAGCCGTTTATAGCTCTGCAAAGGGCATGCGAGTTGTCGCTCTAACTATGGTGGCATTTTGGAAATCAGAGAGAGAAAACCAAGTGAGATCAGAAAAACCCCAAACAGCAACCCTGTAGAAAGTAGGGGTAGGATAGCAAACCAAAAGGTCAAAATCCCTGGAGAATGGTACAAATGCTATCACACCTCGATGAGAATGGGACAAAGCTAAATGGGGCAGAATTCTAGAAAGGAACAGAATCCTGAGAGTATGAGCCCAAGGGGCAATCCTAGGGTTTTCTTTGTAAATAGCTTGTATACGTGTAGTATTGATGCATCCATGACATGTATAACCTATACATCCATTTAGATTTCTGCAAAGTCTGTATCTATTCATGCATTCAACTGCATTCCTGCATGAACCTGTTCATTTGTAAGGAAGTAGGTCATGCATTTAATTCAATTCTTACATAAATCTGTGCATTTATCACAAAAAAAATAGGGGACATTGCATTTAATTCTATTCCTGTATGTGCATTACCCAAAAGTATAACATGCATTCATTTCCACTTTTGTGTGAACCTGTGCATTCATAAAAAAGTAAGATATGCATTCGTTTCAATTCTTATATAAACATGTGCATTCATAAAAAATAGATCATGCATTTAATCTCATGTGCAATCATCATAAAAAAATTAAAAAAATTAAAAATTAAAAAATGATGACACCCCTTACTAGGGCATTTTTAAACTGTTTTTGCACAAAAACTCACTCTTTGTCTTTCTATCTTTCTCAAATAGGAAACAATGAACAATGCAAAACATAAAAAAGAGCTAAAGTCACCCTTTAGATATCTCCAGTACCGGCTCACACCTCTAAAAGCTCAGATTTTCATGATCAACAAGAAACAGAGAATGGGGCAATGACCCACCCTTGACCTCCCCAATCAAACGACTTTGGAAGAGGGGTAGTGAATAAGTGTCCGATCACCCAAAGTTGGAATAATGAAGCACATCCCCAACAATGAGCATCGGCCCCCTGCCAAAGTCTAGTAATGCTCACGAAGGTCTATCCCATAACCATAGGAGCATGTGAGTGTCCTTCATGAATCCTGGCGAGCAACGCATACAATCAACGTCCGACCAAGTCACCCCCTCGTGGAAACATCAACAAGTTTAAGAGAAACAGAGCTAGGGCTATCATGGAGAAATGGACCAATCTTGAGAAGTATGTCAGCCCCCTGAATGAGCTCTCATATACGTCGCAAACTCAGAATGTGAGAACAAGAGCTTCATTAGGACATAAGAAAAATAGGGGCAGGAGATCAGAAGAAAAGACTGCACACGAAATCCAAGCTGAGATGAGACAACTATGATGCAGCCAGAAGGAAAAATGGGTCCCATAATGTCAGCCAAATCTTCTCGAATACCTAGGAGGAAACCATACTCATGATTAGAGGGAGCGAGCTCATGGAAGAAAGACAAGTCAGGCTGCCAGAAGGGAACCACTACAGAAAATAAGTTACACCAATAGGAGAGAAACTATACAACCAAGGGACCAGCAAAAAATGTCTTGTTCATTTGGAGGATACCTATCATCCCAAATCCGCAGTCGACTCAATATAATGTCAGCCATCCTAAACGACAAAACTGGAAAACCTCAGCATCCATTTCCTCTTCAAATGCTTGCTTGACTGAAGGGAAGGGGTTGACTAGAAGCCCACTCCCCTGCCCACTCTGACTGGAGGAGGATCGTCTGGTAGATCGTCGACTACCTCTAGATCGATTAGAGCCGCCAATAGAATCTGTCCGAGCCGCCTTCCCCGAGCGGCGCCTCCTCTCAGAACCGTCATCACCCGCGTCTGCCATCCTGGAAAGGTAAGCCAAGGTAAGAGATGTTAACATACCATACATGCAATGCAAGTAATAATAAAATAAAATAAACAACTAACACAAACAAAACAAATAAAGGAACAAATTTCCTGCATGCACATTTCAATGTTTCCAAACTTCAAATCAAATCTCAAGCGTTTTCTGTCTTTTTCCTTCAAGAAGATTTTATTCCTAAAAACTTTTTCTAACTCTTTCCCTAATTTCTAAAAATTTTGGCAGAGTCTCGTTTAAAAATGGCCCCTACAACACCCATGACATCAACACAAAAAAACAAATTGTGCACTTCACAACGTTACAATCACATAATATCAGCACCCGTGCACACTTTTCAATTTTTTTAAAATTTTCAAAACACATGTTTTATTCTTCCAATAAATCAATGGTTTTCAAAAATGTCTTAAATTTCTTCAAAATCATTTCAAATGTTTTTCAAAAATATTCCTACATCTTTCAAAATTTTAAACTCTAAAAATTCTATCAATTTCCTGAGTTTTCTCATTTTTCTAAATTTTCTAAGTATTTTCCTATTTTTTAAAAAATCAAAAATTCACCGAGTCTTCAAAAAATCACGAAACTTCATATGGTTGTTAAACACATTTTTCTAAGGCACATTGCACAAAAATATAACCAGAAAATCCAATACTCAAGTCTGTAAGAACAAATTCACTATTCCTGCAGAAAACCCTCTTCACATATTCCTATATAATCACTCAAATTCAATCAAACAAGCACCAAAATGCAAAAATAATATCACCATCATGTTCAAAACACATCAAAACATCAATTTCCATTATTCACATGATCCAAACGAAGTTCTACACATCAAAATCAACAAAATTTGAAAACTCACTTTTTGGAAGTTCTTCGGCGAAATCTTCTCTTCCGACGACTTTTTTGGCGACGTGGTCTCCTTTCGGCAATCACCCGTGGTCTCCAAGAAGTGCCCCTTCAAGGTTCAAGTCAATTCTCACGCAGAATTTCTCGGATTTACTAGAACTCTCCACAATGCCGCGGTTGTTCGAACTAGAAATTTTCTGGTTTTAACTTCAAGCCTGGCACTACTAGCAGAGGCGCCAAGCCTTTTTTGCCAAAGGCGCCACTCCTAGTGGCGCCAGTGTCCAATTCTGGGCAGCTTTGCCCTTTTTCCCGCCAAAACTCGTTTTCGAAGGCCTTTTTGGCCCGTCATCCATTTTCGACCCCCGTTGTCGAAAAATTTCTAATGTCTGTCCCTCTGATAGCCTCGCGATCAACATGAGACTCTTACTCTTATCGTTTTCTGTCTTTGACAAGCAAAGAAAGAAAAAAAGGGGCAGCTGTAAGAACCCCATTTTTAACCGCTCAGCAGTCTACACTCCGTCCAGACTTGTGTTCAAGTCATTGTGGGCATATTCCAACTGAAACCAACTTTCTAAGTCCAAATCCCATCTGTCAAACGCTTAGCGGGCCCGCCAAGCCCAAATAGAGGCAAAATGACCAAAATGCCCTTAGGGGCATTGTTCTTTCTAACTCCAATTCCAATCCCTCTCTCGAGACAGTTTATTCCTCGAGAGGGTTCCAAATCAGGCATGTCTTTTCGAAGACGATAAGTCCCCTTTCTAATCCTTCTCCCGAGACAGTTTATTCCTCGAGATGGTCCCAAATCAGGCACGTCTTTTCAAAGACGGTAAGTCCCCTTTCCAATCCCTCTCTCGAGATAGTTTATTCCTCGAGACAGTCTCAAATTAGGCACGTCTTTTTGAAGACGGTAAGTCCCCTTTCCAATCCCTCTCTCGGGACAGTTTATTCCTCGAGATGGTTCCAAATCAGGCACGTCTTTTCGGAGATGGTAAGTCCCCTTTCCAATCCCTCTCTTGAGACAGTTTATTCCTTGAGACGGTTCCAAATCAGGCACATCTTTTTGGAGATGGTAAGTTCCCTTTCCAATCCCACTCTCGAGACAGTTTATTCCTCGAGATGGTTCCAAATCAAGCACGTCTTTTCAAAGACGGTAAGTCCCATTTCCAATCCCTCTCTCGAGACAGTTTATTCCACGAGACGGTTCCAAATCAGGCACGTCTTTAAGAGATAGTAAGTCCCCTTTCCAATCCCTTTCTCGAGACAGTTTATCCCTCGAGACGGTTCCAAATCAGGCATGTCTTTTCGAAGACGGTAAGTCCCCTTTGCAATCCCTCTTTCGAGACAGTTTATTCCTCGAGACGGTTTCAAATCAGGCAGTTCTTTTCGAAGACGGTAAGTCCCCTTTCCAATCCCTCTTTCAAGACAGTTTATTCCTCGAGATAGTTCCAAATCAGGCACATCTTTTCGAATACGGTATGTCCCCTTTCCAATCCCTCTCTCGAGACTGTTTATTCCTTGATACGATTCCAAATCAGGCATGTCTTTCTGAAGACGGTAAATCCCCTTTCCAATCTCTGTCTCGATACAGTTTATTCCTTGAGACGGTCTGAGTAGCGGAAATACTTGCAAACATCACAACCGTTAGAGTAGCGGAAATACTCACAAACAGGTCGAGATAAGAAATTGCCAACAAACCCCTGTGTCACGACGACCGTCGTCAGAGTGGCGGAAACACTCAAAACCCAGGTCAACACCGGTGCCTACCAGCCTACTTCGGTTGAAAATGACTAAACTGCCCCTTGGACCTTTTTCGAGACTTTCCGATTAAGATGACCATTTTGCCCCTAGGCATCCGAACGCCCCGGGAACCACACTGGCTCTGGGTATCAAACCGGTAACCTCTTGAGATTGCTTCTTATAGTATTCTCAACCGTCTTCTATCTTCCCGGATCATTCCGAGTTAGTTCCGGCCAACCCGATACAAAATGACCGTTTTGCCCTTGGTTGGCCGGTCTCCTTTTCCAACCACACCGGCTCTGGGTATCAAACCAGTAACCTCCCGATAATGCTTTTTATAGTACTCTCAACCTTTCTTTAGCTTTTTGAATCATTCTGAGTCAGTTCCGGTAAACCCAGTGCAAAATGACCGTTTTTCCCCTAGAGGCCCGGTCGCCTTTTCTGACTACACTGGCTCTAGGTATCAAACTGGAAACCTTTGGAAACATTCTGAATAATGTTTCTAAGTCTCGAGTCTTCTTCCAGGACAGTCCAAG
This sequence comes from Euryodendron excelsum, assembly GCA_033060915.1. Classification (NCBI taxonomy): domain Eukaryota; kingdom Viridiplantae; phylum Streptophyta; class Magnoliopsida; order Ericales; family Pentaphylacaceae; genus Euryodendron; species Euryodendron excelsum. Next base: position 2,981,805 of record CM065385.1, on the reverse strand, counting down.
TTCGTCCCGGCAGCTTTCCAACCCGATCGACCATTTTGCCCCTAATGGCTCGGTCAACCCTTCCGACACATCTTGTCCTTATTTTTCATGTCAAATACCTTCGGGACATTATTCTAAGTGTTCCTGCTCATTTTCAGCCTTCCGAGTCATTCCCGGCCTCTTCAAATCATTCCCGGACTTTTCGGTGTCACTCTTAGTGACGCTAGGCTAAAAATTGCATGGTAGTCATTAGTACAGGCGCCCAAATCTAGTAAAAAATACGTTGCTTGCCGACCTTAAACATTTCCTAAATGGCTGGCACCACAAGTAGTGGTGCCAAGCCAAAAAATGGCCTGGCGCCACTCCTAGTGGCGCCAGTGTAAAGTTTGGCCTAGCGCCACTACAACAGGCACTAGTGTTGTCCAGCCTCTATAAATACAAAGCCTCTTCCAATGAGAAAGAGGTTCGCAAACTCACTCTAAAAACACCAATATTCGATATACAGAGCTCGAACACTCCCTAAATCCTAGCTTCCCTAGGTTTTCCAAACCCTAGCCACCATACACTAAAACCTAGCCTTCTATACACTCATACACACCCCCATACACTTATATACTAGCCTTCAACCCTCATTTGAAGACTTGAAGAGCTGCAATCTAAAGTTTAAAGACAACTTTTAAAGATTGAAGACGAAGATCAAGCCGAAGACCAAAGACCGAAGACAAGCAAGGCGCGCAAAATAAACAAGACATACGGTAGGCTTTCTCGTTAATTTTCCGCACTTTCCCCCTCTCTCTTCTCTCTCCTAACCCACTTGGGTTTCCTCTATTTTAATCCCCCATCTCTTTCCCCCCTTTCTTTGCATGCTTGAAACAAGGGGACTCCTGGTCCATGTGTAGGATTAGACTATCGGAGGGTCACCGTGTCGGGGGCTTTCCTTTAGGCTAACCAGAGACCACGTGAGTCTGGCCCCCTCAATTATGTGGTGAAGCCTTAACCTTGTATGTTCACGACCCCAAAATTACATTGTGCATATCATGATCATGCATCTTCCAAAAATAGTTTTCAAACTTGTTTTCAAAATCGTTTCCAAACTTGTTTTCAAAATTGCATCAAAATATCTTTTTCAAAACATGTTTTCAAAATCACAATCCTAGGGTGATACTAGCCTTTCCATGGCTAGGATTGCTTTAGGAAAGTGTTACATTTAAAGTGACTTTCATGGTCCACATTTTTAACCCTTGTCGTTTTCAAAACCACTTTCTTTAAGTGGTTCTAGCTTTCTTATGGCTAGAATCGCTTTAGGAAAGTGAGATATTTTTATACCTTCTAAAAACTCTCTTTTCAAATCCCTCCTCCTAAAAATCTCTTTTCCAACATGCTTTCCAAAAGCTCCACTTTCCAAAATTGTTTTCTAAAAACTCTTTTCAAAACTTTCCTTTTTTAACTCCTTTCCAAAACGCTCTTTTCAAAGTCCACTTTCCAAAAACGTTTCCTAGGTCTCTTTCCTAAAAAAACTCTCTCCAAAAATCTTTCTAAAAACTCTCTTTCCAAAATTTCCTTTCTAGAAACTTCCCTCTAGGATTTTCCTTCTAAAATCTTCGTTTCCAAAAACACACTTTCCAAAAACTCCTTCCCTTCAAAATCTCTTTCTAAAAACTCTCTCTTCGAGTTCACATTCTAAAAACTACGCCCTAGGATTCTCTTCTAAAAACCTTCGTTTTCAAAAACGCACTTTCCAAAAACTCTTTCCTTAGAGCCCAAGTCAAGTCCTAGAACTCACAATTAGGAAACCCTAATTTTCTTTCCGAAAACATGTTTTTCAAACTTGCCTTAAAACCTAGGTTTCCAAAACCTCTTGTTTTCACACCTCCTATTTTCTACGTCAAAACTATAGTTTTCCAAATCAAGGGTTTCTAGAAACTTCACTTTCCAAATCCTTACCAAATCCAATCTTCCTGTTTAGGAAACTAGATCCTATCCTCCATTTTTGGAAACAAAATCAAAACCTCTCTTTTTAAAAACAAAATCCAATCCTGTCCTAATCCAACTCTTTCTTAACTCAACTCCTTCCTAATCTTCTACTTTTCTAAATTTTAACTTGAACATAAAAATCTTTCCTAAATTTTAAAACTCAAAATCTAAATCTTTCCTAATTCAACTCTCTCCTAATTTCCTACCCTTCCAAACCATAAGTTTCCTAAAATTGCCAAATCTTTCTTTAAACATTAAGCTTTCAAATCATTCCTAATTCAACCTTTTTCTAATTTCATCTCTTTCCAAATCTTAACTTTCCAAATCCAAGTTTTCAAATCTTTCCTAAACTCAAAACTTTCCTAATCTCAAGGTTTTTTAAAATTCAAACTCTAAAACTTTCTAAACCCCAAATCTTTCCAAAATCCTAACTTTCTAAATTTCAAAATCTTTCCAAATCCAAAGCTTTCCAAGTTCAAAACTTTATTAAGTTAAGACTTTTTAAATCTAAAACTTTCTAAACTCTAAACTTTCCTAAAACTTCAAAACTTTGTTAATTCAATACTTTCTTAAGTTGAAACTTTCTTAATTCAAATTGTTTCTAAATCTTTTCCTAATTTCAAATCTTTCTAAATTCTAAGTTTTTCAAATTCAAAACTTTCTTAACTTGAAACTTTCCAAATTCTAAACCTTTCTTAAACTTTCCTAATTCAAAACATTTCTAAATTCAACACTTTCCTATTTCAAAACCTTTCTTAAAACGAAACTTTCCAATTTTTAAAACTTTCCTAAGTTGAAACTTTCCTAATTCCAAAACTTTCCTATTTCGAAAACTTTTCTAATCTGAAAACTTTCCTAAAATGAAACTTTTCTAATTTGAAACTTTCCTAAATTGGACCTTTCCTAATTCGAATCTTTCTTAAATCCAATCCTTTCCTAAATCTTCCAAGTCCAGCATTCGAGTCAAATATTTTCTAAAAGCTTTCCAAGTTGAGTCCACTCCTTCTTTTCTAAGTTCCTAAGTCTAGGTTTCCTAAACTTTCGTCTTTCCAAAACAAGTCCAAATCTATCTTTTCAAATCAAAGTCCAATCTTTTCCAAAATTCCAAATTCCAATCTCCTCTTCTAATTTCAAATCAAATCCAATTTTCAATTCAATATCTTTCTTCCAATCCAACCTTCTATTTTCAATCAGACTCTGGTCCGAACTACGACTGACCTGATTCTTCCAAAAGGATATGTAGGCAACCCTTATGGGTGCGGTCACAACTTCTTTCAAATTTCAAATTCCACAACATTTTTCAAATTTCTATTTCTACAACTTTTTTCCAATCTCCAATCCTACAATTTTCTTCAAGTTTCTAATTCCATGATCTATTTCTATTTTCAATCTTCAATTTCAATTTCTAGAACCTTTTTTCCAAATTCAAGCTTCTATCTCTTTCTTTTTAAATCAAATCAAATTCTTTTCAAATCTATTTCCAAATCAAGTTTTTTTTCTTGCACTCGCATATCATGCATCATGTTTTTCTAAACATTATTTTTCAAAGTGGATAGAATTGAACAATAGTTAGTTGAAGACTCTCATAGGTGAATCTAAAGTAGATTGACATGTAGGTACCGAAAGGGCGGGGTAGGGTGATGGCTTAGTGCGTCTTCCCTACACGTAACCAACCTCCGAACTTAGATCACTGATTCAAAGACCAAAAAAAGGAGTTATTTTTCAAAAAAAAAGCTAAATGTTTTCCAAAGGTTGCCAAACAACCTGTTTTCCTACATACCCTCTCTTGAGGAGATATTTTCAAAATCGTTTTTCCAAAACCCTAAGTGTAGTCTTCGGATTATTCTTAGTTTGTAGGTAACCTAACTCACCTTAATCAAGTTAGGTGGCGACTCCAAATCTTTTTCAAAAGCCCTTTATTCAAATCAATTTTCAATTCAAACCTAGTCGCACTCATTCTTCTAGGAGGGTGAGTTCTAATGAGAGAGTACAACATTTTTTCCGCTTGTGTGAATATTCCTCGAGTGCAAAAAATCTGGGCACGACAATGGCATGCATAGAACCATATCTCGAGAGAGGCCCAAATCTCTCTCAGTCCATGGAGACGGGATTGGCCAAATAAGGAAACATCAACCAGCCCACGTCAAAGAGGTATTGTATTACATAATAGGGGCAAAACCTCACCTCCAAAATCGACTTGTCATCATGCCTAGATTCTCTGAAAGAAGGGACCTCCATAGGACATGCATCGCATAGAACCTCCAACTCTACATGCTGACTGCATTCTATTTTTTTTTCCTTTTGTAGGTCAGAGAGCACAACTGAATTCATGGAATCCCTCTAATACCCCACCGAATTTAAACTCATAGAAGGATGAGCCTAGTTGTTAAAAGATGCCGAACCTACATCAGGGAGCAAGAAGAACTAACCATCCACCATTAAGACGTTACCTCCACACCATGCCGCATCAACTACCGTCCATGCAAAAGGAGACTTCACCATTTGCAAAGTCCTATCAAACTCGTACATTGCTATAAAAGAATCTCTTAACTTCTGAATGCATGCCAAACACCGCAAAAGATCTGTCAATTCACCCTCCATCGTTTGGTGATACACCCGGGGAATGAAATACCAAAGCAGTTGGCACAATTTCAAAACCCTGTTATGGTTTCTCACCAAGAGGTCCGCAAGAAAATGGAGGTTTCAACAAAATTCGACTATTTTCTTTTCATCTCTTTATTTCTCGCATATCTTCTTTAAATAAACATTGCATGCCATGTAATTATATTTTTAAATTAAAATGGGTAGTTTCCAGTTTATCTCCTTTGTCTCATACTTTTGTGGATGATTATTACTTTTAGGGATTCTTTTCCATTTGGTAAATGACTCGACTTAAAGGATTGGATAGCATGGGCAACCCATTTAAAGGGGGGTTAAGACCTTTGAGAAACAAAGAGAAATTGAGAGGTAGGAAGGAGAGAGTCTCATCAAAAAGGTGTGGAGTTCATTAAAAAGGCGACACTTGGCTGATATCCTAGCTAATCGATGGGTAGCCAAGTACTCAGAATGATGAGGAGTCATTGTTCTATTTATCCCAAATAAACTCTATCCTTTGGTCAGCCCACTAGAGCCGTACATGATTCCTTTTCAGATAACCCCAAACCAATAACCATCCCCGACACTGGGGTAAGCACAGAGTAGTTGATTCGATAGAATATATAGGGATTTACTGGCCGAAACACATCATCCCTAGGAATAGTGTCTAAATTTTGTACAAAGGCTTTATGGACTAAGCATTTTAATTTGAAATGAATCGACCATCAAGTTGAAGTAACGTGAAGGCTTTATGGATCAACCAATCTTGTTCAAAATGAAGAGAGGCCCTCATTTCATTTCCCATCCAGCTAAAAGCAACCCTTGTCAAACATGTTGAGCCCGCTACCTTTTTCTCTAGAAAAAATCCCAACCTAGGGATCACCGCCCACAATGGGTTAAATTGAAATGCTAAGGAAAGGATCTGAAAGAAAGAAGTTGTGAAAATGTTCATCTCGCAGAAAGCAGAAAGAAGGGGAAGAAATAAAAAAAGCAAAGAGAAAAAGCTACCATGGGCCAAGTAAAAAGAAATATAAAAAAAAGAAAAAGAAAATGAAGGTCAAGGATCAAACTACAAGAAAGGTGAGCTCCTTGAAGAATATATAGTTATTCAAATGTGATCCTAGGTAACAAGGAAGCCCAGTAGAAGCAATAGGTTCGAGCCTTTATCCTTTCTTGTAAAAACCTAAAATCGTGGCCTACATTACGACCCTGTTAAACTCCTCTCCGATCAGGAAAAGATTGCTTGATCTAAATGAGCCAGACGCGTTGCTGAAGCTAGATGAGGATATCAGGGGACGAAACCCCATTGGAAGACCAACCAAGGATGGTGTGGATCTAAAGCCTACTAGAAACAACATCAAATTTGAGCCTGCGTATCCTTTTCATTTATAAATCCCTTAACCTAGCCTACATTACGGTCCAAATTAAAGTCCTTTTTTATCAAAGAAAATTGCTTAGTCCAAATACGCTTGAAACATACCAAGACAAGTAGGATAAGAAAGTAGAACTGGAAGGGAATACAAGGGTAATCTCATGCACCGAAGTGTGCTCAGATGGTTTTGGTTTAAACAACCCACTAAAAGAAGATCTTTGAGCCTAAATATCCTTTCATTTCTTACAACTCCTAAACCCAGCCTGCATTACGGTCGTAAAAGAAGTCTTTTCTGATTGAGGGTCTATCTGTTTATCGCTCTGCAAAGGGCACGCGAGTCGTCGCTTTTAGCCACAGTGGCATTTTGGAAATTTGAGAGAGAGAAAACCAAGTGAGGTTAGAAAAATCCCAAACAGCAACCCTGTAGAAAGTAGGGATATGACAGCAAACCAAAAGGTCATGATCCCTAGAGAATGGTGCAAATGCTATCACACCCTGATAAGAATGGGACAAAACTAAATGGGGTAGAATCCTAAAAAAGAAATAGAATCCTGAGAGTATGGGCCCTGGGGCATTCCTGGGACATTCTTTGTAAATAGTTTATATACGTGTAGTATATTGCATCCATGACATGTATAACCTATACAACCATTAAATTCCTGCATAGTTTGTACTTATTCATGCATTCATTAAAAGCATGGCGTACATCCAATTCCATCCTTATATGTAGTTTCATCCAAAAAGTATAACATGTATTAAATTCCATTCTTGTATGAACCTGTGCATTCGTAAAAAAATATATATATAAAAAAGTAGGACATGCAAAATAAGTCATATATCTAATTCCATGTGCTTTCATAAAAAATAAAATAATAATAATAATAATAAAGTATAACATGCTTTTACCTGTGCACTTTTAGAATTGGCATAAGTAAACTGTTTTTGTACAAAAACTAACTCTATGTCTTTCTCTCTCTCTCAAATAAGAAACAGGGAACAAGGTAAAATGCAAAAAGGAGCTAAAGCCACCACTCAGACAACTACAACACCAGCACACACCTCAGAAAGCTTAGATTTTCATGGCCAACAAGAAATAGAGAATAAGTCAATGGCCCACCCTCGACCTCCCCAATCAAATGACTCCTAACTCGAGATACTATGTATACTGAAAAAGATAAGCAATGAATAACTGTCCAATCGCCCAAAGCTGGAATATTGGAGCACATCCTCGAAAATGAGCATCGACCCCCTTGCTGAACTCTAGTAAGGCTTACGAAGGTCTCTCCCACAACCATGGGAGGATATGAGTTCCCTACACGAATCTTAACAAGTGATACACATAATCAACATTCGATCAAATCATCCCCCGCACGAAAACATCAGCAAGTTCATGAGAAGTAGTGTTGGGGCTACCATGGAGACTGACCAATCTTGAGAAGAGTGCCAATCAACTGGATGAGTTGCCATGTCTATCACAAACTAAAAGTGGGAAAACAGAAACTCTACTGAAATGTAAGAAACTAGAGTAGGGGATCAGAAGAAAGGACTGCACGCCGGAGCTCAAGCAGAGACGAGTCAACTATGATACAACCAACGAGAAAAATAGGTCGCACAATGTCAGCCAATTCCTTTCAAAGACCTAGGAGGAAACCATACTCGTGGTAGGAGGGAGCGAGGTCAGGGAAGAAGGATAAGTTAGGCTTCCAGAAGGGAACCATTACCAAAAATGAGCTGCACCGATAGGAGAAAAGCCGTACAACTAAAAGACCAGCAAAAGAAGTCCTGCTTATATGGAAGATACCCGTCATACCAAACCGACAGTTGACTCAAAATAGCGTCGGCCATCCTAAAGGTCAAAAAATGGAAAACCTCAGCATCCAGCTCTTCTTCAAAGGCTGGCTTGACTGAAAGGAAGGGGTCGATTGGAGATCTACTCCCCCGTCCGCTCTAACTAGAAGATGCATGTCCAGTAGATCGACGACTACCCCTGGATCGATTGGAGCTGCTGACAGAATCTGTCCGAGCTGCATTCCTAGAGCAGCGTCTCCTTTCAAAACCTTCGTCGCCCGCGTCTGCCATCCTAAAAGGTGAGCCAAGTTAAAAGGTGTTAATATGCGGGATGTGCAGATAAGAAAAAAAAAGCAGGGAAAAATGATAATAATAACCAAGGGTGAAAAACATGAGTAAAATTGAGTGGCACAGCTGGCAGTAGATCTTGCTTTAGCCAATTCAAAAGGGTTTTTTTAACTCAACGCTCAAAATTTTGTTTCCAAATTCAGTTTCACAAAAGGCTTCCTAACCCTTTTCTCCAAATTTTTCAAAAAGCTCTATCCTCCAAAAATTCTTTTTCAAAATCCATTTACAAAAGACTTTCTAAATTCCCTTACAGTTCAAAATTAATTTTCAAAAGTCAAATTCTAAAATGTTTTTCCTTCCCAAAAATCCATTCTATAAGTCACAATCTAAAATTTTTCAAAATCAAATTCCAAAGTTCCTCAGCCCGTCTCAGAGTTTCTCTAACCATGTTTTTATTCCAATCAATATTCCAGATTTTCCAAAATTTTTCCTCAAGAAAATTTTAAAGGTTTAGATAAAAAATTCATGTTCCAAAATTTTTGTCAAATTCCAAATCCTTTTGTTTGTCTTTAAAAATCCAGTCTTCTAAGTCAAAATGAATTTCCTACACATTTTCATTTTCCAACTTTGAGTCAAATTGGATTTTCTAAATCTTTAGGATTTTCTATCTTTTTCTCCTTCAAAAAGATTTTATTCCAAAACTTTTTCAACTCTTTCCTTAATTTCGAAAATTTCGGCAGAGTCCCGCTTAAAAATGGTCCCTACCACACTCACGACGTCAACACAAAATACAAACCATACAACGCTCACGACGGCACAATCACATAGCATTAACACCCTCGCACATTTTTTCAAATTTTAAAATTTTTCAACAGACTTGTTTTATTTTTCAACAAATCAATGATTTCCAAAATTATCCCAAACTTTCTTCAAATGTCTTCTAAAACACTCCTACATTTTTCTAAATTTTAAACTCTATTAATTTCATCACTTTCTCAATTTTCTCAGTATTTTTCTATTTTTTAAAAAATAAAAAATTTAAAAAGTTTTCAAAAAACCACGAAACTTCACACGGCTGTTGAACACATTTTTGTAAGACACACGGTATAAAAATCTAGCCAAAATACCCAATACCTAAAGTTGTAGGAATAAACCCCCAATTTGGGCAGAAACCCCCTTCACATAATCATGAAAAATCACTCATATTCAATCAAACAAGCACAAAAATGCAAAATAACTTCACCACAGTATTTAAAACATATCGAAACATCTATTTCCACTATTCACATGGTTCAAACGGAATTCTACACATCAAAATCAACATAAAATCAAAAACTCACCTTTTAGAGTTCTCCGGCGAAATCTTTCTTTCTGGCAACTTTTTCAACGACTGTGTCCACTTCCGGCAATCTCCCGTGATCCCTAAGAGGTGCTCCTTCAATGTCCAAGTCGGTTTCCTCACAAGGAGTCTCAATTTTCCAAAAACTCTTCAACTTCTGCGAGAATGTCGGACCAGCAGTTTGCTGGTTTTGATCTGAAGCCGGGTGCCACTAACAATGGCGCCAAGACAATTCTACCAAATGTGCCACTACTAGTGGCGCCAGTTCCAAATTCCGGACAATTTTGCCCCTTTTTCGGCCAAAACACGATTTCAAAGGCCTTTTGGGCCCAATATCCATTTCCAAACTCCCGTTTTTGAAATATTTCCACAGTCCATCCCTTCGACCGCCTCACGGTCAACATGGGACTTTTACTTTATCGTTTTCTGTCTTTGACAAGCAAAGACAGAAAAACAGGGGCAGCTGTAAGCACCCTATTTTTGCCCGCTTGGCAATCTCCAGTCCATCCAGACTTGTATTCAAGTCAATATGGACGTATTCCAATTTAAATCAACTTTCCAAGTCTAATCCTGTCAAATCAATAGTTTCGCAAGCCCATTGGGCCCAAATAGAGGCAAAATGATCAAAACGCCCTTGGGGGCATTGTTCGGTCCAATTCTAATAGGCACGTCTTTTTGAAGACGGTAAGTCCCCTTTCCAATTCTAATTCCAATTCCAATTCCAATTCTAATTAAATCCGGCACACCTTTCGAGAAAGTTGATTCCACGAGGTGGTAAGACCATCCAATCCGGCACATTTTCGAAGAAACTCTTCAGAACGGTAAGTCCCTTCAAACTCGTCAACTAGGACGAGACCCCAAGTCCCCGAGATGGTAGAACGGTCCACCTTTAGCGCCTTCTAGCCCGCCAATGAAGAAATGTCCATTTCGGCACGCCTTTTGAAAAAGTTAATTTCTCAGGCGCTAAGTCCACCTTCCAGCTTCCAGAGATTAGGCAGTCTTTGGAATGATCGTGACCTATTAGAGTAACGAAAATACTCATAAACATCACAACTGTCAGAGTGACAGAAACACTCACAAATAGGTTGATATAGGGAATTGCCAACAAACCCTTATATCACGGGACCGCCATCAAAGTGATGAAAGAACTCAAAATCCAGGTCAACACCGATGCCTGCTAGCTCACTTCGATGAAAAATGACCAAACTGCCCCTAGGGCCATTTTCGGCACGTTTCTCAAAAAAGTACCTAAGTCCTCAAAACGATAAGTCCACCTTTCTAGGATTGTCTTAAAGACAATCCGGAATGATTAGGTACCTTCTAGTCAATTTTGGGCCAATTCCGAGACATTCCGATCAAGATGACCATTTTGCCCCTAGGCATCCAAATGCCTCGGGAACCATACCGGCTTTGGGTATCAAACCGGTAACCTCTCGAGAATGCTTTTTATAGTATTTCCAAACTTCCATTACCTTTTCGAGTCATTCCGGGTCAGTTCCGACAAACCCGATGCAAAATGACCATTTTGCCCTTGGTGGGCCGGTCACCTCTTCTAACCACACCAGCTCTGGGTATCAAACTGGTAACCTCTTGGGACATTCTAAGTAATGTTTCCAAACATCGAGTCTTCTTCTGAGACATTTCGAGTCCATCCCGATAGTTTTCTGGTTCAGTTGCCCGTTTTGCCGCTAATGGCCCGGTCAACCCTTCTAACAAATCTCGTCATTATTTTTCAAGTCTAATACCTCCGGGATGCTATTCTAAGGGTTCTTATTCCTTTCCAACCTTCTGGGCCATTCTCGGTCCCTTAAATCCTTCCCGGACCTTTCGGAGCCACTCCTAGTGAAGCTAGGCTAAAAATTGCATGGTAGTCACTAATACAAGCACCCAAATCTTCTGAAGATACGTTGCTTGCCGGCCTTAAAATTTTCCTACGTGGCTAGCGCCACTACTAGTGGCGCTAGAAGGAAATTTTATCTAGCGCCAGGTCAATCCTCTCTCTATAAATATAGAGCCTCTTCCAACGTGAAAGGGGTCCGCAAACTCAGTCTAAAAATTCTCCTCATCGATATACAGAGCTCGTAGCCTCCCTAAACCCTATCCTCCATACACAAACCCTAACTCATATATACTCTTATACACTCATACACTAGCCTCCAAAGCCTCCATTGAAGACTTGAAGTGCTGCAACCCGATGCTCCCGAAGATCAAGACAAGCCTTTCAAGACTGACGTAAAGCGAAGTGAGGATCGAAGCAAAGCAAGCGAGTAAACAAAGTGAATAAAGAAGACACGAGGTAGGTTTCCTATTCACGTTTACGCAACTCCCCTTATCTCTTCTCCCTCCAAACCCACTTGGGTTTTCTTCTACTTTAATCCCCAATCTTCTTCCCCCCTTTCCCGAATGCTTGAAATAAGGGACTTTCTGGTCCATGTGTAGGATTAGGCTATTGAAGGTTACTGTGTCGGGGGCTTTCTATTAGTCTAACCGGAGACCACGTGGATTCAGCTCCCTTGATTATGTGGTGAAGCCTTAACCTTGTATGCTCACGACTGTAAACACCCCATTTTTGACCGCTCGGCAGTCTACACTCCGTCCAGACTTCTGTTCAAGTCATTGTGGGCATATTCCTATCAAAACCAATTCTCCAGGTCCAAATCTCGTCTGTCCATCGCTTCGTGGGCCTGTCAGGCCCAAATAGAGGCAAAATGACCAAATTGCCCTTAGGGGCATTGTCCTTTCCTTTCCAATCCCTCTCTCGAGACAGTTTATTCCTCGAGACTGTTCCACTCCAGGCATGTCTCTTCGGAGATGGTAAGACCCCTTTCCAATCCCACTCCCGAGACAGTTTATTCCTCGAGACGGTTCCAATCCAGGCACATCTCTTTGGAGACGATAAGACCCCTTTCCAATCCCACTCTCGAGATAGTTTATTCCTCGAGACGGTTCTAATCCAGGCACATCTCTTCAGAGACGATAAGACCCCTTTCCAATCCCACTCTCGAGACAGTTTATTCCTCGAGACGGTTCTAATCCAGGCACGTCTTTTCGAAGACGATAAGTAGCCTTTCTAATCCCACTCTCGAGACAGTTTATTCCTCGAGACAGTTCCAATCCAGGCACATCTCTTCGGAGACGATAAGTCCCCTTTCCAATCCCACTCTTGAGACAGTTTATTCCTCGAGACGGTTCCAATCCAGGCACGTCTCTTCGGAGACGATAAGTCCCCTTTCCAATCCCACTATCGAGACAGTTTATTCCTCGAGACGGTTCCAATCCAGGCACATCTCTTCGGAGATGATGAGTCCCCTTTCCAATCCCACTCTCGAGATAGTTTATTCCTCGAGACGGTTCCAATCCAGGCACGTCTCTTCGGAGACGATAAGACCCCTTTCCAATCCCTCTCTCGAGACAGTTTATTCCTCAAGACGGTCCGAGTAGCGAAACTAATCACAAAACCGTTAGAGTAGCAGAAATACTCAAATAGGTCGATATAGGGAATTGGCAACAAACCCCTGTGTCACGACGGCCGCCGTTAGAGTGGCGAAAACACTCAAAACCCAGGTCAACACCAGTGTCTGTTAGCCCACTTTGGTGAAAAATGACCAAACTGTCCTTTGGACCTTTTCCGAGACTTTTCGGTCAAGATGACCATTTTGCCCCTAGGCATCCAAACGCCTCGAGAACCGCACCGGCTCTGGGTATCAAACCGCTAACCCTCTGAGATTACTTTTTATAGTGTTCTCAACCTTCCTTTACCTTTCCGGATCATTCCGAGTCAGTTCTGGCCAACCCGGTACAAAATGACTGTTTTGCCCCTAGTGGGCCGGTCTCCTTTTTCGACCACGCCGGCTCTGGAAATCAAACTGGCAACCTCTGGGAACATTCTAAATAATGTTTTCAGATCCCAAGTCTTCTTCCGGGACAGTCCGAGTCCGCCCCGGCAGCTTCCCGGTCTAATTGACCGTTTTGCCCCCTAAGGGCTCGGTCAACCTTTCCGACACATCTTATTCTCACTTTTCAAGTGAAATACCTCCAGGACACTATTTTAAGTGTTCCTACTCCTTTTCGGCCTTCCGGGTCATTCCCGGCTCCTTCAAATCATTCTCGGACTTTCCGGAGTCACTCCTAGTGAAGCCAGGCTAAAGATTGCATGGTAGTCACTAGTACAGGCGCCCAAATCTAGTCAAAGATACGTTGCTTGCCGACCTTAATAGTTTCCTAATTGGCTGGCTCCACTAGTAGTGGCACTAAGCCAATATTTGGCCTGGTGCCACTCCTAGTGGCGCCAGAAGGAATTTTGGCCTGGCGCCACTGCAACAGGCGCCAGTGTTGCCCAACTTCTATAAATACAGAGTCTCATTCAACGTGAAAAGGATCCACAAACTCAACCTAAAAATCATATAATTCGATATACAGAGCTCGAACACCTCAAAAACCCTAGCTTCCCTAGGTTTTCCAAACCCTGGCCACCCTACACAAACCCTAGCCTCCCATACACTCATACACACTCCCATCCACTCATACACTAGCCTTCAACCCTCCTTCAAAGACTTGAAGAGCTGCCATCTAAAGCTTGAAGACAACTCTTGAAGATTAAAGACGAAGATCAAGACGAAGATCGAAGACCGAAGATTGCACGGCACGCCAAATAAACAAGATACAAGGTAGGTTCTCCATTTAAATTTCCACACTTCCCCCTCTCTCTTCTCTCTCCTAACCCACTTGGGTTTTCTCTATTTTAATCCCCCATCTCTTTCCCCCCTTTCTTTGCATGCTTGAAACAAGGGGATTCCCGGTCCATGTGTAGGATTGGGCTATTGGAGAGTCACCGTGTCGGGGGCTTTCTTCTAGTCTAACCAAAGACCACATGGGTCCGGGCCCCTTGATTATGTGGTGAAGTCTTAGCCTTGTATGTTCATATCATAGTGCATATCATAGTCTTGCATCTTCCAAAATTCGTTTTCAAACTCGTTTTCAAAATCATTTTCAAACTTGCTTTCAAAATTGCATAAAAATCTCTTTTTCAAAAACTTGTTTTCAAAACCACAATTCTAGGGTGATTCTAGCCTTTCCATGGCTAGGGTTGCTTTAGGAAAGTGTTACATTAAAAGTGACCTTTTTGGTCTATATTTTCAAATCTTATTGTTTTCCAAAACCACTTTCTTAAAGTGGTTCTAGCCTTCTCATGGCTAGAATCGCTTTAGGGGAGTGAGGCGTTTTTATACCTTCTAAAAACTCTTTTTCCAAGTCTCTCTTCCTAAAAATCTCTTTTTCAACCTACTTTCCTAAAACTCCCCTCTCTAAAATTGTTTTCAAAAACTCCCTTCCAAAATCTATTTTTCAAAACTCCATTTTTCAACTCCTTTCCAAAATCCTCTCCTCAAAATCCACTTTCTAAAAAAGTTTCCCAAAAATCTTTCCAAAAACTCTTTTTAACAATCTTCTACCAAAAACCTTCCTAAAAAAACTCTCTCCAAAAATCTTTCCAAAAACTCTCTTTCCAAAATCTCCTTTCTAGAAATTCCCCTCTAGGATTTTCCTTTTAAAATCTTCGTTTCTAAAAACACACTTTCCAAAACTCCTTCTCTTTAAAATCTTTTTCCAAAAACTCTATTTTCAAATTCACTTTCCAAAAACTTCTCTCTAGGATTCCCTTCTAGAAAATCTTCGTGTTCAAAAACACACTTTCCAAAAACTCTTTCCTTAGAAGCCCAAGTCAAGTCCTAGAACCCACAATTAGGAAACCCAAAATTTTCTTACTAAAAACATGATTTTCAAACTTTGCCCCAAACCTAGGTTTCCAAAACCTCTTGTTTTCACATCCAAACTATACATGTTTCCAAAACCTCTTTTCTACGTTAAAATTCTATACCTTCAAATCTAGGGTTTCTAGAATCTCCCTTTCCAAATCCTTGCCAAATCCTATCTTCCCTTTAGGAAACCAAATCAAATCTCCTCGTTTAGGAAACTAGATCCTGTCCTCCGTTTTTGGAAACAAAATCAAACCTTCTCTTTTCAAAACAAAATCCAATCCTTTCCTAATCCAACTTTTTCTTAATTCAAATCCTTCCTAAACTTTCACTTTCCAAAACTTTAAGTTTCCAAAACTTGAACATAAAAATCTTTCCTAAATTTTAAAACTCAACTTTCAAATATTTCCTAATTCAACCCTTTCCTAATTCTACCTTTTCAAATCTAAGTTTTCAAATCTTCCTAAACTCAAACCTTTCCTAATCTCAAGATTTTCTAAAATTCTAAAACTTTCTAAATCTTAAACTTTCTAAATTTCAAATCTTTCCAAATTCAAAACTTTCTAAATCTGAAACTTTCTCAAGTTAAATCTTTCTAAACCTAAATCTTCCCAAATTCAAAACTTTCCAAAACTTCAACATCTTTCCAAATCTAAGACTTTTCTAAACTCAAAACTTTCTTAATTCAAACATTTCCTAAATTGAAAACTTTCCTTTTTCAAACCTTTCCAAATTCAAACTTTCCTAAGTTGAAACTTTCCTAATTTTGAAACTTTCCTAATTTCAAAACTTCCCTAAGTTGAAACTTTTCTAATTCCAAAACTTTCCAAAAATGAAACTTTCCTAATTTGAAACTTTCGTAAATCAAACCTTTCCTAATTTGAACATTTCGTAAATCCAATTCTTCCTAATTTCCTAAATCTTCCAAGCCAAGTCAAATCTTTCCTAAGTCTCTTCTCTTTCCTAAGTCTAGGTTTTCTTAAACCTTCTCTTTTCCAAAACAACTTCAAATCTATCTTTTCAAATCAAAGTCCAATCTTTTCCAAAATTTCAATTTCCAATCTCCTTTTCCAATCTCAAATGAAATCCAATTTTCAATTCAATCTCTTTCTTCTAATCCAATCTCTTTCTTCAAATCAATCTCTTTTCAATCGGACTCTTGTCCGAACTACGACTGACCTGATTCCCCCAAAGGGATACATAGGCAACCTTCATAGGTGCGGTCACAACACTTTTCAAACTTTCAATTCCACCCTCATGGGTGCGGTTTCCAAAATCTTTCCAAATCTCAAATTCCAATCTATTTTCAAAATTCCAATTTCAAAATTTCTATTTTCAAATTTCTACTTTCAATTTTCAAACTTTCCAATTTCAATTCCATCTCTTCAAATCTATTTTCAAATCAAGTCAATCTCTTTTCAAATCTATTTTTTAATTCTCTTAACTTGCACTTGCATGTCATGCATCATGTTAGTTTCTTTTCAAGCATTGTTTTTCTAAAGTGGGTAGGATTGAACTATAGTTAGTCGAAAACTCTCATAGGTGAATCCAGGGTAGATTGACATGTAGGTACCGAAAGGGCAGGGTAAGGTGATAGCTTAGTGCGTCTTCCCTACACGTAACCAACCTTCGAACCTAGGATCACTGTTTTCAAAGACCAAACGGAGTTATTTTTCAAAAAGGGCTAATTGTTTTCCAAAGGTTGCCAAACAACTCGTTTTCCTAAAAAACCCTCTCTTGAGGAGATATTTTCAAAATCGTTTTTCAAAAACCCTAAGTGTAGTTTTCGGATTATGCTTAGTTTTTAGGTGACCTAACTCACCTTAATCAAGTTAGGTGGCGACTCTGAATCTTTTTCAAAAGCCCTTTATTCAATTCAATTTTCAATTCAAACCTAGTCGCACTCATTCTTCTAGGAGGGTGAGTTCTAACAAGAGAGTACAGCATCTTTCCCATTTGTGTGAGTATTCCCCGAGTGCGAAAAATCTGGGCGCGACAGCTGGCGACTCCGCTGGGAAGAGTTAGAGGGTTAGGCCGTAGTCATGTCTCTTTACCCTTCACCCATGTAGAGTCTTCAATTAACTTGGTTCAACGCTATTCACTTTAAATTTTCAAAACCAAATTTTCAAAGTTGTCTTCAAACATATGCATTTGTTCATATTATCTTGTATTCTGTTTGTCATCCACATACTAACACTTGCATCTTTATTTTGTAGCTGCGCTTTTTGCTTAAGTTTTATTAACTGCTTTGCATGAATGGGATGTACAGGATGAGTGGAAGTTGTTGGGCCCTTTCCTCCACTTTTTAAAAATCACACACACACTGCATGTGCACTTGCATTCTACATACTTGCACACCCTGATATGTCCTTTCTAGTTAGAAAGGGGGAACGGTATATTGGTTGTGGGCAAGATGCTGTGTCAGTTTCTTCGCCTACGACCTCTTAATGGTTCCCCCGCTCGGATCACCAACCAATCATGGCACCACCTCGGGGAGTGGGCCTAGGTTTGAAGATCCGGGGACCGAGCCTTTTTAGGACGCATTAGTTAACCCTCAACCTCATACTCATGTAGACACCATGCATAGCCGAACCTCTGCTGGATTTAAGACACGAGCAGTGTTTTCAAAATCACGGAGGAAAGGGCGATTGCTCTTACTTTCATTTATACCTGCTGTTATAATGCTTGTATTTATACTGTTATAATGCATGTCTAACTGCTCATGCATACATGTTTATTTTGCTATTGCATTCTCTCTCCTTATACTCTTTGCATATCCATGCTCATGTATTCAATAGTCCATGATAAGACAAGAGTTCTAAGTAACTCAAGTCACTGCATTCTCATGCATATGATCAACTCATTGAGAGTGACACCAAGGTCACTCTGCCTTGCATTAAATCTACCCAAACCCTAAGGGTTCCCGCTAACCCTAAGGACTCATGGCATGCACACCAATCCATTTCATAAGAGGGGCCCCAATCCCTCTATGCTCACGGAGATAGATTTGCCAAGAAGACAAGAGGCAATCAATCAATAAGGTCTCTCAGCGACCTCCTCAACATCAAATCCAAGGAAGGCAAATCCGAAGACTCAAGAGTAGTTTAGGTTTTCCCTTTTGTAAAAGTAGATAGGTGGAAGTCCAAAGGAAAATGTTCCCCCCTCCCCTTATTAAAATGTATTTCAATTCTTTTGTATCTTAAACCCAAAATTTAATGTACTTCTTTATTTTATGAATGAGTGCATGAATGGCTGAAGGTTCCTCCCTGACAGTAAAGTGTCTGCATATAGGGGCAAACCCCCTATCTCTAAAAGTGAGCCAATACATCATGACTAGTTTCCCTCTTTAAGAGGGGCACCTTAAAGCATGCATTGCATAAAGACTTGTCAAGGTCAAACGCTGACTCTTTCCTTTTGTTGGTTTTAGGTACCTTCCCTCGTTCCCCAATCTTACAAGCATGGAATTGCTTACTCTTGATACTTTAACTCAATTACTAGCAGAGACAAGAGGAGTCAAGCATAAGATGACCGAAATGGAAGGCATGCTTTCCTCACTCTTATCCCACACAACCCGTGAGCAAGCAGAGTCCTTGCAGGCTCAAACCCATGATGGACGAAAAAGGATGAAGAAGGAAGACCATGACTATGCCGCCACCATTGCTTCCCAACGACCTCCTCGGGCCGAGGGCCTTGCTCGAATGCCTTCCAAACCAACCCTTAACCAATCACAAGGATTATATGACCTTTCCTTCAGATATCATCCCGACCCTTTTGGCCCTACCACCGAAAATGGTCCCATTTTGAAACATAGAACCTGAAGCCCTTTCAATTCCCAAACCATCAACCCAGCTGTGACCTCACCAAAACTTAGTCCCCAATCATCAAAAACATCTGCAATACCTCCTCGGACTAGGCGAACAAGCAGGAAAAAGCAGACGTTTACAAAACTCGCATGCTCACAGACCACAGCTTATTTTGGCCTCTTAGCAGCTGCATATCTGAAACCTGTACCTGCTCGACCCCAGCCCAATCCTCTACCTCATTACTTCAAATCTGCAGCAAGCTGTAGGTATCACTTGGATAGCCAAGGACATGATACCGAAGATTATTTGGCACTCAAGCATAAGATTCAAGACCTGATAGATAATAAGATCATTGGGTACGACTAGCAAATCCTTCTCCGAACGGCTCTGCAAACCCTCCACTGGACCATGCTATCAACATCATTACAAAGTTTGGTAACAACAAGGTTTGTTTTGCTGCATGCCAAGAGATATATTACAAGGACGGAGAGGAAATGAAATGCGAAGATGCCTGGTCACGATATAACCCCGATGAGATGCCGACCCCCGAAGACAAACTTGCATACGAGTCTGTGAAGAAAATTGACGAGGAACTGTCCAAACTCCGTAATAAGAATTCCCCATTGTGTACACCTGAGGAGCATCGAGCCCCAATTGGAGGCCAGAGCAGAAAACCCCGGGCATGACCTATCGAGCTGGACGAATACGAGTCGCCCGAGTGGTTTGTTAGAGAAACTCCGAAGCAAACCAATGAAGGCAAGACAGTCAAAAAAGCTGACAATTACATCGTCACCGCCAACTCACTTGGAGCTCAGGGAGAAGCATCTACCTATCCTGCCTTGGCTGAAAATTTCAACTGTGGATGAAATGCAGACGCGGGGATTGTCCCAAGGTCGTACTAAAAATGGGTTCCTTGCACAAGCGTACAAGAAAGGGGTGTTTTCACCCACTTTCTTTCTATCCCTTTTACTCCTTGTTTTTAAATTAATGCTTACGTTTTCTTATTGCTTAAGAACTTGATGCTTTTTGTAATAATAATAATCAGATAATAGTCTTTTATTCCATTGTGGTTGTCTTGTCTTCCTTAAGAAATAGTGATTACTTTCTACGCAAGGGGCATGGTTTATCTTATGGAATGATCCAACTTAAAGGGATGATAGCATGAGTTAACCACTCACCGAATGATCAACATTCCAGAGAGGGAGAGGATAAGGATGAGTGAGGATATCACCTAAAGGCAGCACTTGCAAGACTTTGAAGCTAAGCGATGGGTGGCCAGTTTATCAAAATGAAGAGGAGCCATCTTTCATTCCCCCACATATAAAGAATAAATAACTGACTAAATAACTGAATGTGCTCATATTCCCTTTGCTTAACCCCTAGTGCCTAGCGGAAAGCAAAAATTTTCTTTGTCAACCCTGATCCAAGACTGTCCTCCCCATACTGGGGCAGACAATAGTTGAAAACTCTAGGAGTGATGTCCACCACTATCATGCTAGGCAGCAATGAAAGCTCTATAGATCAAGCAATCTAATTCAAAGTGAAGAGAGGCCCTCATTTCATTTCCCATACAGTCAAAAGTAACCCCTTGCCAAACCCGTTGAGCCACTTATCCTTTCTTAACAAAACCCCAACCTAGGGATCACCGCCCACACTAGGTATATCGAACTATCAAGGAAAAAGTTTAAGGGAAAAGGGTTAAAAGAATTGTTTCGTTTCATAAAAGAAAAGGAAAGAAATAGAAAGAAAAAGCAAACGAAAGGAGTTGCCAAGGGGCAAGAGGCAAAAAAAAAAAAAAAAAAAAAAAAAAAAAAACCATGATTCTAAAGAAAGGCCTGAAGAAAATCATGATTGAGTTAACTTCAAAGGCATAGAAAAGAAAGTCATGTTTATCTCAAGAAGTACATAGAAAGGGTGAAAGAACAAGGTCATTGTCACCCTGAGAAATATACGGTCAAAAGCAAGAAGGAAATTTAAAGGTGATCCTAGGTTACAAGGAAACCCAGTAGAAACAATAGGTTTGAGCCTTTACCCTTTTCTTGCAAAACCCCGAAACCATGGCCTATATTACAACCCTATTAAAGTCCCCTCTGATTGAAAATAGATTGCTTGATCTAAATGAGTTAGATACGCTACCAAAGCTTAAAAAAAAAAAAATGCTAATCCTACTGAGAAAACGGTTAAGGACAGTATGGATCTAAACCTTGTTGAAAACAACATTGAATTTGAGCCTACATATCCCGTTGTTTCTAAAACCCCATAACCTAGCCTACATTACGGTCCTAAACAAAGTCTTCTCGGATTGAAATGACTGGCCACTTATCGCTCTGCCAAAGGTCAGGTAAGTTGTTGCTAAAACCCCGAGAGTCGAGAGTCTCAGCCCAATAACCCTATACACTAACCCTAAGATAGAAAGTTGAAGGCGATCAAGAGGTTGAGAAAGGTGCGAAGTGCTATCATTCAATCAAAGTAGGGTTGGGCCAGAAGAGAGGCTAAATCCCCGAGGAGGAGGGAGTTACCATTCCCAGGACTACAAGTCTCACAACACCTTGCGTTATTTTATTAACATACTTCTAAACTGTACATATGTTTAAAAAAAAAAGGGAAAAAAAAAATTTTCAGCATGGGCTTTGCACACATAGGATATAACTCCCTGTAGAAATAGAAGTCACCAACATCAACTCATGTAATAAATATCTAACATCATCATACATCACATGCATTTGATCATATGCCTAGCTGTAAAGATCATAAATGTATCTGTCTATCCATGCATCTAAGTACCATAAATATTCATTTTTGTACAAAATATCATAATAAAACTGTCTAACATAAATACAACTCAGGGACTAGGGGCAAAAGAGGATCAGAGTCTCCACAGGGGACATCTATCACAGGTCAAAGTCGATGTCATCTGGATCAAAATCTCCGAAGCCCGGCATCGGAGGAGGTGGATAACTACTCAAAGCACCACCATCCTGCAGGGAAGATAGAACTGAAATCAGCTGCATACAAAAGGAACTAAGCAACAACAAGCAAGAAGAAGCAAGGAAAGAATAACATACCCCCCCACCACCCATCTGAGATAACCGAGTTGTTAGGGAAGCTACCTCGGCCTGGTACTGATCCCGCTCCATCTGGTACTGGTCTCTCTGGTCTCTTAGAGCAGTAAACTCGGCCTGGGGCACATATCCTCCAGCACGGCGCCACAAGTCAACCACCTCCTGGCCAACAGCGTACCCGCCGACTACTACCTCAAACCGGGTGAAGGCACCAACTGAATGAGCCCCAAAGTGCGCAGCATAATCCGTATCCAGAGGAAGCAAGAACTCAGCACCTGGTTGGCGCTCCTGGTAGGGGATAGGCACTCCTGCCACCAGGGCTCCAAACATATACTCTGGTGGAGCTCCTGCTGATCGGAACTCCTCATGAAACTGCCGCCAGTGTCGCTCTCCAAGATAGGACTCCCAGGTGTCATCACTGAGAAAAGCAGCTCTCGATAAGGACAACGGGACCAGGTACCGGACTGTCTCGTAATGGACTGATCTAATGAAGGGCCGCCTGGTCACATCCCTCGCCTCAATTAGCTCCAGGTTAGCCCGGAGCGTCACGAGGTCAGTAATCTTCGATCGCTGGGCTACCCGGTCACGAGCCCACCTCAAAGCACGAGGATAGAGATCATCCTCAACAACTGCAGGGTGACGCACCGGCAGGTACTCGTAACTCCACCAGACAAGGAAAGGCCAAAAGCTAGTCATGCTGCCCCAACGAGAAGAAGTCCGAACCCGCATCGATCAAAGAAAGCAGCCAAAAGAAAAGGGCCCCTAGTCCAGCTCAGTTAAGGCTCCAAGATCAGCTACTATGCTCACCAAACAACATGGCACGAGTGACTTGTTGTTGTTGCAGAAGCAGCTAAAGATGATATACAACACAAGTCGCCGTCTCATGATATCCCACCTAGCAGGCGATGGCTCAGTAGCAAAAGTACGCTCACCCTGACTAATCCAAGAGACTGGGAAGGCAGAACGCTTAGGATGAGGCAAGTCCAACAGCAAACAGGCCTCATCCCTGCTGACTGGGTGCAGGGTGATCCGCCGGCCGACAAAGGAGAGTCTTGTAATAATCACCTAGTCTAAAGGAGTAGGACCTAACTTGAAGCCGACAAAATGGAAGGTCCC
Organism: Euryodendron excelsum; assembly: GCA_033060915.1. NCBI lineage: Eukaryota > Viridiplantae > Streptophyta > Magnoliopsida > Ericales > Pentaphylacaceae > Euryodendron > Euryodendron excelsum. Next base: position 2,958,736 of record CM065385.1, on the reverse strand, counting down.
AGTCTCCCCGAACCACCTCTCAACAAGTGCCAGTACCAAATGCCGGTTCAGGCGGTTAGCTTGTAATCCCATAAAAGCGCCGAATCCGATCTCCGCCAAGAAGGCGCGGTATGATGGGGCAGCCCGCTGCATGGTCACAAAAACCTGATGAACAGCCCCTCGGAAAATTGTATGTACCCGTGGAGGTGGCAAATGCTGTTTGGAGTATACACTAGGATGATAGGTCAGATCCCCAAGTGGTGGGACGTCCGGTATCTGCAGATCCCCCAAGTCAGCATCTGTCTGCCTATGCCTGGAAGAAGCTCTCCCATAACCGATCACCTGATCCCTAAGGCCCGGTACCTCCTCCTCGGCATCAATCTCCTCGGCAAAAGCCTACTCAACCGGAGGAAAAGGGTTGATAGGTAGCCTACTCCCCTGCCCACTCTGTCTGGATGAGGATCGTCCGGTAGATCGTCGACTACCTCTAGATCGACTAAAGCCACCAGCAGAATCGATCCGGGCCGCCTTCCCCGAGCAGCGTCTTCTCTCAGAACCGTCATCACCTGCATCTGCCATCCTGAAAAGGTAAGCCAAGGTAAATGATGTTAATATACCATCCATGCAGTTTAAATAACAGTAAAATAAAATAAACAACTAACACAAACAAAACAAATAAAAGACTTCGAACGATAAGTCAAAACAAATTTCATACATGCACATCTTGATTTTCCAACTTTAAACCAAGTTTCAAGGGTTCTCTGCCTTTTTCCTTCAAAAAGATTTTATTTCTAAAACTTTAACTAACTCTTTTCATAATTTCTAAAAAAATTTCGGCAGAGTCCTGTTTAAAAAATGGCCCCTACAACACCCATGACATCAACACAAAATGCAAAATGTACACTTTCCAACAATCACATGACAATGGCACCCGTGCACACTTTTCAATTTTTCAAAATTTTCAAAACATATGTTTTATTTTTCAAATAAATCAATGGTTTTCAAACATCTTTCGAAATTTTTCAAAATCACTTCAAATGTTTTCAAAAATATTTTCAATATTTTTCCAAATTTCAAACTTTAAAAATTTCATCAATTTCTTGAATTTTCTAATTTTTTCTAATTTTCTAAATATTTTTCTATTTTAAAAAAAATAAAAAATTCACCGAGTTTTCAAAAAATCACAAAACTTCATACGGTTATTAAACACATTTTTCTAAGGCACAGTACATAAAGACATAGCCAGAAAACCCAATGCCCAAGTCTGTAGGAACAAATCCCCTATTCTTGCAGAAAACCCTCTTCACATAATCATGAAAAATCATTCAAATTCAATCAAACAACTATCAAAACACAAAAACAACATCACCAAAGTGTTCAAAACATATCAAAACATCAATTTCCACTGTTCACATGATTCAAACGAAGTTCTACACATCAAAATCAACAAAATTTGAAAACTCACTTTTTGGAAGTTCTCCGGCGAAATCTTCTCTTCCGGTGACTTTTCCGGTGACGTGGTCTCCTTCCGGCAATCGTTCGTGGTCTCCAAGAAGTGCCCCTTCAAAGTTCAAGTCAAGTCTCACGCAGAACTTCTCGGATTTACAAAAATTTCTCCAAAGTGCCGCGGCTGTTCGAACCAGAAATTTTCTGGTTTTAACTTTAAGCTTGGCGCCACTAGCAGAGGCGCCAGTCTCTTTTTGCCAAAGGCACCACTGCTAGTGGCGCCAGTTATAAATTCTGGGTAGTTTTGCCCTTTTTCCCGCCAAAACTCATTTTCGAAGGCTTTTTTGGCCCGTTATCCATTTTTCGACCCTCGTTGTCGAAAGATTTCCAATGTCCATCCCTCCGACTGCCTCGCGGTCAACATGAGACTCTTACTTCTATCGTTTTTTGTCTTTGACAAGCAAAGACAGAAAAAGAGGGGCAGCTGTAAGCACCCCATTTTTTATCGCTCGACAGTCTACACTCCGTCCAGACTTGTGTTCAAGTCATTGTGGGCATATTCCTATCAAAACCAATTCTCCAGGTCTAAATCTCGTCTGTCCATCGCTTCGCGGGCCTGTCAGGCCCAAATAGAGGCAAAATCACCAAAATGCCCTTAGGGGCATTATCCTTTCCTTTCCAATCCCTCTCTCGAGACAGTTTATTTCTCGAGACGGTTCCACTCCAGGCACGTCTCTTCGGAGACGGTAAGACCCCTTTCCAATCCCACTCCTGAGACAGTTTATTCCTCGAGACGGTTCCAATCTAGGCACGTCTCTTCGGAGACGATAAGACACCTTTCCAATCCCACTTTCGAAGCAGTTTATTCCTCGAGACGGTTCTAATCCAGGTGCGTCTCTTCGGAGACGATAAGACCCTTTTCCAATCCCACTCTCGAGATAGTTTATTCCTCAAGACGGTTCTAATCCAAGCACGTCTTTTCGAAGACGATAAGTCCCCTTTCCAATCCCACTCTCGAGACAGTTTATTCCTCAAGAAGGTTCCAATCCAGGCACGTCTCTTCGGAGACGATAAGTCCCCTTTCGAATCTCACTCTCGAGACAGTTTATTCCTCGAGACGGTTCCAATCCAGGCACGTCTCTTTGGAGACGATAAGTCCCCTTTCCAATCCCACTCTCGAGACAGTTTATTCCTCGAGACGGTTCCAAACCAGGCGCGTCTCTTTGGAGACGATAAGACCCCTTTCCAATCCCTCTCTCGAGACAGTTTATTCCTCGAGACGGTCCGAGTAGCGAAACTACTCACAAAACCGTTAGAGTAGCGGAAATACTCACAAATAGGTCGATATAGGGAATTGGCATCAAACCCCTGTGTCACGACGACCATCGTTAGAGTGGCAGAAACACTCAAAATCCAAGTCAACACCAATGTCTATTCGCCCACATTGGTGAAAAATGACAAAACTGTCCTTTGGACCTTTTCTGAGACTTTCTGGTCAAGATGACCATTTTGCCCCTAGGCATCCAAACGCCTCAGGAACCACACCGACTCTGGGTATCAAACCGGTAACCCTCTGAGATTACTTTTTATAGTGTTCTCAACCTTCCTTTACCTTTCCGGATCATTCCGAGTCAGTTCCGGCCAACCAAGTACAAAATGACCGTTTTGCCCTTAGTGGGTCGGTCTCCTTTTTTTTACCACGCCAGCTCTGGAAATCAAACCGGCAACCTCTGGGAACATTCTAAATAATGTTTCTAGATCCCAAGTCTTCTTCTGGGACAGTCCGAGTTCGCCCCGGCAACTTCCCGGTCTGATTGACCATTTTGCCCCCTAAGGGCCCGGTCAACCTTTCCGACACATCTTATCCTCACTTTTCAAGTCAAATACCTCCAGGACACTATTTTAAGTGTTCCTGCTCCTTTCCGGCCTTCCGGGTCATTCCCGACTCCTTCAAATCATTCCCGGACTTTCCGGAGTCACTCCTAGTGAAGCCAGGCTAAAGATTGCATGGTAGTCACTAGTACAGGCGCCCAAATCAAGTCAAAGATACGTTGCTTGCCGACCTTAATAGTTTCCTAATTGGCTGGTGGCGCCAAGCCAATATTTGGCCTAGCGCCACTTCTAGTGGTGCTAGAAGGAATTTTGGCCTGGCGCCACTGCAACAGGCGCCAGTGTTGCCCAACTTCTATAAATACAGAGCCTCATTCAATGTGAAAAGGATCCGCAAACTTAACCTAAAAATCATATAATTCGATATGCAGAGCTCGAGCACCTCAAAAACCCTAGCTTCCCTAGGTTTTCCAAACCCTAGCCACCCTACACAAACCCTAGCCTCCTATACACTCATACACACCCCCATACACTCATACACTTGCCTTCAACCCTCCTTCAAAGACTTGAAGAGCTGCCATCTAAAGCTTGAAGACAACTCTTGAAGATTAAAGACGAAGATCAAGACGAAGACCGAAGACCGAAGACTGCATGGCGAGCAAAATAAACAAGATACAAGGTAGGTTCTCCATTTAAATTTCCACACTTCCCCCTCTCTCTTCTCTCTCCTAACCCACTTGGGTTTTCTCTCTTTTAATCCCCCATCTCTTTCCCCCTTTCTTTGCATGCTTGAAACAAGGGGATTCCCGGTCCACGTATAGGATTGGGCTATTGGAGAGTCACCGTGTCGGGGGCTTTCTTCTAGTCTAACCAAAGACCACGTGGGTCCGGCCCCCTTGATTATGTGGTGAAGCCTTAGCCTTTTATGTTCACGACCCCAAATTGCATTGTGCATATCATAGTCTTGCATCTTCCAAAATTTGTTTTCAAACTCGTTTTCAAAATCGTTTTCAAACTTGTTTTCAAAATTGCATCAAAATCTCTTTTTCAAAAACTTGTTTTCAAAACCACAATTCTAGGGTGATTCTAGCCTTTCCATGGCTAGGGTTGCTTTAGGAAAGTGTTACATTAAAAGTGACCTTTTTGGTCTATATTTTCAAATCTTATTGTTTTCCAAAACCACTTTCTTAAAGTGGTTCTAGCCTTCTCATGGCTAGAATCGCTTTAGGGGAGTGAGGCGTTTTTATACCTTCTAAAAACTCTTTTTCCAAGTCTCTCTTCCTAAAAATCTCTTTTTCAACCTACTTTCCTAAAACTCCCCTCTTTAAAATTGTTTCAAAAACTCCCTTCCAAAATCTATTTTTCAAAACTCCCTGTTTCAACTGCTTTCCAAAATCCTCTCCTCAAAATCCACTTTTTAAAAACATTTCCCAAAAATCTTTCCAAAAACTCTTTTTAACAATCTTCTACCAAAAACCTCCCTTAAAAAACTCTGCAAAAATCTTTCCAAAAACTCTCTTTCCAAAATCTCCTTTCTAGAAATTCCCCTCTAGGATTTTCCTTTTAAAATCTTCGTTTCTAAAAACACACTTTCCGAAACTCTTCTTTAAAATCTTTTTCCAAAAACTCTATTTTCAAATTCTCTTTCCAAAAACTTCTCCCTAGGATTCCCTTCTAGAAAACCTTCGAGTCCAAAAACACACTTTCCAAAAACTCTTTCCTTAGAAGCCCAAGTCAAGCCCTAGAACCCACAATGAGGAAACCCTAAATTTTCTTCCCAAAAACATGATTTTCAAACTTTGCCCCAAACCTAGGTTTCCAAAATCTCTTGTTTTTACATCCAAACTATACATGTTTCCAAAACCTCTTTTCTACATTAAAATTCTACACCTTCAAATCTAGGGTTTCTAGAAGCTCCCTTTCCAAGTCCTTGCCAAATCCTATCTTCCCTTTAGGAAACCAAATCAAATCTCCCCGTTTAGGAAACTAGATCTTATCCTCCGTTTTTGGAAACAAAATCAAACCTTCTCTTTTCAAAACAAAATCCAATCCTTTCCTAATCCAACTTTTCTTAATTCAAATCCTTCCTAAACTTCCACTTTCCTAAACTTTATGTTTCCAAAACTTGAACATAAAAATCTTTCCTAAATTTTAAAACTCAACTTTCAAATCTTTCCTAATTCAACCCTTTCCTAATTCTACCTTTTCAAATCTAAGTTTTCAAATCTTCCTAAACTCAAACCTTTCCTAATCTCAAGATTTTCTAAAATTCAAAAACTTTCTCAATCTTAAACTTTCCAAATTTCAAATCTTTCCAAATTCAAAACTTTCTAAATCCGAAACTTTCTTAAGTTAAATCTTTTTAAACCTAAATCTTCCCAAATTCAAAACTTTCCAAAACTTCAACATCTTTCCAAATCTAAGACTTTTTTAAACTCAAAACTTTCTTAATTCAAACATTTCCTAAATTGAAAACTTTCCTTTTTCAAACCTTTCCAAATTCAAACTTTCCTAAGTTGAAACTTTCCTAATTTTGAAATTTTCCTAATTTCAAAACTTTCTTAATTTGAAAACTTCCCTAAGTTGAAACTTTCCTAATTCCAAAACTTTCCAAAAATGAAACTTTTCCTAATTCGGAACTTTCCTAAATCGGACATTTCCTAATTTGAACATTTCCTAAATCCAATTCTTCCTAATTTCCTAAATCTTCCAAACCAAGTCAAATCTTTCCCAAGTCTCTTCTCTTTCCTAAGTCTAGGTTTTTTTAAACCTTCTCTTTTTCAAAACAAGTCCAAATCTATCTTTTCAAATCAAAGTCCAATCTTTTCCAAAATTTCAATTTCAAATCTCCTTTTCCAATCTCAAATGAAATCCAATTTTCAATTCAATCTCTTTCTTCTAATCCAATCTCTCTCTTCAAATCAATCTCTTTTCAATCGGACTCTTGTTTGAACTACGACTGACCTGATTCCCCCAAAGGGATACGTAGGCAACCTTCATAGGTGCGGTCACAACACTTTTCAAACTTTCAATTCCACCCTCATGGGTGCGGTTTCCAAAATCTTTCCAAATCTCAAATTCCAATCTATTTTCAAAATTCCAATTTCAAAATTTCTATTTTCAAATTTCTACTTTCAATTTTCAAACTTTCTAATTTCAATTCCATCTCTTCAAATCTATTTTCAAATCAAGTCAATCTCTTTTCAAATTTATTTTTCAATTCTCTTAACTTGCACTTGCATGTCATGCATCATGTTAGTTTCTTTTCAAGCATTGTTTTTCTAAAGTGGGTAGGATTGAACTATAGTTAGTCGAAGACTCTCATAGGTGAATCCAGGGTAGATTGACATGTAGGTACCGAAAGGGCGGGGTAAGGTGATAGCTTAGTGCATCTTCCCTACACGTAACCAACCTCCGAACCTAGGATCACTGTTTTCAAAGACCAAACGGAGTTATTTTTCAAAAAGAACTAAATGTTTTCCAAAGGTTGCCAAACAACTCGTTTTCCTAAAAAACCCTCTCTTGAGGAGATATTTTCACAATCGTTTTTCAAAAACCCTAAGTGTAGTTTTCAGATTATGCTTAGTTTTTAGGTGACCTAACTCACCTTAATCAAGTTAGGTGGCGACTCCGAATCTTTTTCAAAAGCCCTTTATTCAATTCAAACCTAGTCGCACTCATTCTTCTAGGAGGGTGAGTTCTAACGAGAGAGTACAACATTTTTCCCACTTTTGTGAGTATTCCCCGAGTGCGAAAAATCTGGGCGCGACAATGACCCCAACTTGCATTGTGCATATCATGATCTTTCATCTCTCCAAAATCCGTTTTCAAACTTCTTTTTAAAACTTGCATTATAATCGTTTTCAAAGTTTGTGTTAAAATCTTCTTCTCTAAAAACTTGTTTTCAAAATCACAATCCTATGATGATTCTAGCCTTTTTCATGGTCAGGGTTACTTTAGGAAAGTGTTACATTTAAAGTGACCAATATGGTCATATTTTAAAATGTTGTTGTTTTCAAAACCAATATTCTAAAGTGGTTCTAGCCTTCTTATGGTTAGAATCGCTTTAGGAAAGTGAGATATTTTTATGAACGTTCTAAAAACTCTCTTTTCAAATCTCTTATTCTAAAAATCTTTTTTCCAATATACTTTTTAAAAACTCTCTCCAATCTCCTTTTCAAAATTTTTTTCCAAAATTGTTTTCTAAAAACTCTCTTCAAAATCTATTTTCCAAAATTCTTTTCAAAACATCTTTCCAAAAGCTCTCTTCAACATTCACTTTCTAGAAACATTCCCTAAAATCTCTTTCCTAAAAACCCTTTTCCAAAAATCTCTTTCCAAAAACTCTTTTTTTAAGATCTCCTTCCAAAAACCCCTTCTTTCCAAAAACTCACTTTCCAAAAATCTCTTTTTTAGAGTCCAAGTTAAACCCTAGAGCCAACAATTAGGAAACCCTAATTTTCTTTCTTAAAACATGATTTCCACTCTTGCCTTAAAACCTAGGTTTTCAAAATCTCCTTTTTACATCTAAATCATAAGTTTTCAAAACCTATTTTCTACATCAAAACTATAGATTTCCAGATCTAGGATTTCCCAAAACTTCATTTTTCCAATTCCATGTCAAATCTAATCTTCCCTTTACGAAGCCAAATCTAATCTCCCTTTAGGAAACTAGATCCAATCCTCCGTTTTTGGAAACAAAATCAAAACACCTCTTTTAGAAACAAAATCTTATCCGTTGTTTTAGAAAATAGGAATCCTCAATCCTTCCAAATTCAAATCTTTTCTAAATCCACTCCTTCCTAATCTCATACATTCCTAAACCTTAAGTTTCCAAAACTTAAACTTTTAAATCTTCCCTTAAACTTTAAACTTCTTAATCTTTCCTAAACTCAAACCTTTCCTAATTTCAAATCTTTCTAAATCCAAAACTTTCTTAAGTCAAAACTTTCTAATGTCAAAACTTTCTTAAACTCTAAACTTTCTAAGTTCTAAACCTTCTAACGTTCAAATCTTTCTTTAATCAAACCTTTCCAATTTTGGAACTTTCCTAAATCAAAACATTCCAATTTCGAAACTTTTCAAAAATGAAATTTTCCTAATTCGAACCTTTACTAAATCCAATCTTTCCCTAATCTTCCAACTCCAATATTCAAGTCAAATTTTTTCTAAAACCCTTTCAAGTCAAGTCAAATATTTCTTAATCTCAAGTCCCTCCTAAATCCTATCTTTCTTAAGTCTAGGTTTCCTAAATCTCAATCTTTCCAAAACAAGTCCAAATCATTCTTCCAAGTTTTATCTTTCTAAATCAAAGTTCAATCTTCTCAATTCCAAATTCCAATTTCAAATTTTCTATTCTAAGTTCAAATCAAATCCTTTTTCAAATCAAAATATATTTTTCAAATCAAAACTTCTATTTTTTATTAGACTCTTGTCCGAACTATGATTGACCTGATTCCTCAAAAAGGATTCGTAGGCAACCCTCATGGGTGCGGTCATAATCTTTTTCAAACTTCTATTTTCATAACTTTTTTCAAATCTCCAATTCCATAACTTTCTTCAAATCTCTAATTCCACAATGTTTTTTCAACTTCCAATTCCATGATCTATTTCAAACTTCTAATTTCAAATTTCCAATCTCCAAAATTTTCTTTCAAAATCAAATCTCTTTTCAAATCAAATCAAGTTCCTTACAAATCTATTTCCAAATATATTTTCAAACTCTCTTCTCTTGCAATTACGTATCATGCATCATTCTTTTAAAAATTATTTTCTAAAAGTGGATAGTTTTCGATATTTGTTAGTCGAAGACTCTAATGGGTGAGTCTAGGGTGAATAGACATGTGGTACCGCAAAGGCGGGGTAGGGTGATGGCTTAGTGCGTCTTCCCTACACGTCACCAACCTTCGAACTTAGGATCACTGTTTTCAAAGACCAAAATGGAGTTAGCTTCAAAAAGAGCTTAAATATTTTCTAAAGGTTGCCAAATAAACTGTTTTCTTAAAAACCCTCTCTTGAGGAAGCATTTTCAAAATCTTTTTTGAAAACCTCTAAGTGTGGTCTTCGGATTGTGCTTAGTTTTAGGTGACCTAACTCACCTTAATCAAGTTAGGTGGCGACTCTGAATTGTTTTCTAAAAGCCCTTTATTCAAATTAATTTTCAATTCAAACTTAGTCGCTCCCATCCTTTTAGGAGGATGAGTTCTAACGAGAGAGTACAATATTTTTTTCGCTTGTGTGTGTATTCCTCGAGTGAAAATGTGATATCCCAAACCTCTATTTAATCATATTAATGAGAATTTTTAGTTTATGCAATATTTGATATTAATTATTTATTCTTTTGGGTCAAAATTGACTAGTAAGAACTTGTGTTGTAGCTGGTGTTAGAGGTGTGAGACACATGGGATTATTTCCCATGTGTGTCTTCTACTAACACCCACAAAACACACACACACATATACACAACTCTCACCAACCGATTGAGAGAGGGAGGAAGAGAGAAAGGGGAAGAAGGAAGGGAAAATTGAAGGAAGAAGGCTTGAAGGAAGGGATTGAATCCATTGAAGAATTCACCAAGCTTGAAGAAAGTAAGGTTTTATTTTTCTCTCTCTACAATTATATATGTATATGTATCTATCTTGTGAGAAAATGTTGTGATATTGTATATATGTATCTTGGAGTGTTGTCATTAAGTTTGGGGGATCCTTTAGGTCCCATTTGCATGATTTTGAGAGCTTGAAGCTCATTGTTGAAGATTGGCAGTGGTGGTTTGAAGAATCTCCAATTATGTGAAATGTTAGGGTTTTGTTTTCTTCTTTAGATCCCCTTGTTTTAATTGTTCTTTCTCCCCCATTTTGAGTTATTGTCATCCTTGTGGGCTAATCTTTGAGCCCTAAGAGTGTTGGGAAGGTTTGGTAGTGTTTGGAGGAGTTTTGGGAGAGTTTTGGGCTGAGAATCGTTGCTGCGCAGAAGGGGGCGTTCGAACGGCCGACAGGGCCGTTCGAACGGGCCGAGAGCGGAGTTTTCCATTTAGCCTAGCGTTCGAATGGCCCCTCAGGGCGTTCAAACAGCCCAAGAGGGTGTTTTTCCATTTTTTCCTAGGGTTTGAACGGCCATTTTAGGCGTTCGAACGGATAGGTTATTTTTGGCCTGGCGTTCAAACGGCTCGGATGGGTGTTCGAACCGTCGGCCAGTTTCGGCACTATTTAGTAAAATGGGCATAACTTTCTCTACAAACCTCGGATTGATGCAACGTTTGAAGCATTAGAAAGTAGACTCATAGACCTTTTTATCCATATAAATTGTGTTGTTTAATTCATTATAGATTGAGAGTTATGGAAGTTTAAAGTTGACCCAAAATCCATGCCAACAACATTGTGTTCCAAAATTTTAGTCCACCTTCCGTGAGGCATAACTTCTTCACCCGAAATGTGTTTTTGGCCCATAACCTATCAAAATAAAGGCCTTTAAGCCTGTTTTCAAATGGAACTAGACTTGGGTGTGAACTCATCTTTGAGAGGTGGTTGGGATTCAATGAAGGAGTTGACATTTTGACTTTCATTTTCAAACCTCAACTTTATGTTCTTATTTTACATCGGGGCCTTATCCTAGAGTTTAGCCTTGCTCTCCCGTTGTGAGAAGGAGGTGTTGTTGAGTTGGGATTGAGGGGTTTGTGTGCTTAGTTTTGACTTATACGTTATTGCTTTGCCTTAGAGTCTTTTATTGATGTTTCTTTACTTCTACGTGCATTTCTGTAGGACTAACTTGTTTGTCACCCGCCTAGTCGGAGAAAGGTGAGTAACGATCTGCTATGAGTAAAACTCTAGTATTTTCTAAATTTTTTAAGCTCACCTCTATATCATGAATGCTTTCCATACATTTCAATGCATAAATGTTACGTTCAGTTACAAACGTCATATTTCAAATGCATACAAGTTATACTTATGTTATGAATGAAAGCCATGGACTATAATATTTAAATGAAAGAGATGCTAAATTTTCAATATATGGGGCCAACTCGGGTCTTCTCGTGGCAAGACCTTAATCTAGCCCGATAGTCCTACGATAGGGGATGGGAAATAAACTATCTATGTTAGGAGACGTCCCTAGCCTAAAGAGCCTTAGCGTGACCTATATGGTTACTGTGGAGCCTAGCTCATATGTCGAGTTGTAGCACGCTTATGTTTTGAACCGAGAACCATGATATGTTCATATGTTTTACGACAAGATATGAAATGTTATATGAAGAATAATGTTATGTTGCATCTCTTCTTATGATATTATGTTTTGAAATGTTGAAACGTTTCAAATGATGTTTATGTTACCTACGAGTTCCAAGCCTACGCTTTAAACGTTCAAAAGCTCATTTCCTTATGCATAAATGATTATCTATCCTTGTACGTTGGATATAATTGCTTGTCCATGATATTTTCTCGCTCATGCATCAGTGTTATTCACTAAGCATTAGCTTACGTTTTCTCAAATGATTTTCAGGTAGCCAATTCGGGAGGCCCTAGAGCGAGGCCATATGTGGATTTGAGCTACGGCCCACGGGCCTATGTTTTGTACAATGTTTGAGGGCTGGACCCAATGTTTTGTAATGATATATTGTTATAACTTTTGTGGACCTTGATTTGGTCCTTATGTATGTTATGTTTGGAATTAGGCACAGCTCTACCATGTATGATAGGGATTATGTTTTCAAGTTATTAAAAGTTCTATTTTTCGCAATTATGTATCATTATAAATGATTATGCACAGGTGATCAACCAGTTTATGTAATGCGGCCTTGGGTAGCCTTGCTACTGGCCAGTCATGTACCCTAAATCCGTATAGGCCGGGTTATGGGGCGTGACAGCGTGGTATCAGAGCTACAGGTTGACACCGTAGGATTGAGTCATGTCTAGATAGAATTCTAGATTCGACTTGGGTATGTGCTATATGTATATGTATGTGTATGCTACACGTATAATGACACGCCAAGGTGTAATATATGTCGTATTTATGTTAAATGCTTGATGTTTTGTGGTGCACATATAATGAACCATACCGCTGAGAAGAGATGTTCGTAGAGGGGCCCAAGAGCCCGAAGACCGTTTTGATCGCATAGAAAGGATCTTAGCTGAACTTGTTCAAGTGTTCTAGGATACTCATAGCAACACCTCTAATGCGCCGGATCAGCCGGCAGCGCAGGCGCCAAGAGGAGAGGTAGCGGCATGTACTACCATTAAGCAGTTTCAACAGTTGAAGCCCCCAACTTTTCAGGGGACTCCCGACCCAATGGCCGCGGAGTCTTGGCTTTTGGGAATTGAGAGAGTGTTCGAAGTGCTGCCTTGCACAGATGAACAGAAAGTGACCTTTGCCACCTTTACCTTTGAAGGATCTGCACTTGTTTGGTGGAAATTGAAGAAAGTGATGGAGCCACTACGGTTGTGGCCTAGGTTTCTGGAGGTGTTCAATGAGGAATACTTTTCTGAGATTGTCAGAGATCAGAAGACTACGAAATTCCTTAGTTTGACACAAGGGAATATAACTGTGACCGAGTACAATGCCAAATTCATGGAGCTATCACGATATGCCCCGCATATTGTGTCATCAGAGACTCGTAAGGCAAGAAAGTTTGAGACAGGATTGCGATGAAACATTCGCAACAAGGTGGACATACTACGACTACAGACCCATCAAGAGGTTGTACAACGAGCAACGATTGCCGAAAGGGCGAATAATGAAATGTCCCAATACTGGGAGAAGAACAATAAGAGATCGGGAAGTGACCAAGGCAAGGGACAAAGTTCAAAGCGGCAAAGTTCTGGATCTTCTAGTGGGAATTCATCTACCCCACGAGGGATTACCTCTAGCCGAGGAGCCAACACGGCCAGTGAGATACCAACATGCTCCAATTGTCAGAAGAAGCATTGGGGCACATGTCGTTTGGGAAGTAAGGCTTGTTACGGGTGTGGCCAGGAGGGTCACCAAGTGAAGGACTGTCCGAAGAAGAACAGGGCACAAGGATTTGGAGCGTCAGTAGCAGCCTCAGTTCAGCAATTTATAGCAAACAGGAGAGAGAATCAACTACGGCAAGGCCAAGCTTTCGCACTTACACCGGGAAACACCCCAGCTACCGATTCCATAGTGTTAGGCATACTCCCTATTTGTGGTCGACCTGCACATGTCCTTATGGATTCTGGTTCTACGCACTCATTTGTTTCATATCTCTTTACTCAATATTTGTATACATCTCCGGTACCTCTTTATTATGCTTTGGTAGTGTCGTTGCCATCCGAGGATTCCATGTTATGTGATAGGACCTATAATTCTTATGAAATTCTTGTTAACAACGTGCCTATGTTTGTGAACCTCATTCCCCTAGAAATGCACGGCTTTGATGTCATCTTAGGAATGGATTGGTTGTCCTCTCACCGTGCTATCATTGATTGTGAGCTTAAACGAGTCGTGTTCCATTCTTCTAATCATTCGGGACTAGTATTTGAGGGGGTTGGTGTCGTGCCTCCACCCTATCTCATTTCATCTATGCAAGCACGTCGTTTAATTCAAAAAGGGAATCGTGCATTCTTGTGTAGCATTCTTGACACACACGTTTCCCCACTGCCCTTGGAAGACATCCATGTTGTCCGGGAATTTCCCGATGTCTTTCCGGATGAGCTACTTGGTTTGTTGGTCGACCAGGAGATTGAGTTCCACATTGACCTTAATCCGGGTACTAGGCCCATTTCCAAAGCTCAATACCGTATGTCCCCTTTAGAGTTAAAGGAGTTAAAAGTTCAACTCCAAGACTTGTTAGAAAATGGATTCATTCGTCCTAGTGTTTCACCATGGGGTGCTCTGGTGTTATTTGTGAAAAAGAAAGATGGAACCAGGAGATTATGCATTGATTACCGGGAATTGAACAAGGTCACCATTAAGAATAAGTACCTATTGCCGAGAGTGGATGATTTATTTGATCAACTACAGGGCGCGCAAGTATTCTCAAAGATCGACCTAAGGTCAAGTTATCACCAACTGAAAGTGATGGCAAGTGATGTGGAAAAAATAGCATTTCAAACTAGATATGGTCATTATGAGTTTTTGGTTATGCCGTTTCGAGTCACAAATGCACCTGCCACTTTCATGGATTTGATGAATCGAGTTTTTAAACCCTTTCTTGATGATTTTGTAATTGTCTTTATTGATGACATCTTGGTGTATTCTAAGAGTCTTGCAGATCATGAGCACCACTTGAGGATGGTTCTTCAAACTCTGCGAGACAGGAGGTTGTATGCCAAGCTGAAAAAATGTGAGTTTTGGCTGCCGAGTGTAGCATTTCTAGGACACATCATCAGTGTGGATGGAGTGTCCGTTGATCCTACGAAGGTTGAAGCCATTGTGAATTGGCCAAGACCGACGAATGTAACCGAAGTTAGAAGTTTTACGGGCTTAGCTCGGTATTACCGAAGATTTGTGAAGGACTTTTCCAAGATTGCAACTCCATTGACACAGCTTACCCAGAAGAAAACATCATTTGAATGGAACGAGAAGAGGGAATGAAGTTTTCAAGAATTGAAGAACCGATTGGTGTCCGCACCAATTCTAGCCTTGCCTATTGGAACTGACGGGTTTTCCATCTATAGTGATGCTTCACATAGAGGACTAGGATGCGTATTGATGCAACACGGTAAGGTGATTGCATATGCCTCGAGACAGTTGAGACCACATGAGAAGAACTACCCGACCCATGATCTTGAATTAGTAGCAGTGGTGTTTGCTTTGAAGATTTGGCACCACTACTTGTATGGAGTCACATGTGAGATCTTCACTGACCATAAGAGTTTGAAATACCTTTTCACACAGAAGGAGTTGAACATGAGACAAAGAAGATGGCTCGAGTTGATCAAAGACTACGACATTCTCATTCAGTACCATCCGAGCAAGGCCAATGTGGTCGCTGATGCCTTGAGCCGGAAGACTACCGCCAACCTAGCATGTCTTGTCACTTTTCAATGGCCTTTACTCCTTAACTTGGAGAGATCAGAGATTGAAATTGTTGCCCCGGGGACTAATATGATGCTTACCACCATAAGTGCCCACCCGGCGTTGATAGATGTTGTGAAACAAAGGCAACCCGAAGACCCCTACTTGTGGAAGATCTATGAAGAGATGGGAACGAATCCGAAGCCTGACTTTACCTTGCATGATGGAGCTTTGAAGTTCAAAAGTCGATTGTGTGTTCCAAATATACTCGAAATTAGGAGGCAAGTTTTGGAAGAAGCCCACAACACGAAGTTTATTATGCATCCAAGGGGCACAAAGATGTATCGGGATTTGAAGGAAACATTTTGGTGGCCGGGAATGAAGAAGGAAATAGCCGAGTTCGTATCACGGTGCCTATAATGCCAGCAGATCAAAATAGAACATCAAAGACCGGCAAGACTACTTCAACCTTTACCGATATCGGAATGGAAGTGCGAGCATATTGTAAGCACCCCATTTTTGACCGCTCAGCAGTCTACACTTCGTCCAGACTTGTGTTTCAAGTCATTGTGGGCATATTCCAATCGAAACAATTTCTCTAGGTTCAAATTCCGTCTTTCCATCGCTTCGCGGGCCTGTAAGGCCCAAATGGAGGCAAAATGACCAAAATGCCCTTAGGGGCATTGTCCTTTCTTATTCCAATTCCAATCCCTCTCTCGAGACAATTTATTCGTCGAGACGGTCCGAGTAGCAAAACTACTCACAAAACCGTTAGAGTAGCAGAAATACTCACAAATAGGTCAATATAGGGAATTGGCAACAAACCCCTGTGTCACGACGACCGCCGTTAGAGTGGCGGAAACACTCAAAACCCAGGCGCGTCTCTTCGGAGACGGTAAGACCTCTTTCCAATCCCACTCTCGAGACAATTTATTCCTTGAGGCGGTTCCAATCCAGGCACGTCTCTTCAGAGATGGTAAGACCCCTTTCCAATCCCTCTCTCGAGATAGTTTATTCCTCGAGACGGTTCCAATCCAGGCACGTCTCTTCGGAGACTGTAAGACCCCTATCCAATCCCACTCTCGAGACAGTTTATTCCTCAAGACAATTCCAATCCAGGCGCGTCTCTTAGGAGACGGTAAGACCCCTTTCTAATCCCACTCTCGAGACAATTTATTCCTCGAGACTGTTCCATCCAGGCACGTCTCTTCGGAGATGGTAAGACCCCTTTCCAATCCCTATCTCGAGACAGTTTATTCCTCGAGACGGTTCCAATCCAGGCATGTCTCTTCGGAGACGATAAGACCCCTTTTGAAATCCCTCTCTCGAGACAGTTTATTCCTCAAGACGGTCCGAGTAGCGAAATTACTCACCAAACCGTTAGAGTAGCGGAAATATTCACAAAGCCGTTAGAGTAGTGGAAATACTCACAAAGCTGTTAGAGTAGCGCAAATACTCACAAAACCGTTAAAGTAGCGGAAATACTCACAAAGCCGTTAGAGTAGCGGAAATACTCACAAAGCCGTTAGA
This sequence comes from Euryodendron excelsum, assembly GCA_033060915.1. Classification (NCBI taxonomy): domain Eukaryota; kingdom Viridiplantae; phylum Streptophyta; class Magnoliopsida; order Ericales; family Pentaphylacaceae; genus Euryodendron; species Euryodendron excelsum. The sequence goes on along the minus strand of CM065385.1, from coordinate 2,941,984 downwards.
GTAGCGGAAATACTTACAAAACCGTTAGAGTAACGGAAATACTCACAAATAGGTCGATATAGGGAATTGGCAACAAATCCTTGTGTCACGACGACCGCCGTTAGAGTGGCGGAAACACTCAAAACCCAGGTCAACACCAGTGTTTGTTAGCCCGCTTCGGTGAAAAGTGACCAAACTACCCTTAGGACCTTTTCCGAAACTTTCCGGTTAAGATAACCATTTTGCCCTTAGGCATCCGAATGCCCCGGTAACCACACCGGCTCTGGGTATCAAACCAGTAACCTCTCGAGAATGCTTCTTGTAGTATTCTCAGCCTTTCTTTATCTTTTCGGATCATTCCGAGTCAGTTCCGGCCAACCCGGTGCAAAATGACCATTTTGCCCCTAGTGGACCGATCTCCTTTTCCGACCACGCCGGCCCCAGAAATCAAACCAGCAACCTCTGGCAACATTCTAAATAATGTTTCCAGATCCCAGGTCTTCTTCCGGGACAGTCCGAGTTCGCCTCGGCAGCTTCCCAGTCCAATTGACCGTTTTGCCCCTAAAGGCTCGGTCAACCCTTCTGACCCATTTTTATCCTCATTTTTCAAGTCAAATACTTCCAGGGCACTATTCTAAGTGTTCCTGCTCCTTTCCGGCCTTCCGAGTCATTCCCGGCTCCTTCAAATCATTCTCGGACTTTTCGGAGTCACTCCTAGTGAAGCCAGGCTAAAAATTACATGGTAGTCACTAGTACAGGCGCCCAAATCTAGTCAAAGATACGTTGCTTGCCGACCTTAAAGCTTTCCTAATTGGTTGGCGCCACTAGTAGTGGCGCTAAGCCAAAAAATGGCCTGAGTGGCGCCAGTGTAAAATTTGCCCTGGCGCCACTGCAACAGGCGCCAGGTTTGTCCAACTTCTATAAATACAGAGCCTCATTCAATGTGAAAAGGGTCGGCAAACTTAACCTAAAAATCCTATATTTCGATATACAGAGCTCGGGCATCTCCTAAACCCTAGCCTCCCTAAGTTTTCCAAACCCTAGCCACCATACACAAACCCTAGACTCATATACACTTCTATACATCCCCATACACTCATACACCAACCTTCAACCCTTCTCCGAAGACTTGAAGAGTTGCCATCCAAAGCTTGAAGACAACTCTTGAAGACTGAAGGTGAAGATCAAGACAAAGACCGAAGATCGAAGACCGAAGACAGCGCGGCGCGCAAAATAAAGAAGACATACGGTAGGCTTTCTATTTAATTTTTCGTACTTCCCCCTCTCTCTTCTCTCTCCTAACTCACTTGGGTTTTCTCTATTTTAATCCCCCATCTCTTTCCCCCCCTTTCTTTGCATGCTTGAAACAAAGGGACTCCCGGTCCATGTGTAGGATTAGACTGTTGGAGAGTCACCGTGTCGGGGGCTTTCTTCTAGTCTAACCAGAGACCACGTGGGTCCGCCCCCCTTGATTATGTGGTGAAGCCTTAGCCTTGTATGTTCACGACCCCAAATTGCATTGTGCATATCATGATCTTGCATCTTCCAAAAACTATTTTCAAAGTTGTCTTCAAAATCGTTTTCAAACTTGTTTTCAAAATTGCATCAAAATCTCTTTTTCAAAAACTTGTTTTTAAAACCACAATTCTAGAGTGATTCTAGCCTTTCCATGGTTAGGGTTGCTTTAGGAAAGTGTTACATTAAAAGTGACCGTTTATGGTCTATATTTTCAAACCTTATTGTTTTCAAAACCACACTCTTAAAGTGGTTCTAACCTTCTTATGGTTAGAATTGCTTTAGGAAAGTGAGATGTTTTTCCACCTTCTAAAAACTCTCTCTTCAAAAATCTCTTCCTAAAAATCTCTTTTTCAACATACTTTCCTAAAATTCTCCTCTCCAAAATTGTTTTCAAAAACTCCCTCCAAAATCTATTTTTCAAAGCTTCCTTTTTCAACTCCTTTCCAAAAATCCTTTCTCCTCAAAATTCACTTTCCTAAAAACTCTCTCCAACAACCTCCTTTCAAAAATCTTTCTAAAAAACTCTCTTTCCAAAATATTTTTTCTAGAAATTCCCCTCTAGGATTTTTCCTCCCAAAATCTATGTTTCCAAAAACACACTTTCCAAAAAACTCTCTTTCCAAACACACTTTCCAAAAACTCTTTTCTAGGATTCCCTTCTAGAAAACTTTCATTTCTAAAAACACACTTTCTAAAAACTCTTTTCTTAGAGCCCCAAATCAAGCCCTAGAACCCACAATTAGGAAACCCTAATTTTCCTCCCAAAAACATGATTTTCAAACTTTGCCCCAAACCTAGGTTTCCAAAATCTCTTGTTTTCACATCCAAACTATACATGTTTCCAAAACCTCTTTTCTACGTCAAAACTATAATTTTCCAAATCTAGGGTTTCTAGAATCTCCTTTTCCAAATCCTTGCCAAATCCTATCTTCCCTTTAGGAAACCGAATTAAATCTCCCCGTTTAGGAAACTAGATCCCGTCCTCCGTTTTTGGAAACAAAATCAAATCTTTTCTTTTAGAAACCAAATCCAATCCCTTCCTAATCCAACTCTTTCCTAATTCAAATCCTTCCTAAACTTCTACTTTCCTGAATCTTAAGTTTCCAAAACTTGAACATAAAAATCTTTCCTAAACTTTAAAACTCAACTTTCAAACCTTTCCTAAATTCAAGCTTTTTCTAATTTCAAGACTTTCTAAAATTCAAACTCTAAAACTTTCTAAATCCTAAACTTTCTAAATTTCAAATCTTTCTAAAATTCTAAGCTTCCTAAATTCAAAACTTTCTTATGTTAAATCTTTCTAAACTCAAATCTTTCTAAATTCTAAACTTTCCTAAAACTTCAACTCTTTCCAATTTCAAAACTTCCTTGTTCTCAAAGCTTTCTTATTTTCAAAACTTCCTTGTTTTTCTAAACTTTCCCACTTTCAAAACTTCCCTTTTTCGAAACATTCCAAAATTCAAAACTTTCTTAACTTGAAACTTTCTAAATTCTAAGTCTTTCCTAAACTAAACTTTTCCTAATTCAAAACATTTCTAAATTCAATACTTTCTCATTTCAAAACTTTCCAAAAACGAAACTTTCCAAAAATGAAACTTTTCTAATTCGAAACTTTCCTAATCCAAATTTTTCCTAAATTCCAAGTTTCCAAATCTTGCCAAATCTTCCAAATCCAACATTCCAATCCAATCTTTCTTAATCTCAAGTCTTTCCTAGGTCTCCTATCTTTCCTAAGTCTAGGTTTCCTAAAACCAAGTCTTCCAAAATCAATCTTTCCAAAGCAAGTCCAATCTTCTCAATTCCAATTTCCAATCTCCTCTTCTAATTTTAAATCAAATTGAATTTCCAATTCAATTTCCTTCTTCAATCCACTCTTCTATTTTCAATCGGACTCCGGTCCGAACTACGACTGACCTGATTTCCCTAAAGGGATACGTAGGCAACCTTCATAGGTGCGGTCACAATACTTTTCAAACTTTCAATTCCACCCTCATGGGTGCGGTCTCCACATTTTTCAAATCCCAAATTCCAATCTATTTTTCAAATTCTACATTTCAAAATTTCTACTTTCAATTCTCAAACTTTTCAATTTCAATTCCATCTCTTCAAATCTATTTTCAAATCAAATCAAATTCTTTTCAAATCAATTTCTATTTTCTAATTCTCCTAACTTGCACTTGCATATCATGCATCATGATAATTTTTAAACATTATTTTTCAAAGTGAATAGGATTGGCCATTAATTAGTTGAAGACTCTCATAGGTAAATCTAGGGTAGATTGACATGTAGGTACCGAAAGGGCGGGGTAGGGTGATAACTTAGTGCGTCTTCCCTACACGTAACCAACCTCCGAACCTAGATCACTGATTTCAAAGACCCAAAAGGAGTTATTTTTTCTAAAAAGGGCTAAATGTTTTCTAGAGGTTGCGAAACAACCTGTTTTTATTAAAAACCCTCTCTCGAGGAGATATTTTCAAAATTGCTTTCCAAAAACCCTAAGTGTAGTTTCCGGATTATGCTTAGTTTTTAGGTGACCTAACTCACCTTCATCAAGTTAGGTGGCGACTCCAAATCTTTCTCAAAAGCCCTTTATTCAATCCAATTTTCAATTCAAACCTAGTCGCACTCATTCTTCTAGGAGGGTGAGTTCTAACGAGAGAGTACAACATTTTTCCTGCTTGTGTGAGTATTCCTCAAGTGCGAAAAATCTGGGCGCGACAGCTGGCGACTCCACTGGGGAGACTTAGAGGGTTGGGCCATTAGTCATGTCTCTTTACCCTATACCCATGTAGAGTCTTCAATTAACTTTGTTTAATCCTATTCACTTTAAATTTTCAAAACTAAATTTCCAAAATTGTTTTCAAAAAAAAAAAAAACATGCATTTATTCATATTATCTTGCATTATGTTTGTCATCCACATACTAACACTTGCATCTTTGTTTTGTAGGTGCGCTTTTTGCTTAAGTTAACTGCTTTGCATGAATGTGATGTACAGGATGAATGGGAGTTGTTGGGCCCTTTCCTCCACTTTTAAAAATCACACACACACTGCATGTGCACTTGCATTCTGCATACTTGCATACCCTGATATGTCCTTTCTAGTTAGAAAGGGGGAACGGTATATTGGTTGTTGGCAAGATGCTGTGTCAGTTTCTTCGCCTACGGCCTCTTAATGGTTCCCCCGCTCGGATCACCAACCGATCATGGCACCACCTCGGGGAGTGGGCCTAGGTTTGAAGATCCGGGGACCGAGCCTTTTTAGGACGCATTAGTCAACCCTCAACCTCATACTCATATAGACACCATGCATAGCCGAACCTCTACCGGATTTAAGACACGAGCACTGTTTTCAAAATCACGGAGGAAAGGGCGACTGCTCTTACTTTCATTCATACTTGTCTATTCTTACTGTTATACTGACTGTATTTATACTGTTATAATGTCTGTCTAACTGTTCATGCATGCATCTTTACTTCAATTGTACCTTCTATCCTTATACCTTTTGCATATTCATGTTCATGCATTCAATATTCCATGTCAAGACAAGAGTTCCAAGTAACTTAAGTCACTGCATTCTCATGCATATGATCAACCCATTAAGAGTGACACCAACGTTACTCTCCCTTGCATTGAACCTACCTAAACCCTAAGGGTTTCATGCGTAACCCTAAGGACTCATTGCATGCATCTCGATTCATTCCAAAAGAGGGGCCCCAATCCCTCTATGCTCACGGAGATAGGGTTGCCAAGAAGACAAGGGGCAATCAATCAACAAGGTCTCTCAGTGACCTCCTTGACATCAAATCCAAGGAAGGCAAATTCGAAGACTCAAGAGTAGTTTAGGGTTTCCCTTTGTAAAAGTAGATAGGTGGAAGTCCAAAGGAAAATGTTCCCCCTCCCCCTATTAAAATGTATTTCAATTCTCTTGTATCTTAAACCCAAAATTTAATGTACTTCTTTATTTTTATGAATGAATGCATGAATGGCTGAAGTTTCCTACATGACAAGTAGGGTGTCTGCATATAGGGGCAAACCCCCTATCTCCAAAGTGAGCCAATACATCATGACTAGTTTCCCTCTTTAAAAGGGGCACCTTAGAGCATGCATTGCATAAAGGCTTGTTAAGGTCAAACACTAACTCTTTCCTTTTATTGGTTTTAGGTACCTTCCCTCATTCCCCAATCTTACAAGCATGGAATTGCTTACTCTTGATACTTTAACTCAGTTACTAGCAGAAACAAGAGGAGTCAAGCATAAGATGACCGAAATGAAAGGCACGCTTTCCTCACTCTTATCCCACACAACCCGAGAGCAAGCAGAGTCCTTGCAGGCCCAAACCCATGATGGACGAAAAAGGACGAAGAAGGAAGATCATGACTATGCCGCCACCATTGCTTCCCAACGACCTCCCCGGGCCAAGGGCCTTGCTCGAATGCCTTCCAAACCAACCCCTAACCAAACACAAGGATTATATGACCTTCCCTTCGGATATCATCCCAACCCTTTTGGCCCTACCACCGAAAATGGTCCCGTTTTGAAACATAGAACCCAAAGTCCTTTCAATTCCCGAACCATCAACCCAGCTGCGACCTCACCAAAACATGGTCCCCAATCATCAAAAACATCTGCAATACCTTCTCGGACTAGGCGAACAAGTGGGAAGAAGCGGACATTTACAAAACTCGCGTGCTCACAGACCGCGGTTTATTTTGGCCTCTTAGCAGCTGGGTACCTGAAACCTGTACCTGCTTGACCCCCAGCCCAATCCTCTGCCTCATTACTTCAAATCTGCAGCAAGCTGTAAGTATCATTTGGATAGCCAAGGACATGATACTGAAGATTGTTTGGCCCTCAAGCATAATATTCAAGACCTGATAGATAACAAGATCATTGGGGTACGACCAGCAAATCCTTCTCCAAACGGCTCTGCAAACCCTCCACTGGACCATGCTGTCAACATCATTACAAAGTTTGGTAACAACAAGGTTTGTTTTGCTACATGCCAAGAGATATATTACAAGGACGGAGAGGAAATGGAATGCGAAGATGCCTGGTCACGATATAACCCCGGTGAGATGCCGACCCCCGAAGACAAACTTGCATACGAGTCTGTGAAGAAAAGTGATGAGGAACTGTCCAAGCTCCGTAATAAGAATTCCCCATTGTGTACACCTGAGGAGCGTCGAGCCCCAATTGGAGGCCAGAGCAGAAAGCCCTAGGCACGACCTATCGAGCTGGACGAATATGAATCACCCGAGTGGTTTGTTAGAGAAACTCCGAAGCAAACAAATGAAGCCCAGACAATCAAAAAAGCTGACAATTAAATCATCACCACCAACTCACTTGGAACTCCGGGAGAAGCATCTACCTATCCTACCTTAGCTGAAAATCTCAACCGTGGATGGAATGCAGACGAGGGCACAGGCCTAAAGCCGTACTAGAAATGGGTTCTTTGCACAAGTGTACAAGAGAGGGGTGTTGTCGCCCACTTTCTTTTTATCCCTCTTACTTCCTGTCTTTAAATTCATGTTTACATCTTCTTATTGTTTAAGAATTTTATGTTTTTCGTAAACATAATAATAATAATAATCAAATGACAATCTTTTATTCCGTTATTGTTGTCTTGTCTCCTGGGAATAGTAACTACTTTCTACACAAGGGGCATGGTTTATCTTATGGAATGATCCAACTTGAGGGGATGATAGCATGAATTAACCACTCGCCAAATGATCAGTTTTCCAGAGAAAGAATAAGGATGAGTGAGGATACTACCCAAAGGCAGCACTTGCAAGACTCTGAGGCTAAGCGATGTGTGGCCAGTTTATCAAGAGGAAGAGGAGCCATCTTTCATTCCCCCACATATAAAGAATAAATAACTGAATAAATAACTAAATGTGCTCATACTCCCTTTGTTTAACCCCTAGAGCCTTGCAAGAAACGAAGATTTTCTTTGTTAACCCTGATCCAAGACTGTCCTCCCCACACTGGGGCAGACATTAGTTGAGAATTCTAGGGGTGGTGTCCACCTCTATCATGCTAGGATAGTGTTGAAAAACTCTATGGATCAAGCAATCTAATTCAAAGTGAAGAGAGGCTCTCATTTCATTTCCCATACAGTCAAAAGTAACCCCTTACCAAACCTGTTGAGCCACTTATCCTTTCTTAACAAAATCCCAACCTAGGGATCACCGCCCACACTAGGTATATTGAGATACTAAGGGAAAAGGGTTAAAGAATTGTTTTGTTTCACAAAAGAGAAGAAAAGAAATAGAAAAAAAAGCAAAAGAAAGGAGGTGCCAAGGGGCAAAAGGCCAAAAAAAAAAAAAAAATCCTTTAAGGAAAGCTCTGAAGAAAATTATGATTGAGTTATCTTCAAAAGCATATAAGAATAACAAATGAGAAAAAAGTTATGTCTATCTCAAAAAGGTATATAGAAAGGGTGAAAGAACAAGGTTATTTTCACCCTGAGAAATATATGGTCAAAAGCAAGAAGGAAATTTAAAGGTGATCCTAGGTTACAAGAAAACCCAGTAGAAACAATAGGTTTGAGCCCTTACCCTTTCTGGCAAAACCCCGAAACCATGGCCTACATTACAACCCTATTAAAGTCCCCTCTTATTGAAAATAGATTGCTTGATCTAAATGAGCTGGATACGCTGCCAAAAAAAAAAAAAGATGCTAATCCTACTGAAAAATGGTTAAGGATAGTATGGATCTAAACCTTGCTGAAAACAACATTGAGTTTGAGCCTACATATCCCATTGTTTCTAAAACCCCATAACCTAGCCTACATTACGATCCTAAACAAAGTCTTCTCGGATTGAAATGACTAGTCACTTATCGCTCTGCCAAAGGCCAGGTAAGCTACTGCTAAAACCCCGAGAGTCGAGAGTCTCAGCCCAATAACCCTATACACTAACCCTAAGATAGAAAGTTGGAGGCGATCAAGAGGTTGAGAAAGGTACGAAATGCTATCATCTAATTAAAGTAGGGTTGAGCCAGAGGAGAGGCTAAATACCCAAGGAGGAGGGAGTTACCATTCCCAGGACTACAAGGCTAACAATACTCTGTGTCATTCTATTAATATATTTCTAACCTGTGCATATGTTGAAAAAAAAAAAAATCAGCATGGCCTTTGCACACATAGATATAACTCCCTGTAGAAATAGAAATCATCAGCATCAACTCATGTAACAGATATCTAACATCATCATACATCACATGCCTCTGATCATATGTATCTGTCTACCCGTGCATCTAAGTACCATAAACATCCATCCATATACAAAACTGTATAAAATAAAGCTGTCTAACATCAATACATCTCAGGAACAAGGGGCAAAAGAGGATCAGAATCTCTACAAGGGGCATCTCTCACAGGTCGAAGTCAATGTCATCTGGATCAAAATCCCCGAAACCCAGCATCGGAGGAGGGGGGTAACTACTCAAAGCACCACCATCCTGCAAGAAAGATAGAACCAAAATCAGCCGCAAGCAAAAGGAGCTAAGCAACAGCAGAGCAATAAGGAGCAAAGAGAGAATAACATACCCCCCTACCACCCATCTAAGATAACCGGGCCGTCAGGAAAGCTACCTCGGCCTGGTACTGGTCCCGCTCCATCTGGAATTGGTCTCTCTAGTCTCTCACAGCAGTAAACTCGGCCTGGGGCACATATCCACCGGCTCAGCACCACAAATCAACCACCTCCTGGCCAACAGCGTACCCACTGACTACTACCTCAAACTGGGTGAAGGCACCAACCGAATAAGCCCCGAAGTGCGCAGCATAATCCGTATCAGGAGGAAGCAAGAACTTGGCACCTGGCTGGCGCTCTTGGTAGGGGATAGGCACTCCTGCCACCAGGGCTCCAAACATATACTCTGGTGAAGCCCCGGCTAATCGGAACTCCTCATGAAACTGCCGCCAGTGTCGCTCTCCAAGATAGGACTCCCAGGTGTCATCACTGAGAAAAGCAGCTCTCGATAAGGACAACGGGACCAGGTACCGGACTGTCTCGTAATGGACTGATCTAATGAAGGGCCGCCAGGTCACATCTCTTGCCTCAATCAACTCCAGGTTAGCCCGGAGCGTCAGGAAGTCAGTAATCTCTGATCCTTGGGCTACCCGGTCACGAGCCCACCTCAAAGCGCGAGGATAGAGATCATCCTCAACAACTGCGGGGCGACGCACTAGTAGGTACTCGTAACTCCACCAGACAAGGAAAGGCCAAAAGCTAGTCATGCTGCCCCAACGAGAAGAAGTCCGGACCCGCATCAATCGAAGAAAGCAGCCAAAAGAAAAGGACCCCCAGTCCAACTCAGGCAAAGCTCCCAGATCAGCTACTATACTCACCAAACGACACAGCACGAGTGACTTGTTGTTGTTGCAGAAGCAGCTAAAGATGATGTACAACACAAGTCGCCGTCTCATGATGTCTCGCTTGGCAGGCAATGGCTCAGTAGTAAAAGTACGCTCACCCTGACTAATCTAAGAGACTGGGAAGGCAGAACACTCAGGTTGAGGCAAATCTAACAGCAAACAAGCCTCGTCCCTGCTGACCGGGTGCAGGGTGATCCGCCGGCCGACAAAGGAGACCCCTATAATAATCGCCCAATCTAAAGGAGTGGGGCCTAACTCGAAGCCGACAAAATGGAAGGTCCCAGTCTTCCCGAACCACCTCTCAACAAGTGCCAGTACCAAATGCCGGTTCAAGCGGTTAGCCTATAATCCCATAAAGGCGCCAAACCCGATCTCTGCTAAGAAGGCGCGGTATGATGGGGCAGTCTGCTGCATGGTCACAAAAAACCTGATGAACAGCCCCTCGAAAAGCTTTATGTACCCACGGAGGTGGCAAATGTTGTCTGGAGTATACACTAGGATGATAGGCCAAATCTCCGAGTGGTGGGACATCTGGTATCTGCAGATCTCCCAAGTCGGCGTCTGTCTGCCTATGCCTGGAAGAAGCTCTCCCATAGCCGGTCACCTGGTCCCCAAGGCCCGGTACCTCCTCCTCAGCATCAACCTCCTCGACAAAAGCCTGCTCAACCGGAGGAAAAGGGTCGACAAGTAGTCTACTCCCCTGCCCACTCTGACTGGATGAGGATCGTCTTGTGGATCGTCGACTACCTCTAGATTGACTAGAACCGCCAGCAGAATCGGTCCGGGCCACCTTCCCCGAGCGACGTCTCCTCTCGGAACCGTCATCACCTGCGTCTGCCATCCTGAAAAGATAAGCCAAGGTAAGTGATGTTAATATACCATTTGTGCAGTTTAAATAACAATAAAATAAAACAAACAGCTAACACAAAATAAATAAAGGATTTTGAATAACAAGTCAAAAACAAAATTTTCACACATCTTGATTTTTCAACCCTAAATCACATCTCAAGGGTTCTCTGCCTTTTCCCTTCAAAAATATTCTTATTTCTAAGACTTTAACCAACTCTTTTCATAATTTCTAAAAATTTTGGCAGAATCCCATTTAAAAATGGCCCCTACAACACCCATGACATCAACACAAAATACGAAATATGCACCTTCCAACGCCACAATCACATGACAATGGCACCCGTGCACACTTTCCAATTTTTCAAAATTTTCAAAACTCATGTTTTATTTTTCAAATAAATCAATGGTTTTCAAAAGGCTTCCAAAATTTTTCAAAATCACCTCAAAGGTTTTCAAAATATTCCTACATTTTTCCAAATTTCAAACTTCAAAAATTTCATCAATTTCTTGAATTTTCTAATTTTTTCTAATTTTCTAAATATTTTTCTATTTTTCAAAAAATCAAAAATTCACCGAGTTTTCAAAAAATCACGAAACTTGATACGATTGTTAAATACATTTTTCTAAGGCACATTGCACAAAAACATAGCCAGAAAACCCAATGCCTAAGTCTGTAGGAACGAATCCCCTAGTCCTACAGAAAACCCTCTTCACATATTCATGAAAAATCATTCAAATTTAATCAAACAACCATCAAAATGCAAAAACAACATCACCAAAGTGTTCAAAGCATATCAAAACATCGATTTCCACTGTTCACATGATTCAAACGAAGTTCTACACATCAAAATCCACAAAATTTGAAAACTCACCTTTTGGAAGTTCTCCGGTGAAATCTTCTCTTCCGGCGATTTTTCCGGCGATGTGGACTCCCTTCGGCAATCACCCGTGGTCCCCAAGGAGTGCTCCTTCAATATCCAAGATGGATTCCTCGCAATGCCTCACAAATTTGCAAAAACCCTCCAAAGTGCCACGGCTGTTCGAACCAGAAATTTTCTGGTTTTAACTTTAAGCCTGGTGCCACTAGCAGAGGCGCCAGTTCATTTCTGCCAAAGTAGTGGCGCCAGTTATAAATTCTGGGCAGTTTTGCCCTTTTTCCTGCCAAAACTCATTTTCGAAGGCCTTCTTGGCCCGTTATCCGTTTTCGACCCCCGTTGTCGAAAGATTTCCAGTGTCCGTCCCTCCGACTGCCTCGCGGTCAACATAGGACTCTTACTCTTATCGTTTTCTGTCTTTGACAAGCAAAGACAGAAAAAGAGGGGTAGCTGTAAGCACCCCATTTTTGACCGCTCGGCAGTCTACACTCCGTCCAGACTTGTTTTCAAGTCATTGTGGGCATATTCCAAACGAAACCAGTTCTCTAGGTTTAAATTCCGTCTTTCCATCGCTTCGCGGGCCTGTCAGACCCAAATGGAGGCAAAATGACCAAAATGCCCTTAGGGGCATTGTCATTCTTATTCCAATTCCAATCCCTCTCTCGAGACAGTTTATTCCTCGAGACGGTCCGAGTAGCAAAACTACTAACAAAACCGTTAGAGTAGCAGAAATAATCACAAATAGGTCGATATAGGGAATTGGCAACAAACCCCTATGTCACGACGACCGCCATTAGAGTGGCGGAAACACTCAAAACCCAGGCGCGTCTCTTCGGAGATGATAAGACCCCTTTCCAATCCCACTCTCAAGACAGTTTATTCCTCGAGACGGTTCCAATCCAGGCACGTCTCTTCGGAGACGGTAAGACCCCTTTCCAATCCCTCTCTCGAGACAGTTTATTCCTCGAGACGGTTCTAATCTAGGCACATCTCCTCGGATACGGTAAGACCCCTTTCCAATCCCACTCTTGAGACAGTTTATTCCTCGAGACGGTTCCAATCCAAGCGCGTCTCTTAGGAGATGGAAAGACCCCTTTCCAATCCCACTATCGAGACAGTTTATTCCTCGAGATGGTTCCATCCAGGCACGTCTCTTCGGAGACGGTAAGACCCCTTTCCAATCCCCGTCTCGAGACAGTTTATTCCTCGAGACGGTTCCAATCTGTCGCGCCCAGATTTTTCGCACTCGAGGAATTCTCACCCAAGCGGAAAAAATGTTGTACTCTCTCGTTAGAACTCACCCTCCTAAAAGAATGAGTGCGACTAGGTTTGAATTGAAAATAGGTTTGAATAAAGGGCGTTTGAAAAAGATTCGGAGTCGCCACCTAACTTGATTAAGGTGAGTTAGGTCACCTAAAAACTAAGCTTAGTCCGAAAACTAAGGGTTTTTGAAAAAACGATTTTGGAAAACATCCTCAAGAGAGGGTTTTTAAGAAAACAGGTTGTTTGGCAACCTTTGGAAAACATTTAGCCCTTTTTAGAAAAATAACTCCTTTTGGTCTTTGAAAATAGTGATCTTAGGTTCGGAGGTTGGTTACGTGTAGAGAAGACGCACTAAGCTATCACCCTACCCCGCCCTTTCGGTACCTACATGTCAATCTACCCTAGATTCGCCTATGAGAGTCTTTAATTGACTATAGTTCAATCTTATTCACTTTGAAAAACAAATGTTTGAAAATTAACATGATGCATGATATGCAAGTGCAATAGAAAAGAATTGAAAAATAGATTTGGGAAGTGATTGATTTAATTTGAAAATAGATTTGAAAAGATGGGATTGAAATTGGAAAGTTTGAAAATTGAAAGTAGAAATTTGAAAATAGAAATTTTGAAATTGAAATTCGAGATTTGAAAAGATTTTGAAAACCGCACCCATGAGGGTGGAATTGAAAGTTTGAAAAGTATTGTGACCGCACCTATGAAGGTTGCCTACGTATCCCTTTGGGGGAATCAGGTCAGTCGTAGTTCGGACCGGAGTCCGATTGAAAAGAGATTGATTTGAAGAGAGAAATTGAATTAGAATAAAGAGATTGAATTGAAAACTGGATTTGATTTGGGATTAGAAGAGGAGATTGGAAATTGAAATTTTGGAAAAGATTGGACTTGGATTTAAAAAGATAGATTTGGACTCGTTTTGGAAAAGAGAAGGTTTAAGAAAAAACCTAGACTTAGGAAAGATGAGAGACTTAGGAAAGATTTGACTTGGCTTGGAAGATTTGGAAGGATTGGATTTTAGGAAATGCTTGAATTAGGAAAGGTTCAAGTTAGGAAAACTTCGAATTTGGAAAGTTTCATTTTTGGAAAGTTTCGAGTTGTGAATCAGGAAAGTTTTGGTTTAGGAAAGTTTCAACTTAGGAAAGTTTTGAATTAGGAAAGTTTTCAAATTAGGAGAGTTTCGAAATTAAGAAAGTTTTCAAAAAGGGAAGTTTCAATTTTGGAAAGTTTTGAAAACAAGGAAGTTTTGAAAATAAGAAAGTTTTGTTTTAGGAAATGTTTGAAAAAGGAAAGTCTTCAGTTTAAGAAATGTTTGAATTAAGAAAGTTTTCAATTTAGAAAAGTCTTAGATTTGGAAAGATTTGAAGTTTAAGAAAGTTCAAGAATTTAGAAAGATTTGAAATTTAGAAAGTTTAAGATTTAGAAAGTCTTAGAGTTTTAGAAAATCTTGAGATTAGGAAAGGGTTGAATTAGGAAAGATTTGAAAGTTGAGTTTTAAAACTTAGGAAAGATTTTATGTTCAAATTTTGGAAACTTAAGATTTAGGAAAGTGGAGGATTAGAAAGGATTTGAATTAGGAAAGAGTTGGATTGGGAAGGGATTGGATTTTGTTTCTAAAAGAAAAGATTTGATTTTGTTTCCAAAAACGGAGGACGGAATCTAGTTTCTTAAACGGGGAGATTTGATTTGGTTTCCTAAAGGGAAGATAGGATTTGGCAAAGATTTGGGAAAAGGAGATTCCAGAAACCCTAGATTTGGAAAATTATAGTTTTGACGTAGAAAATAGGTTTTGAAAACGTGTAGAGTTTGGATGTGAAAACAAAAGGTTTTGGAAACCTAGGTTTGGGGCAAAGTTTGGAAAACCACGTTCTTGGAAAGAAAATTAGGGTTTCCTAATTGTGGGCTCTAGGGCTTGACTTGGGCTCTAAGGAAAGAGTTTTTAGAAAACGTGTTTTTGGAAACGAAGGTTTTCTTGAAGGGAATCCTAGGGAGGAGTTTTTGGAAAGTGTGTTTTTGGAAACAAAGATTTTGGAAGGAAATCCTATAGAGGAAATTTCAAGAAGGAAGATTTTGAAAAAGAGAGTTTTTGGAAAGATTTTTAGGGAGCGTTTTTGGAAAGTGAATTTTTAAGAGAGAGAGTTTTGGAAAGGAGTTGAAAAAAAAGGGTTTTGAAAAATAGATTTTGGAGGGGAGTTTTTGAAAAAAATTTTGGAGAGGAGAGTTTTAGGAAAGTATATTGAAAAATAGATTTTTAGGAAGAGATTTTTAAAGAGAGAGTTTTTTGGAAAGCTTGAAAACGTCTCACTTTCCTAAAGCGATTCTAACCGAAAGAGGGCTAGAACCACTTTAAGAAAGTGGTTTTGGAAAACAATAAGGTTTGAAAATATAGACCAAAAGGGTCACTTTTAATGTAACACTTTCCTAAAGCAACCCTAGCCATGGAAAGGCTAGAATCACCCTAGAATCATGGTTTTGAAAACAAGTTTGTGAGTATTTCCGCTATTCTAACGGTTTTGTGAGTGTTTCCGCCACTCTAACGGTTTTGTGAGTGTTTCCGCCACTCTAACGATTTTGTGAGTAGTTTTGCTACTCGGACCGTCTCGAGGAATAAACTGTCTCGAGAGAGGGATTGGAATTGGAATAAGAAAGGACAATGCCCCTTAGGGCATTTTGGTCATTTTGCCTCTATTTGGGCCTGACAGGCCCGCGAAACAATGGAAAGACAAAATTTGGACCTAGAGGATTGGTTTCGATTGGAATATGCCATAATGACTTGAAAACAAGTCTGGACGGAGTGTAGACTGCCGAGCGGTCAAAAATGGGGTGCTTACAACTGCCCCTCTTTTTCTGTCTTTGCTTGTCAAAGACAGAAAACGATAAGAGTAAGAGTCCCATGTTGACCGCGAGGCAGTCGGAGGGACGAACATTGGAAATCTTTCGACAACGGGGGTCGAAAACGGATAACAGGCCAAAAAGGCCTTCGAAAACGAGTTTTGGCGGGAAAAAGGGCAAAACTGCCCAAAATTAGTAACTGGCGCCACTAGTAGTGGCGCCTTTGTGGCAGAAATGAACTGGTGCCTCTGCTAGTGGCGCCAGGCTTAAAGTTAAAACCAGAAAATTTCTGGTTCGAACACCCACGGGATTTGAAGAGTTTTTTGCAAATTTGTGAGGCATTGTGAGGAATCCGTCTTGGACATTGAAGGAGCACTCCTTAGGGACCACGGGTGATTGTCGGAGGGAGTCCACGTCGTCGGAAAAGTTGCCGGAAGTGAAGATTTCGCCGGAGAACTTCCAAAAGGTGAGTTTTCAAATTTTATTGATTTTAATGTGTAGAACTTCGTTTGAATCATGTGAATAGTGGAAATTGATGTTTTGATATATTTTGAAAACTTTGGTGATGTTGTTTTTGCATTTTGATGGTTGTTTGATTGAATTTGAATGGTTTTTCATGATTATGCGAAAAGGGTTTTCTGCGGGACTAGGGAATTTGTTTCTACAGGCATGGGTATTGGGTTTTCTGGCTATGTTTTTGTGCAATGTGCCTTAGAAAAATGTGTTTGACAACTGTATGAAGTTTCGTGATTTTTTGAAAACTCGGTGAATTTTTGATTTTTTGGAAAATTAGAAAAATATTTAGAAAATTAGAAAAAATTAGGAAATTCAAGAAATTGATGAAATTTTTAAAGTTTGAAATTTGCAAAAATGTAGGAATATTTTGAAAACATTTGAGGTGATTTTGAAAAATTTTGGAAGCCTTTTGAGAACCATTGATTTATTTGAAAAATAAAACATGAGTTTTGAAAATTTTGAAAAATTGGAAAGTGTGCACGGGTGCCATTGTCATGTGATTGTAGCTTTGGAAGGTGCATATTTCGTGTTTTGTGTTGATGTCATGGGCGTTGTAGGGGCCATTTTTAAACGGGACTCTGCCGAAATTTTTAGAAATTATGGAAAGAGTTGGTTAAAATTTTAGAAATAAAATCTTTTTGAAGGGAAAAGGCAGAGAACCCTTGAGATGTGATTTGGAGTTGGAAAATCAAGATGTGTGAAAAATTTTGTTTTTGATTTGTTATTCAAAATCGTTTATTTGTTTTGTGTTATTTGTTTGTTTTATTTTATTGTTATTTAAACTGCATGGATGGTATATTAACATCACTTACATTGGCTTACCTTTTCAAGATGGCAGACTCAGGTGATGATGGTTCTGAGAGGAGACGCCGCTTGGGGAAGGTGGCCCGGACAGATTCTGCTGGCTGCTCCAGTCGATCCAGAGGTAGTCGACGATCCACCGGACGATCCTCATCCGGCCAGAGCGGGCAGGGGAGTAGACTACCTGTCGACCCTTTTCCTCCGGTTGAGCAGGCTTTTGCTGAGGAGGTTGATGCCAAGGAGGAGGTACCAGGCCTTGGGGACCAAGTGACCGGCTATGGGAGAGCTTCTTCCAGACATAGGCAGACAGACGCTAACTTGGGAGATTTGCAGATACCAGATGTCCCACCTCTCGGGGATCTGGTATATCATCCTAGTGTATATTCCAGACAACATTTGCCACCTCTGCGGGTATATACAGCTTTCCGAGGGGCTGTTCATCAGGTTTTTGTGACCATGCAACAGGCTACCCCATCATACCGCGCCTTCTTGGTAGAGATCGGGTTTGGCGCCTTTATGGGATTACAGGCTAACCGCCTGAACCGGCATTTGTTACTGGCACTTGTCGAGAGGTGGTTCGGGGAGACTGGGACCTTCCATTTTGTCGGCTTCGAGTTAGGCTCCACTCCTTTGGATTGGGCGATTATTACTGGACTTTCCTTTGTCGGCCGGCGGATCACCCTGCACCCGGTTAGCAGGGACGAGGCCTGTTTGCTGTTGGACTTGCCTCAGCCTAAGCGTTCTGCCTTCCCAGTCTCTTGGATTAGTCAGGGTGAGTGTACTTTTGCTACCGAGCCATCGCCTGCTCAGCGGGACATCATGAGATGGCGACTTGTGTTGTACATCATCTTTAGCTGCTTCTGCAACAACAACAAGTCACTCGTGCCGTGCCGTCTGGTGAGTATAGTAGCCGATCTGGGAGCTTTGTCCGAGTTGGATTGGGGGTCCTTTTCTTTTGGCTGCTTTCTTCGATCGATGCGGGTTCGGACTTCCTCTCGTTGGGGCAGCATGACTAGCTTTTGGCCCTTCCTTGTCTGGTGGAGTTACGAGTACCTGCCGGTGCGTCGCCCTGCCGTCGTTGAGGATGATCTCTATCCTCGTGCTTTGAGGTGGGCTCATGACCGGGTAGCCCAGCGATCGGAGATTACTGACTTCGTGACGCTCCGGGCTAACCTAGAGCTGATTGAGGCGAGGGATGTGACCTGGCGGCCCTTCATTGGATCAGTCCATTACGAGACAGTCCGGTACCTGGTCTCGTTGTCCTTGTCGAGAGCTGCTTTTCTCAGCGATGACACTTGGAAGTCATATCTTGGAGAGCGGCATTGGCGGCAGTTTCACGGGGAGTTTCGATCAGCAGGGGCTCCGCCAGAGTATATGTTTGGAGCCCTGGTGGCTGGAGTGCCCATCCCCTACCAAGAGCACCAGTTAGGTGCCAAGTTCTTGCTTCCTCCAGATACAGATCATGCCGCGCACTTCGGGACCCATTCGGTTGGTGCCTTCACCCGGTTTGAGGTAGTAGTCGGCGGGTACGCTGTTGGCCAGGAGGTGGTTGACCTATGGCGCCGTGCTGGAGGATATGTGCCCCAGGCCGAGTTTACTACTGTAAGAGATCAGAGAGACCGGTACCAGATGGAGCGGGACCAGTACCAGGCCGAGGTAGCTTCCCTGACGGCTCGGTTATCTCAGATGGGTGGTGGGGGGGTAAGTTATTCTCTCCTTGCTCCTTATTGCTCTGCCATTGCTTAGCTCCTTTTACTTGCAGCTGATTTTGATTTTATCTCCCCTGCAGGATGGCGGTGCTTCGAGTAGTTACCCCCCTCCTCCGATGCCGGGTTTTGGGGATTTTGATCCAGATGATATTGACTTCGACCTGTGATTGATGCCCCTTGCGGAGACTCTAATCCTCTTTTGCCCCTGGTCCCTGAGATGTATTGATGTTAGACAGTTTTATTTTGCATAGTTTTGTATAAGGATGGATGTTTATGGTACTTAGATGCACAGATAGACATATATATATGATCAGAGGCATATGATGTATGATGATGTTAGATATTTATTACATGAGTTGATATTGGTGAC
Organism: Euryodendron excelsum; assembly: GCA_033060915.1. Taxonomy (NCBI): domain Eukaryota; kingdom Viridiplantae; phylum Streptophyta; class Magnoliopsida; order Ericales; family Pentaphylacaceae; genus Euryodendron; species Euryodendron excelsum. The sequence goes on along the minus strand of CM065385.1, from coordinate 2,922,878 downwards.
TTCTATTTCTACAGGGAGTTATGTCCTATATATGCAAAGCTCATGCTGATTTTTTTTTTATTTTATTTTTTAACATATGCACAAGTTAGAAATATGTTAGTAGAATGACATAGGGTGCTGTTAGAATTGTAGCCTTGGGAATGGTAACTCCCTCCTCTTCGGGGGTTTAGCCTCTCTTCTGGCTCAATCCTACCTCGATTGGATGATAGCACTTCGCACATTTCTCAACCTCTTGACTGCCCCCCAACTTTCTATTCTAGGGTTAGTGTATAGGGTTATTGGGCTGAGACTCTCGACTCTCGGAGTCTTAGCAACAACTTACCTGACCTTTGGCAAAGCGATAAGTGGCCAGTCATTTCAATCCGAGAAGGCTTTGTTTAGGACCGTAATGTAGGCTAGGTTATGAGGTTTTAGAAACAACGGGATATGTAGGCTCAAATTCAATGTTGTTTTCAGCAGGGTTTAGATCCAAACTGTCCTTAACCGTTTTTCAGTAGGATTAGCATCCATTTTTTTTTTTTTTTTTAAGCTTTGGCAGCGTATCTAACTCATTTAGATCAAGCAATCTTTTTTTAATCAGAGGGGACTTTAATAGGGTTGTAATGTAGGTCATGGTTTCGGGGTTTTGCAAGAAAAGGTAAAGGTTCAAACCTATTGTACCTACTGGGATTCCTTGTAACCTAGGATCACCTTTAAATTTCTTTCTCGCTTTTGGCCATATATTTCTCAGGGTGAAAATAACCTCGTTCTTTCACCCTTTCCATGGACTTCTTGAGATAAACATGATTTTCTTTTCTGTGCCTTTGAAGTTAACTCAATCACGATTTTCTTCAGGCCTTTCTTTAAAATCATGGTTTTTTTTTTTTTGGCCTCTTACCCCTTGGCAACTCCTTTCTTTTGCTTTTCCTTTCTATTTCTTTTCTTTTCTTTTATGAAACGAAACAATTCTTTAACCCTTTCCCCTTAAATCTTTTCCTTGGAAGTTCAATATACCCAGTGTGGGCGGTGATCCCTAGGTTGGGGTTTTGTTAAGAAAGGATAAGTGGCTTAACGGGTTTGGCAAGGGGTTGCTTTTGACTGTATGGGAAATGAAATGAAGGCCTCTCTTCACTTTGAATTAGATTGCTTGATCCATAGAGCTTTCAACACTATCCTAGCATGATAAAGGTAGACACTACTCCTAGAGTTTGTTACTATTGTCTGCCCCAGTGTGGGGAGGACAATCTTGGATCAGGGTTAACAAAGAAAATTTTCGCTTTCCGTGAGGCACTAGGGGTTTAGCAAAGGGAATATGAGCACATTTGTTCATTTATTTAGTTATTTATTCTTTATATGTGGGGGAATGAAAGATGGCTCCTCTTCATTTTGATAAACTGGCCACACATCACTTAACCTCAGAGTCTTGCAAGTGCTGCCTTTGGGAAGTATCCTCACTCATCCTTATTCTCTCTCTCTGTGGAAGGCCGATCATTTGGTGAGTGGTCAACTCATGCTATCATCCCTTCAAGTTGAATCATTCCATAAGACAAACTATGCCCCTTACATAGAAAATGGTCACTATTCCCAAGGAAGACAAGACAACAGCAATGGAATAAAAGACTGTCATTTGATTATTATTATTTTTACGAAAAGCATAGAATTCTTAAACAATAAGAAGATGTAATCATGAATTTAAAGACAGGAAGTAAGAGGGATAGAAAGAAAGTGGGCAACAACACCCCTCTCTTGTACGCTCTTGCAAGGAATCCATTTTAGTACGGCCTTGGGACAATCCCCACGTCTTCGATGCTCCATTCGCGACCCGGATCCTCTGCCAAGGCGAGATAAGCAAAGGCTTCCCCTAGAGCTCCACAGGTGTTGACACTGTTGATGCGGTTGTCAGCCTCCCTCTTGTTTTGTGTAGCGGGTTCTTCTGTAAATAGGGTGACCAGCTCACCCCCTTCCAATTCAAATGGCTCTGCTTGTGCTCTTGGCTTCTCTATCCTCTAGCTCATTTCTTCATAGTTGTACTCATTCGTGGGCCAATGACTCTCTAGCAAATGACATTTGGCCACGGCGTATTTCGAATGTAGAAACTCAGCACCCCATCCATCAGCAACCACGTTTTCAGTAGTCTCATCTCCCAGGAACATTGGCTCCTCAATGGGCCAGTCAGAAGCATCAGGCACTTCATCGGGGTTATGGAGATAGATTGGGCATAATGGGAGATCCTCCTCCTAGTCAACTTTTTCCTCAGTCTCCCAATCGTCCTCATAGTCCTCGGCCTCAGGCTCGTCAAACACTCCCTCACCTTCCATTTCTACTAGTATCATATTGACGGTGTGATCTGGCAGAGGGTTAGCAGTCACATTGGGAGTGGGAGCAGGTTTTACCGGCTGCAGATCGATGGTCTTATTGTCGATCAACTCTTGGATCTTGTGCTTGAGAGCAAAGCAGCTTTCGGTGTCATGCCCCTGGCCACCTGAATGATACTCACATGTAAGGGCAGCATTAAAAGTTGGGGGTAGAGGGCTTGGCAACGGGCGAGCAGGTACGAGTTTCAGGATGTTATTCTTTAGAAGGCTATGGTAGGCCTCAGTTTGGGTGCATGCTAAGGCATCAAAGGTACGGATGCGTCGAGTAGGTCTATTAAAGTTGGGTCGTGCCCCAGCGGGGCCGTAGTTAGGGGTTGGAGCAGGCATGGTTAAGGTGGGCAAGGGCAGGACTTGGGGTGATTGGAGCGGGGGTCGGTATTGGGGTGGTTGGCTAGGCAGAATAGTGGACACTTCGCTTTCCTTCCTGATTGTGCCCCTTGTAGTAGCCACCTTCTTGGCTATGTTAGTGGTATTTTCTCCGGTCTTGGTATAGGGATCTATGATTCTTCCTGTCTTGAGGCCGTTTTCTATCATTTTCCCTTGCATGATGAGTTCGGAGAAGCTTTTTCCCACGCTTGTGCAGAGTTTCTCATAGAATATACCTTGAAAAGTATGTATAAATAGTTGTACATACTCCTTCTCTTCCAACGGGGGATTAACTTGTGCAGCGGCCTCCCTCCATCTTAGGGCGTATGCTTTAAAACTCTCCTTCTCACCCTTGCTCATCGTCATCAAGGACCAGCAATCGGAAGTGAGATCGCTGTTGTGACGGTATTGGGCTTTGAATGCATTGACTAACTCCATCCAGGTTGTGATCTTCCTTAAGTCCAGACGAGCGAACCATTGTAGAGCCGACCCGATGAGGCTGTGTTGGAATAACTGTATAAGGAGCTTCGGGTCGTTGCCATGTCCACTTAGCGCTCCAGCATATAGACGAAGATGAGCAATAGGGTTATCGGTACCGTCGTACTTCTAGAAGTTAGGCATTTTAAACTTAGCAGGCCTCGGGTGGTCAGGGAAAAAACAGAGCTCATCATAAGAAGTGAACCCATAAGCATCATGGCCATGGAGACTTCGCAATGAATCTTCCAACACTTGGATTTTCAGACTGAGAGGGTCTAGAGGGGCCTTCTTTATGACGGGTGAAAGCAATATGGTCTCTTCTTCTTCAGTATTGACCCTTTTGGCATCTTCCTTAGTTTTCCCAGCATTGTCAGACTGAAGCAAGATCCTCGAATTGGCGGGCTTCGGGTCCTTGGATAAAGTCGTAGATGATGACGGGACTGCAGTGGCATCCTTCAAGGCCAGAGTTTGAATGAGTTTGAGCATCTCATCCATCTTAGTCCTCATTTCGCTGACCTCCTCTCGTGAGACCTGAAAGGATTCTTCAGGGTTAGCAGCCATCAATGATGCTCTTTGCCGGGTGATAATAGGATCCCTTGGTGGATGTTGCCCCCTTTTTGGGAGCAATGTTGACTTAGTGCAAGGTGACTTCTGTAGATAGAAATAAAAAGGAAGAAAGAAAAAGACAAAAACACAAGTCACAAGTTAGTTTTTGGTTTTTAGAGAACTTTATGCAATGCATGTCCTAGGGTGTCCCTCTTAAAGAGGGAAACTAGTCATGTTGTATTGGCTCACTTTTGGAGATAGGGGGTTTGCCCCTGTATGCAGACATCTTACCTGTCAGGTAGGAAACTTCAGCCATTCATGCATTCATTCATAAAAATAAAGAAGTACATTAACTTTTGGGTTTAAGATACAAAAGAATTGAAATACATTTTAACAGGGGGAGGGGGAACATTTTCCTTTGGACTTCCACCTATCTACTTTTACAAAGGGAAACCCTAAACTGCTCTTGAGTCTTTGGATTCGCCTCCCTTGGATTTGATGTTGAGGAGGTCGCTGAGAGACCTTGTTGATTGATTGCCCCTTGTCTTCTTGGCAACCCTATCTCCGTGAGCATAGAGGGATTGGGGCCCCTCTTATGAAATGGATTGGTGTGCATGCCATGAATCCTTAGGGTTACGCGGGAACCCTTAGGGTTTGGGTAGGTTTAATGCAAGGGAGAGTGACATTGGTGTCACTCTCAATGGGTTGACCATATGCATGAGAATGCATAGTGACTTGAGTTACTTGGAACTCTTGTCTTAACATGGGATATTGAATGCATGAACATGAATATGCAAAAAGTATAAGGAGAGAAGGTACAATTGAAGTAAACATGCATGCATGAACAGTTAGACATGCATTATAACAGTATAAATACAGGCATTATAACAGTAGGTATAAATGAAAGTAAGAGCAGTCGCCCTTTCCTCCGTGATTTTGAAAACAGTGCTCGTGTCCTAAATCCGGCAGAGGTTCGGCTATGCATGGTGTCTATATGAGTATGAGGTTGAGGGTTGACTAATGCGTCCTAAAAAGGCTCGGTCCCCGGATCTTCAAACCTAGGCCCACTCCCCGAGGTGGTGCCATGATCGGTTAGTGATCCAAGGGGGGGAACCATCAAGAGGCCGTAGGCGAAGAAACTGACACAGCATCTTGCCCACAACCAATATACTGTTCCCCCTTTCTAACTAGAAAGGACATATCAGGGTATGCAAATATGCAGAATGCAAGTGCACATGCAGCGTGTGTGTGATTTTTAAAAGTGGAGGAAAGAGCCCAACAACTCCCATTCATCCTGTACATCACATTCATGCAAACCAGTTAATAAAATTTAAACATAAAGCGCACCTACAAAACAAAGATCCAAGTGTCAGTATGTGGATGACAAACATAATACAAGATAATATGAATAAATGCATGCCCTTTTTTTTTTTTGAAAATAATTTTGAAAAATTGGTTTTGAAAATTTAAAGTGAATAGGATTGAACCAAGTTAATTGAAAACTCTACATAGGTAAAGGGTAAAGAGACATGACTAACGGCCTAACCCTCTAAGTCTCCCTAGTGGAGTCGCCAGCTGTCGCGCCCAGATTTTTCGCACTCGAGGAATACTCACCCAAGCGGGAAAAATGTTGTACTCTCTCGTTAGAACTCACCCTCCTAAAAGAATGAGTGCGACTAGGTTTGAATAAAAGGCCTTTGAAAAAGGTTCGGAGTCGCTACCTAACTTGATTAAGGTGAGTTAGGTCACCTAAAAACTAAGCATAGTTTGAAAACTATACTTAGGGTTTTTGAAAAAACGATTTTGGAAAACATCCTCAAGAGAGGGTTTTTAAGAAAACAGGTTGTTTGGCAACCTTTGGAAAACATTTAGCCCTTTTTAGAAAAATAACTCCTTTTGGTCATTGAAAACAGTGATCTTAGGTTCGGAGGTTGGTTAAGTGTAGGGAAGACGCACTAAGCTATCACCCTACCCCGCCCTTTCGGTACCTACATGTCAATCTACCCTAGATTCGCCTATGAGAGTCTTTAATTGACTATAGTTCAATCTTATTCACTTTGAAAAACAAATGTTTGAAAACTAACATGATGCATGATATGCAAGTGCAATAGAAAAGAATTGAAAAATAGATTTGGAAAGCGATTGATTTAATTTGAAAATAGATTTGAAAAGATGGGATTGAAATTGGAAAGTTTGAAAATTGAAAGTAGAAATTTGAAAATAGAAATTTTGAAATTGAAATTCGAGATTTGAAAAGATTTTGAAAACCGCACCCATGAGGGAGGAATTGAAAGTTTGAAAAGTATTGTGACCGCACCTATGAAGGTTGTCTACGTATCCCTTTGGGGGAATCAGGTCAGTCGTAGTTCGGACCGGAGTCCGATTGAAAAGAGATTGATTTGAAGAGAGAAATTGAATTAGAAGAAAGAGATTGAATTGAAAACCGGATTTGATTTGGGATTAGAAGAGGAGATTGGAAATTGAAATTTTGGAAAAGATTGGACTTGGATTTAAAAAGATAGATTTGGACTTGTTTTGGAAAAGAGAAGGTTTAAGAAAACCTAGACTGAGAAAAGAGAAGAGACTTAGGAAAGATTTGACTTGGCTTGGAAGATTTGGAAGGATTGGATTTTAGGAAATGCTTGAATTAGGAAAGGTTCAAGTTAGGAAAGCTTCGAATTTGGAAAGTTTCATTTTTGGAAAGTTCCGAGTTGTGAATTAGGAAAGTTTTGGTTTAGGAAAGTTTTGAATTAGGAAAGTTTTCAAATTAGGAGAGTTTCAAAATTAAGAAAGTTTTGAAAAAGGGAAGTTTCAATTTTGGAAGATTTTGAAAACAAGGAAGTTTTGAAAATAAGAAAGTTTTGTTTAAGGAATGGTTTGAAAAAGGAAAGTCTTCAGTTTAAGAAATGTTTGAATTAAGAAAGTTTTGAATTTAGAAAAGTCTTAGATTTGGAAAGATTTGAAGTTTAAGAAAGTTTAAGAATTTAGAAAGATTTGAAATTTAGAAAGTTTAAGATTTAGAAAGTCTTAGAGTTTTTAGAAAATCTTGAGATTAGGAAAGGGTTGAATTAGGAAAGATTTGAAAGTTGAGTTTTAAAACTTAGGAAAGATTTTATGTTCAAATTTTTTGGAAACTTAAGATTTAGGAAAGTGGAGGATTAGAAAGGATTTGAATTACGAAAGAGTTGGATTGGGAAGGGATTGGATTTTGTTTCTAAAAGAAAAGATTTGATTTTGTTTCCAAAAACGGAGGACGGAATCTAGTTTCTTAAACGGGGAGATTTGATTTGGTTTCCTAAAGGGAAGATAGGATTTGGCAAAGATTTGGGAAAAGGAGATTCTAGAAACCCTAGATTTGGAAAATTATAGTTTTGACGTAAAAAATAGGTTTTGAAAACGTGTAGAGTTTGGATGTGAAAACAAAAGGTTTTGGAAACCTAGGTTTGGGGCAAAGTTTGGAAAACCACGTTTTTGGAAAGAAAATTAGGGTTTCCTAATTGTGGGCTCTAGGGCTTGACTTGGGCTCTAAGGAAAGAGTTTTTGGAAAACGCGTTTTTGGAAACGAAGATTTTCTAGAAGGGAATCCTAGGGAGGAGTTTTTGGAAAGTGTGTTTTTGGAAACATAGATTTTGGAAGGAAATCCTATAGAGGAAATTTCTAGAAGGAAGATTTTGAAAAAAAGAGTTCTTGGAAAGATTTTTAGGGAGCGTTTTTGGAAAAGTGAATTTTTAAGAGAGAGAGTTTTGGAAAGGAGTTGAAAAAAAAGGGTTTTGAAAAATAGATTTTGGAGGGGAATTTTTGAAAACAATTTTTGAGAGGAGAGTTTTAGGAAAGTATGTTGAAAAAGAGATTTTTAGGAATAGATTTTTAAAGAGAGAGTTTTTTGGAAAGCATGAAAACGTCTCACTTTCCTAAAGCGATTCTAACCAAAAGAGGGCTAGAACCACTTTAAGAAAGTGGTTTTGGAAAACAATAAGGTTTGAAAATATAGACCAAAAGGGTCACTTTTAATGTAACACTTTCCTAAAGCAACCCTAGCCATGGAAAGGCTAGAATCACCCTAGAATCATGGTTTTGAAAACAAGTTTTTGAAAAAGAGATTTTGATGCAATTTTGAAAACAAGTTTGAAGACGATTTTGAAAACGAGTTTGAAAACGAATTTCGGAAGATGCATGACTATGATATGCACAATGCAATTTGGGGTCGTGAACATACAAGGTTAAGGCTTCACCACATAATCAAGGGGGCCGGACCCACGTGGTCTTTGGTTAGACTAGAAGAAAGCCCCGATACGGTGACTCTCTAACAATCTAATCCTACACATGGACCGGGAGTCCCCTAGTTTCAAGCATGCAAAGAAAGGGGGGGAAAGAGATGGGGGATTAAAATAGAGAAAACCCAAGTGGGTTGGAGAGAGAAGAGAGAGGGGGGAAGTGCAGAAAATTAAAGAGAAAGCCTACCTTGTTTCTTGTTTATTTTGCGCGCCGTGCAGTCTTCGGTCTTCGGTCTTCGGCCTTTGTCTTGATCTTCACCTTCAGTCCTCAAGAATTTTCTTCAAGCTTTGGATGGCAGCTCTTCAAGTCTTCAAAGAGTGGTTGAAGGCTAGTGTATGAGTGTATGGGGGAGTGTATGAGTGTATAGGAGGCTAGGGTTTGTGTATAGTGGCTAGGGTTTGGGAAAACCTAGGAAGGCTAGGGTTTTGGAGGTGCTCGAGCTCTATATATCGAATTGTGTGATTTCTAGGTTAAGTTTGTAGACCCTTTTCACGTTGAACGAGGCTCTGTATTTATAGAGGGAAGACAAATCTGGCGCCTGTTGCAGTGGTGCCAGGCCAAATTATACACTAGCGCCACTCCTAGTGGCGCCAGGCCATTTTTTGGCTTGGCGCCACTACTAGTGGCGCCAGCCATTTAGGAAACAATTAAGGTCGGCAAGCAACATATCTTTGACTAGATTTGGGCGCCTATACTAGTGACTACCATGCAATCTTTTGCCTGGCTTCACCAAGAGTGACTCCGGAAAGTCCGGGAATGATTTGAAGGAGCCGGGAGTGACCCGGAAGGTCAGAAAGAAGCAGGAACACTTAAAATAGTGTCCTGGAGGTATTTGACTTGAAAAATGAAGATAAGGTGGGTCGGAAAGGTTGACCGGGCCTTTAGGGGCAAAATGGTCAATTGGACCGGAAAACTGCTGGGGCAAACTCGGATTGTCCCGGGAAAAGACTTGGGATCTGGAAACATTATTTAGAATGTTTCCAGAGGTTTTTGGTTTGATTCCCAGGGCTGGCGTGGTCGGAAATGGAGACCGGCCCACCAGGGGCAAAACGGTCATTTTGTACCGGGTTTGCCGGAACTGACTCGGAATGGTCCGGAAAGGTAAAGGAAGGTTGAGAACACTATAAAAAGTATTCTCGGTACATTACCGGTTTGATACCCAGAGCTGGTGTGGTCGAAGAAGGAGACCGGCCCTCTAGGGGCAAAACGGTTATTTTGCACCGGGTTGGCCGGAATTGACTCGAAATGATCCGGAAAGGTAAGGGGAGGTTGAGAACACTATAAAAAGTATTCTCAGGAGGTTACTGGTTTGATACCCAGAGCCAGTGTGGTTCCCGGGGCATTCGGATACTTAGGGGCAAAATGGTCATTTTGACCGAAAAGTCTCGAAAAAGGTCCTAAGGGTAGTCTGGTCATTTTTCACCCAAGCAAGCTAACAGACACTGGTATTGACCTGGGCTTTGAGTGTTTCCGCCACTCTCATGGTGTGAGTACATCCGCTACTCGGACGGGTTGATGATTTGTGAGTATTTCCGCTACTCGGACGGGGTTGATGATTTGGGAGTACTTCCGCTACTCGGACGGGGTTGATGATTTGGGAGTACTTCCGCTACTCGGACGGGGTTGATGATTTAGGAGTATTTCCGCTACTCTAACGGTTCTGTGAGTATTTTCGCTACTCTAACGGTTCTGTGAGTATTTCTGCTACTCTAACGGTTTTGTGAGTAATTTTGCTACTCGGACCGTCTCGAGGAATAAACTGTCTCGAGAGTGGGACTGGAAGGGGTCTTACCATCTCCGAAGGGACGTGCCTGGATTGGAATCGTCTCGAGGAATAAACTATCTCGAGAGAGGGATTGGAAAGGGGTCTTACCGTCTCCGAGGAGACGTGCCTGGATTGTGAGTGTTTCCGCCACTCTAACGGTTTTGTGAGTATTTCCGCTACTCTAACGGTTTTGTGAGTGTTTCCGCCACTCTAACAGTTTTGTGAGTGTTTCCGCCACTCTAACGGTTTTGTGAGTAGTTTTGCTACTTGGACCATCTCGAGGAATAAACTGTCTCGAGAGAGGGATTGGAATTGGAATAAGAAAGGACAATGCCCCTAAGGGCATTTTGGTCATTTTGCCTCTATTTGGGCCTGACAGGCCCGCGAAGCGATGGAAAGACGGAATTTGGACCTAGAGGATTGGTTTCGATTGGAATATGTCCATAATGACTTGAAAACAAGTTTGGACGGAGTGTAGACTGCCGAGCAGTCAAAAATGGGGTGCTTACACAATCCAGGCACGTCTCTTCGGAGACGATAAGACCCCTTTTCAAATCCCTCTCTTGAGACAGTTTATTCCTCGAGACGGTCTGAGTAGCGAAACTACTCACCAAACCGTTAGAGTAGCGGAAATACTCACAAAGCCGTTAGAGTAGCGGAAATACTCACAAAACCGTTAGAGTAGCGGAAATACTCACAAAGCCGTTAGAGTAGCGGAAATACTCACAAAACCGTTAGAGTAGCGGAAATACTCACAAATAGGTCGATATAGGGAATTGGCAACAAATCCTTGTGTCACGACGACCGCCGTTAGAGTGGCGGAAACACTCAAAACCCAGGTCAACACCAGTGTTTGCTAGCCCGCTTCGGTGAAAAGTGACCAAACTACCCTTAGGACCTTTTCCGAGACTTTCCAGTCAAGATGACCATTTTGCCCCTAGGCATCTGAATGCCCCGGGAACCACACCGGCTCTGGGTATCAAACCGGTAACCTCCCGAGAATGCTTCTTGTAGTATTCTCAGCCTTTCCTTATCTTTCCGGATCATTCCGAGTCAGTTCCGACCAACCCGGTGCAAAATGACCGTTTTGCCCCTGGTGGGCCGATCTCCTTTTCTGACCACGCCGGCCCCGGAAATCAAACCAGCAACCTCTGGGAACATTCCAAATAATGTTTTCAGATCCCAAGTCTTCTTCCGGGACAGTCCGAGTTCGCCTCGGCAGCTTCCCAGTCTGATTGACCGTTTTGCCCCTAAAGGCCCGGTTAACCCTTCTGACCCATTTTTATCCTCATTTTTCAAGTCAAATACCTCTAGGGCACTATTCTAAGTGTTCCTGCTCCTTTCCGGCCTTCCGGGTCATTCCCGGCTCCTTCAAATCATTCCCGGACTTTCCGGAGTCACTCCTAGTGAAGCCAGGCTAAAAATTACATGGTAGTCACTAGTACAGGCGCCCAAATCTAGTCAAAGATACGTTGCTTGCCGACCTTAAACCTTTCCTAATTGGCTGGCGCCACTACTAGTGGCGCCAAGCCAAAAAATGGCCTGGCGCCAGTGTAAAGTTTGCCCTGGCACCATTGCAACAGGCGCCAAGTTTGTCCAACTTCTATAAATACAGAGCCTCATTCAACGTGAAAAGGGTCGGCAAACTTAACCTAAAAATCCTATATTTCAATATACAGAGCTCGAGCATCTCCTAAACCCTAGCCTCCCTAGGTTTTCCAAACCCTAGCCACCATACACAAACCCTAGACTCATATACACTTCTATACATCCCCATACACTCATACACCAACCTTCAACCATTCTCCGAAGACTTGAAGAGCTGTCATCCAAAGCTTGAAGACAACTTTTGAAGACTGAAGGTGAAGATCAAGACAAAGACCGAAGACCGAAGACAGCGCGGCTCGCAAAATAAAGAAGACATACGGTAGGCTTTCTATTTAATTTTCCGTACTTCCCCCTCTCTCTTCTCTCTCCTAACCCACTTGGGTTTTCTCTATTTTAATCCCCCATCTCTTTCCCCCCCTTTCTTTGCATGCTTGAAACAAGGGGACTCCCGGTCCATGTGTAGGATTAGACTGTTGGAGAGTCACCGTGTCGGGGGCTTTCTTCTAGTCTAACCAGAGACCACGTGGGTCCGGCTCCCTTGATTATGTGGTGAAGCCTTAGCCTTGTATGTTCACGACCCCAAATTACATTATGCATATCATGATCTTGCATCTTCCAAAAACTGTTTTCAAAGTTGTCTTCAAAATCGTTTTCAAACTTGTTTTCAAAATTGCATAAAAATCTCTTTTTCAAAAACTTGTTTCTAAAACGACAATTCAAGAGTGATTCTAGCCTTTCCATGGTTAGGGTTGCTTAAGGAAAGTGTTGCATTAAAAGTGACCTTTTATGGTCTATATTTTCAAACCTTATTGTTTTCAAAACCACTCTCTTAAAGTGGTTCTAACCTTCTTATGGTTAGAATTGCTTTAGGAAAGTGAGATGTTTTTACACCTTCTAAAAACTCTCTCTTCAAAAATCTCTTCCTAAAAATCTCTTTTTCAACATACTTTCCTAAAACTCTCCTTTCCAAAATTGTTTTCAAACACTCCTTCCAAAATCTATTTTTCAAAGCTTCCTTTTTCAACTCCTTTCCAAAAATCCTTTCTCCTCAAAATTCACTTTCCTAAAAACTCTCTCCAACAACCTCCTTCCAAAAATCTTTCTAAAAAACTCTCTTTCCAAAATCTTTTTTCTAGAAATTCCCCTCTAGGATTTTTCCTCCCAAAATCTATGTTTCCAAAAACACATCCCATTTTTGACCGCTCGGTAGTCTACACTCCGTCCAGACTTGTTTTCAAGTCATTGTGGACATATTCCAATCGAAACCAATTCTCTAGGTTCAAATTCCGTCTTTCCATCGCTTCGCGGGCCTGTCAGGCCCAAATGGAGGCAAAATGACCAAAATGCCCTTAGGGGCATTGTCCTTTCTTATTCCAATTCCAATCCCTCTCTCGAGACAGTTTATTCCTCGAGACGGTCCGAGTAGCAAAACTACTCACAAAACCGTTAGAGTAGCGGAAATACTCACAAATAGGTCGATATAGGGAATTGGCAACAAACCCTTGTGTCAGGACGACCGCCGTTAGAGTGGCGGAAACACTCAAAACCCAAGTGCATCTCTTCGGAAACGGTAAGACCCCTTTCCAATCCCACTCTCTAGACAGTTTATTTCTCGAGATGGTTCCAATCCAGGCACATCTCTTCGGAGACGGTAAGACCCCTTTCCAATCCCTCTCTCGACACAGTTTATTCCTCGAGACGGTTCCAATCCAGGCACGTCTCCTCGGAGACGGTAAGACCCCTTTCCAATCCCACTCTCGAGACAGTTTATTCCTTGAGATGATTCCAATCCAGGTGCGTCTCTTAGGAGACGGTAAGACCCCTTTCCAATCCCACTCTCGAGACAGTTTATTCCTCGAGACGGTTCCATCCAGGCACGTCTCTTCAGAGACGGTAAGACCCCTTTCCAATCCCTCTCTCGAGACAGTTTATTCCTCGAGACGGTTCCAATCCAGGCACGTCACTTCAGAGACGATAAGACCCCTTTTCAAATCCCTCTCTTGAGACAGTTTATTCCTCGAGACGGTCTGAGTAGCGAAACTACTCACCAAACCGTTAGAGTAGCGGAAATACTCACAAAGCCGTTAGAGTAGCGGAAATACTCACAAAGTCGTAAGAGTAGCGGAAATACTCACAAAACCGTTAGAGTAGTGGAAATACTCACAAAGCCGTTAGAGTAGCGGAAATACTCACAAAACCGTTAGAGTAGCGGAAATACTCACAAAACCGTTAGAGTAGTGGAAATACTCACAAAGCCGTTAGAGTAGCGGAAATCGATATAGAGTAGCGGAAATACTCACAAATAGGTCGATATAGGGAATTGGCAACAAATCCTTATGTCACGACGACCGCCGTTAGAGTGGCAGAAACACTCAAAACCCAGGTCAACACCAGTGTTTGTTAGCCCGCTTTGGTGAAAGGTGACCAAACTACCCTTAGGACCTTTTCCGAGACTTTCCGGTCAAGATGACCATTTTGCCCCTAAGCATCCGAATGCCCCGGGAACCACACCGGCTCTGGGTATCAAACCGGTAACCTCCCGAGAATGCTTCTTGTAGTATTCTCAGCCTTTCCTTATCTTTCAGGATCATTCCGAGTCAGTTCCGGCCAACCCGGTGCAAAATGACCGTTTTGCCCCTGGTGGGTCGATCTCCTTTTCCGACCACGCCGGCCCCGGAAATCAAACCAGCAACCTCTGGGAACATTCTAAATATTGTTTCCAGATCCCAAGTCTTCTTCCGGGACAGTCCGAGTTTGCCTCGGCAGCTTCCTAGTCCGATTGACCGTTTTGCCCCTAAAGGCCCGGTCAACCCTTCTGACCCATTTTTATCCTCATTTTTCAAGTCAAATACCTCCAGGGCACTATTCTAAGTGTTCCTGCTCCTTTCCGGACTTCCGGGTCATTCCCGGCTCCTTCAAATCATTCCCGGACTTTCCGGAGTCACTCCTAATGAAGCCAAGCTAAAAATTACATGGTAGTCACTAGTACAAGCGCCCAAATATAGTCAATGATACGTTGCTTTCCGTCCTTAAACTGTTCCTAATTGGCTGGTGCCACTACTAGTGGCGCCAAGCCAAAAAATGGCCTGGCGCCACTCCTAGTGGCGCCAGTGTAAAGTTTGCCCTGGTGCCACTGCAACAGGCGCCAGGTTTGTCCAAATTCTATAAATACAGAGCCTCATTCAACGTGAAAAGGGTCGGCAAACTTAACCTAAAAATCCTATATTTCGATATACAGAGCTCGAGCATCTCCTAAACCCTAGCCTCCCTAGGTTTTCCAAACCCTAGCTACCATACACAAACGCTAGACTCATATACACTTCTATACATCCCCATACACTCATACACCAACCTTTAACCCTTCTCCGAAGACTTGAAGAGCTGCCATCCAAAGCTTGAAGACAACTCTTGAAGACTGAAGGTGAAGATCAAGACAAAGACCGAAGACCGAAGACAGTGCGGCGCGCAAAATAAAGAAGACATACGGTAGGCTTTCTATTTAATTTTCCATACTTCCCCCTCTCTCTTCTCTCTCCTAACTCACTTGGGTTTTCTCTATTTTAATCCCCCATCTCTTTCCCCCCCCCCCTTTCTTTGCATGCTTGAAACAAGGGGACTCCCGGTCCATGTGTAGGATTAGACTGTTGGAGAGTCACCGTGTTGGGGGCTTTCTTCTAGTCTAACCAGAGACCACGTGGGTCCGGCTCCCTTGATTATGTGGTGAAGCCTTAGCCTTATATGTTCACGACCCGAAATTGCATTGTGCATATCATGATCTTGCATCTTCCAGAAACTATTTTCAAAGTTATCTTTAAAATCGTTTTCAAACTTGTTTTCAAAATTGCATCAAAATCTCTTTTTCAAAAACTTGTTTTTAAAACCACAATTCTAGAGTGATTCTAGCCTTTCTATGGTTAGGGTTGCTTTAGGAAAGTGTTACATTAAAAGTGACCTTTTATGGTCTATATTTTTAAACCTTATTGTTTTCAAAACCACACTCTTAAAGTGGTTCTAACCTTCTTATGGTTAGAATTGCTTTAGGAAAGTGAGATGTTTTTACACCTTCTAAAAACTCTCTCTTCAAAAATCTCTTCCTAAAAATCTCTTTTTCAACATACTTTCCTAAAACTCTCCTCTTCAAAATTGTTTTCAAAAACTCCCTCCAAAATCTATTTTTCAAAGCTTCCTTTTTCAACTCCTTTTCAAAAATCCTTTCTCCTCAAAATTCACTTTCCTAAAAACTCTCTCCAACAACCTCCTTCCCAAAATCTTTCTAAAAAACTCTCTTTCCAAAATCTTTTTTCTAGAAATTCCCCTCTAGGATTTTTTCTCCCAAAATCTATGTTTCCAAAAACACACTTTCCAAAAAACTGTCTTTCCAAACACACTTTCCAAAAACTCTTTTCTAGGATTCCCTTCTAGAAAACTTTCGTTTGTAAAAACACACTTTCTAAAAACTCTTTCCTTAGAGCCCCAAATCAAGCCCTAGAACCCACAATTAGGAAACCCTAATTTTCCTCCCAAAAACATGATTTTCAAACTTTGCCCCAAACCTAGGTTTTCAAAATCTCTTGTTTTCACATCCAAACTATACATGTTTCCAAAACCTCTTTTCTACGTCAAAACTATAATTTTCCAAATCTAGGGTTTCTAGAATCTCCTTTTTCAAATCCTTGCCAAATCCTATCTTCCCTTTAGGAAACCGAATCAAATCTCCCCGTTTAGGAAACTAGATCCCGTCCTCTGTTTTTGGAAACAAAATCAAATCTTTTCTTTTAGAAACCAAATCCAATCCCTTCCTAATCCAACTCTTTCATAATTCAAATCCTTCCTAAACTTCTACTTTCTTAAATCTTAAGTTTCCAAAACTTGAAAATAAAAATCTTTCCTAAACTTTAAAACTCAACTTTCAAACCTTTCCTAAATTCAAGCATTTCCTGATTTCAAGACTTTCTAAAATTCAAACTCTAAAACTTTCTAAATCCTAAACTTTCTAAATTTCAAATCTTTCTAAAATTCTAAGCTTCCTAAAGTCAAAACTTTCTTAAGTTAAATCTTTCTAAACTCAAATCTTTCTAAATTCTAAACTTTCCTAAAACTTCAACTCTTTCCAATTTCAAAACTTCCTTGTTCTCAAAGCTTTCTTATTTTCAAAACTTCCTTGTTTTTCTAAACTTTCCCACTTTCAAAACTTTCCTTTTTCGAAACATTCCAAAATTCAAAACTTTCTTAACTTGAAACTTTCTAAATTCTAAGTCTTTCCTAAACTAAACTTTTCCTAATTCAAAACATTTCTAAATTCAATACTTTCCCATTTCAAAACTTTTCAAAAATGAAACTTTCCAAAAATGAAACTTTCCTAATTCGAAACTTTTCTAATCCAAATTTTTCCTAAATTCCAAGTTTCCAAATCTTGCCAAATCTTCCAAATCCAACATTCCAATCCAATCTTTCTTAATCTCAAGTCTTTCCTAGGTCTCCTATCTTTCCTAAGTCTAGGTTTCCTAAAACCAAGTCTTCCAAAATCAATCTTTCCAAAGCAAGTCCAATCTTCTCAATTCCAATTTCCAATCTCCTCTTCTAATTTCAAATCAAATTCAATTTCCAATTCAATTTCCTTCTTCAATCCACTCTTCTATTTTCAATCGGACTCCGGTCCGAACTACGACTGACCTGATTCCTCCAAAGGGATACGTAGGCAACCTTCATAGGTGCGGTCACAATACTTTTCAAACTTTCAATTCCACCCTCATGGGTGCGGTCTCCACATTTTTCAAATCTCAAATTCCAATCTATTTTCCAAATTCTAAATTTCAAAATTTCTATTTTCAAATTTCTACTTTCAATTCTCAAACTTTTCAATTTCAATTCCATCTCTTCAAATCTATTTTCAAATCAAATCAATTTCTTTTCAAATCAATTTCTATTTTCCAATTCTCTTAACTTGCACTTGCATATCATGCATCATGATAATTTTTAAACATTTTTTTTCAAAGTGAATAGGATTGGCCATTAGTTAGTTGAAGACTCTCATAGGTAAATCTAGGGTAGATTGACATGTAGGTACCGAAAGGGCGGGGTAGGGTGATAGCTTAGTGCGTCTTCCCTACACGTAACCAACCTCCGAACCTAGATCACTGATTTCAAAGACCAAAAAGGAGTTATTTTTTCAAAAAAGGGCTAAATGTTTTCTAGAGGTTGCCAAACAACCTGTTTTTATTAAAAACCCTCTCTCGAGGAGATATTTTCAAAATTGCTTTCCAAAAACCCTAAGTGTAGTTTCCGGATTATGCTTAGTTTTTAGGTGACCTAACTCACCTTAATCAAGTTAGGTGGCGACTCCGAATCTTTCTCAAAAGCCCTTTATTCAATCCAATTTTTAATTCAAACCTAGTCACACTCATTCTTCTAGGAGGGTGAGTTCTAACGAGAGAGTACAGCATTTTTTCCGCTTGTGTGAGTATTCCTCAAGTGCGAAAAATCTGGGCGTGACATATATCACCATGGATTTCGTCGTAGGATTGCCAAGATCACCACGGAGTTGCGATGCCATATGGGTTATCGTAGATCGCCTCACCAAATCTGCACATTTCTTAGCGATGAAGACTACGTACTCTTTATCAAAGCATGCGACCCTCTACATTGTAGAGATTGTTCGATTACACGGCACACCAGTTTCGATAGTGTCCGATCGAGACCCAAGATTTGTGTCAAAATTTTGGAAGAGTTTGCAAAGGGCTATGGGCACCGAGTTGAAGTTTAGCACGGCTTTCCATCCATAAACCGATGGCCAATCAGATGTCGCGCCCAGATTTTTTGCACTCGAGGAATACTCCCATAAGCGGGAAAAATGTTGTACTCTCTCATTAGAACTCACCCTCCTAGAAGAATGAGTGCGACTAGGTTTGAATTGAAAAATTGATTTGAATAAAGGGCTTTTGAAAAAGATTCGGAGTCGCCACCTAACTTGATTAAGGTGAGTTAGGTCACCTAAAAGCTAAGAATAATCCAAAGACTACACTTAGGGTTTTTGGAAAATGATTTTTGAAAATATCTCCTCAAGAGAGGGTTTTTAGGAAAACAGGTTGTTTGGCAACCTTTGAAAAATATTGAGCCCATTTTAGAAAAATAACTCCTTTTGGTCTTTGAAATCAGTGATCTAGGTTCGGAGGTTGGTTACGTGTAGGGAAGACGCACTAAGCTATCACCCTACCCCGCCCTTTCGGTACCTACATATCAATCTACCCTAGATTCACCTATGGGAGTCTTTAATTAACATACGTTCAATCCTACCCACTTTAGAAAAACGATGCTTGAAAAGAAACTAACATGATGCATGATATGCAAGTGCAATAGAAGAGAATTGAAAAATAGATCTGAAAAGAGATTGATTTGAAATTGATTTGATTTGAAAATAGATTTGAAGAGATGGAATTGAAATTGGAAAGTTTGAAAATTGAAAGTAGGAATTTGAAAATAGAAATTTTGAAATTGGAATTTTGAAAATAGATTGGAATTTGAGATTTGGAAAGACTTTGGAAACCGCACCCATGAGGGTGGAATTGAAAGTTTGAAAAGTGTTGTGACTGCACCTATGAAGGTTGTCTACGTATCCCTTTGGGGGAATCAGGTCAGTCGTAGTTCAGACCGGAGTCCGATTGAAAAGAGATTGCTTTGAAGAAAGAGATTGGATTGGAAGAAAGAGATTGAATTGAAAATTAGATTTGATTTGAGATTAGAAGAGGAGATTGGAAATTGAAATTGAGAAGATTGGACTTTGATTTGAAGAGATAGATTTGGACTTGTTTTAGAAAGAGAAGGTTTAAGAAAACCTAGACTTAGGAAAGAGAAGAGACTTAGGAAAGATTTGACTCGGCTTGGAAGATTTGGAAAGATTAGATTTTAGGAGATGTTCGAATTAGGAAAACTCCGATTTAGGAAAGTTTCGAATTAAGAAAGTTTCATTTTTGGAAAGTTTCAAATTAGAAAAGTTTTGAATTAGGAAAGTTCAGAACTTAAGAAAGTTTCAACTTAGGAAAGTTTTGAAAATTGAAATGTTTCGTTTGAAGAAAGGTTTTGAAATAGGAAAGTATTGAATTTAGAAATGTTTTGAATTAAGAAAAATTTAGTTTAAGAAAGGCTTAGAATTTAGAAAGTTTCAAATTAAGAAAGTTTTGAATTTTGGAGTGCTTTGAAAAAGGGAAGTTTTGAAAGTGGAAAAGTTTAGAAAACAAGGAAGTTTTGAAAATAAGAAAGTTTTGAGTTTAGAAAATTTTAGATTTGGAAAGATGTTGAAGTTTTGGAAAGTTTAGAATTTTGGAGAGATTTAGGTTTAGAAAGATTTAACTTGAGAAAGTTTCAAATTTAGAAAGTTTTGAATTTAAAAAGATTTGAAATTTAGAAAGTTTAAGATTTAGAAAGTCTTAGAGTTTTAGAAAATCTTGAGATTAGAAAAGGTTTGAGTTTAGGAAAAGTTTGAAACCTTGAATTTGAAAAGTTAAGATTTTGGAAGGGGGTTCAATTAGGAAAGGGTTGGATTAGGAAAGATTTGAAAGTTGAGTTTTAAAAATTAGGAAAGATTTTTATGTTCAAGTTTTGGAAACTTAAGATTTAGGAAAGTGAAAGATGAGGAAGGAGTTGAAATAGGAAAGAGTTGGATTTTGACATTTAAAAAAAGATTTAAAGTTTAAGTTTAGGAAACTTATGGTTTAGAAAGGAATTGAATTAAGAAAGGTTTGGATTAGGAAGGGATTGGATTTGGTTTCTAAAAGCAAAGGTTTGATTTTGTTTCCAAAAACGGAGGATTGGATTTGGTTTCCTAAAGGGAAGATAGGATTTGGCAAGGATTTGGAAAGGGAGATTCTAGAAACCCTAGTTTTAAAAGTACGGAATTTTAACGTAGAAAAGAGGTTTTGGAAACATGTATCGTTTTGATGTGAAAACAAGAGGTTTTGGAAACCTAGGTTTGGGGCAAAGTTTGAAAACCATGTTTTTGGAAAGAAAATTAGGGTTTCCTAATTGTGGGTTCTAGGGCTTGATTTGGGCTCTAAGGAAAGAGTTTTTGGAAAGTGCGTTTTTGGAAACGAAGGTTTTCTAGAAGGGAAATCCCAGGGAGGAGTTTTTGGAAAGTGAATTTGGAAAGAGAGTTTTTGGAAAGAAGGAGTTTTTGGAAAGTGTGTTTTTGGAAACATAGATTTTGGGAGGAAAAATCCTAGAGGGGAGTTTCTAGAAAGAAGATTTTTGGAAAGAGAGTTTTTAGGAAAGTGAATTTAGGGAATGTTTTTAGAAAGTGAATTTTGAGGAGAAAGAGTTTTTGAAAAGGAGTTGCAAAAGGAAGCTTTGAAAAATAGATTTGGGAGGGAGTTTTTAAAAACAATTTTGGAGAGGAGAGTTTTAGGAAAGTATGTTGAAAAAGAAGATTTTTAGGAAGAAAGACCTTTGAAGAGAGAGTTTTTAGAAGGTGTAAAAACATCTCACTTTCCTAAAGCAATTCTAACCATAAGAGGGCTAGAACCACTTTAGGAAAGTGGTTTTGGAAAACAATGAGATTTGAAAATATGGACCATATTGGTCACTTTAAATATAACATTTTCCTAAAGCAATCCTAGCCATAGAAAAGCTAGAATCACCCTAGAATTGTGGTTTTGAAAACAAGTTTTTGAAAAGGAGATTTTGATGCAATTTTGAAAACGAGTTTGAAAACGATTTTGAAAACAACTTTGAAAACGATTTTTGGAAGATGCAAGATCATGATATGCATAATGCAATTTTTGGGTTGTGAACTTACAAGGCTAAGGCTTCACCACATAATCAAGGGGGCCGGACCCACGTGGTCTCTGGTTAGACTAGAAGAAAGCCCCTGACACGGTGACTCTCCAATAGCCCAATCCTACACATGGACCGGGAATCCCTTTGTTTCAAGCATGTAAAGAAAGGGGGGGTGGGGGGGGGGAAAGAGATGGGGGATTAAAATAGAGAAAATCCAAGTGGGTTGGAGAGAGAAGAGAGAGGGGGGAAGTGTGAAAATTTAAATAGAAAGCCTACCGTATGTCTTCTTTATTTTGCGCGCCTTGCTTATCTTCATTCTTCGGTCTTCATCTTGATCTTCTTCTTCAACCTTCAAGGGTTGTCTTCAAGCTTTAGATGGCAGCTCTTCAAGTCTTCAAAGGTTGGTTGAAGGCTAGTGTATGAGTGTATGGGGATGTATAGGAGTGTATATGAGACTAGGGTTTGTGTATGGTGGCTAGGGTTTGGAGAACCTAAGGAGGCTAGGGTTTAGGGAGTGCTCGAGCTCTGTTTATCGAATTATATGATTTTTAGGTTGAATTTATGGATCCCCTCTACCTTGAACGAGGCTCTGTATTTATAGAGGGAGGAATACACTGGCGCCTGTTGTAGTGGCGTCAGGCCAAAGTTTACACTGGCGCCACTTAGGAAACATTTAAGGTTGGCAAGTAACGTATCTTTGACTAGATTTGGGCGCCTGTACTAGTGATTACCATGCAATTTTTAGCATGGCTTCACTAGAAGTGACTCCGAAAAGTCCGGGAATGATTTGAAGGAGCTGAGAATGACCCGGAAGGCCGAAAAGGAGCATGAACTCTTAAAATAGTGTCTTAGAGGTATTTGACTTGAACAGTGAGGATAAGATGTGTCGGAAAGGTTAACCGGGCCCTTAGGGGGCAAAACGGTCAATCAGACCGGGAAGCTGCCTGGGCGAACTCGGACTCTCCCGGAAGAAGACTTGGGATCTGAAAACATTATTTAGAATGTTCCAAGAGGTTGCCGGTTTGATTTCCAGAGCCGGCGTGGTCGGAAAAGGAGACCGGCCCACTAGGGGCAAAACGGTGATTTTGCACCGGGTTAGCCGGAACTGACTCGGAATAATCCGAAAAGGTAAGTGGAGGTCGAGAACACTATAAAAAGTAGTCTCAGGAGGTTACTGGTTTGATACCCAGAGCCGATGTGGTCAGAAAAGGAGACCGGACCACCAGGAGCAAAATGGTCATTTTGTACCAGGTTGGCCGGAACTGACTCGAAATGATCCGGAAAGGTAAAGGAAGGTTGAGAATACTATAAAAAGTATTCTCGAAAAATTACCGGTTTGATACCCAGAGCCAGTGTGGTTCCCGGGGCGTTCGGATGCTTAAAGGCAAAATGGTCATCTTGACCGAAAAGTCCCGAAAAAGGTCCAAAGGGCAGTTCGGTCATTTTTCACCGAAGTGGGCTAATAGACACTGGCGTTGACTTGGGTTTTGAGTGTTTCTGCCACTCTAACGGCGGTCGTCGTGACACAGGGGTATGTTGCAATTCCTTATATTGACCTATTTGTGAGTATTTCCGCTACTCTAGCGGTTTTGTGAGTAGTTTCGCTACTCGGACCGTCTCGAGGAATAAACTATCTCAAGAGAGGTATTGGAAAGGGGTCTTACCGTCTCCGAGGAGACATGCTTGAGTTGGAACCGTCTCGAGGAATAAACTGTCTCGAGAGTGGGATTGGAAAGGGGTCTTATCGTCTCCGAAGAGACGCGCCTGGATTGGAACCGTCTCGAGGAATAAACTGTCTCGAGAGAGGGATTGGAAAGGGGTCTTATCGTCTCTGAAGAGACGTTCCTGGATTGGAACTGTCTCGAGGAATAAACTGACTCGAGAGAGGGACTGGAAATGGGACTTATCGTCTCCGAAGAGACGCGCCTGGATTGGAACCGTCTCGAGGAATAAACTGTCTCGAGAGAGGGATTGGAAAGGGGACTTATCATCTCCGAAGAGACGCGCCTGAGTTGGAACCGTCTCGAGAGTGGGATTGGAAAGGGGTCTTATCGTCTCCGAAGAGACGTGCCTGGATTGGAACCGTCTCGAGGAATAAACTGTCTCGAGAGAGGGATTGGAAAGGGGACTTATCGTCTTCGAAGAGACGCACCTAGATTGGAACCGCCTCGAGGAATAAACTGTCTCGAGAGAGGGATTGGAAAGGGGACTTATCGTCTCCGAAGAGTCGCGCCTGGATTGGAATTGTCTCGAGGAATAAACTGTCTCGAGAGTGGGATTGGAAAGGGGTCTTATCGTCTCCGAAGAGACGCGCCGGGATTGGAACCGTCTCGAGGAATAAACTGTCTCGAGCGAGGGATTGGAAAGGGGTCTTATCGTCTCCGAAGAGACGCGCCGGGATTGGAACCGTCTCGAGGAATAAACTGTCTCGAGCGAGGGATTGGAAAGGGGTCTTATCGTCTCCCAAGAGACGTGCCTGGATTGGAACCGTCTCGAGGAATAAACTGTTTCGAGAGAGGGATTGGAAAGAGGACTTATCGTCTCCGAAGAGACGCACCTGGATTGGAACCGTCTCGAGGAATAAACTGTCACGAGAGAGGGATTGGAAAGGGGACTTATCGTCTCTGAAGAGACGCGCCTGTATTGGAACCGTCTCGAGGAATAAACTGTCTCGAGAGTGGGATTGGAATCGGAAAGGAAAGGACAATGCCCCTAAGGGCATTTTGGTCATTTTGCCTCTATTTGGGCATGACAGGCCCGCGAAGCGAGGGAAAGATAGAATTTGGACCTAGAGAATTGGTTTCGATTGGAATATGCCTACAATGACTTGAAGACAAGTCTGGACGGAGTGTAGACTGCCAAGCGGTCAAAAATGGAGTGCTTACAACTGCCCCTCTTTTTCTGTCTTTGCTTGGCAAAGATAGAAAACGATAAGAGTAAGAGTCCCATGTTGACCGCGAGGCTGTCGGAGGGACGGACACTGGAAATCTTTCGACAACGGGGGTCGAAAACGGATAACGGGCCAAAAAGGCCTTCGAAAACGAGTTTTGGCGGGAAAAAGGTCAAAACTGCCCAGAATTTGCAACTGGTGCCACTACCAGTGGCGCCTTTGGCAGAAATTGCCTGGCGCCTCTACTAGTGGCACCAGGTGTGAAGTTAAAACCAGAAAATTCTGATTCGAACGCTTACGGGATTTGAAAAGTTTTTGGAGAATCCGAGAGTCTTCAATTGGAAATCGACTTGAACCTTGAAGGAGTACTCCTTAGGGACTGTGGGTGATTGCCGGAAGGAGACCACGTCGCTGGAAAAGTCGCCGGAAGAGAAGATTTTGCCGAAGAACTTTCGAAAGGTGAGTTTTTAAATTTTGTTGATTTTGATGTGTAGAACTTCGTTTGAATCATGTAAATAGTGGAAATTAATGTTTTGATATGTTTTAAACACTTTGGTGATGTTGTATTTGCATTTTGATGGTTGTTTGATTAAATTTGAATGATTTTTCATGATTATGAGAAGAGGGCTTTCTGCAGGAATAGGGGATTTGTTCCTACAAGCATGGGTATTGGGTTTTCTGGCTATGTTTTTATGCAATGTGCCTTAGAAAAAATGTATTTAACAATCGTATTAAGTTTCGTGATTTTTTGAAAACTCGGTGAATTTTTGATTTTTTGAAAAATAGAAAAATATTTAGAAAATTAGAAAAAATTAGAAAACTCAAGAAATTGATGAAATTTTTAAAGTTTGAAACTTGGAAAAAGATTGGAATATTTTTGAAAACATTTG
Source organism: Euryodendron excelsum (assembly GCA_033060915.1). Lineage (NCBI taxonomy): Eukaryota > Viridiplantae > Streptophyta > Magnoliopsida > Ericales > Pentaphylacaceae > Euryodendron > Euryodendron excelsum. The sequence continues at coordinate 2,897,939 of CM065385.1, read as the reverse complement.
AGGTGATTTTGAAAAATTTCGGAAGATGTTTGAAAACCATTGATTTATTTGAAAAATAAAACATGTGTTTTGAAAATTTTGAAAAATTGAAAAGTGTGCACGGGTGCCATTGTCATGTGATTGTTGGGAAAGTGTACATTTTGAATTTTGTGTTGATGTCATGGGCATTGTAGGGGCCATTCTAAAACGGGACTCTGCCGAAATTTTTAGAAATTATGGAAAGAGTTTGTTAAAGTTTTAGAAATAAAATCTTTTTGAAGGGAAAAGATAGAGAACCCTTGAGATGCGATTTGGAGTTGGAAAAATCAAGAAGTGTGGAAATTTTGTTTTTGATTTGTTATTCGAAATCCTTTATTTGTCTTGTTTGTGTTATTTGTTTGTTTTATTTTTACTGTTATTTAAACTACATGGATGGTATATTAACATCACTTACCTTGGCTTACCTTTTCAGGATGGCAGACGCGGGTGATGACGGTTCTGAGAGGAGGCGCCGCTCGGGGAAGGCGGCCCGAACAGATTCTGCTGGCGGCTCTAGTCGATCTACAGGTAGTCGACGATCCACCAGACGATCTTCATCCAGTCAGAGTGGGCAGGGGAGTAGGCTACCTGTCGACCCTTTTCCTCCGGTTGAGCAGGCTTTTGCCGAGGAGATTGATGCCGAGGAGGAGGTACCGAGCCCTGGGGATCAGGTGACCGGCTATGGGAGAGCTTATTCCAGGCAGAGGCAGACGGACACTGACTTGGGGGATCTGCAGATACCGGATGTCCCACCACTCGGGGATCTTGCCTATCACCCCAGCGTGTATTCTAGACAGCACTTGTCGCCTCCGCGGGTACATACAGCTTTCAGAGGGGCTGTTCATCAGGTGTTCGTGACCATGCAGCGAGCTACCCCATCATATCGTGCCTTCTTGGCGGAGATCGGATTTGGCGCTTTTATGGGATTACAGGCTAACCGCCTGAACCGGCATTTGGTACTGGCACTTTTTAAGAGGTGGGTCGGGGAGACTGGGACCTATCATTTTGTCGGTTTCGAGTTAGGTCCCACTCCTTTGGATTGGGCGATTATTACAAGGCTCTCCTTTGTCAGCCAGCGGATCACCCTGCATCCAGTTAGCAGGGACGAAGCCTGTTTGTTGTTGGACTTGCCTCATCCTGAGCGTTCTGCTTTCCCGGTCTCTTGGATTAGTCAGGATGAGCGTACTTTTGCTACTGAGCCATCGCCTGCCAGGCGGGACATCATGAAACGGTGACTTGTGTTGTATATCATCTTTAGCTGCTTTTGCAACAACAACAAGTCACTCATGCCGTGTCGTTTGGTGAGCATAGTAGCCGATCTTGGAGCCTTATTTGAGCTGGACTGGGGGTCCTTTTCTTTTGGCTGCTTTCTTCGATCGATGTGGGTTTAGACTTCTTCTCGTTGGGGCAGCATGACTAGCTTTTGGCCTTTCCTTGTCTGGTGGAGTTACGAGTACCTGCCAGTGCGTCGACCTGCAGTTGTTGAGGATGATCTTTATCCTCGTGCTTTGAGGTGGGCTCGTGACCGGGTAGCCTAGCGATCGGAGATTACTGACTTCGTGACGCTCCGGGCTAACCTGGAGCTGATTGAGGCGAGGGATGTGACCTGGCGGCCCTTCATTGGATCAGTCCATTACGAGACAGTCCGGTACCTAGTTCCGTTGTCCTTATCGAGAGTTGTTTTTCTCAGTGATGACACCTGGGAGTCCTATCTTGGAGAGCGACACTGGCGACAGTTTTATGAGGAGTTCCGATCAGCAGGGGCTCCGCCAGAGTATATGTTTGGAGCCTTGGTGGCAGGAGTGCCTATCCCCTACCAGGAGCGCCAGCCAGGTGCCGAGTTCTTGCTTCCTCCGGATACGAATTATGCTATGCACTTCGGGGCTCATTCGGTTGGTGCCTTCACCCGGTTTGAGGTAGTAGTTGGCGGGTACGCTATTGGCCAGGAGGTGGTTGACTTGTGGTGCCGTGCTGGAGGATATGTGCCCCAGGCTGAGTTTACTGCTGTGAGAGACGAGGGAGACTAGTACCAGATGGAGCGGGACCAGTACCAGGCCGAGGTAGCTTCCCTGACGGCTCGGTTATCTCAGATGGGTGGTGGGGAGGTAATGTTATTCTTTCTTTGCTCCTTATTGCTCTGCTGTTGCTTAGTTCCTTTTGTATGCAGCTGATTTCGGTTCTGTCTTCCCTGCAGGATGGTGGTGCTTCGAGTAGTTATCCTCCTCCTCCGATGCCGAGTTTCGGGGATTTTGATCTAGATGATATCGACTTTGACCTGTGAGAGATGCCCTTTGTAGAGATTCTGATCCTCTTTTGCCCCTTGTTCCTGAGATGTATTGATGTTAGGCAGTTTTATTTTGCATAGTTTTGTATAAGGATGGATATTTATGGTACTTACATGCACGGATAGACAGATACATATGATCAGAGGCATGTGATGTATGATGATGTTAGATGTCTATTACACGAGTTGATGCTGGTGACTTCTATTTCTACAGGGAGTTATATCCTACGTGTGCAAAGCCCATGCTGAAAAATTTTTCTCCTCTTTTTTTTTTTTTTAAAACATATGTACAGGTTAGAAGTATGTTAATAAAATAACGCGAGGTGCTGTTAGACTTGTAGTCCTGGGAATGGTAACTCCCTCCTCCTCAGGGATTTAGCCTCTCTTCTGGCCCAACCCTACTTTGATTGAAGGATGGCACTTCGCACCTTTCTCAACCTCTTGATCGCCTCCCACTTTCTATCTTAGGGTTAGTGTATAGGGTTATTGGGCTGAGACTCTCGACTCTTGGGGTTTTAGCAACAACTTACCTGACCTTTGGCAGAGCAATAGGTGGCCAGTCATTTCAATCCAAGAAGACTTTGTTTAGGACCGTAATGTAGGCTAGGTTATGGGGGTTTTAGAAACAACGGGATTTGTAGGCTCAAATTCAATGTTGTTTTCGATAGGGTTCAGATCCATACCATCCTTGACTACTTTTCAGTGGGATTGGCATCCTTTTTTTTTTTTTTTTTTTTTTAGTTTTGGCAGCGTATCTAGCTCATTTAGATCAAGCAATCTGTTTTCAATCAGAAGGGACTTTACTTGGGTTGTAATGTAGGCCATGGCTTCGAGGTTTTGCAAGAAAGGGTAAAGGCTCAAACCTATTATTTCTACTGGGTTTCCTTGTAACCTAGGATCACCTTTAAATTTCCTTCTTGCTTTTGACCATATACTTCTCAGGGTGACAATGACCTCGTTCTTTCACCCTTTCCATGTACTTCTTGAGATAAACATGACTTTCTTTTCTATGCCTTTGAAGTTAACTCAATCACGATTTTCTTCAGGCCTTTCTTTAGAATCATGGCTCTTTTTTTTTTTTTTTTTTTTTTGGCCTCTTGCCCCTTGGCAACTCCTTTCTTTTGCTTTTTCCTTCTATTTCTTTTCTTTTCTTTTATGAAACGAAACAATTCTTTGACCCTTTTCCCCTTAAACCTTTTCCCTTGGTAGTTCAATATATCCAGTGTGGGCGGTGATCCCTAGGTTGGGGTTTTGTTAAGAAAGGATAAGTGGCTCAACGGGTTTGGCATGGGGTTACTTTTGACTGTATGGGAAATGAAATGAGGGCCTCTCTTCACTTTGAATCAGATTGCTTGATCTATAGAGCTTTCAACACTATCCTAGCATGATAGAGGTGGACACCACTCCTAGGGTTCTCAACTAATGTTTGCCCCAGTGTGGGGAGGACAGTCTTGGATCAGGGTTGACAAAAAAAATGTTCGTTTTCCGCGAGGCACTAAGGGTTAAGCAAAGGGAAGATGAGCACATTTAGTCATTTATTTAGTTATTTATTCTTTATATGTGGGGAATGAAAGATGGCTCCTCTTCATTTTGATAAACTGGCTACACATCGCTTAGCCTCAGAGTCTTGCAAGTGCTGCCTTTGGGTAGTATCCTCACTCATCCTTATTCTCTCTCTGGAAAGCTGATCATTTGGTGAGTGGTTAACTCATGCTATCCTCCCCTCAAGTTGGATCATTCCATAAGACAAACCATACCCCTTACGTAGAAAGTAGTCACTATTCCCAGGGAAGACAAGAAAACAGCAATGGAATAAAAGACTGTCATTTGATTATTAGTATTATGTTTACGGAAAGCATCAAGTTCTTAAGCAATAAGAAAATGTAAGCATTAATTTAAAAACAAGAAGGAAAAGGGATAGAAAGAAAGTGGGTGAAAACACCCCTCTCTTGTACGCTTATGCAAGGAACTCATTTCTAGTGAGGTCTTGGGCCTGTGCCCTCGTCTGCATTTCATCCATAGTTGAAATTTTCAGCCAAGGCAGGATAGGTAGATGCTTCTTCCGGAGCTCCAAGTGAGTTGGCGGTGACGATGTAATTGTCAGCTTTTTTGGCTGTCTTGCCTTCATTAGTTTGCTCCGGAGTTTCTCTAACAAACCACTCGGGCGATTCGTATTGATCCAGCTCGATAGGTCGTGCCCGGGGTTTTCTGCTCTGGCCTCCAATTAGGGCTCGATGCTCCTCAGGTGTACACAATGCGGTATTCTTATTACGGAGTTTGGACAGTTCCTCATCAATTTTCTTCACAAACTCGTATGCAAGTTTGTCTTCGGGGGTCGGCATCTCATCGGGGTTATATCGTGACCAGGCATCTTCGTATTCCATTTCCTCTCCGTCCTTGTAATATATCTCTTGGCACGCAGCAAAACAAAACTTGTTGTTACCAAACTTTGTAATGATGTTGACAGCATGGTCCAGTGGAGGGTTTGCAGAGCCGTTCGGAGAAGGATTTGCTGGTCGTATCCCAATGATGTTATTATCTATCAGGTCTTGAATCTTATACTTGAGTGCCAAACAATCTTCGGTATCATGTCCTTGGCTATCTGAGTGGTACCTACAGCTTGCTGTAGATTTGAAGTAATGAGGCAGAGGATTGGGTTGGGGTCGAGCAGGTACAGGTTTCAGATATCTAGTTGCTAAGAGGCCAAAATAAGCCGCGGTCTATGAGCATGCGAGTTTTGTAAACGTCTGCTTTTTCCCGCTTGTTCGCCTAGTCTGAGGAGGTATTGCAGATGTTTTTGATGATTGGAGACCAAGTTTTGGTGAGGTCACAGCTGGGTTGATGGTTCGGGAATTGAAAGGGCTTCGGGTTCTATGTTTTAAAATGGGACCATTTTCGGTGGCAGGGCCAAAAGGGTCGGGATGATATCCGAAGGAAAGGTCATATAATCCTTGTGTTTGGTTAGGGGGTGGTTTGGAAGGCATTCGAGCAAGGCCCTCGGCCCAGGGAGGTCGTTGGGAAGCAATGGTGGTGGCATAGTCATGGTCTTCCTTCTTCATCCTTTTTCGTCCATCACGGGTTTGGGCCTGCAAGGACTCTGCTTGCTCACGGGTTGTGTGGGATAAGAGTGAGGAAAGCATGCCTTCCATTTCGGTCATCTTATGCTTGACTCCTCGTGTCTCTGCTAATAATTGAGTTAAGGTATCAAGAGTAAGCAATTCCATGCTTGTAAGATTGGGGAACGAGGGAAAGTACCTAAAACCAACAAAAGGAAAGAGTCAGTGTTTGACCTTGACAAGTCTTTATGCAATGCATGCTCCAAGGTGCCCCTCTTAAAGAGGGAAACTAGTCATGATGTATTGGCTCACTTTTGGAGATAGGGGGTTTGCCCCTGTATCCAGACACCTTACCTGTCAGGTAGGAAACTTCAGCCATTCATGCATTCATTCATAAAAATAAAGAAGTACATTAAATTTTGGGTTTAAGATACAAAAGAGTTGAAATACATTTTAATAGGGGGAGGGGGAACATTTTCCTTTGGACTTCTACCTATCTACTTTTACAAAAGGAAAAACCTAAACTACTCTTGAGTCTTCGGATTCGCCTTCCTCGGATTTGATGTTGAGGAGGTCGTTGAGAGACCTTGTTGATTGATTGCCCCTTGTCTTCTTGGCAAATCTATCTCCGTGAGCATAAAGGGATTGGGGCCCCTCTTATGGAATGAATCGAGATGCATGCAATGAGTCCTTAGGGTTACGCAGGAACCCTTAGGGTTTGGGTAGGTTCAATGCAAGGGAGAGTGACGTTGGTGTCACTCTCAATGGGTTGATCATATGCATGAGAATGCAGTGACTTGAGTTACTTGGAACTCTTGTCTTGACATGGAATATTGAATGTATGAACATGAATATGCAAAAAGTATAAGGAGAGAAGGTACAATTGAAGTAAACATGCATGCATGAACAGTTAGACAGGCATTACAACAGTATAAATACAAGCTTTATAACAGCAGGTATAAATGAAAGTAAGAGTAGTCGCCCTTTCCTCCATGATTTTGAAAACGGTGCTCGTGTCCTAAATCCGACAGAGGTTCGGCTATGCATGGTGTCTATATGAGTATGAGGTTGAGGGTTGACTAATGCGTCCTAAAAAGGCTCGGTCCCTGGATCTTCAAACCTAGACCCACTCCCTGAGGTGGTGTCATGATCGGTTGGTGATCCGAGCAGGGGAACCATCAAGAGGCCTTAGGCCAAGAAACTGATACAGCATCTTGCCCACAACCAATATACCGTTCCCCCTTTCTAACTAGAAAGGACATATCAGGGTATGCAAGTATGCAGAATGCAAGTGCACATGCAGTGTGTGTGTGATTTTTAAAAGTGGAGGAAAGAGCCCAACAACTCCCATTCATCCTGTACATCACATTCATGCAAAGCAGTTAATAAAATTTAAACATAAAGCGCACCTACAAAACAAAGATGCAAGTGTCAGTATGTGGATGAAAAACATAATACAAGATAATATGAATAAATGCATGTTTTTTTTTTAAAACAATTTTGGAAATTTAGTTTTGAAAATTTAAAGTGAATAGGATTGAACCAAGTTAATTGAAGACTCTACATGGGTAAAGGGTAAAGAGACATGACTAATGGCCTAACCCTCCAAGTTTCCCCAACGGAGTTGCCAGCTGTCGCGCCCAGATTTTTCGCACTCGAGGAATACTCCCACAAGCGGGAAAAATGTTGTACTCTCTCGTTAGAACTCACCCTCCTAGAAGAATGAGTGCGACTAGGTTTGAATTGAAAAATTGATTTGAATAAAGGACTTTTGAAAAAGATTTGGAATCGCCACCTAACTTGATTAAGGTGAGTTAGGTCACCTAAAAACTAAGAATAATCCGAAGACAACACTTAGGGTTTTTGGAAAACGATTTTTGAAAATATCTCCTCAAGAGAGGGTTTTTAAGAAAACAGGTTGTTTGGCAACCTTTGGAAAATATTTAGCCCTTTTTAGAAAAGTAACTCCTTTTGGTCTTTGAAATCAATGATCTAGGTTCGGAGGTTGGTTACGTGTAGGGAAGACGCACTAAGCTATCACCCTACCCCGCCCTTTCGGTACCTACATGTCAATCTATCCTAGATTCACCTATGAGAGTCTTTAATTAACATACGTTCAATCCTACCCACTTTAGAAAAACAATGCTTGAAAAGAAACTAACATGATGCATGATATGCAAGTGCAATAGAAGAGAATTGAAAAATAGATTTGAAAAGAGATTGATTTGAAATTGGTTTGATTTGAAAATAGATTTGAAGAGATGGAATTAAAATTGGAAAGTTTGAAAATTGAAAGTAGGAATTTGAAAATAGAAATTTTGAAATTGGAATTTTGAAAATAAATTGGAATTTGAGATTTGGAAAGATTTTGGAAACCGCACCCATGAGGGTGGAATTGAAAGTTTGAAAAGTGTTGTGACCGCACCTATGAAGGTTATCTACGTATCCCTTTGGGGGAATCAGGTCAGTCGAAGTTCGGACCGAAGTCCGATTGAAAAGAGATTGATTTGAAGAAAGAGGTTGGATTGAAAGAAAGAGATTGAATTGAAAATTGGATTTGATTTGAGATTAGAAGAGGAAATTGGAAATTGAAATTGAGAAGATTGGACTTTGATTTGAAGAGATAGATTTGGACTTGTTTTAGAAAGAGAAGGTTTAAGAAAACCTAGACTTAGGAAAGAGAAGAGACTTATGAAAGATTTGACTCGGTTTGGAAGATTTGGAAAGATTAGATTTTAGGAGATGTTCGAATTAGGAAAACTCCGATTTAGGAAAGTTTCGAATTAAGAAAGTTTCATTTTTGGAAAGTTTCAAATTAGAAAAGTTTTGAATTAGGAAAGTTCGGAACTTAAGAAAGTTTCAACTTAGGAAAGTTTTGAAAATTGGAATGTTTCGTTTTAAGAAAGGTTTTGAAATAGGAAAGTATTGAATTTAGACATGTTTTGAATTAGGAAAAGTTTAGTTTAAGAAAGGCTTAGAATTTAGAAAGTTTCGAATTAAGAAAGTTTTGAATTTTGGAATGCTTTGAAAAAGGAAAGTTTTGAAAGTGGAAAAGTTTAGAAAACAAGGAAGTTTTGAAAATAAGAAAGTTTTGAGTTTAGAAAATTTTAGATTTGGAAAGATGTTGAAGTTTTGGAAAGTTTAGAATTTTGGAGAGATTTAGGTTTAGAAAGATTTAACTTGAGAAAGTTTCAAATTTCGAAAGTTTTGAATTTGGAAAGATTTGAAATTTAGAAAGTTTAAGATTTAGAAAGTCTTAGAGTTTTAGAAAATCTTGAGATTAGAAAAGGTTTGAGTTTAGGAAAAGTTTGAAAACTTGAATTTGAAAAGTTAAGATTTGGGAAGGGGGTTGAATTAGGAAAGGGTTGGATTAGGAAAGATTTGAAAGTTGAGTTTTAAAACTTAGGAAAGATTTTTACGTTCAAGTTTTGGAAACTTAAGATTTAGGAAAGTGAAAGATGAGGAAGGAGTTGAATTCGGAAAGAATTGGATTTTGAAATTTAAGGAAAGATTTAAAGTTTAAGTTTAGAAAACTTATGGTTTAGAAAGGAATTGAATTAAGAAAGGTTTGGATTAGGAAGGGATTGGATTTGGTTTCTAAAAGCAAAGGTTTGATTTTGTTTCCAAAAAGGAGGATTGGATTTGGTTTCCTAAAGGGAAGATAGGATTTGGCAAGGATTTGGAAAGGGAAATTCTAGAAACTCTAGTTTTGAAAGTACAGAATTTTAACGTAGAAAAGAGGTTTTGGAAACATGTATCGTTTTGATGTGAAAACAAGAAGTTTTGGAAACCTAGGTTTGGGGCAAAGTTTGAAAACCATGTTTTTGGAAAGAAAATTAGGGTTTCCTAATTGTGGGTTCTAGGGCTTGATTTGGGCTCTAAGGAAAGAGTTTTTGGAAAGTGCGTTTTTGGAAACGAAGGTTTTCTAGAAAGGAAATCCTAGGGAGGAGTTTTTGGAAAGTGAATTTGAAAAGAGAGTTGTTGGAAAGATTTTTGAAAAGGAGTTTTTCGAAAGTGTGTTTTTGGAAACATAGATTTTAGGAGGGAAAATCCTAGAGGGGAGTTTCTAGAAGGAAGATTTTTGGAAAGAGAGTTTTTAGGAAAGTGAATTTAGAGAATGTTTTTAGAAAGTGAATTTTGAGGAGAAAGAGTTTTTGAAAAGGAGTTGCAAAAAGAAGCATTGAAACATAGATTTGGGAGGGAGTTTTTGAAAACAATTTTGGAAAGGAGAGTTTTAGGAAAGTATGTTGAAAAAGAAGATTTTTAGGAAGAAAGACCTTTGAAGAGAGTTTTTAGAAGGTGTAAAAACATCTCACTTTCCTAAAGCAATTCTAACCATAAGAGGGCTAGAACCACTTTAGGAAAGCGGTTTTGGAAAACAATAAGATTTGAAAATATCGACCATATTGGTCACTTTAAATGTAACACTTTCCTAAAGCAAACCTAGCCATGAAAAAGCTAGAATCACCCTAGAATTGTGGTTTTGAAAACAAGTTTTTGAAAAAGAGATTTTGATGCAATTTTGAAAACGAGTTTGAAAACGATTTTGAAAACAACTTTGAAAACGATTTTTGGAAGATGCAAGATCATGATATGCACAATGCAATTTGGGGTCGTGAACATACAAGGCTAAGGCTTCACCACATAATCAAGGGGGTCGGACCCACGTGGTCTCGGGTTAGACTAGAAGAAAGCCCCCGACACGGTGACTCTCCAATAGCCAAATCCTACACATGGACCGGGAATCCCCCTGTTTCAAGCATGCAAAGAAAAGGGGGGAAAGAAATGGGGGATTAAAATAGAGAAAACCCAAGTGGGTTGGAGAGAGAAGAGAGAGGGGGGAAGTGCGAAAATTTAAATAGAAAGCCTACCGTATGTCTTCTTTATTTTGCGCGCCTTGCTTGTCTTCAATCTTCAGTCTTCATCTTGATCTTCTTCTTCAACCTTCAAGGGTTGTCTTCAAGCTTTAGATGGCAGCTATTCAAGACTTCAAAGGTTGGTTGAAGGCTAGTGTATGAGTGTATGGGGATGTATAGGAGTGTATATGAGACTAGGGTTTGTGTATGGTGGCTAGGGTTTGGAGAACCTAAGGAGGCTAGGGTTTAGGGAGTGCTCGAGCTCTGTTTATCGAATTATATGATTTTTAGGTTGAATTTGCAGATCCCCTCCACCTTGAACGAGGCTCTGTATTTATAGAGGGAGTGAATGCAATTTTTAGCCTGGCTTCACTAGAAGTGACTCCAGAAAGTCCGGGAATGATTTGAAGGAGCCGAGAATGACCCGGAAGGCCAGAAAGGAGCATGAACACTTAAAACAGTGTCCTGGAGGTATTTGACTTGAAAAGTGAAGATAAGATGTGACGGAAAGGTTGACCGGGCCCTTAGGGGGCAAAACTATCAATCAGACCGGGAAGCTGTCGGGGCGAACTCAGACTTTCCCGGAAGAAGACTTGGGATCTGGAAACATTATTTAGAATGTTCCCAGAGGTTGCCGGTTTGATTTCCAGAGCCAGCGTGGTCGGAAAAGGAGACTGGCCCACTAAGGGCAAAACGGTCATTTCGCACTGGGTTAGCCGGAACTGACTCGGAATGATCCGAAAAGGTAAGGAGAGGTTGAGAACACTATAAAAAGTAGTCTCAGGAGGTTACTAGTTTGATACCCAGAGCTAGTAAGGTCGGAAAAGGAGACTGGCCCACCAGGGGCAAAACGGACATTTTGTACCAGGTTGGCCGGAACTGACTCAGAATGATCCGGAAAGGTAAAGGAAGGTTGAGAATACTATAAAAAGTATTCTCAGAAAATTACCAGTTTGATACCCAGAGCCGGTGTGGTTCCCGGGGCGTTCGGATGCCTAAGGGCAAAATAGTCATCTTGACCGGAAAGTCCCGGAAAAGGTCCAAAGGGCAGTTTGGTCATTTTTCACTGAAGTGGGCTAACAGACACTAGCGTTGACCTGGGTTTTGAGTGTTTTCGCCACTCTAACGGCGGTCGTCGTGACACAGGGGTTTGTTGGCAATTCCCTATATTGACCTATTTGTGAGTATTTCCGCTACTCTAATGGTTTTGTGAGTAGTTTCGCTACTCGGACTGTCTTGAGGAATAAACTGTCTCTAGAGAGGGAATGGAAAGGGGTCTTACCGTCTTCAAGGAGACGTGCCAGAGTTGGAACCGTCTCGAGGAATAAACTGTCTCGAGAGTGGGATTGGAAAGGGGTCTTATCGTCTTCGAAGAGACGCGCCTGGATTGGAACCGTCTCGAGGAATAAACTGTCTCAAGAGAGGGATTGGAAAGGGGTCTTATCGTCTCTGAAGAGACGCGCCTGGATTGGAACCGTCTCAAGGAATAAACTGTCTCGAGAGAGGGATTGGAAATGGGTCTTATCGTCTCCGAAGAGACGCGCCTGGATTAAAACCGTCTCGAGGAATAAACGGTTTCGAGAGAGGGATTGGAAAGGGGACTTATCGTCTCCGAAGAGACGCGCCTAGATTAAAACCGTCTCGAGGAATAAACGGTCTCGAGAGAGGGATTGGAAAGGGGACTTATCGTCTCCGAAGAGACGCGCTTGGATTGGAACCGTCTCGAGGAATAAACTGTCTCGAGAGTGGGATTGGAAAGGGGTCTTATCGTCTCCGAAGAGACGTGCCTGGATTGGAACCGTCTCGAAGAATAAACTGTGTCGAAAGTGGGATTGGAAAGGGGTCTTATCGTCTCCGAAGAGACGTGCCTGGATTGGAACCGTCTCGAGGAATAAACTGTCTCGAAGGGGATTGGAAACTGTCGCCTCGAAGAGAGGCCTGGATTGGAACCGTTGGAATAAACTGTCTCGGGGATCTTATCGCCTCCGAAGAGACATGCCTGGATTGGAACCGTCTCAAGGAATAAACTGTCTCGAGAGAGGGATTGGAAAGGGGACTTATCGTCTCCGAAGAGACGCACCTGGATTGGAACCGTCTCGAGAAATAAACTGTCTCGAGAGAGGGATTGGAAAGGGGACTTATCGTCTCCGAAGAGACGCGCCTGTATTGGAACCGTCTTGAGGAATAAACTGTCTTGAGAGTGGGATTGGAATTGGAAAGGAAAGGACAATGCCCCTAAGGGCATTTTGGTCATTTTTCCTCTATTTGGGCCTGATAGGCTTGCGAAGCAATGGAAAGACAGAATTTGGACCTAGAGAATTGGTTTCGATTGGAATATGCCCACAATGACTTGAAAACAAGTCTGGATGGAGTGTAGACTACCGAGCGGTCAAAAATGGGGTTCTTACATCAGAGAGAACCATTCAGACCCTAGAAGACATGTTACGGTTATGTGTTCTCGACTTTCAGGGGAGTTGGGAGGATCACCTACCACTAGTGGAGTTCGCCTACAATAACAGTTTTCATGCAAGTATCGGGAGGGCACCTTATGAAGTGCTTTATGGGAGGAAGTGTAGATCTCCAGCTTGTTAGACCGAAGTTGGCGAGAGAAAGATTCTTGGGCTAGAGATTGTGCAGTTGACCACCGACAAGATCAAGATCATTCAACAATGACTACAAACTGCTCAAAGTCGCCAAAAGAGTTATTCAGATGGGCGAAGGTGGGACTTAGAGTTTGATGAAGGGAGCCATGTGTTCTTGAAGGTATCTCCTTCGAAGGGGATAAATCGTTTCAGCAAGAAGGGAAAGCTTAGTCCAAGGTACATCGGACCGTTTGAAGTTCTTGAACGTGTTAGACCCGTCGCTTATCGTATTGCTCTTCCTCCGGAACTTTCACAAGTTCACAATGTCTTTCATGTTTCGATGCTACGAAGGTATGTTTATGACCCGACGCACGTGAATGATCACTATCCCTTGTTCGTGAGTGAATATTTAAGCTACGTGGAGAGACCAATAGAGATTCTTGATCGCCGTGACCAAGTTCTTCGGAATAAGGTCATTCATTTGGTACGAGTTTTATGGCAGAATCACACTTAGGAGGAGTCTACTTGGGAACGTGAAGACGAGATCCTGGAACGTTATCCCTATTTATTGAATGATAGCTTGTATTAAGTTTGGGGACCAAACTTATTTAAGGGGGGAAGGATGTGATATCCGAAACCTCTATTCAGTATTTCTATGAGGGCATGTTGCCCACTGATAGGAGCATGATTGATGTTGCTAGTGGAGGAGCTTTGGTGGATAAAACTCCCGATGCCGCGAGAAATCTTATTACGAATATGACGGCCAATTCTCAAAAATTTGGCACTAGGCTTAACCATTCACCTAAGCATGTCAATAAGGTAAATATTTCCTCCATTGAACACCAAATTACGAGTCTAACTTCCCTTGTTCATCAAATGGCTGTAGGTAATATGCAAACGGCGAAGGCTTATGGAATTTATTCAGTAGCAGGGCATCCAACCAATATGTGTCTAACTCTTCAAGAGGAGCCCATGGAGTAAGTGAATGCAACAAGTAGTTTCCCTGGCCAACCACAAAGAAAGTACAATCCATATTCGAGCACATATAACTCGGGATGGAGGGATCACCCCAATCTTAGCTATGGGAATCACAAGTGAATCAACCTGTGATTCAAAATTGCCCAAACAACCGGGCCAAACTTCTAATTCTGGTATGTCTTTAGAAGATATTGTTAAGTCCCTTGCCACTAATACTTGGCAATTCCAACAAGAGACGAAACAATTTTAACAAGAGGTGAGGGCAAATATTCAAAGTCTGGACAATCAGATGAGTCAGATGGCAACCGCAGTTAGTTGGCTAGAAGCCCAAAGTTCAAGAAAATTACCCTCTCAGATGGTAGTAAACCCAAGATAAATGCAAGTGCAATCGTCTTAAGGAGTGGTAAAGAGATTGAGGTTCTAGTAAAGGCAGCCCCTGCACCATCGAATCAAGAAAAGGAGAAAAATGTCATAGCAGACGGGAATGTTCCCAATGACGATGACATACCTAAGCATAAGTTTCCACCTCTTTTTTATTATAAACATGTACCTCCTTTTCCTCAGGCTTTAGCAGAATCTAGAAAAGATGAGCAAAATAAACATTTCTATAAGACTTTTCGTAGGTGCGAGGTAAATATTCTACTTTTAGATGCTATTAAACAAGCACCTCGTTATGCTAAATTTCTTAAAGAACTGTGTACGATCAAGAGGAAACAGAAACTTTAACGAATGTGAGAAGGTAAGAGTAGGGGAGAATGTTTCTGTAGTTATTCAAAGGAAACTTCCTGCGAAGTGCAAGGATCCAGGTATGTTTACTATCCCTTGTACAATAGGTAACACTAGATTTGAGAAGGCCATGATCGATTTAGGAGCTTCTGTTAATGTCATGCTACATTCTGTATATACTTCTTTGAACTTGGACCTTTGAATAAAACTGGTGTTGTAATTCAATTGGCTAATAGATTTAATGTCTATCCTAAGGGTGTAGTTGAGGATGTTCTTGTACAAGTTAATGATTTGGTTTTCCCTGCTGATTTTTATGTGCTTGATATGAAAAATGGCGACCAAAATGCACCTATTTTGTTAGGAAAACCATGTTTAAATATAGCTAAGACTAAGATGGATGTTCATAGTGGCACACTTACCATGGAATTTGATGGTGAAATTGTTAAGTTTAATATTTATGATACCATGAAATACCCTTGTGATGATAATCCTGTTTATTCTATTGATGTAATTGATTTTCTAGCATATGAATTTTTTGAACTTGATGGACAAGATGTATTGGAAGTTTCCATCAGTAAGCATCTTGAGAAAGAGAATGGAGAGTTAGCGTTGAGTACTGAGTTGCAAGAAACTGTTGCAACATTGAATGATTTTTCGAAGTTACAGCAGTCAGGTAACGTACCTTATGTTGCATTACCAGTTTCTAACGAGAGGCTGTTACCCTCTGTTTTGTAGGTCCCTACTCGAGATTTGAAGCCTCTTCCCAGTCACCTCAAATATGTGTTCCTGGGAGACGGAGAAACATTATCAGTGATCGTCTCTAGTAAACTTTGTGAGTTATAAGAAGAAAAACCTGTGCAGGTCCTTAAGGAGCATAAGACGGCTATTGGTTGGACAATTGCGGATATTAAAGGAATTAGCCCGTCTACATACATGCATCGTATATTACTTGAAGAGGTAGCAAAACCTTCCTGTCAACCACAAAGAAGATTGAACCCGCCCATGATGGAAGTAGTAAAGAAGGAGATCCTCAAACTTCTTGAAGTTGGAATGATTTATCCTATTTCGGATAGCAATTGGGTTAGCCCGGTTCAAGTGGTTCCTAAAAAGATTGGAATAACTATTGTGAAAAATCATAATGATGAGTTAGTTCCTACTCGTGTTCAGAATAGGTGGAGGGTTTGTATAGATTATAGAAAATTAAATGTTGTAACCCACAAGGACCACTTCCCTTTACCTTTTATTGATTAAATGCTTGAACAGTTAGCTGGTCATTCTTATTATTGTTTCCTTGATGGTTTTTCAGGTTATTTTCAGATTGCAATCGCGTTAGAGGATCAAGAAAAGACAACTTTTACATGCCCATTTGGGACTTTTGCATATCGTCGCATGCCTTTCGGCCTTTGCAACGCCCCCGCTAGTTTTCAAAGGTGTATGGTTAGCATATTTTCAGATTATGTTGAGCATATCATAGAAGTTTTTATGGATAATTTCACAGTTTATAGAGACTCCTTTGATAATTGTTTGTATAACCTTATACTTGTTCTTCAAAGATGCATGGAAACTAACCTTGTGTTAAACTCTGAAAATTTTCATTTTATGGTTGAACAAGGTATAATGTTAGGTCATGTTATTTCATTTAGGGGAATTGAGGTAGACAAAGCTAAAGTTGACATTATTCAATCTTTACCTTATCCCACTAGTGTGCGGGAAGTTCGCTCTTTTCTTGGACATGCAAGTTTTTACTGAAGATTCATCAAGGACTTCTCTAAAATGGTAGTACCCTTATGCAAGTTGCTACAAAAGGATGTGGCTTTTGAGTTCAATGAAGTACGTAAAAAGGTGTTTGATAAGCTGAAGGAACTGTTGACTTCTACCCCAGTTATCCAACCCCCTGACTGAAGCGTTCCTTTTGAGATAATGTGTGATGCAAGTGATTATGCAGTAGGCGCTGTCTTAGGTCAAAGAATTGGAAAAGTGTTGCTGATCATTTATTATGCTTCCAGAACTTTGAATGATGCTCAGAGAAATTATACTACTACTAAAAAAGAACTTTTAGCTGTTGTTTTTACTTTAAAAAAGTTTCGGTCTTATTTACTTGGTACTAAAGTCATTATTTACCCTGATCATGCAGCTCTTCGTTATTTGATGATGAAGAAAGAGGCAAAACCAAGATTAATTAGATGGATACTTCTCTTAAGTAAATTTGATTTGGAGATCAAAGACAAAAGAGGAATAGAAAATCGTGTTGCTGATCATTTGAGTCATTTAGCTCATGTCGAGGATGAACTTCATTTACAGGAAACATTCTCTGACGAGCAATTGTTCTCCGTGAATGTGACATTACCTTGGTATGCAAATATTGTAAATTATTTGGTTATTAACATACTACCTACTGGTTTCTCTAAGGCTCAAAGAGATAATATCAAGAGTGATGCCAAATACTATGTGTGGGATGACCCATATTTATGAAAGCATTGTGCGGACCAAGTGATCAGAAGGTGCATTCCTAAAAATGAAATCATTTATATTCTAACCTTTTGTCATTCTTATGCTTGTGGAGGTCACTTTGGAGCCGAAAGAACGGCAAGAAAAGTGCTAGAATGTAGTTTGTATTGGTCGTCTCTATTTTGAGATTCATATTCTTTTTGTAAGTCATGCGCTCCTTTTTAGAAAATAGGTAATATATCCCAAAGGAATGAGATGCCACAAACTCCCATACTATTTTGTGAAATTTTTTATGTTTGGGGCATCGATTTCATGGGACCGTTCCCTATATCTTTCGGTTATGTTTATATCTTGCTTGCTCTTGATTATGTCTCGAAATGGGTGGAAGCTAAAGCCACCAGGACTAATGATTCTAAAGTTGTTGCAGATTTTATCAAGTCTAACATATTCTCCGGGTTTGAAATTCCAAGAGCTCTAATAAGTGATCAAGGTACTCACTTTTGCAATCGAACTGTGGTAACTTTGTTGAAAAAGTACCATGTAACGCACAAGGTGTCGACTTTATATCATCCACAAACTAATGGACAAGCGGAAGTGTCGAATTGAGAGATCAAGTCCATCATTAAAAAAACGGTCAATCCAAGTAGAAAAGTTTGGAGTTTGCGCTTGGATGATGCTTTGTGGGTGTACAGGACTGCATAAAAAATGCCCATTGGTATGTCACCTTATCGATTGGTATTTAAGAAACCGTGCCACCTACCAGTTGAGTTAGAACACAAAGCTTACTGGGCTATCAAGAGTTTTAACATGAAGATGGATGAAAGTGGAGAACATAGGAAATTACAACTCCAAGAGTTAAAGGAAATTCGCAATGATGCCTATGAGAGTGCAAGGATTTACAAGGACAAGATAAAGGCTTTTCATGACAAGGTGATCTCTAGGAAGGAGTTTAAAGTTGGTCAGAAAGTCCTTCTCTACCAGTCCCGGCTTCGTTTGTTTCCAGGTGAGTTGTGTTCTCGATGAATTGGACCTTTTGTTGTTACTAATGTTTTTCCCCATGGTGCAGTTGAAATTCAAAGCTTAGCCACTTCCAAAGTGTTTAAGGTGAATGGCCATCGACTTAAACAGTTCTATGAAGGTTTCCAAGTCAAGAATGTGGATAAACTAGACCTTGAGGATCCGATTTATATGGATTGAAGAATGAAGCATGGAGTCAAGCCCACAACAATAAACAAAGGCGCTACTTGGGAGGCAACCCAAGGGAAGTTCATTTTTCTTTTCTTATTTTTGCATTTATATATTGGTTATTTCTGCCCTTTCTGTGCATTTTACTTTATATTGGGAACAATGTAAGTTTTAAGTATGGGGGAGGGGATTTAGGTAGTGTTTTTGCGTTTTAATTTATTTAAAATTTAAAAAATAATAATAATAACGAGATTCAATTAATCTTGAAGAATTCATAACATGATTGAATAAGTGATTTTCCAACTTAGAATTAATTAGTCTAGTTATTTTACTTGAGATTGGAGTGACTAAATTTGATAGACAAGAGCTGGTGACATTTTGAGTCTTTAGACTGTCGCGTCCAGATTTTTCGCACTCGAGGAATACTCACCCAAGCGGGAAAAATGTTGTACTTGTCGCGCCCAGATTTTTCGCACTCGAGGAATACACAAACAAGTGGGAAAAATACTGGACTCTCTCGTTAGAACTCACCCTCTTAGAAGAATGAGTGCGACTAGGTTTGAATTGAAAATAGATTTGAATAAAGGGCTTTTGAAAAGATTGGGAGTCGCTACCTAACTTGATTAATATGAGTCAGGTCACCTAAAAACTAAGCATAATCCAAAAACTATACTTAGGGTTTTTGGAAAACGATTTTCAAAATATCTCCTCAAGAAAGAGTTTTTAAGAAAACAGGTTATTTAGCAACCTTTGAAAAACATTTAGCCCCTTTTTGAAAAATAACTCCTTTTGGTCTTTGAAAACAGTGATTCTAGGTTCAGAGGTTGGTTACGTGTAGGAAAGACGCACTAAGCCATCACCTTACCCCGCCCTTTCGGTACCTACATGTTAATCTACCCTAGATTCACCTATGAGAGTCTTTAACTAACTAATGTTCAATCCTATTCACTTTGAAAAACAATGTTTGAAAAGAAACTAACATGATGCATGATATGTATGTGCAAGAAAAGAGATTTGGAAATAGATTTGAAAAGAGTTTGATTTGATTTGGAAAGAAAGAGATAGAAGCTTGAATTTGAAGATTGAAATTGAAGATTGAAAATAGAAATAGATCATTGAATTGGAAACTTGAAGAAAATTGTAAGATTGGAAATTGGAAAGAAATTGTAGAAATAGAATTTTGAAAAATGTGGAGACCGTACCCATGAGGGTTGCCTATGTATCCCTTTGGAGGAATCAGGTCAGTCGTAGTTTGGACAAGAGTCCGATTGAAAATAGAAGAGTTGATTAGAAGAAAGAGATTGAATTGGAAATTGGATTTGAAAAGACTTGACTTTGGAAAACTTGGTTTTAGGAAACCTAGACTTAGGAACGAGAGAATTTAGAAAGGACTTGAGATTAAGACAGATTGGACTCAAATGTTGGACTTGGAAGATTGGAGAAAGATTGGAATTAGGAAAGGTTCGAATTAGAAAAATTTCAAAATAGGAAAGTGTCATTTTAAGAAAGTTCCGTTTTAAGAAAGTTTCATTTTAGGAAAATTTTTGAATTAGGAAAGTTTTCAAATTAGGAAAGATTTCAATGTAGGAAAGTTTAAAAAGTTTTAACTTGGGAAAGGTTTTGAAATAAGAAAGTGTTGAATTTAGAAATGTTTTGAATTAGGAAAAGTTTAGTTTAAGAAAAGTTTAGGATTTGGAAAGTTCAAGAAAGTTTTGAATTAAGAAAGTTTTGAGTTTAGAAAGTTTTGGATTTAGAAATATTTGAAATTTATAAAGTTTAAGATTTAGAAAGTTTTGAGATTAGAAAATGTTCGAGTTTAGAAAAGATTTGAAAACTTGGATTTGGAAGGTTAAGATTTGGAAAGGGGTAGAATTAGGAAAAGGTTGAATTAGGAAAGATGTGGAAGTTGGGTTTTAAAATTAGGAAAGATTTTTAAGTTCAAGTTTTGAAAATTTAAGACTTAGGAAAGTAGAAGATTAGGAAGGATTTGAATTAAGAAAGGTTTAAACTAGGAAGGGTTAAGATTCCTATTTCCTAAAATAAGGCATTGGATTTTGTTTCTAAAAAAGAATGTTTGATTTTGTTTCCAAAAACAGAGGATAAGATCTAGTTTCCTAAACAGGAAGATTGGATTTGGTTTCCTAAAGGGAAGATTAGAATTGATAAAGATTTGGAAAGGGAAGTTTTAGAAACCCTAGATTTGGAAGACTATTGTTTTGACATAGAAAATAGGTTTTGGAAATATATAGAGTTTGGATGTGAAAAGGGAGATTTTGGAAACCTAGATTTCAAGGCAATTTTGAAAACCATGTTTTTGGAAAGCAAATTAGGGTTTCCTAATTGTTAGATCTAAGGCTTGACTTGGGCTCTAAGGAAAGAGATTTTTGAAAAGTGCGTTTTTGGAAACAAGTTTTTGGAAGGAAATCCTAGAGAGGAGTTTCTAGAGGGAAGATTTTGGAAAGAGAGTTTTTAGAAAGATTTTTGGAAGGAGATTGTTGGAGAGATTTTTACAATAGTGAATTTAGGGAGTATTTTTAAAAAGTGAATTTTGAGGAGAAAGTTTTTGGAAAGAGATCCTAGTGAGGAGTTTTTTTTTTTTTTTAGAAAGAGATTTTTAAGAAAGAGATTTAGGAAGAGGTTTTTCTAAGAAGGAAACCTAGGGAACATTTTTGGAAAGTGGACCTTGAAAAGAGCGTTTTGAAAAGGAGTTTAAAAAGAGAAGTTTTGGAAAATAGATTTTTGGAGGGAGTTTTTGAAAACAACTTTGGAAAGGAGAGTTTTTAGAAAGCACGTTGAAAGAGGAGGTTTTAGGAAAAGAGATTTTTGAAAATAGAGTTTTTCGGAAAGTATAAAAACATCTCACCTTCCTTGAGCGATTCTAACCATAAGAAGGTTAGAACCACTTTAAGAAAGTGGTTTTGAAAACAACAAGGGTTGGAAATATAGACTATATTGGTCACTTTGAATGTAACACTTTCTTAAAGCAATCCTAGCCATGGAAAGGCTAGAATCACCCTAGGATTTTGATTTTGAAAACAAGTTTTGAAAAGGAGATTTTGATGCAATTTTGAAAACAAGTTTAATGCAAACTTTGAAAACAAGTTTGAAAACGATTTTTGGAAGATGCAAGATCATGATATGCACAATGCAAATTTGGAGTCGTGAACATACAAGGTTAAGGCTTCACCACATAATCAAGGGGCCCGAACCCACGTGGTCTCCGGTTAGCCTAAAGGAAAACCCCCGACACGGTGACCCTCCAATAGTCTAATCCTACACATGGACCGGGAGTCCCCTTGTTTCAACCATGCACAGAAAGGGGGGAAAAGAGATGGGGGATTAAAATAGAGAAAACCCAAGTGGGTTAGGAGAGAGAAGAGAGAGGGGGGAAGTGCGGAAATTTAAATAGAAAACTTACCTTGTGTCTTGTTTATTTTGCGCGCCTTGCTTTCTTTGATCTTCGCTTCACTTCAGTCTTGATCTTCGAGGGCTCGTCTTTAATCTTCAAGGCTTCGGTTTGCAGCTCTTTAAGTCTTCAAAGGAGGGTTGGAGGCTAATGTATAAGTGTGTGAGGGTATATAGGAGTGTATATGAGGCTAGGGTTTAGTGTATGGTGCCTAGGGTTTGGAAACCCTAGAGAAGCTAGGGTTTTTGAAGTGTTCGAGCTCTGTATATTGAATTTTAGGGTTTTTAGACTGAGTTTGCGGACCTCTTTCACGCTAGAAGAGGCTTTGTATTTATAGAGAGAGCCTGAGAAGTTAATTTTCTCGAAAGGCGTGCCTAAACGGACATCTCTGTATTGGTGGGCTAGCAGGTGTCAAAGGTGGACCGTTCTATCATCTAGGGGACTTGGGGTCTCGTCCCGGTCGACAGGTTTAAAGGGACTTACCGTTTCGAAGAGAATTTCTTTAAAAAACGTGTCGGACTGTCTCGAGGAATAAACTGTCTCGAGAGAGGGATTGAAATTGGAAAGGGGTCTTATCATCTTCGAAAAGATGTGCCTGATTTGGAACTGTCTCGAGGAATAAACTGTCTCGATAGAGGGATTGGAATTGGAAAGGGGTCTTATCGTCTTTGGAAAGACGTGCATGATTTGGAACCGTCTCGAAGAATAAACTGTCTCGAAAGAGGGATTGAAATTGAAAAGGGGACTTATCGTCTTTGAAAAGATGTGCCTGATTTGGAACCGTCTCGAAGAATAAACTGTCTCTAGAGGGATTGGAATTGGAAAGGGGAATTATCGTCTTCAGAAAGATGTGCTTCATTTGGAACCAATTTACCGTCTCGAGGAATAAACTGTCTCGAGAGAGGGATTGGAATTGGAAAGTGGTCTTATCGTCTTCGGAAAGACGTGCCTGATTTGGAACCGCCTCGAGGAATAAACTGTCTTGAGAGAGGGATTGGAATTGGAAAGGGTTCTTATCGTCTTCGGAAAGATGTGCCTGATTTGGAACCGTCTCGAGGAATAAACTGTCTCGAGAGAGGGATTGGAATTGGAATTGGAAAAGACAATGCCCCTAAGGACATTTTGGTCATTTTGCTTCTATTTGGGCCTGGTGGGCCCGCGAGTCAATAGGCAGACGAGATTTGGACTTAGAGAGTTGGTTTCGATTAGAATACGTCCATATTGACTTGTGTACAAGTCTGGACGGAGCGTAGACTACCGAGCAGTCAAAAATGGGGTGCTTACAGCTGCCCCTCGTTTTCTGTCTTTACTTGTCAAAGATAGAAAATGATAAAAGTAAGAGTCTCATGTTGACCGCGAGGCAGTCGGAGGGACAGACATTGGGAATCTTTCGACAACGGGGGTCGAAAACGGATAACAGGCCAAAAAGGCCTTTGAAAATGAGAATTGGCGGGAAAGGGGGCAAAGCTGCCCAGAATTTGCAACTGGCACCACTAGCAACGGTGCCATTGGCAGAAAATGCTTGGTGCCTCTGCTAGTGGCGCTAGGCTTGGAGTTAAAACCAGAAAATTTCTGGTTCGAACAGCTGCGGCATTTTGGAGAGTTTTTGCAAATCCAAGAGACCTTGCGTGAAAATTAACTTGAACCTTGAAGGGGCACTTCCTGGAGACCACGGGTGATCGCCGAAAGGAGACCACATTGCTACAAAAGTCGCCGACAGAGAAGATTTCGCCGGAGAACTTTCAAAAAGTGAGTTTTCAAATTTTGTTGATTTTGATGTATAGAACTTCGTTTGAATCATGTGAATAGTGAAAATTGATGTTTTTATGTGTTTTGAATATGACGGTGATATTATTTTTGCATTTTAGTGCTTGTTAGATTGAATTTGAGTGACTATATGTGAATATGTGAAGGGGGTTTTTTGCAGGAATAGGGGATTTGTTCCTTCAAGCTTAGGCATTAGGTTTTCTGGCTATATTTTTGTGCAATGTGCCTTAGAAAAATGTGTTTAACAACCGTATGAAGTTTCGTGATTTTTTGAAAACTCGATAAAATTTTGATTTTTTGAAAAATAGAAAAATAGTTAGAAAATTTAGGAAAATGAGAAAACCCAGGGAATTGCTTGAATTCCTTAGAGTTTAAAATTCAAAAAAATGTAGTAATATTTTTGAAAAACATTTCAAAATAATTTTGAGAAATTTTAAGGCATTTTTGAAAACCATTGATTTATTGAAAAAATAAAACATGTGTTTTGAAAATTTTGAAAAATTGAAAAGCGTGCACGGGTGTTGATGTCATATGATTGTGACAATGTGAAGTGCACGTTTTGTCTTTTGTATTGATGTCATGGGTGTTGTAGAGGCCACTTTTGAACGGGACTTTGCCGAAATTTTTAGAAATTAGGGGAAGAGTTAGAAATAAAGGTTTAGAGTAAAAATCTTTTTGAAAGAAAAAGGTAGAAAACCCTTGAAATTTGATTTGAAGTTAGAAAATCATGATGTGTGGAAATTTCGTTTTTGAGTTACCATTTGAAATCTTTTTATTTATTTTTTATTTATGTTAGTTGTTTATTTCATTTTACTTTATTATGTCAACTGTTTGCTCGATATATTCACACTTCTCACCTTGGCTTTCCTTTTCAGGATGGCAGATGCAGGCGATGATGGCTCTAAGAGGAGCTGCCGCTCGGGAAGGTGGCCCATATAGATTATGTCGGTAGCTCCAGCCGTTCTAGGGGTAGTCAGCATTCTGCCAATCGAGCACCTTCTAGCCAGAGTGGGAGGGGGGGAGTAGGCCTCCAGTCGACCTCTTCCCTCGAGTTGAGCCAGCCTTCGAGGATGAGATGGACATCGAGGTTTCCCACTTTTGACTTTTGGGATGGCTGACACTATTTTGAGCTGACTACGGGTTTGGTATGATAGGTATCCTCCAGATGAGTAAGACATTTTTCGCTGGTCCCTTGGTTGCATGGCTTCTCTCCTATTGATGCAGCTTGTTTTCTGGCAGTGGTTCCCTTTTAGCCACCTAACCCGTCTTTCTTGGGGAATGTGAGCTTGCCCCTACTCCTCATGAGTATGGCTTCCTCCTAGATCTTTAGGATGGTTCATCTAACATTATGGGGCCTACTTTACCTAATGCTTGCGTCTCGATTGTCTTTTCTCAACTTGGGCTCCGTTGTGCAGCCTTTTCTTTTGATCTACTGCCCCAGTTTCCTTATGTCCCAATGAAGTTCTTGTTTCTCTCATTTTGAGTTTGCGACAGATAGGGGATTGGCATGCTTCTCAAGATTGGTCCATTTCTCCATGGTAGCCCTAACTCTGCTTCTCCTGAACTTGTTGATGTTTCCACCGAGCAGGATGACTTGGTCCATTGTCGGTTATGTGCATTGCTTGTCAAGATTTATGAGGGACACTCCCATGCTCCTATGGTTGTGGGGGAGACCTTTGTGAGTCTTTTGATATTCCAGTAGATTGTTGACGCTCATTTCCGGGGATGCGCTGCTCTATTCCAGCTTTGGGCGATTAGGCATTTGTTTCTTACTCCTTTATTCTAGCACACATGGTGTCCTGAGCTTGACCATATACGTTCCCGGCAAGTTCTCAGAGAGTTATGGTAGATGAAAGGAGGCTTCTACAGACCGTCGCAGCCTAGGCTGACTACCTCCGGAGCATGAGGTCAGGCACGATCAGGTGGTATTGAGGATTGGTTGGAAGGTATTGCTTGAGAGGTTAGCCTTCTGAGAGGGCCTTGGTGCCCCTAGCAGGCCTGCGGGGCATTGTCCTTTTCTTCAGGATTTGGGTTCTGCGACAGCTTGGTAAGAGTCAGATATCCCTTATTCGACATCTGTAGGTGAGTTCACTCTTGTTTTTGAGGCATCGATCTCGAGAGCGCTAGTGGAGAGAGTTATAGATACATGGAGATTTTTGCTTCCTTATGTAGACAACGACGGTCCATTCTCTATCATGCCCCTTGAGACTAAGACTTATCACTATTGGCTTTAGTGCTATGTGCTAGGTCCTAGCAGACTTGGGGATCTTCTCATTGAGACTCTTTTACCTCTCATAGGGTACACCGACTTCTTGATAGCCATAATTGTTCAAGGGCATCGTCACAGGCGGGAGAACTGCCGACTGATACGGATATTGCATGACCGGTTGAGGATGAGAGATGCTGAGGTAGCTTCGCTGGAGATGAGCTAGCAGCAACCAAATCGACACATGATGACCCACCTTTGGGTGCTGCGAGGGGACGTAGGTGGCCACGAGGTGTTCTAGGCAGTTCCACTTCCCTAGAGGGTGATGTGATGGATAGTCAGTCCTTGCGGGAGACTGTGGAGTCCCTTACCCGAGAGAAGGACATGCTTTTGGCCAGATGTGCAGACTACAAGCGAGGCCAGCCTGGGTCTTTTCTAGCTGGTATTTCTTCGAGTGCTCCTCTTACGGTTGGCGAGCCAGGTGATCCTTGCCTAGCTGATTCCTCCTCTGATGATGATGGGGAGCGATATATTTTTGCCCCTCGCTTCCAGATTTGCTGATTCATGGTTTCTCAAGTCAGAAGTCCTTTGATTAGGGAGGTTGAGGGTGGGCCATTGCCCTATTCTGTACTTCTTGTCGACCATGGAAATCTGAGCTTTCTGAGGTGGGTGCCGGTGCTGGGGATGTCTGAGGGGTGACTTTAGTTGCTCTTTGTGTTTTACCTTATTCCCTATTTCCAATTTAAGAGAAAGAGAAAGACATAGAGTGAGTTTTTGTACAAAAATAGTTTATTTATGCATATTATACTTTTTTTTAATTTTTTTTTTATAAATGCACATGGCATTAGATGTTTGACTTATTTTGCATGTCCTACTCTTTTTTATTTATTTATATATTTGTTATGAATGCACAGGTTTATATAGGAAGGGAATTTAATGCATGTTTTACTTTTGGATAAGTGTACATACAGGAATGAAATTGAATGCATGCCATGCCTTTGATGAATACATGAATAGATACGAACTACACAGGAATTTAATGGATGTACAGTTTATACATGTCATTGATGCATTAGTACTGCAAGTATATAAGTTGTTTACAAACAAAACCCCAAGATTGCCCTTTGGGCCCATACTCTCAGGATTCTGTTCCTTTCCAGGATTCTGCCCCATTTAGTTTTGTCCCATTCTCATCGGGGTGTGATTGCATTTGCACCATTCTCCAGGGATCTTGACCTTTTGGTTTGCTATCCTATCCCTACTTTCTACAGGGTTGCTATTTGGGGTTTTTCTGATCTCACTTGGTTTTTTCTCTCAGATCTCCAAAATGCCATCATGGCTCGAGCGACAACTCGCATGCCCTTTGCAAAGCGATAAGCAGCTAAGCCCTTAATCTGAGAAGACTTCTTTTAAGACCGTAATATAGGCTGGGTATAGAGATTATAAGAAACGAAGGGATGTTTAGGCTCAAAGATCTTCTTTTAGGGGGTTGTTTAAACCAAAACCATCTGAGCACACCTTGGAGTATGAGATTGCCCCTTGCATTCCCTTCCAATTCTCCTTTCTCAACCTAGTTGTCTTAGTATCGTTCAGGCTTATTTAGACTAAGCAATTTTTTTTTATCAGAGAGGACTTTAATTTGCACCGTAACATAGGCTAGGTTAAGGGGTTTATGAATGAAAAGGATGCGCAGGCTCAAATTTGATGTTGTTTATAGTAGGGTTTAGATCCACACCATCCTTAGTCGGTCTCCCAGTGGGGTTTCGTCCCCTGATATCCTCCTCTAGTTTCAGCAACACGTCTGCCTCATTTAGATCAAGCCATCTTTCTCAATCAGAATGGACTATAGTAGGTTTGTAATGTAGGCCATGGTTTGGAGTTTAACAAGAAAGGGTAAAGGCTCAAACCTATTGCTTCTACTTGGCTTCCTCATTATCTAGGATCACCTTTGAACATATATTCTTTCAAGAGTTCACCTTTCTTGTAGTCTAATCCTTGACCTTGTAAGGGAGTTGTCTGACATTTATCCCATGACTTCTGGCCTTTCTATATGTTCTTCAAGATAATACAAATATTTTTTCTTTTCGGCCTCTTGCCCCTTGACAACTCTTTTCCTTTGTTGTTCTTTTTTATCTTTTTTCTTTCTTTTTATGAAACGAACAATTCTGCAACCCTTTTTCTCCTTTGACCTTTTCCTTTACAACTCAATCTAACCCATTATGCGTGGTGATCCCTAAGTTGGGGGTTTCTTTCTAGAAAAAGGTAACTGGCTTAACAGGTTTGACAAGGGTTGCTTTTAGCTATATGGGAAATGAAATGAGGACCTTTCTTCATTTTGAACAAGATTGCTTGATCCATAGAGCCTTCACGTTACTTCAGCTTGATGGTCGATGACGTTCTCTGCCAAATTTTTTGCTACCTGTCTACCCAGTATGAGGGGATGGTTTCGGATCGGGGTTGACAAAACGAAAAAAAAACACTTCAGCTTGCTGCAAGGCACTAGTGGGTTAAGCAAAAGGGATATTTTTGTGTATAGTAATAGAATTGAGGGCCTCTAATCATTTCAAATTGAATTGCTTAGTCCATAAAGCCTTTGTACAAAATTTAGACAATATTCCTAGGGATGATGTGTTTCTATCAGTAAACCCTTACATGTTCTATCAAATCAACTATTTTCTGCTTACCCCAATGTGGGGTATGGTTCTTGGTTTGGGGATATCTGAGAAAAAATTATGTACGGCTCTAATGGGCTGAGCAAAGGGTAGTGCTTATTTGGGATAAATAGAACAATGGATCCTCATCATTTTGAGTACTCGGCTGCCCATCGCTTAGCCAGGATATCATGCAAGTGTCGCCTCTTCAATGAACTCCACACTATCTCCCTCCTATCTCTCACATCTCTCTTTGTCTCTCTAAGGTTTTAACCCCTCTTTGAATGGGTTGTCCATGCTATCCCATCTTTCAAGTCGAGTCATTTACCAAATGAGAAAGAATCCCTAAATGTGACAATCGTCCACAAGAGTATGAAACAAAAGGGGATAAACTGAGAACTACCTATTTTCATTTAAAAACATGATTACATGGCATGCAATATTTATTTAAAGAAGATATGCAAGAAATAGAAAGACGAAAAGGAAATAGATGAATTTTATGGAAACCTCCCTTTTCTTGTGGATCTCTTGGTGAGAACCGTTAACAGGCTTTGAAATTGTGCCGACTGTTTTGGTATTTCATTCCTCGGGTGTATCACAAAACAACGGAGGGAGAATCGACAGATCTGTTGCAGTGTTTAGCATGCATTTGGAAGTTATGAGATTCTTTTATAGCGATGCATGGGTCTGATAGGACTTTGCAAACAGTAAAGCCTCCTTTTATATGGACAGTGGTTGTCGCGGCATAGTGTGAAGGTAATGTCTTTTGATGGATGGTTAGTTCTTCTTGCTTCCTAATGTAGGTTCGCCCTCTTCTAACACCTAGACTCATCCTTCCATGAGTTTGAATTTGTGGGGTACTAAAGGGATTCCATAAATCCAGTTGTGCTCTCTGACATACAAAAGGGAAAAGAAAAATAGAATGAAGTCAGTATGTGGGGTTAGAGGTTCTACGCAATGCATGTCCAATGAAGGTCCCTTCTTTGAGGGAATCTAAACATGATGACAAGTCCATTTTAGAGGTGGGGTTTTGCCCCTACTATGCAATACAACACCTCTTCGACGTGGGCCGACTGATGTTTCCTTATTTGGGCAATCGCGCCTCCATGGACTGAGAGAGATTTGGGCCTCTCTCGAGATATGGTTCTATGAATGTTATGAATCCTTAGGGTTTAAGAACTCGTAAGGGTTTTGGTAGGTTCGATTAATATGAGATTGGATTGCTCCTTTCTCTCTACTGTTGATTAGATGCATGAGAATGACATGACTTGAGTTTCTTGGAACTCTTGTCTCTGAATGGATATAGATGCATGAACATAATAAAAGTGAACATGTGAGCAATATGATAACAATAAATGAATGGTTTAGAAAAACCCCCTTCTCGTCTTGCTTCTGTCTACGATTCTCTTGGTACTTGGAGATGAGGAGGGGGAGGATAGAAGACAAAAACAAAAGAGAAGTTAGTGGCATGATTTGAAAATTTTTATGCAATGCATGTCCTAGGGGTGCCCCTGCTTGAAAGGGAGACTAAACATGATGTATTAGCTCACTTTTGGAGATAGGGGGTTTGCCCCTGTATGTAGGTACCTCACTGTTAAGTGGGAACCTTCATCCATTCATACAATCATCTATCCATTCATTCGCAAAAAAAAAAAAAATTAATAAAAATAAAAATAATAAATAAATAAATAAATAAGTACATTGAACTTTGGGTTTAAGATACAAAAGAATTGAAATACATTTTAACAGGGGGGAGGGGGAACATTTTCCTTTGGACTTCCACCTATCTAGTTTTACAAAGGAAAATCTAAACTACTCTTGAGTCTCACATTCGCCTTTCTTGGATTTCATGTTGAGAAGGTCACTAAGAGACCTTGCTGATTGGTTGCCCCTTGTCTTTATGGCAGTCTTATCTCCGTGAGCATAGAGGGATTGGAGCCCCTCTTATGAAATGAATTGGTATGCATCTAATGAGTCCTTAGGGTTACGCGAGAACCCTTAGGGTTTGGATAAGTTTAATGCAAAGGAGAGTGACCTTGGTGTCACTCTCAATAGGTTGATCATATTCATGAGAATGCGGTGACTTGAGTTACTGGGAACTCTTGTCTTGACATGGAATATGGAATGCATGAACATGGATATGCAAAGAGTATAAAGAGAGAGAATGCAATAACAAGATAAACGTGCATGCATGAGTAATTAGACAGGCATTATAACAGTATGAATACAATCAGTATAACAGCAGGAATAGACAAGTATAAATGAAAGTAAGAGCAGTCGCCCTTTCCTCCGTGGTTTTGAAAACGGTGCTCGTGTCTTAAATCCGGCAGAGGTTCAGCTATGCATGGTATCTATATGAGTATGAGGTTGAGGGTTGACTAATGTGTCCTAAAAAGGCTTGGTTCCTGGATCTTCAAACGTAGGCCCACTCCCCGAGGTGGTGCCATGATCGGTTGGTAATCCGAGCAGGGGAACCATCAAGAGGCCGTAAGCAAAGAAACTGACACAGCATCTTGCCCACAACCAATATACCATTCCCCCTTTCTAACTAGAAAGGACATATCAGGGTAATAATGCAAGTATGCAGAATGCAAGTGCACATGCAGTGTGTGTGTGATTTTTAAAAGTGGAGGAAAGAGCCCAACAACTCCCATTCATCCTGTTCATCACATTCATGCATAGCAGTTAATAAAATTTAAACAAAATGTGTACTTACAAAACGAAGATGTAAGTGTTAGTATGTGGTTGACAAACATAATACATGATAATATGCATGCATGTTGTTTTTTTGAAAACAATTTTGAAAATTTGGTTTTGAAAATTTAAAGTAAATAGGATTGAACCAAGTTAATTGAAGACTCTACATAGGTGAAGGGTAAAAAGATATGACTACGGCCTAACTCTCTAAGTGTCTCCAACGGAGTCGCCAGCTGTTGCGCCCAGATTTTTCACACTCAAGGAATACTCACACAAGCAGGAAAATGTTGTACCTGTCGCGCTCGAGGAATACACACACAAGCGGGAAAAATACTGTACTCTCTCGTTAGAACTCACCCTCCTAGAAGAATGAGTGCGACTAGGTTTGAATTGAAAATAGATTTGAATAAAAGGCTTTTTGAAAAAGATTTGAAGTCACCACCTAACTTGATTAAGGTGAGTTAGGTCACCTAAAAACTAAGCATAAACCGAAAACTACACTTAGGGTTTTTGGAAAACAATTTTAAAAATATCTCCTCAAGAGAGGGTTTTTAAGAAAACAAGTTATTTAGCAACATTTGGAAAACATTTAGCCCTTTTTTGAAAAATAACTCCTTTTGGTCTTTGAAAACAGTGATTCTAGGTTCAGAGGTTGGTTACGTGTAGGGAACACGCACTAAGCCATCACCCTACCCCGCCCTTTCAGTACCTACATGTCAATTTATCCTAGATTCACCTATGAGAGTCTTTAACTAACTAATGTTCAATCCTATCCACTTTGAAAAACAATGTTTGAAAAGAAACTAACATGATGCATGATATGCATATACAAGAAAAAAGATTTGGAAATAGATTTGAAAAGAGTTTGATTTGATTTGGAAAGAAAGATATAGAAGCTTGAATTTGAAGATTGAAATTGAAGATTGAAAATAGAAATAGATCATAGAATTGGAAACATGAAGAAAATTGTAGGATTGGAAATTGGAAAGAAATTGTAGAAATAGAATTTTGAAAAATGTTATGGAATTGAAAATTTGAAAAATGTGGAGACCACACCCAGGAGGGTTGCCTACGTATCCCTTTGGAGGAATCAGGTCAGTCGTAGTTCAGACAAGAGTCCGATTGAAAATAGAAGAGTTGATTGGAAGAAAGAGATTGAATTGGAAAATTGAGAGATTGAACTTTGATTGGAAGATTTGAAAAGACTTGACTTTGGAAAACTTGATTTCAGGAAATCTAGACTTCTGAAAGAGAGAATTTAGAAAGGACTTGAGATTAAGAAAGATGGACTCGAATATTGGACTTGGAAGATTGGAGAAAGATTGGAATTAGGAAAGGTTCGAATTAGGAAAATTTCAAAATAGGAAAGTGTCATTTTAGGAAAGTTCCGCTTTAGGAAAGTTTCATTTTAGGAAAGTTTTTGAATTAGGAAAGATTTCAATGTAGGAAAGTTTAGAAAGTTTCAACTTAGGAAAGGTTTTGAAATAAGAAAGTGTTGAATTTAGAAATGTTTTAAATTAGGAAAAGTTTACTTGAAGAAAGGTTTAGGATTTGAAAATTTTCAAGAAAGTTTTGAATTAAGAAAGTTTTGAGTTTAGAAAGCTTTGGATTTAGAAAGATTTGAAATTTGGAAAGTTTAGGATTTAGAAATTTTTGAGATTAGGAAAGGTTCGAGTTTAGGAAAGATTTGAAAGCTTGGATTTGGAAAGTTAAGATTTGGAAAGGGTAGTGTCGCGCCCAGATTTTTCGCATTCAAGGAATACTCACACAAGCGGAAAAAACACTGTACTCTCTCGTTAGAACTCACCCTCCTAGAAGAATGAATGCGACTATGTTTAAATTGAAAATTGATTTGAATAAAGGGCTTTTAGAAAAAGATTCGGAGTCGCCACCTAACTTGATTAAGGTGAGTTAGGTCACCTAAAAATTAAGCATAATCTGAAAACTACACTTAGGGTTTTGGAAAACGATTTTGAAAATATCTCCTCAAGAGAGGGTTTTAAGAAAAACAGGTTGTTTGGCAACCTTTGGAAAATATTTAAGCCCTTTTTGAAAAATAACTCCGTTTTTGGTCTTTGAAATCAGTGATCATAGGTTCGGAGGTTGGTTACGTGTAGGGAAGGCGCACTAAGCCATCACCCCACCCCGCCCTTTCAGTACCTACATGTCAATCTACCCTAGATTCACCTATGAGAGTCTTTAACTAACTAATGTTCAATCCTATCCACTTTGAAAAACAATATTTGAAAAGAAACTAACATGATTCATGATATGCAAGTGCAATAGAAGAGAGTTGATTTAGAAATAGATTTGAAAAAAAGAATTTGATTTGATTTGATTTGATTTGAAAAGAAAGAGATAGAAGTTTGAATTTGGAGGGAAGGTTTTGAAAATTGATAATAGAGAGATTTGGGAAATAGAAATTTGAAATTGGAAATTTGAAAATTGATTGGAGATTAGAAAAGATTGTAGAATCTGAGATTTGGAAAATGTGGAGAAATTTGAAATTTGAAAGAAGTTGTGACCGCACCCATTAGGGTTGCCTATGTATCCTTTTGGAGGAATCAGGTCAGTCGTAGTTCAGACAAGAGTCCGATTGAAAATAGAAGAGTTGATTGGAAGAAAGAGATTGAATTGGAAATTGGATTGGAAAATTGAGAAATTGAACTTTGATTGGAAGATTTGAAAAGACTTGACTTTGGAAAACTTGGTTTTAGGAAAGATTTGAAAGCTTTAATGTTTAAGGAAAGATTTGAAAGCTTTAGGAAACTTATGATTTAGGAAGGTAGGAAATTAGGAAAGAGTGGAATTAGGAAAGATTTGGATTAGGAAGGGATTTGATTTTGTTTCTAAAGTTGAGATTTGGAAAGGGATAGAGTTAGGAAAGGGTTGAATTAGGAAAAATTTGGAAGCTTAATGTTTAAGGAAAGATTTGAAAGCTTTAGGAAACTCATGATTTAGGAAGGTAGGAAATTAGGAAAGAGGGGAATTAGGAAAGATTTGGATTAGGAAGGAATTGGATTTTGTTTTTAACAAGAAGTGTTTGATTTATTTCCAAAAACGGAGGATAGGATATAGTTTTTTTCCGAAACGGGAGATTGGATTTGGTTTCCTAAAGGGAAGGTAGGATTTGACAAGGATTTCGAAAGGGAAGTTTCTAGAAACCCTAGATTTGGAAAACTATAGTTTTGACGTAGAAAATAGGAGGTTTTGGAAATATGTATAGTTTTGATGTGAAAACAAGAGATTTTGGAAACTTAGGTTTTAAGGCAAGTTTGAAAACTATGTTTTTAGAAAGAAAATTAGGGTTTCCTAATTGTGGGTTCTAGGGCTTGACTTAGGCACCAAAAAAAAGGATTTTTTGGAAAGTGTGTTTTTTGGAAACAAGTTTTTGGAAGGAAATCCTATAGAGGAGTTTCTAGAGAGAAGATTTTGGAAAGAGAGTTTTTTAGAAAGATTTTTGGTAGGAGAGAGTTTTTAGGAAAGTGAATTTAGGGAGTGTTTTTAGAAAGTGAATTTTGAGGAGAAAGAGTTTTTGGAAAGAGATCCTAGTGAGGAATTTTTTAGAAAGAGATTTTTAAGAAAGAGATTTAGGAAGATGTTTTTCTAAGAATGAAACCTAGGGAACGTTTTTGAAAAGTGGACCTTAAAGAGAGCGTTTTGGAAAGGGGTTTAAAAAGACAAGTTTTGGAAAATAGATTTTTGGAGAGAGTTTTTGAAAACAACTTTGGAAAAGAGAGTTTTTAGAAGGTGTAAAAACATCTCACTTTCCTAAAGCAATTCTAACCATAAGAGAGCTAGAACCATTTTAGGAAAGCAGTTTTGAAAATAACAAGATTTGAAAATATGGACCATATTGGTCACTTTGAATGTAACACTTTCCTAAAGCAACCTTAGCCATGGAAAAACTAGAATCACCCTAGGATTGTGATTTTGAAAACATGTTTTGGAAAAGAGATTTTGATGCAATTTCGAAAAGAAGTTTGCAAATTTTGAAAACGAGTTTAAAAATGACTTTTGGAAGATGGAAGATCATGATATGCACAATGCAAGTTTGGGGTCGTGAATATACAAGGTTAAGGCTTCACCACATAATCAAGGGGGCCAAACCCACGTGGTCTTCGATTAGTTTTAAGGAAAGCCCCCGACACGGTGACCCTCCAATAGTCTAATCTTACACATGAACCGGGAGTCCCCTTGTTTCAAGCATGCAAAGAAAGGGGGGGGGAAAGAGACGGGGGATTAATATAGAGAAATCCCAAGTGGGTTAGGAGAGAGAAGAGAGAAGGGGAAGTGCAGAAACGTAAAATGAAAACCTACCTTGTGTCTTGTTTATTTTTGCGCGCCTTGCTTGTCTTCGGTCTTCGACTTGATCTTCGTCTTCAATCCTCAAGAGTTGTCTTCAATCTTCAAACTTCAGATTGCAGCTGTTCAAGTCTTTAAGGAGAGTTAGAGGCTAGTATATAAGGGTATGGGGGTGTGTATGAGTGTATGTAAGGCTAGGGTTTGTGTATGGTGGCTAGCGTTTGGAAAACCTAGGGAGGCAAGGGTTTAGGGAGTGTTCGAGCTCTGTATATCGAATATTGGTGTTTTTAGACTGAGTTTGCGGATCTCTTTCACACTGGAAGAGGCTCTATATTTATAGAGAGAGGAATGCATTACCACCTGTTGCAGTGGCGCCAGGCCATTTTTTGGCTTAGCGCCACTACTAGTGGCGCCAGCCATTTAGGAAATGTTTAAGGTCGGCAAGCAACGTATCTTTGACTAGATTTGGGCGTCTGTACTAGTGATTACCATGTAATTTTTAGCTTGGCTTCACTAGGAATGACTCCAGAAAGTCTGGGAATGATTTAAGGGACCGGGAATGGCCCAGAAGGCTAGAAAAGATCAAGAACACTTAGAATAGTATCCTGGAGGTATTTGACTTGAAAAGTGAGGATAGGATGTGTCGGAAGGGTTGACTGGGCCCTTAGGGGCAAAACGGCTAATCAGGCCACAAAGCTACCAGGACGGACTCAGACTGTCCTGGAAGAAGACTCGAGATTTAGAAACATTATTCAGAATGTTCTCAAAGGTTTCTGGTTTGATTCCCAGAGCTAGTGTGGTCGGAAAAGGTGACCGGCCCACCAGGGGCAAAACGGTTATTTCGCACCGGGTTTACCGGAACTGACTCGGAATGATCCGAAAGGATGAAGGAAGGTCGGGAATACTATAAGAAGTATTCTCGGGAGGTTACCGGTTTGATACCCAGAGCCGGTGTGGTTCCCGGGGCATTCAGATACCTAGGGGCAAATTGGTCATCTTGACCGAAAAGTCTCAGAAAAAGCCCAAAGGGCAGTTTGGTCATTTTGCACCGAAGTGGGCTAGCAGGCACTAGTGTTGACCTAGGTTTTGAGTGTTTCCGCCACTCTGACGGCGGTCGCCGTGACACAGGGGCTTGTTGGCAATTCCCTATATCGACCTGTTTGCGAGTATTTCCGCTACTCTAACGGTTGCGATGTTCGCTAGTATTTCCGCTACTCTGACGATTCGTGATCATTCCTGAGACTGCCTGATCTCGGAAAGCTGCTAAAGGGACTTAGCGCCTGAGAAGTCAACTTTCTTGAAAGGCGTGGCTAAACGAAAATTTCTGCATTGGCGGGCTAGCAAGTGCCAAAGGTGGACCGTTCTACCATCTAGGGGACTTGGGGTCTCGTCCCGATCGACAGGTTTAAAGAGACTTACCGTTTCAAAGAGATTTTCTTCGAAAAACGTGTCGGACCTTCTCGAGGAATAAACTGTCTTGAGATAGGGATTGGAATTGGAAAGGGGTCTTATTGTCTTCGGAAAGACGTGCCTGATTTGGAACCGTCTCAAGGAATAAACTATCTCGAGAGAATGATTAGAATTGGAAAGGGGTCTTATCGTCTTCAGAAAGATGTGCCTGATTTGGAACCGTCTCAAGGAATAAACTGTCTCGAGAGAGGGATTGGAATTGGAAAGGGGACTTACCGTCTTCGGAAAGACGTGCCTGATTTGGAACCGTCTCGAGGAGTAAACTGTCTCGAGAGAGGGATTAGAGTTGGAATTGGAAAGAACAATGCCCCTAAGGGCATTTTGGTGATCTTGCCTCTATTTGGGCCAGGCAGGCCCGTGAAGCGATGGACAGGTGGGATTTGGACTTAGAAAGTTGGTTTCAATTGGAATATGCCCACAATGACATGAACACAAGTCTTGACGGAGTATAGACTATCGAGCGGTCAAAAATGGGGTGCTTACAACTGCCCTTCTTTTTATGTCTTTGCTTGTCGAAGACAGAAAATGATAAAAGTAAGAGTCCCATGTTGACCGCGAGGCAGTCGGAGGGACAGATATTGGAAATCTTTCGACAACGGGGGTCGAAAATGGATAGCGGGCCAAAAAGGCCTTCGAAAATGAGATTTGGCAGGAAAGGGGGCAAAGTTGCCCAGAATTTGCAACTAGCGCCACTAGCAGTGGTGCCTTTGGCAGAAAATGCTTGGCGCCTCTGCTAGTGGCGCCAGGCTTGGAGTTAAAACCAAAAAATTTCTGGTTCGAACAGCTGTAGCATTTTGGAGAGATTTTGCAAATCCGAGAGACTTCGCGTGAAAATCGACTTGAACCTTGAAGGGGCACTTCTTGGAGACTACGGCTGATTGCCGGAAAGAGACCACGTTGCCGGAAAAGTCACCAGAAGAGAAGATTTCGCCGGAGAACTTTCAAAAAGTGAGTTTTCAAATTTTGTTGATTTTGATGTGTAGAACTTCGTTTGAATCATGTGAATAGTGGAAATTGATGTTTTGATGTGTTTTGAACATAATGGTGATATTATTTTAGCATTTTGGTGCTTGTTTGATTGAATTTGAGTGATTATATGTGAATATGTGAAGGGGGTTTTCTGCAGGAGTAGGGGATTTGTTCCTACAAGCTTAGGCTTTAGGTTTTCTGGCTATATTTTTGTGCAATGTGCCTTAGAAAAATGTGTTTAACAACCGTATGAAGTTTCGTGATTTTTTGAAAACTCGATGAATTTTTGATTTTTTGAAAAATAGGAAAATACTTAGAAATTTTAGGAAAATGAGAAAACTCAAGAAATTGATGGGATTTTTAGAGTTTAAAATTTAAAAATGGTAGGAATATTTTTGGAAAACATTTGAAAGAATTTTGAGGAATTTTAGGACATTTTTGAAAGCCATTGATTTATTGAAAAAAAAAACATGTGTTTTGAGAATTTTGAAAAATTGAAAAGTGTGCACGGGTGCTGATGTCATGTGATTGTGACAATGTGAAGTGCACGTTTTGTGTTTCGTGTTGATGTCATGGGTGTTGTAGGGGCCATTTTCAAACGAAATTCTACCAGAATTTTTAGAAATTAGGAAAAGAGTTAGAGAAAGTTTTTAGAAATAAAATCTTTTTGAACGAAAAAGACAGAAAATCCTTGCGATTTGATTTGAAATTGGGAAAATCAAAATGTGCATGTAGGAAATTTGTTTTGACTTATCATTCGAAATCCTTTATTTGTTTTGTTTGTATTAGTTATTTATTTTGTTTTACTATTATTTGAATTGCATGCATGGTATGTTAACATCTCTTACCTTGGCTTACGTTTCAGGATCGCAGACGCGGGTGATGACGGTTCTGAGAGGAGACGCCGCTCGGGGAAGGCGGCTCGGATAGATTCTACTGGCGATTCTAGTCGATCTAGAGGTTGTCGACGATCTACCGGACGATCCTCCTCCAGTCAGAGTGGGCAAGGGAGTAAGCCACCTGTTGACCCTTTTCCTCCGGTTAAGCAAGCTTTTGTAGAGGAGATTGGTGCCGAGGAGGAGGTACCGGGCCCTGGGGATCAGGTGACCGGTTATGGGAGAGCTTCTTCCAGGCATAGGCAGACGGACGTTAATTTGGGAGATCTGCAGATACCGGACGTCCCACCACTCGGGGATCTTGCTTATCACCCCAGTGTGTACTCTAGACAGCATTTGCCTCCTCTACGGGTACATACAGCTTTCAGAGAGGCCGTTCATCAGGTCTTTATGACTATGCAGTGGGCTGCCCCATCATACCGCGCCTTCTTGGCAGAGATCGGATTTGGCACCTTTATGGGATTACAGGCTAACCGCCTGAACCGGCATTTAGTACTGGCGTTGGTTGAGCGGTGGTTCGGGGATACCGGGACCTTTCATTTTGTCGGCTTCGAGTTATGTCCCACTCATTTGGATTGGGCGATTATTACAGGGCTCTCCTTTGTCGGTCGGCGGATCACCCTGCATCCAGTCAGTAGGGACGAGGCTTGTTTGCTATTGGACTTGCCTCCTCCTGAGCGTTCTACCTTCCCAATCTCTTGAATCAGTCAAGATGATCGTACTTTTGCTACTGAGCCATCGCCTGCCAGGCGGGACATCATGAGACGGCGACTTGTTTTGTATATCATCTTTAGCTGCTTCTGCAACGACAACAAGTCACTCGTGCCGTGTCATTTGGTGAGTATAGTAGCCGATCTTGGAGCTTTATCTGAGCTGGACTGGGGGTCCTTTTCCTTTGGCTGCTTTCTTCGATCAATGCGGGTCCGGACTTCTTCCCGTTGGGGCAGCATGACTAGTTTCTGGCCTTTCCTCGTTTGGTGGAGCTACGAGTACCTTCCTGTTCATCACCCTGCAGTTGTTGAGGATGATCTCTATCCTCGCGCTTTGAGGTGGGCTCGTGACTGGGTAGCCCAGCGATCGGAGATTACCGATTTTGTGACGCTTCGGGCTAACCTGGAGCTGATTGAGGCGAGGGATGTGACCTGGTGGCCCTTCATTGGATCAGTCCATTATGAGTCAGTCCGATACTTGGTCTTATTGTCCTTGTTGAGAGCTGCTTTTCTCAGTGATGACACTTGGGAGTCCTATCTTGGAGAGCGACACTGGCGGCAGTTTCATAAGGAGTTCCGATCAGCAGGAGCTCCGCCAGAGTATATGTTTGGAGCCCTGGTGGCGGGGGTGCCTATCTCGTATCCAGAGCGTCAGCACGATGCCAAGTTCTTGCTTCCACCGGATACAGATTACGCTGCACACTTTGGGGCTCATTCGGTTGGTGCCTTCACCTGGTTTGAGGTGTTGGTCGGTGGGTACGCTGTTGGCCAGGAGGTGGTTGACTTGTGGCGCGGAGCCAGAGGATACGTGCCCCAGGCTGAGTTTACTACTATGAGAGACCAAAGAGATCAGTACCAGATGGAGCGGGATCAGTACCAGGTCGAGGTAGCTTCCCTGACAGCTCAATTATCTCAGCTGGGTGGTGGGGGGGTAAGTTATTCTTTCTTTGCTTCTTCTTGCTCTGCTGTTGCTTAGTTCCTTTCGTAAGCAGCTGATTTCGGTTCTATCTTCCCTACAAGATGGTGGTGCTTCGAGTAGTTATCCCCCTCCTCCGATGCCGGGTTTCGGGGATTTTGTTCCAGATGATATCGACTTTGACCTGTGATAGATGCCCATTGTAGAGATTCTGATCCTCTTTTGCCCCTTGTCCCTGAGTTATATTTATGTTAGACAGTTTTATTTTGATATTTTGTACAAAAATGGATATTTATGGTACTTAGATGCATGGATAGACAGATACATTTATGATCTTTACAGCTAGGCATATGATCAGATGCATGTGATGTATGATGATGTTAGATATCTATTACATGAGTTGATGTTGGCGACATCTATTTCTACAGGGAGTTATATCCTATGTGTGCAAAGCCCACGCTGATTTTTTTTTTTTTTTTTTTTAACATATGCACAGGTTAGAAATATGTTAATAGAATGACATAGGGTGCTGTTAGACTTATAGTCCTGGGAATGGTAACTCCCTCCTCTTCGGGGATTTAGCCTCTCTTCTGGCTCAACCCTACCTTGATTGGATGATAGCATTTCGCACCTTTCTTAACCTTTTGATTGCCTCCGGCTCTCTGCCTCGAGGTTAGTGTATGGGGTTACTGAGCTGAAACTCTTGACTCTTGGGGTTTTAGCGACCGCTTGCCTGACCTTTGGCAGAGCGATAGGTGGCTAGTCCTTTCAATCTGAGGAAACTTTACTTAGGACCGTAATGTAGGCTCGGTTTTTGAAAGAATAGGATATATATAGGCCCAAATTCGATGATGCTTTCAACAGGGTTTAGATCCATACTGTCCTTGACTATTTTCTCGGTGGGGCTGACATCCCTCTTGGTTTTGACAGCGTGTTCAGCTCATTTAGATTAAACAATCTGCTTTCAATTAGAGGAGACTTTAATAGGGTTGTAATGTAGGCCATGGTTTCGGGGTTTTGCAAGAAAAGGATAAAGGCTCGAACTTATTATTTCTACTGGGTTGCTTTGTAACCTAGGATCACCTTTAAATTTCCTTCTTGCTTTTTACACGACTTCTCAGGATGAAAATGACCTTGCTCTTTCACCCTTTCTATATGCCTTTTGAGATAGACATGACTTTCTTTTCTTTCGATCCTCTTATTATGCTTTTGAAGATGACTTAATCATGATTTTCTTCAGGCCTTTCCTTAAAGGTTTTTTTTTTTTTTGGCCTCTTGCCCTTTGGCGACTCTTTTCCTTTGCTTTGTCCTTTCTATCTCTTTTTCCTTTTCATGAAACGAACAATTCTTTGACCCTTTTTTCCTTAGATCTTTTCCTTGGCAGTTCAATCTACCCAGTGTGGGCGGTGATCCCTAGGTTGGGGTTTTGTTAAGAAAAGATAGGCGGCTCAACAGGTTTGGAAAGGGGTTACTCTCGACTGTATGGGAAATGAAATGAGGACCTCTCTTCACTTTGAATTAGATTGCTTGATCCATAGAGCTTTCGACACTATCCTAGCAAGATAGAGGTGGATACCACTCCTAGAGTTCTCAACTGTTGTCTGCCCTGGTGTAGGGAGGGCAGTCTTGGATCGGGGTTGACAAAGAAAACTTCATTTGTCGCGAGGCTTTAGGGGTTAAACAAAAGGAATATGAGCATATTTGTTTATTTATTTAGTGATTTATTCCTTTTATTTATATATGGGGAAGTGAAAGATGGCTCTTCTTCACTTTGATAAACTAGCCACACATCGCTTAGCTTCAGAGTTTTGCAAGTGCTGCCTTTGGGTAGTATCCTCACTCATCCTTATCCTCTCTCTCTGTGGAAAGCTGATCATTTGGTGAGTGGTTAACTCCTGCTATCATCCCTTCAAGTTGGATCATTCCATAAGACACACCATGCCCCTTGTAGAGGAAGTAGTTACCACTCATAAGAGAAGATAAGACAACAGCGATGAAATAAAAGACCATCATTTAACTACTATTATCATTTTTATGGAAAGCATAGAGTTTCTAACCAAAAACGGAATGTAAACATCAATTTAGAGACAAAAAGTAAAAGGGATAGAAAGAAAGTAGATGAAAACACTCCTCTCTTGTACGCTTTTGATGGGACTCCTTTTTCAGTAAGGTCTTGGGACAATGCCTACATCCTCGATGCTCCATTCGCAACCCGGATCCTCAGCCAAGGCGAGACAGGCAAAGGATTCTCCTAGATTTCCAAAGATGTCGATGTTGTTGGCATGATTATCAGCCTCCTTCTTGCTCTTTGCAGTGGGTTCTTCTGTAAACAGGGTGACTAGTTCACCACCTTCCAACTCGAACGGCTCTGTCTGCTCTCTTGACTCCTCTAACTCCCAGCCCATGTCTTCACAGTTGTACTCAATTACGGGCCAAGGGTTTTCTAGTAAGTGACGTTCCGCCGCGGCATACTTTGGATGCAGAAACTCAACACCCCATCCATTAACAGCCGTGTTCTTGGTCATCTCATCTTCTGGAAATATTGGCTCCTCAATGGGCCAGTCAGAAGCATCAGGCACCTCCTCAGGGTTATAAAGATAAATCGGGTACAATGGGAGATCTTCCTCCCAGTCATTTTCTTCATCGGCCTCCCAATCGTTCTCATAACCTTTGGCCCCGAGCTTGTCAAATTCTCCCTCGCCTTCCATTTCTACTAGTATCATATTGACAGTGTGATCCAGCAGAGGGTTAGCGGTCACATTGGGAGTAGGAGCAGGTTTTACCGGTTGTAGATCAATGGTCTTATTATCGATCAGGTCTTGGATTTTGTGCTTGAGAGCAAAGCAGCTTTCGGTGTCATACCCTTGGCCACCTGAATGGTACTCACATGTAAGGGCAGCATTAAAGGTTGGGGGTAGAGGGCTTGGCAACGGGCGAGTAGGTACGGGCTTCAAGATGTTGTTCTTCAGAAGACTATGGTAAGCCTCGGTTTGAGTGCAGGCTAAGGCATCGAAGGTACGGATGCATCGAGCAGGTCTATTAAAGTTGGGTCGTGCCCCAGCGGGACCATAGTTTGGGGTAGGAATAGGCATGGTCAAGGTGGGTAAGGGCAGGACTGGGGGTGATTGGAGTTAGGGTCGGTATTGGGGTGGTTGGCTAGGCAGAATAGCGGACACTTCGCTTTCCTTCCTGATCGTGCCCCTTGTAGTGGCCACCTTTTTGGCTATGTTGGCGGTATTTTCTCCAATCTTGGCATAGGGATCTGTAATTCTTCCTGTCTTAAAGCCGTTTTCTATAATCTCTCCCTACATGATGAGCTCGGAGAAGCTTTTTCCCACGCTTGTGCAGAGCTTCTCGTAGAATATACCTTGAAAAGTATGTACAAACAGTTGTACATACTCCTTCTCCTCCAGCGGGGGATTAACTTGTGTAGCGGCCTCCCTCCATCTTAGGGCGTATGCTTTAAAGCTCTCCTTCTCACCCTTGCTCATCGTCATTAAGGACCATCGATCAGAAGTGAGGTCGATGTTGTGACGGTATTGAGCTTTGAATGCATTGACTAGCTCCATCCAGGTTGTGATCTTCCTTAAGTCTAGACGAGCAAACCATTGCACAGCCGACCCTGTGAGGCAGTGTTGGAATAACTGCATGAGGAGCTTCGGGTCGTTGCCGTGACCACTTAGCGCTCCAGCATAGAGACGAAGATGAGCAACAAGGCTACCAATGCCGC
This sequence comes from Euryodendron excelsum, assembly GCA_033060915.1. Lineage (NCBI taxonomy): Eukaryota > Viridiplantae > Streptophyta > Magnoliopsida > Ericales > Pentaphylacaceae > Euryodendron > Euryodendron excelsum. The sequence goes on along the minus strand of CM065385.1, from coordinate 2,854,083 downwards.
CGTACTTCTGGAAGTCGGGCATTTTGAACCTAGCCAGTCTCGGGTGGTCAGGGAAAAAGCAAAGCTCATCGTAGGAAGTGAACCCATAAGCGTCGTGGCCATGGAGACTTCACAATGAATCTTCCAACCCTTGGATTTTCAGACTAAGAGGGTCTAGAGGGGCCTTCTTTATGGCGGGTGAAAGCAATATAGTCTCTTCTTCTTTAGTGTTGACTCCTTTGGCATCTTCTTTAGTCCTCCCTGCATTGTCAAACTGAAGCATGACCCTTGGATTAGCGGGTTCAGGGTCCTTGGATGAAGTCATAGATGATGACAGGACTGTAGTAGCATCCTTCATGACCATAGTTTGAATGAGTTTGAGCATCTCATCCATCTTAGTCCTCATTTCGTTGACTTCCTCTCGAGAAACTTGAGAGGATTCTTCAGGGTTAGCAGCCATCTGTGATGCTCTTTACCGGGTGATAATAGAACCCCTAGGTGGATGTTGCCCTTTCTTGGGAGCAATGTTGACTCAGTGCAAGGGGACCTCTATAATGAAAAATAAAAAGAGAGAAAGAAGAAGACAAAAACACAAATCCCAAGTCAGTTTCTTGTTTTTAGAGAGCTTTATGCAATGCATGTCCTAGGCTGTCCCTATTTAAGAGGGGAACTAATCATAATGTATCGGTCCACTTTTGGAGATAGGGGATTTGCCCCTGTATGCAAATACTTTACCGTCAAATAAGAATCTTCAGCCATCCATGCATTCATTCATAAAAGTAAAGAAGTATATTAAATTTTGGGTTTCAGATACAAAAGAATTGAAATACATTTTAATAGGGGGAGGGAGAACATTTTCCTTTGGACTTCCACCTATCTACTTTTACAAAGGGAAAACCTAAACTACTCTTGAGTCTTCGGATCCGCCTTCATTGGATTTGATGTCCAGGAGGTCGCTGAGAGACATTGTTGATTGATTGCCTCTCGTCTTCTTAGCAACCCTATCTCCGTGAGCATAGAGGGATTGGGGCCCCTCTTATGAAATGAATTGAAGTGCATGCCATGAGTCCTTAGGGTTACGTGGGAACCCTTAGGGTTTTGGTAGGTTTAATGCAAGGGAGAGTGACCTTGGTGTCACTCTCAATGGGTTGATCATGTGCATTAGAATGCGATGACTTGAGTTACTTAGAACTCTTGTCTTGACATGAAATATGGAATGCATGAACATGGATGCAAAGAATATAAGAAGAAAGAATGCAATAGCAAGATAAACATGCATGTATGAGCAGTTAGACAGGCATTATAACAGTATGAATACAGTCAGTATAACAACAACAATAAACAGGTATAAATAAAAGTAAGAGCAGTTGCCCTTTCCTCCGTGGTTTTGAAAACGGTGCTCATGTCTTAAATCCGGCAGAGGTTCGGCTATGCATGGTGTCTATATGAGCATGAGGTTGAGGGTTGACTAATGCGTCCTAAAAATGCTCAGTCCCCAGATCTTCAAACCTAGGCCCACTCCCCGAGGTGGTATCATGATCGATTGGTGATCCGAGAGGGGGAACCATCAAGAGGCCGTAGGCGAAGAAACTGACACAGCATCTTGCCCACAACCAACTAGAAAGGTCACATCAGGGTAATAATGCAAGTATGTAGAATGCAAGTGCACATGTAGTGTGTGTGTGATTTTTAAAAGTGGAGGAAAGAGCCCAACAACTCCCATTCATCTTTTTCATCACATTCATGCATAGGAATTAATAAAATTTAAACAAAAGGTGTACCTACAAAGCAAAGATGCAAGTGCTAGTATGTGGATGACAAACATAATACAAGATAATATAAATGCATGGTTTTTGAAAACAATTTTGAAAATTTGGTTTTGAAAATTTTAAAGTGAATAGGATTAAACCAAGTTATTTGAAGACTCTACATGGGTGAAGGGCAAAGAGACATGACTATGGCCTAACCCTCTAAGTGTCCCCAGCGGAGTCGCCAGCTGTCGTGCCCAGATTTTTCGCACTCGAGGAATACTCACACAAGCGGGAAAAACACTGTACTCTCTCGTTAGAACTCACCCTCCTAGAAGAATGAATGCGACTATGTTTGAATTGAAAATTAATTTGAATAAAGGGCTTTTAGAAAAAGATTCGGAGTCGCCACCTAACTTGATTAAGGTGAGTTAGGTCACCTAAAAACTAAGCATAATCCGAAAACTACACTTAGGGTTTTGGAAAACGATTTTGAAAATATCTCCTCAAGAGAGGGTTTATAAGAAAAACAGGTTGTTTGGCAACCTTTGGAAAATATTTAAGCCCTTTTTGAAAAATAACTCCGTTTTTGGTCTTTGAAATTAGTGATCCTAGGTTCGGAGGTTGGTTACGTGTAAGGAAGACGCACTAAGCCATCACCCTACCCCGCCCTTTCAGTACCTACATGTCAATCTACCCTAGATTCACCTACGAGAGTCTTTAACTAACTAATATTCAATCCTATCCACTTTGAAAAACAATGTTTGAAAAGAAACTAACAAGATGCATGATATGCAAGTGCAATAGAAGAGAATTGATTTAGAAATAGATTTGAAAAGAAGAATTTGATTTGATTTGATTTGAAAAGAAAGAGATAGAAGTTTGAATTTGGAAGGAAGGTTTTGGAAATTGAAAATAGAGAGATTTGGGAAATAGAAATTTGAAATTGGAAATTTGAAAATTGATTGGAGATTTGAAAAAATTGTAGAATCTGAGATTTGGAAAATGTGGAGAAATTTGAAATTTGAAAGAAGTTGTGACCGCACCCATGAGGGTTGCCTACGTATTCTTTTGGAGGAATCAGGTCAGTCGTAGTTTGGACAAGAGTTTGATTGAAAATAGAAGAGTTGATTAGAAGAAAGAGATTGAATTGGAAATTAGATTGAAAAATTGAGAAATTGAACTTTGATTGGAAGATTTGAAAAGACTTGACTTTGGAAAACTTGGTTTTAGGAAACCTAGACATAGGAAAGAGAGAATTTAGAAAGGACTTGAGATTTAAAAATATTTGATTTGAATGTTGGACTTGGAAGATTTAGGAAAGGATTAGATTTAGAAAATGTTCGAATTAGGAAAGGTCCGATTTGGGAAAGTTTCGAATTAGGAAAGGTCCGATTTAGGAAAGTTTTGAATTAGGAAAGTTTTCGACTTAGGAAAGTTTTGGAATTAGGAAAGTTTCAACTTAGGAAAGTTTTGAATTTGGAATGTTTCGAAAATTAAAAAGTTTCATTTTAAGAAATGTTTTGAAATAGGAAAATGTTGAATTTAGAAATGTTTTGAATTAGGAAAGTTTAGTTTAAGAAAGGTTTAAAATTTGAAAAGTTTCAAGTTAAGAAAGTTTTGAATTTGGAAAGCTTAGAATTTTAGAAAGATTTTAAATTAGGAAAGATTGGAATTTCGAAAGCTTCTAGAATTTTTGGAAGATTCAAAATTTTGAGTTTTAGAAAGATTTGAAAATCTAGATTTGGGAGTTAAAGTTTGGAAAGGATGTGGAATTAAGAAAGGTTGGAATGAGGAAGGCTTAGATTTTGAAAGATTTGAAGTTTAGGAAAGTTTAGAACTTAGAAAATTTTAGAGTTTGAAAGTTTTGAATTTAGAAAGTTTAGGATTTGGAAAGTTTTAAAGTTTGAGTTTTAGAAAATCTTGAAATTAGGAAAGGTTTGAAAACTTAGATTTGGAAAGTTGAGATTTGGAAAGGGATAGAGTTAGGAAAGGGTTGAATTAGGAAAAATTTGGAAGCTTAATGTTTAAGGAAAGATTTGAAAGCTTTAGGAAACTCATGATTTAGGAAGGTAGGAAATTAGGAAAGAGGGGAATTAGGAAAGATTTGGATTAGGAAGGAATTGGATTTTGTTTTTAACAAGAAGTGTTTGATTCTATTTCCAAAAATGGAGGATAGGATATAGTTTTTCTAAACGGGAGATTAGATTTGGTTTCCTAAATGGAAGGTAGGATTTGACAAGGATTTCGAAAGGGAAGCTTCTAGAAACCCTAGATTTGGAAAACTATAGTTTTGACGTAGAAAATTGGAGGTTTTGGAAATATGTATAGTTTTGATGTGAAAACAAGAGATTTTGGAAACTTAGGTTTTAAGGCAAGTTTGAAAATAATGTTTTTGGAAAGAAAATTAGAGTTTCCTAATTGTGGGTTCTAGGGCTTGACTTGGGAATCAAGAAAAATGATTTTTTGGAAAGTGTGCTTTTTGGAAACAAGTTTTTGGAAGGAAATCCTATAGAGGAGTTTCTAGAGAGAAGATTTTGGAAAGAGAGTTTTTTAGAAAGATTTTTGGTAGGAGAGAGTTTTTAGGAAAGTGAATTTAGGGAGTGTTTTTAGAAAGTGAATTTTGAGGAGAAAGAGTTTTTGTAAAGAGATCCTAGTGAGGAATTTTTAAGAAAGAGATTTTTAAGAAAGAGATTTAGGAAGAGGTTTTTCTAAGAAGAAAACCTAGGGAACGTTTTTGGAAAGTGGACCAGGAAAGGAGTTTAAAAAGAGAAGTTTTGGAAAATACATTTTTGGAGGGATTTTTTGAAAACAACTTTGGAAAGGAGAGTTTGTAGAAAGCACGTTGAAAAAGAGGTTTTTAGAAAGAGAGACTTTTGAAAAGAGAGTTTTTAGAAGGTGTAAAAACATCTCACTTTCCTAAAGCAATTCTAACCATAAGAGAGCTAGAACCACTTTAGGAAAACGGTTTTGAAAGCAACAAGATTTGAAAATATGGACCATATTGGTCACTTTGAATGTAACACTTTCCTAAAGCAATCCTAACCATGGAAAAGCTAGAATCACCCTAGGATTGTGATTTTGAAAACATGTTTTGAAAAAGAGATTTTGATGTAATTTCGAAAACAAATTTAATGTAAATTTTGAAAACGAGTTTAAAAACGATTTTTGGAAGATGCAAGATCATGATATGCACAATGCAAGTTCGGGGTCGTAAACATACAAGGTTAAGGCTTCACCACATAATCAAGGGGGCCGAACCCACGTGGTCTCCGGTTAGCTTAAAGGAAAGCCCCCGACACGGTGACCCTCCAATAGTCTAATCCTACACATGGACCGGGAGTCCCCTTGTTTCAAGCATGCAAAGAAGGGGGGGGGGGAAGAGATGGGGGATTAAAATAGAGGAAACCGAAGTGGGTTAGGAGAGAGAAGAGAGAGGGGGAAGTGCAGAAACGTAAAACGAAAACCTACCTTGTGTCTTGTTTATTTTGCGCGCCTTGCTTGTCTTTGGTGTTCGACTTGATCTTCGTCTTCAATCCTCAAGAGTTGTCTTCAATCTTCAAACTTCAGATTGCAGCTCTTCAAGTCTTCAAGGAGGGTTGGAGGCTAGTATATAAGTGTATGTGGGTGTGTATGAGTGTATGTAAGGCTAGGGTTTGTGTATGGTGGCTAGGGTTTGGAAAACCTAGGGAGGCTAGGGTTTAGGGAGTGTTTGAGCTCTGTATATTGAATATTGGTGTTTTTAGACTGAGTTTGCGAACCTTTTTCATGTTGGAAGAGGCTCTATATTTATAGAGAGAGGAATGCACTGGCACCTGTTGCAGTGGCGCTAGGCCAAACATTACATGGCGCCACTACTAGTGGTGCCAACCATTTAGGAAATGTTTAAGGTCGGCAAGCAACGTATCTTTGACTAGATTTGGACGCCTGTACTAGTGACTACCATGTAATTTTGAGCCTGGCTTCACTAGGAGTGACTCAGAAAGTCCGGGAATGATTTAAGGGACCGGGAATGGCCCGGAAGGCTGGAAAAGAGGAGAAACACTTAGAATAGCGTCCCAGATGTATTTGACTTGAAAACTGAGGATAAGATGTGTCGGAAGGGTTGGCTATGCCCTTAGCGGCAAAACGGATAATCGGGCCGGAAAGCTACCGGGACGGACTCGAACTGTCCCGGAAGAAGACTTGAGATTTGGGAACATTATTCAGAATGTTCCCAATGGTTGCCGGTTTGATTCCCAGAGCCGGTGTGGTCAGAAAAGGTGACCGGCCCACCAGGGGCAAAATGGTCATTTCGCACTGGGTTTACCGGAACTGACTCAGAATGATCCGAAAGGATAAAGAAAGGTTGGGAATACTATAAGAAGTATTCTTGGGAGGTTACCGGTTTGATACCCAGAGCCGGTGTGGTTCTCGGGGCATTCAAATGCCTAGGGGCAAATTGATCATCTTAACTGGAAAGTCTCGGAAAAGGCCTAAGGGGCAGTTTGGTCATTTTTCACCAAAGTGGGCTAGCAGGCACTGGTGTTGACCTGGGTTTTGAGTGTTTCCGCCACTCTTACGGCGGTCGTTATGACACAGGGGTTTGTTGGCAATTCCCTATATTGACTTGTTTGCGAGTATTTCTGCTACTCTGACGGTTGCGATGTTTGCGAGTATTTCCGCTACTCTAACGGTTCGCGAACATTTCCGAGACTGCTTGATCTCAGGAAGCTGCTAAAAGGATTTAGCGCCTGTGAAGTCAACTTTCTCGAAAAGCGTGCCTAAACGGACATTTCTGCATTGGCGGGCTAGCAAGAGCCAAAGGTGGACTGTTCTACCATCTAGGGGACTTGGGGTCTCGTCTTGGTCAACAGGTTTAGACGTACTTACCGTTTCGAAGAGATTTTCTTCAAAAAATATGCCGGACCGTCTCGAGGAATAAACTATCTCGAGAGAGGGATTGGAATTGGAAAGGGGTCTTATCGTCTTCGGAAAGACGTGCCTGATTTGGAACCGTCTCAAGGAATAAACTGTCTCGAGAGAGGGATTGGAATTGGAAAGGGGTCTTATTGTCTTCAGAAAGACGTGCTTGATTTGGAACCATCTCAAGGAATAAACTGTCTCGAGAGAGGCATTAGAATTGAAAAGGGGACTTACCGTCTTCGGAAAGACGTGCCTGATTTGGGACCGTCTCGAGGAATAAACTGTCTCGAGAGAGGGATTGGAATTGGAAAGGGGACTTACCGTCTTTGGAAAGATGTGCCTGATTTGGAACCGTCTCGAGGAATAAACTGTCTCGAGAGAGGGATTGGAGTTGGAATTGAAAAGAACAATGCCCCTAAGGGCATTTTGGTTATTTTGCCTCTATTTGGGCCTGGCGGGCCCGCGAAGCGATGGACAGATGGGATTTGGACATAGAAAGTTGGTTTCGATTGGAATATGCCCACAATGATTTGAACACAAGTCTGGACGGAGTGTAGATTGCCAACCGGTCAAAACTGGGGTGCTTATAGGTAGAATTAGAAAAGGGTTGAATTAGGAAAGATGTGGAAGTTGAGTTTTAAAATTAGGAAAGATTTTCAAGTTCATGTTTTGGAAATTTAAGATTTAGGAAAGTAGAAGATTAGGAAGGCTTTGAATTAAGAAAGGTTTAAACTAGGAAGGGTTAAGATTCCTATTTCCTAAAACAAGGGATTGGATTTTGTTTCTAAAAAAGGAGGTTTGATTTTGTTTCCAAAAACGGAGAATAAGATCTAGTTTCCTAAACGGGAAGATTGGATTTGGTTTCCTAAAGGGAAGATTGGAATTGATAAAGATTTAGAAAGGGAAGTTTTAGAAACCCTAGATTTGGAAGACTATTGTTTTTGACATAGAAAATAGGTTTTGGAAATATGTAGAGTTTAGATGTGAAAAGGGAGATTTTGGAAAACTAGATTTCAAGGCAATTTTGAAAACCATGTTTTTGGAAAGCAAATTAGGGTTTCCTAATTGTTAGCTCTAAGGCTTGACTTGGGCTCTAAGGAAAAAGATTTTTGGAAAGTGCGTTTTTGGAAACATGTTTTTGGAAGGAAATCCTTGAGAGGAGTTTCTAGAGGGAAGATTTTGGAAAGAGAGTTTTTTGGAAAGATTTTGGAAGGAGATTGTTGGAGAGAGTTTTTAGGAAAGTGAATTTAGGGAGTGTTTTTAGAAAGTGAATTTTGAGGAGAAAGAGTTTTTGGAAAGAGATCCTAGCGAGGAGTCTTTTTTTTTTTTTTTTTTAGAAAGAGATTTTTAAGAAAGAGATTTAGGAAGAGGTTTTCTAAGAAGGAAACTTAGAGAACGTTTTTGGAAAGTGGACCTTGAAAAGAGTGTTTTGGAAAGGAGTTTAAAAAGAGAAGTTTTGGAAATAACACTGTGATGAATGAATGCGTAGCTCTTGAGACAACAATTTAATCCTAGGTCACCTACACATTTCTTAGGGATGAATGAATGCGTAGCTCTTGAATCAAATAACACTGTGACCCACAAGTTGTAGAGTAGGATCGTACATTCAATCACGGCATTGGGGGTTTTCACTACTTCCTCCGACAGTAGGAAGAGCATACATCTGAGGTGGGCCGGTATGATTGACTTGTTTCCCTTTATCTATTGTTCCTGGGTTCACTCGGTTAGAGTTGTATGAGGTAGCTGTAGACCTTCCTGCTGTGGTCTGTCGGGACATCGATGTGGAGGTTACTGGGAAATTTCGTGCTGGCGGTATTTGTGGAGGAATCTGGTTGCCATTACTATTCCCACTTCGCATACCCTGAGGGTAGTCCCGTTTTAAATGCCCTTTCTATTGGCAATTAAAGCAAATGGGTCTGCTATCCGATGTCCCCTTATAATTTGAAGGATAGGGTTGGTATCTTAAGTTTGGGCATCTAGGGTTGTTAAACCTATAGGAATTCCTCACATTCCTGCCAGATACTCTCGGGTTCATTGTTTGTTGTTGTCCTTCCAATTCTTATTCTATCAACATTGCCGGTTAATTACTTCTGTGAACTTCTGTCCCATAAACGCAACTACTCGAGATTGAATTGCAGGTCTTAATACCTTAAGAAACCTTCGAGTCTTTCTTTCTTCTGTGGACACAAAATCTGGGGCAAATCTTGATAGCTCCAAGAATATGGCCACAGACTAACTCACTATCAGACTATTCAGTTAAAGCTGTACAAATTCCTCCATCTTTGCATCCTTAACTATTTCTCGAAAGTAATGATTATGGAAGAGGACCACAAATTCTTCCCAAGTTAGATTTTTCACCTCCCTCATACGTTTTACAGAATCCCACCACAAATCTGCCTATTCCTCAAGACAGTAAGTCACGAACTCCACCTGACATTCTGCCGGTGTCCCTACGATATGTAGTGTAGTATCTTGAACCCATTAATTTCCCTATTTATGTGTTTTTTTAAATTTTATATCATTCTAATGTGCATTTGGGTCAAGTTGGCCAATTAAAAGTCATGTTATAACTTAAGCCTATAGGGTGAGACACATGGGATTATTTCCCATGTGTATCATCTTATATACACAAAACCCACACACCCATACACACACACACACACACACCCAACCGGTAGAGAGAGGGAGGGAGCAGAAGAAGAGGAGGAAGAAGGAGAAGGGAGCTTGGAGAGCTTCAACCCAAACCAAAAGAGGCCATTGGAAGACTTGGACAAGCTTGAGGAAGGTAAGGTTCCATTCTCTCTCTAAAAGTCATATATATATGTGTGTGTGTGTGTGTGTATCTATCTTGGTGGTTTGTGTTGGATTTTTGTATATATGTATCTAGGGGTGTTGTTGTTGAAATTGGAGGACCCCTTGGGTCCCAATTACTTGATTTAGAGAGCTTGAAGCTTATTTGTTGAAGATTAGGAGTGGTGGGATGAAAATCCCCAAATATTTAAAATGTTATGGTTTTGAGTTCAACTCTAGATCCCTTTGATTTAATTGTTCTTTCTCCCCCATTTTGAGTTATTATCATCCTTGTGTGCTAATCTTTGAGCCTTAAGAGTGTTGGGAAGTTTTACTTGTGTTTGAAGGGGTTTTGGGAGAGTTTTGGGTTGAAAATTGTTGCTACGGAAGTGGGGGCGTTCGAATGCCCGACAGGTCCGTTTGAATGGCCCGAGAGCAGAATTTTCCATTTGGCCTAGCGTTCGAACGGCCCTTCCGGGCGTTCGAGCGGCCCGAGAGGGTGTTTTTCCACTTTTTTCTAGCATTCGAACAGCTTGGTCATTTTGGTCTGGCGTTCAAACGGCCCGATTGGGCATTCGAACGGTCTACTAGTTTCAGCACTGTTTAGTAAAACTTGTATAACTTTCTCTAGAAAACTCAGATTGATACACCATTTGAAGCATTAGAAAGTAGACTCATAGAATGTTTTACCCATATAAAGTTTATTCTCTAATTCTTTATAGGTTGAGAGTCATGGAAGTTTAAATTTGACCCAAAATCCATGCCAACAACATTGTTTTCCAAAATTTTAGTCCACCTTTCGTGAGGCATAACTTCTTCACTCGAAATATGTTTTTGGCCCATGACCTATCAAAATAAAGGCCTTCAAGCCTATTTTCAAATGGAACTACCCTTGGTTGTGAACTCATCTTTGAGAGGTGGTTGGGACTCGATGAAGGAGTCCACATTCTAGCTTTCATGTTAAAACCTCAACTTTATGTTCTTATTTTAAGTCAGGGCTCTGTCCTAGAGTTTAGCCTCGCTCTCCTGTTGTGAGAATGAGGTGTTGTTGAGTCGGGGGTCGAGGGGTTTGTGTGCTTAGTCTTAACTTATGTCTTATTGCTTTGCCTTAGAGTCTTGTAATGATGTTTCTTTGCTTCTATGTGCATTTGTGTTGAAATACCTTATTTGTCACCCGTCCAATTGGAGAAGGTGAGTAACGATATGCCATGAGTAAATTCTACTCCTTTTCAACTATTTTAAGTTCAAACCATATCATACAATGTTTTACATATGTTTTCAATGCATCAATGTTATATTCAATTATAGATGTCATACTTTTAAAGGCATGCAAGTTATATTATGTTATGAATTGCAACCCATGGACTAGAACATTTACATAGAGTAGATGTAAGGTTCCTAACGTACAACTTCATGTAAGGTCTTCTTATAGCAAGACTTTAATCTAGCCCAATAGTCCTAGGATGGGGGACGTGGAATAAAATATTGTCATGTAAGGTCTTTCGTGGTAAGACCCTAAACTAGCAAAGATGGTCCCATGGTAAGGGGCCCAAAATAATCTATCACCAAGTTGGGAGACGTTGCTTTGGCCTAAGAAGCCTTATGTGTACTGTGCGGCTGAGATCAAGTGCCTAGAAAGGGGGTAGGCAGGTACGAGCCAGAGAGGACAATCTAATGTTGGCCTAAAGAGCCTTATATGTATCTTGCAGCTGAGACCAAGCGCCTAGAAGGGGGTAGGCAGGTGTGAGCCAGAACGGACAATCTAATGTTGGCCAAAAGAGCCTTATGTGTTTCGTGCGGCTGAGACCAAGCACCCAAAAAGGGGGTAGGCAAGTGCAAGCCAGAGCAGACAATCTAATGTTAGCTAAAAAAGCCTTATGTGTACCGTGCGGCTGAGACCAAGCGCCCAGAAAGGGGGTAGGCAAGTGCGAGCCAGAGCGGACAACTTAATGTTGGCCTAAAGACCCTTATGTGTACCGTGCGGCTGAGACCAAGCGCCCAGAAAGGGGGTAGGCAGGTGTGAGCCAGAGCGAATAATCCAATGTTGGCTTACAGAGCCTTATGTGTACCGCGTGGCTGAGATCAAGTGCCCGAAAGGGGGTAGGCAGGTGCGAGCCAGAACGGACAGTATTGTGCTGAGTACTCGGATAGCTCAAACGCTCCCGAGGGAGTAGGCAGGGTAAAGTGTTACCGTCGCAATGCGTTTAAAACCGTGAGTTAGGCATATGCGTGACAAGAAGCACCAAAGCGGGCAATATTATACATGGTTAAGATCTTAGCCTAAAGAGCCCTATACATGACCTTTAAGGTTACTTTTGCGGAGCCTAGCTCTGATATAGAGACGTAACATACTTATGCTCTAGAATGAGAAATATGATTTGTTCTAATGCTTCACAATAAGTTACGTATGTTTCCATAAGTACTAATGTCACGATATATCTCTCTTTTCTACGATATTATGAAATGCCTTACAGTATAATGCCACAGTATGCTTATGATAGCTATATTATGCCTTACAAAGTCATGTTACGTGCTACGTCTCACTCCTACGAAGCTATGTTCGAAATGTTATAGTATTCGAATGTGATACTTATGCTACCTACGTTTCCAAGGCTATGCTCTATAAGTTACGAAGAATGGTAATATTTGATATGTCCTATATTATATGGTGACCTAAGATGTACGCTTACAAGATATGGTATGTTATGCTAATGACAAGTTATATCATGCTCTAATAGTTCATGCTACAATACGCCTGCCTCTCTTCTTCAACATTATGTTTTAGAAATGATGAAATGTTTTAACACAAAAGCCTATGCTTCATGTGTTTTTAATATTATAATTATATGTTTCTAAGTTCATGCCACTTATACATAAATATACCTCTATTGTCACGTACATTAAATACAAATGTAGTCTATGGTATGTTATGCTCATGCATTATTGTTATTCACTAAGCATTAGCTTACGTTTTCTTAAATGATTTTCTGATAGGCAATCCGGAAGGCCCTAGAGCAAGGCCATATGTGAATTTTGAACTATGGCCCACGGGTCTAAGTTTTGTATTACGTTTGAGGGCTGGACCCAATGTTTTGTAATGATATAATGTATTAACTTTGATGGATCTTGATTTGGTCCTTATGTATGTTACGTTTTGGATTAGGCACAGCTCTACCATGTGAGACACGGATTATGTTTACCAGTTATCAAAAGTTCTATTTTTTCCGCAATTATACATTATTCTAAATGGTTACGCACATGTGATCAACCAGTTTATGTAATGCGGCCTTGGGTAGCCTTGCTACTGGCCGGTCATGTACCCCAAATCCAATAGGCTGGGTTATAGGGCGTGACAACGTGGTATTAGAGCTATAGGTTGACACCGTAAGACTGAGTCATGTCTAGATAGAATTCTAGGTTTGATTTGATTATATGCTATGTGTACGTATATGTAACCTATGTGTATAATGACATGTCAAGGTGTATTTCGTGTAGAAATACTATGTTCAATGCTTGACTGTTGCTGCATTGTATGAATAGTATGCCGCCAAAAAGAAGAAGTGGTCGTAGGGGGACCGGAGAGCTTGAAGACCGAATTGATCGCATTGAAAGGATCTTAGCCGGGCTTGTCCAAGTGATCCAAGACACCTATAGCAACACCGCCACTGCGTCGGAGCAGCCGGCAACACAGGCGCCTAGAGGAGATGTAGTGGCACATACTACTATTAAGCAGTTTCAACAATTGAAGTCCCCAACTTTTTAGGGGACTCCCGACCCAATGGCCGCAGAGTCCTAGCTTTTGGGAATTGAGAGGGTGTTCGAGGTGCTACCCTGCACTGACGAACAAAAAGTGACCTTTGCCACCTTTACATTCGAAGGAGCTGCACTTGTTTGGTGGAAATTGAAGAAAGCGACAGAGCCACTATGGTTGTGGCCTAGGTTTCTAGAAGTATTCAACGAAGAATACTTTCCCGAGACTATCAGGGATCAGAAGACCACAAAGTTCCTTGGTTTGACACAAGGGGATATTACCGTGGCAGAGTACAATGCCAATTTCATGGAACTATCACGATATACCCCACATATTGTGTCATCGGAAACTCGCAAGGCGAGGAAGTTTGAGACAAAATTGCAATGGAACATTCGCAACAAGGTGGATGTACTATGACTAAAGACCTATCAATAAGTTGTACAACGGGCAACGATCACCGAAAGGGAAAATAATGAAATGTCCTAGTACCGAGAGAAGAATAAGAAGAGATTAGTGTAAGCACCCCATTTTTGACCGCTCGGCAGTTTACGCTCCATCTAGACTTATACTCAAGTCAATATGGACATATTCCAATCAAAACCAACTTTCTAAGTCCAAATCCCGTCTGTCCATCGCTTTGCGGACAATCAGGCCCAAATAGAGGCAAAACGACCAAAATGCCCTTTGGAGCATTGTTGTTTCCAATTTCAATCCCTCTCTCGAGACAGTTTATTCCTCGAGACGGTTCCAAATCAGGAACGTCTTTCTGAAGACGATAAGACCCCTTTCCAATTCCAATCCCTCTCTCGACACAGTTTATTCCTCGAGACGGTTCCAAATAAGGCACGTCTTTCTAAAGAAGATAAGTCCCCTTTCCAATTCCAATCCCTCTCTCGACACAGTTTATTCCTCGAGACGGTTCCAAATTAGGCACGTATTTTCGAAGACGATAAAACCCCTTTCCAATTCTAATCTCTCTCTCGAGACAGTTTATTCCTCGAGACGGTTCCAAATCAAAAACGTCTTTCCGAAGACGATAAGTCCCCTTTCCAATTCCAATCCCTCCCTCGAGACAGTTTATTCCTCAAGACGGTTCCGAATCAGGCACGTCTTTCCGAAGACGGTAAGTCCCCTTTCCAATTCAAAATTAGGCATGTCTTTCCGAAGACGATAAGACCCCTTTCCAATTCCAATCTCTCTCTCAAGACAGTTTATTCCTCGAGATGGTCAGACACGTTTTTCAAAAAAAATCTCTTCAAAACGGTAAGTCGCTTTAAAGCTGTCGACCAGGACGAGACCCCAAGTCCCTTAGATGGTAGAACAGTCCACCTTTGGTGCCTGCTAGCCCGCCAATGTAGAAATGTCTGTTTAGGCACGCCTTTCGAGAAAGTTGATTCTCAGGCGCTATATCCTTTAGCAGCTTCCCAATATCAGGCAGTCTCGGGAATGATTGCGAATTGTCAGAGTAGCGAAAATACTCACAAACATCGCAACTGTCAAAGTAACGAAAATACTCGTAAACAGGTCAACACCGGTGCCTGCTAGCCCACTTTGGTGAAAAATGACCAAACTGCCCCTTGGGCCTTTTCCGAGACTTTTCGGTCAAGATGACCATTTCGCCCTAGGCATCTGAACGCCCTGGGAACCACACCGACTCTTGGTATCAAATCGGTAACCTCCCAGGAATACTTCTTATAGTATTCTCGACCTTCATCTACCTGCTCGGATCATTCCGAGTCAATTCTGGCAAACCCGGCACAAAATGATCGTTTTGCCCCTGGTGGGTCGAGCTCCTTTTCTAACCACGCCAGCTCTAGATATCAAACCAGTAACTTCCCGATAATGCTTTTTATAGTATCCCGACCTTTCTTTATCCTTTTGGATCATTCTGAGCCAATTCTGGCAAACTCGGTGCGAAATGACCGTTTTGCTCCTGGTGGGCCGGCCTCCTTTTCTGACCACACCGACTCTGGGTATCAAACCGGCAACCTTTAGGAACATTCTGAATAATATTTCCAAATTTCGAGTCTTCTTCCAAGACAGCCCAAGCCCATCCCAGTAGCTTTCTGGCCCGACTGACCGTTTTGCCCCTAAAGGCCCGATCAACCCTTCCGATAAATCTTGTTCTCATTTTTCAAGTCAAAAACCTCTGGAACACTATTTTAAGTGGTCCTGCTCTTTTTTGGCCTTCCGGGTCATTCCCAGCCTCTTCAAATCATTCCCAGACTTTTCGAAGTCACTCCTAGTGAAGCTAGGCTAAAAATTACATGGTAGTCACTAGTACAGACGCCCAAATCTAGTCAAAGATACGTTGCTTACCGTCCTTAAACATTTCCTAAATGGCTGGTGCCACTAGTGGTGGTGCTATGCCAAAAAATAGCTTGGCACCACTCCTAGTAGCGCTAGTGTAATTTTTGGCCTGGTGCCACTACAATAGGCACCAGTGCATTCCTCCCTCTATAAATACAGAGCCTCTTGCAGTGGCACCTGTTGCAATCCTCAAAATGGTAATTTTTGGCCTGGCGCCACTACAATAGGCACCAGTGCTCTATATGGTGGCTAGTGCAGTCCTCAAAACGGTAAGTCCACCATTCCAAGATTGTCTTAAAAGCAATCCGACATGATTAGGTGCATTCTAGTCAGTTTCGGGCCAATTTCGAGACTTTTCAGTCAAGATGACCATTTTGCCCCTAGGCATCCGGATATCAAACCACACCGGCTCTGGATATCAAACCAATAGCCTCCCGAGAATGCTTCTTATAGTATTCTCGACCTTCCTTTATATTTTCGGATAATTCCGAGTCAGTTTCGACAAACCCGGTGTGAAATGACTGTTTTGCTCCTAGTGGGTCGGTCGCCTTTTTGGACCATACCGGCTCTGGGTATCAAACCGGTAGCCTCATAGAACATTCTAAATAACGTTTTCGAATCTCGAATCTTCTTTCGGGACATTCAGAGTCCGTCCTGGCAGCTTTCTGGCCCAGTTGATCGTTTTGCCTCAAAACGGTAAGTCCACCAGTGCTCCGTATGTTGAGCGGTCAAAACCGGTCAACATGGGACTCTTACTTTTATTATTTTCTGTCTTTGACAAGCAAAGATAGAAAAAGAGGGGCAATTGTAAGCACCCCATTTTTGACCGCTCGGCAGTCTATGCTCCGTCCAGACTTGTACTTAAGTCAATATGGACGTATTCTAATCGAAACCAACTTTTTAAGTCTAAATCCCGTCTGTCCATCGCCTCATGGGCCTACCAAACCCAAACAGAGGCAAAATGACCAAAATGCCCTTAGGGGCATTGTCTTCTCCAATTCCAAATCCAACCTCTCTCTCGAGACAGTTTATTCCTTGAGACGGTTCCAAATTAGACACGTCTTTCCGAAGACCGTAAGTCCCCTTTCCAATTCTAATCCCTCTCTCGAGACAGTTTATTTCTCGAGACGGTTTCAAATCAGGCACGTCTTTCCGAAGACAATAAGTCCCCTTTCCAATTCTAACCCCTCTCTCGAGACAGTTGATTCCTCAAGACGGTAAATCTATTCCAAACCAGGCACGTCTTTCCGAAGACGGTAAGTCCCCTTTCCAATTTCAATCCCTCTCTCGAGATAGTTTATTCCTCGAGACGGTTCCAAATTAGACACGTCTTTCCGAAGACGGTAAGTCTCCTTTCCAATTTCAATTCCTCTCTCGAGACAGTTTATTCCTTGAGACGGTTCCAAATCAGGCACGTCTTTCCGAAGACGATAAGACCCCTTTCCAATTCCAATCCTTCTCTCGAGACAGTTTATTCCTCGAGACGGTTCCAAATTAGCCACATCTTTCCGAAGACAGTAAGTCCCCTTTCCAATTCCATTCACTCTCTCGAGACAGTTTATTCCTCGAGATGGTTTCAAATCAGGCACGTCTTTTCGAAGACGATAAGACCCCTTTCCAATTCCAATCCTTCTCTCGAGACAGTTTATTCCTCGAGACGGTTCCAAATTAGCCACGCCTTTCCAAAGACGATAATACCCCTTTCCAATTCCGATCCCTCTCTCGGGATAGTTTATTCCTCGAGACGGTCCGGCACGTTTTTCGAAGAAAATCTCTTCAAAACGGTAAGTCCCTTTAAACCTGTCGACTGGGACGAGACCCCAAGTCCCCTAGATGGTATAACGGTCCACCTTTGGTGTCTGCTAGCCCGCCAATGCAGAAACGTCCGTTTAGGCACGCCTTCTGAGAAAATTGACTTCTCTGGCGCTAAGTCCCTTTAGCAGCTTCCCAAGATTAGGAAGTCTCGGGAATGATCGAGAACCGTCGGATTAGCGAAAATACTCGCAAACATCGCAACCGTCAGAGTAGCGGAAATATTCGCAAATAGGTCGATAGAGGGAATTGCCAACAAACTCTTGTATCACCCGACCGCCGTCAGAGTGGCGGAAACACTCAAAACCCAGGTCAACACCGGTGCCTGCTAGCCCACTTCGGTGAAAAATGACCAAACTGCCCCTTGGGCCTTTTCCAACACGTTTCCCAAGAACACACCTGAGTCTTCAAAACAGTAAGTCCAACATATCAATTTCGGGCCAATTCCGAGACTTTCTAGTCAAGATGACCATTTTGCCATTAGGCATCCGAACGTCCCGGGAACCACACCGGCTCTGGGTATCAAACTAGTAACCTTTTGAGATTGCTTCTTATAGCATTCTCAACATTCCTTTACCTTTTTGGATCATTCCGAGTCAGTTCTGGCAAACTTGGTGCGAAATAACCGTTTTGCCCCTAGTGGGCCGATCACCTTTTCCGACCACACCGGCTCTAGGAATCAAACCGGCAACCTTTGGGAACATTCTGAATAATGTTTCCAAATCTCGAGTCTTCTTCCGAGACAGTCTGAGTCCATCCCGGTAGCTTTCTGGCCTGATTAACCGTTTTGCCCCTAAAGGCCCGGTCAACCCTTCTGACACATCGAGTGCGAAAAATTTGCGCGCGGCAGTAGTCACTAGTACAGGTGCCCAAATTTTTTGAAGATATGTTGCTTGCCAACTTAAAAGATTTCCTAAGTGGCTGGCGCCACTAGGATAGTTGCGCCAATGTATTCTTTGGCCTGGCGCCACCGTAATAGGCACTAGGTTCATCCTCTATCTATAAATACAGAGCCTCCTCCAGCATGGAAGAGGTCCGCAAACTTAGTCAGAAAACCCTATTATTCGATATACAGAGCTCGTAGCCTCTCTAAACCCTAGTCTCCTTAGGTTTTCCAAACCCTAGCCTCCATACATAAACCCTAGCCTCCTATACACTCATACACACTCTCTTATACACCATACACTAGCCTCAAAGCCTCCATTGAAGACTTGAAGTGCTGCAAACCGAAGCGCTTAAAGATCAAGACAAGCTCTCGAAGATCAAGACGAAGATTGAAGTGAAGACCGAAGCAAAGCAAGAAAAACAAGACACAGGGTAGGCTTTCTCTTTAAGTTTACGCATCTTCCCCCTCTCTTCTCTCTCCTAACCCACTTGGATTTTCTTCTATTTTAATCCCCCATCTTCTTCCTCCCCTTTCTTGCATGCTTGAAACAAGGGACTTCCCAGTCCATGTGTAGGATTAGCCTATTGGAGGGTCACCGTGTCGGGGGCTTTCTTTTAGTCTAACCGGAGACCACGTAGGTTCGGCCCCCTTGATTATGTGGTAAAGCCTTAACCTTGTATGTTCACGACCCCAACTTGCATTGTGTATATCATGATCTTGCATTCTTCTAAACTTGTTTTCAAACTCGTTTTCAAAACTTGCATTAAATTTATTTTCAAACTTGCATCAAAATCTTCTTTTTCAAAACTTGTTTTCAAAATCACAATTCTAAGGTGATTCTAGCCTTTCCATGGCTAGGGTTGCTTTAGGAAAGTGTTACATTTAAAGTGACCAATATAGTCTAGATTTTCAAAATCATTGTTTTCAAAACCACTATCTTAAAGTGGTTCTAACATTCTTATGGTTAGAATCGTTTTAGGAAAGTGAGATATTTTATATACTTTCTAAAAACTCTCTTTTCAAAAACTCCGTCCAAAAATTTATTTTTCAAAACTCCTTTTCGAACTCCTTTCCATAAAAGCTCTCTTCAAAATTCCTTTCCTAAAAACACTCCCTAGGTTTCCTTCTTAGAAAACTCTCTTCCCTAAATCTCTTTCCTAACAACTCTTTCCAAAAATCTCTTTCCCAAAATATCTTTCCAAAAACACTCTCTTCAAAATTCACTTTCTAAAAACTCTTTTCTAGGATTTCCTTCCAAAAATCTTCCTTTCTAAAAACTCACTTTTCAAAAATCTCTTTTCTTAGAGTCCAAGTTAAGCCCTAGAACCCACAATTAGGAAACCCTAATTTTCTTTCCTAAAAACATGATTTTCAATCTTGCCTCAAAACCTAGGTTTCCAAAATCTCCTTTTTTACACCAAAATCATAAGTTTCCAAAACCCTCTTTTCTATGTCAAAACTATACTCTTCCAAATCTAGGGTTTCCAAAACTTCATCCTACCAAATCCATGCCAAATCAAATCTCCTTTTAGAAAACTAGATGTAATTTTCCGTTTTTTGAAACAAAATAAAAACACCTCATTTAGAAACAAAATCCAATCTTTTGTTTTAGGAAATAGGAATCTCAATCCTTCTTAGTCTAAACATTTCCTAATTCAAATCCTTCCCAATCTCCTTCCTTCCTAAACCTTAAGTTTCCTAAACCTAAACTTTTAAATCTTTCCTTAAACTTTAAGCTTCCAAATCTTTCCTAATTCAACCCTTTCCTAGTTCCATCCCTTTTCAAATCTTAACTTTCCAAATATAAATCTTCAAATCTCTCTTAAACTCAAACTTTTCCTAATTTCAAGAATTTTTAAAACTCAAACTATGAATCCTTCTAAAATTTTAAACTTTCCTAAACTTCAAATCTTTCCAAATATGAAACTTTCAAATCTAAACTTTCTTACTTTCAAAAACATTCCAATTTCGAAACATTCCCATTTCAAACCTTTCTAAATTTCAAACTTTCCAACTTCAAAACTTTCTTAAAACGAAACCTTTCCTATTTCAAAATCTTTCCTAAAACGGAACTTTCCAAAAACGAAACTTTCCTATTTTGAAACTTTCCTAAATCGAGACTTTCCTAATTCAAATTTTTCCTAAATCCAATATTTCCTAAATCTTCCAAGTCCAACATTTGAGGCAAGTCTTTCTTAAGCTCACGTCTTTCCTAAGTCTAGGTTTCCAAAACCTCAATCTTTCCAAAACAAGTCAAAATCTTTCTTCCAAGTTCTATCTTTCCAATTCAAAGTCTAAACCTTTCAATTCCAAATTCCAATATTCTATTCTAAGTTCAAATCAAATCCTTTTTCCAATCAAAATCTCTTTCTTCCAATCATATCTTCTACTTTCTATCGGACTCTTGTCCGAACTACGACTGATCTGATTCCTCAAAAAGGATACGTAGGCAACCCTCATGGGTGCAGTCATAACTTTTTTCCAATCTCCAATCCCACAATCTTTTTCAAGCTTCTATTTCCACAACTCCTTTCAAATCTCCAATTCCATAATCTAATTCCAACTTCCAATTCTAAAAATTTGTTTTCAATCCTCAATTTCAAATTTTTGGACTTTCTTTCCAATTTCAAAATTCAATTCCTCTTGTCCAAATCTATTTTCTGAACTCTCTCTCTCTCTCTTTCTTTTGCATTTACATATCATGTATCATGTCAATTTCTTTTAAAATTCTTTTCAAAGTGGATAAGATTGGACCTTTATTAGTTGAAGACTCTCATAGGTGAATCTTGGGTAAATAGACATGTAGGTACTGCAAGGGCAGGGTAGGGTGATGGCTTAGTGTGTCTTCCCTACACGTAACCAACCTCCGAACCTATAATCACTGTTTTCGAAAGACCCAAATGGAGTTTATTTTCAAAAAATGGCTTAATTATTTTTCAAAGGTTACCAAACAACCTGTTTTCTTAAAAACCCTCTCTTGAGGTAGTATTTTTAAAATCATTTTCAAAAACCCTAAGCGTAGTCTTCGGATTGTGCTTAGTTTTTAGGTGACCTAACTCACCTTAATCAAGTTAGGGGGTGACTCCAAATGGTTTCCAAAAGCCCTTTATTCAAATCAATTTTCAATTCAAACCTCGTCGCACTCATTCTTCTAGGAGGATGAGTTCTGACGAGAAAGTACAGTGTTTTTTCCACTTGTGTGTATTCCTTGAGTGCGAAAAATCTGGGCGCGACAGCTGGCGACTCCACTGGGGAGACTTAGAAGGTTAGGCCATAGTCATGTCTCTTTACCCTTCACCCATGTAAAGTCTTCAATTAACTTGTTCAATCCTATTCACTTTAAATTTTCAAAACCAAATTTTCAAGATTGTTTTCAAAAAACCTGCATTCATAATATCTTCTATTAAGTTTGTCATCCACATACTAACTCTTGCATCTTTATTTTGTAGGTGCGCTTTTTGTTTAATTTTTACGCATGAATGTGATGAATAGGATGAATGGGAGTTGTTAGGCTCTTTCCTCCGCTTTCAAAAATCACACACACATTGCACGTGCACTTGAATTCTGCATACTTGCATTTTTACCCTAATATGACCCTTCTAGTTAGAAAGGGAGAACAGTATATTGGTTATGGGCAAAATGTTGTATTAGTTTCTTCGCCTATGGCCTCTTGATGGTTCCCCAACTCAGATCACCAACAGATCATGGCACCACCTCGAGGAGTGGGCCTAGATTTGAAGATCCGAGGCCGAGCCTTTTTAGGACGCATTAGTCAACCCTCAACCTCATGCTCATATAGACACCTTGCATAGCCGAACCTCTACCAGATTTTTGACTTGCGCACCGTTTTTCAAAACCATGGAGGAAAGGATGACTACTCTTATTTTCATTTATACCTGTCTATTCCTATTGTTATAATGATTGTATTCTTAATGTTATACTGCTTGCCTAACTGCTTATACATGCATATGTACTTCAATTGTATTCTCTCTCCTTACACTCTATGCATCCATTTTCATGCATTCCATATTCCATGGCAAGACGAGAGTTCCAAGTAACTCAAGTCACTGCATTCTCATACATATAATCAACCCAAAGAGAGTGACACCTAGTGCACTCTCGCTTGCATTAAACCTACCTAAACCCTAAGGGTTCCCACGTAACCCTAGGGACTTATGGCATGCAAATCAATTCATTCCATAAGAGAGGCCTCAATCCCTCTCTGCTCACAGAGATAGGATTGCCATAAAGATAAGGGGCAATCGATCAACAAGGTCTCTCAGCGACCTCCTCAACATCAAATCCAAGGAAGGCCAATCCGAAGACCCAAGAGTAGTTTAGGACTTCTTATGTAAAACTAGATAAGTGTATCCCCAAGGGAAAATGTTCCCCCTCCCCCTGTTAACATGTATTCCAATTCTTTTGTATATTAGACCCAAAATTAAATGTATTTCTTTATTTTTCGTGAAGGAGCGAGTGAGTAAACACTTGAACAAAGGAAAGGTTCCCAGTTAACAGTACACTGGGCCAAATCCCCTATCTCCAAAAGTGAGCCAATACACCATATGTAGTTTCCCTCCTAAAGAGGAGCACCCTAGAACATGCATTGCATAAAGACTTGTCAAGATAAAACACTGACTTTTTTCCTTTGTTGGTTTCAGGTACCTCTCCTCGTCCCCCCCGTCTTACAAGCCAAAAGCTAAGAAACGCCCATGGAATCACTTACTCTTGATACCTTAACTCTACTACTAGCGGAGGTGAGAGGAGTCAAACATAGGATGACCAAAATGAAAGGCATACTTTCTTCACTCTTATCTCATGCAACCCATGAGCAAGCAGAGTCCTCGCAAGCCCAAACCCATGATGGACGAAAAAGGATGAAGAAGGGAAACCAAGACTATACCCTGACCATTGCTTATCGACGACCTCCCCAGGCCGAGGGCCTTGCTCTGATGCCTTCCAAACCAAACTCTAACCAAATGCTTGGAATATATAATCTCTCCTATAGATACCAGTCCAACTCATTTGGCCTTGTCACCGAAAATTATCCCATTTTGAAACATAAAACCCAAAGTCCTTTCAATTCCCGAACCATCAACCCGGTTGTGACCTCATCAAAACTCAGTTCCGAATCTTCAAAAACATCTACAACACCTCCTCGACCTAGGCAAACAAGTGGAAAAAAATGGACATTTACTAAACTTGCATGTTCACAGACCACGAGCTATTTTGGTATTTTAGCAACTAGATATCTGAAGCCTATACCTGCCCGACCCTAGCCCAATCCTTTACCTCATTACTTTGAATCTGCAGCAAGTTGTAAGTACCATTTGGGTGGCCAAGGACATGACACTGAAGATTGTTTGACCCTCAAGCATAAGATTCAAGACCTGATAGATAATAAGATCATTGGCTTACGACCAGCAAATCCTTCTTCGAACGACACTACGGACCCTCCGCTAGACCATACCATCAACGTCATTACAGAATTTGGTAACGACAAGGTTTGTTTCGCTACATGCCAAGAGATATATTACAAGGATGGGGAAGAAATGGAATACGCAGATGAAGAACAGTGTCAGCCCTGGTCATGGTGCAACCCCGATAAAGTGTCGGTCCCCGAAGATGAACTAGTGGATGAATCTGTCAAGAAGGCTGACCAGGAGTCATTCAAGCTCAGTAATAAGAACCCGCCGTTATGCACGCCTGAGGAACACTAGAGCATGGCCATATGCTAGAGTAAAAAACCTCGAGCTCGGGTCAAGTCTGTTAAGCTGGAAGAAGAAAAGCTACTCAATTGGTTTACTGGAGAAACCAAGGAACTAGTAAAGGAAGGCAAGATGATCAAGGAAGCCGACGATTGCATCATCACTACCAAGTCGCTTGGAACTTCGGGAGAGACCTCTAGTTATCCTACCTCGTCCAAAGATCCCAACTGTGGATGGAATGAAGATGTGGGCATTATCCCAAGGCCTTACTGAGGCGGAATCCCTACAAAAGCGTACAAGAAATGGGTGTTTTCACCCACTTTCTTTCTGTCCCTTCATATTTCATTCTTAAATTAATATCTACATTTTTGTTTCTTTAAAATAGAACTATATGCTTTTCATTGATAAGATAAAGTCGTTTTATTCATTGTTGTTGCCTTCTTTTCTCTTGTGAATGGTAATTACTTTCTATGCAAGGGGCATGGTTTATCTTATGGAATGATCCAACTTGAAGGGATGATAGCATGAGTTAACCACTCACCAAATGATCAGCTTTCCAAAGAAGGAGAGGACAAGGACGAGTGAGGAAACTATCCAAAAGCAACACTTGCAGGGCGCCAAAGCTAAGCGATGTGTGGCCAGACTATCAGCATGAAGAGGAGCCATCTTTCATTTCCCTATAAATATCTTTACATTCCCTTGCTTAACCCCTAGTGCCTCGCAACAAACGAAGTTTTCCTTGTCAACCCCGATCCAAGACTATCCTCCCCACACTGGGGCAGACAATATTTGAGAATTCTAGGAATGGTATCCACCCCCACTGTGCTAAGGCAGCATTGAAGGCTCTATAAATCAAGCAATCTATTTCAAATTGAAGAGAGGCCCTCATTTCACTTCCCATATAGTCAGAAGCAACCCCTTGCCAAATCTGTTGAGCCATTTATCTTTCCTGAGAAAACCCCAACCTAGGGATCACCGTCCACATTGGGTTAGGTTGGATTGCTAAGGAAAAGGTCTAAAGAAAAAAGGGATGGTAGAATTACTTGTTCCATAAAAAGAAAAAAGATAAAATGGACAAAGCGAAGGAAAAGAGTTGCCAAGGGGCAAGAGGCCGAAAAAAAAAAATCTAAGGAAAGGCCTGAAGAAAACCATGATTAAGTCATCTTCAAAAGCATAATAAGAAGATTGAAAAAGAAGACAGTCATGTTTATCTCAAAAAGCATATAGAACGGGTGAAAAAAAAGAGTCATTTTCACCCTGAGAAGTATATAGTAAAAGCAAGAAGGAAATTTAAAAGTGATCCTATGTTACAAAGAAACCCAGTAGAAACAATAGGTTTGGGCCTTTACCCTTTCTTGCAAAACCCCAAAACCATGGCCTACATTACAACCCTACTAAAGCCCACTTTGATTGAAAACGGATTGCTTGATCTAAATGAGCTAGATAAGCTACCAAAGCCAAGAATGGAAGCTAACCCTATTGGAAGAAAAATAGTCAAGGATGGCATGGATCTAAACCCTGTTGAAAACCACATTGAATTTAAGCCTACATATCCCATTGTTTCAAAAACCCATAACCTAGCCTATGTTATGGTCTTAAAGCAAAGTCTCCTCGAATTGATGGACTGGCCACTTATCGCTCTACTAAAGGTCAGGTAAGCTATTACTAAAACCCCGAGAGTTAAGAATTTCAGCCCAATAATCATATACACTAACCCCGAGGCAGAGAGTTGGAGTCGATCAAAGGGTTGAGAAAGGTGCGAAGTGCTATCATCCAATCAAGATAAGGTTGAGCCAGAGGAGAGCTAGACCCTTGAAAAGGAAGGAGTTACCATTCCAAAGATTACAAGTTCAACAACACCCCTTGTCATTCTATTAGCTAATATATTCCTAATATGTGCATATATTCTGTAAAAAAAAATCGCATGAGCTTCGCATACATAGGACATAACTCCTTGTAAAAACAGAAGTCACCAACATCAACTCATGTAATAGATACACAACATCATCACCCATGACATGTATCTGATCATATGCCTAGCTATAAAGATCATAAATGTCTCTGTCTATCTGTGCATCTAAATTTCATAAATATCCATCAAAATAAAACTATCTAGCATAAATACATCTCAAGAATAGGGGTAAAGGAAGATCAGGGTCTACGGCAAGGGGCATCTATCAAAGGTCAAAATTAATGTCCTTAGGATCGAAGTCCCCAAAACCTAGGTCCAAAGGAGGTGGATAACTACTCAAAGTACCAGCATCCTGTAGAGAAGATAGAATCGAAATCAGCCACATGAAAGAAGAACTAAACAACAGCAGAGCAAGAAAAAGGAGAGAAAAGACGACATACCCCGCCACCTCCCATCTAAGCTATCTAAGCCGTCAAGGAAGCCACCTTTGCCTGATGCTGATCTCGCTCCGTCTGGTATCGATCCTTCTGGTCCCTTACAGCAGCAAACTCAGCCTGGGGCACATATCCTCCAGCACGGCGCCACAAGTCAACCACCTCCTAGCCCACAGCATATCCGCCGACTACTACCTCAAACTGGGTGAAGGCACCAACAGAATGAGCCCCAAAGTGTGTAGCGTAGTCTGTATCCGGAGGAAGCAAGAACTCAGCACCCGGCTAGTGCTCCTGATAGGGGATAGGCACTCCCGCCACCAAGGCTCCAAACATATACTCTGGTGGAGCTCCTGCTAATCGGAACTCCTCATGAAACTGCCGCCAGTGTCGCTCTCCTAGATAGGACTTCCAAGTATCGTCACTGAGAAAAGCAGCCCTGGACAGGGACAACGGAACCAAGTACCGCACTGTTTCATAATGAATTGATCCAATGAAGGGCCACCAAGTCACATCCCTCACCTCAATCAACTCCAGGTTCGCCCGTAGCATCACAAAATTAGTGATCTTCGATTGTTGGGCCACCCGGTCACAAGCCCACCTCAAAGCACGAGGATAAAGGTCGTCCTTGACAACTGCAGGGTGACAAACAGACAGGTACTCATAGCTCCACCAAACAAGAAAGGGCCAGAAACTAGTCATGCTGCCCCAACGGGAAGAAGTCTGGACCCGCATCAATCGAAGGAAGCTGCCAAAGGAGAAGGACCCCCAATCCAGCTCAGACAAAGCCCCAAGATCAACTACTATGCTCACCAAATGAAAAGGCATGAGCGACTTGTTGTTGTTGTAGAAGCAGCTAAAGATGGTGTACAAAACAAGTCACCATCTCATAATGTCCCGCCTGGCAGGTGATGGCCCAGCAGCAAAGGTATGGTCCTCTCGACTGAGCCAAGAGACTGGGAAGGCAGAACACTCAGGAGGGTCAAGTCCAACAACACGCACGCGTCGTCCCTGCTGACTGGCTGTAAGGTGATCCGCCAACCGACAAAGAAAAGCCCTGTGATGATGGCCCAATCCAAGGCAATGGGTCCTAACTTGAAGCCAACAAAATGGAAGGTCCCGGTCTCCCCAAACCACCTCTCGATAAGCGCCAATACCAAATGCCGGTTTAGGCAGTTAGCCTGTAATCCCATGAAAGCCTCGAATCCGATTTAAGCCAAGAAAGAACGATATGATGGGGCAGCCTGCTGCCTAGTCACGAAGACCTAATGAACAGCCCCTCTGAAAGTTGTGTGTACCCCCAAAAGGGGCAAATGCTGTCTAGAATATACACTGGAGTGATAAGCAAGATCCCCAAGCGGTGGGATGTCTGATACCTCCAGGTCACCCAAATCAGCATTCGTCTGCCTATGTCTAGAGGAGGCTCTCCCATAAACGGTCAGCTGATCCCCAAGACCCGGTAACTCCTCCTCTACACTGATCTCCTCTGCAAAGGCCTGCTCAACCGGAGGAAAGGGGTCGACAGGTGGTCTACTCCCCTGTCCGCTCTGACTGGAAGAGGCCCGTCCGGTAGATCATCAGCTACCTCTAGATCGACTAGAACCGCCAGTGGAATATGTTCGAGCCGCCTTCCCCGAGCGACGTCTCCTCTCAGAACATCATCACCTACATCTGTCATCTTGAAACGGTAAGCCAAAATAAGAGGTGTTAATATACGGTACATGCAGATAAATAATAATAAAATAAAGTAAATAAATAATAAAAACAAACAAAAAAATATAATAATAAAAAGATTTCAAATGATAAGTCAAAACAAATTTCCTACACCTTTCGATTTTCCAACTTCAAGTCAAATCTCAAGGGTTTTCTTGTCTTCTTTCTTCAAAAAGATTTTATTTCTAAACATTTTCCAACTCTTTCCCTAATTTCTAAAAAAAAAAATTCGATAAAGTTTCGTTTAAAAATGGTCCCTACAACACCCATGACATCAACACAGAACACAGACCGTGCACTTCATAATGTTACAATCACATGACATTAGCACTCACACACACTTTTTAAATTTTTAAAGTTTTCAAAACACGTATTTTATTTTTTTCAATAAATCAATGGTTTTGAAAAATGTCTTAAAATTCCTCAAAATCATTTCAAATGTTTTCTAAAAAAATTTCTAATTTTTCCAAATTTTAAACTCTGAAAATTTCATCAATTTCCCAATTTCCTATTTTTTCTAAGTATTTTTCTATTTTTCAAAAAATAAAAAATTCACCAAGTTTTCAAAAAATAACGAAACTTCACACAGTTATTAAACACATTTTTCTAAGGCACATGGCATAAAAATTTAGCCAAAAAAACCCAATGCCCAAGCCTATAGAAACAAACCCCTAATTCCTGCATAAAGTCATCTTCACATAATCACATAAAATCACTCAAATTCAATCAAACATGCACCAAAATGCAAAAAGAACATTACTATAGTATTCAAAACATATCAAAACATCAATTTTCACTGTCCACACGATTTAAATGGAGTTCTACACATTAAAATCAACATAGGATAGAAAACTCACCTCTTGGAGTTCTCCAACTAAATCTTCTCTTCCGGCGGCTTTTTCGGTGACGTGGTCTACTCCCGGCAATCACCCATGGTCCCTAAGGAGTGCCCCTTGAAGGGTCAAGTCGATTTCCTCATAATCACTCTTGATTTCTCAAAAATCCCTCAAATCCTGCAAGTTTTCGAACCAGAAAATTTTTTGGTTTTGTTCCCAGGCCTGGCGCCACTAGCAGTGGCGCCTAGCCAAATTTGCAAAAGGAGTGGCGCCAGTTCCAAATTCTGGGCAGCTTTGCCCTTTTTTCCGTCAAAACTCGATTTCACAAGCCTTTTGGGCCTAATATTCGTTTCCACAATCCCGTCTTCCAAATTTTCCAAAGTTCGTCCCTCCAACAGCCTCACGGTCAATATGGGACTCTTACTCTATCGTTTTCTGTGTTTGACAAGCAAAGACAGAAAAAGAGGGGCAGCTATAAGCACCCCATTTTTAACCGCTCAGTAGTCTACAGTCCGTCCAGACTTGAGTTCAAGTCAATATGGACATATTCTAGAATTCTAGTCCTAATCCAGTCAATTCATCGCTTAGCGGGCCCACCAGCCCAAACAGAGGCAAAACGACCAAAATGCCCTTGTGGGCGTTGTTCGATCTAATCCCATAGGCACGTCTTTCCAAAGATGGTAAGTCCCTTTCCAATTCTAATAGGCACGTTTTTTCGACGACGGTAAGTCCCCTTTCCAATTCCAATAAGCGCGTCTTTCCGAAGACGGTAAGTCCCTTTTCTAATCCAATTTCAATCCCTCTCTCGAGAAAGTTGATTCCTTGAGACGGTAAGTTTATCCTATCCGGCACATTTTCTGAAGAAAGTTTCTTTGGAATGGTAAATCCCTTCAAACCTGTCGACCGAGACGAGACCCCAAGTCCCCGATATGGTAGAACGGTCCACCTTTGGCGCCTGCTAGCCCGCCAATGCAGAAATGTCTATTTCGGCACGCCTTTCGAGAAAGTTGATTCTCAGGCACTAAGTCCTTTTAGTAGCTTCCCGAGATTAGGTAGTCTTGAGAATGATTGCGAACCGTCAAAGTAGCGGAAGCACTCGCAAACATCGCAACCGTCAGTGTAGCGAAAATACTTACAAACAGGTCAATATAGGAAATTGACAACAAACCCTTGTATCACGGGACCACCGTCAGAGTGACGAAAACACTCAAAACCCAGGTCAACACCGGTGCTTGCTAGCCCACGTCGGTGAAAAATGACCAAACTGCCCTTAGGGCCATTTCAAGCACGTTTCTCAAGAAAATACCTAAGTCCTCAAAATGGTAAGTCCACCCTTCTAAGATTGTCTTAAAAGCAATCCAACATGATTAGCTTCCTTCTAGTCAGTTTCGGGCTAATTCCGAGACTTTTCAATCAAGATGACCATTTTGCCCCTAGGCATCTGAACGCCTCACGAACCACACCGGCCTTGGGTATCAAATCAGTAGCCTTCCAAGAATGCTTTTTATAGTATTCTCAACCTTCCTTTATCTTTCTGGATCATTCCGAGTCAATTCCGACAAACTTGGTGCGAAATGACCCTTTTGCTCCTGGTGGGCCGGTCGTCTTTTCTGACCACTGGCTCTGGGTTTCGAATCGGTAGCCTCCTGGAACATTCTAAATAATGTTTCCAAATCTCGAGTCCTCTTTTGAGACATTCAGAGTTCGTCCCGGCAGCTCTCCCGCCTGGTTGATTGCTTTGCCCCTAATGGCCCGGTCAACCCTTCCGACACATCCTGTCCTCATTTTTCAAGTCAAATACCCCCGGGACCCTATTCTAAGGGTTCCTGCCCATTTCTGGCCTTCCGGGCCATTCCCGGTCTATTAAATCCTTCCCGGACCATCCAGAGTCACTCCTAGTGAAGCCAGACTAAAAATTGCATGTAGTCACTACTACAAGTGCCCAAATCTTCTGAAGATACGTTGCTTGCAGACTTAAAAGCTTTCCTAAGTGACTGGCACCACTACTAGTGGCACCATGCCAAAAAATGGCATGGCCCCACTCCTAGTGCCGCTAATGTATTCTTTGGCCTGGTGCCACAGAAATAGGCGCCAGGTTTATCCTCTGTCTATAAATACAAAGCCTCATCCAGCGTGAAAGAGGTCTGCAAACTCAGTCTGAAAACCCTATTATTTAATATACAGAGCTCGTAACCTCTCTAAACCCTAGTCTCCTTAGGTTTTCCAAACCCTATCCTCCATACACATATCCTAACCTCCTATACACTCATACACACTCTCTTATACACTATACACTAGTCTCAAAGCCTCCATTAAAGACTTGAAGTGCTGCAAACCGAAGCACTTAAAGATCAAGACAAGCTCTCGAAGATCAAGATGAAGACTGAAGTGAAGACCGAAGCAAAGCAAGAAAAACAAAGTACGCAAAGTAAAGCAAAACAAACAAGACACAGAGTATGCTTTCTCTTTAAGTTTACGCATCTTACCCCTCTCTTCTCTCTCCTAACCCACTTGGGTTTTCTTCTATTTTAATCTCCCATGTTCTTCCCCCCCTTTCTTGCATGCTTGAAACAAGGGACTTCCCAGTCCATGTGTAGGATTAGGCTATTGGAGGGTCACCGTGTCGGGGCTTTCTTTTAGTCTAACCGGAGACCGCGTGGGTTCGGCCCCCTTGATTAAGTGGTGAAGCCTTAACCTTGTATGTTCACGACCCCAACTTGCATGGTGCATATCATGATCTTGCATTCTTCTAAACTTGTTTTCAAACTCGTTTTCAAAACTTGCATTAAATTTGTTTTCAAACTTGCATCAAAATCTTTATTTTCAAAACTTGTTTTCAAAATCACAATCCTAAGGTGATTCTAGCCTTTCCCTGGCTAGGGTTGCTTTAGGAAAGTGTTACATTTAAAGTAACCAATATGGTCCATATTTTCAAAATCATTGTTTTCAAAACCACTATCTTAAGTGGTTTTAACATTCTTATGGTTAGAATCGTTTTAGGAAAGTGAGATATTTTATATACTTTCTAAAAACTCTCTTTTCAAAAACTCCGTCCAAAAATCTATTTTCAAAACTCCGTTTCAAGCTCCTTTTCAAAAAAGCTCTCTTCGAAATTCCTTCCTTAAAAACACTCTCTAGGTTTCCTTCTTAGAAAACTCTCTTTCCTAAATCTCTTTCCTAACAACTTTTTTCAAAAATCTCTTTCCCAAAATATCTTTCCAAAAACACTCTTTTCAAAATTCACTTTCTAAAAGCTCTTTTCTAGAATTTCCTTCCAAAAATCTTCCTTTCTAAAAACTCACTTTCCAAAAATCTTTTTTCTTAGAGTCCAAGTTAAGCCCTAGAACCCACAATTAGGAAACCCTAATTTTCCTTCCTAAAAACATGATTTTCAATCTTGCCTCAAAACCTAGGTTTCTAAAATCTCCTTTTTTACACCAAAATCATAAGTTTCCAAAACCCTCTTTTTTACGTCAAAACTATATTCTTCCAAATCTAGGGTTTCCAAAACTTCATCCTACCAAATCCATGCCAAATCCAACCTCCCTTTAGGAAACTAGATACAATCCTCCATTTTTTGAAACAAAATCAAAACACCTCATTTAGAAACAAAATATAATCCTTTGTTTTAGGAAATAGGAATCTCAATCCTTCCTAATCTAAACCTTTCCTAATTCAAATCCTTCCTAATCTCCTACCTTCCTAAACCTTAAGTTTCCTAAACCTAAACTTTTAAATCTTTCCTTAAACTTTAAGCTTCCAAATATTTCCTAATTCAACCCTTTCCTAGTTCCATCCCTTTCCAAATCTTAACTTTCCAAATATAAATCTTCAAATCTCTCTTAAACTCAAATCTTTCCTAATTTCAAGAATTTCTAAAACTCAAACTTTAAATCCTTCTAAAATTTTTAAACTTTCCTAAACTTCAAATCTTTCCAAATCTAAAACTTTCTTACTTTCAAAGACATTCCAATTTTGAAACATTCCCATTTCAAACCTTTCTAAATTTCAAACTTTCCAACTTCAAAACTTTCTTAAAACGAAACTTTTCCTATTTCAAAATCTTTCCTAAAACGGAACTTTCCTAAAAGAAACTTCCATATTTTGAAACTTTCCTAAATCGAGACTTTCCTAATTCAAATCTTTTCTAAATCCAATCTTTCCTAAATCTTCAAAGTCCAACATTCGAGTCAAATCTTTCTTAACCTCAAGTCTTTCCTAAATCCTTTTTTTCCTAAGTTTGGGTTTCCTAAACCTCCATCTTTCCAAAATAAGTCCAAATCTTTCTTCCAAATTTTATCTTTTCAAATCAAAGTCTAAACCTTTCAATTCCAATATTATATTCTAAGTTCAAATCAAATCCTTTTTCCAATCAAAATCTCTTTCTTCTAATCATATCATCTACTTTCTATTGGACTCTTGTCCAAACTACGACTGATCTGATTCCTCAAAAAGGATACGTAGGTAACCCTCATGGGTGCAGTCACAACTTTTTTCCAATCTCCAATCCCACAATGTTTTTCAAGCTTCTATTTCCAAAACTCTTTTCAAATCTCCAATTCCATAATCTATTTCCAACTTCCAATTCTAAAAATTTGTTTTCAATCCTCAATTTCAAATTTCCGGACTTTCTTTCCAATTTCAAATTTCAATTCCTCTTTTCCAAATCTATTTTCTAAAATCTCTCTCTTTCTATTACATTTACATATCATGCATCATATCAATTTCTTTTAAAATTCTTTTCAAACTGGATAGGATTGGACCTTTGTTAGTTGAAGACTCTCATAGGTGAATCTATAGTAAATAGACATTTAGGTACCGCAAGGGCAGGGTAAGGTGATGGCTTAGTGCATCTTCCCTATATGTAACCAACCTCCGAACCTAGAATCACTGTTTTCGAAATACCCAAATGGAGTTTATTTTGAAAAAATGATTTAATTATTTTTCAAAGGTTGCCAAACAACATGTTTTCTTAAAAACCCTCTCTTGAGGTAGTATTTTCAAAATCGTTTTCAAAAACCCTAAGTGTAGTCTTCGGATTGTGCTTAGTTTTTAGGTGACCTAACTCACCTTAATCAAGTTAGGTGGCGACTCCAAATGTTTGTCAAAAGCCATTTATTCAAATCAATTTTCAATTCAAACCTAGTCACACCCATTCTTCTAGGAGGATGAGTTATAACGAGAGACTACAACATTTTTTCCGCTTGTGTGTGTATTCCTCGAGTGCGAAAAATCTGGGCACGACAGTGGTTTGTGTTGGATTTTTGCATATATGTATCCATGGGTGTTGTTGTTGAAATTGGAGGAACCCTTGGGTCCCAATTACTTGATTTAGAGAGATTGAAGCTCATTTGTTGAAGATTAGAAGTGGTGGGATAAAAATCCCCAAATATGTAAAATGTTAGGGTTTGGAGTTCAACTCTAAATCCCTTTGATTTAATAGTTCTTTCTCCCCCATTTTGAGTTATTGTAATCCTTGTGGGCTAATCTTTGAGCCCTAAGAGTGTTGGGAAGTTTTGGTTGTGTATGGAGGGGTTTTGGGAGAGTTTTGGGTTAAAAATCATTACTGCGCAGGTGTGGTGGGGGGCCATTCGAACGGCCCGAAAGTAGAGTTTTCCATTTGGCTTAGCATTCAAACAAGGCTACCGGGTGTTCAAACGGCCTGAGAGGGTGTTTTCACTTTTTCCTGGCATTCGAACGGCCATTTTGGGTGTTTGAACAGCTTAATCATTTTGGCTTGGCATTCGAACGGCCCAGTTGGGCGTTCGAACGATCTGCCGATTTCGGCACTATTTAGTAAAATGGGTATAACTTTCTCTAGAAAACTCATATTGATACACCGTTTAAAGCATTAGAAAGTAGACTCATAGACCTTTTCACCCATATAAAGTTTGTTCTCTAATTCGTTACATATTGAGAGTTATGAAAGTTTAAATTTGAACCAAAATCCATGCCAACAACATTATTTTTCAAAATTTTAGTCCACCTTCCGTGAGGCATAACTTCTTCACCCGAAATGTGTTTTTGACCCATGACCTATCAAAATAAAGGCCTTTAAGCCTATTTTCAAATGGAACTAGCCTTGGGTGTGAACTCATCTTTGAGAGGGGGTTGGGACTCGATGAAGGAGTTGACCTTCTGGCTTTCATGTTAAAACCTCAACTTTATGTTCTTAGTTTACATCGGGGCTTTGTCCTAGAGTTTAACCTTGCTCTCCCGCTGTGAGAATGAGGTGGTCTTGAGTCGAGGGTCGAGGGGTTTGTGTGCTTAGTCTCGACTTATGTGTTATTGCTTTGCCTTAGAGTCTTGTATTGATGTTTCTTTGCTTTTACGTGCATTTGTGTAGGAATACCTTGTTTGTCACCCATCCAATCGGAAAAAGGTGAGTAACGATATGCCATGAGTAAATTCTACTCCTTTTTAACTATTTTAAGTTCAAACCATATCATACAATGTTTTACATATGTTTTCAATGCATCAATATTATATTCAATTATAGATGTCATACTTTTAAAGGAATGCAAGTTATATTATGTTATGAATTGCAACCCATGGATTAGAACGTTTACATAAAGTAGATGTAAGGTTCCTAACGTACAACTCCATGTAAGGTCTTCTCGTGGCTAGACTTTAATCTAGCCCAATAGCCCTAGGATAGGGGACGTGGAATAAAATATTATCATGTAAGGTCTTTCGTGGCAAGACCCTAAACTAACAGAGATGGTCCCACGGTAAGGGCCCTAAAATAATCTATTGCCAAGTTGGGAGACATCCCTTTGGCCTAAGGAGCCTTATGTGTATCGTGCGGCTGAGACCAAGCGCCCAGAAAGGGGTTAGGTAAGTGCGAGCCAGAGTGGACAATCTAACGTTGGCCTAAAGAGCCTTATGTGTACCGTGCGGCTGAGTCCAAGTGCCTAGAAAGGGGGTAGGCAGGTATGAGCTAGGGCAGACAATCTAATGTTGGCCTAAAAAGCCTTATGTGTACTGTGCGGCTGAGACCAAGCGCCCAGAAAGGGGGTAGGCAAGTGCTAGACAGAGCGGATAATCTAATGTTGGCCTAAAGGGCCTTATGTGTACCATGCGGCTAAGACCAAGCACCCAGAAAGTGGGTAGGCAGATGTGAGCCAGAGTGGATAATCCAATGTTGGCCTAAAGAGCCTTATGTGTACCGCGAGACTAAGACCAAGCGCCCGAAAGGAGGTAGGCAGGTGCGAGCCAGAACAGATAGTATTGTGCTGAGTACTCAAATAGCTCAAGCGCTCCCGAGGGAGTAAGCAGGGTGTTACCATCACAATGTGTTTAAAACCGTGCGGTAGGCACATGTGTGACATGAAACGCCAAAGTGGGCAATATTATACATAGTTAAGATCTTAGCCTAAGGAGCCCTATACATGACCTTTAAGGTTACTTATGCAGAGCCTAGCTCTGATATAGAGACGTAACATACTTATGCTCTAGAATGAGAAATGTGATTTGTTCTAATGCTTTACAATAAGTTACGTATATTTCCACAAGTACTAATGTCACGATATATCTCTCTTTTCTACGATATTATGAAATGCCTTACAGTATAATGCCACGGTATGCTTATGATAGCTATATTATGCCTTATGAAGTAATGTTATGTGTTACGTCTCACTCCTACGAGGCTATGTTTGAAATGTTATAGTATTCGAATGTGATACTTATGCTACCTACGTTTCCAAGGATATGCTTTATAAGTTACTAAGAATGGTAATATTTGATGTAACATATATTATACGGCGACCTAAGATGTACGCTTACAAGATATGGTATGTTATGCTCATGATAAGTTATGTCACGCTCTAATAGTTCATGCTACAATATGCCTGCCTCTCTTCTTTAACATTATGTTTCAGAAATGATGAAATGTTTTAATACAAAAGCCTATGCTTCATCTGTTTTAAAGATTATAATTATACGTTTCTAAATTCATGGCACTTATGCATAAATGTACCTCTATTGTCATGTACATTAAATATAATTATAGTCTATGGTATGTTATGCTCATGCGTTATTGTTATTCACTAAGCATTAGCTTACGTTTTCTTAAATGATTTTCAGGTAGGCAATTCGGGAGACCCTAGAGTGAGGCCATATGTGGATTTTGAACTACGGCCCACGGGCCTATGTTTTGTATTATGTTTGAGGGTTGGACTCAATATTTTGTAATGATATAATGCTATAACTTTGGTGGACCTTGATTTGGTCCTTATGTATGTTACGTTTTGGATTAGGCACTGCTCTACAATGTGAGACACGGATTATGTTTACCAGTTATCAAAAGTTCTATTTTTTTCGCAATTATGCACCATTCTAAATGGCTATGCACAGGTGATCAACTAGTTTATATAATGCGGCCTTGGGTAGCCTTGCTACTGACCGGTCATGTACCCAAAATCCGTATAGGCTGGGTTATGGGGCGTGACATGTAGCACCTTTCGGGTTTGTTCGAGCGATTGCACCCCTACTAAAGCATTGGATTCTCCTATAAATTTTGGAGATTTTGTTTTTGGAATTCCTGAAGTAGCTTCATTTTTCTCTCTTTAGGGTTTGGATTGGGTACCGAGTTTGGTGCTACTCTTTGAGGTTTAGGGGCTGATGGGGGCTATTGAGGGACATATAATGCTTGATGATTTTGCTGCTATTGTTGCAGCAGATTTTTCATAGCTTGTAGGCTTTGTAAAATGTGGTTCAATTAGGTGGTGGATGGGTTTTCTTTGCTCCCATTAGTTCCAACTCCGGTCCTAATCCTCGCCATCTAGAATGGTTATTGAGCTAAGTTAGATTTCTAGTTTGCTAAACCATAAATCAAGAAGTCACTATAAGATTTACTAAGCCGATAATAGTCATATGGAAAAGGCAAGCACATACAGTGTTAGATAAATACAACAAAGTAATCTAACACTCTCTGATTTGCTCCTCTCATTTACAACTATCCAAAATGTAGAGGACCATAAGTACTATTAAAGATACTAGAAGAAAGACAGATACAATCACATGTCCATATCTTCCTCGGGCTCTTTTTCGCTTTCCGAAACATCTATCACCGAGGTGGTTGAGGTCATAAGAATGACGGGGCTAGATACCAGTGTGGGGTCGTCCACAGACATCTATGGAGTTAGCGGATGGTACTCAGGGGATGGTGGTTGGTAAGCAGGGGGTGGTGCCATAGGTGGGGTAGACTACTGCCCTTAAGCAGTTGAGGGTGGTAGGGGTGGCTCGGTATGGCCATGGGCTCTAGGTAGTGGTAACTCTCCAGCTAACTGCATACTTAGTATCAACTATTGATACTCAATAGGGCATCTTACAACCTCAGACATCTCCTGGATTATCCCTATTAAAGAAGTCACCCTATTTCAGATAATGGCATCCTGATGGCTCCTAGAGAGATGTTCCTATCACTGAGCTACCCCTACAATCTCAGCTCTTAAGAGGGTCTTGGCTTGGGTGCTAGTCACGATCCTACAGTTATCCTTTATATCTCTCTCTACCTCAAGCTGATTTATCAGTAGGTCATCCCAAATAGATAGGTTCATCTGCACATGAGAGTCAACATTAATACTCAGTTGATACTAAAAGATAATGTAAAGGATGCATTCTACATGTAAGGGGTTTACTTCCCAAGTGACCTAAAACCGTGCTCTGATATCAACTTATGTCACGACCCGACTTCACTCTCACTAGGTCGCGACAATGAAGGATGGTTGGGGTATGGGCGTTTATAAGTCTAACAAGGCATAATTGACATGATTCACATCATAAATCAAAACGGTCTAGTTAAATGGGCGTTTAACTAAAAGACTCCGAGAAGGGCTATCTTGGTGTCAATGGAATGATAGGAAAGAACCCTATGACTTTTGGGCTTTAAAAAGGAAGATAGAGAGAAACTTAAAAAAGCACGGAGGCTTTGGGAAAAAAGGTTTTCACCATTGGAGAGGAATTCAGGGCTTGGAGAAAGAAGAAGAAGATGGAGGCTGAATTGGATTTTTTTGATGATTGAGATCCTTGACCTTTATATAGTTTCCTTCTTACCCTTTCATCTTCATTTTCATTATGAATTCCAGAATTATTATGGGTTGTTTTGATACTATTATGAGCTAATTTCTATTGCTAGTGCTACAACATAGCTTCTCCATGACAACTCTGAATCCTATTTCTATGTGATCATAATTTTATCGTTCTTTTGAGTATTCATCAATGAGTTTAACTCTTTCAATTATCTGGCCAATAGTTAAGCGATTTGTTGTGCATGTTAATTTGGGAGATGATGCATGTAGTTTAGCTTTGTATGATGTATGCCATGAATTGAACGAAAGACATGAATGTGCCAATGTGATTTGTGCAGCTCTTATGTGAACTATTATTAATCTTAATATGCTCAAATGCTTTTAAATTAGCATAGACATAGTGTGGGTTATTGTATGTTGGGCAATTCTAATTCTACTCAAGAGAGGGTCTTATATAAGTTAGAATTTTTTGCCATCAAAGAGAATGATAATTGATTGATTACATGGTTAGGATTTGGGATTGGGTTGGTTAGGTGAGTTGGATGCCTTAATGTTTTCTACCTGGGTGAAATATTCTTCTTTTCAAGTGTTTAGCCAACCATTCATTTGTGAATTTAATTTTATTTGTTTGGTCAAATTCAAAATCCATCACTTTTCTTGATTCTCCAATAATTTAGAACTAGAACAATTTCAATAGATAATAGGGAAGTAGTCCTCGTGGGTTCGACATTTTTCTCTATCATTATATTACTTATTACGATTTTGTGCACTTGCGAATTTTCACAACAAGTTTTTGGTGCCGTTGCTGGGGACTATTTATTTTCTATTACTTTTTATACCAACTAGTTCTAGTTTAATTTAATTTTTCTTTATTTTAGTCTTAACTTTTAATTTTGTTTTTATTTTTTCTTTTCAGGTTTTCCGAAGTGTGCATAAGGTGTACTTTAAGCTTTGAATTAGTACCTTTTGACCCTGAAATTGAGTGCACCCTTCATCGTTTGAACAAGGAGAAGAAAGTGGATTCTACAACCAAGAACGGAACAACGGAAGAACAACTTGGAAACAGGACTTTGGGAGATTATGTTGTTCCTTTGGTTATCGGAGCTGCTTCTAGCTTTAGATGGCATGCCATTCAAGCCAATAACTTTGAGATAAAGCCAGGTATTCTTCAAATGGTGGCCTCAACAGTGAATTTCAGTGGCATGTTGCATGATGATCCAAATGCTCACATGGATAATTTTTTGGAGTTATGTGATACTTTTAAACATAATGGAGTTTCTGATGATGCTATTAGATTAAGACTCTTTCCATTCTCCCTCCGAGACAAGGCAAAGGCATGGTGGAACTCACTTCCACCATTAACCATGACTACATTGGACTATTTGGCTAAAAATTTTATAGCAAAGTTCTTTTCCCTAGCCAAAACCACGAGGATGCGAAATGATATCACCACTTTTGTCCAAGTTGATATGGAGTCACTTTATGAAGCTTGGGAGAGGATAAAGATTTACTTAGAAAGTGTCCACATCATGGGATTCCTATTTGGATTCAAGTGCAAACCTTCTACAATGGTTTGTAGCCTACGACATATAAAATTATTGATGTGGCGACCAGAGGGACTTTGATGAAGAAATCACCGGAAGAAGCATATGAGTTGGTGAAGGAGATGGCAACCAACAATTACCAATGGCTAGTAAATCGAGTAATGCCAAAAAAAATCCAAGGAGTTCATGAAATTGATTCTTTTTCTGCTTTAGCTGCTTAAGTTGCAACTTTATCTAAGAAAATTGGCAATATCAATGTGAGTGCCATTCAATCTACTAATGCAATTTGTGAATTTTGTACTGGGAATCATATAGGGCCATAATTTCAAGTGGGAAATCCATTCGCCAACAATAGTTTGGAGCAAGCAAACTTTGTGTTGAACTACCAATGCCAAAACAATCCCTATTCCAGAACTTTTAATCAAGGATGGTGAAACCACCCAAAGTTGTCGCACCTCAATTTTTCGCACTCGAAAAAAATAAGTGAGAAAAACACAATGCTCTCTCTTTAGAACTCATCCTCCTAAAAGGACGAGTGCGACTAGGTTTGAATTGAAAATTTGATTTGATTAAGGGCTTTTGGAAAACAATTTGGAGTCGCCACCTAACTTGATTAAGGTGAGTTAGGTCACCTAAAAACTAAGCACAATCTGAAGATTAAACTTAGGGTTTTTGAAAAGATTTTGAAAACTTCTTCAAGAGAGGGTTTTTTGAAAAATAGATTGTTTGGCAACCTTTGGAAAAATGTAAACCCTTTTTTTTTTAAAAAAATAACTCCATTTGGTCTTTGAAAACAATGATCTAGGTTCGGAGGCTGGTTACCCGCCCTTACGGTACCTATATATCTATTCACCCTAGGTTCACTCATTCGGAATCTTTGATTAACAAATGTCCAAAACTATCCACTTTTGAAAAGAACTTTTAGAAAGAAGTTGACATGATACATGATATGCAAGTGCAAGAAAAGACTTTGACTTTGAAAATATATTTGACAAGCAGATTTGATTTTGAAAACAAGTTTGAAAAGAAGACTTTGAAGTTTGAAAGAAAGTTTTATAAATTAGAAATAGAGATTTGAAAATAGATTGTAGGATTAGAAACTTGAAATAGATTATGAAATTGGAAGTTTAAGAAAAGTTATGACCGCACCCATGAGGGTTGCCTACGTATCCCTTTTTAGGAATCAGGTTAGTCGTACTGCGGACAAGAGTCCGATTGAAAATAGAAGATTTTGATTGGAAAAAGAGTTTGATTTGAAACTTAGAATGGAAGATTGGAATAGAGATTGAACTTAGACCTAGAATTGAACTTGAAAGAGGATTTGACCCTTAAAAGAGAACTTAGACTAGATTTGGAAAGATAGAGACTTGAAAGCATTTTGAAGTTTCAAATTAGAAAACTATCTGGATTTAGAAAAGAGTTTTAGAAAGGAGTCGAAGCCTCCTAACTCTAAGGGTTAGGGTTGAACTAGGGTTCAGGCCTCTTAGGTTTAGGTTACCTAAGATTGGAATACGTGGTTGAATTAAGAAGGTTTGATTTAGATTTGAAAAGTTTGATTTGAGAAAGTTGAATTTAGTAAAGGTTCGAATTAGGAAAGGTAAGAATTGGAAAAGGAAATATTCGAATTAGAAAAGTTAGATTTTAAGAAAGATTTTAAAAAGAAGTTTGACTTGATTTGAAAAACTCGACTTGGAATAGATTTAAAAAAGTTAGGGTTTAGGAAATATTGGACTTTGGAAACCTTTAGAATTTTGGAAAGTTCCATTTTAGGAAAGTTTTGGATTTAGAAAGTTTCAACTTAAGAAAGTTTTGAATTTAGAAAACTTTGAAATTTAGGAAAGTTTTGGTTTTGGAAAGATTTCAATCTAAGAAAGATTCAGAATTTGGAAAGTTTGATTTAAGAAATATTTAGAAAGTTTAGAAATTAGAAAAGGTTCAAATTTGGAAAATTGGAAAGTTTGAAATTTGGAAAGATTTGACATTAGAAAAGTTTAGAATCAGGAAATGATTGAATAAAGAAAGATTTAATTTCTATTTCCAAAAAGAACTGATTTGATTTTGTTTCCAAAAATGGAGGATTGGATTTGGTTTCCTAAGTTGGAAGACTAGGTTTGACATGGAATTGGAAAGAATGAGATTTAGAAAACTTGGATTTAGAAAATATGATTTGACATGAAAAAGAGGTTTAGGAAACCTAAGAGTTCGATGTAGAAAATAGAATTTTGAAAAGTTATGATTGGATGTGGAAAAGGAAAGTGAAAATTAGGGTTTCCTAATTATTGGCTCTAAGGCTTGACTTGGGCTTCAAGAAAAAGAGATTTTGAAAAGTAAATCTTTTGAAGGGAGTTTATAGCAGGAAAACTTGAAAAGTGTTTTTATAAAATAGAACTTTTGAAGAGAGTTTTGGAAAGGGATTTTTGGAAAGAGTTTTTTTAGAAAAGATTTTTTTTTTTAGACAGAGTTTTAAGGAAAGCAAGTTTAAAAAAAGACTTTGAAGAAAGAGATTTTTAGAAAGCAAGTTTAAAAAGAGATTTTTGGACAGGATTTAAAAAGAGGTTTTGGAAAGAAGATTTTCAAAAAGTGACTTGGAAAGAAAATAGAATATGAACTTTTACAAGTCTCTAAAAATATCTCACTTTCCTAAAACGATTCTAACCATAGGAAGATTAGAACCATTCTAGGATTGTGGTTTTGAAAATAACAAAGTTTTAAAAATATGGACCATATTGGTCTCATTAAATATAACACTTTCCTAAAGCAACCCTACCCACGAAATTACTAGAATCACCTTAGAATTGTGATTTTGAAGAAAACAAGTTAGGGTTTACACCCAAAAACTTATGTAACACTTTCCTAAAGCAACCCTAACCATGAAGTAGTTAGAATCATCATAAGATTATGATTTTGAAAACAAGCTTGGAAAAAGGAAATTTAATGCAAGTTTTGAAAAAGATTTTTGATGCAAGTTTTTGAAAGCAAGTTTAGAAACGATTTTAAAGAGATGTATGAGTATGAAATGCACAATGCAAGTAGGATTTAGGCTTCACCACATAATCAAGAGGGCTGAATCCACATGGTCTAAAGTCGAATTAGATGAAAGCCCCTGACACAATGACTTTCAACCATTCTTCCTACTTATGAACTGGGGATTCCCTTCTTTCAAGCATGCAAGAAGGGGGGGGGTGTTAAGAAGATAGGGGATTAAAATAAAAGAAAATCCAAGTGGGTTAGGAGAGAGAAGAGAGAAGGGGGAAAATCGCATAAACGTAAATAGAAAACCAACCTTGTGTCTTCTTTGATTTGTTCGCTTTATTTGCTTTACTTCGCCTTGATCTTTGAGAGCTTTGAGATTGCAGCACCTTGAGTCTTCGATGGTCAACTTGGAGGCTCATATAGGCGCGTATTAAGTGTATGTATGCTAGGGTTAAAGTGTATGGGGGCTAGGGTTTGGAGAAGCCTAAGAGAGCTACGGTTTGGAGAGAGTTCGAGGGCCGTATATCGAGAAAGAGAGAGAGAGAGTTCTAGACTTAGATTATTGACCCTTTTACATAGGGGGAAAGGTCTATATTTATAGACAAAAGATTGATCTGGCGCCTGTTACAGTGGCGCTACGCTTAAAATCGTATTGGGGCCACTAGTAGTGGCGCCAACCATTTAGGAAATATTTTACAGTGGCAAGAAACATATCTTCAACCCTTGATACGCAAGGCAGAAGATTTGGGCGCCTGTCCTACTTACTACCATGCATTTTTTAGCCTGGCTTCACTAAAAGTGACTTTGGAAGGTCTGAGAATGTTCTGGAAGGCCGTTCGGAAGACCGAAAATGGGTAGAAACCCTTGAAATAGTGTCCCAAGGGTAATGGACTTGAAAAACAAGGTCGAAATTGTTCACCGGGCTATTAAGGGCAAAATGGTCTACTAGACTGGAAAATCACCGGAATAGACTCGGAATGATCCATGAGAGGACTTGAAGGTTGGAAACACTATCCAGAGTGTTTCAAGGGAGTGTCGACTTGATACCTAGAGCCGGTAT
This sequence comes from Euryodendron excelsum, assembly GCA_033060915.1. Taxonomy (NCBI): domain Eukaryota; kingdom Viridiplantae; phylum Streptophyta; class Magnoliopsida; order Ericales; family Pentaphylacaceae; genus Euryodendron; species Euryodendron excelsum. The sequence goes on along the minus strand of CM065385.1, from coordinate 2,809,694 downwards.
AGTTAAAAAAGGCGACTAGCCCACCAGGGGCAAAATGATCATTTTTGCACCGAGTTTGCTGGAATTGACTCAGAATTATCCGAAAAGTTAATGGAAGGTCAGGAATACTATAAGAAGCATTCTCAAGAGGTTACTAGTTTGATACCCAGAGCCGACTGGAAGGCACTTAAACATGTTGGATCATCTTTAGGATGATCTTGGAAGGGTGGACTTACCATTTGGATGACTTAGGTACTTTTTCGAGAAGGGTGCCAAAAATTGCCCAAAGGGCTATTTTGTCATTTTTTACCATAGTGGGCTAGCAGGCACTGGTGTTGACCCAGATTTGGAGTGTTTTCGTTACTCTGACGGTCTGTGATGAGTTGGTTTCTAAAGGTATCTCGTCCTTTGGTAAATGTGTCACGACCAAGAAGCGAGTTCGGTCCCGTGACATAAGGAGTTTGTTGGCAATTCCCAATGTCGACCTGTATACGAGTGTTTCCGCCACTTTGACGGTTGCGATATTTATGAGTGTTTCTGCCACTCTAACCATTCCCGTTCATTCCAAAGACTACCTGATCTTGGGAAGTTGCTAAGTGGACTTATCATATGAAGAATCAACTTTCTCAAAAGACGTGTCGAATAATGGACATTTCTTCATTCCCAGCTAGCAGGTGCCAAAGGTGGACCTTTCTACCATCTCGAGGACTTGGGGTCTCATTCCGATTGACGAGTTTGAAGAGACTTATCGTTCCGAAGATTCTTCACAAAAAACGTGCTAGATTGGATGGTCTTATTACCTGAGGGATCAACTTTCTCGAAAGGCATGCCGGATTGGGTTTGAATTGGAATTAGACTTGAAGTTAAGTTTGAGATTGAAACAGGGACTTACCACCTCTAGGAAGACGTGCCATTTGGATTTGGATCGAGTGATGTTATAAGGGTATTTTGGTCATTTTGCCTCTATTGGGCCCGTTGGGCCCGTAAAGTGATTGATTGATTGAATTAAGTTTGGAAAGTTGATTTGGACTCTGAATATGTCTGTGTTGATTTGAATGTGAGTCTAGACGGACCAGAGATTGCTGAGTTGGCAAAGATGCGGTGCTTACAAAAGTTTGAATGGAGCAACTCACAAAATATTTCCAAGCCTCCACCTAGTTTCCAAAATCAACAACAAGAGAATAAGTTGAATATGGAGAAGGTAACGGAAAAATTTATGGCCAAGGTGGATGCTAGATTTCAAGACCATGACAATGCTCTAAAGTACAATGAGAACACTATGCAGAGCATTGAAAGGACGGTTGGTCAATTGGCAAAATTAATGTCAGAAAGGCCTCAAGGATCACTTCCAAGCACCACAGAAAATAACCGAAAGAGCAAGTTAAGGCCATTACTTTAAGAAGTGGAAGGGAGCTTAATTTACAAGAGAAAGAGCAAAATTCTAGATAATAAGGCCGAGACATCGAGGCCGCAATGCCCACATCCAAGGCTGCGGAGCCCACCCCTATTCCGAGCCAAATAGTGGAAAACTCATGAAATCCTCTCGTGTCTTCTCCTCATATATCTCTTTATGTTCCTCTTATACATTTTCCTCAAACACTTCAAAAAATAAGCTAGATAAACAATTTGCTAAGTTCCTTGATGTTTTGAAGAGTTACATATTAACATTCCTTTTGCAGATGCTTTGGAACAAATGCCTAGCTATGCAAAGTTGATGAAGGAAATTCTATCAAACAAGAGGAAATTATGAGAGTATGAGACGGTGACGTTAACCAAAGAGTGCACCGCCATTTTGAAAAATAAGTGGCCACCAAAGCTTAAAGATCCAGGAGTTTTACTATTCCTTGCACCATTGGAAACTCTTATTTTGAAAAAACTGTGTGATTTAAGAGCAAGCATAAATATGATGCCTTTTTCTATTTTCAGGAAATTGGGGCTAGGAGAGGTCAAGGCCACTACTGTTTCTCTTCAATTGCCAGACTAATCCATTAAACAACCAAGAGGCATAGTAGAGGATGTTTTTGCTAAAGTTGATAAGTTTATTTTTCTTGTAGATTTTATTGTCTTAGATATGGAGGAAGATCTAGAAATCCCACTTCTTCTTGGTCGACCATTCTTAGCGACGGGAAGAACTCTCATATATGTGCGATAAGGGAGACTAATACTATGGGTGCAAGATGAACAAGTTACATTTAATGCGTTCGAAGCAATGAAATATCCATCAACAAGCGATACATGCTTCAGTGTAGATGTGATTGATGAATTTCTAGTAGAAAATTTTGACAAGAGTCTTCCTAAGGAACTACTTGAGGCATGTCTTATTCACTCTAGCATTACCGATTCTGAAAATTCCGTGATAAGCAATTATGCACACTACTTGGAAGCATCGCTGCCTTACTTGCCTAAAGGCAAGCCGAAAAGCATAACATTGGGTGAAACCACTACTCCACAAACGCCATCCATTATTGAGACTCCTTTAGAACTCAAACCTCTTCCCTCTCATCTTGAATATGCTTATTTATACAATTCTTCTTTACCCGTAATAATTTCTTCATCTTTGTCAAGTCTTGAAGAAGAGAAGTTACTTCGAGTTTTGAGAGCACACAAGCAAGCATTGGGGTGGACTATAGCTGACATTAAGGGAATAAACCCTTCGCTTTGCATGCACAAGATTTTAATGGAAGAGAATTATAAGCCTACAGTGCCACAAAGGAGACTTAATATGAACTTGCAAGAAGTTGTAAAAAAGGAAGTTCTCAAATTAATTATTGGATGCCGGAATTATTTACCCTATTTTCGATAGCTCATGGGTCAGTCCGGTGCAAGTAGTGCCCAAGAAGGGAGGAGTGACGGTGATAGAGAATGAAAAAAATGAACTCTTTCCAATAAGAACGGTCTCGGGTTGGAGAGTGTGCATAGACTACCACATGCTCAATGATGCCACAAGAAATATCACTTTCCACTCCCTTTGGCTGATCAAATATTAGAATGGCTTGCCGGTAATGGCTATTAATGTTTTCTACATGATACTCAGGGTACAATGAAATCCAAATTTCACCTGAAGATCAAGAAAATACCACTTTCACTTGCCCATATGGAACATTTTTTCGGATATGGTGGAAAAGTTTATTGAAATTTTTATGGATGAATTTTCTATCTTTGGTTCTTCATTTGATAATTGTTTAGATAATTTGAACTTTTGAAGACAAAGCAAATTGTTGGTTCTTCATTTGATAATTGTTTGTAGGCATTTGAACTTTTGAAGACGAAGCTAAGTTCAGGCCCAATAATATGTGCACTAGATTGGGCACTTCCATTTGAAGTAATGTATGATGCAAGCGATTATGCAATAGGAGCGGTGCTTGGACAAAGGAAGGAGAAGGTTCTCCATGTTATCTATTATGCAAGTCGTACATTAACAAATGCCCAATTAAATTATGCTACTACAAAAAAAAAAAAAAAAAAAGAATTGTTAGCAGTGGTCTTTGCTTTTGATAAATTTAGATGATATTTAATTAGGTCAAAAGTAATTGTTTACACTTATCATTCTTGCTCTTCAATACTTGTTAGCTAAAAAGGAAGCTAAACCAAGGTTACTTAGGTGGATTTTACTTCGACAACAATTCAATTTAGAGATCAAAGACAAAAAGGGAACTGAGAATCAAGTAGCCAATCATCTTTCTGGACTTGAGCACACAACCGAAGAGGCTGCCCCACTTTCTCCAATAAATGAGGTATTCCCGGATGAACAACTCTTTGCTTTGTCTCTAACGCAAGTTCCTTGGTATGCAGATTATGTAAACTACTTGGTAAACAAGGTGATCAATCCGAATTTTACATACCAACAAAGGAAGAAATTCTTTTAAGAGGTCAAGCACTACTATTGGGAGGAACCTTTTCTCTACAAGCATTATAGTGATCAAGTGATTAGGTGATGTGTTCCCGTGGAAGAGAGAGTCGATCCTAAGACATTACCATTCATTTGAGGTTGGCGGGCACCATGGGGTGAATAGAACAGTAGCTAGTGCTACGATTAAGTTTTTATTGACCCACCCTTGTTAAAGATACTTCTGCTTTGTTTCTACTTATGATAAATGTCAAACAAGTGGTAATATTTCTTGGAAAAATGAAATGCCATTAAATAATATAGTTGTTGAGCTATTTCATATTTGGGGCATAGATTTCATGGGGCCATTACCTCCTTGTTTCTCTAATCAATACTTTCTAGCAATTGTCAATTACGTTTCCAAATGGGTAGAGGCCGTGGCCCTCCCTAAAAATGACTCTAAAGTTGCGCTGAATTTTTTGCAGAAGTAGATATTCAATAGGTTTGGAACTCCAAGAGCAATAATTAGCGACAGGGGAACACATTTTTGCTACCGGCAATTTAAGGCACTCTTGAGCAAATATGGTGTTGCACACAATGTTGTAGCTTCATACCATCCTCAAACTAGTGGACAAGTAGAAATTTCCAATTGAGAGCTAAAACGAATGTTGGAGAAAATTGTGAGCACTTCAAGGAAATATTGGTCCAAAAAATTAGACGATGCACTATGGGCATACCGGACAGCCTTCAAAACTCCAATTGGTATGTCCCCCTATCGTCTAGTTTTCGAGAAAGCCTATCACTTACCAGTGGAGTTGGAACACAACGCTTATTGGGCAATCAAGACTCTTAATTTTGACATGGAGGTGGCTGGTGAGAAGAGGATGTTACAACTTAACGAGATGGATGAGTTTCGGCATGTAGCCTATGAAAATGCTCACATATGCAAGGAAAGAACCAAGAGATGGCATGATAGACATATTCTCAAGGGAGACTTTGAAGTGGGCCGGAGAGTTCTACTTTATAATTCCAGACTTCGCATTTTCCCTAAAAAATGAAGATCTTGCTGGTCCAGACCATTCACGATCACGAGAGTTTTCCCTTATGGTGCCATTAAGGTTTCAAATGAATCAAACAACACATTCAAAGTTAATGGTCAACTTCTAAAGCCCTACTTCGAAGGAGATTTCAACAAGCATAAAGTCCCCATTGATTTGCTCGATGCGTAATTCAAAGAATGGAAACCGCCCAGCTAAAAACCATTGCACTCATGCAGCATTTTCAGGGAAGTTTACTTTTATCCTTTCATCTTTTCATTCTTCACATTGGGAATAATGTGTTCTTTAAGTTTGGGGGTAGGGGCATTTATTAATTTATCTAAGCATAGTTATTTATGTACACCACCAAAAAAAAAAAAAAAAGAGTTTGGGGGTTGTGCAATTGAGAAAAAGAAATATATATATATATATATATATGTATATAGATGACTACATTGCTCATAAGCTGCTCTAGAAAGGAAATGTAAAACTTTTTCTCTCTCGTCATTGGTGAAGCTTGTGCTGAAATTTTCTTGCTTTGAATTCCATACCATTTTTGTTTTTGCCATTACCCTAAGCCGAACATTGCATGCTTTCATTAAGACCTTTTAAAATCTTGTGGTGTGTTTGTACTACATTAGTGGAGAGTTGATTTAAAAAATAGGCATATGAAATTGAGAAGCTCATTCTCATATAGATTGATCATAATTCAATCAAGTTTGCATAAATTGATCCGAGTTGATATAGTAGCAAGTTGAGATTGGTTACTCACAAGCACACTCAAGGTTTCCTTGTAAATCAAAGCATGCTCTTGAATTAATCTAAAAACTTATTTAAAGTTAGACTTTTCCTTGGATCATTTTCTTTATGGAATCCACGAGGCAATCATTGTGAGAAATCTACCTATTCTGTTTGTTTTTATTTATTTATTTATTTTTCTTTTCTCTTTACCTGAGGACTAGCAAATCTTAAGTTTGGGTTACTTGATGTACCTAGTTTCTATGCATATTTTGTAAAACTTTTACTCTTAATTTTATGCTTGTTTGAGGCTAATTTTCTTATTTATTAGAGATTTTATTTAATTTGTTTATTTGTTTGTTTAGGAATAGATGAACTGAAGGATGTAGGGGAAGTGACGAGGAAACTTCCTTTTCCAAAACACCTTTTAGTAATTGGAGGATAACTTTCACTAGAAGACTCCGAGAAGGGCTGTCTTGGTGTCAATGGATAGATAGGAAAGAACCCCATGACTTTTGCCCTTTAAAAAGGAAGATAGAGAGAAACCGAAAAAAGCACGAATTCTTAGAAAAAAAAAGTTTTTCACCATTGGAGAGGAATTTAGAGCTTGGAGAAAGAAGAAGAAGATGGAGGCCGAATTGGATTTTGTTGATGATTGAGATTCTTGATCTTTATACAGTTTCCTTCTTACCCTTTCATCTTCTCTTTGTACAATTTTCATTATTAATTCCAGAATTATTATGGGTTGTTTTGATACTATTGTGAGCTAATTTCTGTTGCTAAGGCTACAACGTAGCTTTTCCACAACAATTTTGAATCCTATTTCCATGTGATCGTAATATTATCATTCTTTTGAGTATACATCATTGACTTTAACACTTTCAATATCTGGCCAATAGTTGAGTGATTTGTTGTGCATGTTAATTTGAGAGATGATGCATGTAGTTAGCTTCATATGGTATATGCCATGAATTGAACGAAAGACAGGAATGTGCCAACGTGATTTGTGTGGCTTTTACGTGAAATATTATTAATCTTAATGTTCTAAAATGCTTTTAAACTCACATAGACATGTCACAGGTTATTATATGTTGGGGAATTCTAATTCTACTCGAGAGAGGCTATTAGATAAGTTAGAATTTTTTGCCATCAAATAGAATGATAATTGATTGATTGCATGGTTACGATTTGGGATTGGGTTGGTTAGGTGAGTTGAATACCTTAGTTTTTTTCTACCTGGGTGAAATATTCTTCTTTTCAAGTGTTTTGTCAATCCTTCATTTTTGAATTTAATTTTATTTGTTTGGTCAAATTCAAAATCCATCATTTTTCTTGATTCTCAAATAATTTAGAACTAGAACAATTTTAATAGATAATAGGTGAGTAGTCCTCGTGGGTTCGACATCTTTCTCTATCATTATATTAATTGTTACGATTTTGTGTACTTGCAAATTTTCATAACATCGACCTTCTAGGATTGTCCCTGGACAATCTGGCATGTTCAAATATGTCATTCCAGTCAACTCCAGACCAATTCCGGTGATACCTGATCAAAATGACTGTTTTGTCCTGGGCACTCCAGCACGTCCTTCGAGAAAGCACCAATTCCTCAAAACAGTAAGTTCACCTTCTAGAACTATCCCTAGATAGTCTAACATGTTCGATATGCCACTCAAATCCATCCCGGTCACATTCTGACAAGTTCTGGTCAAAATGATTGTTTTGCGCCTAGTGGCTCGGGTACTTCCTAAAACACACTGGCTTTAGGTATCAAACCAGCATTTATTGGGATACTCTGAACGAAATCCCTATCCATTTCCAGGCAAGTGCATTGACTTGAAACACCTCTAAGTCAACAAAAGCTTCTCGAAGCATCTCACAAATGCTCCACTAGGATTGTCTTTTTCTCTGATTCTCTGATTAAAACGCACTATCAAATGACATAAGAAATGTGTAAATCAGAGAATTCCAGAAAGCCTTTCCATAAGTCTTTCCATCGATATGGTATGATTGAAAAGATCACTTCTTGAAGCACCCAATCACATGATCCGAAAGTCGCCACTTTGATAAACCCTTAAAGCGTCTCACATCTGCTTTGGTTGACTTTTTCTTCAAATCCTTTATTAAAATACATAGTAAAGCGACTTGAGAAATGGTAAATTAGGAAATTCCCAAAGTATGTCCAGAGCACTTTCCATTGGTATGGTCCGATTGAAGAGATCACTCCTTAGAGGCCATGATCATGTGGTGCAAAAATTGCCATTTTTAAAAACCCTCAGAGCATCTCACAATTGCTCCAAAAAGCTTATTTTCATACACACTTCTCAATGACATACCTTTGTCACCCAAAATCCTTTAAAGCTCCTCGAGGGCTCCTGATTCATGAGAAACAGCGGGGGAACATCGTTAAAGTGACAAATTCCCTGGATCTTTCTCGAATTGCATGAATTTCAAGGCAAAGTCAACATAAAAGTTCCTGACAGCAGAGTGTGTGCTACATGCCCCCGAAAAATGATCAGATTGTCAAAAAAATTTCTTATGCCTAAGATAAGGTAGTACAAAGAGTGCCACGTGTTATCTTCTTAGAGGCACAATACATGCTCATGTCCTAGTCAAAATTTGACACTAGCTTCCAGTATTTTGCCTATAAATATAGGCCTCCCACCTTACGTATTCAAGAGGCCAAAAATAATAGCGAAGCTCTGTTAAAATAGCCTCAGAACTCTGAAAAAGCCTATACACTTCACCCTATAAGCATCCAAGCTAGATTCCACCTCTCTCTAGTGCAAGCACCCATTTTTGCCAGCTCGGCAATCTCCAGCCCAACTAGACTCACATTCAATGTGACACAAACACATTCAAGCTGAGATCGGATTTCTAGACTCAATCTAGTCAATTAATCACTTAGCGAGCCCGTCAAACCCAATAGAGGCAAAATGACCAAAATACCCTTACGGTATTGCTCGGTCAAATTCCAGTTTGCACGTCTTTCTAAAGATGATAAGTCCCTATTTCAATCTCAAATCCAATTCCAATTTTAATTCCAATCCAGACCATTCCAACTCAATTCGGCATGTCTTTCGAGAAAGTTGATCCCTTAGATGTTTCTCGAGCAAACTCCTCGGACCGATAAGTCCCATCAAACCTGTTGACCGGGACGGAACCCATATCCCCGAGATGGTAGAACAGTCCACTTCTAGCATCTGCTAGCCCGCCAATGTAGAATGCCCATTATCCGGCATGTCATTCGAGAAGGTTGATCCCTCAGAGGATAAGACCATCCAACAGCTTTTTGAGATTAGGTAGTCTTCGGAATGAACGTACACCGTTAGAGTGACAGAAGCACTCACAAACATTGTCACCGTCAGAGTGACGGAAACACTTGCAAATAGGCCGACATTGGGAATTACCAACAAAACCTCTACGTCACGAGATCGAACACGCTTCTTGGCCATGACACGTTTACCGAAGGATGGGATAGCTTTAGAAACCAAGTTGCCACACACCATCAGAGTGATGAAAACACTCAAAACATAGGTCAACACCAGCGCCTGTTAGCCAAGTTTGGTGAAAAATGACCAAATTGTCCTTGGGCCTTTTCGGTGCGCTTCTCGAGTGTAAGCACCCCATTTTTGACCGCTCGGCAGTCTACGCTCCGTCCAGACTTGTATTCAAGTCAATATGGATGTATTCCAACCGAAACCAACTCTCTAAGTCCAAATCTCATCTGTCCATCGCTTCGTGGGCCCACCAGGCCCAAATAGAGGCAAAATGACTAAAATGCCCTTAGAGGCATTGACGTTTCCAATTCTAACTCCGACCCCTCTCTAGAGACAGTTGATTCCTTGAGATGGTAAATCTATTCCAAACCCCTCTCCAATTCTAATCCCTCTCCCGAGACAGTTTATTCCTTGAGACAGTTCCAAATCAGGCACATCTTTCCGAAGACGATAAGACCCCTTTCCAATTCCAATCCCTCTCTCGAGACAGTTTATTCCTCAAGACAATTCCAAATCAGGCACGTCTTTTTGAAGACGATAAGACCCTTTTCCAATTCCAATCCCTCTCTCGAGACAGTTTATTCCTCGAGACGATTCCAAATCAAGCACGTCTTTCCGAAATAAGACCCCTTTCCATCCCTCTTCGAGACCGAAGAAATCGATAAGACCCCTTTCCAATTGCAATCCCTCTCTCGAAACAGTTTATTCCTCGAGACGATTCCAAATCAGGCACGTCTTTCCAAAGACAATAAGACCTCTTTCCAATTCCAATCCTTCTCTCGAGACAGTTTATTCCTCGAGACGGTTCCAAATTAGGCACGTCTTTCCGAAGACGATAAGACCCCTTTCCAATTGCAATCCCTCTCTTGAGACAGTTTATTCCTCGAGACAATTCCAAATCAGGCACGTCTTTCCAAAGACGATAAGACCCCTTTCAAATTTCAATCCCTCTCTCGAGACAGTTTGTTCCTCGAGACGATGCGGCACATTTTTCGAAGAAAATCTCTTTGAAACGGTAAGTCCCTTTGGACTTGCCGATCGAGACGAGACCCCAAGTCCCCTAGATGGTAGAACGGTCCACCTTTGGCGCCTGCTGGCCCGCCAATGCAAAAATGTCCGTTTAGGCATGCCTTCCGAGAAAGTTGACTTCTCAGGTGCTAAGTCCCTTTAGCAACTTCCCGAGATCAGGAAGTCTCGAGAATGATTGCGAACCGTCAGAGTAATTGAAATACTTGCAAACATCATAACCGTCAGAGTGACGGAAATACTCGCATACAGGTCGATATAGGGAATTGCCAACAAACCCCTATATCACGCGACCGCCATCAGAGTGGCGGAAACACTCAAAACCCAGGTCAACACCGGTGCCTGCTAGCCCACTTCAATGAAAAATGACCAAACCACCCCTTGGGCCTTTTCCGAGACTTTCCAGTCAAGATGACCATTTCGCCCCTAGGCATCCGAATGCTCCGGGAAACACACCAGCTTTGGGTATCAAACGGGTAACCTTCTGAGATTGCTTTTTATAGTGTCCTCCACCTTTCTTTATCTTTTCAGATCATTCCAGGTCAGTTCCGACAAACCCAGTACAAAATGACTATTTTGCCCCTAGAGGGCCGGTTGCCTTTTCTGACCACACTAGCTCTAGGTATCAAACCAGTAACTTCCTAAGAATGCTTTTTATAGTATTCTCAACCTTTATCCTTTCGGATCATTCCGAGTCAGCTCCAGCAAACCTGGTGCGAAATGACCGTTTTGCCCCTAGTGGGTCGGTCACCTTTTTCGACCACACCGAGTTTGGGAATCAAACCGGCAACCTTTGGGAACATTCTGAATAATGTTTCCAAATCTTGAGTCTTCTTCCGAGATAGTCCGAGTTCGTCTCGGTAGCTTTCTGGCTCGATTAACCGTTTTGCCCCTAAAGGCCTGGTCAGCCCTTTCGACACATCCTGTCCTCATTTTTCAAGTTAAATACCTCCGGGACACTATTTTAAGTGTTCCTGCTCTTTCCAGCCTTCCGGGTCATTCCCGGCCTCTTTAAATCATTCCCGGACTTTTCGAAGTCACTCCTAGTAAAGCCAAGCTAAAAATTGCATGGTAGTCACTAGTACAGGCACCCAAATCTAGTCCAAGATACGTTGCTTGCTGACCTAAAACATTTCCTAAATGGCTGGTGCCACTATAAGCCAAAAAATGGCCTGGTGCCACTCCTAATGGCGCCCGTATAATTTTTGGCCTAGTGCCACTGCAACAGGTGCTAGTGCATTCCTCACTCTATAAATACAGAGCCTCTTCCAGCATGAAAGGGGTCTGCAAACTCAATCTAAAAACACCAATATTCGATATACAGAGCTCGCACACTCCCAAAACCCTAGCTTCCCTAGGTTTTCCAAACCCTAGCCACCATACACAAACCCTAGCCTTATATACACTCATACACACCCTATACACTTATACACTAGCCTCCAACCCTCCATTGAAGACTTGAATTGCTGTAATTACAAAGATTTGAAGACCGAAGATGAGCCCTTGAAGATCAAGACTGAAGTAAAGCGAAGACCGAAGAAAGCAAGGCGCGCAAAATAAACAAGACACAAGGTGGGCTTTCGCTTTACGTTTTTGCACTCCCCCCTCTCTCTCCTCTCTCCTAACCCACTTGGGTTTTCTCTATTTTAATCCCCCATCTCTTCCCCCCCCCCCCCCCCTTCTTTACATGCTTGAAACAAGGGGACTCCCGGTCCATGTATAGGATTAGACTATTAGAGGGTCTCCGTGTCGGGGGCTTTCCTTTAGGCTAATCGGAGACCACGTGGGTTCGACCCCCTTGATTATATGGTGAAGCCTTAACCTTCTATGTTCACGAGCCCAAATTTTCATTGTGCATATCATGATCTTGCATCTTCCAAAAATCATTTTCAAACTCGTTTTCAAAGTTTGCATTAAACTTGTTTTCAAAATTGCATCAAAATCTTCTTTTCAAAACTTGTTTTCAAAATCAAAATCCTATGGTGATTCTAGCCTTTCCATGGCTAGGATTGCTTTAGGAAAGTGTTACATTCAAAATGACCAATATGGTCCATATTTTCAACCCTTGTTGTTTTCAAAACCACTTTCTTAAAGTGGTTCTAGCCTTCTCATGAAAAGAATCGCTTTAGGAAGGTGAGATGTTTTTATACTTTTCAAAAAACTCTATTTTCAAAAATCTCTTTTCCTAAAACCTCCTCTTTCAACGTGCTTTCTAAAAACTCTCATTTCCAAAGTTGTTTTCAAAAACTCCCTCTAAAAATCTATTTTCTAAAATGCTCTCTTCAAGGTCCACTTTCCAAAAACGTTCCCTAGGTTTCCTTCTTAGACAAACCTCTTCCTAAATCTCTTTCTTAAAAATTTCTTTCTAAAAAACTCCTCACTAGGATCTCTTTCTAAAAACTCTTTCTCCTCAAAATTTACTTTCTAAAAACACTCCCTAAATTCACTTTCCTAAAAACTCTCTCCAACAGTCTCCTTCCAAAAATCTGTCTAAAAAACTCTTTTCCCAAAATCTTTCCTCTAGAAACTCCTCTTTAGGATTTCCTTCCAAAAATTTGTTTTCAAAAATACACTTTCCAAAAATCTCTTTCCTTAGAGCCCAAGTCAAGCCTTAGAGCTAACAATTAGGAAACCCTAATTTTCTTTCCAAAACATGGTTTTCAAAATTGCATTGAAACCTAGGTTTCCAAAACCTATTATTTTCTATACCAAAACTATATATATTTTCAAAACCTATTTTCTACGTCAAAACTATAGCCTTCCAAGTCTAGGGTTTCTAAAACTTCCTCTTTCCAAATCCTTGTCAAATCAAATCTTCCCATTTAGGAAACTAGATCTTATCCTCCGTTTTTTAAAACAAAATCAAACATTCCCTTTTAAAAACAAAATCCAATCTCTTCCTAAGCCAAATCTTTCCTAATTCAAATCCTTCCTATTCTTCTACTTTCCTAAATCTTAATTTTCTAGAACTTGAACTTCAAAATCTTTCCTAAATTTTATAACTTAACTTCCACATCTTTCCTAATTCAACCATTTCCTAATTCTTCCCCTTTTCAAATCTTAACTTTTCAAATCTAAGTTTTCAAGTCTTTCCTAAACTTAACCTTTCCTAATCTCAAGATTTTCTAAAACTTTCTAAATCTTAAACTTTCTAAATTTCAAATCTTTCTAAATCCTAAGCTTTCTAAACTCAAAACTTTCTTAATTCAAAACTTTCTCAACTTGAAACTTTCCAAATCCTAAACCTTTCTTAAACTAAACTTTTCCTAATTCAAAACATTTCTAAATTCAACACTTTCCTATTTCAAAACCTTTCCTAAGTTGAAACTTTTTAAACTTTCCTACTTTGAAATCTTTTCTAATTTGAAACTTTCCTAAATCAAAACTTTCCTAATCCGAAACTTTCCTAAAATAACACTTTCCTATTTCTAAACTTTCAAAATGACCATGTTGCCCCTAGGTATCTGATCGCTTCTAGGAACCACACCGGCTCTGCGTATCAAACCGGTTACCTCTTGAGGATGCTTCTAATAGTATTCTCAACCTTCTAGACTTTTTTGGATCTTACAATCAATGTTCAAACCAAATCTTTTCAAATCAAACTTTCCAAAGACCTCAAAGTGTTTATTTTCAATCAAACCCCAAGTCCGAACTACGATTGACCTGATTCCCAATAAAGGAAAATGTTGGCAACCCTAATGGATGCAGTCACAACCCTTTCAAGTTTTCAATTTCCACAACCCTTTTCAAGCTTCAAATCCTCTCTTCAAATTTACTTTCAAAATTAAATCTTTTTCTTGCAATTGCATGTCATGCATCATATCAAACATCTTTTTAAAAAAATTTTCAAAGTGGACATAATTGGACAATGGATAATCGAAGATTCTAAATGAGTAAACCTATGGTGAATAGACCTATAGGTACTGCAAGGGCGGGATAGGGTGATAGTATAGTGCATCCTCCTATCCATAACCAACCTCCAAATCTATGATCACTATTTTTGAGAAACCAAAAACAGAGTTATTTTCAAAAAGGAGCTTAAATCTTTCCAGAAGTTTCCAAACAACCTATTTTCTCCAAAAACCCTCTCTTGAGGAAGGTTGTCAAGGCCTTTTCAAAAATCTTAAGTTTAATTTTCGGATTGTACTTAGTTTTAAGTGACCTAACTCACCTTAACAAAGTTAGGTGGCGACTCCAAATATTTTCCAAAAGCCCTTATTCAAATAAATTTCTAGTTCAAACCTAGTCACACTTGTTCTTCTAGGAGGAGGAGTTCTAACTAGAGGGTACTGTGTTTTTCTTATTTGTTTTTTCCCGAGTGAAAAAAATCAGGGCACAACAGTTGGCAACTCCACTGGGACGCTTAGAGGGTTAGGCTATTATCATGTCTTTTCACCCTTTATTCATCTAAAATCTTCAAAGGTTTTATATCTTTTCCCTTCAAAAAGATTTTATTTCAAAAATTTTCTAACTCTTTTCTTAATTTCAAAAAATTTCGGCACAACCTCGTTTATAAATGGTCCCTACAACACCCAAAACGTGACAATAGAACACAAGCTGGCTGCCCCACGACATCACAATTACGTAGCACTAACACACATAAAACAATCTGTGCACATTCCCAGAATTTTTAACTTTTCAAACACATGTTCTATTTTCTAAAAATCTAATAGTTTTCAAAATTGTCACAAAATCTCTCAAAACTACTTCAGATATTTTCTAAAATATTCTCATATTTTTCTAAACATCAAAACTCAAACAATTCCATCAATTCCCCAATTTTTCATATTTTCTAAGCATTTTTCTATTTTTCAAAAAATTAAAAATTCAAAAAGCTTTCAAGAAATCACAAAACTTCATACGGTTATTCAACACATTTTTCTAATTCTAGCTAGAAAACCCAATACCCAAAGTTGTAATAGCAAATTTTCAATTCCTGCAAAAACCCTCTTTACATAAAAATGCAAAACTACTCAAATTCAATCATACGAGCATCAAAATATAGAAATAACTCAAGCAGAGTGTTCTAAGCGCATCAAAATATCAATTTCGAGTATTTACACGACTCAAACGGAGTTCTACACATCCAAATTAACAAAAAAAAAAACAAAAAAAACAAAAAACAAAACAAACTCACATTTTGGAGTTCTCTAACGAGATCTTCTTTTCCGACAATAATTCTGACAATGGTGACTACTTCCAGCAACTCTCCGGGGTTCTCCAAACTCACTCGTTCAATGTCCTAGAGTTCTTCCTCACAAAAACTCCAAAAAAGCTCTCAACTCTTCATTTTTTTGTCACAAACCTGCAAGCCTCGAACCAGAAGATTTTTTGGTTTTAATTCTCAGGCCTAGTGCCACTAGTAGTGGCGCCATAGTCAAGTTTTTGGAAACTTTGCCGTTTTGCCTGCCAAAATCCAATTTCAAATGCCCCCTTGGGCCAATTTTCCATTTTCAAGCTCTAGTCTTCAAAATTTTCAAATTTCATCCCCCTGACCACCTCGCGATCAACATTGGACCCTTAATTTTTCATTTTCTGCCATCAACAAGCAATGTCAAAAAAAGAGGAGCAGTTGTAAGCACCTCATTTTTGCCCACTCGTTAATCTATAACTCAACCAAACTCACATTCAAACCGACACGGACACATTCAAGCCTAGACCGGCTTTCTAGACTCAATCTAGTCAATCAATTACTCCGTGGGCCTGCCAAGCCCAATGGAGGCAAAATAACCAAAATACTTTTGCAGTAATGCTCAATCCAATTCCAGTTGGTACGTCTTCCTAAAGACAGTAAGTCCTTATTTCATTCTCAAATCCAATTCCAATTTCAATTCCAATCTAGACTAGTCTAACTCAATATGGCATGTCTTTCAAAAAAGTTGATCCCTTAAACGGTAAGTCCATCCAATCTAGCACGTTTTCTAAGCAAACTCCTCAAAATGATAAGTCCATTCAAATCTGTCGATTGAGATGGAACCCAAATCCCCAAGATGGTAGAACAGTTCACTTCTAACGCCTACTAGCCCGCCAATGTAGAATGTCCATTATTTGGCACGTCATTCGAGAAAGTTAATCCATCAGATGATAAGACCATCCAGCAGCTTCCCAAGATCAGAAAGTCTCTAGAATGAACGCACACCGTCAGAGTGATGAAAACACTTACAAACATCACAACCGTCAGAATGATGAAAATACTCGCAAATAGGTTAACATTGCGAATTGCCAACAAAACTCCTATGTCACGGGACCGAACACGCCTCTTGGTCGTGACACGTTTATTGAAAGACAAGATACCTTTGGAAACCAACTCTTCACACATCGTCAAAATGATGAAAACATTCAAAACCTAGGTCAACACTAGTACCTACTAGCCCACTCTGGCAAAAAATGACCAAACTACCCATGGGCCTTTCCTACGCACTTCTCGAGAAAGTACCTAAGTTCTCAGAACAGTAAGTCCACCCTTCCAAGATTGTCCCAAAGATAAGCTAGCACGTTCTAGTGCCTTCTAGTCGTTTTCGGGTCAATTTCGAGAGCATCCAGTCAAAATGACCATTTTGCCCCTAGGCATCCGATTGCCTCCAGGAACCACACCAACTCTGAGTATCAAACTGGTAATCTATTGAGGATGCTTCTAATAGTATTTTCAATCTTCCAGCACCTTTTCGGATCATTTTGAGTCTATTTTGATAAGCTCATTACAAAATGACCATTTTGTCCCTTGTGGGCTGCTCGCCTTTTCCAAACACACCAGTTCTGGTTATCAAACTGGAAACCCCTTGGAACACTCTCTATAGTGTTTCTAACCTTCATGCCTTTCACGGGTTACCCCAAGTCCATTTTGGTGTTTTCCCAATCCAATTAATTATTTTGCCCTTGGTGGGCTTGTCACCCTTTTAACTATCTCGGCGCTGTTTCTCAAGCCAGCTACCTCTAAGACACTCTTTCAAGGGTTCTTATCCATCCATAGCAATTCAAATCATTCTCAAACTTTTTACAATCACTCCTAGTGGAGTCAGGCTAAAAATTGCATGGTAGTCACTAGGACAAGCACCTAAATCTTCTGCCTTGTGTCCCAATGGTCGAAAGATCTATTTCTTGCCGCCCTAACAACTTTCCTATGGGAGTGGCACCAGTAGTAGTGATGCCAAGGCAAATTTCAGCCCAGTGCCACTAGTAATGGTGCCAATGGAAACTTTACCCTAGCGCCACTACAATAGGGCCCAAGGTCATTTCAATTGCCTATAAATATAGACCCTCCCCCTTGCGTAAAAAGGGTCTACAAACTCAGACGAGAAACTCTATCTCTTTGAAAACAAAGCTTGAAGTTCCCTAAAACCCTAATTCTCTCAAGCCTCTTCAAGCCCTAGCCTTCATACACTTTAACCCTAACCTCTATAAACCTTATACATTCAAACACTAGCCTCCAAGCATCCATTGATGATCAAGTGCTGCATCTTCAAAGCTTTAAAAGTTCAAGTCAAGTAAAGAAAACAAAGCAATTAAAGTAAGAAGAATGCGAGGTTGGTTTTTTAGTTACTTTTATGTAATCCCCCTCTATCTTCTCTCTCCTAACCCACTTGGGTTTTCTTCTATTTTAATCCCCATCTTCTACCTCCCCTTCTTACATGCTTGAAATAGGGGACTTCCCAATTCATGCCTAGAAAGGACTATTGAAGGTCACCATGCTGGGGGCTTTCTTATAGTTCAACCTTAGATGGTGTGGATTTGGTCCCCTTGATTAAGTGGTGAAGCCTAACCTTGTATGTTCACGACCCTATTGCATTGTAGTTATCATGTTCATACATTGCCTTCAAAGTTCCATTCAAAGTTGTTTTCAAACTTGCATCAAAGTTCTATTTCAAAACTTGCATTCAAAACTTCCTTCTTTCAAACTTGTTTTCAAAATCACGCTCCTGGAATGATTCTAGCCACTCCATGGTTAGGGTTATTTTAGAAAGGTGTTACATTCAATGTGACCATCAAGGTCCAAATTTTGGGTTCCAACCCTAAATTGTTTTTATCAAAACCACCATCTTAAAATGATTCTAGCTGTTTCATGGTTAGGGTTGTTTTAAGAAAGTGTTACATTCAATGTGATCATTATGGTCCATATTTCAAACCCTATTTGTTTCCAAAATTACAACCCTGGAATGGTTCTAATCTTTTTATGGTTAGAATTATTTTAGAAAAGTGAGATATTCAAGAGACTTGTAAAAGTCCATATTCAAACCTCTTTCCAAATTGTTCTGCAAATCTACTTCCTACAAACTCTTTTCAAAGATTTACTTTTCAAAAACTCTTTGCCTTAAAGCTCAAATCAAAATCTTAGAATTCATGATTAGGAAACCTTAATTCCTTTCTTAAAATCATGACTTCCTATTTTGCCTCAAATTATATATTTCGAAAAACCTCTTTTTCCACCAAAGCATAGATTTTCAAATCCAAGATTTTTAAAAGTCAACTTTTCCAATTTCATGTCAAATCAAATCTTCCAATTTAGGAAACCAAATCAAATCCAATTTTGGAAACAAAATCAAATCCTCAATTTTTTAAAATAAAATCCAATCCTTTTCTTGAAGAAATAGAAACAAATCTTTCCTAATTTCAATAGTTCTAAATTCCAAAACATCCTTTTTTAAAACTTTCCCTTTTCAATTGAAATCTAATCTTTTCAAGTGCTTTACATGAATCCTAGGTCTTAGGATGTCAAATCCCAAGTTACCTCAATCCTAAGTCAAGCCTTTTGAAACTCAATTTTCTAAATTTAACTTTTCAAATCTTTCTAAGTTCCAATCTTTCCAAAACCAACTGTTTCCTAATTTGAAACTTTCCTAAAATGAAACTTTCTTAATTCAAAACTTTCCTAATTTGGAACCTTCCTAATTTGAAAATTTTCTAAAATCTAACTTTCTAAAATCAAACTTTCCTATTTCAATTGCATGCTTCAACTCTAGGTTGCATAAACCCTGGGAGGCCAAAACCCAAGTTCAACCCTAACCCTAGGTTAGGAAGTTTCAACTTCTTTCTAAAAACTCGAGCCTAAAACTAAGATGGTTTTCAAACTCTAATTCAATTCAAGATGATTTCAAAACTCAACTCAATTTTTCCAAATTAAGTCCAAGTTCAATTTCAAATCTTCTAATCAAAGTTCAAATTAAATCTCTTCAAATCGAACTTTCCAAAGACCTTAAAGTGTATATTTTCAATCGGACTCTGAGTCCAAACTACGACTGACCTGATTCTCAACAAAGGGATACGTAGGCAACTCTCGTGAGTACGATCACAACCTTTTTCAAGTTTTCAATTTCCACCACCGTTTTCAAGCTTCAAATCCTCTCTTCAAATTTACTTTCAAAATCAAATCATTTTCTTGCACTTGCATGTCATGTATCATATCAAACATCTTTTCAAAATATTTCTCAAAGTGGATATAAATGGACAATGGATAATCAAAGATTTTAAATAAGTAAACCTAGGGCGAATAGACATGTAGGTGCCACAAGAGCAGGATAGGGTGATAGTTTACTGCGTCTTCCCTATACGTAACCAACCTCTAAACATAGAATCACTATTATCGAAGACCAAAAAAAGGATTTATTTTTAAAAAGGGCTAAAATCTTTTTAAAGGTTGCTAAACAACCTGTTTGCTCCAAACACCTTCCCTTGAGAAAGTTCTCCAAAATCTTTTCAAAACCCTAAGTTTAATATTCTAATTGCACTTAGTTTTGGGTAACCTAACTCACCTTAACAAAGTTAGGTGGTGGCTCCAAATATTTTCCAAAAGCTCTTATTCAAATCAATTTCTAGTTCAAACCTAGTAGCACTTGTCCTTCTTGGAGGATAAGTTCTAACAAGAGAGTACTGTGTTTTTCTTACTTGTGTTTTTTTTAGTGCGAAAAATCAAGGTGCTACATTTGGCCTATACACTCGATCTCCCAAGCCTCCAAGCAACCTTGAAGGCCATTTCCAACCAACTTCAAGGCCATTGAAGACCCTTCAAAGGTTAAGCAAAACCCTCATTGAAGTTGAAGAATTTGTGAAGACATGATAGTATTTCTATTTACATTTTGCCACCCCTGACTCGTCTCTTCTCCCTCCTAGCCAATTTAGGCTATTTTCTATTTTACTCCCCATCTTCAATGACCCATTCTTGCTTTTTTGAACAAGTGGACCCATGGTCCATGCCTAGGGGAAGCTTTAGGGAAGCCACCAGTTGGGGGCTCCCCCTTTAGCCTACCATATCATGGTATGAACCATAGGCCCCTTGCAATGTGGTGTGGCCTTTTAGCATTGTATGATTTCACGATCCCCTTGCATATGGTTATTATGTTCATGTATTGCATGCTTGGCTATATTTTCATGCTCATAACCATTTTTCAAAAACCTTAACTATTTTTATTTCTATCTCTCTCTCAAACTCCATATTTAGGTATTTTCTAAAAATGATTCTAAGAGTTGGTTTCTTGCAGCTTATGGTCAAACCCTAGATTTCCATGCCTTAGGAAGCCTCCTTTACACCGCTTAACCTCATTTTGCATCCTTGCACTTTCTACTTTCAAGTTGCATTAAAATGGTTTTCAAACCTTCTATTTCACTTTGATTTTAAAAGTTTTGCTCTCTTAAGCTTTGTGGTTGGAATGGTCCCCATGGAGGCTCTCTTGAGTAGTCCCCCCACTATATTGACCATAGCAACCGTAACTCACTAGAGTGGTTTTCAAAACAATCCTCTTCAAAAGAGGTTTTAAAAAACTCATTCTCTCTATTTGGCACAAAAATGGTTTTCTGAAATCACCATTTCCATATTGATTTTCCAAGCGTTCACTCTCTTAAGTTAGAGGTTGTAATGGTCCCCATGAAGCTCTCTTTGGAGTGACTTCCCCCATTATTGACCATATGAACTCTACACTTGGGAGAGTAAATATTCATAGAAATGATCTTTCAAAATTCATAACTCTCTTGCGTTGTTTTTCTAAAAATATGTTCACATGAAATGATAAAGTTTCCTTGCATAAAACCATGTTTAAACACCACTAGGTTCAAAACCACTTTTCAAAGTCATCCTTCCGAAACCATTTGATTCAAAACTCTAGTTCAAAAGCACTTTTTAAAGCCACCTTTCCAAAACCACTAGGTTTCAAACCCTAGTTCAAAACCACTTTTCAAAACTACTTTCCAAAACCCTAGGCTAACTTGACCCTAGTTGTCCAAACTTTAGGTTAGATTGACTCCAGTTGTCCAAACCCCAGGTTAACTTGACCCTAGTTGTCCAACCTTAGGTAAACCTAACCCATGTTAGTTAACCCTAGATCAACCAAACCCTAGGTTAACCTAACCTTAATTAGTTAACTCTAGGTAGCCTTAACCCTATGTTAACCTAACCCTAGTTAGTTAACCCTAGTTCAATCCAACTCTAGACTAACTTGACTCTAGTTAGTTAACCCTAGGTCAATCTAACCCTAGTATAACCTAACCCTAGTTGTCCAACCCTAGGTTAACTTAACCCAAGTTAGTTAACCCTAGGTCAACCCTGTTGTGCCCCATTTTTTAACTGAACCTAGCCCTCTTGGCTTAACAAAAAGTGTCACAACGTATTTTATCTTCTAGATCGGGACAAGGGGGTATATAAGGTAAAGATACATCATTCACATTCTTCCAAAATGATTATTACATCCAAAGAACATTATGTTTCTAGTAGAGATTCATAACTTTACTTTATGTACAATCCAAACTAAATATTAAGGAAATTCCAACTAAACTAGGTGGTTCATTTCTCATAATGATTTCCTTAGAATCCAACTAAAGTCTCATTTCCTGAAATTTGTCCCATAAGATACGAGTGAGCTACGAAGCCTAGTATGAATCTCGTAAATTTTATAAAGCACAAGTTTAAATGCAATGCAGTAAAAAGATAGCATGGCACACATATGACCCTTGTAATTCTTTTCTTTTTCATTAATATCAGGATCCTTGCAGGTATGTCCTGCCCGGGGCATCATCAAGCCCAGTGGACCCACCCTTCACCCTTCCCCTCGTCAGGATAGTGGGGGCCCACCCATGATTATATAGCCCGTATCAAGCCCAGCGAAACTGACCCATGATCGCCCCAGATCAAGCCCAATCAGGTTCACCCATGATATTAACTTGGGGTCTTTTCTTTCCTGTTGTTCCACCCATATTCCTCCCCAATGATGCACGCATATAGTGACTATAGCAATATAGTCAACAACATAAATAGCAGGAAGACGCAAAGTCAACACAGTAATTTGCAAGTTCTCTGATAAGAAGAAAATAAGCATATATGTTAAAGAATGCATAAGTTCCTACCTTGATAATAGTCTGGGTAAGAATAAATACTCGTTTCACGTACTGTCTGTGGAGGGAGGAAATACGAGTTTGTATGTCATAATTATCCAAGATTCTTGTAAATAGATGAAAGTATCAAATAGCAAGGTTAGAGTTGTTAGTAGGGAGGGGGGGTGGTTTGGTAGAACGGATCCTTTGCAATCCTCCTCGTCTCCCATCACGAACAGAATTGCCCAAGGTCGGAACCGAAGGGGATTATCTGAAATTTTTACCGGGAGGTCCAGTGACACATACTCTCCCATTTCTGGGTTCCTCATATTATTTGAGGTATCTCGAGAAAATTTCATATTTTTTCACTTGATATTGTAATTTATATGATTTTCTTTGCCAAAATACAGATATAATTCAACAGAAAATCATATAAATCTCTAAAAAATCTAGAAAAATAGAGGAAGGCCTCTTTGGGTGTCATAATCACCCCATAAAAATTTCAAGCCGAGGGAGTATGGGACACACCCACACGGGCCACCACCCGCGCATGGGGGAAGGAAGGCAATGCCTTCATCTTCTTCCTCGCGCGGTTGGGGTCTTTCCTTGCCGATTCCCATCTATCCATGGCCCTTTGGGCCATTTATATGTGACCCAAAGAATTCTATGGACCTGGGCTACACACTCATGGTCAGTGCTCAACCTACGATGGCCGGAGGTGGCCGTTTTTGCCAGAAAAGCTCGGCTGCTTGGCGGAACCCTAGGGTTCCAAACCTATAACTGAGCTTTTGGGCCTATTTCTGTGTTTTTCTAGAAAAGTTTCCTTCATGAAATTTGTTCAAAATGTCGAGACTAAGAGGACCAACTGGCCTCGTCGGATTTGGTGGATGGTGGGCGGAGTTATCATCAGCCGAAGCTTTTCTAGCAAAAATTCATTCTAGGAATTGGGCAGGGAATGTACAGAGGTTATGGGCCTCTCTGGGACACCCATGGGTGTCCTTGAGAAGCTCCATGGCTGCTGTAACAGCCCCCCAGCTCCCTTTTCACTTGCCATCATCAAAACCACCGAAAAATTGTTTCTCTCTCTCTCTCTCTTTGATTTTCTTCATTTTCAGCCATGAATATCCTTCTTTTTTGTTGGGTTTAGGTCGTGGGAGGTAGAGGGAGGTGCGTTCTTACCTTAAAGTGTGGTTTTGAGAAGCTCTTCTTCAAGCTTTCTTTTTTTCCCTTTAGTTTTCTCGGTTCCAGTTTTATGATTTCTTCAGCCAGCCTTATATAATTTGTTCGAACCATCTACAACCATTGAAAGTCACATATGACAGGTGTGCATGGCCAGGTGTTCGTGTGCATGCTGTGCAAGGTGTAAGGCTTGATTTCCGATGCGATAATGCTTTGAGGTCGATTACTAATTTGATCACGAATGATCTATTTTGGTTACTTTGAATTGATATGTTTCAAATATATTTGATCATGTATATATATGAAATGTATATATCCAGCTAGCATGGATGCAATCATTTCAAGGTTAGTGGATTTTGTTATGTCAAATTAAACCAGTGGAGCCTTGAACCGGTTTGTTTCTATTCGCTAAGCCTTGGGCTGGTTTAAGAGTCATGGTTAACATGGTTTTAGGCTGGTTTACCTCAGGTTTAAATATTATAGTGAGATGTGTTTAATAAGCGAATGAACCGGCTAAGTTCATATGTATAACCGGTTGAACCGATGCTTGCCTATAGTAGACCGGTTTAGTTAGATTTTTGGACCAGTGTGAGTTTAGGTTGGTTCATAGGGAAGGGTTTAGACCGGTGTGTCTACTAGGCCGACGTTCGATTCTTCGGTCCAAGGAAGAACCGGGCGTTGGTGTTCTGCTTTTATCTGTTAACAGGCAAGACAACGTGCCACAAATTGTGCAACATCTCTCTTCATCCCTTTCCAATAATATTGTCGCTTAAGTTCCTGATACATCTTGGTGTTTCCTAGATGGATGGTAAATTTAGAATGGTGTGCTTTTGATAGTATCTTTTGTTTCAACTCATTCTTGTTTACTACAAAATACCTTCCTTTATATCGAAGTTCACCCTTCTCACCTACAGTCTATTATGGATCTTTTCCTTCTTTTTTTACTTTTTCCTTTATCTCCTATACTTCTGGGCTTCCTTGCTGGGCTTGTTTAACTTCCTCTAGGGTTTGGGATCGGATTTGGAGACCACATAGTATTTCCTTTCTATATCCAAAGTCTTCATAGGATTCTAACACTTGAATAGCATTCCATTTATCTAATACAAGACTACTCATACTTCCTTGATTTTTCCTACTTAAGGCATCTGCTACAACATTGGCCTTACCTGGGTGATATTGTAAGGTGATATCATAATCTTCCATATATTCCACCCATCTTCTTTGCCTTAAATTTAAATCTTTTTTAGTGGTAATATACTTAAGACTCTTGTGATTAGTGAATAACTCGAACTTTTCTTCATACAGATAACAACTCCAAATTTTGAGAGCAAAGATTATTATAGCCATTTCTAAATCATGAGTAGGATAATTTTCTTCATGCCTTTTGAGTTATCTTGACCCATAGGTTACAACCTTCCCTTCTTGCATTAAAACACATCCCAATCCTTGATAAGAGGCATCCGTGTATACCACATATGGTTTCCCACTACTTGGAAGAGTAAGAATGGGGGTTATGGTTAATTTGTCATTTAATTGCTGAAATGCTTCTTCACACTTATCCATTCATACGAATCTCACTCCCTTTCTGGTTAGTTATGTAAGAGGGCCTGCTATCTTAGAGAATCCTTCCACAAACCTTCGGTAATACCCTGCTAATCCTAGAAAGCTTCGAATTTCGGTGACAGCAGAAGGTTTCTTCCAATCCATTACTGCTTATACTTTTGTAGGGTCTACTGATATTCCTTTTTTAGACACTACATGCCCTAAGAATTTCACCTCTTTCATCCAAAGGTCACATTTGCTTTGCTTGGCATAAAGCTAATGTTTCCTTAAGATCTACAAAGTTATCCTTAGATGTTCCCTACGAGTTTGCTCATCCAGAGAATATATAATTACGCCATCAATAACGATAATTACAAAACCATCTAACTAATCTCGGAATACTCTGTTCATCATGTCCATGAAGGTAACAGGTGCATTAGTTAACCCAAAGGGCATCACCACAAATTCAAAATGTCTGTATCGGGTTCTAAAGGCGGTTTTGGAAATGTCAGACTCTCTTATTCTTAACTGATGATATCCTGACCTCAAATCAATCTTAGAAAAATACGTTACTCCTCTGAGCTGATTGAACAAATTATCAATTCTCAGAAGGGGATATCTATTCTTAATGGTCACCTTGTTTAACTGCCGATAATCCACACATAATTGGAGAGTTCCATCTTTCTTTTTTACAAATAACACCGGTACTCCCCATAGTGAAGTGCTAGAACGGATATGCCGTTTCTCTAATAATTCGTCCAATTATACTTTTAATTCCTTGAGTTTTGCCGCTGCCATCCTATAGGGGGCAATGGATATGGGAGCTACTCCAGGGTGTAATTCAATTACGAATTCTATTTCTTGGTTTGGACGTAATCCAGGTAAGTCTTCTGGGAATACATATGGGAAATCATCTACTACTGGTATCAACTTTGTTTCAGGTTGAGTTTCACTTTCTTCCTTTAACATACTAAGGAAATAATAACCTCTTTCTGTCAACTTCTGTTGTTCACGAAGAGTTACCCTAGGTTGTACCATGGTTATATCTTTTTCCTCAGGAAAACACACCTCATCTTTACTTGGGTGCCATAAAATTAAAGTCTTTTGGCTACAATCCAAGATTGCTTTATTTTTTGTTAGCCAGTCCATTCCTAATATTAAATCAAACCCTTCCATATCTAATTGAATTAGATCTATTGTAAATTCATAAGTGCCTACCTGCAACACACTGGACAGACATCCCACATGTACCATTACTATTCTATCGGTAGGAGTTTGGATACCTAATGGTGTGGTTAACGGAGTGGTAACTAAATTTAGATGATCTACGCATTTTGTAGAAATAAATGAATGTGTAGCTCCTGAGTCAAATAATACGCTAACCCATGAATTGTAAAGTAAGATCATACCTTCAATCACCATACTAGAGGTTTCACCATTTTCTTTGGTTGTAGGGAGGGCTAACATTTAAGGTGCAATAGGTTGACTAGTCTATTTTCCCTTTCTTGCTCCCCCTTGATTACTCTGATTAAAGCTAGTTGAGGTGGGTGCCGGTCACCCTACAGTAGTTTGTTGGGAAGTTATGGTGGAGCTTACCGGAAAACTCCGAGTTGGCTGTACTCATGGTGGTACCAGATTGGTATTATTAATACTACTTCCGATCCTTATGGCGTGTGGGCAATTCCATCTCAGATGTCCTTTTTTATGACAGTTGTAACAGATTGGTCCGTCTTTCTAGGTTCCTTCAGGGTTTACTCCGACTCTTGTGAAGTAGAGCTGATATCAAGAATTCGATTGTCTAAAGTTGTTAACATTAGGGGAACCTCTTGAGGTTTGATTAAGGTCCCTCCGGTTTGAAGTTTGCAATCCATCTAACTCATGTTCTATGAGCATAGCTCGATCTATCACTTCAATAAATTGCTGGCCCATAAATGCTATTTCCCATGATCGAATTACAGGTCTTAACCGTTTAAGAAATCTTCGTGTTTTTCTCTCTTTAGTAGATATGAGATATGAGGCAAATCATGATAATTCCAAAAACTTAGCCACATACTGTCCTCCTGTCATATTGTTTTGCTGTAGTTGTACAAACTCTTCCATTTTGGTATCCTTTACTACTTCCCGATAGTAATGGTTTTGGAAAAGAGTTACAAACTTTTCCCATGACAAGTTTCTTACATCCCTTATTAGTTTGACGGAATCCCACCAGAAATCAGCCTCTTCCTGAAGGCGGTAAGTTGCAAATTCTACCTGAAATTTTGCCGGTGTTCCCACAATATCCAACACCTTGCGGGTCTGTTTAAGCTATCTTTATGCTATTAAGGGATCTGGTGCTCCAGTAAATTCTAGAGGGTTTTGCTTTTGAAATTCTCGTAGAAGTTTCGTCTTTCCATCTTCTAGGTTTATTATAAGCATTGCTATAGGAGTTACTACTGGTGGTGGTTGAGGAGGGGCAAACGGTACTTGCTATGTTTGCTATTGTTGCAGTAGATTAGTCATAGTCTGAAGACTTTGCAAAATTTGGTTCCACTAGTTATTGGTTAGGGTCTCGTCGTTTCCATTTGATTCCGCTCCTGCTGTTGTCCTTGTCATCTAAAATTAATACCATGGTTAGGCTGATTTCTATTATTGTATAACACTGTAGCATGTCTAGACGTACTATTCAGTACTATCACTTAATAGAAGTGACGAATAGATAAGTATAATCTATTACTAAACACAATAAATACATAAGTGCAGTGCTAGGTACAAATGGCAAAATGACATAGCACTAGTCGATCTCTTCCTCCTATCTACAGTGGTTAAAAATGGAGAGGAACAGATATAACTCACAAACTACTATAAACATACATAAGTCATACGTAGTATTTTATTTCTTTCTATTACACATCCTGTCTAACCAGTTCTCATACTCACATCCTCCTCCGGGTCTTCCTCACTTTCCGACACGTCTATAACTGGGGTACCTGATGTGGTAGGTACTACTGGGGTGGGTTTAGTCATCGGCACCTTGGGCATTAAGGGATGATATTCACGTAATGGTGGGTGATTCCCAGGAGGTGGTGCTGTAGGCGGGGCAGTCTATTGTCCATGTGAAGTGGGGTGAGGTGAGGGCAGATCAGGTTGTCCCTGTCCTCCTACAAATGGTAAATCTCTTGACAACTGCATACTAAGTATCAGGTGCTAGTACTCAGTAGGGCTCCTCATGATCTCAGAAACCTCTTGAGCTATTCCTTTCAAGGAGGTCACTCGATGGTGTACTACAGAATCTTGTAAAGCTCTAGGAAGATCCCCCCATCTTTGAGCGACCCACATAATCTCAGCGCGAAGAAACGCCTTAGCCTGGTTATGTGTCACAGTCCTACGGTTAGCTCTCATCTCACTTTCAACTTCTACCTAATGCATGACTACGTCATCCCACATAGATAAATTCATCTACACCAAATAGTTAAGGTTAGCACTCAATTGACAATGTATAATTTTCAGGATTAAGGATTTCGACAAGTGATAATATTAGCTCTCCCAAAAAGACCTAAAATTGTGTTCTGATACCAACTTTTGTCATGACCCATTTTATCTTCTAGATCAGGACAAGGGGTTTTATAAGGTAAAGATACATCATTCACATTCTTCCAAAATGATTATTACATCTAGAGAACATTATGTTTCTAGCAGAGATTCATAACTTTATTTTATGTACAATCCAAAATAAATATTAGAAAATTCCAACTGAACTGGGTGATTCATTTCTCATAATCATTTCCTTGGAATCCAACTGATGTCTCATTTCCTGAAATTTTTTCCATAAGATAAGAGTGAGCTGCAAAGCCCAGTAAGAATCTCATAAATTCTATAAAGCATAGGTTTAAATGCAATGCAGTAAAAAGATAGCATGACAAAAATATGACCCTTGTAATTCTTTTCTTTTTCATTAATATCAAGATCCTTGCAGGTATTTCTTGCTCGGGGCATCATCAAGCCCAGTGGACCCACCCTCGACCCTTCACCTCTTCAAGATAGTGGGGGCCCACCCATGATTATCTATCCCATATCAAGCCTAGCGAAGCTGACCCATGATCGCCCCAGATCAAGCCCAATCAGGTTCGCCCATGAAATTAACTTGGGGTCTTTTCTTTCCAGTTGTTCCACCCATATTCCTCCCCAATGATGCACGTATATAGTGAATGTAGTAATATAGTCAACAACATAAATAGCAGGAAGACGTAAAGTCAACATAGTAATTTGCAAGTTCTCTGATAAGAAGAAAATAAGCATGTATTTTAGAGAATGCATAAGTTCCTACCTTGATAATAGTCTGGGTAAGAATAGATACTCGTTTCACATATTGTTTGTGAAGGGAGAAAATACGAGTTTGTATGTCATAATTATCTAAGATTCTTGTAAATAGATGAAAGTGTCAAATAGTAAGGTTAGAGTTATTAGCAGGGGGTGGTTTGGTAGAATGGATCTTTTAGAATCCTCCTCGTCTCCCGTTAAGAATGGAATTGCCCGGGGTTAAAACCGAAGGGGATAATCTAAAATTTTTACTGAGAGGTCCAGTGACCCATACTCTCCCATTTTTGGGTTCCTCATATTATTTGAGGTATTTCGGAAAAATTTCAGATTTTTCCCTTTAATATTGTAATTTATATGATTTTCTTTGCCAAAACAAAGATATAATTCAACAGAAAATCATATAAATCTCTAAAAAATCCAGAAAAATAGGGAAAGGCCTCTTTGGGTGTCATAATCACCCCATAAAAATTTCAGGCCAAGGGAGTGTGGGACGCGCCCACACATGCCACCACCCGCGCGTGGGGGAAGGAAGGCAGTGCCTTCATCTTCTTCCTCGCGCGACTGTGGTCTTTCCTCGCCAATTCCCATTGATTTGTGGCCCTCCTAGCCATGCATGTGTGACTCAGAGAATACTATGGACCTGGGCTACACACTCATGGTCAATGCTCAACCTACGATGGGCGGAGGTGGCCGTTTTTGCTGGAAAAGCTCGGCTGCATGGCGAAACCCTAGGGTTCCAAACCTGCAACTGAGCTTTTGGGCCTCTTCCTATGTTTTTCTTGAAAATTTTCCTTCACAAAATTTGTTTGGAACGTCGAGACGAAGAGGACCCAACTGGCCTCGTCGGATTGGGTGGCCGATAGCCGGAGTTATCGTCTGCCGAAGCTTTTTCGGGGAAAATTCGTTCTAGGAGTTAGGCAGGGCATGTACAAAGGTTACGGGCCTCTCTGGCCACTGCAACAGTCCCCCCAGCTCCCTTGTCACTTGCCACCCTCAAAACCATCGAAAAATAGTCTCTCTCACTCTCTTCGATTTTCTTCATTTTTAGCCATGGTTATCCTTTTTTTTTTGCTGGGTTTAGGTTGTGGGAGGTAAAGGGAGGTGGGTTCTTACCTTAGAGTGTGGTTTTGAGAAGCTCTTTTTCAAGCTTTCTTTTTTTCCCTTTAGTTTTCTCAGTTTAGGTTTTATGATTTCTTCGGCCAGCCTTGTATAATTTGTTTGAACCATCTACAACCATTGAAAGTCACACATGACAAGTGTGCATGGCCAGGTGTTCGTGTGCATGGTGTGCAAGGTGTAAGGCTTAATTTCCAATGTGATAACGCTTTGAGGTCAGTTACTAATTTGATCACGAATGATCTATTTTGGTTACTTTGAATTGATATGTTTCAAATACATTTGATCACGTATATATATGAAATGTATATATCCAGCTAGCATGGATGTAATCATTTCAAGGTTAGTGGATTTTTTGATGTCAAATTAAACATGTGGAGCCTTGAACCGGTTTGTTTCTATTTGCTAAGACTTGGGCTAGTTTAAGAATCATTGTTACCAGGGTTTTAGGCTAGTTTAACTAAGGGCAAAATATTATAGTGAGATGTGTTTAATAAGTGAGTGAACAGGTTAAGTTCGTGTGTATGACCGGTTGAACCGGTGCTTACCTATATTAGGCCGTTTTAGTTAGATTTTTGGACCATTGTGAGTTTAGGTTGGTTCATCGGGAAGGGTTTAGACCGGTATGTCTACTAGACCGACGTTCGATTCTTCGGTCCAAGGAAGAACCATGCTACTAACTATAGACGATTTAATAGTGATACTCATCCGTTGTGTTTTAATTAGACATAAAAATGAAATGAAATAATTCTAGCCTTTTTAATGGGGATGCAATGCAGTCAAGAAAATTAGGGTGTTACAAAAAGTATGGTGTTCTCTGGTTAGAACTCATCCTCCTAAAAGAACGAATGCGACGGGGTTTGAATTTTTTAAATGGAATTGATTAGGGCTATTTGGAAAGGTCTTTGAAGTCGCCACTTAACATATTTAAAGATGTGCTAGGTCATCTGTACTAAGTAAAGCCCGAAGGTTAAACTTAGGTTTTGAAAAGTATTTTTTGAAAAACGTCCTCATGAGAGGGCTTTAGAAGGCAAGGTTGTTTGATAACCCTAAAAATGTTGAAAAGCCCTTTTGAAAATTGACTCCGATTTTGGTCTTTGAAACATAAATTCTTAAGTTTAAGGGTTGGTTACGTGTACAAAAGATGTCCTAAGACTATCACCCTACCCCACCCTTGCGGTACCTATATGTCTATTCACCTTTTAATCACCTAATTATGACTCACCGGTTACCTATGTTTAATGATATCCACTTAGAAAACATTTGAAAACAAAGTTTGAAAAAGAGTTTAAAAGATGGAATTGAGTTTGAAAAATGGCTATGGAATTGAGAATTTGAAAAGGGTTGTAGAATTGGAAATTTGAAAAAGGTTGTTACCGCACCCCATGAAGGGTTGCCTACGTACCTCCTTAAAGAGGATCAGGTCGGCCGTGTTTCGGATAAGAGTTTGAAAGAGTTGGAATTTTGAAATGGATTTCTATTTCTAGAAAGTTTTCATATTTAGAAAGTTTCCTTTTAAGGAAAGTTTGAGTTTGAAAGTGTTTCCTTTTCAGGAAAGTTTGACTTTGAAAGATTTCCTTTTCAAGAAGATTGGATTTTGGAAAATGTTTTCTTTTCAGGAAGCTTTGGTTTTTAAAATGTTTCTTTTTTAGGAAGATTAGATTTGGAAATTTTTTCTTAATTTGAAAAGATTGAATTTGGAAATGTTTCCTTTTCAGGAAGACTAGATTTGATTTTGAAATGTTTCCTTTTTAGGAAGACTTAATTTGATTTGAAAAGATTGAGATTTGATTTGAAAAGATTAGATTGGAAAAAGATTCGATTTGAGAATTTTGAAAAGATTTTAGTTCCTTTTTGGAAAAGATTTGTTTCTTTTTTTGAAAAAGAATTGATTTGTTTCCTTTCGAAAAGATTTGAAAAAGATTTGGAAGATTTGAAAGGGTTTGAAAAGATTTGGAAAGGTTTTGTTTCCTTTTTGAAAAAGATTTGATTCGCTTAATAATGGTAAGTTTGGATTGTTTCCAAAATGGGAGTAATAGATTTAGGGTTTAAATTTGGAAGGTTTGAAAAGGGAGTGATTTGAGGGATTTGAAATGGAAGGTTTTGATTCGATCGATTTTAAAAAGGAAAGCTTGAAAATTTAAGGTTTGATTGATTTTGAAATTAAGGATGTTGGGAGTTTTGAAAAAGCTATGATATTAGTTTAAAAATGGAAGGTTTCTAAGTTTGCAAAAACAAGATTTTCCTAGGATTGGACTTTCAGGTTTTAACAAACGAGAGTTTTGTAAATGGTTCGAAAATCGAGTCTTTTGAAAATATGTTTTAGGGCGTAAAACCCTAACTTGGATTTTAGACATCCAAATGAATATCTCTCTTTGCCTAAAATCATTCTAGCCATTAGAAGGCAAGAATCGTTATAGGCTCGTGACTTGAAAAACAATAAAGGCACGAGGCCAAAAATGTAGAACTTTTTTGGGTCGTTTTGAATATCACATATTTCTCGAAACAACCCTAATTATGAAAGGACTAGGATCATTTCGAGATCGTGTTTTTTTGGAAAAGAAAATAATATAGGCTATTAGAACCCATTTCAAATGTCACACTTTTCTAGGAAAACTCTAACCATAAAAAGGTCAGGATTAACCTAGAATTGTGGTTTTTGAGAAAACAACCTTGAAATTGATTTTTAGGGATAAAGAGATGACAAAAATGCAAATGTATGACAACAATAATAATGACATGAATCATACAAGGTTAGGTATTACCATATTGCAAGAGGGCCCTAAGGCCATGCCGTGAAGCAAGTGAGAGTCAAGAAGAGAGTCCCGATCAGTAGTCTCCTCCCACCCACTCTCGACATGGAATTAACGTCCTCTTGTTCTAATTATGCAAGAAGGGGGGTTTAGAGATAAGGGGTTAAAAATGAGAAGAACCTAAGTAGGCTCAGAGGAAGCGGAGAAAGTGGGGTAATACAAAAAGCAAAAGGAGGATTTACCTTGACTTCTTTCTTCTTTCATCAATGGAGGCTAGGGCCTTGAACTTTGGAAGACCTCGAGAGCTTCTGGCCAGTGGAGGATGGCCTTCAATGGAGCTTAGAAGCTTGGGCTTCCGAGCTTCAGACTAGGGTTCGGCCGCCGGGACTTTGAGAGAGAAAGAGAGAAGGCTCTGAAAGCTGTTTTAGCAGAGAGAGAGAGTTTTTGGAGAGATTGTTTTGACCCAAAATAGTGAGTGGGGAGGTCTATATTTATAATGCAAAATCAGAGAACTTGTGCGCCACTCTTAGTGGCGCACGCCTTAGGTTTGGCCGTGCACCACTAAGAGTGGCGTAAGCTCATTTATGAGGGTTGAAGAAAAGGCTGGATATGGGGCTTGTTTGATGCTAGTTGATTTCTAATTGGTTTTGATAGCCTGGGGGGTTGGTGTGCACCTCTAGAAGTGGCTTAAGGCTAAAAATTGGTCATACTTCACTTGAAGTGGATCAAGAAGGTTCTGGTTCGAAAAGGAAAGTGTCGGATGGCAAGCTCAACCAAAAATGGACTTAATACTCTAGAAAGTGCCCTGGAGGTTTCTGGTTTGATTCCCAGAGCCGGTGTGGCTGAAGAAAGTGAGTGAATGGAGGTCACCTCAATCTCGAGAGCTCCAGGGTTGACCAAGATTGACCAGGGTTGATCGAGTTGACCAGAGTTAACTAGGGTTAACCAAGGTTGATTGGGGTTAACTTGGGTTGACTGGGGTTGACCAGAGTTGACTGGGGTGTTGTCGATTTGATACCTAGAGCCAGTGTGATTTCTTAGGGCGTTTGGATGCGTAGGGGCAAAATGGTCGTTTTGACTAGGGAACTTTTGGGAAAGGACCGAAGTTGAATGAATGGCACTAGACATACCAGACCGTCTAGGGATGGCCTAGAAAGGTGGTCTTACCGTTTGAGGACTTGGGACTTTCTCAAAAAATGCACTGGGCTCGCTAGGGGCAAAATGGTCATTTTTCACCAAAACGGGCTACCAAGCATTATGTTGACCAATCTAGATCTAGTTTGGACTTTTGTCCAAGGAATTGGTACTTTCTTGGTGGATAGGTTTGAAAGGGCCTTACTGTCTTGAGGAATAAACTTTCTCGAAGGTCATGTCGGACTGGGACGGTCTTCTGTTCTTAAGGGGTTTGTGCTTTCTCAAAGAATGTGCCAGACTTGGACAGTCTTATGTTCTTAAGGTGTTTCTACTTTCTCAAAGAATGTTCTGAATTAGCAGACATTCTACATTAGCGGGCTAGCAGGCGCCAGAAGTGAACTGCTTTTTCATCTCGGGGACTTAGGTACTTTCTAGAGATGAGTGTGAAAGGGATTTTACCGATCTGGGAAATAAACTTTCTCGGTGATCATGTCGTACTGGATTTAATGGTCCTACCGTCAATAAGTGATCAACTTTCTTGAATAACGGGACAACTGGATTTGACTTTGAATTTGAATGGACTTATCGTCTTATGGAAGACGTGCCTTGTTGGATTGGATTGAGTAATGCACGAGGGGCATTCTGGTCATTTTGCCTCTATCAGGCCCATTGGGCCCGTGTAGCGATTGACAAATTGGATTGGATTTGGAGAGCTTGCTTGGGCTTGAGTATGCTTGTATAAGTACTTCCAGTCAGGCCAAAGATCACCAAGTGACCAAAATGGGGTGTTAACAAGCCCAACCAAGGTTAATAAACTTTAAGGCTCCAATTTCAAGACCACTAGAAGTCATCATTCAATTCAAAACCATTTTCATAGCATGTTTTCAAAAACCTCCTACTCCCTTGAGTTTCCAAAAACCCTAATTCAAAAGTCTTTTCAAATGCATCCATACTTTATCTCAAGAAATTTTTAAGAACTCTCTTAAACTTGTCGTAACAAAAAATGGCTACACACTTAACATTTTCAAAAAATATTTCCAAAATGTTTTCAATGCTCACATTCCTAAGGTGGTCTTAACCCTCTGATGGTTAAGTGTTTTCCATAGCTGTTTTCAAGAGTCACATCCTTCAAGTAATCTTAGGCCTTACATTTTTTAGGTTGTTCAAAGAAAGTGAGATATCAAGTAGGGTTTTATAACCCTAAAGTTTTCAAAGTCTAAGAGAAGTCTGTAGCCCATTTTCTAAACATGTTTTCAGAATCCATAGCCTTAAAGGAGTTAGTCTTTTCATAGCTAATTTCTTAAAGTTGTTGAGATATTCAACATACCTCTTATAAGGCATTCAAAAACCACTTTCAAAAACTTTTCAAAGATAAGTTCAAAAGATTTGTATTCCAATTCAAACTCCATTTTTAAAATCTCTAACCAAACTTTCAAACATTCCAAAACTCTGTTGAGTTGTTTTAAAACATTTCAAAAACTCCCTTGAGTTATTTAAAAGACCTTCGAAAACTCTCTTGAGTTGTTTCAAAAACTATTCAAAACTCTATTGAGTTGTTTCCAAAAATATTCCAACATTTTCAAAGACATTTCAAAAGCATTCAAGTTCAACTTTAAGAATTTTTCAAAAACACTCCTAGTCTAATATTTTAAAGGCACTTCAAAAAATCTCCAAATCCAAGTCAAAACTCTCTTGAGTTCAAATTTCAAAAACCTTCCAAGACTCCCATGAGTCTATCTTTAATCAGGCCCTAGTCTAAACTACGAATGACTTGATTCTCGCTAAATGAGATACGTAGGCAACCTTCAAATGGGTGCGATCATAACCATGTTTTCAAATCAAATCCCCTTTTCAAAAACTTTCTCAAGTCAAATGTCCATTTTCAAAACTTTTTTCAAAATTCATTTTCAAGTCAAACTATCTTTCCAAAACCAAGTTTCAAAAACTTCTAACTCTTATGAAAGCCGTTATGCATCATGCATCATTTATCTAAAAAGTGATGACCAAATCTCATTTTCAAAATTTTACAGTGGATACAAGTGGACTTCTAGTAACCGGTGATTTAAGTGAGTGAATTAAGGGTGAATAGACATTTAGGTACAGAAAGGGCGGTGATGACCTTAGGATATCTTTCCTACACATAACCAACTTCGGACCATAGATTTTATTTCAAAGAACAAAACTGGAGTTATGTTTTCCAAAAGGGTTTACAAACATTTTTAAAAGTATCTAAAGAACCTCTTTCCTAAAAACCTTCTTAGGAAGGGATTTCCAAAACCTTTTTGAAAAACCTAAGTTTAGTCATTGGATTACACTTAGTTTTTAGGTGACCTAGCACATCTTTAACTATGTTAGGTGCCGACTCCAAAACTTTTTCAAAAGCCCTTACTCCAATAAAAAAATAAGTTTTCCATTTCAAACCCCCGTCGTACTTGTCCTTTTAGGAGGGTAAGTTCTAACAGAGAGAGTACCGTGCTTTTCCAGAGCCAATAGGGCTTAAAGAAAAACCAGAGCGCGAAACTTTACTTAATATTGATGATGATTAATTATTATAAGTGAATTTAATTATGCTAATCAAGTGGATTACTGGTGCGTGGTAAAGCAAGGAGGTGCTAGGTAGGAGGCCTAACCTCAAGCCACCTAGGTGTGTGCATAAGATGTGTGTTTTACCATATGGTGAGGAGTGTGCTTCATTGCTAGCATTGTGTGTGTCTATGATGTGTGTAGATAGATACATGTTGTATCTATAGTTGGCTTCAAGTAAGGGAAGATAGAGAAGAGAGGTGCTTTTGTAGTAACTTGTGTTTAGCAAAGAGAAAGTGAGAGAAAATGAGAGAAAAAGGATAGAAGAGAAGAGAAGAGAAGAGAAGAGAATAAGAGGAAATTGAAGGGGAAAGTTGTGTACACTTGATTTGAGGTGGGGAATCTCAATACCATGCTTGCTTTATTACATTTCTATTGATTGTTGCATGTATAAGACTTTCCATGTCTTAGAATTGAGAATTAAAGTCCAAGGGGTTGGAATTCAAGATGGAAACCTAGAATTTTGCAAGATGTTCATGTTCTAATGTTTTGACGTCTTGTTTGAGACTTTAAAACTTCATTTTGGACTTTAGAGGACTTAGAATTGGGTTGTAGTTAAAGGGTAGACCTAAAACCATGTTTTGGATGCATCATTTTTTAACCAAGAAGAAGGCTAGGGAAAGAGGTGCGCCATGCGCCTAGTGGTGTAGTGGGTTGGAGAAGGACGCTAGGAGAGCGCCAAGTGGCATAGGTCTCTAGAGGGGGTGGGTGAGTGGCGTGCTAGAGGGGTGCACTGATGTGGTCTAAGGCAGGGCTAGCGCCCCTCTGGGCACACTAGAAAGGTCCTTGTCTATTTTGTCCTTTTTGTTTTGTATCTTAATTTCTCTACTCTCACATTGTATGGTTTAACCATTCGCGTTCAAGGATTAACGAGTGTCAATGCATCTCATTGAACTTCTAAAACATCACTTGAGTATCATTTCTTATATTTGTTCATTATAAGTCATGATAATACATATATTTCATAAATTTGATATGTAAATATGTGATAGGTTTGGAAGCGGATAAAGACACTCCAATTCTAGAGAATGAGAGAATTAACCTTACTTTCAATTCTAGAGAATGAGAGAATTAACCTTACTTTCTATAGTGGATTGAGGTGGGGATATAAGATATTTTTATTTCTACGAATGTCCTGTTATTAATTTTGGTGTTGATTGTGTGGAGATTTAAGATATTCTTACTTATATTGAATTGAATGTCCTATCATCTATGTTGGTGTTGATTGTTAGATTATAAGGTGGCATTGTATACAACAAACATTATGTGCATATCTCACATTGCACAGAGAAGATTTAGTCGACGTGGGACTAACCTAAAGAATATCACATGAGATATTCTTAGATAACAAGCCATCGATATATTTGGCCAATATTATCTAGAGGCGCGCACATATGTGGTGACATCAAACATTGCATCATAAGAGGCATTGCATTACATGAGGTATTCCTCATTGATATTGGTGGCAAGTGAATGATTATATATCGTTGAGATGTGGATTATCTATTGGAGGTTGACTCAGTATTTGTCTACATTCATTCTTTGTAAGTTTGATTATCTTTGTGACTACATTGACAATAGCTCACACCCACACAGATTGGTTGCAAGTATGATTGATGAGGTCCAGTCCGTTGCTGCTGATGTTGGAGTTGAGTTAAAGAGCTATGAAGAGGTCTACTTGTTGAGTCGTAGATTTGTACATGTTGTACATTTTGGGGATGAGAGTCTAATGGAGGTTTTTTTCATTACGATCTTGTAAATATTTGTGAGTTTAGATTAGTAGCCATCTTTATGTATGTAGATGTTTATAGGATGGTTTATATATAATAATATTGTTTAATTCTTATAATATTGTTATCTTTGGGATAGTTATGAGATATCGTTTCACAGGCGGGAGACCTTTGCCATTGAGCCCTAAGAAGGTGTTAATGACTTGTAATTAGGCGTGGGTGTGACAGATTGGTATCAAAGCTGTGGTTTGAGGCCAAGGTTTAAGACCAAGGCTATGTTATTGAGTTGGTGTCTAGAGTTACAGTGGACTATAGGGTGTTGTTGAGTCAGTTTTAGTTGATTGGAATATGTGGGTCATATAAATTTTATGTTCACCTTCAATTGATGCAAAAAAAATGGCACAAAGAGATCCACTAAGGGGAGTGAAGGAAGAAGCATCATTAGCTCTAGTTAGCGGGCAAGGATGCCAAGAACAGGCTACTCAGAATCCACTAGATGCAGCTGATAGAATGGCTAACATGTTGGCACAATATATAGAGTACCAGTCAACAAGGCCCACGCCGCGTGCTAGTACTTTGCATGAATAGTTCATGAAGCTTAATCCACCAGAGTTTACTAGGACAGCAAATCCATTGGTAGCAGAAGAATGGCTAAAGAAGTTAGAAGCTATTTTTAAGGTAATCACTATGATTGATGAACAAAAAATACAATTGGCTGCATTTATGTTGAGAGGGGAAGCTAGAAATTGGTGGGAAGCTACCAGGCGATTGTTAGATTCTCAGGTAGATGGGGTAGTTATTACTTAGAGGCAATTTGAGGAAACATTTAATGAACAATACTTTCCTCTCATTTGTAGATATCAGAAGGAGCATAAGTTCATTTCTCTGAGACAAAGAAAGATGACAATATCTGAATATGAGGAGCAGTTCATGACATTGTCTCAATTTGCATCCAACTTAGTGCGTACTGAGGAAGCTAAGTGTAGGAGATTTCAACAAGGATTGGAATTGAGTATTCGATCTAGAGTCTCAGCTTTTGAAATGATAAGGTATGCAGATCTAGTAAACAAAGCAAACATTGTTGAACATGATGTGAAAGAGATAACTAGAAGAAGAGAGCAATTCAAAAAGAGAAAATTTGATGTGGGGGTTGGCACTTCAAAGCAAAAACCATCGGAATCTACAGTGTTAAGTGGACAGAGTCAAACACAATCCAGTCAAAGATCGGGAAATCCAAGAGGTCATGGATCTTGGAGACCTCTAATGAGACCTTTCGGTTCTGGATTTTTTAGTGACAAAAGTGAAGGAATTGTCTATTACAGATGTGGAGTGACAGGATATGTGGTGAGAGACCATCCAAATCCATGGAGTGATAATGCTATCAATGTGGACAGCTAGGGCATAAAGCCAAGCATTGTACTCAGATCTTTACAATAGCTTCTTTTATGGGTAGTGTCACTAGTAGTGGCAGAGGAGCATCAAGAAGTACTCAATGGAGGAGAGGGACTACTTCTGAACCGCGAAACCAAGCCTAAGTGTATGCCATGATCCAGAAGGATGCTCAGGCAACTCATACAGTGGTAACAGGTATGATGTTTATGACTGGTAGAGATGCCTCTATAGTTTTAGATACTGGATCTACATATTCTTTTGTTTCTATTGCATTTAATGTGTGTAAACACCCCATTTTTTACCGCACGACAATCTACGCTCCGTCAAGACTTGTACTCAAGTCAATATGGGCGTATTCCAATCGAAATCAACTCTTTAGGTCTAATCCCGTCTGTCCATCGCTTCGCGGGCCCGCTAGACCCAAATAAAGGCACAATGACCAAAATGCCCTTAAGGGCATTGTTCTCTCCAATTCCAACTCCAACCCCTCTTTCGAGACAGTTTATTCCTCGAAACGGTTCTAAATCAGGCACATCTTTTCGAAGACGGTAAGTCCCATTTCCAATCCCTCTCTCGAGACAATTTATTCCTCGAGATGGTTCCAATCAACCACGTCTTTTCGAAGACGGTAAGTCCCCTTTCCAATCCCTCTCTTGAGATAGTTTATTCCTCAAGACAGTTCCAATCAGGCACGTCTTTTCGAAGACGGTAAGTCCCCTTTCCAATCCCTCTCTCGAGACGGTTCCAATCAGGCGCATCTTTTCAAAGGCGGTAAGTCCCCTTTCCAATCCCTCACTCGAGACAGTTTATTTCTCGAGACGGTTCCAATCAGGCACGTCTTTTCGAAGACGGTAAGTCCCCTTTCCCAATCCCTCTCTCAAGACAGTTTATTCCTCGAGACAGTTCCAATCAGGCGCGTCTTTTCGAAGACGGTAAGTCCCCTTTCCAATCCCTCTCTCGAGACAATTTATTCCTCAAGACGGTTCCAATCAGGCGTGTCTTTTCGAAGACGGTAAGTCCCCTTTCCAATCCCTCTCTCGAGACAGTTTATTTCTTGAGACGGTTCCAATCAGGGCCCCTTTAGTAACTTCCCGAGAATGCTTCTTATAGTATTCTCAACCTCACTCTATCTTTTCGGATCATTCCGAGTCAGTTCTGACAAACCCGGTACAAAATGACCGTTTTGCCCCTAGTGGGCCGGTCTCCTTTTTTGACCATACCGGCTCTGGGTATCAAACCGGTAATCCTCTGAGATTGCTCCTTATAGTATTCTCAACCTTTCCTTATCTTTTCGGATCATTCCGAGTCAGTTCCGGCAAACCCGGTACAAAATGACCGTTTTGCCCCTGTGGGCCGGTCACCTTTTCCGACCACACCGGCTCTGAAAATCAAACCAGCAACCTTTGGAAACATTCTGAATAATGTTTTCAAATTTCAAGTCTTCTTCTGGGACAGTCCGAGTTTGTCCCAGCAGCTTCTCGACCCGATTGACCATTTTGCCCCTAACGGCCTGGCCAACCCTTTCGACACATCTTGTCCTCATTTTTCAAGTCAAATACCTCCAGGACACTATTCTAAGTGTTCTTGCTCTTTTTTGGCCTTCCGGGTCATCCCCAGTCTTTCAAAATCCTTCCCGGACTTTCTGGAGTCACTTCTAGTAAAGCCAGGCTAAAGATTGCATGGTAGTCACTAGTACAGGCGCCCAAATCTAATCAAAGATACGTTGCTTGCCGACCTTAAATATTTCCTAAATGGCTGGCACCATTAGTAGTGGCGCCAAGCCAAAAAATGGCATAGCGCCACTCCTAGTGGCGCCAGTGTAAAGTTTGGCCTGGCACCACTGCAACAGGCGCCAGTATTGTCCAACCTCTATAAATACAGAGCCTCTTCCAATGTGAAAAGGATCCGCAAACTCAATCTAAAAATAATATAATTCAATATACAGAGCTCAAACACTCCTTAAACTCTAGCCTCCTTAGGTTTTCCAAACCCTAGCCACCATACACTAAACCCTAGCCTCCTATACACTCATACACACCCCCATACACTCATACACTAACCTTTAACCCTCCTTCGAAGACTTGAGGAGTTGTAATCTGAAGTTTGAAGATTGAAGGCGGCTCTTGAAGATTGAAGACGAAGATTAAGACAAAGACCGAAGAAAGCAAGGCTCGCAAAATAAACAAGATACAAGGTAGGTTCTCCATTTAAATTTCCGCACTTCCCCCTCTCTCTTCTCTCTCCTAACCCACTTGGGTTTTCTCTATTTTAATCCCCCATCTCTTTCCCCCCTTTTCTTTGCATGTTTGAAACAAGGGGACTCCCGGTCCATGTGTAGGATTAGACTATTGGAGAGTCACCGTGTCGGGGGCTTTCTTCTAGTCTAACCAGAGACCACGTGGGTTCGGCCCCCTTGATTATGTGGTGAAGCCTTAGCCTTGTATGTTCACGGCTCCAAATTTGCATTGTGCATATCATGATCTTGCATCTTCCAAAAACCGTTTTCAAAGTTGTCTTCAAAATCATTTTCAAACTTGTTTTCAAAATTGCATCAAAATTCCCTTTTCAAAAATTTGTTTTCAAAATCACAATCCTAGGGTAATTCTAGCTTTTCCATGGCTAGGATTGCTTTAGGAAAGTGTTATATTTAAAGTGACCTTCATGGTCCATATTTTTAACTCTTGTTGTTTTCAAAACCGCTTTCCTAAAGTGGTTCTAGCCCTCTTATGGTTAGAATTGCTTTAGGAAAGTGAGATGTTTTTACACCTTCCAAAAACAC
Organism: Euryodendron excelsum; assembly: GCA_033060915.1. NCBI lineage: Eukaryota > Viridiplantae > Streptophyta > Magnoliopsida > Ericales > Pentaphylacaceae > Euryodendron > Euryodendron excelsum. The sequence continues at coordinate 2,766,790 of CM065385.1, read as the reverse complement.
TCTCTTCAAAAATCTCTTCCTGAAAATCTTCTTTTTCAACATACTTCCCAAAAAGTCTTCTTTCCAAAATTGTTTTCAAAAACTCCCTTCAAAGATCTATTTTTCCAAGCTCCCTTTTTCAACCCCTTTTCAAAACGCTCTCTTCAAAGTCCACTTTCCAAAAACGTTCCCTAGGTCTCTTTCCTAGAAAAACTCTCTCCAAAAATCTTTCCAAAAACTCTCTTTCCAAAATCTCCCTTCTAGAAACTCTCCTCTAGGATTTTCCTTCTAAAATCTTTATTTCCAAAAACACATTTTCCAAAAACTCCTTCTCTTTAAAATCTATTTTCAAAAACTCTCTATTCAAATTCACTTTCCAAAAACTCCTCCCTAGGATTCTCTTCTAAAAACCTTCATTTCCAAAAACGTATTTTCCAAAAATCTCTTTTTAGAGCCCAAGTCAAGCCCTAGAACTCACAATTAGGAAACCCTAATTTTCCCTTCAAAAAACATAGTTTTCAAACTTTGCCCCAAACCTAGGTTTTCAAAACCTCTTGTTTTCACATCAAAACTATACATATTTTCAAAACCTATTTTCTACTCAAATTATAGTCTTCCAAATCTAAGATTAACAAAACTCCATCTTTTCAAATTCAAACCAAATCCAATCTCCCTGTTTAGGAAACTAGATCCTATCCTCCGTTTTTGGAAACAAAATCAAACATTCCCTTTTAGAAACAAAATCCAATTCCTTCCTAATCCAAATCTTTCCTAATTCAACTCCTTCCTAAACTTCTCCTTTTCTAAACCTTAAGTTTCTAAAACTTGAACATAAAAATCTTTCCTAAAATTCTAAAATTCAACCATTTCCTAATTCTACCTTCTTTTCAAATCTTAACTTTTCAAACCTAAGTTTTCAAATCTTTCCTAAACTCGAACCTTTCCTAATCTCAAATCTTTCTAAACTTCCAAACTTTCTAAATTCTAAACTTTCCAAAACTTCAACATCTTTCTAAATCTAAAACTTTTCTAAACTCAAAGCTTTCTTAATTCAAGACTTTCTTAAGTTGAAACTTTCTTAATTCAAACATTCCCTACTTTCAAAACTTTCCTATTTCAAAACATTCCAAAATTCAAAACTTTCTTAACTTGAAACTTTCTAAATTCTAAACCTTTCTTAAACTAAACTTTTCCTAATTCAAAACATTTCTAAATTCAATACTTTCCTATTTCAAAACTTTTCTTAAAACGGAACTTCCCAATTTCTAAAAACTTTCCTAATTCAAAACTACCTTAATTCGAAACTTTCCAAAAATAAAACTTTCCTAATTCAAAACTTTCCTAATTTTGAAGCTTTCCTAATTCAAAAACTTTCCTAAAATGACATTTTCCTAAAACGGAACTTTCCTAAATCGGACATTTCCAAATTCGAACCTTTCCCAAATCCAATCTTTCTTAAACTCTCGAGTCTTTCCTAAGTCTCATCTTTCTTAAGTCTAGATTTCCTAAACATCCATCTTTCCAAAACAAGTCTCAATCTTTCCAAGTTCTACTTTTTCAAATCAAAATTCAATCTTCTCAATTCCTAAATTCTAAATTCCAATTTCCAATTTTCTATTCTAAGTTCAATCTCTCAATCTTCTAATCCAATTTTCAATTCAATCTCTTTCTTTCAAATCAATCTCTTTTCAATTGGACTCCTGTCCGAACTACGACTGACCTGATTCTTCTAAAAGGATACGTAGGCAACCCTCATGGGTGCGGTCACAACTTCTTTCAAATTTTAAATTCTACCACATTTTCCAAATCTCAAATTCTACAATCTTTTCAAATCTCTAATCTATTTTCAAACTTCCAATTTCAAATTTCTATTTCCAAATTTTCAAACTTTTCAATTTCAATTCCATCTCTTCAAATCTATTTTCAAATCAAATCAATTTCAAATCAATCTCTTTCCAAATATGTTTTTCAATTCTCTTTCCTTGCACTTGCATATCATGCATCATGTTAGTTGCTTTTCAAGCATTGTTTTCCAAGGTGGATAGGATTGAACTATAGTTGGTTGAAGACTCTCATAGGTGAATCTAGGGTAGATTGACATGTAGGTACCAAAAGGGCGGGGTAGGGTGATGGCTTAGTGTGTCTTCCCTACACGTAACCAACCTCCGAACCTAGATCACTAATTTCAAAGACCAAAAAGGAATTGTTTTTCAAAAAGGGCTAAATGTTTTCCAAAGGTTGCTAAACAACCTGTTTTCTTAAAAATCCTCTCTTGAGGAGATATTTTCAAAATCATTTTCCAAAAACCCTAAGTGTAGTCTCCGGATTATTCTTAGTCTTTAGGTGACCTAACTCACCTTAATCAAGTTAGGTGGCGACTCCAAACTTTTTCCAAAAGCCCTTTATTTAAATCCATTTTCAATTCAAACCTAGTCGCACTCATTCTTCTAGGAGGGTAAGTTCTAACGAGAGAGTACAGCATTTTTCTCACTTATGTGAGTATTCATCGAGTGCAAAAAATCTGGGCGCGACAATGTGCATCTAGATAGGCCACACACTTTAATAACACACCATTTACTTGTATCAATACTGGTGGGAGATGTAGTATTAGTGGATGTGGTATATAAAGAGTGTGCATTGAAAATTAGGAAAAAAGAGTTGACTGTGTACTTGATTTCTTTGGCAATTCATGACTTTGATTTGATATTGGGTATAGATTGGTTGTCATCTTATCATGTCTTTATAGATTGTTTTAAGAAAGAAGTTGTTTTTTGAATGCTTAATGAATTAGAGTTTAGATTTTAAAGAGAGCGGGATGTAGTCCCTACTAGTTTGACATCAACTTTGGAAGCTAGGAAACTATTACAGAAAGGGTGTGAAGAGTATTTGGCTCATATGATTGATACTACCAAATTAAAATCGAAGTTTTTAGATATTCCAATGGTGCGAGACTTTGTGAATGTGTTTCTAGATGAACTTCTAGGAATTGTATCTGATAGGGAAGTGGAATTCTTTATTGAATTGTTGCTGGGGACTACTCCAATTTCTATTGCTCCTTATAGAATGGCACCAACAGAATTGAAAGAGTTGAAGACGCAGTTGCAAGACTTGTTAGATCGGGGGTTTATACAGTCAAGTGTGTCACCGTGGGGAGCACCAGTCTTATTTGTTAAAAAGAAGGATGGGATAATAAGATTATGTATAGATTATCGGCAATTGAATCAAATTACAATAAAGAACAAATATCCTTTGCCATGTATCAATAATTTGTTTGATTAGTTACAAAGAGCCAAAGTATTTTGCAAGATTGATTTGAGATCAAATTATCATTAGCTGAAGTTAAAGGATCAGGATGTTTCAAAGACTACTTTCCGTACTCAATATGGACAATATGATTTTTTGGTGATGCCTTTTGGAGTGACCAATGCTCCAACTATTTTTATGGACTTAATGAATTGGGTGTTTCAGTATTTCCTTGATTATTTTGTGATTGTGTTCATAGATGATATATTGGTGTATTCACACAATAAGGAGCATGAAGAACATTTGAGACTTGTATTTCACACATTACGAAAATGACAATTGTATGCCAAATTCAACAAATGTGAGTTCTGGCTTGATAGAATAGTATTGTGGGGCATATAATATCTAATGAAGGAATTTGTGTGGACCCAAAGAAGACTGAAGCTGTAATACACTGGGAACAACCGAATAATATGTCAAAAGTTAGAAGTTTCTTAGGTTAGATGGGCATTATAGAATATTCATTTAGGGATTTTCATCCATTACAGTCCCATTAACTAGATTGACTCGAAAGGATGTAAAGTTTGAATGGACTAATGATTGTGAGCGTAGTTTTCAAGAATTGAAGGTTAAGTTAACAACGGCTCCAATGTTGACTATTTATTCAAAGAAGGGAGATTTTTTGACATATAGCGACGTATCTCATCAAGGTCTTGGTTGTGCATTGAGCGAAAAGGCAGAACTATTGCTTATGCTTCTAGACAAGTGAAGACTCATGAGAGGAATTATCCTATCCATGGCTTAGATTTGGCAGTAGTAGTGTTTGCTTTGAAATTATGAAGGCATTATTTGTATAACGAGCTATGTAAGATATTCACAGATCATTGGAGTTTGAAATTCTTGTTTACACAAAGAGAATTGAAATTGAGGCAGTGGTAATGGATGGAATTGATTAAAGACTATGAATATGTTATCCATTACCGTCCAAGAAAGGCCAATATAGTGGCTGATGCTTTAAGTCGGAAGTCTTTGGGTAGTTTAGCATATATGAAATGTTATCGAGCATAACTGTTTGTAGAGTTGACATCTTTGGGAGTAAAGTTTGTCATGATAGGGGTTAATGCTTTAATAACACAGTTTCAAGTTAGACCTTTGTTACTTGATCAAATTCAATAATTACAATCTCAAGATCCACAACTAGTGAAGTATAGAAAGCAAGTGAAAGAAGGTATTAAAACTGACTTTGTTATTCATGAAGATAGTACATTGATGTTTGGGACTCATTTTTGTGTATCAGATAATCAAGCTTTAGAGAAAGTGATTCTTAAGGAAGCCCATCAATCTTTATATGCTATACATCTGGAAAGTATTAAGATGTATTGAGATCTTCGGAAAGTCTATTGGTGGCCTAATATAAAGAAAGAAATTACAGAGTTTGTGGCAAAGTGTTTGACTTGCCAACAAGTGAAGGTAGAACATTAGAAACCGCCAGGTTTGTTGCAACCTCTTCCTATTCCACAATAAAAGTGGGAGTATATTACTAAGTATTTTATGGTGGGACTATCAAGAACTTAAAGTGGATTTGATTCTATTTGGGTAATTGTTGGCAGGTTGACTAAATCAACTCATTTTCTACCTGTGAAGATTACTTATTCGATTGATAGATATGCTAAATTGTATGTGGATGAGATTATCAAATTGCATAGAGCACCGGGTGTCTATTATAGCTGATAGGGATCCAAGATTTAATTATAGATTTTAGCCTAGTTTACAGCATGCGATGGGTACTACTTTAAAGTTTAGATAACATTTCATCCTCAAACAGATGGAAAGTCAAAAAAGACTATTCAAACTTTGGAGGATATGTTGAGAGCTTGTGTGCTTGACTTCAAAGGAAGTTGGGATGAATATTTAGCTTTAAAGGACTTTGCATACAATAATAGCTATTAATCTAGTATTGGCATGGCTCCATTTGAAGCTTTGTATAGGCGACGACGGAGGACTCCAGTGTATTGGACTGATGTGGGAGAAAGGCAATTGTTAGGACCTAAAATGATTTGAGATACAAATGAGAAAGTTAAAGTTGTTCAAGAACATTTGAAAGTAGCATAGAGTAAACAAAAAATTTATGCGGATAACAAAAGAAGAGAGTTAGAATTTGAGGTTGGTGACCAACTATTTTTTAAAGTCTCTCCATGGAAAGGTATATTGAGATTTGGGAAGAAAAGAAAATTAAGTCCAGGGTATATTGGACCATATGTTATTGTTGAGAGAGTTGGTGCTACAGCATATTGGTTGGATTTGCCTTTAGAAATGTCTAAATTACATAATGTCTTCCATGTATCCATGTTACGGATGTATATGCTAGATCTGTCACATGTGTTAACTCAACAATCAATTGAATTGGAGCATGATTTATCTTATGTAGAGGAACCAACTCAGATTCTAGATCGAAGAGATCAAATTCTACATAACAATAGGACTTCGTTGGTAAATGTATTATGGAGAAGTCATTCAGTTGAGGAGGTCACATGGGAGAGTGAGGAGACAATGATGAATCAATATCCATATCTGCTTCAGCTTGGTAAGTGAATTTCAGGACAAAATTCTTAAAGGAGGGAAGACTTGTGAGACCTTACCATACTTAACATCACAATTAGCTTAATAGCATGCTTATGAGTGCATGATTTCCTTAATCGAAGAGCTTGATTGAAATGTTTTAATGAGAGCATGTCATATGAAGATTGATTTATTTTAAGCATAATTAATTAGCTTAATCATTGATTAATCAGCTTAATTAATATTCATGCTTAGCTTAATGTTAATGATGATTAATTATCATAAGTGAGTTCAATTAAACTAATCATGTGGATTAGTTGTGTGTGGTGAAGCAAGGAGGTGCTAGGTGGGAGGTTTAACCTCAAGCCACCTAGGTGTGTGCATAAGGTGTGTGCTTCATTGCTAGCATTGTGTGTGTGTGTGTGACATGTGTAGATAGATACATGTGGTATCTATAGTTGGCTTCAAATCAAAGAAAGAGAGAGAAGAGAGGTGCATGTGTAGTAACTTGTATTTGGCAAAAGAGAAAGTGAGAGAAAAAGAGAGAAAAATGAGAGAAAAGAAGAGAAGAAGAGGAAATCCAAGGGGAAAGTTGTGTACACTTGATTTGAGGTAAGGAATCTCAAGACCATTATTGTTTCATTGCATTTCTCTTGATTGTTGCATGTATAAGACTTTTCATGTCTTAGAATTGAGAATTGAAGTTTAAGAGGTTGGAATTCAAGGTGGAAACCTAGAATTTTGCATGGTGTTTATGTTCTAATGTTTTGAAGTCTTGTTTGAGACTTTAGAACTTCATTTTGGGCTTTAGAGGACTTAGAATTAGGTTATGGTTGAAGGGTAGAGCTAAAACCATATTTTGGATGCATCATTTTTTAACCAAGAAGAAGGCTAGGCGAAGAGGTGCACCCTGCACCTAGTGGCACGGTGGACTGAAAAGGGGTGTCAGAAGGGCACTAAGAGAGCGCCAAGTGGCGCGGGTGTTCGGATGGGGTGCGCCAGTGGAGCGCTAGAGGGGTGCACTGGCATGGTCCAAGGCAGGGCCAGGCCCGCTACTGGCAGGGTCCTTACCTATTTTGTCCATTTTTTTGCATCCTATTTTCTCTACTCTCACATCATATGGTTTAAACATTTGTGTTTAAAGATTAACAAATGTTACTACATTTCATTAATTTTCTAAAACATCATTGAATATCATTTCTTATATTTGTTCATTATAAGTCATGATTATACATATAATTTATAAATTTGATGTGTTGGTGTATGATAGGTTCAGAAGGTGATAAAAACACTTTAATTCTACCGAATGAGTGAATCAACCTTACTTTCTATAGCAGATTGAGATGGAAATATAAGATATTCTTATTTGTATTAAATTAAATGTTTTGTTATTAATGTTGTTGTTGATTGTGGGGAGATTAAAGATATTCTTACTTATATTGAATTGAATGTCTTATGAGGTGACGTTGTATACAACATACATTATGTGCATATCTCGCATTGCACAGAGAAGGTTTAGTCGATATGGGACTAACCTGAGGTTTAGTTTCGTGGGACTAACCTAAAGAATATCCCATGGAATATTCTTAGATAACGAGCTATCAATATATTTGACCAATGTTATCTAAAGGTGCGCACATACGTAATGACATCAAACATTGCATCACAAAAGGCATTACATTACATGAAGCATTCTTCATTGATATTGGTGGCAAGTGAATGATTATATATTGTTGAGATGTGGATTATCTATCGGTGGTTGACTCAGTATTTTTCTACATTCATTCTTTATAAGTTTGATTATCTTTGTGGGCACGTTGACAATAGTTTGCAACCACATAGATTGTTTTATAGGTATGATTAATGTGGTCCAGTCCACTGCTATTTATTTTGGAGTTAAGTTGAAGAGCTATGAAGAGCTCTACTTGTTAAGTCGTAGATTTGTACATACTGTACATTTTGGGGATGAGAGTATTTGTGAGTTTTGATTAGTAGCCTTTTTTTATATATGTATGATGTTTATGGGATGGTTTATATATAATAATGTTGTTTAATTCTTATAAGATTCTTACCATTGGGATTGTTGTGAGATATCTATTGTAAGTAGGAGACCTGTGTGATCACACTCGCCCTAAGAAGGTGTTAATGACACCTAATTAGGAGTGGACGTGACAATAGCTCTTTATACTTTCAAAGCTCTCTAATAAATGAAGAACTAGTGTTTCGCAATTCGAAGAAATATTTCATCAATAATGGCATATTAATTAAGATCACACACTAAAACGGGTCAAAGTAAAGGTTTGCGAATGAATGAAATCAACAACGACTCCATGGCTCAAAAGACAAAAGATGGCCTAAAATCATCTCCAAAGTATACATGAGTAAATCTTATAAGAACACAAGTGTCAACATTGATACTCAAAATCTACCACATGAACCAAACACAAACATAATGAAGTGATTTAAAGAGGTGAGAGCCAAGAAATTTTCCTTGAGTAATTGTAATCCCTCTACAAAGACGGGAAATAGTCCTAAAGCTCACAAGGTAAGATCTCCACTTATATAATGCTAAGAATGCATAAGTTAGTACATATGATGTTGTATGACACGATTTGTACTAAAAAGGGGGTAATCTCCTCACTTATGTGTACTTGTTATGAAATCTCACTATGCATCAAGATTAAGGATGAATTATCAATTAAGCTCAAGTATAATAATGATTAACACTCAACTATCCCATAATAAAAGATTACGGGCCCGTTGGTAAAGCTTTTTTTTTTTAATTTTTTAGTTATGCTTTTTTGGTTTACAAGCAAAAAAAACTATAATTTTTTTTATTTTTGTGCTTTTATAAGCTAGAGATAAGCAAAAAAACAAAAAGCAAAAAAGCTAAAAAAAATTGGCTTTTTTGCTTATAAGCTAAAAAAAAAAGTTAGGTAAAAAATCCTTACCTCAAGGCCCTACATCTCATGAATATGTTATGGTCTCAAAAATGAGTTATCAACACTTCCACCATGAATAACTAGAGATAATAATGAAAATTATGGAAAGATGTGTCAAAATAGTCGAATAAAGTGCCAAAACCAAAAGATACTTTCAACCTCTACCAATGCTCCCAAATAGTCAAATGAAAGCCATACAATGTAATGCCTGAGCATAATCAATTTTTGCAAAGAGATCGAAATATAACAAAAGATATATACAATAAAGCCAAAAAATGGCATCCACTATAAACAATAGAGTTTTAGATACAACAAGTGATATACATGCTCATACAAATGTATCTCAACCATATCTCTAACTAACTGAAACCAAATCATCATCATCTTCGGGAAGTGGGGTAATCTGCCTCTGAAGATGCCCTCAAATCTCATCCAGGACTTAACCTTAACACTGTATCTCAGCTCTAACCTCCTCTTGATACTTAGCCTGAGTAGTCTGGAAGGCTATCAGATGCTGTGCATACTCTATCTGAGTGGATTGGAAAGCCACCACTCCTTGAAGCCCCATGATAACAGTGGTTTGCTACTGGATGACTATGCTCTGCTGATCCACCAACTGAGCTAATGCCTGAAGTGTGGGGCCCTAGTTAGCTGCTAAGGTTGCTCAACTGCTGAACCATCCTACTATTGTTGGGCCCACTGAAGTCGACTCTGAATACAAGGTAGCTGACCCTCAGCACGATGCTTGAAAGATAACTCAATTGGCTGCATCGCTGGAAGGACTATGACATCTGCTGGCGGTACACCAACTTTCATGATGAGCTCAGTAAGAAAACTAGGGAATGGGATACAGCCCTAGGGTCTAGTGGAGACTAGAACAACTGACCAAGCTCATCACGATAATACCATGGGTCAGTTGTTTTGGAATCCATTTTGATGAAAACTCAAGAGAGCATACGTTTTGAAAACCAATATAGATTAGGTAGTTTTAGAAATCACCTTTAGGAAAACTCAAGAGACCATGGATTTTGACAATCTCTTTTGAAGATGGTGTTTTAGAAAACCACTCGTAGGGTAGTAAAACCACTCTATTAAATAAGGGTTCATATGATTGATTTGATGGAAATCAGTCAAGAGAGGGCTTCCTTAGGACTATTCCAACCTCAAAACTCTAGAGAGTAAAATTATTGAAAACCTCCTTAAAGGAGGGTTGTTTTGAAAGTTTTGAAAGCATTGAAAACCTCCTTTGGAAACTTAAAAAAGGTTATAGAATTGAAAATTTAAAAAAATGTCATGGAATTGAAAATTTGAAAAAACATTTGACCACACCCATGAGGGTTGCCTACGTATCCCTTTGTTGGAAATCAAGTCAGTCATAGTTCGGACTAGGGGTCCGATTGAAAACAAACATTTTGAGATTGTTGAAAAGTTTAACTTGAAAGGTTTAATTTGAAAAGGATTTGATTTGAACTTTGAATAGAAGATTTGAAATTAACCTTGGATTTGAAAAGCTTGAGGATTTGAATTTGAACTTGAGAATTTTTTAAATTGATTTTGATTTGGAAAGATTGAATTTTGAAGGGGAACTTAGCCTTGATTTGGAAAGATTGAGTTGAGATTTGAAAACATCTCGATTTGGATTTAAGTTTGAAAATCATCTTGATTTTGAAAAGAGTTTTAGAAAAGTCTTTGAAAAGAGTTGAAGCTTCCTAACTTTAGGGTTACGTTGAACTAGGGTTTAGGTAACCTAGGGTTGAAGCATGTAATTGAATTGGAAAGGTTTGATTTATACTTAAAAAGTTTGATTTTAGAAAGTCTTGAATTAGGAAAGTTTCATTTTAGAAAAGTTTTGGATTAGGAAAGCTTCGGATTGGGAAAGTCAAATTTAAGGAAGATTAAGAAAGGATTTGATTTGACTCAGAAACACTTGACATGGAATGGTTGGAAAATATTTGACTTGAATATTTGGCTTGAAAGAATTTAGAAAGTTAGGGTTTAGAAAATATTGAATTTTGAAAATCTTTGAATTAGGAAAGTTCCATTTAAGAGAGATCTTAATTTAAAAAATGTTTGAACTTAGAAAGATTTGACATTTGGAAATAAGATTTGAAGGTTTGAAAGTAAGAAAGTTTTTGAATTTAGAAAGATTTGATAAGTTGAATTTAGAACTTTGAGATTTAAGAAGACTTGAAAGAAATTAAGAAATATTGGAATTAGGGAAGATCAGAATTAGGAAATATTTGGTAGTTCAAAATTTAGAAAGTCGGGATTTGGAAAGGTTTGAAATTAGGAAATATTTGATTTCCATTTCCTAAGGTTGAAGGTTTGATTTTATTTCCAAAATAGATGATTTGATTTTGTTTCCAAAATAGGAGGATTTGATTTGGTTTCCTGAATTGAAAGATTTGATTTGATATGGAATTGGAAAGGTTGAGTTTTGAAAATCTTGAATTTGGCAATCTATGATTTGGTATGAAAAGAGGTTTTAGAAACCTATGATTTGATATAGAAAATAGTGTGGGAAACCTATGGTTTGAGGCAAAATAGGAAGTCATGATTTTAAAAAAGGGAACTAGGGTTACCTAACTACGGATTCTAGGTCTTGACTTGGACTCCAAGACAAAGAGTTTTTGGAAAGTAGATCTTTGAAAAATGTTTTTAGGAAGTAGATTTGCAAAACTACTTGGAAATGAGGTTTGAATATGGACTTTTACAACTCTCTTGAATATCTCACTTTCCTAAAACGATTCTAACAATGAAAGTTTTAGAACCATTTTAGGGTTGTGATTTTGAAAACAAATTGGATTTGAAATATGGACCATAATGATCACTTTGAATATAACACTTTCCTAAAACAACCCTAACCATTGAATGGCTAGAATCCTCCTAGGAGTGTGATTTTGAAAACAAGTTTGAAAGAAAGAAGTTTTGAATGCAAGTTTGAAAACAACTTTGAATGCAATTTTGAATGCAATGCATGAACATGATAATTACAATGCAATAGGGTCGTGAACATACTAGGCTAGGCTTCACCACATAATCAAGGGAGCTGAATCCACACCATCAAAGGTTAAACTAGAAGAAAGCCCCCAGCATGGTGACCTTCAACAGCCCTTACTAAGCATGAACCGGGGAATCCCTAGTTTCAAGTATGCAAGAAGAGGAGGTAGAAGATGAGAATTAAGATAGAAGAAAATCCAAGTAGGTTAGAAGGGAGAAGAGAAAGGGGGGATTACATAAAAGTAAATAGAAAACCAGTCTCGTATTCTTCTTGCTTTGATTACTTGATTTGCTTTACTTTACTTGAACCTTGAGAGCTTTGAAGTTGTCATACTTGAGTCTTTAATAGATATTTAAAGGCTTGTGTTTGAGTGTATATGGTGTATAGAGGCTAGGGTTTGAGTGTATGGAGGCTAGGGCTTAAGGAGGCTTGAGAGAATTAGGATTTGGAAAGATTTGAAGCTCTATTTTTGGAGAGACAAAGTTTTTGGACTGGATTTACGGACACTTTTTACGCAGGGGGAGGGTCTGTACTTATAGGCAATTAAAACAACCTTAGAGCCTATTGCAGTAGCGCCGAGACAAACTTTACATTGGCACCACTACTAGTAGTGCCAGCCACTTAGGAAAGTTTTTAGGGCAGCAAAAAATGTATCTTTTGACTCTTGGGACGTAAGGCAAAAGATTTGGGTGCCTATCCTAGTGACTACCATGCAATTTTTGGCTTGGCTCCACTAAGCGTGACTCCGGAAGGTACAGGAATAATCCGAAAGGCCGGGGATGGACAGGAACCCTAGAAAGAGTGTCCCAAAGGTAACGAACTTAAGAAACAATACTAGGATATTTGAAAAAGTCAACCGGCCAATCAGGGGCAAAATGGTCGTTTTGCATTGAGCTTGTCGAAATAGACTCGGAATGATTTGAAAAAGTGTTAAAAGATTGATAATACTATTAGAAGCATCCTTAGAAGGTAACCAATTTGATACTCAGAATCAGTATGGTTCCCAGAGGCGATTAGATGCCTAGGGGCAAAATGGTCATTTTGATCGAATGGTCTCGAAATTGATCCAGAACCGACTAGAAGGCACTTGGATATGCTAGATTATCTTTGGGACAATCTTGAAAGGGTGGACTTACCGCTCTGAGGACTTAGGTAAGCACTGCCACATGAAAAGGTCATGAACCACTCCCATGCATGCATACAAAGAGAAAACGAAGACCTTTACCAGGTACACCAAAGAGAAACCCTAACAAAATATACTCTGAATAACCATATTATCTTGAATCTAACTTCACCATCAAAGAGTCCTTGGCAGACACCACACCGGTATGTTTAGAGCAGGGGATCGTGCGCCTACGGGAGAGAGCTCGTCAAAGACCTGGGGGCAAGACCCATGAGATTACTGCACCATCAGCTGGCGCCGTCTGTGGAAACGACTATTCTCGTATTTTTTATGGTCTTGACTAGGTTTGGAATTAGTACTCACCCCCAAAAAAACACAATGGAGGATTGAAGTGCACAGAAGATAGCAGCCATCTAGAAGATGGTGGCTGATATGATGGCCAACATACAACAGTTGGTTCGCTAGAACACAGAGTTGCTCCAACGAGTTCCAGCTCCGTCCAGATGGGTTCCACTGCCAATTATCCTGCCGGTGGTGGAACAGGAGGATCGAGAGGTTGATGAAGAACGTGTCATCCTCCAAATGGCAATGGCAACGGAAACGAAAATGGAGGACGGGTATAGGACCCACTCCTATGGCATGAACACCATGTCAAAGAAGCACAAACTAGCCATGTAGTTCAATCAAGAATAGAGATGGTAGGAGATAAACTAGAGAATATCCCAGTGTGGGATGAGCAAATGAGGGCCATGCAAACCCAAATGGCTGGAGTCCTAGTGGTTGTTGAGGCCAAGGCTCCAAACACGGTCGACGCACTCATCGGCAAAATAGCTTCATCATTCACCTAGGCAGTGATGGACCATCCACTTCCCTTGAAGTTCAAAATGCCAATGGTGGATACGTTCAATAGTTTCAAAGACCCAATGGACCACTTGGAAACTTTCGGAGCGCTCATGCACCTGTAAGCGATGCTAGATGAAATCATGTGTAGAGCCTTCCCTGTTACGTTGAAAGGTTATGCATGGACCTAGTTCAACAAGATCAAGCCAACAACGGTCGCCACCTTCACCCAACTTAGAGAGCTCTTCGTGAGCCACTAGATTGGAGTGTAGAGGCAACTAAGGCCAGCTGTGCATCTGTTTATTGTGAGGGGGAGGAAAGAAGAGACCCTACCCGAGTATATAGGAAGATTTAATCAGGAAACGCTAGTGGTGGACGACGTGGACGACAAGGTAGCCATCACTGCGTTCATGAGTGGTATCAGAACCAAAAAAATCATCTTCTCTTTATCGAAGAGGCCGCCTCAAGATATAGCAGAATTGATGCTTCGGGCTCAAAAGCACATGGATGTAGAGGATGTGATAAGCACCAGGCAGGAGAATGATGGAGGGAGCAGTTCGCACTCTGACAATAAGAGATCGATTAGTACCTCGAAGGAGGAGAGGGAAACAAAGACAAACCGGAATAATAACCAATCGCACAACCGGGAAGAAGATAAATGGGAGTGTTATCGTGAGCTCAACCAAACGTTCACCCCCCTTACAACGAAGCTAGCAAATGTCCTGATGGAGATAAGGGACGATCCGGTGCTAAAGTGGCTAGGACATCTGAAGATGCCCTTGCACCTGCGGAACAGAAAATTGTATTGCGATCACGGCCATGATATAGAAAATTGTATTAACTTGAAGCAACAAATTGAGAGTTTGATCACGTAGGGCAGACTTGGCTGGCATGTTGCAAGTTGAGGTCGAGAGTAGCAGAATCAACGTAGTCCAGCTCAAGCATAACCCAACAACCAGCTCATCAAAGAAATAAAGGTAATAGCTGCAGGGTTTATTGAAGAAAGCGAATCTTTTTCAACACAAAAAAAGCACGTTTGGCAGATCTGAACAGGGATAGAAGTAATGCTGGTCCAGGCACCTAGCAAGAAGTCAAACACAAAAGGCCCCATGATTACATTTACAGAATGAGAAGCTGCTGAGCTCCACCAACCTCATGACGACCCCCTGTTCATCCTGTTGATCATCTCCAACTTCAAAACCTGGAGAGTTCTGATCGACAGTGGGAGCTTGACCGACATTCTTTTCTTGGGAGCCTTTGAGAAAATGCAAATTGGTAGGGAGAAGTTGCAACCCTACAACTCCCCCCTGGTTGGTTTCACTGGGGACCGAGTAATCCCCCTCGAGTCCATCGTCCTACCGGTGACCTTCGGGAAGGAGCCCCATCAAGCAACGAAGATGATCCACTTCTTGTTGGTGGATTGTCCATCAGCCTACAATGCCATTATCGAACGAACAATGCTGAACCAATTCAAAGCTGATCAAGTTTTCGACCGAGAAGGGGATTGGGTGAGCACGAGGCGACCAAAAAGAGGCTCGAGAATGCAACATGGCTTCCCTGAAAGGGGACGTTAGCAAAGAAATCTTGGTGACCAAAGAGCTTAAGCTAAAGGATGAGGAGGAAGTTAGAAGGGGTGAGCCGGCAGAGGAGCTCAAGGAAGTTCCTGTTGGGATACGAGGGCAAAATCAAACAGTCAAGATCAGGGCTACCGCCCCTTTAGAGCTAAAGAAGGGATTACAGAGCTTCCTTAAGGAAAACCTTGACATGTTTGCTTGGTCCCATGAGGATATACCCGGCATAGACATAAGAGTAGCGGCTCACTACTTAAAAATTGATCCCTTGGCCAGGCCGGTCAAGCAGAAGTGGAGAAACTTCGCTCCAGAACGGAACGATGTAGTGGCAAAAGAAGCCGAGAAGCTGGTCAAAGCAAAGTTCATTTGGGAAGTACAATACCCTGCCTAGCTCTCCAATGTGGTCATGGTGAAGAAGTCCAATGGCAAGTGGAGAATGTGCGTTGACTTTACCGACTTGAACAAAGCATGCCCAAAGGACAGTTTCCCTTTGCCCATAATTGATCTTCTCCTATATTCCACCGCAGGATATGAAATGTTGATCTTCATGGATGCTTTTTCAGGATACAACTAGATCCAGATGGCCGAGCACGACCAGGAGCATACGACCTTTATCACTGACCGAGGGCTCTATTGCTATAACGTGATGCCATTCGGACTGAAGAATGTGAGGGCAACATACCAATGGCTTGTCAACCTCATGTTTAAATTTCAGATTGGGCGCAATGTGGAAGTGTATGTGGATGACATGTTGGTGAAGAGTAAGAAGACCACCAGCCATCTGCAAGATCTAAAGGAAACATTTCAAACGCTGCGCAAGTATCAAATAAAGCTCAATCCAGCTAAATCTACCTTCGGTGTAGCCTTAGGGAAGTTCCTGGGTTTTATGGTGTTGCACCGAGGGATTGAGGCGAACCCAAAGAAGATCCAGGCCATGATCGACATTCAGGTGCCCAGGATAACGAAGGACGTTCAAAGGATGGCAGGGCGTATAGCAGCTCTGAACAGGTTCATCTGTAGATCCACTGACAAATGCTTGCCCTTCTTTAGGATCCTGTGTAAGGCATTTGAGTGGACCGAAGAGTGTGAAGCGACTTTCCAGCAACTCAAGCAATACCTGAACTCGGTTCCACTGCTTAGTCAAATCGTCCATGCGGAAGAACTGTATTTGTACTTGGCAGTTTTGGCAACAGCAGTGAACTCAGCCCTGGTTAAAAAAGAAGGAGGAATCTAGAAGTCAGTGTACTATACTAGCCGGGCATTGCAAGGGGCAAAGGAAAGATACCCGAAGATGGAGCTTATGGCCCTAGCCTTGGTGAGAATGGCTCGGCACTTGAGACCTTACTTCTAAGCTCACATGATAGTGGTCCTCACAGACCAACCTTTGAAGAACATCCTCCATAAACTAGAGACATGGGGACATTTGGTAAAGTGGTCGGTCGAGCTTAGCCAATTCGACATCCGCTACCAACCCTGACTAGTGATTAAAGAACAGGTTGCTGCTGATTTTATAGCAGAATTCACTAACCCCCCCACTGCCCCACCAGAAGATGACCGCATTGATAGCTATTGGGTCTTAAATGTTGATGGCTCCTCTACTGACAATTCAAGTGGTGTTTGCGTAGTCCTTGTCACCCCTAACGGTCACAAGATTGAATACGCTCTATGCTTCAAGTTTCCCACCACTAATAACATTGCAGAGTACGAGGCCCTCATCGTCGGACTTCGAATGGCTCAAAGAATGGGGGCCGAAAAGATCATTATGCGAGGCAACTCTCAATTGGTGGTAGAGCAAGTATACTTGTAGAAACCCCCTTTAGATAATCATTAAAAAATCACTCACATTCAATCTAACAAGCACTAAAATGCAAAAATAACGTTAGTACTATGTTCAAAACAAATCAAAACATCAATTTCCACTGCTCACATGGGTCAAACGGAATTCTACACATCAAAATTGACATAAAATCGAAAACTCACCTCTTGAAGTTCTCTAGCAAAATATTCTCTTTCGGCGACTTTTCTGGCAACGAGGTCTACTTCCGGTAATTCCCTGTGATCCCTAAGAAGTATTCCTTCAATGTCTAGGTCGGTTTCCTTACAATGCCTCTTGGTTTTGTGAAAATCCTTCAAATCCCGCAAGTGTTCGAACCAGAAAATGCTGCTGGTTTTGATCCCAAGCCTGGTGCCACTAGCAGTGGTGCCAAGCCAATTCCTCCAAAAGAGCCACTAGTAGTGGCGCCAGTTCCAAATTCTGGGCAGTTTTGCCATGTTTCCCGCCAAAACTCGATTTTAAAGGCCTTTTGGGCCCAATATCCATTTTCAAATCTCCGTTTGCAAAAAATTTTTGAAGTCTGTCCCTCCGACCGTCTCATGGTCAACATGAGACTCTTACTCTATCGTTTTTTGTCTTTGATAAGCAAAGACAGAAAAAGAAGGGCAGCTGTAAGCACCCCATTTTTGCCCGCTCGGCAATCTCTAGTCCATCTAGACTTGTATTCAAGTCAATATGGTTGTATTCCAATCTAAATTAACTTTTCAAGTCTAATCCTGTCAAATCAATAGCTTCGGAGCCCATTGGGCCCAAATAGAGATAAAATGACCAAAATGCCCTTAGGGGCATTGTTCGGTCAAATTCCAATAGGCATGTATTTCCGAAGATGGTAAGTCCCCTTTCCAATTTCAATTTCAATTCTAATTCTAATTCCAATTAAATTCGACACACCTTTTGAGAAAGTAAATTCTTCGAGGTGGTAAGACCATCCAATCCAGCACATTTCTGAAGAAACTCTTCGAAATGGTAAGTCCTTTCAAACCCGTTGATCGGAACGAGACCCCAAATCCCCTAGATGGTAGAACGGTGCACCTTTGGCGCCTGCTAGCCGCCAATGAAAAATTGTCTATTTCGACACACCTTCCGAGAAAGTTAATTCCTCAGGCGCTAAGTCCACCTAGCAGCTTCCAGACATTAAGCAGTTTCTGGAATGATCGCGACTCGTTAGAGTAACGAAAATACTCGTAAACATCGCAACCGTCAGAGTGACGGAAACACTGGCAAACATATCGATATAAGGAATTGCCAACAAACCTATATATCACGGGACCACCGTCAGAGTGATGGAAACACTCAAAACTCAGGTCAACATCGGTGCTTGCTAGCCCACTTCGATGAAAAATGACCAAACTGCCCCTAGGGCCATTTCTGGCACATTTTTTGAGAATGTTCCTAAGTCCTCAGAATGGTAAGTCCACCCTTCCAAGATTATCTTAAAGACAATCCGGCATGATTAGGTGCCTTCTAGTCAGTTTCGGGCCAATTTCGAGACATTCCGGTCAAGATGATCACTTTGCCCCTAGGCATCCAAACGCCCCGGGAACCACACCGGCTTTGGGTATCAAACCGGTAACCTCTTGAGAATTCTTCTTATAGTATTCCCGACCATCCATTATCTTTCCGAATCATTCTGGGTCAGTTCTGGCAAACACGGTATAAAATGATAGTTTTGCCCCTGGTGGCCAGGTCAACCCTTCTAAACACACCGGCTCTGGGTAACAAACCGGTAAGCTCCTGGGACATTCTAAGTAATGTTTTCAAACCTCAAGTCTTCTTCAGGAATATTCTGAGTCCATCCCGGTAGTTTTTCGATCCAGTTGACCGTTTTGCCCCTAATGGCCCGGTCAACCCTTCCAACACATCTTGTCATCATTTTTCTAGTCTACTACCTCTGGGGTATTGTTCTAAGTGTTGTTGTCCCTTTTCGGCCCTCCAGGCCATTCTCGGCCCTCTAAATCATTTCCGGACCTTTCGGAGTCACTCTTAGTGAAGCCAGACTAAAAATTGCATGGTAGTCATGTCACGCCCCATGACCCGGACTATGCAGATATGGGGTACATGACCGGCCAGTAGCATGGCTACCCAAGGCCGCATTACATTAAACCGGTTGATCACCTGTGCATACTCATTTAAAATTTGCGGAATAGAAACTTTTATAACTTGAAATATAATCCGTGTCATATATGATAGAGCTATGCCTAATCCAAAGCATAATATACATAAGGACCTAATCAAGGTCCACTAAAGTTATAGCATTATATCATTACAAAACATTGGGTCCAGCCCTCAAACATAATACAAAACATAGGCCCGTGGGCCGTAGCTCAAAATCCACGTATGGCCTCGCTCTAAGGCCTCTCGGATTGGCTACCTGAAAATCATTTGAGAAAACGTAAGCTATTGCTTAGTGAATAACAATGGTGCATGAGCAAGAAAATATCATGGACTAGCATTTGTATCCAACGTGCAAGGATAGATAATCATTTATGCATAAGCAATGAGCTTTTGAACTTTTAAAACATAGACTTAGAACTCATAGGTAACGTAACCATCATTTGAAACGTTTTAACATTTCAAAACATAGTATCATAAGAAGAGATGCAACATAAAATCATTCTTGAGATAACATTTCATATCTTGTCGTAAAACATGTGAACATATCATAGTTCTCAATTCAAAAGATACGTGTGCTACAACTCGACATATGAGCTAGGCTCCATAGTAACCATGTAGGTCATGCTAAGGCTCTTTAGGCCAGGGACGTCTCCCAACATAGATAGTTTATTTCTTGTCCCTTATCGTAGGACTAGATAGTTTATTTCCAATCCCCTATCGTAAAACTATCGAGCTAGATTAAGGTCTTGCCACAAAAAGACCTGAGTTGGCACCATACATTAGAAACTTAGCATCTCTTTCATTTAAACCTTATAGTCCATGATTTTCATTCATAAGTATAGCTTGCATGCATTTCAAGATATGACAGTTATACTGGAACATAAACATTGATGCATTGAAAATATATGAAAAACATTGCATGATTTGTAGGTGAATTTAAAACATTTAGAAATTAATAGAGTTTTACTCATGGCATATCGTTACTCACCTCTCTCTAATAAGATGGGTGGTAGACAAGGTGTTCCTACACAAAATGCACATAGAATTATGGAAATATCAATACAAGACTCCAAAGCAAAGCAACAACGTAAAACGAGAACATAAGGTTGAGGTTTGAACATGAAAACCGGAACATCGACTCTTTCATCGCATCCCAACCACCCCTCAAGAAAGATTTTGCACTCTAGTTTAGTTCCATTTGAAAATAGGCTTAAAGGGCTTTAATTTGATATAGTTCATAGGCTAAAAACACATTTCGGATGAAGAAGTTATGCCCCATAGAAAATGGGTTAAAATTTTGAAAGAAGAATGTTACTGGCAGAATTTTGGGACAATTTCAAAATTCAATATCTCTCAAACCACAAGGAATTAGAGTACAAAATTTACATGGATACAAAGACCTATGAGTCTACTATCCAATGCTTTAAACAATGCATTAATCTAAGTTTTTTAGATAAAGTTATGCCCGTTTTACGAAAAAGTGTCTGAGCTGAAAAGTGAAACTGGGGGCTAGACAAAGGTGTCAGCTCCAGAAACAAAGGAGTCGCCTCCTGAGCTGAAGAAACGAATCTGGAAGTTCACTGGACCAAAGGGGTGGCTCCAGAAGCAAAAGAGTCGCCTCCTGAGCTAAAGAAATGAATTTGGGAGTTCTCTGGGCAAAAGTGTCGGCTCCAAAAATAAAAGAGTCGCCTCCCAAGCTAACTGAATAAATATGGGAGTTCACTGGGACAAGGAGTCGCCTCCAAAAACTAAGGAGTCCACTCCAAAGCTAAATACCCAGATTATAACCCAAAA
The DNA here is from genome assembly GCA_033060915.1 of Euryodendron excelsum. Classification (NCBI taxonomy): domain Eukaryota; kingdom Viridiplantae; phylum Streptophyta; class Magnoliopsida; order Ericales; family Pentaphylacaceae; genus Euryodendron; species Euryodendron excelsum. The sequence continues at coordinate 2,745,789 of CM065385.1, read as the reverse complement.
ATCTCTAAACCTCACTCAAATCAAAACCAAACTCCATCAAAACTCTCATAAACTCTTCCAATGCTTCTAGGGTCTAAAGATTGACCCAAGAAGACCACAATAACATAAAATCGAACACTTTAAACAAGAAAATCGAAGGGATCTAGGGTTTTATGAACCCAAGCCCTAACTTGCATAAGTTAGGGATTTCACATCCCAAACTCTCAAATCTTTCAATAGGGCTTTCAACATTCTATACTTAGCTAATTTGGAACTCAAAAGAGTCACCCACAACAATCCAACAACACATCACACAAAGATAGATACATACACATATACCATTGGAGAAGAAAATGGGACCTCACCTTTCTTCAAGCTTGGTTAAATCTTCTATTGTTTCAAGCTCTTCCTCAAGCTTCTTCCTCCTATTTCTCTTCTCCTCTTCTCCCTCTCTTCCTTCTCAATCGGTTAAACATATGTGAGTTGTGTGCACTTATGTGTATAAAAGATGATACACATGGGAATAATCCTATGTGTCTCACCCATAGGTTTAAGTTACACCATAGGCTCTCATTGGTCATTTTGACCCAAAAGGAGAAATAATTAACATCAAACATTATATATACTAGAAATTCTCATTAATAGAAATAAATAAAGGTTCAGGATATCACAAGTCACTAGTACAGGTGCCCAAATCTTCTAAAGATACGTTGCTTGCCAACCTTAAAACTTTCCTAAGTGGCTAGCTCCACTAGTAGTGGCGCCAAGCCAAATTTGGCCTAGCGCCACTCCTAGTGGCCCCAAAAGGATTTTTTGCCTAGCGCCACTACAACAGGCGCCAGGTCATTCCACTTTCTATAAATACAAAGCCTCTTCTAGCGTGAAAAGAGTCTGCAAACTCAGTCTAAAAACTCTCGTCTTCGATATATAGAGCTCGTAACCTCCTTAAACCCTAGTCTTCTTCAGGTTTTCCAAACCCTAGCCTCCATACACAAACCCTAACTCACATATACTCCTATACACTCATACACTAGGCTCCAAAGCCTTCATTGAAGACTTGAAGTGCTTGCACTCTGAAGTTTCTGAAAATCCAAGAAAGCTCTTGAAGATCAAGGCAAAGACCGAAGCAAAGCAAGAAGAAGAAAGCAAGCAAAATAATGCAAGACACAAGGTAGGCTCCCTATTTACGTTTACGCAACTCCCCTTCTCTCTTCTCTCTCCTAACCCACTTGGGTTTTCTTCTATTTTAATCTCCCATCTTCTTCTCCCCTTTCTTACATGCTTGAAACAAGAGACTTCCCAGTCCATGTGTAGGATTAGGCTATTGAAGGTCACCGTGTCGGGGGCTTTCTTTTAGTCTAACCGGAGACCACGTGGGTTTGGCCCCCTTAATTATGTGGTGAAGCCTTAACCTTGTATGTTCATGACCCCAACTTGCATTGTCCATATCATTATCTTGCATTCCTCCAAAATTCATTTTCAAACTTGTTTTCAAAACTTGCATCAAAACCGTTTTCAAACTTGCGTTAAATCTTTTTCTTCAAAACTTGTTTTCAAAATCACAATTCTAAGGTGATTCTAGTCTTTTCATGGTTAGGGTTGCTCTAGGAAAGTGTTACATTTAAAGTGACCAATATGGTGCATATTTTCAAATCAACCGCTATCTTAGAGTGGTTCTAACCTTCTTATGGTTAGAATTACTTTAGGAAAGCGATATATTTTATACACTTCCTAAAAACTATCTTTTCAAATCTCTCTTTGTAAAAAAGATCTCTTTTCCAATACACTTTCTAAAAATTCTCTCCAATATCCTTTCCAAAATTATTTTCAAAAACTCCCTTCATAGACCTATTTTCCAAAACTCTTTTCAAAACTCTTTTCTAAAAAAGCTCTCTTTAACATTCACTTTCTAGAAACATTCCCTAAATCTATTTCCTAAAAACTCTTTCCAAAACTCCTTCCTAGGGAAATTCTTTCCAAAAATTCCTTTCCAAAAACTCCTTTTTAAGATCTCCTTCCAAAACCTCTATTTCCAAAAAAACTCTATTAAAGTTTTACTTTCCAAAATCCCTTTCGAAAAACTCTCTTTTCAAGTTTACTTTCTAAAAACTCCTCTCTAGGATTATCTTCCAAAAATCTTCCTTTCTAAAAACTCACTTTCCAAAAATCTCTTTTCTTAGAGTCCAAGTTAAACCCTTGAGCCAACGATTAGGAAACCCTAATTTCCTTTCTTAAAACATGATTTACATTCTTGCCTCGCACTTTAGGTTTCCAAATCCCGTTTTCTACATCAAAACCATATATTTCCAAAACCTATTTTCTACCCCAAAATCTAGGACTTCCAAAGCTTCATTTTTCCAATTCCATATCAAATCCAATCTTCCCTTTAGGAAACAAAATCCAATCTCCCATTTAGGAAACTAGATCCAATCCTCCATTTTTTGGAAACAAAATTAGAACATCTCTTTTTAGAAACGAAATCCAATCTTTTGCCTTAGGAAATAGGAATCTCAATCTTTCCTAGCCCACACCTTTCCTAATCCCAATCCTTCCTAATCTAAACCTTTCCTAATCCACTCCTTTCTAATCTCATACTTTCCTAAAACTTAAGTTTCCAAAACTTAAACTTTTAAATCTTTCCTTAAACTTTAAGCTTCTTAATCTTCATAATTCAAACCTTTCCTAATTCCATACCTTTCCGAATTTCAACTCTTTCTTAAACTCAAACCTTTCCTAACTTCAAGTATTTCTAAAACTCAAACTTTGAATCTTTCTAAAATTCTAAATTTTCAAAAAAACAAATCTTTCCTATTTCAAACTTTTCCTATTTCAAATCTTTCCTATTTCAAACTTTTCCTATTTCAAAACTTTCCTAAATCAAAACTTTCCTAATTCAAAAACTTTCCTAAAATGAAACTTTCCTAAAATGAAACTTTCCTAGTTCGAGCCTTTCCTAAATCCAATCTTTCCCTAATCTGCCAAGTTCAATATTTAAGTCAAATCTTTTCTCAACACTTTTCCAAGTCAAGTCAAATCTCTCTCGAGTCTCAAGTCCTTCCTAAATCCTATCTTTCTTAAGTCTAGGTTTCCTAATTTTTATCTTTCAAAATCAAAGTCCAATCTTTTCAATTCCAAATTCCAAATTCCAAATTCCAAATTCCAAATTTCAATATTTTATTCTAAGTTTCAATCAAACTCTTTTTCAAATCAAATCTTCTTCAAATCAAACCTACTATTTTCTATCGAACTCTTGTCCGTACTACAACTGACCTGATTCCTCAAAAAGGATACGTAGGCAACCCTCATGGGTGCGGTCATAACTCTTTTCAAATCTCAAATTTCACAACTTTTTTCCAACTTCCAATTCCATAATCTATTTCAAACTTCCAATTCCAAATTTCTATTTCTAAATCTCTATTTCCAATCTCCAAAACTTTCTTCCAAAATCAAATCTATCTTTCGAATCTTTTTTCAAATCAAATCAAGTTCTTTTCAAATCTATTTTCAAACTCTCTTCTCTTGCAATTGCATATCATGCATCATTCTTTTAAACATTCTTTTTCTAAGGTGGATAGTTTTGGACATTTAGTAATCGAAGACTTTAATGGTTGAATCTAGGGTGAATAGACATGTAGGTACCACAAGGGTGGGATAGGGTGATGGCTTAGTACGTCTTCCCTACACATAACCAACCTCCGAACTTAGGATCACTGTTTTCAAACACCAAAAATGGAGTTATTTTCAAAAAAAGGGCTTAAATATTTTCTAAAGGTTGCCAAACAACCTGTTTTCCTAAAAACCCTCTCTTGAGGAGGTATTTTCAAAATCATTTTCAAAACCCCTAAATGTAGTCTTTGGATTGTGCTTAGTTTTTAGGTGACCTAACTCACCTTAATCAAGTTAGGTGGCGACTCCGAATTGTTTTTCAAAAGCCCTTTATTCAAATCAATTTTTAATTCAAACCTAGACACACTCATTCTTCTAGAAGGGTGAGTTCTAATGAGATAGTACAGTATTTTTTTCACTTGTGTGTGTATTGCTCAAGTGCAAAACATCTGGGTGCGACAGATGAAACCCAAGTCCCGGAGATTGTAGAGCGGTTTACTTTTGGCGCCTGCTAGCCCGCCAACGTAAAATGTGCTCTATTTGGCACATCGATCGGGAAAGTACCTACGGCCCAGAGACGATAAGATCATTCAGCAACTTCTCGAGATTAGATAGTCTCTGGAATGAATGCGCATTGTCAAAGTAATGGAAACACTCACAAACATCGCAACTGTCAGAGTAGCAGAAATACTCGCAAACAGGCCGACACTGGGAATTATGTCACAGGATACAACATGCCTCTTGACTGTGACACGTTTACCAAAGGACGAGATACCTTTGGAAACCAACTCGTCACACACCATTAGAGTGACAAAAACACTCAAAATCCAAGTCAACACCAGTGCCTGCTAGCCCGCTACGCTGAAAAATAACCAAACTACCCCTCGGGCCTTACCAACACGCTTCTCGAGAAAGTACCTAAGTGCTCAAAGCGGTAAGTCCACCCTTCCAGGATTGTCCCAATAAAAATTAGGTACGTTTAAGTGTCTTCGAGTCAGTTTCAGGTCAATTCTGAGACCATTTGATCAAAATGATCAGTTTGTCCCTAGGCATCCGATTGCCCCCAAGAACCACATCGGCTTTAAGCATCAAATCGGTTGTCTTCTAGGAATGCTTCTAACAGTGTTCCCAATCTTCTAGTACCCTTCTGAACCATTTTGGGTCCATTCTGATAAATTTGGTGTAAAATAACCGTTTTGCCCCTAGTGGTCCGTTCACCCTTTCCAATCACATCGACTCTAGTTATCACTCCAGCTACCTCTGGAACTCTCTTTTAGGGGGGTTCCTGTCCATCCCCGACCTTTTGGATCATTCCTGAACTTTTTGGAGTTACTCCTAGTGGAGCCAGGTTAATAATTGTATGGTAGTCACTAGGACAGGCACCCAAATCTTCTGTCTTGTGTCCTAAGGGTCAAAAGATTTGTTTCTTATAGGCTTAAAACTTTCCTAAATGGCTAGTGGTGCCAAAAAATGGCCTACAGCCACTGCAATAGGCGCCAGAGCCCACTTCAATTGCCTATAAATACAGAGTACCCCCTACATAAAAAGGATATGCAAACTCGCTCCAAAAACGCTACCTCACTGAAAACAGGCCTCGAAACCCTAGTTTTCTCAAGTCTCCTTCAAACTCTAGCCTCCCTTCAATCCAGCTTCCTTGCACTTTATATACTAAAGTCCAAGTCTCGAATCATCCATTGAAGATCAGGTGTTCCGTATTCAAAGCTCTCAAGATAAAGCAAATTAAACAATCAAAGCAAAGAGAAGACAATATAGGTTTTCAATTTAGCTTAAGCAATCCCCCCCACCCTCCCTCTCTCTTCTCTCTCCTAACCCACTTGGGTTTTCTGCTATTTTAATCTCCATCTTTTACTACCCTTTCTTGCATGCTTGAAACATGGGACTTCTCGATTTATGCCTAGGAAGGTTTGTTGAAGGTCACCGTGTCGAGAGCTTTCTTCTAGTTCAACTCAAGATGGTGTGGGTTCCGCCCCATTGGTTATGTGATAAAGCCTAACATTGTATGTTCACAATCCTATTGCATCATTGCATTCAATATCATGCTCATTGCATTCAATATCATGCATTCAAAGTTGTTTTCAAACTTGCATTAAAGTTCCCTTTCAAAACTTACATTCAAAACATTTTTCTTTCAAACTTGTCTTCAAAACCACAATCCTAAGATGATTCTAGCCATTCCACGGTTAGGGTCATTTTAGGAAAGTGTTACATTCAATGTGACCATCAAGGTTCAAATTTTGGGTTCAAAACCTAAATTGTTTTTCAATAAATCACAACTCCTAAGATGATTCTAACTACTCCATGGTTAGGGTTGTTTTAGAAAAGTGTTACATGCAATGTGACCACTATGGTCCATATTTCAAACCGTAGTTATTTTCAAAAACACACCTTAGAATGGTTCTAATCTTTCAAGGTTAGAATCATTTTAGGAAAGTGAGATATTCAAGAGACTGGCGAAAGTCTATATTCAAATCTCTTTAAAATAGTTTTTACAAATCCACTTCTTGAAAACTCTTTTCAAAGAAGGCTTGGGCAGAATAGCAGAGCAAGTATTAGTAGCATAACAAAAATGCCTTCCTCGTCATTAAAATGTTTGCTCGCGGTAATTGTGGCCTCTCGGGAGAATCGATGACTGCATCTTTGATGCACTGCTAGTCCATCTGCAAATTTTTAATTGGCTAGTTGTAAATAGCCCCAGGGCTATGGAACAAAGGATTATCCCGGACCTACACCGAGGTATTGACGGTGATTCTGCTCTCCTCTACGGAAGTCATCTTTTAGTCTATTTCAGTTCCTGTGTCTATCGCTATCGCCCTATTCTCTCTCAATTGCCTCTCCTTTATAGATGAGGGGGAGTCCGTAGCTTCCAACACTAAAGATTGACCTCCTCAAGTGCCAGATATGAATGTTTTATGAATTTCATACTTTCCAAAAACTCCTTGTCTTGAGAGTCCAAGTCAAAACTCTAGAATCAATGATTAGAAAACCCTAATTCTGTTCTTAAAATCATGACTTTCTATTTGCCTCAAATCATAGATTTCTAAAAATCATTTTTTCACATAAAATCATAGATTTCCAAATTTGAGATTTCCAAAACTAAAGCTTTCCAATTTCAAGTCAAAATAAATCTTTTCCAAATAGGAAACCAAATCAAATCGTATATTTTTTAAAACAAAATCCAGTCTTCTATTTTAAGAAATAGAAATCAAATCTTTCCTAATTTCAAAGTTTCAAACCTTTCCTAAATCAAATCTTTCCTAATTTCAAAGTTTCAAACATTTCCTAAATCAAATCATTAAACCTTTCCAGATCTCAAATTCCAAACTAACCAAAATCTAATGTTTCCAAAATCAATTTTTTACTAAAAAGAAAACTTTCCTAAAATAGAACTTTCCTAATTTGGAACTTCCCCAATTCAAAGCTTTCCAAAATCCAATCTTTCCAAACTCTAACTTTCTAAATTCTTTCAAATCAAATATTCAAGTTAAATCTTTTCTAATCCTTTCAAACCAAATATTTCTAAATCAAACCCAATTTTTTCCAACCTTTCCAAGTCAAGTGTTTCTAAATTAAATCAAATCGTTTACAATCTTTCCTAAATTATGTCTTTCCTAAATAGGAATTTTTCAAAATCAAAATTTCTAAAATCAAACTTTTCAAGTTCAAATCAAGTCTTTCCCATTCAATTGCATGCTTCAACCCAAGGTCGTCTAAACCCTAGGATACCTAAGCCCTAGTTCAACCCTAACCCTGTGTTAGGAAACTTTACCCTTTTTCTAAATCCTAAGTCTAAATCAAGATGATTTTCAAATCTCAATTCAAGTCAAGATGACTTTAGAATTCAATTCAAACTTTCCAAAACAAGTCTAATGTCTATTTTAAAATTCAATTTCAAGTTCAAGTTTTATTGCAAAGTCAACTTCAAGTTTGATTTCAAATTAAAGTTCAATTTCAAATCTTCCAATCAAAGTTTAAGTCAAATCTTTTCAAATCAAACTTTCCAAAGAATTCAAAGTGTCTATTTCAATCGGACCCCAAGTCTAAACTACAACTAACTGATTCCCAATGTCGCGCCCCAATTTTTGAACCAAGTCCTTTCGGCTTAGGAAAAAGTACAGCGCTCTCTCGTCAGAATGCATCCTCCTAGAAGGACAAATGCGACTAGATTTGAACTTGATTTCATCAAGGACTTTTTAGAAAAATTATGGAGTCGTCACCAAATATAATTAAAGATGTGTTAGGTCACCTAAAACTAAGTATAATCCGAAGACTAGACTTAGGTTTTTCGAAAAGGTTTTGGAAAAATTCTTCAAGAGAGGATTTTTAAGAAAATATGTTATTTTGCAATCTTTGAAAAGTTTTAAGCCTTTTCTTGAAAATAACTCCATTTTGGTCTTTGAAAACAGAAATTCATGGTCCAGGGGTTAGTTACATGTAGGGATGATACCCTTTGTTCACTCACTTGAATAATCGGTTACTATTATCCACTTAATATCCACTTTAGAATTTTGAAAAAGGGGTTTGCTCATCACTTTTTAGATGAATGACGCATGATGCATGTTATTAAAAAGACGTTTGAAAATATGGGAGTTTTGAAGGAATTTGAGATAGAAATCTTGAATGGATAGAAAATTTTGAAAAGGGAAATTGGGTTGAAATCAAGGTCATGACCACACCATTTTAGGTTGCCTATATATCTCATTTGACGAGAATTAGGTCAATCGTAGTTCGAGCAAGGGCCTGATAGAAAAGGAGGCACATTGGGGCCTTTGGAATGTTTTGAATACACATTGAGATCTTTGGAAAGGTTTGAAGAGGCTTTGAGGTCTTTGAAAAAAGAGAACTTGAGAGTTTTGAAAAATGCTTTTTGGAAAAAGGACTTGGGATTTTTAAAGTGTTTTTGAAATTGAATTTGAAGATGACTTTGAATGTTTTCAAAATTGGCTCAAGGGAGTTTTGAAATGTTCTTGAAACTCTAGTTTGAAAACTTTGGAGATATAGTTTGAATTGGAAGTGCTCTTGTAAACTTGTCTTCCAAAAACTTTTACAAGTAGCTTTTGAATACCTTAAGAAAGGCATGCTTAATGTTTCATCACCCTTATAAGGTTAGTCATTGAGAAGACTAAACTCCTCTAGGGCTATGAGTTTTGAAAACATATTTGGAAAAGGGGGCTAGAGACTTCCTTTCGGTTTTTTAGAACTTTAGGTTTATACAACCCTTCTTGAATGTCTCACTTATACTTGAACAATTCTAACCATGGGAGGATTAGGGCTGGTTTAAGAATGTGATGTTTGAAAATTATTTTTGAAAAGAGCTTTTGAAATCACTTAGAATTTTTAGAACCCTAGTATGGACAACCTTGGAGATTGTATTTCAATGTATCACCTTCCCTTGGAATCCCTAACCATATAGGGTTAGAGACATTTTAGGGTGAGTTCTTGAAAACATTTTGAAATTAGTTTTTGGGAAAATATTTAGTGTCTAGCCATTTTAGTTGAGACAAGTTTAAGCGAACTTCTTGGAGACATTTTTGAAGATAGAGTGTGGGAATATTTGAAAAGGTTTTGGAGTTGATTTTTGAAATCTCAAAAGAGTAGGATGTTTTTGGAAAGTATGTATGTTATGAAGATAGTTTTTGAGTTGAAAAATTATTTGAAAAAAGGTCTTTGAATCGAAACCTTGAAGCTTACTAACCTAGGTTAGGTTGACCTAAGGTTGACTAACTCGGGTTAAGTTAACCTAGGGTTGGCTAACTAGGGTTTGGTTAACTTAGGGTTAAGGTGACCTAGGGTTAACTAACTTGGATTAGGTTGAACTTGGGTTGGGTTTACCTAAGGTTAACTAACTAAGGTTACATTAACCTAGGGTTAAGGTGACTTAGGGTTAACTAACTAAGGTTAGGTTAACCTAGGGTTTGTTTGAACTAAGGTTTCACAACCAGGGTCAAGTTATTTGGGTTGGAATGTGGTTTTAAAAGGTGGTTTTGAACTAGGGTTTTGACATAGTGGTTTTGAAAAGATAGTAGCTTTTGTGCATGCACTTTGAAAATGGATTTTGACAAATTATGGTGTAAATGTAGAAAACTTGAAAAACAAACTTAGGGAATTATGTAAATTTGAAAAAGATCATTTCCAAAAAAATTTGTCTCTAGAAAGCATAAGGTTTACATGGTCAAGAATTAAGAATCAGTCCAAGAAAGGTTTATGGGGATTATAACCTCTAGCTTAAAATAGTGAAAACCTTGAAAATCAATATATAGACAAGGTAGTTTTGAAAGTTTCCTTGATTGAAAATTAAAGAAAATAAACCTTTAGAAACTATTTTTGGAAAAGATGCTTTGTAAAACCATTTTTAAGGTAACAAAAACGACTTTAAAGAATAAGGGTTCATATGGTTAATTTAAGGGAAATCACTCTGAAGGGGACTCCATGGAACCATTCTAACCACAATATTCAAGAGAGGAAGAGTTCTAAAAATCAAGATGGAGATGATAATTTTTGGAAAACCGTTTTTATACAAATTTTAAGGGAATGAACTTTTGTCAACCTTTCTTGAAGGGGTTTGTTTTGAAAAATAATTTTGAAGTGAATAGAGCCAACTCTAATGAACTAGGGTTCATATGATAAAGAGAATGGGAAGACCACTCAAGAGAGGGTTCCAATGGACTATTTCAACCACAAAGGTCAAGAGAGTAAAATCCTTGAAAATCAACATAGAAAAAGTGGGTTTGAAAGTCGTTTTAGGGCAACATTGAAAAGTAGTGAAATGTAGGGTTGCAAAATAAAGTCAAGGGACTAAAACAAGGTTTTCTAAGGTGTGAAAATTGAGGGTTTGACCTAGGCTTCAAGGAACCAACTCTAGAATCATTTTTTAGGAAATCATTTAAATATGGAGCTTTATGAATGATATATAAAAGAGATAGTGAAAGTTTAGAAAAAATGATTGTGAACATGAGAACAAAGCCAAGCATGCAAAACATAAACAACATAACCATATGCAAAAGGGCCATAGAATCATACAAGGCTAGAGGCTTTACCAAATTGCAAGGTGCTCCAAGGCCATACCATCTTAAAGTAGGTTTGTGAGAGATCCCCTACACGGTGGCTTTCACAAACTTTCTCTAGGCATGAACTAAGAGCCCTCTTGTTTCAAGCATGGAAGAAATGGGGGTAGAAGATAGGGGTTAAAAGAATAGCCTAAGTAGGCTAGAAGGGAGAAGAGAGGAGTGGGGATTGCCAAAAGGTAAAGAGAATACCACATTTTATCTTCAAAACAACTTCAAGTTTCCATGGATGACTTTTCTTGAACTTAAAGGGCCTTAAGGAGGCTTGAAGGGGCTGGAAGTGATTTCTCTAAGGCATTGGGGGCTTTGTAGAAAGAGTGTATAGGCTAGAGAGAGGTAGAATCTAACCTAAGTGTTTGGAGGGTGAGGTGTATAAAGGATTTCAAATTTCTGGAACAGTTTCTGCAGAGCTTCGCTACCAATTTCGACCCAAGAATATGCAAAAGGGGAGGCTTGTATTTATAGGCAAACCTGGAGGGGCTTGGTGCATTTAGCACAATTGCCAGTATTGTTCCTCTCTTCGAATGCCACGTGGCATATTCTGTACTGGCTCAACTTAGGAGGCAAGCAAAGTTTTGATCGATCTGATCAAAATCTAGGCACATGTAGCATACGCTCGGCCACCGGGATGTTCATTTAAACTTTGCCTTGATAATTATGCCATTCAGGAAAGATTTGGAGAAATCAGTCACATCCTCGATGTTTTTCTAGTGTTTCTCAAGAACCTAGCATTTCTTAAGAGCTTGAAAAATGTTTGGAAGAGTGAGATATCATCTTGGGAAGTGTGCATAAAAACACACTTTTGCGAAGCGTCTGTCATACACTCTGCGGATGTTCAAAAGTAGTCATTTTTGGGCCACGTGAATGAGGCCTTCGGGAAGCGATCTATTCAATCGAGCCATATCGATGGAAAGACCTATGGTCAGGCTTTTGGGAATTTTATGATTTACGCATTTCTTAAGTCATTTGACGGTACGTTATAACAAGAAAATCGGGAGAAAAGACAACACTAGCGAAGCGTCTGCGAGATGCTCCAAGGAACTTTCACTAAGTTGGAAGTGTTTAGAGTCGCGAGGCTTATCTTGGGTTAAACAGGGGTGTATGATGAGATCTACCGTTCAATACCTAAAGCCGGTGTAGTTTTAGGGCGCGTTGGGTTTGCTAGGGATAAAATGATCATTTTGATCGGGCTTGGTCGAAAGGGGTCAAGATGGATTGGAGTGGTGTGGTAAGCGTGCCAAACTGTTCGAGGATGGTCTTGGAAGATGTTTTCACTATTTGGTGGGATTTGTACTGTGTTGGGGGTGTCCAGGGGTAAAATTGTTATTTTGACCAAAGTTAACTGGAATGAAAGCAAAATTGGAAAGGATGGCGTATTGAGCACGCCAAATCATCTAGGGACATTTTGGAAGCGTGGACATATCGTCTTGAGGGATTTTGAACTTTCTCAAAGACGTACTTAGAGCGGGGGCCCACAAGGGTGATAAGGCCTCAATTGGGCCCAATGGGTCCTAGAGATGATTGGTAGACTAGATTGGATTTAAAGTGAATGGACTTACCATCTTAAGGAAGATGTGTCGGATTGGATCAAATTGGACGATGCAAGGGGGAATTTTGGTTACTGGGCTTCTGGTGGGCCTGGAGGGCCCAATAAGCAGTTGACTTTATTAGATAGAGGTCTAAAGGTTGGCATGGGCTTGGATATTTGTGTGAGGTTTTAAAAGGGAGTTCAGTCAGGTCGGAGATTACCGAGTGGGCAAAATTGGGTGCTTACAACTGCCCCTCTTTTTCTGTTTTTGCTTATCAAAGACGAAAAACGAAAAAAGAAGGATCCTATGTTGACTACAAGGCAATTGAAGGGACCGGAATTGAAGAATTTTGGAGAGAAAGATATCTCGAATCGACATTCTGTCTGGTGGAATGGTACTCCTCTAGGAAGGTTTAGGGCTAATATCTAGACGCGGATTCTCTCTGAATTGATGCTCTGTCTAGCAAAACTGACGCTCCTCTCGAGAGATTTAAGGTTAATGTATAGAAACTGATTCTTCTTAAACTGACGCTCTGTCTAGTGGAATGCTACTCCTTTGGGGAGGTTCAAGGTTGATGCCTGGAAACTGATTTCTTCTTAAACTGATGCTCCATCTGGCAGAATGTTGTTCCTCTAGGGCGATTCAAGGTTGATTTACGCTTTTGAAGGAAAAAGCTCAGAAACCCAATGTGCTTTTAATGAAGAAAGCTTGGAAATCCAATCTACTTTTTCGAAGGAAGCTCGAAAACCTAATCTGCTTTTTTCAAGGAAGCTCAAAAACCTAATTTGCTTTTTCAAAGGAAGCTCGAAAACCCAATTTGCTTTTGACGGAGAAAGCTCCGAAACCCAATCTACTTTTTCGGAGGAAGCTCTGAAGCTTATTCTGCTTTTTTGGAGAAGCTCTAAAACCCAATCCACTTTTCTAGATGAAGCTCTGAAATCCAATCTGATTTTTTGGAGGAAGCTCAAGAACCCAATCAGCTTTTTCAGAGGAAGCTCTGAAACCCAATCTACTTTTTAGGAGGAAGCTCTAAAACCCAATATGCTTTTTCGGAGGAAGCTCAGAAACTCAATCTGCTTTTTCAAAGAAAGCTCAGAAAGCCGATTTTGTTTTTTTAGAGGAAACTCATAAATCTAGTTTGCTTTTTTAGGGAAAGCTCGAAAACCTAATCTATTTTTTAAGGAGAAAGCTCAGAAATGCAAATTGCTTTTACAAGGGAAGCTTGAAAATCTAATCTGCTTTTTATAAGAAAGCTCGGAAACCCAATCTACTTTTGATAAAAAAAAGCTCGAAAACCCAATCTGCTTTTTCGGAGGAAACTCGGACAATTTGCTTTTGATGGAGAAAGCTCGAAAACTTAATCTGCTTTTTCGGAGGAAACTCAGAAACCCAATCTACTTTTTCGGAGGAAGCCCAAAACCCAATCCGCTATTTCAAAGAAAGCCCAATAACCCAATGTGCTTTTTCGTAAGAAGCTCTGAAACCCAATATGCTTTTTCAGAGGAAGCTCGGAAACCCAATTTGCTTTTTAGAAGGAAGCTCAAAAACCTAATCTACTTTTGATGGAGAAAGCTCAAAAACCCAATCTGCTTTTTCGGAGGAAGATCGAAAGCCCAATCTACTTTTTCGAAGGAAACTCTAAAACCCAATTAGCTTTTTTGGAGAAAGCTCGAAAACCTAGGAGTTTTTGAAATAGGGCTTTTTGAGGTAAAAGCTTGGAAACCCAATCTGTTTTGAAAATTAGGCTTTTTGAGGTAAAAGCTAGAACATCTGAGATTTTTTTTAAAACGGAGCTTTTGAAGGAGGAAGATTAGGAAACCCGAGAAGATGTTTTGAAAACAGAACCTTTCGAAGGAAACAACTTAGGAAACCTTTTCAATGGAACTTTTGGAGGGAAAAAGTTTGGAAAACCCAGAGGTTGATTTTGAAATAAAACTTTTTAAGGGAAAAAGTTAGAAAACCTAGAGAGGTGGAAACCATTTGAAGCCTTAAAAGTTTTTGGACTTTTGAAAACTGAATTTTGGATTTGAAAGAAAGAAAGGGCTTTTATCTTTTAGAATGGATGTTCAGACTGGAGTTGAAACTTTTTGTAGGAAAAGTCTTTGAACTTGAAAATGATTTCGATAAGAGCTTTCGCTTTTGAAGTTAATCTTGGGGAATCATCAAAGACTGCTCTATGCTTGTAATTCTTTTGTCTCGAAGCTTGAAGAGGAGACATTTGTGGCCTCTTGGATTGAGATTTCTTGAGATTGAAATTCTCAGTGTTTGCTTGATTCTCGAGTTCTGCATTTGCTAGGCGTAATAGGATTCTTGCTGACATTTCTTCTAAGGGGTTTGTGCTTCTCTAAAGTCGATTGTCTTGAGTTGGTTTTTGGAAGGGGTGAGGTTTCTTTTGAAAAGTTTGAGGAATCTGGAAGGTCGAACATCTTTGGTGGGTTCTTTTTTTAATGGATTGACTGGTTTGAAATCGAATGGGAGGTGTAGGGTGGGTCATTGCCCCAGCTTTAATGATTTGAGAATGGTTAAATCAAGCTTTCCAAAGCTGATTGGGGAGGTCAAGGGTGGGATTTTGCCCCAATCTTCATTGTTTGAAAAGGTTGGATTAAGCTATTGAAAGTTTTCACAGGAAGTTAGAACGATGTATGTAATATCCATGGATGGATGCATAGATTAGACCGAAGTATGAATAAATAAGTATACGGGTTTACACAAGGATTGAAATGAATGCACAGGCTTATGTATGAATGGAATTAAATGCATGTCATACTTTTTAATGAATGCACAAGATTATGCAAGATTGAACTTGAATGCATGTCATACTTTTTCATGAATGCACTAGTATATATAGGAATGAAATTGAATGCATGTCATACTTTTTTATGAATGCACAAGTTTATATAGGGATGATAATAAATGCATGCCCCAAGGATGCCCCAGGGGTGTTTAGCTGTAGGAGTTATGTCTCAGAATTAGGTGATCTTTTGAACTTTTGTTCTTCTCTTGGGGTTCCCCTTTCTAGCTCTGCCCCTTTCTTACCAGGATGTGATAGCACTTGTACCATTTTCAAAGATTTAACCTATTGACTCTCTTATTTTTTTTTCTATCTTGTGAAAGGAAAAACTCTCTTAGGTGGGCCCCTCAATTTTTTTTTAAGAATTTCTTTCGGGATTTGGTGATGGCCAACATCGCCTTTTGGTAAAGCAATAGGTAGTTTCCTTCCTTAGTCCAAGAAGACTTTGAAAGCCATTTAAAAGTACAGGAAAGCCCAAAACATTTTTGTAGAACCATTGAAATTTTTAAATTATAAGAGCCCTATAAAGACATGATCAATCAATGAAGGAAAAAAATAAATTCATGAATATCAATATGCGCTTTAGCTTGAAAAGATCAACATCAAATATGCACGAAACCACACAAAATAAGCACAATTGGTCGTGAAATGATCAAGACCATATCAGTGATGATGTAGTAGTGTAAGCATGAACTTCACAAAGACTAATGAAAATATAGACCCTGGGCGTGATCTAGGATGGCCTACCATGTCTTATAGCTCGTAGATTGACACACCTAGGAGCAAACCTGTTTCATCCCATGCTCCTTTTTTCTTCTTCTTTTTTTTTTTTTTTTTTTTTTTTGATAGAATTCCAACCCTATCTCTCCAATGATGGAAACATTGAAACATAAAGATATGGCAGCTTTCACACACGAGTAGGTAGCCTTCCTCTCTTGTCACATAACAATGGTAGCTGCACTCACACTCACTGGTAGCCCTTTCCATAAGTGATGGGAGAGGGAATCGACAAAAGGCGAATCTAGGTGTGTGGTAATGCACAAATTTTTAACAATGGCAAAACCAGCTAAAATAGATCATAAAGGCGAATTTTGGATTCTAAGAAGTCCCGAGAAGTGTGCATTAAGTTGAACATGAATCACCAATATGGTAAAGATCATCAAAACCATTGACTCATATTTATGCAAGTGATCATACACACAAGATTCAATCCCAAATAAGCATGCAAATCAATTTATTCATAATTGAATATTTGCCTCAGTGATTGTTCACGTATAGGAAAAACACTATCAAAAACCTTTTTATTTTTTCTAATTTTTCCAAAGATTAAATCAACCCGGGCTTGCCAATGTGCACTAATCTTCCTTTTGAAGATGTAGCTACTAACTGCTTTGCGAGGACATCCTTTGGGGGTCACTCCTTAGACTTCAATGAGCTACATGATTGATTCTCATCTCTCACCCCTTTATATTTCCCCTCTCTTTGTACTTTCTATTTCTTTCTCCCATCTCTTTGAAGTCAGAGATTGTTTCTGCTGAAAGTGGTGCTTGTGCTATACCATCCTCCAAGTCAGGATAAAACATTTCGAAGGGAAAATTCCTGGAGAAGAAGACATCATTCATGAAGTGCCATAAGACAATGATATACACATGAAAACTTTGGATTCTTTTCATTTAGATGATGTTATTTTTATACTTAAATTTGAATTAAAAATTGAAAGACGGGTTTGAAAGAAATCCCCCTTTTCTAGAATAAACCCCTCAGACTGGTTTCAGAAACACGCTGGTGTCCTTCACACTCCATTTTTCATGTGTGTCATTTGATTACACAGGGACGGCTTCAGGAGTTTGAGGTCTGGTGGAGTGGCAACATGGTGTCGGGGTCATGGCTTTACATGAATTATGAATTGGGTAGAGTGCTGGAGAGATTCTATCGGTTTGACTGCGCCCTTGGACCTAGAAAAAGAAAAACAAAATGCAATTATCATGTGGAGTTGAAGATTTTATACAATGCATGTCATATGGAGGTCCTTTCTTTAAGGGAATCTAGGCATGATATTGAGTCCATTTTCGAGGTGGGGTTTTGCCCCTATGTGCAATACAATACCTCTTCGACATGGGCCGATTGATGCTTCTTTGTTTAGGCAATCCCGCCTCCATGGACGGAGAGAGATTTGGGCCTCTCTTGAGATATGGTTCTATGCATACCATAAATCTTTAGGGTTATGTGAACCCTTTGGAGTTTAGGTAGGCTTCTTTTAGCTTGAGATTGGATTTGCTCATTTTCTCTCTACAGTTGATTGAATGCATGAGAATGCAATGACTTGAGTTTCTTGGCACTCTTGTCATTTAATGGATATGATGCATGAGCGGAATAATAAATACATGGGATGTATAATGGCAATGAATAGGCCATTTAGAAGACCCCCTTTTTGTTTGTGCTTCATCCTTTGGTTTTCTTAACTGTTGTAGGCAACGGAGAAGACAATGAGAATGCAAAAAGAAAAACTAAAAAGGAGAAGTTAGTGCTTTTGCATTGGAATTTTTATGCAATGCATGCCCTAGGGGTGCCCCTACTTTGAGAGGGGGACTAAGCATAATGTGTTAGCTCACTTTTGGAGATAGGAGTTTCCCCTGTATGCAATACTATACCTGTGCCAGCCTGTTCATTCATTCATACATTCATGCATTCATTCGATAATAGTAAGAAGGACAATTTTGATTGCATTTGATTCTCCTTTTTTTTTTTTTTTGTATATGGAATTGAAAGTACATTTGAAGGGGAAGGGAAACATTTTTCTTAGGACTTTTGCCTATCCTATTTTTACATTTGAAATCCTGGACTACCCTTGAGTCTTCGGATTCGCCTTCTTTAATAAAGGTCAGTGAGAGACCTTGATTTCGCATTGCCCTCTATCCTATCTCCGTGAGCGAAGAGGGATTGGAGCCCCTCTTTATGAGATAACTTTGATGCATGTCATAAGTCCTAAAGGTCACTTGGTACTCTTAGGAGTTTTTGTTGGCTTGATTTGAGCGAGAATGGCTTTTGGCTATTCTCTCGGGGTTAATCAGATGCATGTAGATACAATGACTTAAGTTACTTTTGGAATTCTTGTCTTGAGATTACAACGGATGCATGAACAATTATGATGTAAAAACATGCATAAATAGCATAACGACAGGAATTGAGTAGCATAAAAGCATGGATGGAGCATAATGTAAGGGAAAGTAAAGCAGTCGTCCTTTCCTCCTTAGTTTTGAAATTGATGCGCATGTCTTAAGTCCGGCAGAGGTTCGGCTATGCATGGGGTGCTACATGAGCATGAGGTTCGGGGTTTACTAATGCTTCCTAAAAAGCTCAGTTCTTGAACCTTCAAACCTCTAGCGTCCGCCCCGAAAGGGTGAACCCCATCTTTGGTTGGTGGTTCGAGCGGGGGAACTATCAAGAGACTATAACCTAAAAACTAACACAGCATCCGCCCACAATCAATATACTATTCCCCCTTCTACCTAGAAGGGTAGTAACCTAGTAATTTATGCAAAATGCAAATGCAAGTGAGCGCACCAAGCGTGTGTGGAATTTTCAAAAATGGACGAAAGGACCCAACATCACACATCACATCCTGTTTATACATGGCAATTAATTATGACATAAAATAAAATGTGAACAAAAGTCCCTTACAAAAGAAAATGCAAGGAGTTAGTAACTTTTCAAACAACTCAACGTGAGATAAAATGGATGGTGAATGCAAGAGCATGAATATTAAAAGCAATGTAAGAGCATGCAAGTGGTGACACTTATTTGAAGACCGTTTTGGAAAATAATGTTTGTTTTTACAAAGTTATGATGATTTTGAAAACCGTTTTTTGGGAACTCAGCAAAATTTTGAAAAGTGGATAAAACTAGACAGAGTAACCGGAGATTTTGGGTGAGAGAAGGGTAAAGAGACATAATAATGGCCTAACCCTCTAAATGTCCCTAGCAGAGTTGCCAGCTATCGCACCCCAATTTTTGGACCAAGTCCTTTTGGCTCAGAAAAAATCACTGTGCTTTCTCATCATAACTCGTCTTTCTAGAAGGACAAGTGTAACTAGGTTTGAACTTGAAATTGATTTGATTAAGGGTTTTTTAGAAAAAGTTTGGAGTCACCACCTAACATAGTTAAAGATGTGTTAGACCACCTAAAACTTAATGTAATCCAAAGACTAGACTTAGGTTTTTCGAAAAAGTTTTGGAAAACTTTCTCAAGAGAGGGTTTTTAAGAAAATATGTAATTTTGCAACCTTTGGAAAGTTTTAAGCCCTTTCTTGAAAATAACTCCATTTTGGTCTTTGAAAATAGAAATTCATGGTCCAGGGGTTGGTTATGTGTAGGGAAGATATCCTAAGATCATCACCCCACCCCGCCCTTTCGATACCTACATGTCTAATCAGTCTTTGTTCACTCACTTGAATAATCAGTTACTATTATCCACTTAATATCTACTTTAGAATTTTGAAAACGGGGTTTGATCATCACTTTTTGGATGAATAATGCATGATGCATGATGCATGTTATTAAAAAGACATTTGAAAATATGGGAGTTTTGAAAGAATTTAAAATAGCAATCTTGAAAGGGTAGATACTTTTGAAAGGGGAAATTGGGTTGAAATAAGGGTCATGACTGTACCATTTTAGGTTGCCTATGTATCTCATTTGTTGAGAATCATGTCATTCATAGTTCGGGCAAGGGCCCGATAGAAAAGGAGGCAATTTGGGGCCTTTGAAATGTTTTGAAGACACATTGAGATCTTTGGAAAGGTTTTGAAGATGCTTTGAGGTCTTTGGAAAAAAAGAACTTGAGAGTTTTGGAAAATGCTTTTTTGAAATAAGACTTCAAATTTTTGAAGTGTTTTTCAAATTAGATTTGAAGATGACTTTGAATGTTTTCGAAATTGGCTCAAGGGAGTTTTGAAATGTTCTTGTAACCTTGTTTTGAAAACTTTGGAGATAGAGTTAAATTTGAAGTGCTCTTGTAAACTTGTCTTCCAAAAACTTTTAAAAGTAGCTTTTGAATACCTTAAGAAAGGCATGCTTAATGTTTCATCACCCTTATGAGGTTAGTCATTGAGAAGACTAAACTCTTCTAAGGCTATGAGTTTTGAAAACATGTTTGGAAAAGGGGGCTAGTGACTTCTCTTCGGTTTTTTTTAGAACTTTAGGGTTATACAACCCTTCTTGAATGTCTCACTTACACTTGAACAATCCTAACCATGGGAGGGTTAGGGCTGGTTCAAGAATATGATGTTTGAAAATCATTTTTGAGAAGAGCTTTTGAAAACACTTAGGATTTTTAGAACCCTAGCATGGAATACCTTGGAGATTTTATTTCAATGTATCACCTTCCCTTGGAATCCCTAACCATACAGGATTAGGGACATTTTAGGGTTGTGAATTCTTGAAAACATTTTGAAATTAGTTTTTGGGAAAATGTTTAGTGTCTAGCCATTTCAGTTGAGACAAGTTTAAGAGAACTTCTTGAAGACATTTTTGAAGATAGAGTGTGGGGATATTTCAAAAGGTTTTGCAATTGATTTTTGATATCTCAAGAGAGTAGGATGTTTTTGGAAAGTATGTTATGAAGATAGTTTTTGAGTTGAAAGATTATTTGAAAATGGGTCTTTGAATCGGAACCTTGAAACTTATTAACCTAGGCCGGGTTGACCTAATATTGACCAACTCGGGTTAGGTTAACCTAGAGTTGGCTAACTAGGGTTTGGTTAACTTAGGGTTAAGGTGACCGAGGGTTAACTAACTTGGATTAGTTGCTAAGGTTAACTAACTAAGGTTAGGTTAACCTAGGGTTAAGGTGACTTAGGGTTAACTAACTAAGGTTAGGTAAACCTTGGGTTTGGTTGAACTATGGTTGGACAACTAAGGTCAAGTTATTCTAGGGCTAGAAGGTGGTTTTGAAAGATGGTTTTGAATGAGGGTTTTGACCTAATAGTTTTGGAAAGGTGGTGGTTTTTGTGCATGCACTTTAAAAATGGGTTTTGAAAAATTATGGTGTAAATGTAAAGAGCTTCAAAGACAAACTTAGGGAATTAAGTAAATTTGAAGAAGATTATTTCCATGAAAATTTGTCTATAGAAAGCATAGGGTTTACATGGTAAAGAATGAAGAGCCATTCCAACGAAGACTTATGGGGACCATTATAACCTCTAACTTGAGATAGTGAAAACCTTAAAAATCAATATATAGACAAGATAGTTTTGAAAGTTTCTTTGACTGAAAATTAAAGAAAATAAACCTTTAGAAACTATTTTTGGAAAAATGCTTTGTAAAACCATTTTTAAGGTAACAAAAACCACTCTAAAAAATAAGGGTTCATATGGTTGATTTAAGGGAAATCACTCCGAAGGGGACTCTATAGAACCATTCCAACCACAATATTAAAGAGACTAAGACTTCTAAAATTCAAGATGGAGATGGTAATTTTTGGGAAACCGTTTTGATACAAATTTTAAGGGAATGAACTTTTGTCAACCTTTCTTGAAGGGGTTTGTTTTGGAAAATAATTTTGAAGTGAATAGAACCAACTCTAATGAACTAGGGTTCATATGGTCAAGATAATGGGAAGACCACTCAAGAGAGGGTTCCAAGGGACCATTTCAACCACAAAGGTCAAGAGAGTAAAATCCTTGAAAATCAACATAGAAAAAGTGGGTTTGAAAGTCATTTTAGCGCAACTTTGAAAAGCAATGAAATGTAGTGTTGCAAAATAAAGTCAAGGGACTTGAAGAGGGTTTTCTAAGGTGTGAAAATTGAGGGTTTGACCTAGGCTTCAAAGAACCAACTCTAGAATCATTTTTTAGGAAATCATTTGAATATGAAGCTTTATGAATGATATACAAAAGAGATAGTGAAAGTTTTGGAAAAATGATTGTGAACATGAAAACAAAGCCAAGCATGCAAAACATAAACAAGATAACCATATGCAAAAGGACCATAGAATCATACAAGACTAGAGGCTTCACTAAATTGCAAGGTGCTCCAAGGCCATACCATCTTCAAGCAGGTTTGTGAGAAATCTCCTACATGGTGGCTCTCATAAACTTTCTTCTAGACATGAACTAAAAGCTCTCTTATTTCAAGCATACAAGAAAGGGGGCTAGTAGATGAGGTTAAAATAGAGAATAGCCTAAGTAGGCTAAAAGGGAGAAAAAAGGAGTGGGGATTGCAAAAAAGTAAAGAGAATACCACCTTTTATCTTCAAAACAACTTCAAGCTTCCATGGATGACTTCTCTTGAACTTGAAGGGTCTTGAGGAGGCTTGAAGGGGCTGGAAGTGGTTTCTCTAGGGCATTAGGGGCTTTGTAGAAAGAGTATATAAGCTAAAGAGAAGTAGAATCTAACCTAAGTGTTTGGAGGGTGAGGTGTATATAAGATTTCAAATTTCTGGAGTAGTTTCTGTAGAGCTTCGCTACCAATTTTGACCTAAGAATATGCAAAAGGGGAGGCCTGTATTTATAGGCAAACCTAGAGGGGCTTGGCGCATGTAACACATGCGCCAGTATTATTCCTCTCTTTGAATGCCACGTGGCACATTCTGTACTGGCTCAACTTAGGGAGCGAGCAAAGTTTTGATCGATCTAATCAAAATCTGGGCACATGTAACAGACGATTTGCCACCGGGAAAGTTCGTTTAAACTTTGCCTCGATATTTGTGCCATTCGGGAAGGATTTGGGGAAATATGTCACGTCCACAATGTTTTTCTAGTGTTTCTCAAGAACCTAGCATTTTCGAAGAGCTTGAAAGGTGTTCAGAAGAGTGATATATTGTATTGGGAAGTGTGCATGAAAACACACTTTTGCGAAGCGTCTGTCATACACTCCGTGGATGTTCAAAAGTAGTCATTTTTAAGCCATGTGATTGAGGCCTTTGGGAAGCCATCTATTCAATCGAGCCATATCGATGGAAAGACCTATGGTCAGGCTTTTGGGAATTTCCTAATTTACGCATTTCTTAAGTCATTTGACGGTGCGTTATAACAGGAAAATCGAGAGAAAAGACAACCCTAGCAAAGCGTCTACGAGATGCTCCAAGGAACTTTCATTGAGTTCGAAGTGTTTAGAGTCACAGGGCTTACCTTGGGTTAAATAGGGGTGTATGATGAGATCTATCGTTCGATGCCTAAAACCGGTGTAGTTTCAAGGCGCGTTGGTTTGCCAGGGGTAAAATGATCATTTTGGCCGGGCTTGGTCGAAAAGGGTCAAGATGGATTGGAGTGGCGTGTTAAGCATGCTAAATTGTTCGAGGATGGTCTTGGAAGATGTTTTTACTATTTTTTGGGATTTGTACTGTGATGGGGGTGCTTAGTAGTAAAATTGTCATTTTGACCAAAGTTTACCAGAATGAAAGCAAAATTGGAAAATATGGCATATTAAGCACGCCAAACAATCTAGGGACATTTTGGAAGGGTGGACATATCGTCTTGAGGGATTTTGAACTTTCTCAAATACGTGCCTGGAGCGGGGGCCCACAAGAGTGATTAGGACCTTAATTGGGGCCAATGGGCCCGAGAGATGATTGGTAGACTGTATTAGATTTAAAGTGAATGGATTTACCATCTTAAAGAAGATGTGCCGGATTGGATCAGATTGGACGATGCCCGAGGGCGTTTTGGTTACTAGGCTTCTAGTGGGCCTAGAGGGCCCAAGAAGCAGTTGACTTGATTAGATAAAGGTCGAAAGGTTGGCGTGGGCTTGGATATTTGTGTGAGTTTTTAAAAGGGAGTTCAGTCTGACGCTCTATCTAGGGGAATGTTGCTCTTCTGGAGAGATTGAAGGTTAATGTCCGTAAACTGATTCTTCTTGAACTAACGCTTCGTTTGGCAGAATGCTGCACCTCTGGGGACGTTCAAGGTTGGAGCCTGGAAATTGATTTCTTCTTGAACTGACGCCCTGTCTGGCAGAATGTTGTTCCTCTAGGGCGGTTCAAGGTTGAGATCTGCTTTTGAAGGAAAAAGCTCAGAAACCTAATACGCTTTTTTTGAGGAAGCTCGGAAACCCAATCTATTTTTTCGGACGAAGCTCTGAAACCCATTCTTCTTTTTCGAAGGAATCTCTTAAACCCAATCTACTTTTTCAAAGGAAGCTCGAAAACTCAATCTGCTTTTGATGAAGAAAACTTGGAAATCCAGTTTGCTTTTTCGGAGGAAGCTCAAAAATCCAATCCGCTTCTTTGGAGGAAGCTCTAAAACCCAATTTGCTTTTTTGGAGAAAGCTCGAAAACCCAATCTACTTTTGACCAAGGAAGCTCTGAAATCCAATTTAATTTTTCAGAGAAAGCTCGAAAACCCAATCAGCTTTTTTGGAGGAAGCTCTGAAACCCAATCTACTTTTTTGGAGGAATCTCTAAAACTCAATATGCTTTTTAGGAAGAAGCTCAGAAACCCAATCTGCTTTTTTAGAGGAAGCTCAGAAACCCGATTCTATTTTTTCAGAGGAAGCTCAGAAACCCAATTTGCTTTTTAAGAGAGAGCTCGATAACTCAATCTGCTTTTTACTAAGAAAGCTCAAAAACCCAATTTATTTTTTTAGAGGAAGCTTGAAAACTCAATCTTCTTTTTCAGAGAAAGCTCATAAACCCAATCTTCTTTTGACGGAGGAAGCTCGGAAATCCAATCTGCTTTTAACAAAAAAAGCTCATAAACCCAATTTGCTTTTTCGGAGGAAGCTCGAAAAATTTTCTTTTAACTGAGAAAGCTTGGAAACTTAATCTGCTTTTTTGGAGGAAGCTCAAAAACCCAATTTGCTTTTTCAAAGGAAGCTCGAAAACCCAATCTGCTATTTTAAAGGAAGCTTAAAACCCAATCTACTTTTTCAGAGGAAGCTCGAAAATTCAATCTGCTTTTTCGAATGAAACTCTGAAACCCAATTTGTTTTTTTAGAGGAAGCTCGGAAACCCAATTTGCTTTTTTGGAGGAAGCTCAAAAATCCAATCTGCTTTTGACGAGAAAGCTCAGAAATCCAATCTGTTTTTTTGGAGAAAGCTCGGAAACCTAATATGCTTTTTCAAATGAAGCTCTAAAACCCAATCTGCTTTTTCAGAGGAAGCTCTGAAGCTCAATATACTTTTTTTGAGAAAGCTCAAAAACCCAGGAGTTTTTGAAACCAGGCTTTTTAAGGTAAAAGCTTGAAAACCCGATTTGTTTTGAAAATTAGGCTTTTTTAGGCGAAAGCTAGAAAATTTGAAATTTTTTTAAAATGGAGCTTTTGAAGGAGAAAGCTTAGGAAACTCGAGAAGATGTTTTCAAAACGGAACCTTTTGAAGGAAACAACCTAGGAAACCTTTTGAATGGAACTTTTTGAGGGAAAAGTTTGGGAAACCCATAGGTTGATTTTGAAATAAAAATTTTTAAGGAAAAAAGTTAGAAAACCTAGAGAGGGGGAAACCATTTGAAGCCTTAAAAGTTTTTAGACTTTTGAAAACTAAATTTTGGATTTGAAAGAAAGCAAGGACTTTTATTTTTAGAAAGGAAGTTGAGACTGGAGTTGAAACTTTTTATCGGAAAAGTTTTTAAACTATAAAATGATTTCGACAAGAGCTTTCGCTTTTGAAGTTGATCTTGGGGAATCATCAGAGACTGCTCTATGCTTGTATTTTTTGTCTCGGAGCTTGAAGTGGAGACATTTGTGGCCTCTTGTATTGAGATTTCTTGAGATTGAAATTCTCAATGTTTGCTTGATTTTCAAGTTCTGCATTTGCTAGGCGTAATAGGATTCTTGCTAACGTATCTTCTGAGGGGTTTATGCTTCTCTAAAGTCAATTGTCTTGAGTTGGTTTCTGGAAGGGGTGAGGTTTCTTTTTGAAAAGTTTGAGGAATCTGGAAGGTCGAACATCTTTGGTGGGTTCTTTTTTGAATGGATCGACTGGTTTGAAATTGAACGGGAAGTGCAGGGTGGGTCATTGCCCTAGCTTTAATGATTTGAGAATGGTTGAATCAGGGTGGCACGTTGCCCTAGTCTTCATTGTCTAAAAAAGTTAGATTAAGATGTTTAAAGTTTTCACAAGATGTTAGAATGATGTATGTAATACCCATGGATGGATGCACAGATTAAATTGGAATATGAATAAATAAATGTACGGGTTTATACAGGGATTGAAATGAATGCACGTCATACTTTTTAATGAATGCATAGGCTTATTTATGAATGGAATTAAATGTACGTCATACTTTTTGATGAATTCACAGGATTATGCAAGATTGAACTTGAATGCATGACATACTTTTTCATTAATGCACAAGTATATATAGGATTGAAATTGAATGCATGTCATACTTTTTGATGAATGCATAGGTTTATATAGGGATGATAATAAATGCATGCCCCAGGGGTGTTCAGCTGTAGGAGTTATGTCTCAAAATTAGGCGATCTTTTGAACTTCTGTTCTTCTCTTGGGGTTCCCCTTTCTAGCTCTGCTCTTTTCTTACCAAGATATGATAGCACTTGTACCATTTTATGAGATTTAAACTATTGACTCTCTCATTTTTTTTTTTTCTATTTTGTGAAAGGAAAACCTATCTTAGGTGGGCCCCTCAGTTTTTTTCTAGGAATTTCTTTCAGGATTTGGTGACGGCCAATATTGCCTTTTAGCAAAGCAATAGGTAGCTTCCATCTTTAGTCCGAGATGACTTTGAAAGCTATTTAAAAGTGCAGGAAAGCCCAAAACATTTTTGTAGAACCATTGAACTTTTTAACTTATAAGAGCCCTATAAAGACATGATCAATCAATGTAGGAAAAATATAGATTCATGAATATCAATATGCGCCTTAGCTTGAAAAGATCAACATCAAATATGCACAAAACCACACAAAATAATCACAATTGGTTGTGAGATGATCAAGACCATATCAGTGACAATGTAATGGTGTAAGCGTAAACTTCACAAAGACTAATGAGAATATAGACCCTGGGCGTGATCTAGGATGGTGTACCATGTCTAATAGCTTGTAGATTGACACACCTAGGAGTCAAACCTGTTTCATCCCATGCTCCTTTTTTCTTTTTCTTCTTTTTTCTTTTTTTTGATGGAATTCCAACCCTATCTCTCCAATGATGGAAACATTGAAATATAAAGATATGACGGCTTTCACACACGAGTAGGTAGCCTTCCTCTCGTCACATAACAATGGTAGATGCACTCACACTCACTAGTAGCCCTTTCCATAAGTAATAGGAGAGGGAATCGACAAAAGGTCAATCTATGTGTGCAATAATACGTAAATTTTTAACAATGGTAGAACCAGCTAAAATAGATCATAAAGGCGGATTCCAGATTCTAAGAAGTCTCGAGAAGTGTGCGTTAAGTTGAACATGAATTACCAATATGGTAAAGATCATCAAAACCATTGACTCATATTTATGCAAGTGATCATACACACAAAATTCAATTTCAAGCAAGCATGCACATCAATTTATTCATAATTGAATATTTGCCCCAGTGATTGTTCACGTGTAGGAAAAACACTATCAAAAACCTTCTTATTTTTTCTAATTTCTTTCAAAGATTAAATCAAGCCGAGCTTGCCAATGTGCACTAATCTTCATTTTGAAGATGTAGCCACTTGCTGCTTTACCAGGACATCCTTTGGGGGTCACTCCTTGAACTTCAATGAGCTACGTGATTGATTCTCATCTTTCACCCCTTTGTATTTTTGCTCTCTCTGTACTTTCTATTTCTTTGTCCCCTCTTTTCGAAGTCAGAGATTGTTTCTGCTGAAAGTGATGCTTGTGCTATCCCATCCTCCAAGTCAGGATAAAACATTTCAAAGGAAAAATTCTTGGAGAAGAAGACATCATTCATGAAGTGCCATGAGACAATGATATACACATGAAAACTTTGGATTCTTTTCATTTAGATGATGTTATTTTTATGCTCAAATTTGAATTAAAAATTGAAAGACAGGTTTGAAAGAAATCCCCCTTTTTTGGAATAAACCCCTCAGACTGGTTTCAGAAACACGTTGGTGTCCTTCACACTCCATTTTTCATGTGTGTCATTTGATTACACGGGGACGGCTTCAGGAGTTTGAGGCCTGGTGGAGTGGCAACATGGTGTAGGGGTCATGGCTTTGCATGATTTATGAATTAGGTAGAGTGCTAGAGGGGTTCTATCGGTTTGACAGTGCTCTTGGACCTAGAAAAAGAAAAACAAAATGCAATTAGCATGTGGAGTTAAAGATTTTATGTAATGCATGTCCTACTGAGGTCCCTTCTTTGAGGGAATCTGGGCATGATATTGGGTCCATTTTGGAGGTGGGGTTTTGCCCCTGTGTGCAATACAGTACCTCTTCGACATGGGCCAGTTGATGCTTCTTTGTTTAAGCAATCCTGCCTCCATGGATGGAGAGTGATTTGGGCCTCTCTTGAGATATGGTTCTATACATTCCATGAATCTTTAGGGTTACGTGAACCCTTTGGAGTTTGGATAGGCTTCTTTTAGCA
Organism: Euryodendron excelsum; assembly: GCA_033060915.1. Lineage (NCBI taxonomy): Eukaryota > Viridiplantae > Streptophyta > Magnoliopsida > Ericales > Pentaphylacaceae > Euryodendron > Euryodendron excelsum. Next base: position 2,717,310 of record CM065385.1, on the reverse strand, counting down.
CGAGATTGGATTTGCTCCTTTTCTCTCTACAGTTGATTGAATGCATGAGAATGCAATGACTTGAGTTTCTTGGCACTCTTATCATTGAATGGATATGACGCATAAGTGTAATAATAAATACATAGGACATATAATGGCAATGAATAGGTCATTTAGAAGACCCCCTTTTTGTTCTTGCTTCATCCTTTGGTTTTCTTGACCATTGTAGGTAAGGGAGAAAACAATGAGAATGCCAAAAGAAAAACAAAAAAAAAAGGAGAAGTTAGTGCTTTTGCATTGGAAATTTTTATGCAATGCATGCCCTAGGGGCTCCCCTACTTTGAGAGGGGGACTAAGCATAATGTGTTGGCTCACTTTTTGGAGATAGGGGTTGCCCATGTATGCAATACTATACCTGTGTAAGCCTGTTCATTCATTCACTCATACATTCATGCATTCATTCGATAAGAGTAAGAAGGAAAGTTTTTTTGCATTTGATTCTATTTTTTTTTTTTTTTTTTTGTATATAGAATTGAAAGTACATTTGAAGGGGAAGGGCAACATTTTTCTTAGGACTTTCGCCTATCCAATTTTTACATTTGAAATCCTAAACTACCCTTGAGTCTTCGAATTCACCATCTTTGATAGAGGTCGTTGAGAGACCTTGATTTTGCATTGCCCCTTATCCTATCTTCGTGAGCGAAGAGGGATTGGGGCCCCTCTTTATGAGATAACTTTGATGCATTTCATGAGTCCTTAGGGTCACTTGGTACTCTTAGGAGTTTTGGTTGGCTTGATTTAAGCAAGAAGGGCTTTGGGCCATTCTCTGGGAGTTAATCAGATGTATGGAGATGCAATTGTTGACTCAATGCCTTGATTTTGATGATAACAAAACATGATTCAATGATCTAATAACTCTACTTAGTGTGCAGATTAATTATTAATTAGATCTTAACTTGAAGCTTACCATAATGAAGGATTTGTGATGCAAAGATTAGCATGAAGAATGAAAAGCATGATGAGATAACGTATTCAACAAAGTTGATATTATAAGAGAATGAAGGAATTTCAAAATGATGAAAATCTTGGATTGAAGATTGATAAGCATGAAGGTATGGCATATTCAACAAGTGGTGATCTTGTAGAGAATGCAAAAATTTCAAAGATGATGGATGTCAAAGAAGAAGAGACCAAATCAAAGACATGGAAGCTTTCTTGGAAGATTTGAAGATGTCTTGAAGGTATGGGAAAAATCACAAGACTTGAAAGGCTTTCTTGGAAGATTTGTTAAAGTCTATGAAGAAGTCATATTGATTGAAGAATCCTAGAAGAAATCTAGAAATGAAGATGTTCAAAGAAAGATAGAAAATCAGTTGAAGAAATGAAGATTTTAAGTCTTGGAAGCTCTTTTGAAGATATTGAAGAAAACTTGAATCAATGGATGAAGCAATGATGATTGAAGAACTCTACAAGTAATCAAAATGGAGAAAATTCATTTAGAATGGATTAAAGATGTTCTTGGAGTCATAAAGCCTTGAAGAAGTATTTGCAACTTTAAAAAGCTTATTTGGTTGATCCTTGAAAAGATTGGAGACTTTGGAAAAGAATGAAGAAAACCTGCAAAAACAAGTTTTCTAGTAAAAAGAGTCAACCCCTTAAGTTTCAAGAGTTGACTCTTTCAAACAGAGCCTTGAAAATCTACTGGAGACTTAAAAGAGTCGACCCCTCATCATTCAGAAGTCGACTCATTTCAACAGAGCCTAAAAATTTTGAAGACTGCTTAAAAGAGTCGACTCCTCACTGCAAAAGAGTTGACTCATTGGGACAAAGAGTTAAGTCTACAGATTCTGATCAAAAGAGTCGACTCCTACTAGTCATGAGTCGACCCCTCAAGGCAAAATGATGAAGCAGACTGCAAAAAGAGTCGACTCGTTATAAAAAGAGTCGACCCCCTGACAGTAACGGCTATATTTCTGGCAGGCGTTATGGTACAATCTGCCACCAAAACTTCTCACATACTTCTCCAACGGCTAGAATCGATCCATAGCTTTAAATATCAGATACATACAGCTTCTATAATGGGGAATAGAGTGATTATACCATTGGAATCAAGAGCTTGAAGCTGAAAATTTCCTGTGCCTTAACTGCCACATATTTTTGTTGAGTGTTTAATATTATTCATTGAGTTGTACTTGTTCATCTACTCACTAGGAGAGTTACCCATTGTATAACTTTTATTCATTTCACTTGGGTGGGTTTGTAAACCTGTAAGTTTGAGTGTTCTTGGGTAAAAACACTTGTAAGTTTGAGTGAAGCTTGGACAAAATTTCTTGAGAGTTTAAGAGAAGCTTGGACAAAATCTCTTGGGTTTTGAAAGCTTGGGAAGAAGCTTTTGTAAGAGTGAGCTGGCACTTGTGGCAAAATCAGCAGCTGTGTAAGAAGTGTTACACAGTGGAATACCTTCGAAAGGATCGAAGAAGAGAGGACGTAGGCAGGGTTGGCCGAACCTCTATAAATCTGGTGCTCTTCTTTCCTTGTTCTGTTTTGCTTATTTGCTCTTTATACATACTTGTATAGTTATATACTTTGATTAATTATTGTTGAAATACATAAACTGTTTTTAGTTGCATCATTTGATATAAATTCTGAAAAACCCAATTCACCCCCCTCTTGGGTTGTCTTCTTGGGCCAACAGCAATGACTTGAGTTACTTTGGGAACTCTTGTCTTGAGATGAAAACAGATGCATGAATAGTTATGATGTAAAAAGATGCATGAATAGCATACCGACAGGAATTGAGTAGCATAATAGCATGGATTGAGCATAATGTAAGGGAGGGTAAAGCAGTCGCCCTTTCCTCCTTGGTTTTGAAATTTATGCGCGTGTCTTAAATTCGGCAGAGGTTCAACTGTGCATGGGGTGCTACATGAGCATGAAATTGGGGGTTTACTAACGCTTCCTAAAAAGCTCAATTCCTGAACCTTCAAACCTCTGGTGTCCACTCCCGAAAGGGTGAACCCCATCCTTGGTTGGTGGTTCGAGGTGGGGAACTATCAAGAGACCTTAGCCTGAGAAACTGACACAGCATCCGCCCACAATCAATATACTGTTCCCCCTTCTATCTAGAAAGGTAGTAACCAGGTAATTTATACAATATGCAAATACAAGTGAGCGCACCAAGCGTGTGTGAAATTTTTTAAAATGGACGAAAGAACCCAACAACACACATCACATCATGTTTATACATGGCAGTTAATTATGACATAAAATAAAATGTGAATAAAGGTCCACCTACAAAAAAAATGCAAGGAGTTAGTAACTTTTCGACAAATACAATGCGAGATAAAATGGATGGTCAATGCAAGAGCATGAATATGAAAAAGAAATGTAAAAGCATGCAAGTGGTGACACTTATTTGAGGGTTGTTTTGGAAAATAATGTTTGTTTTTACAAACTTATGATTTTGAAAAACTTTTTTTGGGAACTTAGAAAAATTTTGAAAAGTGGATAAAACTGGACATAGTAACTGGTGATTCTGGTTGAGAGAAGGGTAAAAAGACATGATAATGGCCTAACCCTCTAAATGACATTAGCTAGAATGTTCTAGGAGGTAGCCAGTTTCATACCCAGAGCCGGCGTGATTGCAAAAGGCGACCAGCCCACCAAGGACAAAACAGTCATTTTACATCGAGCTTGCCGAAATTGATTCGAAATTATCCAGAAATGGATTGAAGCACCAGGAATACTATCAGAAGCACCCTCGGGAGGTTACCAGTTTGATACCCAAAGCCGATGTGGTTCCCCGAGCGCTAGGCTATCTAGAGGCAAAATGATTATTTTGACCGTAAGGTCTCGGAATTGGCTCAAAACCGACTAGAAGGCACCTAATCATGCCGGATTGTCTCAGGAAAATCTTGGAATGGTGGACTTATCGCTATGAAGACTTAGGTACTTTTTCAAAAAAGTGTGCCGAAAAGCCCTAGGAGCAGTTTAGTCATTTTTCACCAGAGTGGGCTAGCAGGCACTAATGTTGTCGTAGGTTTTAAGTATTTCCATCACTTTGAGAGTCTGTAATGAGTTGGTTTCCAAAGGTATCCCTTCCTTTGGTAAACGTGTCACGGCTAAGAGGCGAGTTCGGTTCTGTGACATAAGGGGTTTATTGGCAATTTCCTATGTCGATCTGATTACGAGTATTTCTGCCACTCTAACGGTTGCAAAATTTGTGAGTATTTCCGTTACTCTAACGGATCGTGATCATTTCAGAGACTGCCTAATCTCAGGAAGCTGCTATATCGACTTATCGTCTGAGGAATCAACTTTCTTGAAAGGCGTGTTGAAACGGACATTCTTCATTGGTGGGCTAGCAGGCGCTAAACGTGGACTGTTCTACCATCTCGGGCACTTGGGGCCTTGTCTCGGTCGAGAGGTTTGAAGGGACTTATCATTCCAAAGAATTTTCTCAAAAAACGTGTTAGACTGGATGGGCTTATCGCTCGAGGGATTAATTTTCTCAAAAGGCGTGCCAAACTTGATTTGAACTAGAACTAGACTGGAATTGGATTTTGATCTCGGAATTCAGATTGAAACAGGGACTTATCGTCTTTGAGAAGACGTGCCCACTGGAACTGGACCGGACAACGCCCCAAGGGCATTTTGGTCATCTCACCTCTATTTGGGCCCAATGGGCCCGCAAAGTGATTGATTGACTGGATTATGTTTGGAAAGCTGGTTTGAACTGGAATATGTCTATATTGACTTGAACTCAAGTCTGGACGGACCAAAGATTGCCGAACGGTCAAAAATAGGGTGCTTACAACTGCCCTTTTTTTCTGTCTTTGCTTGTCGATGACATAAAACGATAAAGTAAGAGTCTCATGTTGACTGCGAGATGATCGGAGGGACGAACTTTAAAAATGTTTGAAGATTTAAGCTTGAAGATTAGAATTTTGAGTTTAAAAGCTGGATTGTCTTGATTTTTGAAATTTGGAATTTGGAAAACCTTGACTTTGAAATGATTTTAGAGTTGAAGTTGATTGTTTGAAATGATTTTGAAATTAATTTTGAAAATGAATTAACTTGGATTTATATTAGAAAGATTTTGGAAAACCTTTGAAACTTGGAGCAAAACTTTTAGGGAAAATGTTTTAAAAGTTAAAATTTTGAAAATAGGTTTTTGAGGCGAAAGCTTGAAAAACTCAAAATTTTTGAAAATGGGATTTTGAAAGGAAAAAGCTTAGGAAACTCATAAAACTTTTTAAGGAAGAAATTTTGAAAACCTTTGGAATATTTTTAGAATGGAGCTTTTGAAGGATAAAGCTCGGAAAACCCAAGAAATGATTTTGAGATTCAACTTTTTGAAGGAAAAGTTAGGAGAACCTTAAGAATGGAGCCTCTTTGGCAGAGAAGACCCCGAGAAACTCGAAGGGTTTTTTTTTTTTTAAAGAAAACTTTCAAAAATTTTGAAAATAGATTTTTAGATAAAACCTTCGAGGAAGAATTTTGGAAAAGCCCTGAAAATAGATTTTGACCTTAGAAATATTTGTGAAATCGACAAAGGCTTGGAATGGAGAAGTTCAGAAAACTTTGAGATTGATAGAAATTTTGAAAGGAAGAATTTTTTGAGTAAAACCTTGAAACTTTTGTAGGATTTATTTTGACTAAGACTTTTTGAGACAAAGAGTTTTGGAAAATCTTGAAGTTAGTTTGGAATAGAAATCTCTTTGAAGAAAATCTTTCAGATAGACTGAAGTATTGGAAATTTGATTTTGAAAAGGACTTTAGGACCTGATTTTGAAATAGCTTTTGGAAAGAAAACACTAAGAACCTTAGGAATTGATTTTTTAAGATAAACTTTTGAAGGAAAAAGTTAGAAAACTTTTTTGAGAGTTGATTTTTTTGAAAATAAAATTTTTGAAGGAAAAAGCTTAAAAAAATCCTTTGAGTTGATTCGAGTAGACTTTATTTGAGACTTGTGTCATTTATTTTTTTTGAAATAAAATATTTTGGAAGGAAAAAGAATAAAATCTTTGAGTGTGGGGCCTTTTTGGCAGAGAAGACGCCAAAAAACTCGAAGAGACTTTTAAAAACTTCTTGAAAAATTTAGGAGAATTTTGGAAATAGAATTTTAAATAAAACTTTCTAAAGAAAAAATTAGGAAATATTTTTTTTTTCAAAATAAAGAAAGGGTTAGAAAACCTTTGAAATACAATAATTTTGAAGAAAAAGGATAAAACCTTTGAGAGTGGAGCTTTTTTGGCAGAGAAGACCCCGAGAAACTTGGACGAAATTTTCAAAAGGAAGAAAGAGTTGGAATTTTTGAAATGAAATCTTTTTGAAGGAAAAAGTGGTAAAAGCTTTGAATGTGGGGCCTTTTTTGGCAGAGAAGGCTCCGAGAAACTCAGGTGGTCTTTTAGAAAACTTTTGGAAAGAAAACTTGGAAAGATTTTGAAAAATAGAGTTTTAGATAAAACTTTGGAGGAAAACTTTTGGAAGTCTTTTGAAAATAGATTTTTGGATTTTAGAAGATTTAAAATTGATGAGGACCTTGGATGGAAGAGTTAAAAACTTTGGAGTTTGATAGAGATTTTAGAAAGAGTTTTGATTGAAACCTTAGAATTTTAAAACTTTTTGAGGGAAAGAGTTTGGAAAGCTTGATCGGAATGGAAATCTTTTTGAAAAACAGGATTAAAAAAGCTTTGAGATGGATTGGAAAACTTTTAGATTTAATTTTGCAAAGGACTTTAGAAAGGAATTTCAATTTTGAAAATTAATTTTAAGGGTGAACTTTTGGTGGAGAGAGTTAGAAAATCCTCTTCTTTTTTTTTAAACTGATTTTGAAAAAACACTTTTAGTGGAAAGAGTTTTTGAAAGAGTTTTTGAAAACTTTTGGAGAAAAATGTTAAGAAACCCTTGGGAAACTAATTTTGAAAAGGAACTTTAGAATAGAGAGTTTAAGAAACTTTTTTAGAGTTGATTTTGAAAGAGAATTTTTGGATGAAGAAGTTTTAAGAAACCTTTGAGTTGGTCGAAGTAAGATCTATTGATAGTTGTGTCATTCATTTTCATTTATATTCTATTTTCTTGTTATTATTATTATTATTATTATTATTATTATTATTATTATTATTATTATTATTATTATTATTATTTTCTACTTTTATTTCTTATCTTTTGAACTACATATACAGTATATTAACACCTCTTACCTTTACTTACCTTTCAGGATGGCAGACGCAGGCGATAACGGTTCTGAGAAGAGTCGCCGCTTCGGGAAAGCGGCCTGGACAAATTCTGGTTGCAACTCCAGCCAATCTAGGGGTAGTCAACGATCTACTGGACATGTATCTTCCAGCCAAAGCAGACGGGGGAGTAGACCTCTAGTCGACCCCTTCCTTTCAGTCAAGCCAGCCTTTGAAGAGGAGATGGATGCCGAGGTTTCCCACTTTTGACCTTTAGGATGGTCAACGCTACTTTGAGTAGACTACGGATTTGGTATGATGGGTATCCTCCATATAAGCAGGATATTTTTTGCTAGTCCTTTAGTTGTATAGCTTTTCTTCTATCGGTGCAACTTATTTTCGGCAATGGTTCTCTTCTGGCTGCCTGACTTATCTTTCTTTTGTGAGCTTGCTCTTTCCTACCATGAGTATGGTTTCCTCCTAGGTCTTCAAAAGGATTTAGCTTATATTGTGGGACCTATTTTTTTTGGTGGTTGCATCACAATTGTCTCGTTTTAGCTTCGGCTCCATCGTGCAGTCCTTTCTTCTGATTTCTTGCCCCAGTTTCCTTATGTTCCAATGAAGTTCTCATTCTTTCATTTTGATTTTGCGATGGATAGGAGAGCTCACTCGGGGGATTGGCATACTTCTCAAAATTGATCCATTTATCACATGGTATCCCTAGCTCTGCCTCTCCTAAACTTGTTGATGTTTTTGCCGGAAGAGATGACTTAGTCGACTGTCGGTTATGTGCACTGCTTGCCAAGATTCGTGAGGGGCACTTATATGCTCCTACTTCGTGAGCCCTACTAGGCTCCAGCAGGGGGCCGATGCTCATTTTTGGGGATGTGCTTCACTATTCCAGCTTTAGGCGATCAGACACTTATTTGTTACTCCTCTTTTTCAGCATACATGGTATCTCATGTCAGAAGTCATTTGATTGGGGAGGTCAAGGGTGGGCCATTGCCCTATTCTCTACTTCTTGTCAGTCATGGAAATCTGAGCTTTTTGAGGTGGGTGTCGGTGCTGGAGATGTTTGAAAGGTGGCTTTAGCTCCTTTTTGTGTTTTACCTTATTCCCTGTTTCCTATTTGAGAGAGGGAGAAAGACATAGAGTTAGGTTTTATACAAAAACAGTTTACTTATGCCAATTCTAAAAATACACAGGTAAATAGGTGAATGCATGTTATACTTTTTTTATTTTTTATTTTTTTTATTTTTTATGAATGCACATGGAATTAGATGTATAACTTATTTTGCATGTCCTACTTTATATATATATATATATATTTTATGAATGCATAGGTTCATACAGGAATGGAATTTAATGCATGTTATACTTTTTGGATGAATGTACATACCAGAATGGAAATGAATGCATGCCATGCTTTTTGATGAATGTATGAATAGATATAAACTACACAGGAATTTAAATAGATGTACAAGTTATACATGTTATGGATGCATTAGTACTACATATATATAAGCTATTTGCAAAGAATGTCCCAGGATTACCCCAGGGCCCATACTCTCAGGATTCTTTTTTCTTTTCAGGATTTTGCCCCATTCAGTTTTGTCCCATTCTTATTGGGGTGTGATAGCATTTGCACCATTCTCTGAGGATCTTGACCTTTTGGTTTTCTATCCTATCCCTACTTTCTATAGGGTTGTTGTTTGGGGTTTTTCTGACCTCACTTGGTTTTCTCTCTTAGATTTCCAAAATGCCACCGTGGTTTAAGCGACAACTCGCATACCCTTTGCAGAGCGATAAACAGCTAGGCCCTCAATCCGAGAAGACTTCTTTTAGGACCGTAATGTAGGCTGGGTTTAGGGGTTGTAAGAAATGAAGGGATATTTAGGCTCAAAGACCTTCTTTTAATGGGTTTTTTAAACCAAAACTATCTGAGCACACCTTGGAGCATAAGATTGCCCTTGCATTCCTTTCCAGTTCTCCTTTCTCATCTTCCTTGTCTTGGTATTGTTCATGCTTATTTGGACTAAGCAATTTTCTTCGATCAGAGAGGACTTTAATTTGGACTGTAACGTAGGCTAGGTTAAGGAGTTTATTATTAAACGGGTATAAAAGCTCAAAATTATCACTTGTGGGGTTCCGAAAGACCAATGATCACCTTTGGTAATTTAACTTTCATTCAATACTTTCTTCTTTCCTTTATACTCTTGCTCTTCTAGACCGCTTTCTACCTTCTAATTTAAGATTTTTTTTTCATCAAGAAATTTGTTGTTAAGTCGACTTTTGGAGATACCAACTTTTTCATTTATATTTTGGGATGACAGTATCCTCTTTTGAAGATTACCACAAACAAAATATCTTCTTTACTAGAGACGCCTTTGACACCATAACTTCTTGAAAATCACCATTTTCAATGTTGCTCATTATATCTTCTTGGAAATCACCTTTTCCATCATTGCTCATTAGTTCCTACTTATGACTTTTGCCTTAACCTAGTGTGGGCAGTGACCATCTGGTCGGTTTTCTTGAGAAATTGTAACCGACTCAAGTGGGCTTTGCAAAGGAATTTTTTTGTGTGCGGTAGCAGAATTGAGGGCCTCTCATCATTTCAAATTAAATTGCTTAGTCCATAAAGCCTTTATACAAAATTTAGACAATGTTCCTAAAGATGATGTGTTTCTGCCTGTAAACCCCTACATATTCTATCAAATCAACTACTCTGTGCTTACCCCAATGTGGGGGATGGTTATTGGTTTGGGAATATCTGAAAAGAAGTCATGTACGGCTCTAGTGGGTTGATCAAAGGGTAGTGTTTTTTTTTTTTTTTTTGATAAAGAGAACAATGGCTTCTCATCATTTTGAGGACTCGGCTGCCTATCGCTTAGCCAGGATATCATACAAGTGTTGCCTCATCAATGAACTCCACACCTCTTTGTTGAGACTACCTTCCTCCTATCTCTCGCTCTCTCTATGTCTCTCAAAGGTTTTAACCCCGCTTTGAATGGGTTGCCCATGCTATCCTCTCCTTCAAGTCAAGTCATCACTGAATGGAAAAGAATCCCTAAAAGCAATAATCATCCATAAGAGTATGAGACAAAAAGGATAAACTGGGAACTAACTATTTTCATTTAAACACATGATTACATGGCATGCAATGTTTATTTACAAAAGATATGCGAGAAATAGAAAGATGAAAAGAAAATATATGAATTTTATGAAAACCTCCATGTTCTTGTGGACCTCTTGGTGAGAACCCCTAATAGGGTTCTGAAACTGTGTCAACTTCTTTGGTATTTCATCCTCCGGGTGTATCACCAAACGAAGAAGGGTGGATTGACAGATCTTTTATGGTGTTTAGCATACATTTGGTAGTTAGGAGATTCTTTTGTAGCAATGCACGAGTCTGACAGGACTTTGCAAACAGTGAAGCCTTCTTCTACATGGACGGTGATTGTCGCAGCATGGTGTGTAGGTAGTTGGTTAGTGATAATGTCTTGCAGATGGATGGATGACTTTGCAAACGGCAACGCCTTCCTCTTCTTACTCCTTAATGTAGGTTCGGCCTCTTCCAATAAATGGGTTTTATCTTTACATGGTTTGAATTGGGCAGGATGTTAGAAGGGTTCCATGAGTTCAATTATGCTATTTAACCTGAAAAAAGAAAAGAAAAACAAAATGCAGTCAGCATGTGGAGTTGGAGGTTTTATGTAATGCATGTCCTATGGAGGTTCCTTCTTTGAGGGAATCTATGTATGATGACAAGTTCATTTGGAGGTGGGGTTTTGCCCGTATTATGCAATACAATACCTCTTCGGCAAGGGCCGGTTGATGTTTCCTTATTTGGGCAATCCCGCCTCTATAGACGGAGAGAGATTTTAGCCTCTCTTGAGATATGGTTCTATGCATGCCATGAATCCCTAAGGTTGAGAAACCTTTAGGAGTTTTGGTAGGTTCGATTAACATGAGATTGGATTGCTCCTTTCTCTCTACAGTTGATTAAATGTATGAGGATGCAATGACTTGAGTTTCTTGGAACTCTTGCCTTAGAGTGAATATGGATGCATAAGCATAATGGAAGTAAACATGCGAGCAATGTGATAACAATAAATGAATGATTTAGAAAACCCCCTTCTTGTCTTGATTTTGCCTTCGATTCTCTTGGTGCTTGGAGATGAGGAGGGGAAGGATAGAAGATAAGAAACAAAAGAGAAGTTAGTGCCTTGATTTGAAAATTTTTATGCAATGCATGTCCTGGGGGTGCCCCTACTTGAGAAAGAAACTAACCATGATGTATTTGCTCACTTTTGGAGATAGTGGGTTTGCCCCTGTATGCAGATACCTTACCGTCGAGTGGAAACCTTCATCCATTCATACATTTATCCATCCATTCATTCGCAGAAAATAAAGAAGTACATTGAACTTTGTGTTTAAGATACAAACGAATTGAAATACATTTCACTAGGGGGAGGGGGAACATTTTCCTTTGGACTTCCACCTATCTACTTTTACATTAGAAATCCTGAACTACTCTTGAGTCTTCAGATTTGCCTTCTTTGAGTTTGACGTTGAGGAGGTCGTTAAGAGACTTTGTTGATCGATTGCCCCTTGTCTTCTTGGAAACCCTATCTCCATAAGCATAGAGGGATTGAGACCCCTCTTTATGGAATGAATATGTATGCTATGGATCCTTAAGGTTACATGGGAACCCTTAAGGTTTGGGTAGGTTTAATGCAAGGGAGAGTAACCTTGGTATCACTTTCAATAGGTTGATCATATGCATGAGAATGTAGTGACTTGAATTACTTTGGAACTCTTGTCTTGGGATGAAATATTGTATGCATGAATATGAATGCAAAAAGTATAAGGAGAGAGAATGTAATTGTAAAGTAAATATGTATGCATGAACAATTAGACAAGCATTATAACAGTAAGAGTACAGTCATTATAACAACAAGAATAAACAAATATAGAGGAAAGTAAAAGCAGTTGCCCTTTCCTCCATGGTTTTCAAATTAGTGTACATGTCTTAAATCCAGCAGGGGTTCGGCTATGCATGGTTTCTACATAAGCATGAGGTTGAGGGTTTACTAATGCTTACTAAGAAGGCTCAGTTCCCAGATCTTCAAACCTAAGCCCACTCTCCGAGGTGTTGCCATTATCAGTTGGTGATCCGAGCAAGGGAACCATCAAGAGACCGTATGCAAAAAAACTGACACAGCATCTTGCCCACAACCAATATACCGTTCCCCCTTCTAACTAAAAGGGGCATATCAGAGTGGAGAATGCAAATATGTAGAATACAAGTGCAAGTGAAGTGTTTGTGTGTGTTTTAAAAATTTGGAGGAAAAAGCCCAACAACTACCATCCATCCTGTCCATTCCATACATTCATTCACACACAGAAGTTAATATACCATGAAACAAATATGAACAAAGGTCCACCTACAAAAAATTTGCAAAAGTTAGTAGCTTAAATGGCAAACTTAATCCAAGATTGAATAGTTGAATGTAATCGAAAGCAAATAATGACATGTTTTTGAAAATAACTTGGAAAAACTTCATTTTGAAAGTTTGAAGTGGATAGAATTGAACAAATTATTCAAAGACTCCAAATGGGTGAGGGCAAAGAGACATGACAATGGCCTAACCCTCTAAGCGTCCCTAATGGAGTCGCCAGCTGTCGCATCCCGATTTTCTGCACTCGAGGAAAACAAGTGAGAAAAATACAGTGTTCTCTCGTTAGAACTTATCCTCCTAGAAAGATGAGTGCGACTAGGTTTGAATTGAAAATTGATTTTGAATAAGAACTTTTAGAAAAAGTTTGGAGTCGCCACCTAACTTGATTAAGGTGAGTTAGGTCACCTAAAACTAAGCACAATCCGAAGAATACATTTAGGGTTTTTTTAAAAAGGTTTTGGGAAACATCCTCAAGAGAGGGTTTTTAAGAAAAGAGGTTGTTTGGCAACCTTTGAAAATATTTAAGCCCTTTTTTGAAAAAAACTCCAGTTGGTCTTTGAAAACAGTGATCTAGGTTCGAAGGTTAGTTACGTGTATGGAAAACGTACAAAGCCATCACCCTACCCCGTCTTTAAGGTACCTACATGTCTATTCACCCTAGGTTCACTCATTAGAGTCCTTGATTAATAAATGTCCAAAACTATCCACTTTAGAAAAGAATTTTGAAAATATGTTTGACATAATGCGTGATAATGCAAGTGCAAGAATTTGATTCGATTTTGAAAGTAGATTTGAAAAGAACTTGATTTGAATTTAAATGGATTTGAAAAGATAGATTTGATTTTGAAATAAATTTTTAGAAATTGGAAATAGAGATTTGAAAATAAATTTTTGGAATTGGAAGTTTGAAAATAGTTATGGAATTGGAAATTTGAAAAAGATTGTGAAAATAAAAACTTGAAAAAGGTTGTGACCGCACCCATGAAGGTTGCCTACATATCCCTTTTTGGGAATCAGGTCATTTGTAGTTCAGACAAGAGTCCAATAGAAAATTTGATTTGGAAAGAGTTTGATTTGAAAAAGAGATTTGATTTGAAAAAGGGTTTGATTTGAACTTTGAATAGAAGATTTGAAATTGATTTTGATTTGGAAAGATAGAACTTGGACTTGATTTGGAAATATTGAGATTTGAAAAAATCTTGACTTGAATTGATGTTTGAAAAACCATCTTGGTTTAGAAAAGAATTTTTGTAGAAGAGTTGGAAGCGTCCTAACTTTAAGGTTAGGGTCGAACTAAGGTCTAGACATCCTAGGACTTAGGGTAATCTAGGATTGAAGTATGTAATTGAATTGAACTTGATTTGAACTTAAGACGTTTGACTTTGGAAAGCTTGGTTTTAGGAAACCTAGACTAAGGAAGATAGGATTTAGGAAGGACTTGAGATTAAGAAAGATTTGATTGGAAAGTTTGATTTAGAAAACATAGAGAGTTGGAGTCTACGAAAAATTAAATTTAGAAAATTTTGAAATTAGGAAAGTTTCAAAAAGGAAAGTTCCATTTTAGAAAAGTTTCATTTTAGGAAAGTTTCGAATTAGGAAAGCTTCATTTTAGGAAAGTTTCGAATTAGGAAAGTTTCAAATTAGAAAAGTTTAAAATAGGAAAGGTTTTGAAATTGGAAAGTTTTTGAATTTAGAAAGTTTCGAATTTGTAAAGTTTCCTTGTTAGGAAAGATTTGATTAGGTTTGAGAAAGATTTAGAATTTGGAAAGTTTTAGAATTAGGAAAAGTTTGGGTTTAGAAAGATTAAGAAGCTTAAAGTTTAAGGAAAGACTTGAAAGTTTAAGTTTTTGAAACTTAAGATTTAGGAAGGTGTGAGATTAAGAAGAATTGGAATTAAGAAAGATTGGAATTAAGAAAGATTTGGATTAGAAAAGATTTGATTTTTATTTCCTAAAATAAAAGATTAGATTTTAATTTCAAAAAAAGATGATTTGATTTTGTTTCAAAAAATGGAGGATTGGATTTGGTTTCTTAAGTTGGAGGACTAGATTTGACATAGAATTGGAAATGATGAAATTTGGAAAACTTGGATTTAGAAAATATGATTTGACATTGAAAAAAAGATTTAGGAAACCTAAGAGTTTGATGTAAGAAATAGAATTTTGGAAAACTATGATTTGAAGTGGAAAAGGAAAGTGAAAATTAGGGTTTCCTAATCATTGGCTCTAGGGCTTCAAGAAAAAGAGATTTTGAAAAGTAGATATTTTGAAGTGAGTTTCTAGGAAGGAAACTTGAAGAGAGTTTTTAGAAAGTGAATTTTTGAAGAGAGCTTTTGGGAAGGAATTTGAAAAGAGTTTTTAGGAAAATAAGTTTTTTTGAAGGGAATTTTTAGAAAGCAATTTTTAGAAAACAATTTTGGAAAGGAGATTGGAGAGAATTTTTAGAAAATATATTGGAGAAGAGATTTTAGAAAGTAGATTTGAAAAGAGATTTTGGAGAGGATTTAAAAAGAAAGTTTTGGAAGGTAAGTTTGAAAAGTAATTTGGAAAAGGATTTGAATGTGGACTTTTACAAGTCTCTAAAAATATCCCACTTTTCTAAACGATTCTAATCATGAAGGGATTAGAACCATTCTAGGATTATGATTTTGAAGACAATAAATATTTGAAAATATGGACCATGAAAGTCACTTTAAATTTAACACTTTCCTAAAGCAACTCCATCCATGGAAATGCTAGAATCACCTTAGGAATGTGATTTTGAAAAATAAGTTTTAAAAAAGAAGATTTAATGCAAGTTTTGAAAATGATTTTTGATGCAAGTTTTGGAGAGATGCATGATCATGATATGCACAATGCAAGTTGGGGTCGTGAGCATACAAGGTTAAAAGCTTCACTACATAATCAAGGAGGCCGAACCCACGTGGTCTCCGGTTAGACTAAGAGAAAGCCCCTGATATGGTAACTTTCAATAGCCTAGTCCTACACTTGAACCGGGAAGTCCCTTATTTCAAGCATGCAAGAAAAAGGTTAGAAGATGAGGAATAAAATAGAAGAAAACCCAAGTGGGTTAGGAGAGAGAAGAGAGAGAGGGGAATTGCGTAAACGTAAATAGGAAGCTTACCTTGTGTCTTCTTTATTTTGCTTACTTTATTTGTTTTGTTTTACTTCGGTCTTTGAGAGCTTTCTTTGGTCTTCGGGAGCTTCCGAGTTGTAGCACTTCAAGTCTTCAATGGAGGCTTCGGAGGTTCGTATATGAGTGTATAAGAGTGTATATGAGCTAGGGTTAAGTGTATAAGGGCTAAGGTTTCGTATATAGAGGCTAGGGTTTGGAGAACCTAAAGAAAACTAGGGTTTGGAAGGGCTTCGAGCTCTGTAATTTGAAAAATAGAGTTTTTGGACTGTGTTTGTAGACCCTTTTCATGTTGGAAGACGCTCTATATTTATAGACAGAAGAGTAAATTGGCGCCTGCTGCAGTGGCGCAGGCTAAAAATCCCACTGGCACCACTAGGAGTAGTGCTAGGCCATTTTTTGGCTTGTAATGGCACCAGCCATTTAGGAAATATTTAAGGCTAGCAAGCAACGTATCTTCAAAAGATTTGGAGGCCTGTATCAGTGACTACCATGCAATTTTTAGCCTGGCTTCACTAAGAGTGATTCCGAAAAGTCCGGGAATGATTTAAAGGGTTGGGAATGGCCCACAGGGCCGAAAAGGTACAAGAACCCTTAGAATAGTGTCTTGGGGGTAATAGACTTGAAAATAATGTCAGGATGTGTTAGAAGGGTTGACCGGGCCATTAGGGGCAAAACAGTCAATCGGGCTGAAAAGCTGCCGAGATGGACTTGGAATGTCCCGGAAGAAAGCTTGAGGCTTGAAAAAATTAGCTAGAATGTTCCAAGAGGTTGCCGGTTTGATACCCAAAGCTGGCATGGTTGGAAAAGGCGACCGGCCAACTAGGGACAAAACGGTCATTTTGCATCGGGTTTGCTGGAATTGATTCGGAATGATCCAAAAATGGATTGAAGGGCCGGGGATACTATCAGAAGCAACCCTAAGAGGTTACCAGTTTGATACCCAGAGCCAATGTGGTTCCTCGGCTGCTCGACTATATAGGAGCAAAATGGTTATTTTGATCAGAGGGTCTCGGAATTGGCCTAGAATCGACTGGAAGGCACCTAATCATGCCAGATTGTCTTTAGAACAATCTTGAAAGGGTGGACTTACCGCTTTGAGGTCGTAGGTACTTTCTCAAAAAAACGTGCCGAAAAGCCCTAAGGGCAGTTTGGTCATTTTTTACCGGAGTGGGCTAGCAAGTACTGGTGTTGGCCTAGGTTTTGAGTGTTTCCGTCACTCTAACAATATGTGATTAGTTGGTTTCTAAAGGTATCTAAATGTGTTATGGCCAAGAGGCGAGTTCGGTCCCGTGACATAAGGGCTTTATTGGCAATTCACTATGTCGACTTGTTTGCGAGTGTTTCTACCACTCTGACGGTTGTGAAGTTTGTGAGTATTTTCATTACTCAAACGGGTCGCAATCATTCTAGAGACTGCCTGATCTCGGGAAACTACTAGGTGGACTTATTGCCCGAGGAATCAACTTTCTCGAAAGGCGTGCTGAAATGGACATTCTTCATTGGCGGGCTAACAGGAACCAAAGGTGGACCGTTCTACCATCTCGGGGACTTGGGGTCTCATCTCGGCCGAGGGGTTTGAAGGGAATTATCGTTCTGAAGAATTTTCTCGAAAAACGTGTTGAACTGGATGCACTTATCGCTCGAGGGATCAACTTTCTCGAAAGGCATGCCGAACTTGATTTGAACTGGAACTAGACTGAAATTAGATTTTAACCTTAGAATTGAGATTGAAACGGGGACTTATCGCCTTTGAGATGACGTGCCCAAAGAGATTGATTGACTGGATTATGTTTGGAAAGCTAGTTTGAACTAGAATATGTTTATATTGACTTGAACTCAAGTCTGGATGGATCAAAGATTGCCGAACAGGCAAAAATGGGCCGCTTATAGTTGTTGGTGGCCAGCGTTTTGTATTTTCTTTCATTTTTCTGGTGAACTCGCCTTCCAGGGCCATTCTGGCATATGAACAGAGGTATGAGGCCTCTCTAGGACTCCTTGGAGGTCTAGGAGGATCTTCACACTTCTATGACAGGCCTCAGGCCCTAGTTCGAACGGTTGCCCAACCCAGCCGTGAAATGACTCCCTTTCTCTCTCTGGTTTTCTCTAGGGTTATAACGGGCATGGGGTTGGGATTCCAGTGGGTTTGGGACTGTGAAGGGATGAGGAAGAGTCCCTTACCTTGCTCGACTGGTTTCTCTTCCCTCTTTTTCTTTCCCTATCTTCCTCTTTCACTAATTTTGCTCTCTTTCTCTACAACTCTCTAATCTCTCTCTATCCTCTCTATCTCTGTTTCTAAAGTCTTTAAGAAACCCTGAGGGAGTGGGGTTCATATATATATAGTGCATGAAAGGATGGGTTGGTCGATTGCATGGGGAGCATTCCTTCCCCCACAATTTTTCTCTCTATCTCCTTCTTTCTCTCCTTCTCTGTCTCTATATCTCTCTCTATATCTCTTGTTGACCAGCCACTAAGTGGCTTGCATGGGCACTTCTGCCCAATAGGTTGGTGCATGGGGAGCACTCCCTCTCTCCCACGGTTTCTCTTTCTCTCTCTATATTTCTCTCACTCTATATATATATATATATATAACCAACCACTAGTTGGCTAGTATGGGCATAATATATATAGCATGGTGGTTGCACAAAGGCTTTGTGCTGGTAGGTTTATGGGGAGGCTTTCCTTCTCCCATGGGTTTTTTCTCTCTCTATGTATCTCTCACTATAACTCTTTCTCTCTCTCTCTCTCTCTCTCTCTCTCTCTCTCTATATATATATATATATATATATAACCAGCCATAAGTTGGTTAGCATGGGTCATATAATATATAGTATGTAGGGTGCAAGGTTTTTTATAGTGGGTGTGTGTGTGTGTTAATATAATTTATGTATTAACATTATATAAACTTACTAACTTTATAATAAAAGCACTAACTATATGTATAAGAGCACTATCTATACATATATATATATATATATTAAGGGCATTCACTTGGCCATGCATGCAACCAAGTGATGCTTTAATACATTTGCATGGATTTGGCCATCCCCCCCCCCCCCCCCTCCAAATGGTGTTATAATAAAAATACAAGTAATATTAGTGTAATGGCCTAAAAAAAATAAGGTCTTGCATGTGATGTTCAAATTTATTTAAATATTCCATATTCGAGGCCTTCACTAACGTATGAGGTCTTAAATTGGTGGTGGAAAAGTCAGCTTATGGCCTTGATGTTCCCCAGCACTACTATATGTGAGTATGGTGTCATATCGGGGTTTCACTATTTAACTACGAGTTAGAAATTTTTGTAGCCTAATTTTCAAGTGACGAACATTCCAGTCCTATTAGGGGTGTAATGCAGTCAATTAGAAAATCGCGGGTACTACAGATGTTCTAGAAAATGACCTTTACTTCAATCGGATATTTCTAAAGGAAAGATATGAAACCTCTTTTTGTACTAGAAAAGTTAACAAGGGTAGATTGCTTGATTTTAGTTTCTTTAAGGAAATGGGAATAAACTTTGAAGAAAAGTTCACACATTTGGGCTAGGTAGAAATGGCCAAACTTAAGGAGAAGATGTACCCAGAACTGGTTAGGCACTTTTATGCCAACCTTAAATCATCAAAGAGGGACCCCAGTCATATGACAAGTTTTGTGAAGGGGGTTAAGATAAAAGTTTCTAGAAAAGTTCTCGAGAAAATTTTTGGCCTACCCAAGGAAGGAATTGAGACCCATCCTGAGAATCTTCGAGAAGTCTTGTCTGTAATTTTGAGAAAGGCACTTCATAGCAAGAAAAAGAAAACTGTAACATCTAATGAGTTTTCACTATAACTTAAATTGGTGCATCACTTTTTTAATCACTGCCTTGCTATCAGAAGTGGAAGATATGATTATGTCTCTAAAACTGAATTACTACTGTTTTGGTGCTATGTCAATAAGGACAAGAAGCCCCAAATGACTACCATCATCCTAGATAAGATGCTTGCAGTCTCAACTCACAAAACTAGTGGCGTACCATATGGTATGGCCTCACCATGATCTTTAGGCACTTTGGAGTTGAGCTCACTAGTGAAAATACAAAGGAGGTGAAAGAAAGACAAGATGGGATCAATGAACCCACTTTGAAGAAAATGAGATACGAGAAAAATGAAGAGATCAACAAATGGGTCAAGAAAAAGAATGGACTCTCCACTGCTGCCTCATCCTCACAAGCAGGACCAGAGGAATCTGAGGAAGTGAACTTTGAATCAAAGTGGTGGAATTACGGGATAAGTTTGATGCCAAACTTGATAATTGTCTGTCTGTGGTGATAAAGATGGAGACAAAAGTGAAAAAATTATCCAAAGAAGTGAAACTCATCAAGCAAGAAATAAGGAGGCTATTCTAAAAGCCATGAAAGAAGGGCACCCCTCTGATTCTGACAAGACAACCACTAGGTCTGAAGAATAGTCTGAAGAAGAATCTAAAGAAAAATAGCTTAGTGAGGAAGAACTAGAAGAAGAAAAGGAAGAGGAAGCTAAAAAAATAGAAAAAGGAACTAAACTAGAAAAGGACCAAGGGACTGAAGAAGTGGCTGTTGAGCAGCCTAAAGTAGGAGAAACAGAGGAGCAAGTGCCAGCACCTAAGCATTTTGAGACAACAGACAAAAGAAAGGCACCTGCTGTAATTACTGACCCACCTGAACCAAATCCCTCATTTTCCCTTCCTTTCAAACCTCAATACAAATAGAGAGCTAGAAAGAAAATTGTCTTTGCTCCCATCACCAAAGAATATGGCCTTAGACCTAATCTGGACACAGTGGTTCTAACACCTTTGATGACCCCATTATTCTGTGACTCTGCTCTGCATATTAGTTTTCATGTTCAATTATTTAGACTTTAGTTTTTAAGTTATATTTGTGTTGTTGGTATGTTGTTTTTACTGTTGCTGGCAATGAACCAGTATGTTAGACTTTTTAATTAAATGCATTTTCTTATTGCCTACATTGATTGGTTTTTTGCTGCCCTTTTTCTAGTTCAAATTCTATTTTAATATTTTTTGCTATTGTACCTGTTTCAAAATTGTCTCATATATTCTTTTGATAAGTTAACAAAAAGGGGCAGAAATATCGTATGTTGTAGCAAGGGGGAGCTCATATTAAGGGGGGAGGAAGTTTTTCTTGTTATATCTTTCATGTTTGGTGAAGGTTTTGTCATCATCAAAAATGGAGAGATTGTTGACCTAAGGGTTGATCTCCATAAGTGATTTTAATGATAACAAAACTTAATTATTGTGGACTAATGTTTTTAACTTGAGTATGCAGCTTAGCTATAACAAACATAGTTAAAACTGTGAAGTTTTATATCAAGAACATGGATGACTTTGTCAGCACCTTATAAGATTGCTAACACTATGAAGGGCTCATAAGAAGTAAGAACAATTCAAAGCCAATAATGCCAGCACCAGCCAATACTGCTAGCACTTTCTTGAAAGTGTTGTCTCCTAAAGAAAAAGAGATAAGGTCTAAATTAACATATGATTAGCAATATCTATGGCCAACTCGTTCACATTGAAGACCCTCGATTCTCATAGTCATATCAATCCAGCAAGGCATCTTATCTTCAAAGCCTTATGAAGAAAGTTCAAAAGAAATGTCTATCAAGATTGTCAACAATATAGATGATTGGTGACACCTAATGGTCTGTCCAACAGAAAGACTTTCTTAGCACAAGAAGATTGTTGACACCAAATAGATTGGTTGATAATGGATCACCAAAGGCTAAATTTGTCTAGAAGTTCAGAGAGCTACCAAGGGAGTCAGAAAAGCTCAGACACATTCCCACCATCGAAGACTGATTTACAGAATGAAAGAGTAGGGAGCCAGATTGGTGACACTAGCAGAGATTGTTGGCAATCTCAGCTGATGATGAAAAAACACACCAACGGTCAAATTTTCAAATTGTCTATTTTAACCACCCGCGCAATAAATGCACCTCCAACGGCTCTAACGGAAAATTTCTATAAGAGAGTACATATATATATGGGTTCAAACTTATTTATAGGTAAGAGAAAAGGATCTTAAAGTGCACAAATCCAAAAGCCCTAAACATCCCTCACTGCTCTGAATCTGCTTCTGTTCGAAAGAGTATTGAGCTTCAATCTTTATTTATTCACTTCTGAGAGTGATATACACTGTAATTATAAATGCATTATTCTTGAGAAGGTTGGTGTAACCTTATTGAGTTATTGTAGCTTCATTGTACACTGGTAGATCGAGAGCTTGGATTGAAGCTTCTCGGTGATTAAGGGTTTGGTGTAAATCCTGAATGTAATATTGAATTAGGCACTTGAAGAAACTAGCAGTTGTGTAAGAAAATGATTACGTAGTGGAATACCTTAAAGAGGATCAAGGAAGAGAGGACGTAGGCAAGGGTTGACCGAACCTCTGAAAAAATTCTTATGCTGTTATTTACTGCTTTGTGTGTGTGCTATTTGAGCTTGCTAGCAATCTTCATTAGTATCTATATTTGTATTTCATCTTTAATTCAATCTTTACAAAATATCTTTTATCTTGATAACCTGACTATATTCAAACTGATTTAATTTGTAGTAAACTAGGTTATCTTGATCATTTTAATTTACCAATATTTTTTAAGAACCCAATTCACCACCCCTTCCCCCCCCCCCCCCTCGGTTAATCTTGTGCTAACACAAAGTCGAAGCCACATTTTCAAAAGGGCTTTAAAGCCACAATCATCAATCTCCCAAAAACAAAGTATTTTTCTTTGGTTATCATTTTCTGTGTCATTGTCCAATTTTCATCAATATTATTTAAGGTGAAATTCAAGCCGGTCAGCTTAGATTCCAAGTAAAGCTATTGCAACACTACGGTGTTTAGCGTAACTTAATAGGTATCTAATATTTTACCGTGGGTGAATTTTAGCACCTAATTTTACATATTTTGTTATCCATTCCCTATGGATCGACTCTAGTCTTACCTGATTTTTATTTATTACTTCGCCGCACCTACACTTTGGTATTTTAATAGATTGCCATATTCTGGGCATAATCAAGTATTTCGGCGCCGTTGTTAGGGAATGGCTTTAAAAAAATATGCAAACAAAATAATAAAATAATATAAATTTTAAAATTAAATTAAAAATAAAAAAATTATTTTTTTTGTGGTTAACCTTTTTAGTTGGCATACTCGCCTATTGCTGAATGAAACCAATCAAGTTGGTTACCATATTTTATGTTTTTTATTTTTTATCTAACCCATCTAACTTTTCTAACTTACTAACTATTTAAAATTTTCTTTTATTTAGTGGATAACCAACGTTGGCTACCATTCTAACATTTTATTTTCTACACTTTATTTCAGCACTTTTTCTTTTTCTTTGTGGTTTACCTTTCGAGTTGATTCACTGCCTATTTAGGTCAGCGCCGCTCGATATGGTGACCATATAGCTTTATATATATATATATATATATTATTGTGGATAACCTTATTTTGAGCTGATTCACTGCCTATTTAGGTCGGCACTGCTCATTAAGGTTACCATAACATTGTTACTAACCTGTCTAACATTATTTTCATTTGTTGTTTTTGTGTGCAAGTATTTTAGTATATTGTTGTAATTTATTATTTTTATTATTATTATTAGTATCTTATCATTAGCTGACTCCAGAAATGCCCCAGTCCAGTTGTTACTCTGACAGCATCCCTCCAAGTAGGTGACCTTCCATTTCCTCAACTCTGAGAACCGTTAATATTATTTCTCTTCTCATCCTTGTTTTGTCGATGGCCCATTTGGGTTTTTGGCTCGAGATTCTGACTTGTAAGGTCCATGTTTATGTTTTAGGATGGATTCATTAGGGTTGTGCATGGACGATTGGTGAGCATTGACTTTTCTAGCGATCTTTCTCTAATCTTCCGTACTCTTTCTCCATTTAGGATTCTTGTTCTAAACATTCAATTAGTTAACCGAGATCCTAGTTCTATCCCAATGGCGGAAGAATTTGATCCTCAACCACCTATGAATCCCAACCCGCCAAATCGAAATAATGTAACTGAAGGTGGGAGTGTACATGGTGATCCACCCTATAGATCTCTTAGGGATTATCTGAATCCCGCTAGGCAAGCACCTACTTCTTGCATTGTTCTTCCTACGCATCATGCAGAGATGACTTTAAAGTCGAGAATAATCCAGCTGATAAATCCATTCCATGGTTTGGATTCTGAAAAACCATATCAGCACATAAAAGATTTCGAGGATGTATGCTCTATATTCTTCGATAATTCTTACCCAAAGGAAGTTGTACTTTTAAAACTATTCCCATTTTCTCTCAAAGACAAGGCTAAGGCATGGTTCAATTCATTGAGGCCTAGGTCTATTCATTCTTGGCAAGATCTTTAGACAGAATTTTTAAAAAAATTCTTCCCTGAGCATAAAACTGAGGCGATTCGTCGCCAAATATCTTAATTTGCCCCTATGTCTAGTGAATCGCTCTTTTAGTGTTAGGAGAGATTCAAAGATTTGTTAAGTACTTATCCACATCATGGTTTCACCAATTAGCATATCATAAATACTTTCTATTCATCATTGACTCCATAACTAAAGCAATTTGTTGAGTCTATGTACGTCGGGACTTTATATGACAAAGACCCATCTAAAGCATATGATTTCTTTAATTACTTAGCAAATTTGGCTAGAAATTGGGCCACAACTGGGACCCAAAATCCTGAGTCTAAGCCTAGGGTAACATTTTAGCTTAATCAAGTAGATGATTTGAATGCTAGAGTTGCCGCACTTACCTAAAAGATAGAAGCCATAAAGACAAGTAAGGTCAATGTTGTGACTAGTGAGTTTCTCGGGGAAGAGAGTTGTTTAATGTGTGGTACAATGGAACATGAAACTGTTGTATGTCTAATTATACCAATTTTCAAGGAGGCTTTTCATGGCCAAGCCAATGTGGTTGGCCAATATTAGGGTACATATAGTGACCAACGAGTTAGGGGGAACCCTTGCTCGAACACATATAACCCTGGATGGAGAAATCATCCAAATTTTGGGTGGAAGAACGAGGGTCCTTCGAACCCCCAAGCATTCCAAGGAAGGCCTCAAAACCCTCAACCTTTTCAATCCCAACATGTTCAAGCTCAACAATCCATGCATTTCCAACCCCAACCTAATGCATATCAACCCGCTCATAGAAGACCATTAGAAGATAATGTTCATAAATTAACAAATGATATAAGAAGAGTCAATAATAGGGTGGATAGGCAGGACAAGGTATTAGACCAATACACTAGGATGTTGGAAGACATAACAAAGCAAATGTCTACTTTGACACAAGCTTTGACCCACCAAGTGTCAGGAAGATTTCCATCTCAACCCCAACCAAATCCAAATCCCAATAAGCAAGTGAACATGACCGAAGCGAGGACTGATTCTCAATCCAGTCATGAACAAGTCCAATCCATCACAACCTTAAGGAGCAGAAAAATCATTGATAATCACCCTAGAAAGAAAACTCTTAAGGTTAATGATGAAGGGAAAGGAGATGTGAGAGAACAAAAGAGAGAAGAAAAATGAGAGTGAGAGAGAAAAATAACTAGTTGAGCCAGTCTTAGAACCAACTAGAGCATCTAAAGATGAGGGCATTAATATTGTGAAACATGCCCCATTTTCTCATAAATTAACCAAACCAAAACATGAGCTTCTGAATTCTGAAATTTATAAAGTGTTTAAGCAGGTCAAGGTCAACAATATGATCTTAGATACCATTAAGAAAATTCCCTCCTATGCCAAGTTCTTAAAGGACTTGTGTACTATCACAAGGAAGTTGCATGTCAAGGAAACTAGCTTCATGAAGGAGAGCCAAAGTGTGATTTTGCAAAGTAAGTCCCCACCGAGGTATAAGGACCCCGACTGTCCTAATATTTCGTGTACAATAGGAGGAAACAAGTTAGATTGAGCCTTTCTTGATCTAGGAGAAAGTGTCAATCTACTCCCTTATTCGGTTTATTAACAACTCAAATTAGGTTAGTTATACCCTACACGTGTCACCTTGCAACTAGCTGACAGATCTATTAAGGTTCCTAGGGGTATTGTGGAGGATGATCTCATTCAAATAGATAAGTTCTACTATCCAATGGATTTCATTATAATAGATAGACAATCGATTAAGAGCATTAATGCTCATTCCTAAATTCCTGTTATATTAGGACAACTATTCGTAGCCACTTGTAATGCCATAATTCATTGTAGGAATGGGATGTTAAAGTTGTCATTTGGGAATATAACTGTCAAGATGAATATTTTTTTCAGTTGGAAAACAACCGGGAGAGTATGAAGATATCAGAGAAGTATACTGTATTGAGTCTATTATGCAAGAGTACTTTGAGAATGAATTTTTTGAGGATCCTATTGAAAGAACTCTTATTTTGAGCAAGCCTAATGACCGATTAGATTGTGACCGTGTCAAGTTTAGGGACACAATTCCTGGAGGAATTGTGAGAGAACAATGTATGCAAGTGGGTCACTGGACCCCATCATTTGAGCCTCTAATTTCTAGTGTCATAAAATTTGTCCCTTCTGAACAATAAACACCCACTCTGGAAAGAAAGTCTTTGTCATTTACATTAAAGTATGCATTTCTTGGTGAAGGTGAGTCCTATCTTGTTGTTATATCCTCTAGCCTGTCTAAAGGCTAAGAGAAGAGCCTTGTGAAAGTACTAAAGAATCATAGAAAAGCCTTAAGTTGGACCATTGCAGACCTTCATGGTATTAGTTTTCTTGTGTGTACACATCGTATATATTTTGACGAAGAGTCTAAACCAATGCATCAAATGCAAACATGTCTAAATCGTAACATGAAGGAAGTTATGAGAGAAGAAGTACTGAAGCTTCTTGATGCGAATATCATATACCCCATTTAAAGTGGGTTAGTCCAACCCAAGTTGCTCCTAAGAAATCTGGAGTCACGGCAATTCAAAATAAGAAAAATGAACTAGTGCCCCATTAGGATTCAAACTGGGTGGCGCATGTATATTGATTACCAACGACTGAATGTTGTTACTAGAAAAGACCACTTCCCACTGTCCTTCTTGGACCAAGTCTTAGAACGAGTGGCTGGACGGGCCTTTTACTATTTTCTAGATGGCTAATTTGGGTATAACCAAATTGAAATTGCCTTAGAAGACCAAGATAAGATGACTTTCACATGTCCTTTTGGTACTTATGCTTACAAAAGAATGTCCTTCGACTTGTGCTATGCACCAGCCGACTTTCAAAGTTGCATGATAAGTATCTTTAGTGATATGGTGGAGAGATTTTTGGAGGTTTTCATGGATGATTTTTCTGTGTATGGAGATGCGTATGAGAGTTGTTTGGAACACCTCGAGAAGATGTTAGAAAGATGTGAGGAGAGTAACCTTGTCCTAAACTAGGAAAAGTGCCACTTCATGATGACACAAAGTATAGTGCTTGGGCACATCGTGTCTAACAAGGGGATTGAGGTAGTCAAAGCCAAAGTTGAACTGATCCAGAAACTACCTACCCTTGGAACTGTGAAAGACATTCGATCTTTCCTTGTGCATGTTGGTTTCTACTAGCGATTCATAGCAGGATTTAGTGCCATCTATTGTCAAAAGACATTTCATTTGAATGGATGTCTGAATGCCAAGAAGTTTTTGACAAGCTTAAAGAGCTGTTGACAACTGTACCTATCATTCGGTCATTCTATTGGTCATTACCTTTCGAGTTGATGTATGACGCTAGTGATTATACTGTAGGAGCAATTTTGGGACAGAGAGTGGACAAGAAACCCTATGTTATCTATTATGCATGCAAAACCTTGACTGAATCCCAAATGAACTATACCACAATCGAAAAGGAACTCCTTGTTGTCGTGTTTGCATTAGATAAATTTCGGTCGTACTTAGCACCCCATTTTGGCCACTCGGCGATCTCAAGCTCGATCGGAAGCACCTCCAAATCAACATAAGCATACTCAAGCCCAAATCAGCTTCCCAAATCCAATCCAATTTGTCAATTTCCTCGTGGACCCGCTGGGCCCACTAAAGGCAAAATGACCAAAATGCCCTTGTAGCATTAGTCAGTCCAATCCAGATCGGTGCGTCTTCCATAAGACGATAAGTCCATTCAAATCCAAAGTCAAATCCACTCGTCCTGTCATTCGAGAAAGTTGATCCCTCATTGACGGTAAGACCATTCAATCCAGCACAGCACGATCACCGATAAAGTTTATTCCTCGAATCAGTAAAGCCCCTTTCACACTCATCTCCAGAAAGTACCTAAGTCCCTGATATGGAAGAGTGGCTCACTTCTGATGCCTGCTTGCCCACTAATGTAGAATGTCCGCTAATCCGGCACGTTCTTTGAGAAAGCACAAATCTTTCAAGAACAGAAGACCGTCCAAGTCTGACACGTTCTATGAGAAATCACAAACCCCTCAAGAATGGAAGACCGTCCCAATCCTACATGACCTTCGAGAAAGTTTATCCCTCTAGGCGGTAAGACCCTTGCAAGCTTGTCCTCCGAGAAAGTACCAATTCCTTGGATAGAAGTCCAAACCAAATCCAAACCGGTTAACATCGACGCTTACTAGCCCGTCCTAGTGAAAAATGATAATTTTGCCCCTAACGAGCCCGACGCGTTCTTCTAGAAAGTACCAAGTCCTTAGAATGGTAAGACCACCCTCCAAAGCCATCCTTAGACGGTCCGGCATGTATAGTGCCATCCAGTTAACCTCGGTCCTTTCTCGGAGGTTCTCTTGTCAAAATGACCGTTTTACCCCTAGGTATCCAAATGCCCTAAGTAACCACACTAGCTCTGGGTATCAAACTGGCAATACCCCAGTCAACTCTGGTCAACCGGGTCAATCTTGGTCAACCTTAGAACTCCCGGGATGAGGTGACCGCCATCCGATCACTCTCTTTAGTTATACTGGCTCTGGGAATCAAACCGACAACCTCCGGGACACTTTCCAGAGTAGTCCTTTCCATTTCTAGCCAGGCCCCACCATCTAACACCTTCCCTTTTCGAACTAGAACCTCCCTGCACCACTTTGAGGGAAGCATGACCATTCTTTAGCCTCGCGCCACTAATAGTGGCACATAACCCCCTAGAATCCATTACAAATCGATCAACCCCATATCTAGCCTTTTTTGAAGCCCTCATTAAACCTCTCGGCCCCACTCATTGTGGCACATGGCCAACATTAAGTGGCTCACCACTCTCCTATTTTCGCACTATAAATATAGACCTCCCCCCTCACTATTTTGGGTCGAAAAAATTATCCAAAAACTCTCCCCCTCTATTCCAGACAACTCCCGGAGCCGCCCCTCTCTCTCTCTCTCTTGAAGTCTGGCTGGCCGAGTCCGAGTCTAAACTCCCAAAGCCTTAGCCTTCGAGCTCCACCAAAGGTTCGCCTCGCTGCCCAGAAGCTCTCGAAATCTTCTCGAGTCCAAGGCCCGAGCCTCCATCATAGAAATAAGAATTGAGATAAGATAAATCCCCCATTTACTTTCCATGTTCCCCCACTCTCTCTTCTCCCTTCAAACTGTCACGCCCCAAAACCCAGCCTATACGGATTTAGGGTACATAACCGACCAATAGCAAGGCTATCCAAGGCCGCATTACATAAACTAGTTGATCACCTGTGCATAATCATTTATAATGATGCATAATTGTAGAAAATAGAACTTTTAATAATTTGAAAACATGATCTGTGTCATATATGGTAGAGTTGTGTCTAATCCCAAACATAACATACATAAGGACCCAGTCAAGGTCCACCAAAGTTATAGCAATATATCATTACAAAATATTGGGTCCAACCCTCAAACATTACACAAATCATAGACCCATGGGCCGTAGCTTAAAATCCACATATGGCCTGACTTTAAGGCCTCCCGGATTGGCTACCTGAAAATCATTTAAGAAAACGTAAGCTAATGCTTAGTGAATAACAATGATGCATGAGCGAGAAAATATCATGGACTAGCAATTATATCCAACGTACATGGATAGAGAATCATTTATGCATAAGGAAATGAGGTTTTAAACATTTAAAGCGTAGGCTTGGAACTCATAGGAAATGTAAACATCATTTGAAACATGGTATCATAAGAAGAGATGCAACATAACATTATTCTTGATATAGCAGTTGATAACTTGTCATAAAACATGTGAACATATCATGGTTCTCAGTTCAAAACATAAGTGTGCTACAACTCGACATATGAGCTAGGCTCCACAGTAACCGTATAGGTCACGCTAAGGCTCTTTAGGCCAGGGACGTCTCCCAACATAGATATTTTATTTCCCGTCCCCTATCATAGGACTATCGGGCTAGATTAAGGTCTTGCCACGAGAAGACCCGAGTTGGCACCATACATTGGAAACTTAGCATCTCTTTTCATTCAACTTTATAGTCCACAATTTTCATTCATAACATAAATATAACTTGCATGCATTTGAAATATGACATTTGTAATTGAACGTATCATTTATGCATTGAAATGTATGGAAAACATTCATGATATAGGGATGAGCTTAAAACATTTAGAAAATACTAGAGTTTTACTCATGGCATATCGTTACTCACCTTTCTCCAATTGGACAGGTGACAAACAAGGTATTCCCACACAAATGCACGTAAAAGCAAAGAAACATCAATACAAGACTCTAAGGCAAAGCAATAACACGCAAGTCATGACTAAGCACGTAACCCACTCAACCCCAACTCAACAACACCTCATTCTCACAACGGGAGAACAAGGCTCAACTATAGGACAAAGCCCCGATGTAAAATAAGAACATAGGGTTGAGATTTGAACATGAAAGCCGAAATGTCGATTCCTTCATCGAGTCCCAACCACCCCTCAACGATGATCTCACACCCAAGGCTAGTTGCATTTGAAAATAGGCCTAAAGACCTTTATTTTGATAGGTCACGAGCCAAAAATACATGTCGGGTGAAAAAGTTATGCTTCATGGAAGGTGGACTAAAATTTTGGAAAACAATGTTGTTGGCATGGATTTTGGGTCAACTTCAAACCCCTATATCTCTCAATATATAAGGAATTAGGAAATAAACTTTATATGGGTACAAAGGTCTATGAATCTAGTTTCTAATGCTTCAAACGGTGCATTAATCTGAGTTTTCTAGTAAAAGTTATGCCTGTTTTACTAAGTAGTGCTGAATCTGGCAGACAGTTCCAACGCCTAACCAGGCCGTTAGAAAGCCCCAGGCCAAAATATCCAACCGTTGGAACGCCCAAAATGGCCGTTCCAACGATAGGCAAAAGTGGAAAACCCTCTCTCTGACCGTTCCAACGCCTGGGAGGGCCATTGGAACGCTAGGCAAAAATGGGAACTCTGCTCTCGGGTAGTTCGAACAGCCCTGTCGGGCGTTCCAACTACCCCGCCTGCGCAGCAACCATTCTCAACCCAAAACTCACCCAAAACTCCTCCAAACACAACCAAACCTTTCCAACACTCCTAGGGCTCAAAGATTAGCCCACAAGGATGACAATAACTCAAAATGGGGGAGAAAGAACAATCAAAACAAAGGGATCAAATGAAGGAATCAAAACCTAATAAATCTCATATTTTGGGATTTTTCAAACCACCACTTCCAATCCTTCAATATTGAGCCACAAGCTCTCAATTTCAACTAATTGGGACTCAAGGAGTCCCTCAAGACAAACCCAACTCATATATATGCATACATACAAAGACCCAACACATCTACACATGATAGATACATATACATATGTAATTGTAGAGATAGAGAGAAATAAACTCTTACCTTCTTCAAGCTTGGTGAGGTCTTCAATGGCTTCAATCTTCTTGCTTCAAGCCTTTCTTCCCTCAATCTTCCCTTCCTTCTCCCCTTTCTCTGTTCCTCCCTCTCCCAATCGGTTGTGAGAGTTGTGTGTGTGTGTGTGTGTGTTTTGTGTGTGTTAGTAAAAGACACACATGGGAAATAATACCATGTATCTCACATCTCCAACACCAACGACAACACAAGTTCTTATTGGTCAATTTTGACCCAAAAGAAGAAATAATTAATATTAAATATTGCATAAACTAAAAATTTTCATTAATAAGGTTAAATAGAGGTTTGGGATATCACACAAACCCACTTGGATTCTTCTCTTTTTTAATCCCCTATCTCTAAACCTCCTTTTCTTGCATACTTAGAACAAGAGGACGTTAAGTCCATGTCGAGAGTGAATAAGAGGAGATTACTAATTGGGACTCTCTTATTGGCCCTCACTTGCTTCACAACATGGCCTTAGGGCCCTCTTGCAATGTGGTGATACCTCAACTTGTATGTTTCATTCCGTTATTATCGTCATCATATATTTGCATTCATGTCAATTCTCTACCTCTTAAAACCATTTCCAAAGTAGTTTTCTTAAAACCACAATTTTAGGTAAATCCTAACCCTTTCATGGTTAGGATTTTTCTAAAAAAGTGTGACATTTTTAAATGGCTCCCGTTAGACTACAATTGCTTCTTTTCAAAAACACAATCTTGGAATGATCCTAGTCTTTTCATGATTAGGGTTGTTTCGAGAAATATGTGACATTCAAAATGACCTGAAGAGGTCTACATTTTTGGCTTCGTGCCTTTATTATTTTTCAACTCCACAAGCCTAAAGCGATTCTAAACTTTCAATGGTTAGAATGACTTTAGGCAAAGTGCGACATTCATTTGGATGTTTAAAATCCAAGTTAGGGTTTTGAGCCCTAAAACATGTTTTTAAAAGACTCGGTTTTCGAACCATTTACAAAACTTGCTTTTGTTAAACCCTAAAAGTCTAATCCTAGAAAATTTTCGTTTTTGCCACCTCGAAAACTTTCTTTTTTCAAGCCAAAATCATACCTTTTTCAAACACTCAAAATCCTCAATTTCTAAATCAATCAAAACCTCCCTTTTCCAAACTTTCCTTTTTAAATCAATCAAATCAAAACCTTCTATTTCAAATCCCTCAAATCACTCTTTTTTTTAAACCTTTCAAATTTAAAACCCAAATCAATTCCTTTCATTTTGGAAACAATCCAAACTTGCCTTTTTCAAAATTAAATCAAGTCAATGTTTTCAAATCAAATCTAATCTTTCTGAAAAGGAAACATTTCCAAATCCAATCTTCTTGAAAAGGAAACATTTTCCAAACCCAACCTTTTCAAATCAAATCAAATCTCAATCTTCCTGAAAAGAAAATATTTCCAAATTCAATCTTCCTAAAAAGGAAACATTTTTAAAGTCCAACCTTTCCTAAAAGGAAACATTTTCAAACTCAAACTTTCGTAAGAAGGAAACTTTCTAAAAATGGAAACTTTCTAGAAATAGAAACTCATTTCAAAATTTCAACTCTGTCAGAGTCTTGTCCAAACTACGACTGACCTAATCCTCTTTAAGGAGGTATATAGGCAACCCTTCATGGGGTGCGGTCATAACCCTTTCCAAATTTTCAATTCCATAACCATTTCTTAAACTCAAATTATTTTTCAAACTTTATTTTTAAAATTTTTTATAAGTAGATAGCATTAAACATAGGTAACCTGTGAGCCATAGTTAGGTGAGTAAAAGGTGAATGGACATATAGGTACCACAAGGGCAAGGTAGGGTGATAGTTTTAGGACATCTTCCCTACACGTAACCAACCCCCGGACTTAAGAATTTTTGTTTCGAAGACCAAAACCAGAGTCAATTTTCAAAAGGGCTTTCCAACATTTTTAGGGTTGTCAAACAACCCTACCTTCTAAAACCCTCTAATGAGGATATTTTTTAAAAATACTTTTCAAAACCTAAATTTGACCCTTGGGTTTTACTTGGTGTAGATAACCTAACACATCTTTAAATATGTTAGGTGGTAACTCCAAAGACCTCTTCAAAAAGCTCTAATCAATTCCATTTCAAAAATTCAAACCCTGTCACATTCGTCCTCCTAGGAGGATGAGTTCTAATGAGAGAGCACCGTACCAATTCCACCCTAGGCCAAGAGGGCCTGACGTTTGGAAAACGGGACTCGACAGGGGTCATTATTCATCATATATACTGACCATTCTGCACTCAGGTACTTGCTTACCAAGCCTAATGCAAAGCCACGCCTTATCCGTTGAATTCTTTTGTTACAAGAGTTCAGAGTGAGATTAGAGATAAGAAAGGGGTAGAAAATGTTGTTTCTGATCATTTGTCACGGCTCTCCATTGATGGGGAAGCCTAAGACACTCTCCCTATCAATGAGTATTTTTCGGATGAGCATCTTTTCTAAGTCCAAGCACTTTCTCAAGCAGCTATTCCATAGTTTGCTGATATAGTTAACTTTTTGGCTACTAACAAGATACCATCACACTGGTCTTACTTAGATAAACAAAAATTCTTCAAAAATGTAAGGTATTTTTTTTTGGAATTATCCACACTTGTTTAAGTATTGTCCCGATCAAATAATTCGATAGTGTATCCCCGACAATGAGTTTCATTCTGTCATGGAGTTCTGTCACTCCTATGCTTGTGGTGGGCACTTTAGTTCCAAAAAGACGACTGCAAAGATTCTACAATCTGGCTTCTATTGGCCCACCATATTTTGTGATGTTCACACTTTTGTACATCCTATGATAGGTGTTAATAACTAGAAAGTCTAACTAGAAGGCATATGATGCCCCTCAACCCCATTCTTACTCTTGAGATATTTGATTGTTAGGGTGTTGATTTCATGAGACCATTCGCTAGTTTCTTTGGATTCCTTTAAATTCTTGTGGTCATTGATTATGTGTCTAAATGGGTGGAGGCCGTTGCTTCTCGTACCAATGATCACCGCGTTATAGTCAAGTTCTTAAAGGAGAATATCTGTTCTCGCTTTGATATGCCTCGTGCTGTCATTAGTGGTGGTGACACTCACTTTTTAATAAACCCATTGAAATGTTAATGCGAAAGTATGGGGTCATTTACAAGGTTAGTACACCTTATCATCCCCAAACTAGTGGCCAAGTTAAGTTAGCTAACTAGGAGATTAAGCACATTCTTAAGAAAACTTTTAATCCTAACCATAAGAACTGGTCCTTAAGGTTAACGAATACACTCCAGGCTTATAGAACTGCTTATAAAACTATGTTAGGTGCTTCTCCTTACAGGCTTGTGTATGGGAAATCATGTCACCTTCCAGTAGAAATTGAGCACAAAGCCTATTAGGCCATTCGCTAATTTAATGAGAACATAGATAGGGTCGGCCAAACTAGGAAGCTGTAGCTCAATGAACTTGAGGAATTCTAAAATGATGTCTATGAGAATGCAAAGATCACTAAGGGCAAGATGAAAATATTCTATGACCAGCACATCCTTCGTAAGTCTTTTCATGTTGGTCAAAAATTATTGCTTTACAATTCCCGGTTACACTTGTTTCCGGGCAAATTGAAGACTAAGTGGTTTGGACCTTGTCAGGTAAGAGATGTGTCACCATACGAAGTGGTAGAAATTGAGAATTCCAGCAATGGGAATGTTTTTAAAATTAATGGGCAAAGACTGAAGCCCTACTTGGAGAACTTTGTAAGTTTGATTGAAAGTGTGGATCTTATGGATCCACCATTGTTTGAGTAGAAGCACCACCCCATTAGTTTGTACAGTTAGTTTAGTCTATTTATTAGGTTTGGTAGCTATTTTATCTTTAGTTGGAGGGAAGGGACCTTTCTTCCCACCCATGTTTGTCTCCCACCCTTGACACGTTCTTTTTTTTTTTTTTTTTATTTGGTTTGTCATTTTCTATTGTTTGTTGTTTTTTATTTTTTATTTTGTCTTTGCAACCAGCAGACATTAAAGAATTAGATAGTGTCATGACTTCTTATATAGATGGTATAGTACTTGCATTTGCATGTTGTGTTGATCTGATACTTCCACATGGTGTCAGTGGCGAAATAATTTGCCGTGCAAGAGTGGTGAGGAGAGTTGAGCTCCAAGAGAAACAACCTCAACCTCTTACTAGTCGCAATACTTTGGCCTATAAGAGAAGAGTAAATAGACTAAATAGGTGTTACCGTTGTGTTAGACATACGTATGTAGATAAAAATTACAAAGGGAGGAACTGATTAATGTTAGAGAATCAGATGGTTTACTTAGACATTCTTAAGGGTAGAGTAAATGTCAAGGTATTGAGACACCTTGGTTTCACCAAAACTGTAGACTACCTTGATTTGGATGTTAAAGGGTTAGCTCGATTTTGTTATGACTAGTCGTTATACAGTGTAATTGTGAACTTCTTTTTATGATTTCTTGTTTTATTTGTCTGTACATATGTTTTGCAGATTGCTTGTGTTTTTTTTTATAGGTTTTGAAGTAATTTAAAAATAAATAAATAAAAGTTTATAATTTTATACAGTTTTATGTGGAATGCAAATGTAGATTTTGAAAATTTGTTGAAACATGTTTTCATTCACTTTGCACAATTTCTGTTTTATCCTTTCTTATTAATATAATTGCAATATTTTATCTTAACACATAGATAAAGGCTATTTAAAGCATTCGTAACATCATATCATGATAAGTTTTGTATTTATACATATTGTACAGTTTCATCCTTACACAAGTAGAGATTTTTCACCAAGTAAGCTTTAAAGCCAATCACACCTTTCGGAGTGTTTATATTTATTCTTGATAAAATTCTTTCACATCGCTCATTCAATACCTCTATATACTTGTTTTTTACTTAATTGTTTTAATTGCTTAGGTAATTGAATATGTTGAATTCTTAGAACTTTGAGTTGTTGTGTACTTTTAAAATGACTCAAGGCCATCTTTGATCTTTTGAGCCACAGATTTCTTTGTTGATACAATTCCCTTGGACCCTTGTCAAATCTATTTCTTATCTTGTGCTAAATATAACATTTTTAAAGTTTCTTCTCTAATAGAAAAACACAAATATCTTCACTTGTGAAAGTTAAATTGATAAAAAGGGGGATGTTTTTACAATACCATGAAAGAAAGAAAAAAAAAAGAAAAAGAAAAAGACAGTAAGAAAGAAAGGAAGTAAAAAAGAAAAAAAAATCAATCAAATTAAAATGAGAGAAAATGAATGTGCGTATTTATTGATCATTACATGCCTTGATCACACATATTTTGAACTTTTTGCCCTTTTTTTCTCCTTACCTTATACCTCATGGCTAAGTTACAACCTAAACAAAACCCTCGAAGATTTGAAGTGTACATTGCTTATTCTTTCACTCACAAAAGAATTCATCTATCATTTCCTTGTGTGGTTTTAACATTGAGTATTCTTTTATGGAGCTATGTCAAGTCGTCTCCCACAATTTATATTCACGTCATTTCTTTATGGTTGTCTCTTTTGATTATAATTTACATTTACTCTCTTACGTGGACAACTAGTATGAAATGCCTGATTTCTTTCTCTTTGAGAGAATATCCAGTGAAGTTGAATCAAAGCTTAAAGGATAACATTGTGTTTTTATGTTGTAATACCTTTTTTATCATGTAATGAACGCACACACACACAAAGCCTCTCATATGTTGTTCTAAGACATTATCTTGCTTGTGTATTAAAAAGTAGGATAGATAGAATATGCTTGTGTTTGATGCATGTCATACTTTGTCCTCATTATCCTCACTTGCAAGCAACATTTTGATGTTTGTGGGTAGCACTACTAGAAACCCTCACGAGACACCACTCGTCCACTAAGAAAAACCTAAGGGTTTAAAGGCTTGGTGCATAGACAAAATACACTCGTGATCCCTACGAAAGGGGAGCATGCCTTTTTAAGTGTGTTTTATTTTACTAGGGACTAGCAACAGCTTAGTTGGAGGGTGTAATTATACTCTAAAATGTACAATGGAAGTCCCTAATTATAAACTATTGTTAATATTTATTTATATATTATTTATTATTTTAATGCAATTTTGATTTTCTTTTATATTTTTGTGTCTTGTACAGATTTGAAGCTAAAACCAAGCAATAAAGAAGGCATGCACACAAAATGTGTGTGGTGTATTGTTAACATAAATATATATTTTATTAAAATAATGACTGTCTTTAATAGCCACTACGCAATGTGTACGTAGATATACACATATATATTGTTATATATAATTTATTTTATATTATATTTATATAGTGGACTAGGTGAATCATATTATATAATATGTTTGTATATTGTATAAATATATATCTATATATATTTGTTTAGTGCAGGTGTACGTGGAGAGCAGGTGAAGAAGTAAACAAAAAAAACAAAAAGAAGAAGAAAAAGAAGGGAGCAGGTGAAGAAAGGAGAAAAGGAAGCAAAAAGAAGAAAAAAAAATAAATAAAAAAAGGAAGAAAGAGGAGGGAGCAGATCATTTGGCTGTCTATAAAAGGAGAATAGCGGAGGGGAGTTAGGGGGAGAGGAGATAAGTTGTAAGAGAATAGAGAGAAAGTAAAGTTTTTAGGAAGCTTTTAGAGAGAGAGAAATTATCTTTAGTAATTAGTTTGTTTTTATTTTCAGTCCTATATTTTGTTGTACTTTATATTACTAGTAATAAAATTATTTTTCAAATCACGTATTTTCAATATTATAAATAACTAGTTTTATTCTTGAAATCAATTATGAAGATTATTCGAGGATCTTGGAATTTCAACAGTGGTAATTGGGTTTTCTTGTATATCTT
The DNA here is from genome assembly GCA_033060915.1 of Euryodendron excelsum. Lineage (NCBI taxonomy): Eukaryota > Viridiplantae > Streptophyta > Magnoliopsida > Ericales > Pentaphylacaceae > Euryodendron > Euryodendron excelsum. Next base: position 2,678,889 of record CM065385.1, on the reverse strand, counting down.
TTGAATATTCCAATTCTTGGTAATTAAATTTTAGATGTTTCAGAAAACATAGATTTTTTTACTATATTTGATAATTTCTATGCACAAATCTTATTTTGGTATAGTTATTATATAAATCGATGGTATGAATCTATGACTTTAATTTTATTATTCTAGATTTAATTAAATGTTAGAGTTAAAATTTCGGGTGAACTGGGTGATCGAATTAATTGGGTCCAAGATCATTTTATTTAGTTTACTTTAAAGTCAAGTCAACAACCATCAATCTCCCAAAAACAAACTATTTTTCTTTGGTTACCATTTTCTGTGCAATTATTTAATTTTCATCGATATTACTTAAGGTGAAATTCAAATCGGTCGGCTTAAGTTCCAACTGAATTAATTGCAATACTACGGTGTTTAGCGTGATTTAGTGGGTATCTAATCTTTTACCGTGTATAAATTTTAACACCTAATTTTACATATTTTGTTATTCGTTCCTTGTGGATCAACTCCAGTCTTATCAAATTTTTATTTACTGCTTCGTTCTACCTATACTTAAGTGTTTTAATAGATTGCTACACTTTGAGCATAGTCAAACACTTATACTGTGACACCCTAATCTCATATTTTCATGATTAGTTAAATTGCATCGTAAACGTAGTTGAATTAGTTTATTTAATTTAATTTACATCTATTGCATGGTTAATAATAAATTGTGTGTGCCACTTGTATCATTTTATGAGTGGTAAGGTAAATGGTGAGTCATTAGTGAGTGGGTATAATAAGTGGGTGTATAAAATACCTAAAGGTGAGTGGGTATAATAAATGGGTGTATAAAATACCTAAGGGGGGTGAGATATATGATTGTATCTCTATTAAAGTTAATTGAGAGGAGGGGAGGGTGTCGGTGGAGAGAAAGAGGGAAAGATGACAAGAGGGGACAAGGAGGCAAATGAAGAAAGAAAAAAAAAAAAAAAAAAGAAAGAAAAAACAAGAATGGTGCGGGGTGAGTGGTCTAGCATGATGGGAAAGAGAAGAGAGGAAAGATAGCTGCCATTATATAGATATATATATATATATATAGAGTTATAGAGAGAGAGAGAGAAGCTATAGAGAGAGAGAGAAGGAACAATCGGTGGAAAAGAGGAAGAAGAAGAAAAGAGGGGAAAAATCTAAGAAAGCTTTCTTGCACTTTGTTTTCCTCATCTAAGGTGAGTATCATACTTGTTTCATCTTATTTTATCTAATTATTACATGTTATATGAGTCATGCCATGGAAGGAGAAGGATGGAGGTGAGATCTTCCATGGTAAAAACTTAGAATCACCCATGGCAGCCATAACAGAGTATTCTCTATGAAAAGGCTACTGTTTAGAGACATTTCGATCTAGCTAAAAATTTTATTTGTGGCTGAATTTTTGAACACTGTAAGTTAGAGTTATGAGAATCATTTGGGCTTTGGATTCACTTAAAAATATTATAATTTCGAATTATGGTGAATTTTTGAAATGGGACTGCTTCTGCAGATTTTTTATGCCCAGATCTATAACCTCTGGTTAGACAGAGCATTCGACCAAGTTAGAGTAGTCCAAAAATTATGAAATTTTTACTGTACCGAGGAGAAAGGTTGATGCTAATCTGTACCAAATTTCATATCATTTAAATGTCGTTTACCTATGTTATTAATTTATCAAAAATAGACTATTTGCTGCTGAATTCGAGTTTCTGTAGCACTGCCCTGTTTTTGAAAATACCAAATAAATACTTAGGCATGTTCAAAAAATATAAAATTTGGTCTGGGTACTCTCTGAGATGTTTATTTTTTGTTCCTAAAGTTTTAGAATTTTTGGGTATAAAGTCACGAAATTATGTCCAGATTATGAAATCTGAGTCAGTTTTGGTAGATTAGAGGACTTGGTGTATTTTGGTATTTTTCAACTCTAGCTTTACATTGGGAGTGTGATTGAGATTGCATATGGTAGTTCTAATGTATAATTTCAGTGTTATAACTTGTTTGTATAAACATTATAGCTATGATTATTGGAGTATACATTGAGTTTCCTAAACTAATATGGTTGTGGTGATAGGAGCTAACGGAGAGCAAGATCCTTCAGCGTCAACCCCGAAGTGATCTTTGACATAGTGTGTGTGCGGTGACAGGTGGGATCATAGGATAATCTTATCCATATAGAAGTGAATATATATTGCTTGTGTTATTATCTATATTGGTGTTAATTGTGGGATTGTGAGATTTTGAGATAATCTTATTCATGTTAAATGCATTGTGTATTTTCTATATGTATCATGGTAATGAACGCATATGAGGTGTTGAAGGTGTTTATATATGAGGAGAAATTAGTATTATATGAGAAATTCTGTGGAGACATTGATGATTTGATATATATGGTGGCATTGCATACCATTCATATTATATGTCTTGCATTGCATTGGAGAGAGTTAACCATGGTGGGTTAACCAAGGCTTAGTCACGGTGGACTAGGCTAGGGGTGCCATGGTGGACATTCCTTAATAACGCGCCATCGATATATTGGGCCAACGTTATCTAAAATTGCGCACACATGTGGGTGATACATTCATTGCATTGAGGCATCCATGATATATATATATATATATATTAATCATTTATACCGTGTACATTGTGGGTGTTTATTATCATTCTTTATGAATTTGATTATCTATCGTGAGCATGTTGATAATTAGCTCACACCCACACAGACTGTCTTGACAGGTAACTTGGAGATGACGGTTTGGTTCACTGCAGTCTTGGTTCTTGTCGTGGTGGCAATCATGTCAATGTCAGGATGTCTAGTCATGGGGCTTGGGACAGCTCCATTGTCTTACTTTCAGTTTCATGGTTGTATTTTATATAGACGTTTGGTTTTGGTGTTATGTTTTAATTTTGTATAATGGTAAAGAATTTTGAGAAAGGATGTTGATTATTTTCCAGTGGTAATGTATTCCTTTGGAGAGTTTATTATATTTTTCTCATTGTATTGTTTATTCTGCTGCGTTCTTTTATTTTCGAGTATGGGTTAAGGTGTCGTTCGCAGGTACGGTGACCTGTGCGATCACGCCTCACCTAATGTGACATAATTAATGTCTAATTGGGTTGGGGTTGTGACATATACACATACAATGGATAACAGAGACTACTGCTATTTATACAGCTATTCAATTTGCCTTTGAGCTTGGGTTAACTAATATTCAATTGGAGGAGAATTACTTAAAATGATTCGAGCAATCCAGGATTCAGATTATTAGCTCTTAGTCATATCAGCAATGAGATTAGAGACATAGCCAAAGTTTTCAAAATTTTTTGTGTCAGTTATATCTTGCAACAAAAAAATGATGTTGCCCATTGTTTGGTCAAAATGACTTGTCAATTTGATTCCTAGTCCCTCTAGATTCTTTGTAATGGTCTTCCTGCCTTTTCCTATCTATCTAAAAGAAAAAAGAAAAAGAAAATAGTAATTGTGATCGGTTTATAATCAGTCAAGTGGTAGTGCCCACACAAACAGAAAAATATTGCATTTTCGGTTTGAAAATCCGCTGGCCCCACAAAATCGGATTAGTTCCGATTTCGGCGGGAACTTCATTTTCAATAGATTTTCTCCAAAACGCGCGAATAGAACCCGTAACTGATTCAGCTATTTCACGGAACCTCCAAACGCTAGGAAACCCCTCGTGCCTTGGCAATGGCTTCTTCCAAAACCCCCCGTCGCCATACAGACGCAGAACTAGGCAAAGCCGCGGCCATGGTCCACGCGCAGCCGCCGAGACGAAAGGGCATTGGAACGAGGGCGTGGCTGGTGGTGTCGGAGTCGGGGCAGTCGCACCTCGAGGAAGTCGGTAAGCACTCGATCATGCGGCGGACAGGGCTCCCTGCGCGCGACCTGAGGGTGCTGGATCCGATGCTGTCTTACACCTCAACGATCCTCGGCAGGGAGAGGGCAATCGTGATCAATCTGGAGCACATCAAGGCAATCATCACCGCCAAGGAGGTCTTGATGATCAATTCAACTAACCCCTTGATAGTTCAATTTATTCAGGATCTTCAGGACCGCGTTTCTTGTCCCAAGGACGTACCCCAACAAGTAATGTTCTTCAGTGAATGTAATAGTTGTGTATATGTTTATATGTTCGTTATATTTTATATATGCTCACCTACAGACATATATTCATCACAATTTTGTTTCCGTTAGCTCTCCATTGCTGATTCTTTTGGAGGCCATTCTACAATGTGTGTGTATATACAATGATCGCTAAATCTTGAATTGTGGGTAAAAACTCTGCTATTTTGGGATATCATGCAAAACCAGAGGAATTGGGGGCTGAAATTAGTATAATAGATCAAGTGCAGAATATGTTTTGCTGGTTCAGTGTCTTGGTAGCAATTTTTTATTCCATTTGTGACTATTCCCCTCAGCCCCCTACTAAAACGAAAAAAAGCTAATAAACCTTTACGTTAATGCAGTCAAATAGTGTTTTTTTTTCGCTTTTCTTGGTTGCAACCTATTCAGACATCATTTTAGGACAAATCCATTTACTTATTTTTGATAATTTTGTTGATTACTTTGTGTGTTCAGTGACCAATAACCCCTTTTAAAAATTGGGCTCATAAGCAACAACTCTGGTTGCTAATATCATGTTAGAAAATTTTTTTGGACCATCTTTTTTTGCTAGCTTTGAGTGCGAATTTTCCTTTTTCCCTAGGTTCTTGTATGCAATGGAAAATATGTTCCAAAGAATCGACACATGACTTTTATTGGGATTTTTACTCTACTGTGTAGTAGATAATTCTTTGTACAAGGTTCTACTCTAATTCTTTGTATGAAATGCTAATACTCTAGTTACCTATACCCCCTCTCCCCAAAAAAAAAAAAATTAAATAAAAAAATAAAGAAAAAGAAAAAAAATAAAACAATAGAAGAACAACGTGTTTATGATGCAAATTTGAGATTCCAAGATTTCATTTATGGTTTGTTTTAGTATTTAATTATTTATTCATTTGATGACCAGGGTTTTCCCAATCTTTGGAACTAATCCCTAGAATACTTGAGCACGCCTACCACACTCTATTGCCAGGTAATCTGGTGATAAACCCGATTAGCTGACCCACCATAGGGGGACTCGAACTCTTGACCATTTGTAGCCAAGCGAGAGTCCCAAGCCAACTGTTTTACCCCATGAGTTTTTATAGAATGTTAGTTGAGCTATCCAAAATATGTTGTCTTATTATTAATAAAAAAGAAAAAGATAAAAGGTAAAAAAAAACTTAAGGGTTTGAAATGTATGAAAACAGTTTGAAGGCCATAACATGAAAATAACTAGGTGGATTGGGTCATCGTAGAACTACTTTGTGCATTCAGAAGATATAAAATCCTCTATCCCATATGTTAAGAAGAAAACTCTCTGTGCTCATAAGAAGCTCTAGTGTTTATGATTCAGTGAACTTGATGAACTTGTGTCCATGTTACCATGTAATTGAGCTTTGCCCCTGCCACCCTCAGAGTTGTCCAATGCTCCATAGTGACCTATGTTATAGTTTACATTTGGTTCAATCTTTACCGAACCTAATGCGACAACTATAGCTTGAATGAATAAGATATATCTGCTTTGAAAGTCTAAAACAAAGCCTATGACCTTTACAACCCGTAAGCAGACATTTTAGTCCCAAGGGAAGTTTCCTTGGTGTGGTTCTAGAGATAATCTCAGTTCATATAAAGTTAGTTTATTGATGGTTGTTTTCTTATGTTTTTACATTCAAGGTGACCTTGGTAAATTCCAGAATTGCTGGAGATTGGCTGTGGTTTTGGTCCACAGGTCGTAATTTGGGTCAAGTTATAATTTAGAGCCCCTTATATGGTTTTTTTTTTTGGGTAGTAGGTTTACTATAGTGCATTAGTAAAGATTTACTTAGTTTTCTATTTTTTAGTAAGTCCTTGTAGAAATACGAGAGCTACGATATAGCTTTTAAATATCTATGTAGTAGTTCTATATAATAAAGTTAGAGAATTTTTTACAAGTGTGAAACAAAGCAGGGAACATTACAAACTGCTCCAGAAAAAAAAAAAAGGAAAACAAAAGGCTTGACCAAGGTTCCACACAAAGAACGGGGCAACCACCAACCTCCTCACCTACCACTCTCTCTGCCTGTCTTCATACCTGCCCCTTACCTCTTCCCTCCATTTCTCCATACAAACTTGCAACCATCCTTTGTCTCGTCTTTGCTTCAATAGCTATTAACAGTTTCAAAGCATCATTCTCAAAATCTTGACAGGGAATTCCTAGAAATTTGATGAGACCATTACCCGTTGGCATCAGCCACTCAGACACCTCAGTCCCTCCATCCAACTTAGAGGACAAACCATCTCCCTTAGCTAACAAATCCCTCTTTGAAACTCCACCATGAACCTCCACTTTACCTTCCAACACAATCCCTCTCCTGCCTAACTCCCTAATGGAGCCACTGGAATCTCAAATTTCCTCTCTGGCAACACCTATGAATAGTCCCCATCCCCTTATCCTTCTTCCTCTCTACCATCCTTACTGTCTCTTCAGTATGCCCTTTCTAATTTTCAGCCAAGGCCATAGCCCTGTCCTGCTCTCCTATAGGTGTTGATAAGCCCCCCTTGCTCTCTACAGATTCCCTCCCTTCAAATGGAGCATTAACCCGAATTAGAGGTTGGGTTTCTGTGCATTGAGGGGTAGCCTATCACACCCTCATCCCAATTAGACATTATTATTGTTACATTAGGCGAGGCGTGATCACACAGGTCATTGAACTTGCGAATGAAATCTTAACACACACCCGAAATAGAGCATACAGGATTATACACCAATGATATATATAAACAAGAACTGTCCTTTCATATCATAATGGACGTCAAAAGTAAATCATAAACCGCTTACATCATTACAAATCTAGGTACGTAACAAATTCTCATATCTCAAGCTAACATGAGGTATAATACAAGTATAAACCAAATCCTAACATCCTATATAAATACGATGAGAAATTGAAAGCAAAGCAACAAGAGCTTTCCTAAACCTCGAGACATGACATTCTGACACCGACATGAATGCCACCGCGGCTAAGACCAGAACTAGAGTGAACCGAACCGTCAACTCCACGTTACCTGTCAAACAGTCTGTGTGGGTGTGAGCTAATTGTCAACGTGCTCACGATAAACAATCAAACTCATAAAGAATGATATATACATAATCATAGAATCATCTATCAATAGATAATCCACCAATTAGAGATATATAAGCATCCACAAAACATCAACATCAACGATATGTAATCATCCTGTCATCACCACTAATAATATAATATGCTCCATGAAATGCAATATCTCTTATGATGCAATGCATGAAACACTCAAATGTGCGCGCGATTTAGATAGCGTTGGCTCAATATATTGATGGTTCGTTATCAAGGAATACCCATTATGGCACCCTTAGGCTAGTCCACAGTGACTAAGCTTTGGTTAACCCACCGTGATTAACTCTTTTCAGTGCAATGCAAGGCATATAGTATGGATGGTATGCAATGCTACTTTATATATATAATCACCAATATCTCCACTTAACTCCTCATATGTATAAACACTAATTTCACCTCATATATGAACATTATTAATACCTACCACCATACATATAGAAAACAAACAATTCATTCAATATGAATAAGACTATCTTATATTCCCACCTATCACCCCACATATATCTGATGAAGTTACTCTTTAGTTGATGTTGAAGGTTCTTGACCTCCTTTAGCTCCTATCACCACAACTATGTTAGTTTTGGAACTACATTGTATAATTCATCAATAAATATTGAACATAAATAATACTCCAACACCAAGTATACACATTGAACATAATTGTTTGAAAATAGGCTTAAAGACCTTTAATTTGATAGGTCATGGGCCAAAAACGCCTTTTGGACAAAGAAGTTATGTCCCGTGAAAAATGGACTCAAATCCTAAAAAACAATGGTGCTGACAAAAATCTTAGGTCAAATTTAAATCTCAATATCTCACAATCAATAAGGAATTAGAGTACAAACTTTTTATGGGTAGAAAATTTTATGAGTCTACTTTTCAACGCTTCAAACGGTGCGTCATTTCGAGTTTTCTAGAGTGAGATATGACCATTTTATTAAAGTATGTCGACTTCTCCAGCCTCAAGTGTCGACCCCTCCAGTCACAAGTGTCGACCCCTAGAGACAGAGAGCAAAGTTTTGACAAAATGTTAGAATGTGTCGACTCCTCTGCTCTAGGTGTCGACCTCTCCAACCACAAGTTGAGACAGAGAGCAAAAGTCTGAAAAAAGATATTCAATGTGTCGACCCCTTTGCTCTAAAAGTCAACTCCTCAGGACAAAAAACAAAGGTTTGTCGAAAAATATTACATGTGTCAACTCCTCGAGAAATGAGTCGACCCCCCACCTTTACTCGAAAATACAACTTCTCAAAACATGTTTCTAAGCTGCCTAAACAACCTCAACACAACAATAAGTATTCTTAAGGTTCAAAATGAACTTCTAAGGTCTCAAACAAGGTTTTAACACATTAAAACACAACAATATGCAAGATTCAAAACTTCCTCTTAGAAATCATATACAACCTTCTCTCCTTCACCTCAATCTCACTTCCAAGGCATGCAAGAATATGCTAGCATGCAAAAATCAATAAAAATGCAATGAATTAAGTATGAACGTGAGATTTCTTACCTCCAACAACAAAATCACAAGCTTCCTCTTCAAATTCCTCCTCTTCTCTTCTTTCCTCTTCTCTCTCTCTCTCTCTCTCTCTCTCTCTCTCCGAATGATGTTAGGCAACCTCTTGACTTCCTCTTTTCTTTTTCTTCTTCTCTCTCCCTTGATGCTAGGCCATCCACACTCCACTAGCCTTTCTTTTTCTTTTTCTTTGTCTCTCCACTAGCCTTGTCCTCCTCGTGTCTTCTCTCTCTTTCTCTACACCGAAAGCCTCTCTCTCTTCTCTCTTGACTTCTCTTGTGACTAGCAAGCCAAAATAGATACAAGAGTGTACCTCACACCCTTAAGTATCCCATGCACACACTCACGAATGACTCACCACTCAACTCACCATCTAACTCACCAATTGCCACATGTCACACACACATGCACCCACATAATTTTACATACCAATTAACCTTGCAATAAATATAATTAGTTACTTATGAAATTATGAGATTAGGGTCTCACATAGCCCCCACAATATTGGAGAACATGGGCTTAAGTCTCTTGTTGCCTGGAGAGACCCCCTTGGGCTGCTCCCCTAAGAGCAGTCCTTGTTCAGCCCCAAAACAATACTGAATCAAGCATGAACTAATCTAACCCTTTGCCCTACCCTTTGCCTTTTAATTCACACTAGAAACCCTTGATTTCACTGCGGTTTAGAGAATCCAGCTATGGAAATCTGCAATCTGACACTTTAGAAATCAACACAATTTCACTCTCTTCCTTCTTACAAAAACTGAAATCTTTTTTCTACCTTGTTGAACCCTAACCCTAATGTCTTTTTGCAACCCTAATCAACCACAAAACCAATTGTAGGCTGCTTAAGTCTACGTTTCCAAATCTGCCACTATGGTTACCAATGCAAAGCTTTCATCAAAACTTGATGCCTTCTCATATGAATGCGAAGTTGAAATTGAAAACGTCAAGCCAATGTTGGTACCATGAAGTAGGACCATGGTTGAGGATAAGTTCTTTGGATACAAAAGTTGATTTTATAGTAAAGATGCTTCAAGTTTGAAGTCTTCCATTGAATGCTTTTTCTTCAATAACAGTAAGGGAACGGAAGTGGGAAACAAAAGTATGAAGCCCTAACAACTCTAGTTCAAGATCAAAAGTTGAAACAGTTGGCCGCTAACTCTCCAACGCGAATCTCACTGCCCAATGTTACTTATCAAAAGGAACAACAAGAAATTCAGCAAGTGGCAAATTCCCCATGTCAAACAACATTGCTTTGAAACAGATTGTGAAGATGGAATAAACTGGGTGGTTGACAAAGGAGCAAAGTTTGAATGGGACAGACGTGCAGATGTTTTCCTTGACTGGTTACATAGTGTGGAAAATTATTTTTGATGGTATGAGATGAATGAAATTCAGAAGCTTTATTTTGCTGAAGGTAATCTTAAGGAGACAGGACATGTATGGTAATTCAAGGAGCAAGCAAATTTTTGGAAGACTGAATAGGTGAGATTAGAACTTGGGAAGTGATGAAGCAAGCAATGATTTGCCACAAGTCCATTCTTCAGTTCATGCAGATTAGGCAAAAGAACATGTATCACTTGGCCACTCATTCTGATTTCGATGGAAATGAAGATGTTATGATTGCTATGTATAAGAACGGTTTAAATCCACAAATTTGCCTCTAGACTTGCGGGAAATATATTGTTTTTGTTTAGTGATAGCAATCAAGTAGCTTATCAAGTGGAGGACTTATCTGCAAAGTTGTTTTCGAAGGCTCCAACACAAAAATAACCATTGAGCAAAATTAGTTGCTCATTTTAGTATCAGAGGGCGTTGCGATGTCACATAAGGCTGTGATAATGGTTCTTCTTATTCTAATAGCTTCCCTGCTTGTTCTTCTGCCTGAACAAGTGCACAAGGCATCTGTAACACTAAATAAAATGCAAGAACTGATATACAATGTTACACTCGTGAGTGGTGTGGACACTTTTCTGCATAATATCCAAATTTATTGGTGGCTTTTAACATAGGGAACCTCTGATTGGCTTTGCAACTCCTGAAAGGAAGGCAAAAAGATTGTTGTGTCGTAAGCTGAACAAGAGAGTGGAGATGATAAGATTGACATTGCCAGTGATGATGAACGACATTATTGTTTTGTGTTGCATCATCTTTTTACTGTATATAAAGGATGATGACCAAGAAGATTAGCTGAGAAGTAATATCTTCTAGACAACAGTGTTGTGTAATGGGCAACTTTGTACCCTGATTATTGGGTAAGTTTCCTTGACAAAGCCATTTTACAAACTTAATTCCATAATTGAGGGATGTTTTAACTTTATTCTCCAGGTCGAGTTCATCGCTAATTGAATTGGCATTTTTAATAAAAACGCTAATTCGATTAGTGATTTTAAGCGTATACCGAAGCCGTATATACACCTAGCTAAAAACCGCCAATTGAATTGGCGGTTTCATTAAAACCGTCAATTCAATTGGCGGTTTTAATGTTCTCATACCTGCAATCATATCAACAATTCCTCCAGCCAATTGAAAACCCATAACTTCCAAACCGGGAACCCGATTGACGTGCCGTCAACTCTCACAAGTCACTCGTGTCACACCGGTGCCTCTCGCCAAGTTTCGCTCTCCCCGGAGCCTTTCTCGCCATTTCAGTACCCCAATGGCCTAGTTGGCATAACTCCGAGAACATAAGTTTCGGAATTACAAAACTTTGCATAACTTCCAAACCGGGAACTCGATTGACGTGCCGTCAACTCCCACACGTCAGTCGTGTCACACCGGTGCCTCTCGCCAAGTTTCGCGCTCCCCAGAGACTTTATTGCCATTTCGCTACCTCAATGGCCGAGTTGGCATAACTCCAAAAACATAAGTTTCGGAATTATGAAACTTTGCATGACTTTCAAACCGAGAACCCGATTGACGTGCCGTCAACTCTCACACGTCACTCGTGTCACACCGGTGCCTCCCGCCAAGTTTCGCGCTCCCTCAAAGCCTTTCTCGCCATTTCGGTACCCCAATGGCCGAGTTGGCATAATTCCGAAAACATAAGTTTCAGAATTACGAAACCTTGCATAACTTCCAAACCGGGAACCCGATTGACGTGCCGTCAACTCCCACACGTCACTCACGTCACACCGGTACCTCTCGCCAAGTTTCGCGCTCCCTAGAGCCTTTCTCGCCATTTCGGTACTCCAATGGCCGAGTTGGCATAATTCCGAAAACATAAGTTTCGAAATTACGAAACCTTGCATAACTTCCAAACCGGGAACCCGATTGACGTGCCGTTAACTCCCACACGTCACTCGCGTCACACCGGTGCCTCTCGCCAAGTTTCGTGCTCCCCGGAGCCTTTCTCGCCATTTCGGTACCCCAATGGCCGAGTTGGGATAATTTCGAAAACATAAGTTTCGGAATTACGAAACCTTGCATAACTTCCAAACCGGGAACCTGATTGACGGGCCGTCAACTCTCATACGTCACTCGTGTCACACCGGTGCCTCTCGCCAAGTTTTGCGCTCCTCGGAGCCTTTCTCGCCGTTTCGGTACCCCAATGGCCGAGTTGGCATAATTCTGAAAACATAAGTTTTGGAATTACGAAACCTTGCATAACTTCCAAACCGGGAACCCGATTGACGTGCCGTCAACTCCCACACGTCACTCACGTCACACCGGTGCCTCTCGCCAAGTTTCGCGCTCCCCGGAGCCTTTCTCGCCATTTCGGTACCCCAATGGCCGAGTTGGCATAACTCCGAAAACATAAGTTTCGGAATTACGAAACTTTGCATAACTTTCAAAACGGACCATGTTCATAAGTTCTGGAATGCCAAATATGATCCAAGCTCATATATATATTATATGAAAACATAATAACTGATTTTACATTATACTGAAATAAAAAGTACACCAAGCTTTATGGACCATGTTCATAACAACATAGTGGTTTGCCAGCAACACTAAGACTACTTGGTAGATAGTTTTGAAAGTCATCGTCACCTTCTTCTTCTGAGAAGTCTGAAAGTTCTAGATCAGAAACTAGCAATGGATCTTTAATGATTTCTAATATTCATTGTGTTGGATCACCACAATGTTCCTTCGCTTGCTGTGTACAATGATATCTATCCAACCTTCGTTGCATTTGATCAACCTTGCGTTCAAGTGCTTTCATAACCTTGCTGTTAGCTGATCGTCGATTGAACAACTTAGCTGAACGGGCCTTTGGGACATGAAGGCCATGCCATCGGCAATACATCTTTTGTTCACACCTTTTATCGAACAAGTCTTCCCACGGTGACCTTATGCATTGGGAGTCAGTCAACCCGTGGGGTGGATGTAAGGACGCATCACCGATGAAGATGTGGCTGACCGGACCCATCGTATCGTGCATTAGGATTGGTTTGTTAAGAAAACAACGCTTCCGGCCATACCATTTGTTACCGACTAGGTCTATGTATGTATGCACCATATGGATGGGTGAGGATTGGTTTTGATCTGTGTCGCCGCTTCTAGCCGAATGACTACACGATGCCCCAAATAATCCTTTTCGCTTCGGCATGTTAGGAAGTGTGTATGGTTTAACACTTGCTTTTGTAATGGCATGATGTATATGTAGGTAATACAATACAATGTATGAGTAAATGGTTCACGTGAATTCATTGGGATGCGAAACAAGACTTTTGTGCAGCCTTCATGTGAAGAGTTCAGGACATGCCTTCACGTGAAGCTAATGCACGCCTTATACTGAAATGACGCATCACCTCGTGCAGCCTTCACGTCAAGGGTTCAGGACATGCCTTCACGTAAAGCTAATGCACGCTTATAAAAAATTTGATACAAAAATGTATAAACAACAAAATTTGATACATCCATAAACACGGGATGCCAGAAATAACTATAATATTCGATTACATCAACAAATGTTCGACAACTTCCTGAAAGTGTACCTAATACAAACCCCATACCATCAAGTACTATACATGACCACCTGTACCACATAGGGGTGGCCTCCTCTCTCGTCTCGACTTACGGGTAAAGACCCGTGTGATACTACGTAGTCTCGACTGAGATGGCTCTGCTTGGGTGATCTGTGAAACGCCCTCATGAGGTATATGCTGATGTGGGTCAATCGTAGGGCCTACGTCGACTGTATCAATGGGAGGCCTACTGCTAACCTGAGTGAGCTGAGATGACCCATCTACCTGTGATGGTGGTATGGGATGTGTAGTCTCGGATGGCACAGTAGATGGACCGTGCCCCTGGGTGTCCATGAAAGGCGTCTCTATATGGTACCATTCAGCTAATAATGGATCGAAAAGTGCATGAAATCCCATATCATCTCCGATGGGCGAGGAACCAAATCGCTGGTCATAAAAAAACAGGAGAAATGTCGTGGTGGGATGCGGTGCGACGAGGTCTCACCTAGCAACTGGTCGCATATGATGATGAGGGTACATATCGAGGGTCACTGTGATATGTATATACTGGCATACTCGGTGTGACATGTGATGTAGGTGTCTAGATCGAGGCTGGCTGGCCAACTAAGTGCTGTGCCTGCGAAACTGAGGGCTGGGCAACTGAGTGTTGTGCCTTCGAAACTAATGGTTGGGCCTGCGAATCTGAGGGCTGGGCCTGCGATATACGCTTCTGCTCATGTAATATGTCTAGTGACTTGGTACACAAGTCACGAGCTCTATACATGTCCTCCAGTGCCGGCTCAGTCCCAAACTCATAGATAGTACGATCTATAAGATGATGCATGGTCGTGAAATGACGGGTCTGCAAAATGAAGCATAATTCTTATGTAATTTTTATGTCCCTTTACCAATTCATATTTGCTTTAAAAAACCGTATTATGTAAAAGACTACTAACCGCAATCTCTACCGTAGACTTGACCTCCAGGTAGCCTCGATCCGGGCGGTGAGCTGGATTGCCCACTAATGGGCGTGTAATACGGCGATACCACTACATATATGGATCGTCATATCGTATGTCTCCAGCAGTAGGAACCCCAACTACAATATGATCGCGGCGCTGCTGTCATCGCTGTATGTATTGTATATGATACTTCATCCAATCGGTGTTATGTCTCCCACGCCCATCTAAACCATGTAAGTCAGGAGATGTGTTATGAGTCTGTGGAATGACCTGTCTGAAACCAAACTGTCGGCATACACGATCAGGCAAATGCCACTCTACGACCTCAAAGCACAATAATGGGGATCGAGTCATCCAGATATCGCTCTCAGCTCGACAATAATCTGGAAGTGAATCCATGATAGCATCATATGGCCTCCATGTGAACTACAAACATATAAAAATGTGGTAGCCATTACTAATTGAAATATATGAACCAAAAAACTAAAAATAAACATAGCTAAGGAGTATTCATAC
This sequence comes from Euryodendron excelsum, assembly GCA_033060915.1. Taxonomy (NCBI): domain Eukaryota; kingdom Viridiplantae; phylum Streptophyta; class Magnoliopsida; order Ericales; family Pentaphylacaceae; genus Euryodendron; species Euryodendron excelsum. Next base: position 2,663,755 of record CM065385.1, on the reverse strand, counting down.
CTCGTCCGGCCTCAAGCGATCCAACTGGTCTCGATATACACGGACAACATGGGTCGACACTGTATCTGTATGATAGCTCGATCTCCATCTGACAGATATGTAGACATAATATCAAAACTATGTTTAATGATTGAAGATATAAAGGTAAACATTAATAATTGATTGATACATACCTACTTCCCCATGGGCCACCGGGTAACTGTACCCCGTCTATATCCAAGGGCTGCTGGCCATCAGTAGGCTGATCTCTACTATGAGGGCACATGCATGGGAATCTCTCCCAAACCCATATCTGAATAAAGTTTAATGTTAACACAAATAGTAAATGCAATAAAAAGAAAACATTACGGCATACTGGATAAAGTGCAAAGTTATTGAACCTGCAACAAAAATAGTGCGCCCGCTATCTGCTTCCCGTCTGGGTTTGTCGCCCGGCACATCGACCTATAAAGCATAGCTAAGGTGGCACTGCCCCAGCTATATCTCTCTGCCACATCTAAGTCTTCCAGAAATGGAAGGTATGACAGTCTGACAAGAATCTGGGATAAATCTGACACCAGCACCCCTCGAATCAGGCGAAGTATGTATGCACGTGCGTGCCGCTGTACAGTAACATCATCAGCTCCAGTTGGAAGGGCCTGGAAAGTGTCACGGAGCCATGTAATCCGAACACGCCCCTTATCTAACTGCTCTGGGGGTGGGGCCACACCTAACAACTGGACACACAAGTCCTGCCACTCCTGCACAGTACTCCGAACCTCCCGTCAGATGATAGGATGGTCATTGACAGGTAGTCCTAATAGTATAGAAACATCCTACAAAGTAATGGTAGCCTCCCTGATAGTCAGATGGAAGGTATGGGTCTCCTGTCGCCAACGCTCTACGAACGCCGTGATCAAATGATGGTCCAACCGGATCATCCCAACTCGGTAGACACCATAGAACCCAGCACGTAGTACATATTGCAAAATACGTGGGTGTATCACATCGTATAAATGACTGGCAGCGCGTCTGCATTTAAGAGGATCTGTACCCTACATCATTAATTGGAAGGGCATTAGTATACACATGAAATCCCACAAAATATATGCATAAATATAAAACATATTATAATTGCGCATACCCCATGGTCCCATATCCAACTCAATCGATGATGGCTCTATAACGTCAGCACAATACGATCGATAGGCCCAGGAAGAGTTGTAGCTGTATCCATAAGACCTGCAATTGACACGTAACATATGGGGTTAGTAAAATGAATGATGTAAGGGTCTGCAATGATAGGATCAAAACCTCAGAGACCTACAAATATCACATCTATGCATGTCAACGATGTAACAAAACCCTGAAAAAACTATCAATGAAATACAAATAAGCCTTACAATTAATACGATTAAGTTCAAATGCAATTAAGTTCAAATATACGCTTAATGACAACCAACCATTATCTTAAATAGAAATACAAATTGTTCTTCACTAGCTAGCTAATTGTTCTTCCAATACATAAATCAGGTGGTCCGGTTTGGACATTTACGCCTATCATGGCCTTGTTGTTTACAAATACCGCAATTATTGAGTTGTCGTCTCCTAGAGGCGTCCATCTCATTCTGGATTGGTTTGTTTTTTGGACGCCCGGGCGTAGCTTCTCGTCGACGGGTCGGATCTGGAATGAGCTTCGGACCATCATAGGAAACCCAATAATGCTCGTGCACCATCGATTGGAAACTAGATTCGTACACGTGAGCAAAAATGTCGAGATTATATTGAGGAACAATTAAGCCATATGGTTGTCTTCCTGTTTTCACGCAAACTGCCAGCATGTGCGAACAAGGATAATGGTAGATGACCCATTTTCCGCAGTCACACGAGGGCGGATTCAAAGTCACCGGATGTCTGTTATTCCCTTTCGTGCCTACTGGATTTGTAATAACCTCAGCGGAACCCTGAGCCCTGCATTTGGAATATAATCACTTTATAGTTGTAATAGAGATTCAAACTTCTACAAATCTATCAATAAACGGTGTGAATTAAAAAAACTATATAAATTTTGTGACATTACCAATTAAAGACATTAACGCGATGCATCGCCGATCGAGCTTAATAAGATTCTATCTTCTTTTGCACTTTCGATGTGTACCTCAACCCCTTCTCTATGGCATGATGAAGTTGTACTCGTTTCTCGGTGAAAGTTGCCACTAAACGGTAAAAAGTAACCTGAACACATGCAGTTATGGGCAAGTCACGTGCACCTCTTAAGACATTATTATAGCACTCTGAATCGTTGGTGGTTAAAACTCCCTAACGATAACCTCCGTCATGCGCCAATGTCCACTTCTTGGGGTCCTCGTTGCACAGGTCACGAAATGCTTTTGCCGCCGACTCCGTTTGTAAATTTTTAATCTCATCCATTGCCTCGTCGAACTTGCGCACCTGACGGGCAGTTCCAGCTTTCCATATAAGATCCTTAACTTTAGCATTGTTGAACTTTTTTTGGTAATTACTTTTAAAGTGCCTAAGGCAATATCGATGGACTCCAGCTGGTTGCCCATCTCGTGGGCTTTCCCAATAATCTTTTACTGCACTCAATATGGCTGCATGCCGATCAGAAATCAATGTGATCCCCTCTTTCCCTGACACAATAAGATGCCTGACATGGTAGATAAACCATGACCAATCACGATAGCTTTCCGATTCAATTACTGTGAAAGCTAGAGGGAAAACGTTGTTAGCAACAGTTTTGGCCACAGCAATCACCAACACTCTTGTATATTTCCCATAAAGGTGGGTACCATCGATACAAATCACTGGAGGGCAGTGGTTGAAACCTTCAATACATGGTCGGAATGCCTAGAAAATTCTGTCAAGCGCGACGTCGGTAGACCTTCCAATGTCACGTGTTTCCAATACCACAGTTGTGCCCGGGTTCCTGAATTGCAATGTTCTCATGTACCTTGGTAACTTTTCATAGGACTCATCTCAATCCCCGAAAACCATTGCAATAGCCTTTGTTCTTCCAAGCCAAGCTTTTTTGTATGAAACTGTGAAACCAGCACTAGTTTTTACACTCTCGATTATGGAAGCTATCTTCCATCCAGGGTCTTCCTGTACACCATAACAAAATAAATATTCAATCTTTATATTCATATGAGCATTACTGCATAATATTCAAACATCTGACTTTTAAGTTATAATTTATAGGAACTTACCGCAACTTGTGTCTTAATCACGTGTGCAATGAATGTTGAATTAAGATTGTGGTGATCCAAACTCTCCATCCCATGTAAACAAGTATGAGGCCCAGGGTATTGTGTGATTTCAAACAAAGTATGCTTCTTCTTTAAACAGGCATGCAATTTCCATGGGCAATCGTGACTGCACCTGGTGTTCCAAACCTTTTTATTTGTTTCTACAACATAATAATGTTTGTTCCTTTTCACATGATACCAATTACATGCACGGATCATTGCATCCTTATCTCTGAAAACCATCCCTTTTGCAAATTCTGGATTAGCATTTGACCAAGTTGGTCCGCGATGGTATAAGTCTCGACCAGCTGCGGAATCATCTACCCTATCTAGGTTCGTAAAAAATGGCACCGGATTGTCATTCAATTCAGGAAGGTTCACTTGTTCTTGCCCATCGTCATCAGAATCGTCATTTTCATCATTTCTCAGTAAAACATCAACATCTTCCTTTGATTGATCGGATTGAACAATATCTACATCTTCATCTTCATCTTCATCTTCATCTATCCCTCTACCAATCTCATCAAGGCCCACAAGTTGTTCTACAGGATCCATACTTGCACTGGGACCTCCCGCCTCTACGAACACCCCCCTTGACCCGAAGCATATTGTGGGTGATATATGGGTGGACTGTCAAAGTCATGCAATTGTTCAATATTACTCGGACCCTGTGAGTAATCATTGTATGGGGTGAACAAGTTAGACATCGGTTGCCCTGGCGCATCCTCTTCGATTGCGCTTCTACTACTCTGCCCAACTGTAAGCATTCTAGTAAATGTCCCCAAGGCCGATGCATCACCTCTCCCTCCCAAGATTTCACTGTAGGACTGGACATCTCCCCAATTAAAATTAGGGCGATTGTGACTAGTGGTCATTGTGGATATGTCTTTTTCAATGTACATTTCAACACAATACATGTCAGGATATCTCGAAGGGAGATTTAACACAGTTTGCAATATGTTGTCATCCTTGACCGATAACCTCTTATATATTCATACTTCTCCATTTCGTCTAATAGGGTATCTACATATGAACTTTATGTTTATATGCTCTCCATACTCATCCATCTTAGGAATAATCATGTCTCGTAACCCGCCAAGTGAAGTTCTGAGTTCTACATTATAACATCCACTAGCCTCTATATCATAGGCTATCCCTTCTCTACGATCTCGTACTATCTTCCCCCCCCAATAAAATAGTACCATTGTCGTCATTACTTATCTGTGCCTACCATCAAACAAAATGGTTTGAGAATAAAAACAGGTCACCCATATATTTACAAAGCAAATAATGATTTTGTGACAAGAACAGTACTAACGAAGTAAAAGTTGATCTTAACCCATGTATTTACATAAATATATCTATTTTTGTGTTCTGTATATAGCAATGTTGCGGAGTCTAAAATGCTCTCAACTTTTCATCCATAGTTTCTTCAAAATTATGAAATTAAAGAGGCCACGTTAAGCCTCCAATGACCCTAATTGCTTATTCCTATTTTTAAATTTAATTAAATATTCTTAAAACTTTTAATTTTATATGCAAACACATGTTATAAGGCCATTTGTTAGCTTTATATTTAACTTTAAAATATATTTAACTTTATTAGCCATTTCATTTTTTTTTCTTTTCATATTTTTAATGTAAATATCTTATTGAATACTTTTTTTATTTCATTTTTATTCTTTATTAATTTTATTAGCAATTCCAATTAACTTTATTAATTTTTTATTCTTTACATATTTTTTATTGTTGGCCCACTCTCTCATTTTTATTTCTTTCATTATATTGCTTAAAGCAAGGCTAATTAAATTAAATTTTAATTTAATACATTTGAAGGAAAAATAAAATTTAGTTGTTTCCATATGCAATGTGTGAGCTTGAAATGTATGGTTATGTCTAACTCACTATACGTCAATAAGGTTATTTCAGAAAATGTAGGAGAGAACTTAAACTAAAGTTTTTTTTATGTCTATAACTAAAATAAAATCAAGAATAATTCATACACAAAAATTTGTTACCACATATAATTGATGAACTAATAATGCACATATTTACTCACAAAGATTCAATAAAAACAAAAAAATAAACATACAATGGTTGTAACAATAAAAAATAAACATACCTGTGGTTCACCAACACTCGGAGGCGAGCCCGTGAATGAGAGAGAAAGACACGAACGAGAGATAGAGGGAGGCGTGACACTGATAAAATGTCGGATATGTATTGCTCCGTGAAATATGATTAGGTCTTGATGTATCGAATATTCTGTGTCTTGTGAACTTGTGTGCGAGAGAGAGAGAGAGAGGGAGGCGTGAGATTGACTGATAAAACGAGAATGAACTGGGGAAGACGACCTAGGGTTATATGGCTAATAAAACCGCCAATTCAATTGGCGGTTTTTAGCTGGGTGTATATACAGCTTCGGTATACGCTTAAAATCGCTAATCGAATTAGCGTTTTTATTTAAAATGCGAATTCAATTAGCGATGAACTCGACCTGGAGAATAAAGTTAAAACATCCCTCAATTATGGAATTAAGTTTGTAAAATGGCTTTGTCAGGGAAACTTACCCTGATTATTGACTCTGGAAGTTATACTAATGTTATCTCAGAGGACACAGTTTGTAAATTTGGGTTGAAGACGGAGCCTCATCCTAATCCTTATAAAGTAGCATGGATGAAGAACAATAATCTTAAAGTTGATGAGAGGTATTTGGTGATATATTCTATTGGAAGTTTAATTGAATTGTGGAGTGCAATGTGATAGCTTGTTGGGATGACCAGAGCTTATGCTAGATAGGTGCAGCTTGTGGCTATGCTAACATATACTCCTTCAAGCATGGCAACTGGGAGATGCAATTTCGGCTAGCTAGGGACTTGCTTCCATTAAAACTCGAAAGGACTGCATACTCATTTCTTTGAAGGTTCATTCCTTGTAAAGCACATTAATGATAGAGATGGCGTTCTTGGACCAGATCCTAATCGAGGAGGTTGAGTTCCTTTCAGAGTGGGAGAGATGGTGCGGAAGCTATAGCTTGGTTGGATGAGACATATCCAATTTGGAAGTCTAAAACAAAGCCTATGGCCTCTAGACCTTGCTAGAACACATTTTTTATTTTTTTTCTAAAGGAAAGTGATTTTGAGTGATATTTTTGTTCATCTAAAGTCAGTTTACTGCTTGTTATTTCCTTTATATTTTCTTATATTTTAGAGTCGATGGTCTTTTGGTAACTTCTAGAATTTAGAATTTCTGGATATAGGTTGTGATTTTGGTCCATGGGTCATAATTTGAGTCAAGTTTTGATTTTGTTTCTCTTATAGGGTTTTCAGTAGGTCTAAAATATTCTCATTAGTAAAAGTTTACTAGTTTCAAATTTTACTTGTAGGAATAGGAGAGTTACAATTTACAGCAGCCTGTAATATCTATGTAGTTGTGCTATTCGATTGTGTTGAATTTGGAGAATTTTTATTGTATTTGTGACATCTTGCTTAGCCTTTGTAAGGGTAAGCCTTTCTTCTTTCTCTCTTCTTGTTCTTCTTCTTCTCTAAACAAATAGGGACTTTACCATTCTCGAGTTTCTGTTCACAGTGAACCTAAAAAGTTGCTGTGTCTGTGTAAAAACTATCGGACATGACACTCGCCGATATGGGTCAAACACGCTTGCAACGTTGTCTTATTATTTTTAAAGGATTTTTTGAACCAAACACGCTTTGGACACTTGTGGGTACACATGTCCTTCACTTGGAAATAAGTGAAACACTTTGCAAGTTTGAAGAAATTTACTTGGGATCCAATTGTAAAAAATAAAAACCATGTGATTTTATACCTAATTTAACTTTAGCAATAGGATACATGGTTTTTAATTTAATAGAAATAACTTGCAATTTTTTCATTATGTTTGAGTGAAATATTTCAATCTATGACATAAAAAATATATTTTTGTTGTGTCCACGCCGTGTCATGTCCTACATCTTTTGAAAATCGGCGTGCAGCTGTCTCTATGTTGTGTGTACATGTCTATGCTTCTTAGCTCAGAACACTCCCTCTTCGAACCCCAAAACACTTTTGAATCAAGCCTAAATTAACCTTACACTTCGCCTACCCTTTGGCCTTCTAATCCACACTAGAGAACTTTAATTTCAGTGCTGTTCATAGACATCCAGCCTAGTTTCTTGCAAATCCTTCAACCTGAGACTTTAGAAATCAACTCAATTTCACCCTCTTCCTTCTTACGAACACTAAAAATATTTTTCCTACTTTATTAAACCCTAAACCACGTAGCTTTTTGCAACCCTAACCGACTGTTAATCTCATTGTACGCTGATTCCAGAGCTGTTGTATATCAGAACTAGAGCTAACTCAGATGACTACTGTCTCTAATGAATTTTGCTACCTTAGCTTCTCATTAGCTTTGGATACAGGTTTTGCCTTAGTCCTCCTTACAGAATTGTACCTTTAGCTATGGTGCATAAATGATGTACTAGTTCTGGAATTTACTGTTTATTGTATAGGTTGTAGCTTAGTTTCTAGAACAATTTAATAACCTGAAACTTCGTCCTACTTTTGTTTTTTTATTGTCCTCCAATTTATGACACAAATATTAAATCCACATCTTGTTCTACTTCAAAAGTGCATTTTGTGTGCTCATAATTTGGTATTTGGAACAAGTTTTCACCTTTGTTTGTGTTTGGATTCCTAGGTAGAGTTTTTCACTAAAGGCAGTTGGATATTTGTGCTCTGATTAATCAATTTATTGGAAATTACACGTCATTTGGAATGACACTGCATTTTGTGAGCATTTGATTCTTTTTTTCAGAACACTAGTAACATTGGGGCATGCTAAATATGTTGCCATTTTAGGTTTCCATGATCACTTTCTTCCGTATGACTATGTAGTTTATGCTAAGTGTTCGGACTTCTGAATTTTTTTCATTAAATTCATTGCAGAAAAAAACAGCCTTCCTGAATTTTAATATGACATCCAGATATGCCTAATATATCTTCATCTTATCAACACTATTAATGATAGGATTAGGTGTTATGTTCAATAAATAAGAGTATTCTTTGTAATTGGAATAAGTTGATTACATTCCTGGTTGTCATGTCTCATATACATGTTGACTAAATATTATTCTAATTGCTTTCATTGCAAAGGCAAGACAGAGCATTGATGCAGACATGGAGGATTCAGTTGAGGGCACTTGGGGCCCACCCTCAATAAGTAGTCATCATGATATGTCTCAAAAATTTAATAACTCATCAGACATGCCGAATACTGCAAAGGACAGCTCAAATAGCACGATAGGGACAAGAGTAGCTGCTGGTCTAAAGTTGTTACCATTTGAGTTTAGAGCTCTTGAAGCGTGTCTTGAGTCTGCTTGCAGGTGCCTTGAATCTGAAGTATGTAGCTTGCTGTTTTAACATTCTTCTTCATTTTTATTTTTATTTTTCATTCTCTTGCTGGAATTGTTATCTTGAAAAGCACTGAGTTGTCTTTTGCAATATCATTTTCTTGATAAGTAGCTACATCCTTGATGGGCTGATAGATGAATCATACAATTTTTGTCGAATTTCAAATTTTACTTGTCATGTCTTTCGTAATTTAAATAGTTCTACTCAAGTAACTGGAGCAAAACTAACTCTATGTTTAAGGCTGGTAAGATACAAGTGCTTGCTTTCCTTCTGCCTCTTTCGAGGATAAGATGGTCAAAGATTTATGAGTCTTGGAGCTCTCTATCTGTCTGTCTATATATCTGTCTATTATCCATCGATTTTTAGTTTCTTAAGATATTAGATACGGGCTGGACAGGGTTGTGAAGTAGTCATTACTGTTGTTGGAGAGAGTTCTGCCGGAGAACATCACATCTTATGTTATTTGGAAACATATACTATTTCATCCGTCCACGATAAGATTCATGTGATTTTATTCACTAGGATAATCAGGAAAATAATTGATCTGATAAGTAAAAATCACTTAAAGCAAATGGTCATATCGAGTTTAGTTTAGGTTAGCTCAGGTAAGATGTAAGAGGTGTTATTTTTGGCAATTCATTGGGTTTGGACCAGTGTTACTATAATACTTACTACCCTAGTGAATTACATTTTTGGAACAACGTTCCGAAACATGGTACTCTAGCATTTCAAAACGGTGAATTTAGCGATCCAAAGCAATCCCAAACTTTTTTCCTATTTGTATCTTTAAAGGTCACCTAATGGAGGAAAAAAATCAATTATAGTTTGGACACTTTTTTTTTGTCACTCGAAGGCTCTATTTCCAGAAGGATAATATCTTAAAGCAGATGTGTTTGATCTTATTTAGGGCATCTTAATCAAGCTCAAATCAGTGGAAATGATCAACTGAATTCATATGAGGGAGTAGGAAGTCAAAAGGTGGAACAAAACGAACATTTTAAGATCTCTTGTAGGCAAATCTCACAGCAATTTTCTGTTATACTTCTCATTTCTAAAAATATAAATTCTCTGAATTAGTGGTTAATAGTTTGTATTCACTGAAGCTAAAGTTGCTTCTTCCTTTCGCTTACAAGTATCTTATTTCTGCATTTGATTAGCTCCACTTCTCTGTTATTTTGGAATTTTGGTGCTAAATGTGATTTACTCACATCTGCATCAGACTCAAACACTGGAGCAAGAAGCATATCCAGCATTGGATGAACTGACTTCTAAAATCAGCACACTTAACCTTGAGCGTGTCAGACAGATAAAGAGTCGTCTAGTTGCAATATCTGGTCGTGTACAGAAGGTAAATGTGAATAAGCTGTTCATATCGTTATTGTTTAATGTTGATGACTTATGGTAATTAATATCTCCGGCCACATTTTAGTAGTTAGTTTTGTTTTAATGAAGATGAAATCTTTCTCCCAGTGTAAAAAAAAGAAGATGAGATCTTTCAGGCATGGTAACATAATTCTTTGACTTTTCAAAATCTGCAGAATTTATCCTGGTACTTTCATTATTTGCAAGAAACCCAAATCTATCCCACATATTTCAGTAGTACTTGAACTTTCCACTAATCTCATAGTATGAATAATCCAGCATCTTTTCTGAAATTCTTGAATTATATAAGACAATTATAGAATGAGGACTCATATTTTTAAGTTTTTTTTGTACGTATTGCTTTTACAAACCAAACTTTTTCTTAATTTTTTTTCCGAAGTCTTACAGATATTTTCCCAAATCCCAAATTATTTCGATACTGAATAGTTCTGAATCCCGACTGTGTCCATATGCCTTCGGGAAGACCGGACAAATAAGTTTTTTCATGTAATAGATTATCGGGCTTTACATGCAAAGATCATTTTCTTATGTACATTGGGCTGTACTAAATTCTGTTAGTTGCAGCCTTCGAATATCCACATACATACAGCATATCATCCGGCTACCTTGAAAAGGAAGGAAGTACTTTTGATCATTATAAGCATGAGTGACATGGTCCTGTTCTAGTACCTTCTGAAATAGAACATGGAAATAAATTGTAGATTAAAGCCTTCGAAGCACACACCCCAATTATCATACTCATACCTTTTCACAAGAACGTTGACTATATACAGACTTGATGAATTCATAAATCACAAAATAATTCCTCACCAAAAAATAAAATAAAAATCAGCAGATAGTGCATATAATTCTCGACTATAATTTCACTAGGATCTGATAAATGTACGGTTCCTCAAATAGAAGTTTAACTTCTCAGTCATGAATGATTTCATATAAATAACCGATTCCAGTGGAGGAAAGGTACTTTAGTGGCATTTTGGCTGTGTTTAGCGATGCTTAATTGCTAATATGGCATCATCTTGAAGAACTCCACCACTAGTTTTTCACGCCAATGGTTTCTTCATGTAATCCCCCAACTGGAGGATTATTTGCTGGGAAACTTAGGCAAAATTCTTGCTATGTCATTGAGTAGTTATAGAAATCAACTTACACTATCATGGCTTAAGGAACTCCTGTAAGAGGCTTGATGCTATGCTAAACCTTATATGTAATTCCTGGCAGCAATGTTAGCACTAGATCTAGGTTTCCTTCCTGCTTCAAGGTTACTTCATCTTTCACAAGTGGCTATTAAAAAATCTAACTAAGTACAAAAAAAATATATATATATATATATATAAGAACAAGGTCCTGTCTCTCTGTGGCAGTCTGCAGAGCTAGTTTATAAATTCATGTTAAACATGTCCTTCTGTTCTGATTTTGCTGCTATTTCCACACCGTCAATGACTAAGTTTCAAAGGGTTTTATCACTTCCCTTTATCAGAATTGGTATTAGTGATCATTCTGTGGGATAAATGATACTACTACTGCTTTCGGAGACTCATATATATATTGTAACCAAAAGGAAAATGTGTTTCATCACATATGAGGTTAGTGCAATCCTTTAAGTGGTTCAACTGTACATTCACTCCTCGCATTGCAAAACTAGTACTAATAACAATGTTTAAGCAGAAAAGATGAGGTACAAAAGTACTTCAGTTCTGTAAACTGTTGGCAATCCAATGCTTTCTCATCCTTCAATATCACAATCCTTTACCTTCATTAATAATGAACTCTTCATTCTTGCATCATTGCTATCCATCTCAGACCTTTCCTCAAGCCCTTTGAATGCACCAGTAGATTGTTCCTGGTTTCGTGCTTAAATTTTTGGTGATCGAAGAGTTGAATCCTCTCTTAATAGTTAAACTAGAAAGGTGACTTACCTCCCTAGAAACTGGCTGCCATTATCTTTGATTGCATTTTTTTCAATAAAACTTGTACAATATTTAATTTTGTTCCTTTGTTGCTCTTTTACTTCAGTCCTGTTGGCACATGTTACTTAAGGTACCATGATTCTTTGCTTATGCTTAAAATCAATTTTATCATTTATCTAAAAGCTGAAAATTGTTGCATTTAGGAGACCTCGTGATAAAAGATATTGAAATGTTCCTCACTTCCTACTTTAAAGACATGAATTTTTAGCAGAAGTCAGTGTCTATATACAAAACCACAAAGATGCTGTAGCCTAAGTACTGCAGCAATTTGAGTTTTGAAGGTCCTATTTATCTATACCGAGAATGTCTACACTCATGAAGTTGTTGGCTATTTATCTTTTTTGCATCATTTTCTTTCTTTTTTTTCCCTTTATTCTTTTAGGTGCGAGATGAACTTGAGCATCTGTTAGATGATGACAATGATATGGCTGAAATGTATTTGACGGAGAAGCTTGTTGGCGACTCAATGGAACAAACATCGTTAAGAGAGGAATTATACAATGAGGCACTGGAAGATTATGAAGAAAGGTGATTACTGATGCAATAAATTTGAATTCCTGAGAATACTTTATATTTTTCACATGGAATTCATGTGACGGAGTGTACTGAACTCTGGATTATTTCAAGAAAAAGCTTTGATTGTTGCTAATGTCTGGGTAATCTGAATTGCTATAACCCAAAGGCTTAAGGCTTAATTTGCCAACAGGTAAGACCATGTCAACGTTTCTTTCTTTCCTTCTTTTTTTTTTGTTCTTAAGGTGGGGTTTGGCTGGACCCTCATCACCATATTCAAAAAGTAAACACAGAATTCAAAGAATTGCAAAATGAAATTTTAAATCCAGCACTCCATCTTGTTTAATTTCACCAACACTTCATCTTTGATAAGGTAGGATAGCCAGCTCCTTAAGCTTGAACATTCTCTATAAATATGAGAATACAGTAGTGGAAATAACTAATCAGTAGATTTTCAAGCTCAAATATTAAAAGGTATATGATTCTCTACCATATGAAGGAGCCCCTAAGAATGTTATTGTTGAAAATTATGGCCTTAATTTAGGAAGGAGCATGATAATTGAGTGGCAGAACACATAGTTGAAACAAATAAACTTTAGTTCATATGGGAGTTAAGGGCTTAGAGGATAGATGATTAACACTGAACTACTTGTTTTTCCTCTTTTCCCTGGCATTATTTACTCCTCTATCATAAACTGTTATTCTCTTTCAGTAAGCCTCAAATGAACAAAAACCTTTCCTCTGTAATAATGATAAAAATCCCAGCATTTTGCTTTCAAACTTGTGACCCTGTCAATGTTGAATCTTGTTATTATTTCATTATGCGGGATGGACACATGTTCCCAGAGAATGACTATTGTGTTATGTGAATATTTTTTATGTTTAAGACACTTCTGAAGTATCAATTAGGTTGTTTTATTTTTAATCTTATTAATCAGCAAGTGTTCATGTCCGTGAGACTTCTGAGTTTTACAAATGACTAGGGTAAATATTCTAAGCTCTAAAGAAACTATTGGTCAAATTTATTAGTACTTGACATTATAATCATTGCATGATCAAGGGATAGAACTTTATTTTGGTAAGTAATAATTGAGATACTTTCAGAATAAGTTTTTGCACCATTGCTGAAAGTTAAATATCACCTCCATGCACATTAAGCCCCATATCGACTCAGATTTCCCTATTCATTTTTTGCTGTTTTAACTTTTAAATTAACATTTTTGGTTGCATTCTTTGAAAGAACTACTGGTTGAAAAGAAACAGAGGAAATTAGAAACCACCTGCTCCTAGAGAGAGACAGAGAAAGAAGAAACTGCCTCTTTTATCTCTGTAAAAGTTAATTTTTAATATTTTCTTTGGATGACAAAGAAAGCATGTCTTAGATTTTGAGAAAATGACTAAGTAATTACTTGTAGTGTGCTTGCTGGTCTCAATTTAACAGGTAGTGGCATGCAATTGCTAATGCTCTTATCTTGGATATTTCATAGAGCTGAATTTCAACCAAACAAATTGTAGAAATACAAGCAAGTTAAAAACTTGACGTGGAATGTAAGGAATGCAACTAGAATTACAATGTTATACAATGAAAATGTGGAAATGTTTATCAAATTCTCTATTACTTTATTCCTTATGATACTTTATATCCAGGGCTGAAGAATCTAAGTCTCGACACAGCTCAGAGATTTTTACTGGTATAAAGCCCAATATTGAGGAGCTGGAGATGCTTTTAGAAGCCTATTTTGCACAGATTGATGGCATCTCACAAAAACTATACAACGTATGTACCACTTTGTCTTCCTATTTAAGAATTAATCTTTGTGTTGGCAATGCCGCTAAATCTACTTTTCAAATTGTTTTTCATTGAGGACTGGTAAAACTGACAACACTACTAATACTCTAGAATTTGACAAAATTATCAAATTATGTCATTTGGAAATTGTAATTCTCTTAAAATTAAATGAGCAAGTTTACTGATACTTAAGGATATATATTTCAATTAAAGAACAAAAAAAAGCCTAAAAATATGTGGCTAACACGGGAATTATAATACTTCAATATTTGAAAATTGTTAGTTAATGCTTGTTAATTGACATAGACTGGTCAATGCAGTCTTCAATGTCCTGCGAAACTTGAAGAAAGCCTTCTTTGAATGATATCCAAACTTCACCAGCACCACCTAATGGCACCTTCTATTGGGTCAGGCTCTAGATGGGGTTGTTCTTATCAGCATAGAAAATCTCAACCTGAAACCGTGGTCAAACCTAAGGAATTATCAACTATCTAAACAAAAGAAGGAAAACATTATTCACTAGTTCTTGCTTTAGACTTGAGGTATAGTAGCTAAGGAGTTATAAACTCTTCAAGCTTTCAAAAAACCCTAACTCTTGCATCACAAGAAAACAACTTCCAAGCAAGTTAGAGAAGAACCACATCATATAGACACAGTCCTTCAACTTCTTTTGAAGCATTGCTGCAAATCTAGATTAATTCATCTTCAACTCTTAGAACTTGAGAACCCAAGACTAGCACTAACAAAAACCCATATCTTTATTGTAGAAACTTTTTCCTAATTATCTCTCAAATCTCCTACTAGTTAAGCTGCAAGAAAGAAGAAAAAATAATTCTTTTTGACAAAGGAAAGCATAGATCTTTTCTTAGAAGCCCTTAACTGGTACCACCTCCTAAGGCTAGAGCTCTTGTACAGTTTAAAAACTTCCCCAAATAAAACATATGTTGTGGATGAAACAATTACTCTAGGAAGTAGATTTTGAAGTAAAAAAAGTATGTGGATGTTGAGACTATCAAAAACCTATGGAGTAAATAAAGAATGCTACCTTCCCTTCTTGCAACAAGCACATTGATACAGTGGTGATGAAGTAATCAATAAGACCTAAGAAGATTCAACTGACAAGCATCAATTTGATATGATGACAAATGTTGTTCCATGGGAGAAGCTCGAGCTTTCTTGAGACTTGGTCAGTTGTACTCCCAAGTGAAAGTTAAGAACAATTCTTTTTCTCTTTGGCATTAGGCTTTAGCCTTGGGTTCTCAAACTTTAATGGTTAATGATTTTGAGGATGTTTTCTATTTTATTAAGATATTAGCTTAAATGTTTTAGTAATGAAGTTGTTCATATGCATTTTAGGAGGTCGAACATTAACAGCCTGTTTGGAAGTTGGGGAAGGGAAGGGCAGGGAAGGGGAGGGAAAGAGAAAATGAAGGAAAATCATTTTCCCTTCTTTGTTTGGTTTTGTGAAGAAAATGAGAGGAAAGTAGAAGGAAAGAAGAGAGAGTGATTAAATTTTTTCCTCTATTTTCCCTTTCCTTTCCCTCTTTTTCCCTTCCATTTCCCTCCTATCAAACAGCAAAAGGAAAGCAAAGAGTGGTTTTCCCTCCCCTTCTCTTCCCTTCTCCAAGTTTCTTGACATGCTGGATATTGATATTTAAATGTAAATTTAAATATAACAAGAAGTTTCCCAACTACATAACAATATAAATGTAAATTTAGGAACTAACTTCAGTACCGATAGCTATGGGCTGAGAAAAATAGATCTTTACCAATTAGTAAAGATGAGCAAGAGGTTTGTTAACGCAGATGATTGGAAGGGGTTCTTCATTGTGCAATGGTGAAAGGTTGGGTTGGGAAATATGAGAGTGCATGTTTCAATCACAAAGCTACCACTTTGTGCAAATATTGTGAAATATTAGGTCAGTAACAATTCTATCCATCTTATCACCTCAACTATCGTGAAAGATTAGGTACCATCCATCCCAGCGCCTCACTTTGGCAAGACAGCACTCGACAATTGGCTTTTACATGAGGATTGGTGTTTTTGTAACTGGAATGCCATTCTCTACTTTTAGTGCATATGTTCTACTATATTTCTAGGAATTATAGAATGGTTGATTGTGCTTATTATAGGTTCAAGATAATTTTTTTGTTGTCCCTGGTTGCAAGCCATTTTCCTGTAGTTTTTTTTTTTTTTGGCTCATATATATATGCTAGCAATTGCACCGTGCGCATTTTCTCTCTTTCCCTAATTTTTCTTCGTTTCCAATTTGTTAAGTCATGGAATCCACAAGGTTGTTTTTTCTTTCTCTTTTCTCCTAGTAGCTCTTTTTTTAATCATAGGACAAATATTCAGTGCTAGTACCAACTATTGCCACTAAGATCTCTTCTTTCGTCTCTTTCTATCCCATGTTTCTATTCCTCACACAGATAACTAATATAGTCATTAATATGGCATGGCAATAATAAGATGTATAAATATTTTCAATCTTTGATGGCAATGCCTGTAATATTTTGTAAGTTATTATGTAATATTTTATAAGCTGTTAGGTTTTTTTTTTCTAATCTTAAAATTGTATGGCTAAATTTATTGTTTAGGAGTATATAATTATTTATTGCGTATACTTGATTTATTTTTCAAGTTAAATATTAAAGTTTCTCTCTATTTTCTCAGATTATCGTTGTACTTAAGTAAAATGTCATTAGAGGTGGAAAGTAAGAGTTTAAATAAGTAATTAATAGATTTAGTTGATTACATTTTAACGTGAGATTTAAGTGATCGATCAATGAGAAGTTAAAAGAGAGAAAGAGGGGGGTTGTTTGATGGAAGCAGGCGGAGCAATTAGTGAAACTGAAAAAGTTGGATTATCTAAAAAAGGGAAATGAGAAGGTATAACCTAAAGTCTTCTAGAAGTAGGACTTTAAGATAAACACTAATTTTACGGCCTTTAAATTTATAGAAAGTGGGTCACAATTGACTACTTCTATGAATATGCATTTTAAAAGTACGAGAGCCTAGAGAGTACTTTGTAGGCGCCACCTAAGAGAAAGAAAAGTTTAGGGCAAACATTATTTATATATTATATATTTGTTTGTACACTCTACAATTGACGATTCCTTTTATTATTATTGATAAATGTTTAACCATTTAAAATTTTGCATCTTTAGGTTAGTTCCTAAGAGTCATGGTCTTATTTCACATAACTTAGGATTAGATGAGATTGATTCTTTGGAATTTTCCCAAAAGCTCCTAGAGACCTAGCATATACCCCATTGGTTTTGCATTAATCCCTTTTTGTGGTTCTAGATGTTTAATGTTTTAACTTTTGGCCAAAATATCATGCCAACTTAGGTTTTGTAATGGAAACTCCAACCTGGTTGTGTTTGCTCTCTAATCTTACTTGTTGATCCCAAGCCCAATGAATGGAGGACGGCTGCAACAGGTAGATGGCCAACATCAAAATTTTAGTCACGCCTTGGTTTGCAATCTCACACTGGGGCAACCTCAAGGAGTGAAAACTTGTGTTAGTGTTTAGATGCAGTAAGAAATGAACAAGGATTAGTGAAGATACTTACTAAACTATGGCAAGAAATTGGGCTTAGAAGCTTTGCTGATATATTGTTAGGAATACTGTTGGAAAATTCTATGACAATCTTTTTTATTGTATAGAGCTTCCTATGTTGTACCTTGTGTCTTGATGTATTGTCCATTAAGTTGTATGAGTTGTTGAATATGTAAATGGTCTTTGAAAGGAAGTCACTATTGGCAGCCTAGGTTCATGTAGGTCTCTTGGAAAGTTGTACCATTGGATCATTGTCTCAAAAGTCAAACATTTGTAAGATATACATGTTTGAGCACTGATATCTGTTTGTAGAAGGAAGCTACAACGTGGATATATCTCATATCTCATGAGAAAACTTTTAAGAGACATATCCCTTCATATATGCACCAAAAGGGGCTGAAAGTCTGCTCATTTATTGTCTCAGCCACCTAGCCTAAATCCGAAGCAAATTAGTGAGACACCGTGGAGACCAATATCTTAAAATTGTCAAAAATTGTGTAGCACTCAATGAAGTCTTTGGAAGAGCTACCAGATCGGATGAATAAATATTCGTAGACCATGCATATCTTCTTTCATTTATTGCACAGGTGGCTGCAAAGATTTTAAGTGAGTCTACTGTGTCATCTTTTTGTTCAACCTGGTGTGAGCTATGTATATATAAGAGTGAAAGTGTGGGGGCCAAGATGACACATGGAAGACAAGGAGAGAAAACTGGGTCTTTGTGAAAATGCGATAAGTAGAGTTAAAGTCTTTGTTTTGAGCGCTCATGAGCTATTTGTATTTTATTTGGTGTATGATAGGGATCTCCAAATGATTTTGTAAGCAACATCTGAGTGTGAGAGGGTCAGTAGAGTTTAGTCTGTCTAGGTGGATTTCTGAGGCAGAGACTCGATGAGGTGATCAAGCATGTAAAATTGTGAATCGAGGATTCGAGCAAGAGGACAATGTCCAGAGATTCGAGGACTACTTATTGGAAGTGGATTGTGAGTTGTAACTTGTTAACCATTTATCGATGTAGTGCTTGATTGAACTAGACCCGGAGTTAGTCCCGTGGTTTTTTCCCAAATTGTGTTTTCACGTAAAAAAATCATGCGTCTCCTTTTTGTGATTTTTTTTTTTGGAATGCAATTGATTTAATTGGATTAATGCATAAATCGACTAACTGATTGAAAGGACCTATTCCCCCCCCCCCCCCCCCCCCCCCCCCCCCCCCCCCCCCCCCCCCCCCCCCCCCACAAAGCGGCCCGCGCGTCTCGGTCCACGTATTGGGAATTTTCATATGACCATCAAAAGCATTGATATTGAAAAAAGTCCCAAAAAGCTTGAAACCATCAAAACCGAGTGAAGCAATGAAACCATGGACCACTTGAAAATATTTAATAATTGATAGTGGATTCTCACTTAATGTTAGCATAAATTTGATAATGTGTTAGTTATCCAGTGCAATTGTGCATAGATAAAATTATATGAAAATCATACACAAAATGGCATCTGTAGGTTGTATTCAGCTGCTAAGTTATAATGAGTACGAGGCAACATGCACATGCAATGATGCAAAAACCACCAACCAAGATTTAATTAAAGGAAAGAAAGGGTAAATTCTATAAATGCGAAGCTACTGTGTATCACTTTAGTTTTGATAGATTCAAATACAAATACTAGTAAAACAGATAATAGATACTTTCTCAAACTTGTCCTCAACAACATCCATGATGTTCAAGCATATAAAATCATTTTTGGTAGCAGAAGCAGTTTCAATATTCCAGCATCATTAAATGTAGATCTGTTTTTAATTTTCTCCGATTGTGTCTGAAGTTGAAAAATATACACTAAACCTTATTTTTCATCTGGTTTTCAAGACGATAAGACTAGTACTAGTGACCATGGTATTCTCAACTAGCAGTTCTCGAAATCTTTTTATCCTTCAGTTTGAAAGGCTGGTAAGAATGGAACAGTTCTGCTATGTTGATCACTAAATATTATACTTTGATTTAATCTTGTAAAAATGATCCCTAAATATAATACATTGCTTTAATCTTGAAAAAATAGTTAAGGCAAAAATCTTTAGACGAAGAAAACTACAAAAGCATCTTCTCATTGTCAACATTAATCATTCTCTAGGCTACTATCCTGCCAAACACAATTTGTTCACGTACTACGTTTGTCTTTCTTCTTGTGTAAGTAGAAATATAAATATACAACATAGAAAACTAGACTGGATTAGTCCATAATGTCCATTACGATAGAAAGAGTAACTTCATTAGAGTAAATTAGTCTAATTTTTCTCTGGGAGAGATCAGTTTTCAATGAATTGATTTCTGTTCTGAAAGGTTGCAGTGGAGACTTAGTAATCTTTAAATAGTAAAATGCTAGATGATTTTGATTCAAATGCCCTCCATCTTATCACTCTCTCTCTCTCTCTCTCTCTGTGGAATTTTGTTTTGCCTCCTATAATTTCATGAAAACATATTGACTTGTTATTTGTGGTAATTAAGATGAGCGAGTATGTGGATGACACAGAGGATTTTATTAACATCATGCTGGATGACAAGCAAAATCAGCTGCTACAAATGGGAGTGACGCTGAGTACAGCTAATATGATACTGAATGCAGGTATTGTGGTTTGTGGGGTGTTTGGCATGAACATTCATATCCTCCTCTTCGACGTCGATCCTTCCAGACAGTTTTGGGAAGCTACTTTTGGTACGGTAGGAGGTTGTGTAGCTTTGTACATGATTGCTGTTGGGTGGGGTAAGAAAATGAGGTTGCTATAGAGAAAAGGGCCTATTGGATGGTGGCACTAATCACTTTATTAGTCTTTTTCTAGCTCTTTTTTTTCTTTTTCTTCTCTCTAATAAGTGTGAATTGCTTCTTCTTCTATTCAGAAACTTGTAAATATGTTTTGATTGAGTTGAAAAGGTTTTCTTGTGACTGAGATGACAAGAATCGTGAGTTTTTTTTAATTTTATTTTATGTTCCTGAAATTAAATCTAATTGATACAGTGAAGTTAGAGTTGAGTTGCGTTTACTATATATAAGGCCAGTTTTTCCAGAAGTTTGGTGGAAGTGTTGTCTCTCTCTCTCTCTCTCTCTCTCTCTCTCTCTCTCTCTCTCTCTAATTTTGATGGACTAAACAAGACTTGTTAGTGGTGGCATAAGACCTGTTAGAGTTTTATTTCCATTGTCCTTCCTTCATCTAAATACGTTATTGGTTTTTTCTTTTTCTTTTTTCTTTTATAAACAAAGCATTATTAACAAGAGAGAGAGAGAGAGAGAGAAAAGTATGCATTCCCAAAGAAGGTTATATCGACCTTCTAAAATAATCTTCCAACTCCAACCCATTGGCATATTTGTATTGGGTTTTAATCTTCCAACTTCAACATTTAGAATTGGGTTTTGTTTGAAATTTCATAATTTAAAAGATATACTTGATTTGCTAAGCAATATGCTTATCAACATTCCGTTTTATTTGACCCTATGCTTTGTTTAGCATATGGTTTTTTTTTTTTTTTTTGGGTTGTAAATCATTAATTTTCTTTTATTGCTTTTAATGAGCCGTGTGAAGAGATGAAAATACAATAGTAAGACAGAGCGATTAAAGCTAGCCTAAGCTAGAGTTATAAAGAAAACTCAATTGCCAAAGAATAATTTGTGTTGAAGAAGAGTTTACTCTAGACTTTATCCTCAAAGTTAAGAAATTATATGAGTGTAAAAATAGCCCCTTCCTTTAAAATAAACTAATCAAACCTACAATGACTTCCAAATCAACAAGTGTAGCTGTTTCTTTAAATTATTATTATTTTTTTATTGTGCAGTATTTATTTTGATAGAAATATAAATATATTTTAAGAAATCATATAGAGGACAGGCCTTGGTCTACCTGTAAGGCTGTTTGAAATATAGAAATATATTCCCTCTCTCTGTACATTTGATCCTCCTCAAATGAGAGTTTCTCGCCCTGAACGTCCATTTAACTAATTGAATACCCACAAATCAATACGGATTGGACCTTGGACTACATTTGCACCTTACAGGCCCAGGCCCACTTTTTTAGGACCCTTGCCTAACCAAATTAGATTGGGCTTAATCTGCTTCTACTCCAACCCGCCCATCCAAATTCGCAACTCCAATCAATTACCGCCACACATCTAAGCCAAAATGACCAAAACACCCCCAGAACCCCCCCCCCCCCCCCCCCCGGGAGGACAGTGAACCACCCATTTCTCTTGGTTGGGAATTAACAGTCCAATATATGAAAAACTGTACACACACACACACACACTCGCTTCCACTCAAATATTGCCTCACCGCTCTCTCTCTCTCTCGCTCTCTCTCGCTCTCCATCTATAGTAAGATTCTACAAACTCTCGTGTCTCTATGATCACCTGCAAGGCTTCAAACGTGAGTTATGTATCGGTCTCTCGAAACTGCACTTCCAAAACAAACCCCAATTATCATGTTTATTTGCAACCCAACCCTTCTCCTCTCAAGAAATGCAGGGAGGTCTTGTCATTCTCTAGAGATGAGCATTTCATAAACGGCACAAATCATTGTAGTAACAGACACAGAGCACAAGATGAAAAAGGAGGAGAGAGAAAGGTTAACTGTGAAGTCGAGGTCATTTCATGGCGGGAACGCAGAGTTAAGGCCCAAATATTGGTTAATGCCGACATTGAATCTCTCTGGAATGCTCTCACTGACTACGAGAGGCTTGCTGATTTCATCCCCAATCTTGTTTGCAGGTAAACTTCAAAACTAAAGCTCTCTTTCGGATATACATACATATATATATATATATATAGACATATTTGTATATGTCGTACATTTGTATACACATATATAGAGGTTTGGCCATGTGGGTTTATGTGCTTGAATATGTGTGTTTTTGTGTATTGATTTTGAACAATGTAAAGATTTGTTTCTGTATTATAGACATTTGGCCATGTGGATTTGTTTATGTGGGTGTTTGTGTATTGATTTTGAACTATGTAAAAACTTTTGTGGTTTGAACATGAACATATTTTTAGTCTGAAAAGCATATCAATCGACGTGTAATTTCATTGGGGTAGATCATAAGATCAATGTGCAAGTTGCATTGGGCATCTACATTTGTAATCAATGACATGATTAAGTAATTTAGAGTTCTAAGTTCTGAGACTTTTTTTTTTTTTTTTGGGGGGGGGGGGGGGGGGGGGGGGGGGAATGGGAAGGGGAAGAAGGAGAAAAAGAGATGAAAAAGTTCCCAAAATAGGTAGCAGAAATACTTGGCTGAATGTATGAATAATGAACTGACCCCTTAAATTCCCTAAGAAGCACAGTTACTGACACGGTAATTTTCAAAAAATGCAGAACATGACACGGCAGGAACACAAAAAAAGAACATATTTTTTTATATTTCATATATATAAATATTTTACAAAAAAAAAAAGTGAAAAACGTACTAGATAACACCAATTAAAATAGAAAAGCAACATATTTCACCACTTAATCGGTAATAAATCATTCACAATTAGTCAATTATATTCCATAAAAAATGATAAAGTAAACAAACACATTAACAACAAAAATGTTGTTCCATCAATACATAATATTATAAAATCATAAGCTACCAAAAACATTAAAACGTCATTACACTTCATCAATTATCCATCATCATCTAATGCTTTCACAAAGAACACACAAAACAAACTAACCATCAATATCAGTAGCATAATTGTTTTTCTTCTTTTTTGCTTCTTCTTCTTCTTCTTCGATCCAATAATAGTTTTAAAGTTTATAGTTGAGCCCTGGCATGTCCCTAAAGTGTCCAAAATGGAACACACGTGTCCAAACCATGTCCGTGGAGTGTCCAACGTAAAAATACATAAATAAAAAATTGGACACGTAGAATGAAGTATCCAACATGTGTCCGTTAGTGTCCCACGAGTGTTGGTGTTCGACACGAGTACGACTCTTCCAACGGAGTGTCCGTGCTTCCTAAGAAATTCCTGTGGAATCACTAGAGTATCTCTGATGGGGTATGCATTTGGTGCCCCCTAAGCTATCTTTTATGATCTTACAATTTGCATTGCGCCTACATGCATAAAGTTTGGAGAGTGGTTACTGGATGATCAATTCACAATGAATTGTGAAAATGTGAAGTCGCGACTCATATGGAGGCCCTTTATTTGAATGGTTGGGATAGTAACATCATACTGAGGTATCTTTATATGCACTTGAGGATCCAAGTAAGATTTCCTATTTTACAGCCTTGATTGTGGAGGAAAAGAGATATCCTGACTTTTCTTTTCGGTGATAAATTTTAAGTAGCTGACAAATTTTACTTATTTATTGATGAAGACTAGTGATCAAGAGAAGGCTTTAGTGGTGCATTTCCAGCATAAAGGAAGTCCCACCCTTTTTGATTGAGGAGAGGGAGTAGGAAGAAAACCAAAAAGAAAAAGAAAAAGACTAAAATCTTGGATTTTAGGGATTCCATTATTTGGGACCCAGGTCTTTATTCTGATGCTTAACAAATTTAATTCTCTGTTGACTTGACTTGAGCTATTCTTCGTAGAAATCAAAACAAATTAAAACATAATGGTTATGTTTTGCTCTCTCTCTCTCTCTCTCTCTCTCTCTCTGTGCAATCAAACACAGGTTCTGGAAAAGTTAAAAGTCAATTAGAGAAGGCACACTTACAGCTTTTGGTTTGTTGATATATAAAGTTATCCTGGAAAAACTGAGAATTAACTGTAGGAATCCTGTTCATGAGGCAGGGTCATCAATGAAATTTTGGGATGAAACACTCGCATGTCCTGGTCTGTGAGAATCTATTGAGTCTCGCTTACTCATGAATTGTATGGACATCTTGATGAAGTTGTAACCATCCATCATGCTTTGTATGGAATTTCAGTGGGAGGTGAAAGTGAGGTCATTTACAGTCTCTTAGTCTTATATCAGAAAGGGTTCCATAAAAGACATTATCACAAACACAATAGACCCTCTTCAATGTTAAGTGCAATAGACTCACTCAACTTTCATGGATGTTGAATCCTAGTTACTACATTTTTTTTAAAAATTCCTATGAATTTTTGCACTTATGCACAACCAGTTGTTCAGAAAATCTGACTTCCATATTCTTTTGTCCTTCTAATATGTTTGCAAGGATCAAAATTTAGTTCCGATGTCCTGTTTCGATTAGCATGGAAACGGAAACGTTTCGAAAAGTTTTGGAAATGTTTTGAAACAATTCAGAAGTGGTCAACAGTAATGTAGTGAAGTATTACCTTTTGCATTTTTCTCAATAAAAATTGTACGATATTTGTGAAAAGTTATAAAATCATGTTGATACAACGTATTGTTTCAGTTTATTGCCCTATGTTATGGTGGATTTTGCTACATTCAAATGTGTTCCAACGGAAACACAAGAATGTCTTTATTCCATTAGTCTTTCGTTGCGGGCAATTAGGAAATGGAAACTTTTCGGCCGTTTCAACGGAAACAAATGAAAATTTTGTTCTTTGCATGTTTGAAATGATCCTGTGACTTTTTACAGAAATTGTTAGAAATAAAACTATTAATCTTAACAAAAAATAGCAAGAAACACTCAAACGAATCATATTGCAACTTGAGCCCACTTACTTACATAGTAAGCATGTTGCAAGTGAATGCATCTCAACGTCACTCCACTCAATGTGACAGAACCTAGACATTCTCTGGGTAGATCAGCATTGTTGTTATTGTCACCATCAGAAGCATAGGTAAGCTAATTGGTGTCAGCTACGTAAATATTTTTCCTCCTCACTACCGTTTCTGAAATATTAAGCTGACTCTGAATAACCCAATCTCTTTCACTGAAGTTCTGCTTTTTCTTATTTATTCCAAGAAATCAACGTTCCTTTTCTACATCAAGGTTTCTAGAAAATTCTTTCTTACTTCACGTTATTCATTTAATGCAAAGTATAGTATATCTTGAAATGGAGTGTATCAAAAGCTGTGCTAAATAGGAAACAGTTACCTTCTATTTACCTTCTTTTCATTAGGTGCAGGGGCTAACTACTGAGTAAAGCCTGCAGGCAGTTCAGTGTGACTGGGAAATGTGGGATACTTTCTAAAATAGTTAATTTTTCCTTAAAGGTTCTCCGTAGAAAACATGAAACATGTATTTTTAGTCAATAATGTTGCAGTGATAATGTTGGAGTGGATACCTTCTTTACAATTTTCAAAATTTAGATATTTTATATTGATAATTTGAATGAGCACACCCCTATGGCAATACATTTTAAAGTTGGTTACATGTGAAATTCACATATCCAGTCCAGCTACCACTTATTTTTTGCTCTACGTGACATTGATAACAAGGCTTCTTGCATTTATTTTCCTATAGTAATATTTTGAGTTCTTAATGGATAGTTCTCATGCTAAATGTTAGCATTAACCAAAAATAGGATAATGGAATAAAATTTTATGAGGTAAACTAACCTGCTTATCATTTATTAGTATTATTAGTTCTTGTGTGTTTGTTAGCGGTCTTCAGCCACATACTGTTTAATTATGCTGTCTTGATGGATGCTATTGAGATTCTCTAATTCAAATTTCCAATAACAATATTTTTGACGTTGTCGCTACTGCTGCCATTATTTGTTTGAATTACTTGTTACTTGATTGTCAGTGGGAGAATTCCTTGCCCACATCCTGGGCGAATATGGTTGGAGCAGAGAGGCTTGCAACGGGCATTATATTGGCATATAGAAGCTCGCGTCGTCTTGGATCTCCATGAATTTCTGAATTCAGTGAGCGTCTTTAGCTTAAATATTATTGAATATGAATATGGCTACTACCTTGCTTTAAAATAAATATGATTATGTTGTCAATACCTGCTGACTCTGTGTGTGTGTGCGCGCACGCGCGTTTATGCCAAGAAAAAAGGCAGCAGCACTATAATTAAGTTTTTGAGAACATGTCAGCTAAGTTTGGGAGGAAGCTAGTGTACTTTACAGAAGTTTTGTCGGCTTTGAAGGATTGTAATGGGGCTAGAGCTCTAGGCCCCAATGGGATGAATATGGCCCTTTTGTTGGTGGGTTGGAGTTTTGTCAGGGAGGATATCATGGCCATGATGCATCATTTTCATGCACACAAAAATTCATGAAAAGCCTAAATGCTTCCTTTATTGCTCTGCTGCCTAAGAAAGGAGGTTGAGGCACTATAGAGCTTAAGGGTGGTAGACCCATTAGCCTAGTGGTTTGCATTTACAAGTTCTGGCTTTCGAAAGGCAGTGGGAGCCTAGGAGGTGCCATGTTGAAGTGTCAAAAATCAAAATGCTTTCGTATGAGGGAGACAGATTCTTTCATATGCTAATGGATAATGAGTAACATTGTGTGTGTGTGTGTTTTTGGTTTGGGGGGGGGAAGTGGTGTTGGGATTCTTCGTGGCGAAAAGTGGTGTTGTCGGATTCAAGCTTACATTTCCTCCCTTAGATTCTCAATGTTATTGAATGGATTATTGTTAGGCTATTGTCCTAGCTCAAGGTGACTCAAACTAGGAGATCCCTATTTCCCCCTCTTGTTTGTGATTGCTATGGAGACATTGAACAGGATAAATAACCATGTAGTACTGGTAGGCATAATCAAATGCTTTAAGGTGGGCAAAAAGGAGAGGGTTTGTTATCTTTGTCACACCTCTTTGTGAATGATACTATCACCTTTTGTGATGATAAGAAGTAGTAGTAGTTGGTATATCTCCATTATGTGCTTATATGTTGTAAGGTCGTATCGAGATTAAAAGTCAATGTTGGCAAGAGTGAATCAATCCCTGGAGGTGAGGTCAGAGATATGGATGGTCTAGCAGCTTGTTTAAGTTTCAAATGGGGGCCCTCCCTTGACTTATTTGGGATTACCTTTGGGATCTTCTTTCAATGCCAATTCCGTTGGAGATAGTGTTGTTGAAAGGCCAGAGAGGAGGTTGGCAAGATTGAAGAGAGTATCTTTCAAGAGGTGGGAAACTCATTCTAGTTAAGAGTACTCTTGCTAGTTTGCCTACTTCATGTCTGTATTCGTTATTCTTGCAATGGTGACTAATAGATTGGAGAAATTTCAAAGGAACTTTCTATGGGGTGGCTTGGTTAACAAACTTAATTTGAGTACCACTTTGATTGGGACACTTGTGTAGACCATCCAAGGAAGGAGGGTTGGTATTTGGCCATTTAAGGTGTTCAATCAAGCCATGTTGGGGAAGAGGTATTGGAGGAAGGTGGTTTATAGAGTAGGGTTGACTATAAATTTGGCATTAAGATGGGGTGTTGCACCACGAAAGGGATTAGGGCTTCATATGGAGTTAGGTTCTGGCAAAGGATCGGAAATACTAGGCAGATCGTTGTGGCGTTTTATTCATTGGCTTGCCACTGAGAGAAGAGTGAAATTTTGGCATGATTTGCTATGTAGGAATACCCCTCTTAGAGGGGCCTTTCCATCGCTATATGTCATTGCTAGGGACAAGAAAGCTTTTGTTTTGATTATCTAAGAACACCAATGTTTAAGCCAATTTTTACTAAGCAGATAAGATATTGGAGCTCTTCTGTGCCTAAACACGTAAGAATCTTTTGAGAGGATAAAATATTTAATTGAAAAGATGTATTCAAGTTCATTTTTCAGTGGAAGAAATTCTATAATTGTCAAGTAGATTTTGTCAATTGAAGTCGAAGATAAATATAATCCCTAATAACTAATAACTGATAGAATATAGAGTACTGTGTATTTATATTTCTGAATAATACTATGCAAGACAAATACAAGAGTTAAATAGAAGAAAGAAGCGTGTTGCCCTCGATGGCAAACAGACTAAACTACCCCTAACATAGAAGATAAATATAGAAGATAAATAAATATCTATTTACACCCCCTCTCAAACTCAGGATGCAAGAGTAGAGAGTATCGAGAGTTTGTCAAGGAGAAATCGAAAGCGAGCTGCAGTATGAGTCTTCTTTGTGAAGAAGTCAGCCAGCTGCAGGGAAGAGGAAACAAATAGCAAATCAGATTTGCGTGCCATTAAGTAAACCCATGTATAACGACTGTAATCATTCACAAAAGAGACATAATAAACAAAACCGCCTTTCGTGGCAATCGGGGAAGGACCCCACAAATCAGTATGAACAAGTTGAAAAGGGGAAGTAAAAATAGAGGTACTTTTATTAAAGGGCAAAGTCGACATTTTGCAAGTTTACAACCACTGCATTTGGAGAGATTACTAACAAAAATATTTCCTAAATGACCAGAGTTGACCAAAAACTTAAGACGCTCACTCGACAAATGACCTGACCTAGAATGCCAAAGATAGAAAGGAGAAGACTTTTCATCTAAACGGAAAGAGAACGCGACAGTGGAAGTAGACTCTGTCGGAACATGCAGATTCTCCAAAACATAAAGATTACCAACTCTACGGCCGGTCCCAATCTGCTTCCTTGAATCCCGATCCTGCACAATACAACCAGAGGAGAAAAACAGGACATCAAAACCAGAGTCAGATAATTGACTTACAGAAAAAAGACTTAAGGACAACTGGAGAACATAAAACACATGAGGGAAAGACAAGGAACGAGAAGTTGTAATCGAACCAATCGATACAACATTCATAGAAGATTCGTTAGTAGTTGCAATACGAATAGGAGATGTAGGAGAAATACAGTTTCTGAGAAGAGAAATATTGGGAGTCATATGATGGGAGAAACTGGAATCAAAGATCCAGGTAGTGGGTAAGATACCTGTGAGCTGAGTTCTAGGCAAACTTGAATGAGTGGTAGTTAGAGCAGAAGCTTGAGACTGATCCCCCTGAATAGATGCCACAAATACACGATACTCCTGAAATTGCTCAAACAGGGAATTAGGTGAAATATTACCGGGTGTAGATGCTGCAAAGGCTGTAGAGGGGCGAGACTGCTGATGTGAAGCTCGAGAGAAAGATGATTGAGACACAGTTCGACCCTTAGGCTTGCCACGGTTAGGGCATGCAAACTTCCAATGGCCCTTCTTATGACAATAATTACACTCATCCTTAGCAATTGGAGGCCTCGGTTTCCCTGTAATCTAGATCATATGAGGAGTTGGAGTAGACTGGCTGGGCGGAACAAATGGTATAGCAAATACAGATTGACCAGGGGGAGCAATACTACTCACTTTGAATCGAGTCTCCTCTGCAATAAGTTCCCGAACAGCCCTATTCACTGTAGGCAAAGGTGAGCGATCAAGAATAGCTCCCCTAAGAGGTTCAAACTGATCACGGAGTGCCATAAGAAACTGCACAAGTCGCTGTTTCCCTCGAAACTAAATATAACTGTCATCTGTCTAAAAAATAGCTAGTTCCATAAGAGCTAGCTAATCCCACAGGTATGTCATCTCATTGTAAAATTCCTGAATTGACTTATCTTTCTGAGTAGCAATATGAATGGACATCTCTAGCTCATATTGCTTTGCAAAATTGGACTCCAGGTACATACCCTTCAAATAACCCCAAACATCTTTAGCTATCCGATACTTAGAGAAGTTCATACCAATGTTAGGCTAAACTGAATTGTGAAACCACGTAAGAATCTGAGCATTCTCCTTTCTCTACTTAACCAAGGCCACAACATATCTCTTGGCTTTAGGGTCAGAGGGCTGACCTACTGAACCATCAATATGTCTCCACAGTTCTTTCCCAACAATAGAATTCTCCATAACACTCGCCCAATAGGCATAGTTATCGTCGGATAACTGGATACTGATAGTATTTGGTTTATCATCCATCATCATGATATAAAGGAGAAAAAGCACACTGGTTTCACAGAAAACAAGGATAACACAGATAACAGAGAGAGAACATAGGGCTCCCTAGTCGGAATTTGAGAAGAGGCAACAAACCAGCGTTGCCGGAGTGAGGGACGGGTCCGGCGAGGGTCATTGGTGTCCGGTGAGGGTCGTCGGTGTCCGGCGAGGCTCAGGGGACGTTGTCGGTGGTCTTTGGTGGTAGGGGTTTACAAATCTGGGTTGCTAGGGTTTCGGGTCTAGGTGCTGAAGCGAACTCCAGAGTCGTCGGTGGTCAGAAACTTGCTGACGAGGCTCGCTGGTGGTCGGGACAGGTCCGACGAGGGTCGCCGAGGCTTAGGGGGGTTGCCGGTGGTCGTTGGTGGTACGGGTTGTTTGGGATCACGGGTTGGGGTTGTTGATGGAGAAGAAAGTGTTTGAGGGGTTACCGGTGGTCAGGAACTGGCCGACGAGGGTCGTCGATGGTCGAGACTCATTGCCGGAGTGATTGGATTGCCGATTGAGGCTGGGTAAATTGATTTGACTCAGTTCTTGGTTGAATTTTTGATTTGACTCAGTTCTGGATTTCTGATTTGTGTGTGCCAGACGGTGGAAGAGGTTGCCGGTGGTTGGAGATCCTCGTCGGAATTAACTGATGCTGATTAGAGGCTAAACCCGCTCTGATACCATGATAGAATATAAAGTACTGTGTATCTATATTTTTGAATAATATTATGCAAGACAAATACAAGAGTTGAATAGGCGAAAGAAGCGTGTTGCCCTAGATGACAAACAGACTAAACTACCCCTAATATAGAAAATAAATATAGAAGATAAATAAATATCTATTCACAATAACCCCTTTAGTTAATTAAGTCCCTATTCACATGACTATTAATTACAAAAAAATTAACTTTAATGCCAGAAAAGGGGGTGGGGGGTTGGGGGGATGCTTGTTGGATGGATGGTTGGATGAGTGTGCTGAAGAGCATTAAATTCCATGGCCTTCGCCTTCTACCAAACAGAGGTTCCATCCCCTAACCAAATGCATCTTGAACTCATTGGCTGCATGAATAGAAATATTATAGAGGCTTGGGTTTCATCGACAGGACATGGAGATCACTTATCCCACTGGTAGTCAGAAGTATCATCCATAGTCTCCTTCCTAGTCTCACAATCTAACCGTGACCACAGTAAAGACAGACACATAGATTGCCTTTTTATCCTTAGAATTTAATGCATATAGCAGATCTGTCATCCGGGGAAGTCCAATATGTTAAAACAATCACCCACAAGCATGGTGTGGAACCATTTAGCCTACCATGAATTAGTTCCCAGTATAGATCCCACTGGCATTGCTTCAATTCCTAGGATGATGTGAATAAAAACTGTTGTAACTACTTGCTGTTGAAGTTGTTAAGAAAGGAATGGGTAATGTCCTCTTTTATGTTTATTATTACTTCGGGAAAATTAGGATTAGACACTAGAAAGAGTAGTGTAAGTAAATGGAAAATGGAAAGCGAAAAAGTAACATCACTTAAGAAAAAGGAGAAAAGTTGACCAAAAAGAATAAATAGTATAAGATAGACATTACAATGTAAGATGGTCAACATCCCGAATGTACCAGCCAATTATTCAGAATTTACTGGTTAAGTGTACATTATGTACTATCAAGTGAAGTTAGAATATTTTGTAAAAACTGGTAATACATTCGGAATAAGTAACTAGTACATTTGGGCATGTCGACATTCTTCGTTTTATGTCGATCATTTTTCATTAAAAAGCTTATCATTTACCATCTTTTTATTCTGAGCCTACCTTGTTCCTAGCTTTTTCTTCATGGTCTACCTTTTTCCATTTTTCAACTGATGTTACTTCTTCTTTGTCCATTTCCCATATACTTCCAGTACCCCTTTTCAATTTAAACTCTTACCATTTTCTAAATCCTAATTTTCTCTCTCTTTTTTTTTTTTGTGGGGGGTGTGAGGTGTGGGGGTTTGGTGGTTTACTACAACCCTCTGGTCCTACTTTGATCGTGTTCTTATAGTATATATAAGGTCACAACTAGTCTAATATGTTTAGTTGACATATTTTCCTTTCCTTTTCAAACTAACGGTTCTCTTTTGGATATTGATCCTAATTTCTGTTCATGTAAACATGTGGTTAACTCCATTTATCTTTATTTCATTTTCTTATTTGGTTGAATTTTTTGGTCATTCTCGCGTGATATTAAACACAATTCATCATTTATTTCCATCGAAATGGCCAAAACATTTCCATTTCCTAAAAGAGTGAAACGAAACACTAGTGGAATAACGAAACTCTACTATTTCCATCAAAACACACCTAAACATAAAGAAATGCACCAAAAGGTCCAAAGCACAACATTATATACTGAATTATTAAGTTGTGTGAGCACGAATTTAGAACTTTTCATAAATGTTGTATAGTTTTTATTTGAGAAAAATGCTAAAGATTTTATTTTACTATATTAATGTTTGTCATTTCTAAAATGTCTTCGAAAAGTTTCTGTTTCCATGCCAATTGAACCATCACATCGTGATGAAATTTTGATACTCTTGGTGGCAGTTTAATCATTTTATATCTGCCTAACTGCTTTGAAATCTTGATTTATTCCTTCTAGTGTCTATTTGAATACCTCTGAAGTTGAGAGCCTACCATTTGTTATTTAAATTTTTTATTCTCATATTTTCATACATTGTCTTGCCTCAGATTATAGCTATAAACTTGTTCATGGTGTAGGCTAATGATCGAGAACTCCGCTTTTCCATGGTTGATGGTGATTTTAAGAAGTTTGAAGGCAAGTGGTCCTTAAAATCTGGAAAAAGGTACTATCCACCATAGTTTCAGTGACAACAGAGTTTAGAACCTCTACTTTGGAAGATGCATTGCATTTTATCTCCATTTCTTGCTTTTCTGATGTTCTGGTTTAGGGATTCCATGTTCTAATTCCATTTCTATTTAACTGACATTACAAAATATGTTTTACTGGATTAAAATGGAGGATAGAGAATAAAGCCCAAGAAGACTTAATTTTACTTTCGATGTATTACGAGTCTTCTCCATTTAGCTCAAATATATATTGGGTCATCATTGTTATACTGACAATTGATCACACAAGAATTACATAGAAAGTTACAGTTTGAAGATTATACAATCACAAGCTTCCTGGATACCAACGGGCTTGGTCTCGCGATATACTGTGTCATAGAGAAAAACAAGTGATCACTGGAGGAGTTGAACTTCCCATGGGAATGAATTTTTGCTCATGCATGAGAATGAATTATTCTGCTCTTTACATTGCATTTGACATGAGATATTTTGTTTTCCATAGTAATTGGAATTCATCTATTTCATTGCATTTTAGGATTTTCTTAAAAGTATTTGTGATGATGTTTGCTTTCTTCATCGCTGATAAGAACTTTTGTCTTAAAACTTTGTGAAGAATCTTAAAACAAAAGAGCACGATTTTTTTCCCAACCAGTCATGCCCAAAAAAGAACCTTGTGTTATTAAAAAATCTATTTTGTCAAGTAAGGAAACTGTGGACCTTGGAGGTTAATTAAGCCAAATGAATGGACTGTGTGGAAGGACAAGGGATGGCTGTTTATAGGTGTAATAGGAGGGGGTATAGTCCACACCATTGGACCTAAAAAGAGGAAGGGGGAGGCATAGATCGGTGTGCCTCTAGGATTAGAGTGTTCATGCTCATAAGTGCCTCGGTTTTTTCTTGTTTAGGAAGATAATAAAATAATAGAGTCCTAACCTATGGTGATTTACATGACTACAGCAGGGTGCAAGACACTAGAATTATCTCTGTTTATAAGATATAAGTTGTGTTTTCTGTAGTCAGCTCGTTGTAATCATGGGAATTCTCTTCTTTCCTTAACTTTTACTTTTCCCCTCTTATTAATAGTTTCAGAATTTTCTCTTCTTTAGAGAAACATGGAGCACTGTTGGTGTGGGTGGTTTTGAACTGGCTCCTACAAATCCATTTGGTTCCCTAGTTGAAGGGAGAACAGTAGGGAATGTTGGAAAGGAATAGAAGAAGAATTTTTAATTTGTTTAGGGAAAGCAAGTAGAGTGAAGACATCTATGAGAATATCTTTAGCCGTTTTAAGTCCTTCTATTTGTGCTAATATTGCTATACTCCAACTTATACTATTAACTTAGCTTCTAACCTCTCCTCATCCCAGAGAAATTTCTCTGATTGGGAAAATTCACTTCGTTTTGTCTTTGCCCAAGTAAACCCGATGATGGAATGAAAGAGATTTTAAAATCTCTTTCTTCTCTTCTCTTCTCTTCTCATCTCCTTTCTTCTTTTCTCTACTACAAAGTTCCTTGTTGAAGATTTGGCATGGTTTGGAATGATATATGCATGCTTCTGCATAGGATAATAGGCAGCAATATAATGCAACACCCAATGAACCCTAGGATGGTAAGAAAGCTTCTGGTTTGACTTCTAAAAGAAAATGTACGTGGTCATGAGTTTTCTCCCTAATATCTATCAGTCACTTAATCTTCCTTATGGGTCATTTGAAATATCCAAATAAATGAATTCTATTTTGTAAAGGTTCTTGTTTGAATGTAATTAAGTCTCCCAAGGAGGACCAACTTAAGCACTTAAGAAGTAAATACTACCTGTCAATCACTAACAAGAGCGATACTGACGTTTTAATAAAAAATACAACTAATCCCATAGAAGAGTGCTAAATGTGAAAAATACTACAAAGTCCGGTTCAATAAATCTAAATGCGTGGGTAAATGCATGTGCATCAATTAGATTCATTGTTTCCACACATCAGCGCGGATTGACATCATTACAATTTTTCCCCTTTGGTCCCCTGACGTCCTCACTAGGGGTCCAAACACCACAATGAGTGCTCGTGGTGAGATCCAAACATCATGACCAGCATGTGGCTAGTCCCAGAACAAAGTGCTCCCGTGATGCAATACCCCCAAGCCCAAACGGTCATATTGTGCAGATTGGCTCTAATACCATTTACAACAATCCAGGAACTCATCCAAAAGGACTAGCCTTTGGTATGAATTGAGTTCATTGTTCCCACTTACATATCCAGGTCTCCCCATACAACCTTCCAATGTGGGACTCAACTCACACCAACGTGGGTTGGGCAACCATCTTTTCACAATTTTGTTGTATATCTTATCGTATAGTTTTTATAGATACCTTTTTATTTATTTTTTATTTACTTTGCCAATCATCTTCCAATTATTTGTCTTACCCAAAAAGAGAGAATGATTTCCAAGCCCTCCCCATATTTAGATTTGTTGTATGTTTTGTCTAGAACTCTGTACATATTTGGGACATGTCCCTATGCATGTTTAATTTAGATATGCTCAGCTTAACTCCAACACGAGCAGAGCTCTGGCTTTGAACTATTTGTCCATTGTTTTATCTTTGGTGAGTATAATACTATAGAAAATAGAAATTGAAAAAAAGCACTCCATTATGTAAAGCTATAATGACCTAACTCCATCATTGTGGATCCTTTGACTAGATACACCTGCCTTAGTCCAGACACCATATTATACACTGCAGCACAAAACTTTAATTCTGTTGGAACCAACCACATTCACACATGCAGTGAAGTAAATTTCTGATACTGACACAAATAACATGAAACTGTGTACTTTAAGCTAAAAATCTCACCCATCAATGTGCTTACTTAGCTCTATAACAGAAGTATTTCTTTCAAATAACTGAAATTCCCTACATATTCTTCAAGTTGGAGGGTTGGCATCAGCTCATCATCTCATGCTTGCATATTTTGGTTATCTCTGTATCACTGCATGTGTAATCAGACTTTAGAGAACTTGGGATAAATTGCATAGCTTGTATTACAAAAAGGATACTGCTATGATGGGAGTTGTTGACTGCATTTACATTAAACCCTTTACTGAGTCGAATTGAGACATTGTTTAGAATATAGATAGAAGCACCTTGTTGCAGGATTATTTTGCTTCTTAGGGACTAGCCAACCTCGCTAGCTCTATTCAAATTGCATTTTGAGGCATATTGACAAGTGCACTCAAACACCAAGTTTTGTGATTCGTGGATCATGACAAAGGACTTTTGGCTCATTTCAACTTTCTATAAGTGCTGGAGCTTAAAATTCATGTAGGTTAGGCCAAATCCATAATACTAAGATTCAGTTTGGTTAGGCATGTCTAGTTTGTGAGATTGTCCCACTCACCACATGGTTGCAGACTTTCCTCCTGTTACCAGAAATAACTCAAAGAGGATCGTTTATCTCTGAGGATCTTAAAGTCAAGATATTCAAATTTACGAGATTTTGCTTGCCTTGCCTATGAAACCCTGAAAACCCTGAGGACTTGATGTACATAATACTAAGTCTAAAGTATCAATGGCGGAGTGAGTTAAATTTGTTAGAGGTGATAGAGAATCTTAGTTCATCACTTAAAAAATTCATGGGACCCAATTTTTCAGTATTTGGGCAGTCATGGCAGTTCTGGGTCTTGCGGAATAATCATCTCATTTCCCTTCTTCACTGATATAGACGTTTTCTTAATCTCACTTGTTGCAGTGATTGTTTCACTTTCCTAATTCTCTATCGGTTATTATGTATCACAGGTCTTCAACTACAACACTGTCATATGAAGTTAATGTGATACCAAGGTTCAATTTCCCAGCCATATTCTTGGAGAGGATTATTAGATCAGATCTTCCTGTGAATCTTCAAGCCTTGGCTTGTAGAGCTGAGAGAAATTTTGAAGGGAGTCAGAGTGGATCAATCACAGAAAGTTCATTGGGTACAACAACTATGGCTTTCCCTGGCATAGACATTGTTGGTGCTGTATCTCCTAAGGATAAACTTCAGCCTGGAAAGTTAAAGGACAGTTATGCCAGCTCTACTTTTGGTCACTTGTCCCCATCTAATGACTTGAGCAGCAACTGGGGAGTATTTGGGAAAGTTTGCAAACTTGATAGGCCTTGCATGGTGGATGAAGTTCATCTTCGTAGATTTGATGGCTTATTGGTAACTGATTGACTCTAGACTAATCTCACTTGGCCTTCCTTTCCCATGGAAAGCCACATTTTTTTATAGCGGTCTTGCTGATAAAATGATTTTGGGCTGAAGGAAAATGGAGGCGTACATCGGTGTGTTGTTGCCAGCATAACGGTAAAAGCTCCTGTTCGTGAAGTATGGAATGTTTTGACTGCTTATGAGAGTCTTCCTGAGTAAGTGTCATTTTCTTTTGTTTCATGAACTTTTGATCTATGTGTATGCATTGAATTGTTGTAATTATCTTGTGCTAGCAACTTAAGATATTGGTTCCTAAGCCTTGTAGAACATGACATATGATGCATGAATATTCCTGCAATTTTAAATATTTTTAGAAAAAAAGAGGGAATTGGAGGGAAGGAAATAGGGATGAGAATCGTAACACACTTAGCTCGCTAAGGCAACAGATATGTCCTGAGAATTATATGATAGAGTAGGAACAGTTTTTCTCCTTTGGGTACTGCATGAGAACAATTTGTTTCTTTTGGGTACATAGTGGGAACAGTTCTCTGCAGTAAGAGTTGGTGCATATTAAACACATAAATACATGTGAACTCACTCTAACGTTATGCACTCATGTTTCAAACCAGTTTAGATATGGACGAGTTTACCTTTATATATTTCACGAGGCAAAAGCAGCCCTCCTAAAAGACAGGCTTTTGCTTGGTGTATTGGTCATAACAAAGTTAACTCACATCAAATGCCTCAGGCTAAAAGGCATAAGAAAACTCTTTGTGTAGACGTCCTGTTGCGTAGAAATCAAGAATCTATGATATGCGATGCAATGAATAATGAATAACAATCACTGGACACAAGGATTTAACAAGGTTCAGTAGTCAGTGTGACTACCTACGTCATCAGCGGCAGCGGAGTTCTCTCTTAGTATTAATAATATGAGCCACTAAAATATCCACCTTGGCGAATATCCTGCCTCTTAGGAGAAAAAAAATCTATAACTGTCTCCACCTTGAACAATAGGTTGGGTAGCTTCCTTTTTCAGCATTGAGAAACACTATGCAAGTCAAGCAATGCTTGAACTTGTCAGCTATGATGGTCTTTGTCAATATATTTGCAGTATTCTCTGAAGTGTGAACTTTCTCAAGCTTCACTGCACCATTACCAATCACCTCTTTGATCTTGTAAAACCTCACATCAATATGTTTGGTTCTGGCGTGATAAACCTGATGCTTTACTAAATAAATAACACTTTGACTGTCATAACTTATCTGAATGCTATCTTGCTGTAACCCAAGCTCTTCGACTATCCTCTTTACCCACAATACTTCCTTTGTTGCCTTTGTCACTACCATGTACTCAGATTCTATCATAGACAATGCTACAAGGGACTGTAATGTAGATCTCCAACAAACAGGCCTGCCTACAAGTGTAAATACATAACCTGTCATAGAACTCCTGTCATCTACATTCCCAGCATAGTCTGCATCAATATATCCTATGACTGAAACTTCTTCTTGTTGCCTTGCAAACATAATACCATAGTCTGTTGTACCTTTCAAGTATCTAAAAATCTACCTCACTGCCTTCCAATGCTCTTGACCTGGATTAGCCATGTACTTCCTGACTGTACTCACTGCATGTGCCAAGTCGAATCTAGTACATACCATTAAATACATCAAACAACCCAATGCACTGGCATAAGGTACCTTTGACATATCTTCAATTTCTTCTTCTGTCTTAGGACATTGACTAGTTGATAACTTAAAGTGACCAGCCAATGGCGTGCTCATTGGTTTTGTGCCAAGCATGTTAAACTTTTCAAGAACTTTGCTAATATAGCTCTTTTAAGATACCCATAGCTTTCTAGCACCCCTGTTTCTGCAAATCTCTATGTCAAGTATCTTCTTAGCAGCATCCAATTCTTTCATGTCAAATTCCCTGCTAAAATGAGACTTCAACCTGTCAACCTCAACTATACTTTTTGTAATAATCAACATATCATTCACATAAAGTAGTAGAAAATTATGTGAATCATCCTTGAGACTCTTAACATAAACATAGCAATCATACTCACAGCGTGTGTAGCCAATCTGAATCATGTAAGAATCGAACCTCTTGTACCATTGTCGTGAACATTGCTTGGACCCATAGAGAGACTTCTTCAATCCACAAACAAGATGTTCACTTTTTGATTGCTTGAACTCTTCAGGTTACACCATGTAAATATCCTCCTCCAAGTCGCCATGGAGGAAAGCTGTCTTCACATCAAGCTGTTCTAATTCCAAGTCATGATTTGCTACCAAAGCTAAAATTACTCTGATGAATGTGTGTTTGACAGCTTGGGAGAAGACCTTATCATAATCAACTCCCTTCCTTTGTGAGTATCCCTTTGCTACTAATTGAGCCGTGAATCTTACACCTTCTTTTTCAGAGATTGCTTCCTTTTTCTGTATACCCATTTGCAACCGATTGACTTCTTTCCCTTAGGAAGTTCCACCAAGTTTTAGGTTTTATTCTTGTGCAAAGACTCCAACTCTTCCATCATAGCCTCTATCCATCTACCCCTTTCTGTACTTTGAACTGCATCTTGAAAAATAGAAGGATCCCCACAACTAATAATCTATGCATAAGAAATCAGATTCTTAAAACCATACCTGAGTGGTGGTTTAGTATTGCGTTTGGGTCTATCAGTAACTATACTCTGATGTTGCTAATTCGACTTATCTTGTGGGTGAATATTCTCTATATCTGAACTATCCATCTCCACTTGAATCACTTGCTCATCATTGCCTGTGCCTTCTACCTCAGATTTCTTATCATCACGTAGTGTCTTTAACATGGTTAACTTATCAAATACTACATCTCTACTGATTACCACCTTCTTGGATTTTGGATCCGAAAGCTTATATCGCTTTACACCTTTCTTGTACCCAAGAAAAATACGCCTCTTAGATTTTGGATCGAGCTTTGACCTCTCATCACTGGAAACATGAATATAAGCAAAACAACCAAAGATTTTTAGTAAAGAATAATCAACTTCTTTACTTGACCATACTTTCTCTGCTCAATTTCCATCCAATGCTGCCCTTGGTGATCTGTTGATGATGTGCCACGCCATGTTAACTACCTCTGTCCAAAAACTCTTCGGAAGCCCATCATTTAATCTCAGACATCTTGCCCTTTCTGCATTAGTTCTGTTCATTCTTTCTACCACTCCGTGTTGCTGTGGTGTCTTATTCATTGTGAAGTGTCTTTTAATACCATGCTCCTCACAAAAGAATGATGTCTTTGTGCATTCAGTACCGTCAGCTGTTCTGAGGCATTTAATCTGTCTTCCAGTCTGGTTTTCTACTTCATCTTTCCACAATTTGAACTTTGTAAAAGTTTCTGACTTGTTCTTTATAAAGTTAACCCAAAATTTTTTGGAGTAGTCATCAATAAAACTCAAGAAGTAAATTGATCCGTCATCAATAAAACTCAAGAAGTAAACTAGTCCACCCATTGAAGCTACTCTAACTGGCCCCCAAACACCTAAATGCACCTCTCTCATTCATATGCCCTAACTGCATATGCCATAAGAGTGTGTCATCATCCCTAAGATCAGATTTTGTTGCTGCATTAACTCCACTTACAAGTGTACTTCCTAACATCTTGTAGATATTACCCTCAACTTTTTGACCCTTCATAACAACCATAACACCTTCAATTACCTTTAAAACTCCACCTTCAGACTTATATCCATAGCCATTAGAGTCTAAGGTTCCCAAAGAAATCAGATTCTTTCTTAAATCTGGAGCATGTCTGACATCACTTAGTGTTCTCACCACTTCATCACACATTTTAATCTTAATTATGCCTATTCCAATTACCAGACAAGATGCATCACTGCCCATTACAATAGAACCACAATTAACTGACATGTAGGTGTCGAACCACTCTCTGTTA
Source organism: Euryodendron excelsum (assembly GCA_033060915.1). Lineage (NCBI taxonomy): Eukaryota > Viridiplantae > Streptophyta > Magnoliopsida > Ericales > Pentaphylacaceae > Euryodendron > Euryodendron excelsum. The sequence continues at coordinate 2,622,153 of CM065385.1, read as the reverse complement.
GGAGACGTGATAGGAACAGGCAGAATCCATGAATCTGCAAAATGGTCTGAATTCGATGAAACATAAAGCATGTCACCATCCTCATAATCAGAATTCTCTGCAGCCGTAGTCATATTTATAGTGTTTGATGCTTCCCCTTTCTTCTTTTTGTCGTCTTTCCCCTTCTTTCACTTTGGATAGTCCTTCTTCATAGTCCTTCTTTCACTGTGATATGTTGTTTCTGCTAACAGATTGACCCCTTTCTCTGTTTTGTCCACAATCATGGTTTCCATTTACCATAAGCCCTTTCCGTTGAGAACTTTCAGCAACGTTCTGTTTTTGCTGATTATATGCAAAGAGAGCTGCAGCAACCTCCTCTATTTCTAGGGTTTCTTTACTCCATAATAAGGTTGTAACCAAGTGCTCATACGAAGTTGGAAGAGAAGTTAAAAGCATTAGTGCCTTGTCTTCTTCATCAAACTTCACATCGATTCATAATAAATCGCTAATTGTCTGGTTAAACAGATTTACGTGTTGAACCAGATCTGAACCCACTGCCATCTTCAACCCATACAGTTTCTACTTCAGGAACAGTTTGTTCATCAGGAATTTGGATATATATTTGTTCTCCAGTTTCGCCCAGATACTAGCCGACAACTCGTCTTGCATGACTTGATACAGAACCTCATCAGCAAGACAAAGCCGGATGGTACTCACAGCTTTCATCTCGAGTTCTTCCCAGTCATCATTGGATGTCTTCTCTGGTTTCTTCCCATATAGTACTTTCACCAAAACTTGTTAAACAAAGCATGTCCTTTACTCGTCTCTACCATAGCCCAAAGTTACTGGTGTTATTAAACTTCTGGTGTTATTAAACTTCACTACTTCATATTTAGCAGCCGAAACATTCATTACCATTGCAGCTTGCATTGCCTTCGCAGCTTGCAGCTCTTGTTCCACTTGTTGTGCAAAAATCAAGAATCTATGATATGCGATGCAATGAATAGTGAATAACAATTATAGAACACAAGGATTTAATAAGGTTTAGTAGTCAGTGTGAGTACGCACTTCCTTAGCGGCAACGGAGTTCTCTCTTATTACTTCTAAAGAAAAGTTTCGCAACTAATTAGGGTTACACAAATTTAAATGAAACCCTAATCATCGATACAATGGCAAAGTCTCCAAAATACCCATACCATGCCGTGGGGGGCTACGCCCCCCACACCCCCAACCTATTATTCCGACCCAGGTGGACAAAACTAGATTACCAATCATGGGTTCCACTCCGCTCCGCTCAATGCACTCCTCTTGCTATGCTCTGCTCCGTTCCGTCTATGAGCCTCATTGTTTCCAGACTTAGTATCAACAATATGAACTACTAACTCCAACATATCCTTTGTCCTAAAAGAAGCAGCAAAACTCTAGCCATCTTTTCATAGTTTACTCTATTGCCTATTATCTTTGACAGTTACTTTTTTATTATAGGTATTTAGTCAACTCTGTATGTGGGAAATTTTATGAAGTACATCAAGACTAATCTGAGAAGTTGCCCACTGTTCTGATGCTTCTAGTCCTACTACCTGATCATAGTTAACCATAAAATTAGGGTAGTGAAGCCTTTCATGCCAAATAATTCACCATGACTAATCTGAGAGGACACAAAATATTTTTATTTTTCTTTTTTGTTCATGTTCTGTTCTCTCTTGGTGTCCCATAATTATACCATTTGGAGACAATAATGAGGTGAATAATTGCAGAAGATTCACAGACTAGATAAAAGAAACCTTAAGCTTGATTTGTTTTGTGCAAGCTTCAAATGATAGAATAGCAGCAAAATATGATGAGATTTTTAATGAAACTTATACTTTCTCAGTGCATGTTTCAATATCTTTTTCATTTTCTATTTACTAAATAAACATTTGAAACATTTTACAAGGGCAGAATAAAGGCCAATTACAAATTGCGCTGTAATATTCAGCTGTTTCCTGTAGTCAACGATGGAGAACATATTTGTTCATATGTACTGACTCCAATACATAATAGAACTTTCCCAAAAGAAGTAAAAATGTGCCTCGTGTATTAGACACAGCACTTGTTGGATACTCCCCTAAAATGTGTCTGACACACGTCCAAACGTTTCCTATTATTTTATTATTTTTTAGAATCGGACATGTTTCGGACACTTGGGGGACACGCGTATCCTTCACTTGGACACCCATGAATATGTTCAATGAGGGGACATATATTCACCATGTCTACTTGGTGTAGTCTGACCAAGATAGTTGACATAAAAAAAAGTTAAGAAGCTAGACTTTTCAGTGCTCCTTTATGCATCTTCTGACATGCTTGTTTCAGCTACTATGATGGTATCTAGGCCTTCATGTGTGGTCCTTAAGGGTGCTTTTGGCATTGCTCTTAATCTTGGGTGAATCATTTATAGTTGTGTATTACCACCACAAGAATTAAAAAAAATAGAAAAAGATAAAGTAAAAGGAAAAAATAAAAGCGAAGGAGTAAAAAAAAAAAGTGAAACTGAAAATTACGGATATCTACATGCTATATAAGTCTTTGCAAGCCTTTCCACCGAGCTATTATGATTTCATCTTCCTGATCTTGTTGCCTCCGGAAACTACTTTGCAGGATTGTTCCAAATTTAGCTATCAGTAAGGTTTTATCCCGTGACAACAACAAAGTTCGCATTCTGCAGGTACAACAGAATTTCATTATTCTCAATATTTGCAGTTGCTTTCGTAGAATGTATCTCTACTCCACTGGAATATAGATAAAAATGACAAATAAAGTTCCATTCCTGAGATTGTTACTTTTTTTTTAATTTGTTTTAACTGTGTAGGACGCCAAATTATTGCTAATTAAAGGAGAAAGGCAAGAAACGAAAAGATGCCTTTCACAAACAGTAGTTTTAAGCGATCAAAAATAAGAAGAGAGATAAATCATAAGCTGCAAAGATTTAGATTCCTTATATCTCAAACATCTCACCAATTTCTATCTCATAGTTGCGAAATCCTTGTGTCTGTTTTCAGCTCTGTTTTCAGCTTCATTGGCTGAGTTTTCTACAAACCTCCATATTGTGAGTTTTGGGTGCAGATGGAATCTGATTGAGGGGGGAAAAAAAAAGAAGAGAGAGAATGGTTACGGTAAATTATGTTAAATTCCTAAAAGTTCAGCTTTTCACTTGGGACCTTGAAAGCCAAATGGTATCACAAGATGCACAAATATAGTTCCAAAGCTAATATGATGCCTAAGATATAAGCAGAAGGAAATTTTGAATGTGGTTTCTATCAGAGGACAAGGCTCAATAAAGCAACTATGTGAATCCCAGACCCCTTATGCTGTGTTTGGCTCCCAAGTTTATTCGGAGAAAAAGATAAGGGATGGGAAATGGAATTGCACTTGTTGTTTGGTTGTAAAAGAAAGTGGTGGCTAAAAGAAAATAAAAGAGAAATGACCTCATTTCTTTTATGTTGTTATTGAGTAAGAAGCACGGACACTTCTAAGAAGGTGTTGTGTCCGTGTCGAATTATGTTATTTGGACTCTTCTACATTTGTAAAATACTCATGTCAAATACTCGATACTTGGATAAGGGTATGCGATATGTGTCCAATATGGCTAGTGTGACATGCATCTAACAAGTATGTATAACTAATTGAGTTAACTATAAAATTAAACATAAGACTTCCATTTTATACATGAAATGCTATATTTAAGCTTGTAAATGCCATTTTACCTTAAAAAATCAAAAGAAGTATTTAAAATATATGAAATCTAGTCGTGTCCGAGTGTCTTTGGACATAAGTATTAGATAAATCCGACACTTGGACAAGTCTTCGCACCCAACACTCATACCCGAATTCAAGTAACATAGGTTTCAAACACCATGTCGAACATGACACTCGTCGAATACTCTCCCGACATGTATCAGACAAATGTCCAAATGTGTCCTGTTATTTTATCATTTTTTATTTTATTATTATTTTTAGAATCGGACGTGCTTTGGACGCTTGAGGGTCACACATGTTTATCAGTTGGACACTCATGTCCGTCACTTACATGTATGAAACATGTTGCAAGTTTTAAAAAATTACTTGGAATTCAATTACAAAATAGAAACAATGTGAGTTTATTCCTAATTTGAAAGCATGAAATAAATGTTTTAATTTTCATGCATTTTTATTATTTTGAGTAAAATATTTCTATAAATAAAAAACATTTAAAAAGTTACATCAAATATATAATTTATCGTGTCTCTGTTATGTCGTGCATTTCATTTTTTGAAAATCGGTGTGTCGGTGTGTGCTATCGTGTCATGTCCGTGTTGCGTGTCCATGTCCATGCTTCTTAGGATATTGATAAATACCTATTCATTTCCTTATTATTTTTCCAATCTAAACTAAACAAGAGCGTGGAAATTGGAATCTCATTTCTTTTTTTCTTTTTCATTTGTTTTTCCTTTTCCTTTTACTTTCCCTTAATAAATGGGCGATCCAAGCACAATGTTAGATTCCAGTAACTGGTGGTGGTGTTCACTCATATATTAATAAGTATTGGATAACCACCAAGGTGGTAGTGGAGTTGGCTTCAGGAGTTAGGCTTAGAACTCCGCTATTCTCTCAACGGTCACGTGTTCGAACCCGCTTGTGGTAGTAGTTGCGTAAACCATATGCTAGATGCTGTTAAGAAGGGTTGAATATCGCTTGCACTTTGGTGGGGTTACGGTGACAAATTCGCCCTTTCCAAGTCAATAACTATGGCTCAAACTGACATTCCATGACAAGTAAAAACCCTTATGGTCACACCAAAGGGGAGTTACTAAAAAAAAAAGTATTGGATGACTCAAAGATTCATATTTGAATTTTGTTTGCTGTTTTATGGAGTTTGGTAGTGTTAAACAATTATTTTAATAAGTGAAGAATGAAAGTTAAGAACTATGCCTCTCTCTCTATATACATACATAAGCCTCTCTCTCTCTATATATATACATATAAATTACATATATGTTTAAAGCCTCACTTGAGACTTTTATGTTAAATTGCTAACCTTCAACTCACCTAAAAGCTTTGGCTATTAGAGGGTATAACTTTCATTATTTGGATCTTCAACATGCTTCCTCACATGTGGCCAAACTCACCTTGAAGGTAATAAATTCCACCAAGGGACTTGTTTTTTTCCAATCAATGACAAGGCATTTGATTTTCTCATATATATATATATATATATAACATAGAAAAAATGCTATTCTATTAGAAAATTTGCATAGAAGACCTCACCAGAATGATGTGGTGATATTGTTTTTTTATAATTAAAAGCTATCATTTGCTTTAAACTGAAAGGCTTAGATTCAACCACATTACTCTATATATGAACTCTATATAAATTTTTTGTTTGTATAGCATTGCGCTAAGAAGCATGGACCTGACACAAGCACAGATTCTGACACAGGATATGACAATTTTTAAAAATGAGAATAAAGACACGGCAGGGATACAACAAAATATATATATATATATATATGAATGTGACATCCTCAAACTACCAAAAATATTTTTAAAAAAATACTAATTTAACATAAAAAAAAAAAAAACACATTGATTCCATAATTTAATCATCATTTAACATAAGATATGATGAAAACATGTTTATAATTTGGACTTGTAATGTGTTTCATGTGTGTCTAAGTGATGAATACGTGTCTTGAGCATGTCCAATAAAAAGTAAATAAATAAAAATTTAGGACACACCAATTGCTGTGAGACTTGAATTCAGGACCTTGCCTGCTCTAATACCATGTTAAATTATTAAAGACCAATTCATCTAAAAATTTATGCTGTTAGAGAGGGTGTAACTTTAATTATTTAGATCCTCGACATTATGATTAATGAGACATGGATTTGTGAGGGTTTTTTCCGGATTTGTGTCAATGCTCAAGGCTTTTTGTAATTTTTATAGGGTTGTTGTGAGGCCTCTTCCAATTTGTTGATGTAAGCAGGGTCCATGGAATGACATAAAATAGTTTCTTATGCACGACTCCCTCCTTAACGGTGTGGCTTCTCTTGTCCATTATTTATGTGCTGGGGTTATTCCAGTTTAATATTGCATAATCTGGTAGTATGTTGAGCTGTATGAGTTGTATTACTAATTTACTACAGAGTTGCCAGAATTATTACAGCTCTCTTGAATTTGCTTGGAATCTAGAAAACATTTGGTACATCAACTAGTATATATAGGAGGTAGGTCAGGAGATGTTAGAACTACAAGGTATCTTTGATAAACTCCTATTCTGTCAAAATCCATAGATATGTAGGATTCTTTGGAAACTCGTGTACTCATCGTAAGCATACCAAATCCATGAATTGTTGGCCACCTGGCACTACATTATGGTGGAAGCTATGTATGGCAATCATCTAAATGTCGAAAGATTTGCTTAAATATAGATGGGAATGGTAGAAGTTGATATTAACAAGGAGACAATGAATGATTACATCACTTGAAAGGTTCAATGGAGGCAAAACAATTCATTCATTCTTGTGCTACTGCTATATGCAATTATGTACATTATTATAATGCCTGTGCTGTTTTGAGAAGTGGGAAGAAAAGGAAGTGGTCTTGCTATAGTTTTTTTCCCCTAACAATCTTCCTAAATCAATACCGACCCTCTGGCTCTTCTGCTTGAATTTAATGGATTAAGTAAAGTAATGTGCGCTTGGGAGGAAATTGGGAACTTCAAAGTTTAACTCATTTCTTGTAAGTCTCCAACTATTCACGAGTATGTTTTATGTAGAGAACACATGCACAACCACACCAAGGCCAAAGAAGTTCTAAACTAAACGCTTTCTCCGAAAGGGCCTAAATTTTGTTGTGCTGTTGTCTGATATTTTTTACTTTTGCAGTGTAGGAACAGCATTGATATCAGTTTATTTCATCGTTCTATCCTAATTTATTTCCTTGAATTAGAACATTATTGTCATAACAAATACGGAAATAACTGGATGTAATTAGATTAATGAACTCTGTTCCTCCGTGAACGCTGTGATCATCACAAAATGAATTATAGCTTATAAGCGTTTTTATCTTCTATAAATTTTCAGGAAGGATGCAAGGGTTTACTGTATATGGTACTCCATGCACGTGTTGTCTTAGATTTGTGTGAACACCTTGACCAGGAGATCAGTTTTGAGCAGGTTGAAGGGGACTTTGACTCATTTCAGGGTAAATGGCTTCTGGAGCAACTGGGAAATCATCACACTCTGTTGAAATATTCTGTGGAGTCAAAAATGCACCAGAATTCCTTCCTTTCTGAAGCTATTATGGAAGAGGTTTGTGAATTCTACACCAGACAACTGTTAATTATGTTTACACTACATGGTATTATTTTTTTCTGTCATTCTTTACGGAAATAGTCGGATATTAAATTGTTATTTAAAACAGATGTATGCCATTTCTGGCTCAGGACAGTAGAATTGGTAATTGATTCTGACGTATGATTTCTAATTAATTCTATTGTCTTCATCTTCTATAATAGCACTAAATCTTTTCACTTGATGAAAATATTAGTTTTCATGTTCATATATTATTCTATAAATATCTGTTCCGGTCATTTTGAGCCTTCAAAAAACTATTGATGCCTCGATGGTAATTGGGATGGATAATGTCAGGTTATATATGAAGATCTGCCATCAAACTTATGTGCCATTCAAGATTATGTTGAAAAGAGGGAAGCACAAAACTCTATAGAGACGTGTGACCATGCTAGATATACAGAAGAACAGATCACTTCATCTAGTAACGAAATATATGCTAATAGTGGCATGTCAGCTGAGCAAGATTCTGATCTCAATATTCTACAGCCTTCCAGACAAAGACCAAGGGTTCCAGGCTTACAGAGAGATATTGAAGTTCTTAAAGCTGAGCTCCTGGTCTTTATATCGGAGTATGGGCAGGAAGGATTTATGCCAATGAGAAAGCAACTTCGCAAGCATGGAAGGGTGGATATTGAGAAAGCAATCACACGCATGGGGGGATTTAGAAGGATTGCATCCTTGATGAATCTTTCTCTTGCTTATAAGCACCGTAAACCGAAGGGTTATTGGGATAACCTTGAGAATTTGCAAGAAGAGGTATGTTGTCTTACTTAGATCGTGTTTAGTGGGAGATCATTCCAGTGCGTTGTTTCTTTGTGAGTTCCAGCGTTTTCTCTTTCTTCAAACAAATCATTTATTGCAAATACTGGCAGCCAAATGACATTAAATAAATAATAATAAACATAGATGACCAATGTCTTTAGAATTTGAATTTATTTGGAGAAACGATGCTGCTTTGTGATCATAATATCTATATACACTAGACTTAACTAGTAACAAATTCCAAAAACTGATCCTTTTCGGTCTTGCAGATAAGTCGGTTCCAGAGGAGCTGGGGAATGGACGCATCATTTATGCCCAGTAGAAAGTCTTTTGAGCGTGCAGGTCTGGATAATAAATTTGCTTATCTGATTGTAATACTATTTCTTATTTGTATAAAAACTGCAGGCAGCATTAGCTTTGCTCTATGGAAACTTAAAAGAGGCTAAGGCTACGCTGTGTGATTCCTCTAAATATTCTGTCACTAAGCAACCTCTTATCTTCCAAGCAAAGCACCAACATTTTCAGGATGTTAATTGGGAGGTTAAATCCAACACAATGAGTCTAATCAAGTCAGATGTCAAAAATTTTAACCATCTGCTACTCATTTACAAGTCTTACATTGACTGTTTAGAAGATTGTTATTTTCCATGCAAAGTGACTGGCCGGCTTCATTTTCTCTTCTTTAACAGGTCGCTATGACATTGCTCGTGCATTGGAGAAATGGGGAGGCCTTCATGAAGTTTCTCGGCTTCTATCACTTAAGGTGAGGCACCCTAACAGACAGGGAAACCTTTCCAGAGATAAGAAATTTGATTATGTAGCAGCATCTGCTGCCAATGTAAATGGAGAAGTGAAGGCACCATGTAAACCTTATGATTCTCAAGATACACAGAAGTGGCTCATGAAACTAAATGACTTGGACATTAATTGGGTTGAATGACAATGTAATTATTTATTTTTTCCATACCTATTTAATTGTGTAGCCATCTTTGATGTGGTAATATTGTATTCGATTTAGGGTTGGTGAGTCATTCAGTTGACAATGGACCTGATTTTCAGTTTAGAAATTGGTTTCCCTGGGGTGGAATTTCAAATTGAGTGAAATTCACTATAAAAATTCAATTGCATACATAACATTCAGCATCAGGAAGCTATTTTCGGACAAGTAACCTTTCATAAGAATTTGATTGCTAATATAGGAAATGTACAAATTGAATGTACTGTAATCCATAGCCTGCAGTGTAATATAGTTTTCATCTCTCTCTCTTTCTCTCATACACGCGCGCGCACACACAAAAACATGTGCACATATGCATGAATGCACACAAACACCCAACTATGCCTACGTTCGCTTTTGGATGAGCTTGTGATTAACAATTTAGCATGGTATCTGAGGGGAAGTTTCCCTGACAAAGCCATTTTACAAACTTAATTCTATAATTGAGGGATGTTTTAACTTTATTCTCGAACTCGAGTTCATCGCTAATCGAATTGGCGTTTATAATAAAAACGCTAATTGGATTAGCGATTTTAACCGTATAGTAAAAAACGCCAATTGAATTGGCAAGAAACCGCTAATTCAATTGGCGATTTCATTAAAACCGCCAATTGAATTGGCGGTTTTACTACAACATAAACCCTAGTCGTCTTTCTCAGTTCATTCTCGTTTTATATCAGTAATCGTGAGTCTCTCTCTCTCTCTCTCTCTCGCGCGCATCAGGTTACAAAACATATACGACATTGTCACGCCTCCCTCTCTCTATCTCTCATTCGCGTCTTTCTCTCTCTCATTCACGGGTTCTCCTCCGAGTGTGGGTGAACCACAGGTATGTTTATTTTTTATTGTTACAACCATTATATGTTGTTTTGTTTGTTTTTATTGAATCTTTGTAAGTAAATATGTGCATTATTAGTCCATCAATTATATGTGGTAACAAATTTTTGTGTATGCATTATTCTTGATTTTATTTTAGTTATAGACATAAAAAAAACTTTAGTTTAAGTTCTCTGCTACATTTTCCTTCAAATGTATTAAATTAAAATTTAATTTAATTAGCTTTGCTTTAAGCAATATAATGAAAGAAATAAAAATGAGAGAGTGGGCCAACAATAAAAAATATGTAAAGAATAAAAAATTAATAAAGTTAATTGGAATTGCTAATAAAATTAATAAAGAATAAAAATGAAATAAAAAAAGTATTCAATAAGATATTTACATTAAAAATATGAAAAGAAAAAAAAAATGAAATGGCTAATAAAGTTAAATATATTTTAAAGTTAAATATAAAGCTAACAAATGGCCTTATAACATGTGTTTGCATATAAAATTAAAAGTTTTAAGAATATTTAATTTAATTTAAAAATAGGAATAAGCAATTAGGATCATTGGAGGCTCAACGTGGCCTCTCTCACTTGTTCGCAAGCTTATACTCCGAGTGTGGGTGAATATGTGCATTACTCTTGGTTTTATTTTAGTTATAGACATAAAAATGCTTTAGTTTATGTTTCATTTCAAGCTCACACATTGCATATGGAAACAAGTAAATTTTTTTGCACTTTGGACCCTTGGTTTTTGGTATTTCTCTCTTTTCTTTTGTTATGGATAAATTTTTTAGTGTATTTCTCTATTTTCGTTATTTCAGGGTAAGTTTTTTCAATTGGTCTTCCTTATCTCCGTTTTTATATGTACTCATTTCTAAAAAAAATTAGTATAGTTTTGAGTGTTTAGTGGGATGTTTATCTTAATTTTTGATTAACTTTAAATTTATTAGGTATGACAAGCACCTAAGACTTTATAATTTCGACAATATTGTCAACATAACTGTTGTTTAAAAAAAAATATAGGGCAAATTGAAACTAATCACTCTTTTACTGTTTCTCTGAAAAATATATAAGCACCTCTCTTGCAATTGTCCGATTTGTGTGGAAAATACAAAAATTAATCAATGAGATATTTACATTAAAAATAGTTAAAGAATAAAAAAATTAAAATGGCTAATAAAGTTAAATATATTTTAAATTAAAAAATAGAGGTGCTATATATAGAACACGTGGCTTCTTTAATTTCATAATTTTGAAGAAACTATTGATGAGAACATTTTAAACTCCGCTACATTGCTATATATAGAACACATAAATAGATATATTCATGTAAATATATGAGTTAAGATCAACTTTTAGTTTGTTAGTACCCTACTTGTCAAAACTATTATTTGCTTTGTAAATATATGTGTTACTTTTTTTATTCTCAAACCATTTTGTTTGATGGTAGGCACAGGTAAGTAATGACGACAATGGTACTGTTTTATTGGGGGGGGAAGATAGTCCGAGATCGAAGAGAAGGGATAGCCTATGATATAGAGGCTAGTGGATGTTATAATGTAGAACTGGGAACCTCACTTGGTGGGTTACGAGACATAATCATTCCTAAGATGGATGAGTTTGGAGAGCATGTAAACATAAAGTTCATATGTAGATACCCTGTTAGACGAAATGGAGAAGTATGGATATATAAGAAGTTATCAGCTAAGGATGACGAGACATTGCAAACTGTGTTAAATCTCCCTTCGAGATATCCTGACATGTATTGTGTTGAAATGTACATTGAGAAAGACATATCCACAATGACCACCAGTCACAATCGTCCTAATTTTAATTGGGGAGATGTCCAGTCCTACGGTGAAATCTTGGGAGGGAGAGGTGATGCATCGGATTTAGGGACATTTACTAGAATGCTTACAGTTGGGCATAGTAGTTGAAGCGCAATTGAAGAGGATGCGCCAGGACAATCGATACCTAACTTGTTCACCCCATACAATGATTACTCACAGGGTCTAAGTAATGTTGAACAATTGCATGACTTTGACAATCCACCCACATATCACCCACAATATGTTTCGGGTCAAGGGGGGTGCGTAGAGGCGGGAGGTCCCAGTACAAGTATGGATCCTGTAGAATGACTTGTGGGCCTTGATGAGATTAGTAGAGGGATAGATGAAGATGAAGATGTAGATATTGTTCAATCCGATCAATCAGAGGAAGATGTTGATGTTTTAATAAGAAATGATGAAAATGACGACTCTGATGACGATGGGCAAGAACAAGTGAATGAATTGAATGACAATCCGGTGCCCTTTTTTACGAACTTGGATGGGGTAGATGATTCCGCAGCTGATCGAGACTTATACCATCGCGGTCCAACATGGTCAGATGTTAATCCAGAGTTTGCAAAAGGTATGGTTTTTAGAGATAAGGATGCAGTGATCCGTGCATGTAATTGGTATCATGTGAAGAGGAACAAACATTATTATGTTGTAGAAACAAATAAAAAGGTTTGGAGCACCAGGTGCAATCATGATTGCCCATGGAAATTGCGTGCCTGTTTAAAGAAGAAGCATACTTTGTTTGAAATCACACAATACCCTGGGCCTCATACTTGTTTACATGGGATGGAGAGTTTGGATCACCGCAACCTTAATTCGACATTCATTGCACACATGATTAAGACACAAGTTGTGGTAAGTTCTTATAAATTGTAACTTAAAAGTAAGATGTTTGGATATTATGCAGTAATGCTCATATGAATATAAAGATTGAATATTTATTTTGTTGTGGTGTACAGGAAGACCCTGGATGGAAGATAGCTTCCATAATCAAGAGTGTAAAAACTAGTGCTGGTTTCACAGTCTCATACAAAAAAGCTTGGCTTGGAAGAACAAAGTCCATTGCGATGGTTTTCGGGGATTGGGATGAGTCCTATGAGAAGTTACCAAGGTACATGAGAACGTTGCAGTTCAGGAACCCGGGCACAACTGTGGTATTGGAAACACGTGACATTGGAAGGTCTGCCGACGTCGCGCTTGACAGAATTTTCTGGGCATTCCGTCCATGCATTGAAGGTTTCAACCACTGCCCTCCAGTGATTTGTATCGATGGTACCCACCTTTATGGGAAATATACAGGAGTGTTGTTGATTGCTGTGGCCAAAACTGTTGCCAACAATGTTTTCCCTCTAGCTTTCGCAGTAGTTGAATCGGAAAACTATCGTGATTGGTCATGGTTTATCTACCATGTCAGACATCTTATTGTGCCAGGGAAAGAGGGGATCACATTGATTTCTGATCGGCATGCAGCCATATTGAGTGCAGTAAAAGATTATTGGGAAAGTCCACGAGACGGGCAACCAGTTGGAGTCCATCGATATTGCCTTAGGCACTTTAAAAGTAATTACCAAAAAAAGTTCAACAATGCTAAAGTTAAGGATCTTATATGGAAAGCTGGAACTGCCCGTCAGGTGCGTAAGTTCGACGAGGCAATGGATGAGATTAAAAATTTACAAACGGAGTCAGCGACAAAAGCATTTCGCGACCTGTGCAACGAGGACCCTAGGAAGTGGACATTGGCGCATGACGGAGGTTATCGTTGGGGAGTTTTAACCACCAACGATTCAGAGTGCTATAATAATGTCTTAAGAGGTGCACGAGACTTGCCCATAACTGCATGTGTTCAGGTAACTTTTTACCGTTTGGTGGCAACTTTCACCGAGAAACGAGTACAAATTCATCGTGCCGCAGAGAAGGGGTTGAGGTACACATCGAAAGTGCAAAAGAAGATAGAATCTTATCAAGCTCGATCGGCGATGCATCGCGTTAATGTTTTTAATTGGTAATGTCATAAAATTTATACAGTTTTTTTAATTCACACCGTTTATTGATAGATTTGTAGAAGTCTGCATCTCTATTACAACTATGAAGTTAGTATATTCCAAATGCAGGGCTCAGAGTTCCGCTGAGGTTAATACAAACCCAGTAGGCACGAAAGGGAATAACAGACATCTGGTGACTTTGAATCCTCCCTCGTGTGACTGCGGAAAATGGGTCATCTACCATTATCCTTGTTCGCACATGCTGGCAGTTTGCGCGAAAACAGGAAGACAACCATGGGGCTTAATTGCTCTTTAATATAATCTCGACGTTTTTGCTCACGTGTACGAATCAAGTTTCCAACCGATGGTGCACGAGCATTATTGGGTTTCCTATGATGGTCCTAAGCTCATTCCAGATCCGACCCGTCGACGAGAAGCTACGCCAGGGCGTCCAAAAAACAAACGAATCCAGAATGAGATGGACGTCTCTAGGAGACGACAATTCAATAATTGCGGTATTTGTAAACAACAAGGCCATGATAGGCGTAAATGTCCAAACCGGACTGCCTGATTTATGTATTGGAAGAACAATTAGCTACCTAGTGAAGAACAATTTGTATTTCTATTTAAGATAATGGTTGGTTGTCATTAAGCGTATATTTGAACTTAATTGCATTTGAACTTATCGTATTAATTGTAAGGCTTATTTGTATTTCATTGATAGTTTTTTTAGGGTTTTGTCACATCGTTCACATGCATAGATGTGATATTCGTAGGTCTCTGAGATTTTGATCCTATCATTGACAGCTTTTATGCAGAAACCCAATGACTTTGCAAACCCTTACATCATTTATTTTATTACTGTTTTAACCCCATATGTTACGTGTCAATTGCAGGTGTTATGGATACAGCTACAGCTCTTCCTGGGCCTATCGATCGTACTGTGCTGACGTTACAGAGCCATCATCGATCGAGTTGGATATGGGACCATGGGGTATACGCATTTATAATATGTTTTATATTTATGCATATATTTTGTGGGATTTCATGTGTATACTAATGCCCTTCCAATTAATGATGTAGGGTACAGATCCTCTTAAATGCAGACGCGCCGGCAGTCATTTATACGATGTGATACACCCACGTATTTTGCAGTATGTACTACGTGCTGGGTTCCATGGTGTCTACCGAGTAGGGATGATCCGATTGGACCATCATTTGATCACGGCGTTCATAGAGCGTTGGCGACAGGAGACCCATACCTTCCATCTGACTATCGGGGAGGCTACCATTACTTTGCAGGACGTTTCTATATTATTAGGACTACCTGTCGATGGCCATCCTATCATTCGACGGGAGGTTCGGAGTACTGTGCAGGAGTGGCAGGACTTGTGTGTCCAGTTGTTAGGTGTGGCCCCACCCCCAGAGCAGTTAGATAGGGGGCGTGTTCGGCTTACATGGCTCTGTGACACTTTCCAGGCCCTTCCAGCTGGAGCTGATGATGTTACTGTACAGCGGCACGCACGTGCATACATACTTCGCCTGATTGGGGGGGTGCTGATGTCAGATTTATCCTAGACTCTTGTCAGACTGTCATACCTTCCATTTCTGGAGGACTTAGACGCGGCAGGGAGATATAGCTGGGGCAGTGCCACCTTAGCTATGCTTTATAGGTCGATGTGCCGGGCGACGAAGCCAGATGGGAAGCAGATAGCAGGCGCACTACTTTTGTTGCAGGTTCAATAACTTTGCACTTTATCCAGTATGCCGTAATGTTTTATTTTTATTTCATTTAGTATTTGTTTTAACATTGAACTTTATTCAGATATGGGTTTGGGAGAGATTCCCACGCATGTGCCCTAGTCGTAGAGATCAGCCTACTGATGGCCAGCAGCCCTTGGATATAGATGGGGTACAGTTACCCGGTGGCCCGTGGGGAGCTAGGTATGTACCTAGTAGTTATTTATATTTACCTTTATATCTTCAGTCATTAAACATAGTTTTCATATTATGTACACATATCTGTCAGATGGAGATCGAGATATCATACAGATACAGTGTCGACCCATGTTGTCCATGTATATCGCGACCAGTTGGACCGCTTGAGGCCGGACGAGGTATGAATACTCCTTAGCTATATTTATGTTTACTTTTTTGGTTCATATATTTCAATTAGTAATGGGTACCACATTTTTATGTGTTTGTAGTTCACATGGAGGCCATATGATGCTATCATCGATTCACTTCCAGATTATTGTCGAGCTGGGAGCGATATCTGGATGACTCGATCTCCATTATTGTGCTTTGAGGTCATAGAGTGGCATTTACCTGATCGTGTATGCCGACAGTTTGGTTTCAGACAGGTCATTCCACAGGCTCATAACACATCTCCGGACTTACATGGTTTAGATAGGTGTGGGAGACATAACACCGATTGGATGGACTATCATATACAGTACATACAGCGATGGCAACAGCGCCGCGATCATATTGTTGTTGGGGTTCCTACTGTTGGAGACATGCGATATGACGATCCATATATGCAGTGGTATCGCCGTATCACACGCCCATTAGTGGGCAATCTAGCTCACCGCCCAGATCGAGGCTACCTGGAGGTTGGGTCTACGGTAGAGATTGCGGTTAGTAGTTTTTTACGTAATATGATTTTTCAAAGCAAATATGATGTGGTAAAGGGACATAAAAATTATGCTTCATTTTGCAGACCCGTCATTTCACGACCGTGCATCATCTTATAGATCGTGCTATATATGGGTTTGGGACTGAGCCGGCACTAGAGGACATGTATAGGGCTCGTGACTTGTGTACCAAGTCACTAGACATATTACGTGAGCAGCAGCGTATATCGTAGGCCCAGCCATCAGTTTCGCAGGCCCATCCCTCAGTTGGCCAGCCATCAGTTTCGCAGGCCCAGCCCTCGGTTGCCCAGCCCTCAGTTTCGCAGGCGCATCCCTCAGTTGCCCAGCCCTCAGTTTCGCAGGCGCATCACTCAGTTGGCCAGCCAGCCTCGATCCAGACACCTACATCACATGTCACACCGAGTATGCCAGTATATACATATCATAGTGACCCTCGATATGTACCCTCATCATCATATGCGACCAGTTGCAAGGTGAGACCTCGTCACACTGCACCCCGCCACGACGTTTCTCCTGTTTTTTATGACCAGCGATCTAGTTCCTTGCCCGTCGGAGATGATATGGGATTTCATGCACTTTTCGATCCATTGTTACTTGAAGGGTACCGTATAGAGATGCCTTTCATGGACACCCAGGGTCACGGTCCATCTACTGTGCCATCCGAGACTACACATCCCATACCACCATCACAGGTAGATGGGTCATCTCAGCTCACTCAGGTTAGCAGTAGGCCTCCTATTGATACAGTTGACGTAGGCCCTACCATTGACCCACATCAGCATATACCTCCTGAGGGCGTTTTACAGATCACCCAGGCAGAGCCATCTCAGTCGAGACTACGTAGTATCACACGGGTCTTTACCCGTAAGTCGAGACGAGAGAGGAGGCCACCCCCATGTGGTACAGGTGGTCATGTATAGTACTTGATGGTATGGGTTTTGTATTAGGTACATTTTTAGGAAGTTGTTGAACATTTGTTGATGTAATCGAATAGTATGGTTATTTCTGGTATCCCGTGTTTATGGATGTATCAAATTTTTGTAGTTCATACATTTTTGTATCAAATTTTTTATAAGCGTGCATTAGCTTCACGTGAAGGCATGTCCTGAACTCTTCACGTGAAAGCTGCACGAAGTGATGCGTCATTTCAATATAAAGTGTGCATTAGCTTCACGTGAAGACTGCACGAAGTGATGCGTCATTTCAATATAAAATGTGCATTAGCTTCACGTGAAGGCATATCCTGAACTCTTCACGTGAAGGCTGCACAAAAGTTTTGTTTCGCATCCCAATGAATTCACGTGAACCATTTACTCACGCATTGTATTGTATTACCTATATATACGTCATGCCATTACAAAAACAAGTGTTAAACCATACACACTTCCTAACATGCCGAAGCGAAAAGGATTGTTTGGGGCATCGTGTAGTCATTCGGCTCGAAGCAGCGACAGAGATGAAAACCAATCCTCACCCATCCATATGGTGCATACATACATGGATCCAGTCGGTAACAAATGGTATGGCCGAAAGCGTTGTTTTCTTAATAAACCAATTCTAATGCACGATACGATGGGTCCGGTCAGCCACATCTTTATTGGTGATGCGTCCTTAGGTCCACCCCGCGGGGTGACTAACTCCCAATGCATAAGGTCGCCGTGGGAAGACTTGTTCGATAAACGGTGTGAACAAGAGATGTATTGCCGATGGCATGGCCTTCGTGTCCCAAAGGCCCGTTCAGCTAAGTTGTTCAATAGATGATCAGGTAACAGCAAGGTCATAAAAGCACTTGAATGCGAGATTGATCAAATGCAACGAAGGTTGGATAGATATCATTTTACACAGCAAGCGAAGGAACATTGTGGTGATCCAACACAACGAATATTAGAAATCGTTGAAGATCCATTGCTAGTTTCTGACCCAGAACTTTCTGACTTCTCAGAAGAAGAAGGTGACGATGACTTTCAAAACTATCTACCAAGTAGTTTTAGCGTTGCTGGCAAACCGCTATGTTGTTATGAACATGGTCCATAAAGCTTGGTGTACTTTTTATTTCAGTATAATGTAAAATCAGTTATTATATTTTCATATAATATATATATATATGAGCTTGGATCATATTTGGCATTGCGGAACTTATGAACATGGTTCGTTTTGAAATGTTATGCAAAGTTTCGGAATTCCGAAACTTATGTTTTCGGAGTTATGCCAACTCGGCCATTGGGGTACCGAAATGGAGAGAAAGGCTCCGGGGAGCGCGAAACTTGGCGAGAGGCACTGGTGTGACACGAGTGACGTGTGGGAGTTGATGGCACGTCAATCGGGTTCCCGGTTTAGAAGTTATGCAAAGTTTCGAAATTCCGGAACTGATGTTTTCGGAGTTATGCCAACTCGGCCATTGGGGTACCGAAATGACGAGAAAGGCTCCGGGGAGCGCGAAACTTGACGAGAGGTACCGGTGTGACACGAGTGACGTGTGGGAGTTGACGGCACGTCAATCGGGTTCCCGGTTTGGAAGTTATGCAAAGTTTCGGAATTCCGGAACTTATGTTTTTGGAGTTATGCCAACTCGGCCATTGGGGTACCGAAATGGCGAGAAAGGCTCCGGGGAGCGCGAAACTTGACGAGAGGCACCGGTGTGACACGAGTGACGTGTGGGAGTTGACGGCACGTCAATCGGGTTCCCGGTTTGGAAGTTATGCAAAGTTTCCGAATTCCGGAACTGATGTTTTCGGAGTTATGCCAATTCGGCCATTGGGGTACCGAAATGGCGAGAAAGGCTCCGGGGAGAGCAAAACTTGACGAGAGGCACCGGTGTGACACGAGTGACGTGTGGGAGTTGACGGCACGTCAATCGGGTTCCCGGTTTGGAAGTTATGCAAAGTTTCGAAATTCCAGAACTGATGTTTTCGGAGTTATGCCAATTCGGCCATTGGGGTACCGAAATGGCGAGAAAGGCTCCGGGGAGCGCGAAACTTGACGAGAGGCACCGGTGTGACACGAGTGACGTGTGGGAGTTGACGGCACGTCAATCGGGTTCCCGGTTTGGAAGTTATGCAAAGTTTCAGAATTCCGGAACTGATGTTTTAGGAGTTATGCCAATTCGGCCATTGGGGTACCGAAATGGCGAGAAAGGCTCCGGGGAGCGCGAAACTTGATGAGAGGCACCGGTGTGACACGAGTGACGTGTGGGAGTTGACGGCACGTCAATTGGGTTCTGGGTTTGGAAGTTATGGGTTTTGAATTGCCTGGGGAATTGCTGATATGATTGCTGGTATGAGAGCATTAAAACCGCCAATTGAATTGGCGATTTTAATGAATCGCTAATTCAATTGGCGATTTCATTAAATCGCCAATTCAATTGGCGGTTTTAATGCAAGTATTTATACGCGTGGAATACCACAAAACGCTAATTGGATTAGCGTTTTCATTGAAAACGCCAATGCAATTAGCGATTAACTTGGCTTCAAGCTTAAAGTTAAAACACACCCCAATTGTGGAATTATGTTTATAAAAAAACCTGAGTCAGGGAAACACACCGTATCTGAGGGATCAACAATTTAGCGTGGTGTCAAAGTAGGAAATGCACCTGCACTTGGAGAAACGTATAAAACAACAATTGGATGTAATCATGCAAACAAAACAAAGTTCCGATGGACCAACATCAAAGGGAAAACAAATGTAGATGTACAGATTTGAACCCGAAATGTCACTAGGCAAAATCTTTTCGGCACTCGGACAGATGTATTTGATAGACAAGCAAATGTGTATTGTTCGACTGCCTGATTTCAAGGATTCATTGGATTTCAAATGCATAATAATGCAGACAATGCAAGAATTGAAGAGCAATAGAACTTTTGTTTATTAATCTCCAACTTGGAGAAAAAAGTCTAATGGTCAGATACTACAAAGAGCTTAGTGTTCATTTTTATTAAATTGGGATATGGAGTGTTTTATCAAATAGCATCATAAAATTGTAAATAATGAAAATACTTCTAATGCACGACTTTTCTTCCCAAATGGACATAAAGGGGTGATAGCCGAAACAGCCTGAAAAACTAAGATATGACTACTGCTAAACTAAGTTGCTCTTTACCCCCTAGATAAGCCTTCTTTGGGGTGATGTGGTTGAAAGGGTCCTGTAGTTTCTCGGCTATTATTGATGATTATTAACAGTTTTGCATTCTTAGCTCATTAAGCATCTAATTAGACGGTTGCAAAATAGTTTCCATAACTCATGTCTTTAGCTGAGTGAAGATATGTTTGTTCTCAGGTCAAAAATTACCAAAACTATAAATCACAATAATCTTAGATTTCTTAGCCCCACCCCAGCCCCCCGGGGGGCTGAAACCACCATCTTCTCAGCAACTACATAAAGCAAATACTAACATACATATACAAAGTAGATTACATACCTAAAAACTGATGCGTTGGAGAGTCGATACCCATGGTCCCATGGATAATTTGCATGTCTAGCTTGTGGTTTCCAAGAAAATCCATTCAACCTGGAACGAAATCATGAAATCTGCTACAGTCTGCGGTAATAAGAATACTCTTAGGAAAAATAAATAATAATCTAGTGATCATTCCCCTAAAGTGAAAGATAATGTAGCCCCTCCATGACAGAAATGGAAGTCCACACTTCCACATTTACCACAGTAACCCAAGTTATCAGGCATGGTCATTCGTACAAGTCCTACAAATGCACAATTCTCTCTTCCAAGGAGCTGAACAATATGGTAGCAGCCATAATACGTGAAAGCCATTGTTAGTTTATCATGTAGTACATTTCAATACATAATTTAGAGAGGTCATTGTCGTTTGAGAAGACCAAATGGAGAAACAGAAATTCAACCCAATACTCTCTCGTATACAAGTACAAATGTAAATGAACATAAAGCTGTGAAAAATTCAGTATAATTTAATACAACCATCACCATAATAATTATAGCGGATATGACATGAATTCTAGATAATCTTAGAAGTAACTTTGAAATCTGAACCACAAACATGGCATACAACTGTTATGCAAGAAATTTTCCTCAAAGTAGAAAAGTGTGGCATATTTTTTTCACAATTACAAGACCGTGATAAATTACTGATACCTATCCACTAGGCTAGGGCTATACCCACAGCTATCCATCTCACATGGGTGGGCCACACTACGTGAGGGGGAAGGCTATGGCTACAGCCAAAAGTCTGTGGATATAGACCCTCCCTGTCACTTACCATAAAAACTCATCTCATCTTAGGTAATGCCCGTAGCTGGGGCTTCCTACTCCCAAATCCTAGCTTGATACGTGGTTTGCTCGCCAGCTTGGCTGCCCTTTGGCGGTGAAACATTTGCCACCAGCGTACTTTCTTCACCACATTCTTCCTGCCATGCTGCCTGCTCTCCGCCTGTTTGCTGCAGCCTTTGGACAGATTTGATTTCTTGGAATTCCGTGCATGCCTCAACAGCCCTTCCACAAGGGCATGGAAATTCCCACTCTGGTTTTTATCTGGTGCCTTGTGAACCATTGATTTTGTAATTTTTTCGGCTGTTCGTTCCCTATAAGCCTTGTCTTTGCTCGTGCCATGAAAGATCTTCCCTGCGTGATTCTGTAAGGATGTGCCACCTCCCACCTTGGTCTTTTGATCACTATGACCATCATCATCATCATGATGTGGTAATGGTGGTGGTGATGGTGATGGAAGATGAGTGCTAGCTTGTCTTTCAGTCTTCTTAACTGTCCTATCTGTTTCTTTGGGTTTATTCGATTGCCTGATCTGGAAACCTCGGTAGAATCCACACTCATTGATGTGGATTCCACTAATCTGGATGATAGAGCCATGTGATGACGGGCTGTACCTGATGTGGGGGAGGATACTCCTTGTTGTCACTGCTACTGAACATAGGACTAATGTGTTGAGCCTGTCTCATAGGACCTGCGTGATGAGGCCTACTCCTACTTGGCAGTGGGTGCACCTCACTCTCACTACTGCTTGTAAGGCCCATATCACCGCCCGCTGTCTGGCCGGGCAGTGAGTGCCCCTCACTATCACCACTGCTAGTAGGACCCTGTTCGTAGCTTGGCAGTGAATACT
Source organism: Euryodendron excelsum (assembly GCA_033060915.1). Classification (NCBI taxonomy): domain Eukaryota; kingdom Viridiplantae; phylum Streptophyta; class Magnoliopsida; order Ericales; family Pentaphylacaceae; genus Euryodendron; species Euryodendron excelsum. The sequence continues at coordinate 2,599,647 of CM065385.1, read as the reverse complement.
CTTCACTGTCGCTACCACTGGTGCTAGCTTGCTGACTTGAACAGCTGGAGGAAGCCCGTGAGGATGAACTTTCGTCTCCTGATTCTTGCCTACATGGAAAGATCTTTTTCCTTTGGGCCACCCACTTATTATTTTTTTGGACCCCACCCTGCGCTTGGTCCATCTGGTTTACATACAAGGTTGGGGATACAGTAAATTGACTGCATTTCTGATCTGGTAGAGTTAGCCCCATAGTCATATGATGTGGCAGACCCTTTTCCCTGCGAGATGTATCCCTGGTCTGAGTCCCACTCAGTTTTTGACCTGCATCTACCACTTGAATTTTTCTATTGGCCAAATCTATGGACCCTAGAGACACAGCCAGCTTTGATGATCGAGATGCTCCACCATTCCTGGTTAGCTCCTTCTGCGGCATTAAATTTTGATCTTGATTTTCCTTGTCAATCTGACTTGGCATCTTAGCTGGCAAAGCGGGAGTCAGATTGGTCGTCTTGGCTGGACTTGCTGGGACCCTCAATCCCTGAACATATTTAGGAATGTGAACTGATGTATGATCATTTTGACTTGGCAATTGACTACGTGATTCAATTTTCTCTGCAATGGCCTTGACATTCTGACCAGTAACCAGACTTGTCCTCCAGCTCGGTTGATCATGTCCTTTCGACACCGGCTTCCCCACATGACCCCGCAAATCATTCAGCAAAGTATTCATAGTTTTACCAACCTTTTCACTCACTAACGCACTCAGCACACCATTATTTGGAGGAAGCACTTTGGAATTCTGACTCACAATCTGATCTGGAACTTTAGTCTCCCTAGGCTTCACCATGTTGTGGCTCTCAATCTGGCTCAGCACATCATCTCCCACCGAACCAGGCTAGACTGTCTACTTAAGTTCTTGAGTCATAGCCCCATAGCGAGCCTGACTCAGCTCACTCCATGTAACTACACGCAGCTGTGTCTGCATTGTGGGACTAACTGAATCTATACCAGGAATAGAATTAGCCATTATTCCGATGGATCCGTGTAGACATGCACTCTCCTCTAATTGTGCCACATGACCAGCTGCATTTGTCTAATGGCCACTTTTGAAATTTGTGGATTATTTTCTGCTGTTGACTTCCAATGCGGTTCATGGACTCAATGCCTTGCTTGTCCAATTCTAGCCCTTTTACCTGCTCTTTGCTGCTATGAAAACAACTAGATTGATTTGGTGGTTGATGCTGAAGATTAATAATATCCATGCAAGGATTCTGAGTTTTCTCATCAGAATCTTTTCCCTGCTCAATAGACTTCAGCTGTTTTATACAGCTTTGCCAGAAAACCCTGCAATGTCTTTTTCTCTTCTCAGGTTCAATGGCAAAAGAGCTGAGGTTTGACCTCTCAGAGAAAATAACCTGAGCTGGTGGTTTTATAGGTGTCTGTTTATCTTAATGTGGAATGATTGGATTGCAACTGGGAGCTTTAGTAGAGCTTTGAGCAACTTCAGGAGAAGTGTTTGATACATAAGGCGATTCAGGTGGCCTTAGCACTGGCATGCCTTTTAGTTTCTTTGGTTGAGTAGCAGGCAATGCATCAGATACACCCAACTGAGCTGCTATGAGCTGTGACACAAACACATCAAAGCTAAATCAGACAATAATCGTAAGGATGCTATGCCATTGGTTTGCATACATCCAAGCTCAAATTAAACCATAGAATTTCAACAGCATTCAAGCTTGAAAGCAAACATCCAAGACCTTTAAATAACTTACTACATGGATTTTCAATTCAATTACCCAGTTAAATTCAGTGAGAAAGTCCATATTATCTAGCAGTAAAGGGAAATACATTAGGAAAACATAGAGAAGTAAATATACCTTTGAATGAGCCCCAAAAACCCTTTTAGTAGCACCATCCAGTAAATTCTTTAAGAAGATTCGTGTCTTCCCATCCAACTGTAACAAAAAACTAAAACCCAATGAACATAGCTAAATTGATATGTGTGTGTGTGTGAGAGAGAGAGAGAGAGAGAGACATGCCAAGACCAGCAAATCAAAAGGAGCTAAAAAGTTTTCTGGGCAAAGCTTCCTACCTCTGACACTTCATTCCCGCACTTGTAGAAATCACATACCCTTCCTCTGTCCTGTTGAAGAAAGGCGTCCCATTTAAAAGGAGCTTGGAGCACGACGAAGCATTTGCCCAAATCAAAAAAGTGCTGGCATCGCCAAGAATCATGGTAGCTCCTCGAAAGGGCTTACCCTTGCTCCTCTACCTAACCTCAACAGCACGTTCAATCAGTGCCCTGCTCTCGCAAGAGATAGAGGGGCACGAGCGCCCTGTCTACTACATTAGTCGAGTACTACAAGGGCCCGAGCAACGCTATCTCCTAATAGAACGACACTGCTTGGCCCTAGTCTTCGTGGCATAAAAACTAAGGTATTATTTCCTCGCCTTCCCCATTCATATAATCACCAGGGGCGACCCCATACGTCACCTCCTGTCTCGCCCGGCAATGATTGGCTGAACAGCTCGCTGGTTGTTGGCACTAGAAGAATTCGACATCCGGTGTAAAACACCCAAGCAATAAAGAGTCAAGCACTAACAGATCTACTAGCACAATTTTCAAATGGCTCCTATGAACCACCAAGTACGGAACTACGAGGCGACGTTGAGGTGGCTACAATAGAGAATGTCGAATAGACTTTAAACTTTGACGGCTCCTCTACTCAAAAAGGGAGAGGAGTGGGAATAGTGTTGAAAGCAACAGCTGGACAGCGAGTAGACCTTTCCTATAAACTTGCCTTCAAATGCTCAAACAACGAGGCTGAATACGAAGTATTGATATTGAGACCCATAGCTGCGCTGAACATCGGCGTCTCCTGACTCCAAATAAAAGGGGATTCCAAGCTTATTGTCAAACAAACATCAGGCGATTACAGGATTAAAGAGTCAAGCCTCGCAGCATACCGAACCATCATCCAGAAGCTCCTAGACCGGTCCATACGGTGGTAATCCAGACACGCTAGCCACCCTCGCTTCTAAGACAGATATTGAGAAAGATTCTGCTACCATCGAAATATTCAAATGAACACTTTCTTCCTCAGTAGCACACCTGTTCAAAATCGAGAATGAAATCCAACCAAACGATTGGAGAAGCCCTATAATATAGAAGCTTGAGGCGAGGGACATCACGTCCCTACCCAAGCTCGAGCACTTTTTTATCTATGACGGGACACTATTTTTTCGAGGTACCGAGGGACTACTCGCAAAATGTGTATCCCCTAAAGAAGCGAAACGCAAATTGGAGCAAGTCCATCATGAATCATGTGAGACAAACGACATGATGCTATACTGCTGGATGCAACGACAATGATACTACTGGCCTACGATGGCTCAAGATGTTATGGAGCTCCAGGACAAATGCTCAAAGTGCCGCAAGTTCCCTCGCCACGAAGAAAGCGTCTTCGCAGAAACTTCTAGCTACTGGCGACGGCCATACATAGATTTCATAAAGGAAGGATCATTACCTAGAAACAAAAACGACGCTGCACGCCTAAGAAAATATTCCTCGAGGTACTTTCTCCATGAGGACCGATTGTACCGACGTGGATTCAACAGCCAACCTTTACAATGTATAGCTGATCAAGAACTCCAAAAAGTCCTAGAAGGAGCACACTCTGCAGAGCACCAGGGCGGCGCAAGATTGTTCGCTCAGTTGCTTCACTTGGGCTATTACTGGCCCACAATGGAGAAAGATTCAATCGCCTATGCCAAAAAAAGCAACAAATGCCAGCTCTATGGGAACTTAATTCATGGGTCGGCAGTCGATCTGCGTGTCCTTGATACCCCTTAGCTGTTTCACACTTGGGCATTGGATTTCATTGGGCCCGTGAACCCACCATCCAGAGGCTACATATGAATTCTCGCGGCAACAGAGCTCTACACAAAGTGGGTAGAGGCAATGGCGCCACCGGGCCCGCGGTCGCAAATTTCATCAAAGAATATATAATGTCGGTTCGATATCCCGAAAGTTCTTCTAACAGACAACAGGACCCCGTTCGTCAATCGCCACGTCGGCTCGTTGTTGTCAAAATATGAGGTCAATCACCACCGCTCCACACCGTGCTATCCTAAGGGCAACGATCAAGCAGAAGCCACAAACAAAACGCTACTATGGGCTGAACGGCTCCGTATGGCGCTATGGGCCTATAGGACCCCCAAATGGCAACCTACCAAGGCAATTCCGTTTTCCCTGGTTTATGGAACAGGTAGTGTTACCCATCGAGATCGCGGTACCTTCAGCACGCATAGCAAAAATAGCAATGTCGACCCACACGCAAGGCGGCGGCAGCAGCAGCAGCAGCTAGAAGCACTTGATGAAAGGAGGGAGAACTCTCAAATTGCACTCCGAACCTACCAAAGAAAGGCCATCCAGAGCCTACGACGCCATGGTCAAGGAACGAAAGATTAAAGAAGGAGACCTGCTACTCAAGAGTGCCCCCGACGTCATGCGTGGACTGAATCTGCAGAACAAGTTTACACCTAAGTAGGAAGGGTCTTTCATTGTCACTGAGGCAAACAATAGTGGATATTATCGCCTCGCGTCAGTTGATAGCGGAACTCCGTACAGGACTCTGGTTAACGTCAAGTGGTTAAAGTTGTATTATGCATAGCAACACGAAAGTTTTCTGGGACCATTATTAAGCATTCGTTATTGCTTGGGATTATTTGATTCTTTAGTCGTTGTTATAGTCCAAATTAGTTTAGTCTTTTGGTTATTTGCCCTCGGGCTCATTATGCGAATGCGTTTGGAACTTGAGCTCGAGTAAATAAAGACAGTTTCATAACATGTTCCTTTACACTTTGGTCATTCAAAACAAATTGATCAGACTATGACAAAAATGCCGTATGTGGCACTACTAGAACAACCCTGCTCCTATTGTCTTGGACAAGTCCATAGTGCCTCCAGCAGTCTTGGAGCGTTTCTCCAACTGATCCCGCCATTCGACTACCCCCGCCCTTGCAAGGTCTGACTATTTCGCTAGAGCCTTTTCCTTTCTCTCTACAAGCATAAGTCTGTTCGACTTCCACGACACCCATGCGCGCCTCTACAGCGTCGAGGTGTTGACGAACCCAACTTAGATAAAACTTCAATAATTCAAAGTCTGCCACTGTGTCGCGCCACTTCGCTAACATCTTTTTCGTTAGTTCATTCAGCGGGGTTTAAAGGAGCTAACGGCCTAACTCGACGAGAACATAAAGCAAGGCAGGCCTCATCATGCTCAATAATTACAACACGCGAGCAAACGTTGCTCTTTGGTTCAGGCACAAACACCACAACACCCCGACGTCTTCCTCATCCAAGCCAACTATGAACTCGCAAGCTCGTGGCACAATTTCTTGACCTTGGTCTATCTCTGCTTCTGTCTTATCATAATCTTTAGCCTCTAGCAAAATAACAAATTTAGTGGTCACGACCCCAAGCACTATTCTTTGTTCAGCAACTGTCGCCACTGGATCTAATGCCCTGTTAATCTCAAATGCTGACTCATGGGAGGACCCCTTTGGTTCGTCCACCACCACCATAATCACCTCCGGTGGCACAATGACTTTTCGATCGTCTTCGTCTCTCTCAATCAATGGCCTAACCCTAATCAGTGCCTCATCACCCCCCTCCTGGCTCTACCGAAGCGCCAACCTCTATTTGCCCCATTGGTGACCTACTTTTCTCTTCTTCACCGCTAGATTGTTCCGTGCTTGCCACGAGTGTTTCAAGGGCAGCCACAATTTGTTCCAATACTTTCTTCGTCCTTTTCTCCCTAGCCTTCGCACCCATGGATCCCTGACTATAACAAACAACCAGCTTAGCAAGGGTCAGTTGATCTTCAGAGGTTAGATTTTTCGAAATACTGGGAGTTAAGGGTACCTCAGACACGAAGCCCGGTTTGCTAGTTGTGCCAGCAGGTGGGGAATTGACAACCCGTTCGGAGTCTGGTTTTCTCCCTCCGCTTCGTTCGGCCAAAAGAATATCATCTAAAAACACTGATAAATCAATAGAACTCCCCCCGCGTTCACCTGGACTTTTTCGACAGTCCCGCGGCATCACCTTTGCCTGGCATTTGTTCTTCAGCATCACTATCATCCGAGTTGCTTCCTAAATCCATAGGACTGCTAGGCCTGGCAAGGCGAACCCCAAGCACTGGTATGCCCTCCACGGGAACCACCAGGTCATGCTCTTCGAGGCGTTTCAAAGGCCCTTTTCCTTTCCCGGTGTGAAATACATTTATCGGCTTCTTTAGTTCATCTAACAACTCCATGTCAAAACCTGGCCCTAAGTCGTCCAGCACCTCTTGAGGGATGATTGGCTGGTCTTTATTATCTTTCGAAGCTTCTATTTCCGCCATCACTTCATGCCCTTGTTCACCCTTCAGCCATCTTCTGAGCCAATGTTCCTGCGCAAACACATGAACCAAACTGTTAAAATTGACTTGGCAAAATATGAACAAGGCGTGTTAAGCTTAAATTGTTCTCACTCATTTCGAGGGCTTCTCTTCGGATCCTTCTTTGCCACGTTTCCTTTTCGTCCCCGCAGTTTTTACCTTGGGTGAGCTCTTGAGAGCAAATATTGAGAGGGCCCCTCGCTTTGTCGAAGCTTTCTTGGACAGCACTTTGAACACTTTGTTTTCCAAACGACTGATAAAGTCTGCCGATGGACATTCCCAGCCCATTTCATTCGTCATAAACCTCTTTATTTGGTCAAGTTGGCGAGCCCAAAACGCGCCCCACTTTGGGGTCGTAGTCCCAACTCGGTCACAATGGGGGATGGTCTGACTCCCTAAGTTTTCAATCAGCGCTTTTGCCCTCGTCTGAAGGTAGCGAACGAAAACTGTCATCGCAATCATGACTCCGTACAATGCGCAAGGCTCCTTGAACGTACCCCAATTGACGTGCTACCCTTTAGGGATTGTATGTCACCAAATAGCTTAAGCACTGGCTAAACCCTTTATCATACCGCGGTAATAACCCTGAGATGGCCCAGGATGTAGCCAGCATGAATTCAGGATCATCTACGTCCATCAACAAATTTTCTCCAGGGTACGACGCTCCTCTTGCAATCCCGTTCACAGGCTTGACGTAAGGCCTAAATACGTATTCGGTCTCCACGTCAATTACCGATCCCAAGCTTCGGGGTCATCCTGTTTTGCGCCACTGATCGGCCCGCGGCAACTTATACGGCAGTGGTTGTTCCTTGCCATCTTCCCTAACTATTGGGTTCCCTCCTTCGTCCACCAGGAACTTGTTCTTGTGAAACGCGGGAAGTTCGTTCAGTGAGGGGGCACAATTAGGGAACCTCTCAAAAATAAACATCTCCAAAAAGTAAGTACTCAAGTACGTCGAGATGTCATACCGGCCATGCGACTGAAACATATTCTCATAGAGCGTATCTAGCCTCCGGTATAAGGTGCCCAAAAAGAAGGGCCCCAAAGCTACTGCGCGCCCATGCGCTAGAACGGTGGCTAGACGAAATAGGGATGTGTTCACCCCATCTTGGGGTGGGCCTTCTAGTATGTGTCACGATAGCCACACGACCAGGAACCACGTGAGGGTATATCCTGCTTGAAACCTAGGGCCCCCCCTTCACTAATTTTTTTAGTTCACCCTTTGGTGGGTAATCTCTAAAGAAGTATCGCATCCAATAGGCGAACGTGTTTTTGGAAGGAACTTTGGGGTGCACGTTAAGTAACACACTGTTCACTGCCCATCGCGAACCACACTGATTCACCATTGCACGGCGCATTTGTAAGAATTCCAAGGTATCTCGTTCATCATTCGTCAAGTCACATGAGCAAAAGTCAACCTCCCCAAATGTATTCAACCGAAGGAGATTCTACGTATCCTCTAGTGTCGGCCCTAGTTCTCCCTAACTGACCCCGAACGTATGTGTCTCTGTGCTCCACCGTGGTATCAACACATCTATCAGTTCCCTATTCCGGTTCATTGAAAAACTCTTGATGCTTCGTATCGCCCCAAGTAAATCTGCTTTTTCCAATATATCTCGATGGTTCGTCAATATGAACGTGGTCCATGAATCCATGTGGTCCAGTACGGAACTATAGCTCTCGTACGCTATGAAGGACCACGACACTGATCCCTTCTCGATAGGGAATCGTAACACGGAGGACGGATGGAACAATCCATCTTCTGTTTCCTCTTTTTCGACTAATACCGTCATTCCCGGTGTGGTGGCTCTCGAGATGAAGCTTTCAACATTTGGCAAGAAATGGTCGTTCTCCCCAAAGCACGGGGTGCGAAAAACTGCGTTTGCCGAAATCTAGGGTGGTGCCTCTTCAAGCCGATGTGACGGCAAGAGTTTCTTGTCTCGACCCATATTTCGTCGACAACGCACGGTTGTGGTTGCATGTTGGTTCGTCGAAAATTGCCTTCTTCAGCATTTGTCTCGCGTCAAAAATTTTCCTCCCTAGCCTAAGTATTGGTATTTATATTTGCCCAACACCTGGGGCGCCGTGTCCTATCCTGCCACGGGCCATAATGTGCCAGTCCGTACGGACACGTCTTTGCACGCGTAAGTATTGGTCATGATACATGCTCGTGCACGGGGACTAAATGTACGTACCCTTATGTGAAAGTATGCCACTTGGCGTGGGTCCCACCTGACGTAGAGCATTCCCCTAAGTTGGGGCATTTTACAGATAAATTCTTCGGTCATTAGTCATAACGCGTATTCGGGACGCTGAATATCACGCACTCATGACTTGCACGTTCGGGACTCCAAACGAAGCACACGCACGATCTACTCTCATGATGTCATAGGCGCTTAGTGTGCGCCCTGGCCGCATTGAGGTACTTTGCCTAAGTTTAAAAACAGCTTGGAGGCCCGTTCAGCACCCAGCGGGAATCTCGGGATTTAAGTGGTTCGGTGGCTTAGGGCGAAGATGTTGCCTCTGCGCGACCCCCGCGCGAGGTCACGCCGCCTCAGGCCAGTTCTACTGAGAGAGGGAGACTACTCCAGGTTGGACTCTCAGTCCTCATCAGGGATAGCTTTGTGGATGGGCATTCTTATGGATAGACCTTATCGTCTAGGAGTCCAAACCCTATTTGGACTATGACGGGAGGTTCTATATAAGGGCGCCTTTGTATATCTGAAAGGGATCGATCAATTTGACTCGAAGAGATCACTAGTTACTCTCCATTGTCTCTCTCTCTCTCTCTCTCTCTCTCTCTCTCTCTCTTTCTCTCTCTCTCTCTCTCTCTCTCTCTCTCAGTTGAATTGCTTCGTCCTTCATCTAATCATTCTTGGTTTCCTCCGACGTCTTCGGCACGATTTATGGCTCCACATCAACCCTAGTGAAACACATTCGTACACATATCTACAATGTTATCGTCAATGGTGATAAATGAGATTTTATTGTTCTATACTTCTAGACTTCTAGTATTATATTATTAAAATTTCAAGATTGTAAAAAGCCTCATCAAAAAGCAAGATAAATACATTCTAAAAATTTTAAAAAAGCCTCATCAAAAGTTTTCGCCTTAGGCCCCAAATAGTATTGAGCCGGCCATGTTCTCTCTCTCTCTCTCTCTCTCTCTCTCTCTCACACACACACACACACACACATATTACTAAAGGGAACATACTAAAAACTAAAAAGAACCAAAAGGATGAGAATACTAATTAGATTTCATAACATTTGCATGTCGTCAAATAGAAACTCAAGAGGATGACTAAATCTTTTTTTTTTTAAATTCTTCCATTTTTCTTAAAAACACAAAATGTATACCATGAATATCATGAGGAAATGGTTTCACCCCATTGAATTTCATGAACCAAAGGAGCCTTGTCAGGGTTGAATGTGTAAATACCGCTTCTTGATGCAACTTATCTAAATTCAGCCTACTGCATATACTTATTAGTAGTTACCATTTTGGTTCCATATTTTTTGTTAAGCATTTCAATGTGATGAATCAACTGCAGGTTTTGTTATCTGATGATTTTTATCTGCTCTTCAGGACCTAAATAGTAGAGAGAGAGACAGATACAGAGAAAGAGATAGAGACAGAGACAGACAGAGACAGAGACAGAGACAGAGACAGAGACTTATTGATAAGTGATAGAGAACTAAGAGAATTTTCTCAGGGCCTGCTAGGCAGGTTTAGTTGTATACTTATCCTCTCTTCTTTTTTTTTATAGATAAAACAAGTATAGTTATTGATCATAGTTCCAATATTCATCAAATGTTTAATAACAACTATTGACAAACATTGGGTCAAAGATTGCAATTAGGGGACTGAATACAGAACATTGAAAATGCCATTGACAAACATTTTTTTATTTCTTTTACAAGTGCTATTCACAACAAGTATGACATTCGATTGGTCTTAAATGGGAAAAAGATATATGTGCCCACCTGAAGGTAGGAAAAGCCATGAGAAGAGAGTTGAACAAGGAAGAGAGAGAGAGAGAGACAGAGAGAGACAGAGAGAGGGACATGAAGAGCAAAAACAATACAACAATAAATAAAAAAAGAATAGTAATTTCCATATAACTATATGATTACAATTCTTACACAGTGATACAACTCCTATAATGGGAAAACATTATTACAATAAGAAACAAATGGGATTGTGACTTAGGGAGAGAGATGACTATTTTAAAAGGAACACCCAGAAAAAGTATACAACAAAATTTAAACAGCTGAAACCCCTACCTTTTAACCCAAAAAAATAGGAAACGATCTTCCGCCCAAAGATTAAAAAAAAAAACTTCAAAGAGCTTGAATGAGTACTGATCGAAAAGAATAGGGACTAACCTGTTTGTCTTATGATAAATTGATGGAAAAAAAATTAAAAAAAAAAAAAAAAGATTGCAGCTTTTGATTCTTATAGTTTTGATAATTTAGTGCTCCTAATAAAACTGAACCTAACACAAGTACACTGCTTAGGTTAGTTGAGTCCAATTATTTTCCATTAGAAACCAAATCAACCAAAGAAAAACTAAATTAAAAAAAGAAAGAAAGAAGAAGAAGAAAACTTGAACTTTTAAATCATTTTTCCTTTTCTTTTTCTCTCCTTTCTCAGAAACCCACCAATATGTTATCATCAATTAAAAATTATCTTCTACGGTTCAATTCTTAAAACCTTATATCTCATGTCATTGATGCATTAGAGTGTTGCTATCATTTATAGATTTTTTTTTGTTCCTATCAGAGTTTTTTTTATATTATCAAATGTTCACCACTGTTAGTATTAGTTTGATCAGCATTTCTTGATATCTTTACGTATCAATATTAAGTAATGGTAGATACAATTGGAAGGGACTCTGCCCGGGTGATAAAAATATTTCAACAAAGGAGACAAGGAGAAATTGGATTTATGGATTTTACGGACGCTAACAACTATGTCTAGCATTAGCCGAAATGAAGAGGAGAGACAACTAACTGCAGCATTTTATCAAACAGTTCATATGCAACCAACGGGGTAATGCGGAACCTTGGCAGAAGCAACAATTTCAGAACCAACAGAGAAGAATTCGAAGGCTCCGAAAGTTAAGCACTTTAGAAAACATAATAACAGTCATGACCGTCAACATGAACGACAGGACTTACCAACCTCAGTGGAAGGACAAAGCACTGAAGATGTAATCGCCAGAGTGGTAGAAAATTTGAAACGACAGAGTGGTGGAAGGTTTGAGCTATGCGGCCCCCTCTGCTCTGCTCTGCACCGTCGTATCATTGGACGCGGATGTTGTGATTCATCATACATATGAAATTCATTTATTTCAGCGATGAATGATGAATATGATCGTCGCTTGAGCGGCAACGTTGGCAAAGACGAGTCGCGTTAGTTGGAATGGCAAATGAATGGGGATGATTGTGTGTGTTTGAATGGGGGCGGGGCGGTTATAATGGTACCGGTTAGGACCGGCCATCGGTTCAAATGAATCTTCTTCTTTGATCCGCGACGGTGGTTAAGGGGACTTGCAAGACCAAAACCTGCGGGCTGTAGCATTGTTTTTTATTTTTCTATTAAGTGAATTGGATAACTCTACGAAGAAAAGCCTTACAGTCCCACCAATTAATGTGTTCATGGAGGTTTGAAATTTCTCTGTTGTGCTAGACTTAAACTAACTTTTATAAGCATCACTCTGAAGGGAAAAGCTGTGCTCAAGTCCCCAATATGCCCTTAGGTACAAGAAAACTCTCTTGCGAAACATTTATGAGAAACTCTAATATTGTTTAAAAATATTTATGGATTGCACGAAAATCACAAGTTTCTAAGTGTCAACAAAAAATTTTTTTTTTTTACTTTAAATTTATCTACAAAATAGACATGAGAGTGATAAATTAGATGCAATATATGAAATGGTTAAAATGCTTTTGCAATGGTCAGCCCTTTGTTTTAACATAAAAAGACAGAATTATCTTTTCTTATGGTCCATTTTAAAGAAAAATATGACGAAAATGCTCTTAGAGCATAATCGTTTTAACAATTTTCATCTATTTTACAGTTACATCCAAACCATAGGAAGGTTATATGTTCACTTTTGCACCACATGGGTCATGTGATTTTTGTTCAAACTGTTAGCTCGAAATAGCAACCCATGAGTGAATCGGCTTTTTAAAACTTTAAACCAATACTCACAAATTTACAAGGAATAAACCAATGGAATAGTAACATGATGCAAGATGTTTATATGCAAGTAAGAGTGAAGATGTTGAAACATAAAACAAAGATCCAAAAATTTACAGAGATTCAGCTCAATTCTTTACAAATGTCATCTCTTTTTCGATCCTCTCGAAAGTATTCTCTATTACGTAAAAGTCATTTACATAGTTTGCTAGTTGCTCAAGTACCCAGCTCACTTCTTTACGAGAGTTCTACTCAAACTCTTGAACTCAAATGATTTTGTCTAAAATCACTGTAACACCCTAAAATTTTCTTGACTGCATTACATTCCTATTAAAAAAGTTAGAATTTTTCCATCTTTATTTCCGATAAAACAATACGAACAAGCAACACCATTAAATTTCCCGCTAAAGTAAAACCATCCTCATTTATTTTGCCTGTTTCTTCCTTGGCTCGAAGAGTCAATTGTTGAACCATTAGACACACGAGTCTAAACCCTTCCTATGAACCAACCTATATTCGAATTGGTCCAAACTCTACCCAAAACGGCCCACTATAAGCAAACACCGGTTTAACCAATTACACACACATACTTAACCGGTTCATTCTCTTATTGAATCTAATTCCCTACAATATTTAAAACCTTACGTGAACCATCCCAAAATACCTTGTAAACATGGTTATTGAATCAACCTAGAAACCTGTAACCATGCATTAGCAACCATAAACAAACCGGTTCAAGGCACCATCAGTTCAATTACAAACCAAGACTCCACTACCTTTTGATATGACCAAAACCATGCAAAGGGGATGGCACCACTTAGACACAAACTTACATATCACTAAGATATCAATCTAAATAACAAATTATATCAAATAACAAACTATTTAATCTACCAGCCGACTTAAGGCATATGCCATGAAATCGGATAAACCAATACACCTTGCACTTCATGCACCATAACACTTGGCCTTGTACACCTATCATGAATTGCTGGAATACTCTTGATTTCCATAGATAGTTTGAGCAAACTATAGGGTTAGTTGGAAAAAAAGGAAATAAAACTGAAACCAAGAGTAAAGAGAGAGGGAGGATAGAAAACTTTAGGACAAGCTTCTCGGTGGCCCTCGAAGGTGAGAACCTACTTCCCTCTACCTCCCTCATCATAAACCCAGTTAAATCGAAGGTTAACTTTGGCTGAAAACTTGAAAAAACTGAAGAGAGAGAGAGAGAGAGAGAGAGAGAGAGAGAGAGAGAGAGAGATTATTCTCAGTTTTTGGCCGTGGCAAGTGAGATAGGAGTTGGCGAGGCTGTTGCAGCGGCCATGGAGTTTCTCAGGGACACCCATGGGTGTCCCAGAGAGACCCATAGCCTTTTTACATGCCCTGCCCACTCTTGGAGCGAGCTTTCGCTAGAAAAACTAACCAAAGGTCTGGCTCCGGCCACCGGCCACCATTGCCGACCGCACCACTTGGGGTCGACTCGTCTTGGGGTCAGGAACAAAACCCATGAAGGGCTCAACGTCTAAAAATGGAGGGAAGACGGCCAAAATGGTAGTTGCAGGTCTGAACCGCTAGGGTTCTGCCATGCAGCCACCATTTTGGGATCCGTCCGGCAATCGTTGGTCGAGCTCTGGCTATGAGTGTGAAGCCTACGACCTTACCAACACCTGGGGCTCACATGCATGGCCAGGAATACCAAGGATTGGCCGAAACAAATGAGCTTCATCGCAACTAGTTGTGGTGGGAGGAAGAAGAAGGTTGTGTCTTCCTCCCCCATGCTATCGCGCCTAGATTTTTCGCACTCGAGGAATACTCACACAAGCGGGAAAAATGCTGTACTCTCTCGTTAGAACTCACCCTCCTAGAAGAATGAGTGCGACTAGGTTTGAATTGAAAATCTGATTTGAAAAAAGGGCTTTTGGAAAAAGATTTGGAGTCGCCACCTAACTTGATTAAGGTGAGTTAAGTCACCTAAAAACTAAGAATAATCCGGAGACTAGATGTAGGGTTTTTGAAAAACGATTTTTGAAAATACCACCTCAAGAGAGGGTTTTTAAGAAAAACGGGTTGTTTAGCAACCTTTTGAGAACATTTAGCCCCTTTTTGAAAAATAACTCCTTTTGGTCTTTGAAAACAGCGATCTAGGTTCGGAGGTTGGTTACGTGTAGGGAAGACGCACTAAGCCATCACCCTATCCCGCCCGTTCGGTACCTACATGTCAATCTACCCTAGATTCATCTATGAGAGTCTTCAACTAACTATTGACCAATCCTATCCACTTTGAAAAAGAATGTTTGAAAGGAAACTAACATGATGCATGATATGCAAGTGCAATAGAAGAGAGTTGATTTAGAAATAGATTTGGAAAGAATTTAATTTGATTTGATTTGAAAAGAAAGAGATGGAAGTTTGAATTTGAAGACACGATTTTGGAAATCGAAATTGAAGATTAAAAATAGAAATTTGAAATTGGAAATTTGAAAATAGATTGGAGATTTGGAAAGATTTTGGAATTTGAAATTTGGAAAATATGGAGGAATTTGAAATTTGAAAGAAATTGTAACCGCACCTATGAAGGTTCCCTACGTATCCTTTTGGAGGAATCAGGTCAGTCGTAGTTCGGACCCGAGTCCGATTGAAAATAGAAAATTTGATTAAGGAAAGAGATTGGAAATTGGATTGGAAGATTGAGAGATTGAACTTTGATTGGAGGATTGAAAATTGAAATTTAGAATTTTGGAATTGAAAAGATTGAATTTTGATTTGAAAAGCTAGAACTTGGAAGAGAGATTTAGACTTATTTTGGAAAGATGGAAGCTTAAGAAACCTAGACTTCAGGAAAGAGACTTAGGAAATATTTGACTCGACTTGGAAGGTTTAGGAGATTAGGAAATGTTGGATTTAGGAAATGTTTCAATTAGGAAAGTGTCATTTTAGGAAAGTTCTGGAATTAGAAAAGTTTCAACTAAGTAAAGTTTTGAATTTGGAATATTTTGAAATAGGGAAGTTTTGAAAATTGAAAAGTTTCGTTTTAAGAAAGGTTTTGAAAAAGGAAAGTGTTGATTTAGAAATGTTTTGAATTAGGAAAGTTTAGTTTAAGAAAGGTTTAGAATTTGGAAAGTTTCAAGTTAAGAAAGTTTTGAATTTTGGAATATTTTGAAATAGAGAAGTTTTGAAAGTAGGAAAGTTTCGTTTTAGGAAAGATTTGAAAAAAGGAAAGTTTTCAATTTAGGAAATATTTGAATTAAGAAAGTTTCAACTTAAAAAAGTCTTGAATTAAGAAAGCTTTGAGTTTAGAAAAGCTTTAGATTTAGAAAGATGTTGAAGTTTTGGAAAGTTTAGAATTTAGAAAGTTTGGAAGTTTAGGAAGATTTGAGATTAGGAAAGATTTGAAAACTTAGGTTTGAAAAGTTAAGATTTGAAAAGAAGGTAGAATTAGGAAAGGGTTGAATTTTAGAATTTTAGGAAAGATTTTTATGTTCAAGTTTTGGAAACTTAAGATTTAGGAAATGAGAAGATTAGGAAGGATTCAATTTAGGAAATATTTGGATTTTGAAATCTAAGGAAAGATTTAAAGTTTAGGTTTAAGAAACTTATGGTTTAAGAAGGTAGGAAATTAGGAAGGAATTGAATTAAGAAAGGTTTGGATTAGGTAGGGATTGGATTTGGTTTCTAAAAGGGAAGGTTTGATTTTATTTCCAAAAATGGAGGATGGGATCTAGTTTCCTAAACGGGAAGATTAGATTTAGTTTCCTAAAGGGAAGATAGGATTTGGCAAGGATTTGGCAAGGATTTGGAAAGTGAGACTCTAGAAACCCTAGATTTGGAAAACTATAATTTCGACGTAGAAAACAGGTTTTGGAAACATGTATAGTTTGGATGTGAAAACAAGAGGTTTTGGAAACCTAGGTTTGGGGCAAAGTTTGAAAATCATGTTTTTAAAAAGAAAATTAGGGTTTCCTAATTGTGAGTTCTAGGGCTTGACTTGGGCTCTAAGGAAAAAGGATTTTTGGAAAGTACGTTTTTGGAAACGAAGGTTTTCTAGAAGGGAATCCTAGGGAGGAGTTTCTAGAGGAAAGAGTTTTTGGAAAGCAAATTCGAAGAGAGAGTTTTTGGAAAGAGATTTTTAAAGAGGAGTTTTTGGAAAGTGTGTTTTTAGAAACGAAGATTTTAGAAGGAAAATCCTAGAGGAGAGTTTCTAGAAGGAATGTTTTGGAAAAAGAGTCTTTTAGAAAGATTTTTGGGAGGAGATTGTTGGAGAGAGTTTTTAAGAGAGTAAATTTAGGGAGTGCTTTTTAGAAAGTGAATTTTGAGGAGAAAGGGTTTTTTTGGAAAGGAGTTGAAAAATGGAGTTTTGAAAAATAGATTTTGGAGGGAGTTTTTAAAAACAACTTTGAAGAGAAGAGTTTTAGGAAAGTATGTTGAAAGAGATTTTTAGGAAAAGAGTTTTTTGAAAATAGAGTTTTTAGGAAGTGTAAAAACATCTCACTTTCCTAAAGCAATTCTAACCATAGGAGGGCTAGAAATACTTTAGGAAAGCAATTTTGAAAACAACAAGAGTTGAAAATATGGACCATATTGGTCACTTTGAATGTAACACTTTTCCTAAAGTAACCCTAGCCATGGAAAGGCTAGAATCACGCTAGGAATGTGATTTTGAAAAAGGAGATTTTGATGCAATTTTGAAAACAAGTTTGAAAACGATTTTGAAAACAATTTTGAAAACGACTTTTGGAAGATGCAAGACTATGATATGCACAATGTAATTTTGGGGTCGTGAACATACAAGGTTAAGGCTTCACCACATAATCAAGGGAGCCGGACCCACGTGGTCTTTGGTTAGACTAGAAGAAAGCTCCCGACACGGTGACTCTCCAATAGCCCAATCCTACACATGGACCGGGAATCCCCTTGTTTCAAGCATGCAAAGAAAGGGGGGGAAAGAGATGGAAGATTAAAATAGAGAAAACCCAAGTGGGTTAGGAGAGAGAAGAGAGAGGGGGGAAGTGCGAAAATTTAAATGGAGAACCTACCTTGTATCTTGTTTATTTTGCGCGCCTTGCTTTCTTCGGTCTTCGTCTTGATCTTCGTCTTCAATCTTCAAGAGCCGCCTTCAATCTTCAAACTTCATATTGCAACTCTTCAAGTCTTCGAAGGAGGATTGAAGGTTAGTGTATGAGTGTATGGGGGTGTGTATGAGTGTATAAGAGGCTAGGGTTTAGTGTATGGTGGCTAGGGTTTGGAAAACCTAGGGAAGTTAGGGTTTAGGAGGTATTCGAGCTCTGTATATCGAATTATATGATTTTTAGACTGAGTTGACGGATCCTTTTCACGCTGGAAGAGGCTCTGTATTTATAAAGGTTGGACAAACCTGGCGCCTGTTGTAGTGGCGCCAAGCCAAACTTTACACTTAGTGGCGTCAGCCATTTAGGAAATGTTTAAGGTCGGCAAGCAATGTATCTTTGACTAGATTTAGGTGCCTGTACTAGTGACTACCATGTAATTTTTAGCCTGGCTTCACTAGGAGTGACTCCGAAAAGTCTGGAAAGGATTTGAAGAAGCCGGGAATGACCCGGAAGGCCGGAAAAGAGCAGAAACACTTAAAATAGTGTCCCGAAGGTATTTGGCTTGAAAAATGAGTATGAGATGCGTCGGAAGGGTTGACCGGGTCTTTAGGGACAAAACGGTCAATCGGATCGAGAAGCTGCCGAGACGGACTCAGACTGTCCCAGAAGAAGACTCGAGATTTGGAAACATTATTCAAAATGTTCCCAAAGGTTACAGGTTTGATTCCCAGAGCCGGTGTGGTCAGAAGAGGTGACCGGCCCACTAGGGGCAAAACGGTTATTTCGCACCGGGTTTGCCGGAACTGACTTGGAATGATCCGGAAGGATAGAAGAAGGTTGAGAATACTATAAGAAGTAATCTCAGAGGATTACCGATTTGATACCCAGAGCCGGTGTGGTTACCGGGGCATACGGATGCCTAGGGGCGAAATGGTCATCTTGACTGGAAAGTCTCAAAAAAGGTCCAAGGGGTAGTTTGGTCATTTTTCACCGAAGTGGGCTAACAGACACTGGTATTGACCTGAGTTTTTAGTATTTCCGCCACTCTAACGGCGGTTGTCATGACACAGGGGTTTGTTGGCAATTCCCTATATCGACCTATTTGTGAGTATTTCTGCTACTCTAACGGTTGTGATGTTTACGAGTATTTTCACTACTCGGTCCGTCTCGAGGAATAAACTGTCCCGAGAGAGGGATTGGAAAGGGGTCTTATCGTCTTCGAAAAGACGTGCCTTGTTGGAACCGTCTCAAGGAATAAACTGTCGCGAGAGTGGGATTGGAAAGGGGACTTATCGTCTTCAAAAAGAGGTGCCTGGATTGGAACCGTCTCGAGGAATAAACTATCTCGAGAGAAGGATTGGAAATGGGACTTACTGTCTTCGAAAAGACGTGCCTGAGTGGAACCGTCTAGAGGAATAAACTGTCTCGAGAGAGGGATTGGAAAGGGGACTTACCGTCTTCGAAAAGACGTGCCTGAGTGGAACCCTCTAGAGGAATGAACTGTCTCGAGAGAGGGATTGGAAAGGGGTCTTACCATTTTTCAAAAGACGTGCCTGGATTAGAACCGTCTTGAGGAATAAACTGTCTCAAGAGAGGGGTTGAAGTTGGAAAGAACAATGCCCCTAAGGGCATTTTGGTCATTTTGCCTCTATTTGGGCCTGGTGGGCCCGTGAAACGATGGACAGACAGGATTTGGGCTTAGAAAATTGGTTTTGATTAGAATACGCCTACAATGACTTGAAAACAAGTTTGGACGAAGTGTAGACTGTAGAGCGGTCAAAAATGATGTGCTTACACACGCGCGGCTAGTGGTGCATGTGGGCTCGTCCCACTTATTCTTGCTTTGAAATGTTTATGGCCATGCTATAAGCATCTAAGTATCCTACCCTCAAAACTTCAGACCTTGAGGACTTCCCTGTGAATTATCATGAATTTATTTCTTTGTTTGGCATGAAAATTCACAAAAAAATAAAGGAGATATAAAAATATTCTGGAATTTTACCAAAAAATCCCTAAAAATACAGGGAACATTGATGTGGGAAAGTAGCCTTAGTAGCTACCCTGGATAAGAATTCCATAATATCTCCTATTCCGAGCTACCGGGCAGTTTTGTTCCTTCCAAAAGATGTGTAGCACCCAAGATTCTAACTATTTATTGCACTACTAACAATCAAACTTACTTAGTGAAAATATATCTGGAAAATAGATATCTAATTCTTGTGATATGAACAGAAAATATTTGAAGAACCGGAACAAATCTTTTGCACACAGACTAGCAGGGTAAGAAACCGTGCATTCTCTAAAATACATGCTTATTTTATTTTCTACGACATGTTTAGTTAATGCTGGTTTTCATGCTAAAAGTTATATCTTGTGTTATTATGTTACATGCTTTGCAAACATGCATTTCTTGTATGGTCGCATCACTGGGGAGAGATAAGAGAGGAATAAACGGATAGATGAAGGAACCCCGAGTTGATATCATGGGTGACTACTAATCAATCGGTATCGAGGCGACCACAAATCAGTATTCATTAACTTGATATGGGCTAGATAATCATAGGTGGGCCCCCACTAAACTTGAAGAAAAGGAGTGTTAAGGGTGAGCTCACTAGGCTTGATGATGCCCCAGGCAGGACATACCTGCAGGATCCTAGTGATGATAACAAGAAACGAGTTCATATGCATGTCATAGCTTTCAATTACTATATTGCATTTTAAACTTGTGTCTTATGGAGTCATGGTGTTTTTATTGGGCTTCGCAGCTTACTCCTATCTTATGGGACAAATTTTTAAGAAATGAGACTTCAATTGAATTCCAAGGAAATGATTACAAGAAATGAACCACACAGTTCAGTTGAAAATTGTCTTAATGTCTAGTTTGGATTGTATATAAAATAAAGCTATGGATCTTAACTATCAGGATAACGTTCTTTGGATGTGTAATCATTTTGGAAGTATGTGAATGATGTATCTTTAACTAATAAACCCCTTGTCCTGATCTAAAAGATAAAATGGGTCGTGACAATCAGTCGATCTTACAAGTGTTTATTACAAGCTACATTCAAACTCATACAGCTTAAAACCTTACCCAAACATGATAAAGAGTTTTGGTATAATGGGCGAACTCTTCAAAAAGTAAATAAAGCAAGTTTTAGTTCAAACAATAAACCCCCCAAGCAGATGAAAACAAAGTATGAATTTAAATGATTGATCTTTACTTTTCAACACTTAATCTTGTTATCTGGATACTTATAAATGAGTTGGGTTTCATAGATATATATACAATATCTCATCAATTCTAGTCGCTAAAGATGGTTGAAGGTGCATTAAATGCGAAGTCAACCTTTTCAGAAAGTTTAAATTTATAACGTTGTGCCCAAGTGTTGACACAATTCTTCAAGGTGTTAGCATTGTTAAATCCTAATGCAGCACTACCCTAAGGTGTCATGAAGGAGTCAATACTATAAAGTCCTGATTCAACATTGCCTGAAGGTATCGATAAAAGTGTCGATGTCGGTGTCAACATTTCCTTTATACCTTCAAAATTTGACTTTCAAGGTGTCAACCAAACTGTAATGTGTTGACCATTCCATGAGCTATATTTCTTCATTTGCTCACTACTTTAATGTGTCGACAATAACCTTTCTTGGTGTTAACACTTGTATTGCTTATGTTTTATAATACTAATGTGTCAACAAGGGCTTAAGCATGATCTTTGAAGATAGAAACTTTCAGTGTGTCAACCATATCTTAATTTATTAACAAGAGTTTTGAGCATGATCTAAGAAGATAAAAACTTCAAATGTATCAATCATATCTTAATGTGCTAACAAGAGTTTTGAGTAAGATTTGAGAATCATGAGCTTTGAGTAAGGTATTGACCATATTGAAATGTGTGGACAATAACTTCGAGTATCTTCTGAGGATCTTAGGCCTTGAACAAGGTGTTGACTATATCTTAATGTGTCAACAATTTGCCTATGGAGCATCAGACCTCTGTTTTCGACGTGGTTTGTGGCATCGTGTTCGTCTCGACGAGACAAACCTTCTGGTGTGATATAAACTTGTATCCAACCAACATGAAATCTAGGCAATATCTCACAGTGGCGAACCAATGGCTCTGATACTAATTTGTTGTGCGAAATGAACCCAGAAACACAAACACCCAAAGAAAGAGACACCAAAAATTAATGTGGTTCAACAATTTGCCTGCCTCCGCGGCAACCAAATCAATACTCAAGGAGGAGAAGTTTACAATTCTCAACTCTCACAATACAATAAAATCTCTCTACAAATACAACTATGTGTATATCTCACTGCCACTTCACTCCCTTCTGATTACTCTTGCACACATGCACATTATCGCGTCCAGATTTTTCGCACTCGAGGAATACTCACACAAGCGGAAAAAATACTATACTCTCTCGTTAAAACTCACCCTCCCAGAAGAATGAGTGCGACTAGGTTTGAATTGAAAATAGATTTAAATAAAGGGCTTTTAGAAAAGATTTGGAGTCGCCACCTAACTTGATTAAGGTGAGTTAGGTCATCTAAAAACTAAGCATAATCCGAAAACTACACTTAGGGTTTTTGGAAAACAATTTTGAAAATATCTCCTCAAGAGAGGGTTTTTAAGAAAAACAGGTTGTTTGGCAACCTTTGGAAAATATTTAGCCCTTTTTTGAAAATAACTCCGTTTGGTCTTTGAAAACAGTGATCCTAGGTTCGGAGGTTGGTTACGTGTAGGGAAGATGCACTAAGCCATCACCCTACCCCGCCCTTTCGGTACTTACATGTCAATCTACCCTAGATTCACCTATGAGAGTCTTTAACTAACTAATGGTTCGATCCTATCCACGTTGAAAAACAATGTTTGAAAAGAAACTAACATGACACATGATATACAAGTGCAAGAAGAGAAAGTTAGAAAATGGATTTGAAAAGAAGAATTTGATTTGATTTTAGAAAAGAGATTTGAAAGGATAGATTCGAAATTGAAAAAGTTTGAAAAATTAGAAATAGAGATTTGGAAATAGAAATTTGAAGTTTGAAGTTTGAAAATAGATTGGAGACTTGAAAAGATTGTGAAATTTGAGATTTGAAAAATGTGGAGATAGAGACTTAAAAAAAATATGGTGGAATTCGAAATTTAAAAGAAGTTGTGACCGCACCAATGAGGGTTGCCTATGTATCATTTTGGAGGAATGAGGTTAGTCGTAGTTCAGACAAGAGTCCGATTGAAAATAAAAGAGTTGATTTGGAAGAAAGAGATTGAATTGGAAATTGGATTGGAAGATTAGGAGATTGAACTTTGATTGGAAGATTTGAAAAGTTTTGATTTTAAAAGACTTGGTTTTAGGAAACCTAGACTTAGGAGCTTAGAAAAGAAGGATTGGATTTGACTTGGAAAAATTTTGGAAAATGATTGACTTGAATATTGGACTTGGAAGATTAGGAAAGCTTGGAATTTAGGAAAGATTCGGATTAGGAAAGTTTCGAAATAGAAAAGTGTTATTTTAGGAAAGTTTTGATTTAGGAAAGTTTCAAATTAGAAAAGATTTCAATGTAGGAAAGTTTAAAAAGTTTCAACTTAGGAAAGGTTTTGAAATAGGAAAGTGTTGAATTTAGAAATGTTTTGAATTAGGAAAAGTTTAGTTTAAGAAAGGTTTAGGATTTGGAAAGTTTCAAGTTAAGGAAGTTTTGAATTAAGAAAGTTTTGATTTTAAAAAGCTTAGGATTTAAAAAGATTTGAAATTTATAAAGTTTAAGATTTAGAAAGTTTTAGAGTTTTAGTTTTAGAAAATCTTGAGATTAGGGAATGTTAAGTTTAGGAAAGACTTGAAAACATAGATTTGAAAAGTTAAGATTTGAAAAGGGGAAGAATTAAGAAATGGTTGAATTAGGAAAGATGTGGAAGTTAAGTTTTAAAATTTAGGAAAGATCTTTATGTTCAAGTTTTGGGAATTTAAGATTTAGGAAGGAGTTGAATTAGGAAAGATTTGGATTAGGAAGGGTTAAGATTCCTATTCATTAAAGTAAGGGATTGGATTTTGTTTCTAAAAGAGAAGGTGTGATTTTGTTTCCAAAAACAGAGGATTGGATCTAGTTTCCTAAACGGGAAGATTGGATTTGGTTTCCTAAAGGGAAGATTGGAATTGACAAGGATCTGAAAAGGGAGGTTTTAGAAACCCTAGATTTGGAAGACTATTGTTTTGATGTAGAAAATAGGTTTTGAAAATATGTATGGTTTTGATGTAGAAACAAGAGGTTTTGGAAACCTAGGTTTTATGGCAAGTTTGAAACCCACGTTTTTGGAAAGAAAATTAGGGTTCCCTAATTGTTAGCTCTAAGGCTTGACTTGGGCATCAAGAAAAGGGATTTTTAGAAAGTGTGTTTTTGGAAACAAGTTTTTAGAAGGAAATCCTAGAGTGAAATTTCTAGAAGGAAGATTTTTAGAAAGATCTTTGGAAGGAGATTGTTGGAGAGAGTTCTTAGGAAAGATTTTTAAGGAACGTTTTTAGAAAGTGGATTTTGGGGAGAGGATTTTGGAAAAGAGTTGAAAAAGAGAGTTTTGAAAAATAGATTTTTGGAAGGGAGTTTTTGAAAACAACTTTAGAAAGGAGAGTTTTAGGAAAGTATGTTGAAAAAGAGATTTTTAGGAAAAGAGACTTTTGAAAAGAGAGTTTTTAGAAGGTATAAAAACATCTCACTTTCCTAAAGCGATTCTAACCATAAGAAGGCTAGAACCACTTTAAGAAATCGGTTTTGAAAATAACAAAATTTGAAAATATGGACCATAAAAGTCACTTTAAATATAATACTTTCCTAAAACAACCCTAGCCATGGAAAGGCTAGAATCACCCTAGGATTGTGATTTTGAAAACAAGTTTTGAAAAGGAGATTTTGATGCAATTTTGAAAACAAGTTTAATGCAAGCTTTGAAAACAGGTTTGAAAACGATTTTTGGAAGATGCAAGATCATGATATGCATAATGCAAGTTTGGGGTCGTGAACATACAAGGTTAAGGCTTCACCATATAATCAAGGGGGCCGGACCCACGTGGTCTCCGGTTAGACTAAAAGAAAGCCCCCGACACGGTGACCCTCCAATAGTCTAATCTTACACATGGACCGGGAATCTCCTTGTTTCAAGCATGCAAAGAAAGGGGGCAAAAGAGATGGGGGATTAAAATAGAGAAAACCCAAGTGGGTTAGGAGAGAGAAGAGAGAGGGGAAAAGTGCAGAAATTTAAATAGAAAATCTATCTTGTGTCTTATTTATTTTGCGCGCCTTGCTTTTCTTCGGTATTCACTTCACTTCAGTCTTGATCTTCGAGGGCTCTTCTTAGATCTTTGAGAGCTTCGAGTTGCAGCAATCTAAATCTTCAATGGAGGCTTGAGGCTAGTGTATAAGTGTATGAGGGTGTGTATGAATGTATATAAGGCTAGGGTTTGTGTATGGTAGCTAGGGTTTGGAAAACCTAGAGAAGCTAGGGTTTTTGAAGTGTTCAAGCTCTGTATATTGAATTTTAGGGTTTTTAGACTAAGTTTGCGCACCTCTTTCACGCTGGAAAAGGCTCTGTATTTATAGAGGTAGGACAGACCTGGCACCTGTTGCAGTGGCGCTAGGGCAAAATTCCTCTTAGCGCCACTATTAGTGGCGCCAGCCAGTTAGGAAAATATTTAGGTCGGCAAGCAACGTATCTTTGACTAGATTTGGGCGCCTGTACTAGTGACTACCATGCAATTTTCAGCCTAGCTTCACTAGGAGTGACTCCGAAAAGTCCGAGAATGATTTGAAGAGGCCGAGAATAACCCAGAAGGCCGGAAAAGAGCAGGAATGCTTAAAATAGTATCCCAGAGGTATTTGACTTGAAAAATGAGGACAAGATGTGTCAGAAGGGTTGACCGGGCCTTTAGGGGCAAAACGGTCAATCGGACCGGAAAGCTACCGAGACAAACTCGGACTATCCCGGAAGAAGACTCGAGATTTGGAAACATTATTCAGAATGTTCCCAAAGGTTGCCAGTTTGATTCTCAGAGCCGGTGTGGTCAGAAAAAGAGACCGGCCCACTAGGGGCAAAACGGTCATGTTGCACTGGGTTTGCCGGAACTGACTCGGAATGATCCGAAAGGATAAAGAAAGGTTGGGAACACTATAAAAAGCATTCTCAGGAGTTTACCGATTTCATACCCAGAGCCGGTGTGGTCGGAAAAGGAAACCGGCCCACTAAGGACAAAACGGTCATTTTGTACCGGGTTTGCCGGAACTAACTCGGAATGATCCGAAAAGATAGAGGAAAGTTGAGAATACTATAAGAAGCATTCTCGAGAGGTTACCAGTTGATACCCAGCGCTGGTGTAGTTCCCGGGGCATTCGAATGCCTAGGGGCAAAATGGTCATCTTGACCGGAAAGTCTCAGAAAAGGCCCAAGGGGCAGTTTGGTCATTTTTCACTGAAGTGGGCTAGCAGGCACTGGTGTTGACCTGGGTTTTGAGTGTTTCCGCCACTCTGACAACGGTCGTGTGATATAGGGGTTTGTTGGTAATGCCCTATACCAACCTATTTGCGAGTATTTCCGCTACTCTAACAGTTCGCGATCATTCCCGAGACTACCTGATCTCAGGAAGCTGCTAAAGGGACTTAGCGCCTGAGAAGTCAATTTTCTCGGAAGGCGTGCCTAAACGGACATTTATGCATTGGCGGGCTAGCAGGCGCCAAAGGTGGATCGTTCTACCATCTAGGGGACTTGGGGTCTCGTCCCGGTCGACAGGTTTAAAGGGACTTACCGTTTCGAAGAGATTTTTTTCGAAAAACGTGCCAGACCGTCTCGAGGAATAAACTGTCTCGAGAGAGGGATTGGAATTGGAAAGGGGTCTTATCGTCTTCGGAAAGACGTGCCTGATTTGGAACCGTCTCAAAGAATAAACTGTCTCGAGAAAGGGATTGAAATTGGAAAGGGGTCTTATCGTGTTCAGAAAGACGTGCTTGATTTGGAACCGAGTCTCGAAAGGGATTGAAATTGGAAAGGGGTCTTATCGTCTTCAGAAAGACGTGCTTGATTTGGAACCGTCTCGAGGAATAAACTGTCTCGAGAGAGGGATTGGGATTGGGATTGGAAAGGGGTCTTATCGTCTTCGGAAAGACGTGCCTGATTTGGAACCGTCTCGAGGAATAAACTGTCTCGAGAGAGGGATTGGAATTGGAAAGGGGTCTTATCATCTTTAGAAAGACGTGCCTGATTTGGAATCGTCTAGAGGAATAAATTGTCTCGAGAGAGAGATTGGAATTGGAGAGGGGTTTGGAATAGATTTACCGTCTCAAGGAATCAACTATCTCGAGAGAGGGGTCGGAGTTGGAATTGAAAACGACAATGCCCCTAAGGGCATTTTGGTCATTTTGCCTTTATTTGGGCTTGGTGGGCCCGCGAAGCGATGGACAGACGGGATTTGGACTTAGAGAGTTGGTTTCGATTGCAATACGTCCATATTGACTTCAGTACAAGTCTGGATGGAGCGTAGACTGCCGAACGGTCAAAAATGGGGTGCTTACACACACTTTCCTCTGATCTGCACAAGGGTATTTATAGCCCTTGCTCATCCAACAGATTGCCCGCACAAATTGATTTTTGTCATCTACCTTCTGATTTTCTTCCCACACCTCACATTGACAGAGGCTGCAGTTGAAGAAATGGGCTGAGGGAGAAAATATAGACAAATGGGAAGTCTAACTCCCTCACATGGGTGGACCCCACTTTACAAATCACCCCCTCCACCCATGTAGGGGTTAATTGAGGTTTCATGCTTTACTATGTATTTATCCTTATCACCGGACGACTGCACTTCCTCACCGAAGTGCCCACTATGTCAACAATACATGAGTAATCACCGCTACTACCAAATGTGCCCTAAGGTGCCAATACACCCGAAGGTGCTCAACAATGAGAGATATTGATCAAGTCCAAGCAATGTTGGAACTTGACCTTTATGACAACTTTTATCAACATATCTGCCAGATTTTTTGCTGTGCCAATTTTCTGAAACATTATGTCCCCTTTATCAAGTATCTCTCGTATGAAGTGAAAATGGACATCTATATGTTTTATTCGAGAATGATGCACTTGGTTCTTTGACAGGTGAATTGCACTATGACTATCACAAAAAGTGGTAACCTACTTCTATTAATACCCAAATTTGCCACCAGTCCTTTTAACCAAATGGCTTCTTTCACAGCTTCTCTCATAGCCATGTATTCAGCCTCCGTAGTGGATAGTGCAATTGTCAACTATAAAATAGACCGCTAACTAACTGGTCCTCCAGACATTGTGAACACATATCCAGTAGTTAATTGATGTTTGTCAAGATCGCCTGCATAGTCGAAGTTAACATACTCAACTACCAAGATCTATAGTCCTCAAAATATACCATAGAATCCATTTGGTTGCTTGCCAATGTGTCTTTCCTAGGTTATGCATATATCGACTGATCATACTGACGACTTGGGAGATAGCAGGTCATGTACACACCATGGCATACATAAGGCTACCAACAAAACTTGCATACAGAACTTGAGACATATAGTTTTGATCCTCATCATAGTTAGGAGATTGAGATGCACTAAGCTTGAAATGTGGGGCCATCGGAGTACTTACCAGCTTTATTTTTTGGTCCATACCAAAACATTATAGTACTCTCGTCAAATACTGCTTTTGAGTAAGATGAATTCTTTCACCCTATCTCTAGTAATTTTCATCCCCAAAATTCTCTGTGTCTTGATTATGCTTCAAAAGTACGATTATAATGCCTTAATTAGTATGTTGTTAGTATTAGTTTACGAGTATATATGTTTTTTTAGTTATGTTTTGACATTAACTAAGTTTATAATGCTTTATGTAGGTTTTGAGCTTAAATGAAATGATATCGAATGCAAATTGATTATAGGTTTCAAGAGGTTGCTGTCAAGGTACAAACTACTGAAGCTGTGGTACAAGCTGCTGAAGCACGCAGAGCTTGAACTTTGGAAGCCCATATCTCGCGAACCAGAAAGGCTATTCAGGCCCATAATATATTAATTTTAGATAACTTTTTAAGACCTACAACTTTCGTAAAGGGACCCAGTTCATCTGAGCACGGGGTAGAAGTCGTCGGTACGACTGACGACGGGATATATAGATTTATTCACTTTTTAGTTAGATATAGATTAGTAGGTAGTAGAATAGGTTCAGAAGTTCTATGTTCTAAGGAGGAGAAAGAATTCTAGGGTTTTTTTAGGGTTTGGAAAGAGGAATCATCCAATCCTTGCAGGCTACGAATCTTTTCATCTTTCAAGGGAGCAACTTTATCTTTAGTTTTCTTTCTTATTTTTTATTGTGAATTTCATATTATATTTCTTTAATGCAACGTTTTATTTCTTTAATTATTATTTCCATTCTTGCAATATTTATCATGTTTTCTAGTAGCTAAATCTGTTCTTGGTATGAGTTGAGAAAGTAACTAGGTTACTGGTAGAGATTCAAGATAATTATTTATTTTTCAAGGTTTCAAGACCTTGGATCAAGATTCATTTTCTTGCCTATGAATATCTTCGAAAACAATATTCTTGATCATATCTAGCACGTATGTATAGACTAATTTGTAAGCAGAGATACTTATCACTAGAATTTCTAATAAGTATATTAATTATAATTGCATATATATTCTCATTAAGAGTAATTTAGAAATCTATTGTTCTTGATTAAGTTTCAAACAAACTTTGTAGACAGGTTTATAAACTGGGACAAGTATGAATGGGACCCTATTATGAACACTAGCAAATAACTAAATATTGACTCTAAAAGGGTAATCGAATCTTGAATTTCTTTAATCAAAATTATCTTGGGAACTTACCTGTAGGCCTATTACTGGATCAAATCCTGCCAAGACCTTTTATCATATTTGAACAAATTCCTTAAAATTAGTTTAATTTTATTGTCTAATAATTTAGATCAATCATCTCAAACAATTGATTTTTATTTACTCTTTGGAAGTTTTTCTGCAATTTTAATTGATTCTGAGTTCATTATTATTTTGTTCTGATTGCAGACTTTATTCATAAAGTTTGTTTCTTGTGTTCCCTATGGATCGACCTCGAACTTACCGAGATATTATTACTGCATCGCGACCGTACACTGGCGGATATTTATATTCCCAATTTTTCCTAGTGATTTTTTTCTTCTAGAGTAATTGTTTTTTTTTAATTTTTTTTACTCTGCTTGGGAAATGTTCAGAATATCAAATTTTAATATTTTGACCATATTCCCTCTTCATAGTTAATATTCTAACTTACTACAACAATTTCTTGAACTTGTCGAGAAGCTTGGTAGAATGTTGTCCAATTAGAAGCAGGTGGGACTGGTGTACAATTTGCAAAACACGCACAGGCTTCTACTAGAGCTATTGAAGACCTGAACACAAGACTGCTCCAAGCCATGATCGTGAAGGCTCTGATAGAGTTTGTACCCAGTATTTCTATAAACTTGGAAAAATAAATCTCACCACTAAACAGAGAGAGGCCTTTGGATGACTTAAGAAATTGACATTTAGATGGTTAGCAAAAAGTCCATTTGAATTCATCCAGGTTTGGACTTAATTTGCAAATGTCAGTCACTCTGGTCAAGTTAAGCTACCATATGCTTCTAAGTCTAAACTATATTTGCTAGGGAGCAAGTTATTTGAACGGGAGTCGTGAATTCATCGCGTTTTCAGTGTCTGTGAAATCATATTTGGTCATCAATAAGGAAACATATTTGGAATTTTTTTTTTTTGTAGGTAAAAAAATGTAGTTCTTTGATTAACTATATATACAACATTATCTTTGTAGAGAGAAGCTAAAGAAGATAAAGGAATTTCACTATATAGGTGGAGCATACTAGGATGAAAATTTTGATTAATGTTATGAAGGGAAGCATTGGATTGTTGAGAATTTTAACTACATTTGTTGAAAACCGAATCGTTTTTTGAAAGGTTTGGCATCTTCTAAGAAAAACAATCTAATAAAAACATTTGAGTATCTGTAACAGTCCCACGTACCACATAATATAGAAATTGATCTTACACATTTTATTAGACTTGTGTCTTTTGACACATTGGTTAAATTCCTAACATTTGATATCAGAGTAACCTTAAAGTCTTAAATTCGAGTCACAGACAGGAACAACCTGAAAAGGGCTCCTACCAATTAAAAAAGTCACCTAACTAAAAAAATTAAGCCGACCCGGAGCGTGATAGTTTATTACAATCCTAATAGGCCCACCTATGGGACATGAGTTGAACTATTTCAGTATGAAACAAGATATAAAAATTAATCTCACGCGTTCTATTAGACTTAGATCTTTTGGCATACACCACCACTAGTAAACTGAAAAATTCCTTACAAGAAAGAGAAATTGATAATCAACATAAAAAAAATAAAAAATAAATGATGTCACCTCTTAGGAAGAAACAAAGAGATTGGAGGAAGCTTTACCACATTGTCCTTTTTGCGCCAATAGTTTGCGTTATTTACTGGTTTAAATAAAGAAATGCCCATGACATTGTCCTGAGTGGTAAAGAAACAAGACGAGGCACACGGAATGTTTATCTGGCTCATCTTCGAAGCAAGGACATATAATAACATCTTGATCACGCCCACGCCCACGCCCACGCCCATCCATCCTCTACTCATGGAGTCATCAAGAAATGGGGGAACTGCCACCGGTATATCCATCCAAACTGTACGGAATGCACAGCTCCAAATGCCACAAAAAGCAAGCAACATGTGCTCAATTCAATGCCTATGAAAACAAGCAATAATTCATATTCATGGTATGCAGCCATCCTGCTGCTTAAATATCCATTACAAAGATATTGGCCTAAATGTATGCCACAGATTATCGTAGGTTTCACCCAATCAAACGACCACAGTATTGATACATTATACCTACCACTGGACTCGGGGAAAAAATATAGAGGCTCCAGCTCTCGTAAATATATGTTTTTATTTTCTCCTTACCCTTGAAAAACAAATTTGATTAGCTACATCAGAAACATAACAAAACATTCAATCTGCCCCAACTATCATATATGTACTAGCTATGTCAACCCACAGTTCCATCCATCATTCACTAGTATAAAACACTCCCAACTCTATTGGCCGTGAAAACTGAAGCTAGTTTCCACCTTCAGTTTTTGTTAAACCTCTCCTCAAGAAACATCTTCAGATGCTGGTAAAGCCTTCACTATAAATACAATAAACTTCATAGCTTGATTATGCTTTCATGAATAGATAAACAGAAAATCAAAGGCTGGAGCGCTTTAAGTAGACCAATAGACCAATGCCTGTCAGGGCGACTGCACCAGTCAAAATTCCAGAGCGAAGTGTTAGCCACCCAGTTTTCTCTGTGGTAATCACACATGATTCTGGTCCTGTCTTTTGTTGACTCGAATCAGAAAAATCCAAATGCAATCTCAAAACCTGCAAAAGGTGCAAGCCATGAGAACAGTAATGAGAAGCACACGTGTTTAAACACTTATTTGCAGAAAATGGGAGACAACTTCTCTCTGTAAGATATTCTGTAAACGGAGCTTTAAGCTTGTAGTGCTTATATTAATATATCAGTGAACAGTGGGTAATTATTAAGAAGTATGACATTGAAAGCCAATTTAAAGAAAGGGGAGAACCTTTTATTCTTCATCCGAGTCCAAATTGTATGACCTGCTTGTAATTGAATCAAACTCGATGTTGGATTATTTTAATTCAATTAGTTCGACTGAACGTGTACTAACTACTGCATGACTACAAGAATATAACTCTTTTTGATAAGTAAATAAATTTTATTAAAGAAAACGCCTAATCAGCTGTGTACAGAAAGCCTAAACATCAAGCACCAAAGAGATTATTATTAGAATATAACTGCATGAGGCACGGTGAAATAAAACCCCTAAGATGTAACATTCTCTAAGCTTCAAATTCAATCCATTAGTTTTCAAATTATAGTCCCCTATACAAACTCAGAATTATTCAAAACCTATTGAAATCAACCTTGCCACAGAATTAGAAGATAGTAGTATATCTGCACCTAGCTCATCCTTTTTGCAGCTCTAAATGGTCCAGTAAACTTAAATTTTGAAGAGTAGAATCACCAACTGTCATTTGATATTAGTATTTCTACACTTCAGACTTCATACTGACTGACAAGGCTCAATGACTTCTGAAAGCACTACCTTTAGCCCCACTGATCTGGCATGGCTAACAGCACCAATAAGATCACCATCCATTGTAAGGAGAACCTTATCACCTTCATCGTCTTCGTACTAGAACAAGACCACAAAATAGATCAGGAAATTAAAACCAAATCAGAAAATGCATCACA
Organism: Euryodendron excelsum; assembly: GCA_033060915.1. Taxonomy (NCBI): domain Eukaryota; kingdom Viridiplantae; phylum Streptophyta; class Magnoliopsida; order Ericales; family Pentaphylacaceae; genus Euryodendron; species Euryodendron excelsum. Next base: position 2,566,560 of record CM065385.1, on the reverse strand, counting down.
TTCATATACCTTAAGCACTCACCAAAAGCTGAGGTAGTTCTTCATCACTAACAGCACCTACCCTTTGCATAACAGCAGAAACAAGCTCACCTAAGTTCTCAGTGCCTGATGAAAGTTAAAGACATTAATTTTTGTTCACATTAGATAGCATTCAAAGTCATCTTGCTTGAGAGAGAGAGAGAGAGAGAGAAGACATGAAAGAAGCCGTTGAAAGAGAAATTTACTTCCCTACTATATATCTACCATAAGCAATCAATTATAGCCATGACCATCATCCTACCACCTCCCGTACCTTACTGCATTTAAAAGACCAGAACATGACATAGCATACCAATGTGGCTACCCAATATACCAAAACCATCACGAATACCACAAGTATCGCTATGCAACCAAAAAACCTACCAACATAAGCACCAGAAAATAGCTGCTGGCTCTGTTCGGTTCCGGTTCCGGTTCCGGATTTGTTTTTCAAGTTCTTGGAAACAACAAATTTGAGAACATCTCATTGCTTTTGTTTTAGGAAACAAAAATACAAGACCATCGAAAACACCATTGTTTTCATATCGTTTTCATTTTCGAACGAAAAAAAGGTTTCAAAAACTTAGAAAACAACTTTTTATTGGTTCCCAAAGCTGGGGTGTTTTCTGAAAAAAATTTTCAAAAACAAGTTCCAAAACCAGTTTACCAAACGCGGTTTTGACAAAAACAGTTTTCGGAACAAACGTGGTTCCGTCGAATTTAAGAAAATAGAAACCGTAACCAAACGGAGCCTCCTGCCAGCACATCCATCATGTTCACTATAGAGGCCGACCAACATCAATCCTGCCACTGCCAAAGTACCTCTTCCTCTGGTGTGCCAATGACCAGAGTACCCACAACCCAATACACATTCCATCACCACAATTTTCCAGCATCTTCACATCAAAGTCACCACTATCTCGCACCAACATTGTCATCATTGTAATTGCCATTTGCACTAACAAAAAAGTTTGCTTCCCACCACACCCCAGAAATAGAATTAGCATGTCGAAGCAATCCCTAACATGCTTCTCTTCACTACTACTAAAACAACCATAGGTACATATTGCTTGAAATGATACTCACCAAAATTTAATCGGTGTACACGACCCTTGCGGTCCTCAAATTTGAAGGCAAACGAATTCCCAAGACCAAGAGATGGATATGTAGACTTCCCCTGTTCCGTCCCATCTGATGTGTTCAATGCAGATAAAGACATCTCACTGCACAAAATAGCACGCAGGTGGTTGACAAATTAACCAGTCGCCAAAATAACATATTTAATGCACCAAAAATGATACCTCTGGTTGTCAGAATCATCAGGCGGCTCTAGAGAAAGTGCTGAATCCCAGAACTTTTGCATCATTGTGTTTGCCACATCATTAACAGCTCCAGAATTACTCTCAACCTTGAAAAAAATACATAATACACTCAGTTCCCTTGTGCTTGATATATGAGATGCCTTTCATATAAATAATCCATAAGTTCAGCACTTTTTAATAGACATGCGGGTAGATATGTCATCATCAAGTCACACACATGTAAAATGTATACTTCTATACACTTCCAATCATACAGGCATAAGCAGGAGTGATAGAAATAGGTTCACTTGTTGTATCATGTAAATGCTTATCATAATAGCTTTCAGATGCTTATACCACAAAGGAAGAATTCAAACATGCAGATACATATACATGGATATATCACAAGAACCAATAGAAATAATGAAATTTTCCTTTTTGTTAAGAGAGGGATAGCAAAACATCAAAAAGCTAATCAAGAGTTCATAAAGTGTTAATAGAGATAGTAATGTGTGATACAGACACAAATTATTGCGAATAAAATGTAGATTTGATGAGGATTTGACATGCATGCTATGAAAATTGCATGCTGTTGAGTATTTAACAATTTTTTTTTTCTAATTTTACAATTATTTAAGGAATGCCAATCAGTAATAACTATCAACTATTCATTATAACAAATGCCAATCAATATTAATACTACAAATAATAGCTATTCAATGTTGAATGAAAAGCATAATAATATGGAGTAATGAACTCCGAGTACCATGCAATTCAGAAATGCACCAACAGTGTCCAAAATCGGTACCATCGTGACACCTGGAGTTCCAATGTTTGCTCAAACTCAAGCATCATTTCTTTTTCAATGAAGGGGAGGACTTAGGTTCCCTTGCTAAGCTGTTCAAAGCACTTTGGCCATTAACTTATCTTCATGGAATCTCCTCAAATTGTTAGCACATTAACATATATATATATATAGAGAGAGAGAGAGAGGGCTTCAATATATGCATATACGCATCATCGATATCCGTGGACACATCGTTACACATTGCAATGTACATGACATTATGTGATTTCATAAGCACCTAAAATATCACATAAGCAAATATCAACATCCAATATATCAACAGATATATCACAATAATCTACAACTTCTATTCCATGGATATGATACATGTCCAAGAAGCATGCACACGGACAAGCGACACGGGCATGACAAGACAAACACACACCGACACAAAAATTTACAAAAAAAGCAGGACATGACACGACGGGGACACGGCAACCATATATTCTATACGTCCTATATATGAACATTTTATTCAAAGGTCATGTAAAATTTTTAAGATAAAACTAAATAAAATTAAAAACTATATATTCCATAGCTTAAACTTTAAATTAAGTGTAAATCCACGTTGTTTGTATTTTACAATAGAATCCCAAGTTATTTTATTCAAACTTGAAATGTGTTTCATATGTTTAAGTGTGGACACAAGTGTCCCTCAAGTGTCCGAAGTGTGTCCAATTCTAAAAGAATTAAAACTAGAACACACTTGGATGCTTGTCCAACACATGTTAGGTGCGTGTCTGACACGGGCCTCTTAGACATGTTTGTGATTCTTAGATACCCATTCAACCTTAATTCCTTCAGTCATTATTTTTGTTCATTCTGTCATATATGCATACATGATAGGTATACACAACCATAAATGCAAACAAACAATACAAACATCCTACATATACATATGTTTTGTACACGGAGATATCTGTATGCAATTAAAAAAATTACAACATTTGTCAAGAAAATAATGTGACAATCATTTTACAAATCTCGATCCTACATGAATGATAGGGACCGAAGTCAGTTCCAAATGGAAGGGTAACTCTTCGTGTTTCTAACAGCAGCCTGATATTAACGAATCTCCATTCTTCTAGCCATCATTGGCTAACCTCACCCCCTTCCAAGGTGAGACCATTACCCCCACCAAAAAACAAAAAAAAAATCCTACCCTCAACGCCATGAAATTTTCTCATGGCAATTTCACAATTGTGTTGTGATTCTAGTTTCATACTTAAAAAAGATGAATTTTCTGAGAAGTGATTGCAATTCTATCACCAAATAACCATGCTTGTGAACAAAAGTATAAGTTTTTACATGCTTCTTATCAAGAGCAGAATTGTAGTTTCAGGACAGCAGATTAGCTAACTTCATATCGCCATTGAATCAGTTCAACCAGCTCAAAGCTCAGGAGATTGCTTCTAAGTAAGATAAAAACATTTGAGAAGGAGCCTTACCATAGAGATTGCTGCATGAGTTATCTGGAGAACATCTACACAAGCAACAACATATCCATCTGCCCAACAAAAATAGGTTAAGAATATGATTGGGAAATTTCTTGCACTGACTTAAGAACTTAAAAACTCACCTTTGTCTACAACAGGAAGATGTAAGAACTTTCCATCATGCATGATATGCAGAGCTTCAAGGATTGTAGTCTCTAATGTTGCACATTCGGGGTTTGGTGTCATTACCTTGAGAAAGAACAACAAAAAGGAGACCAGAAAAAAGTTAAAAAAGATATTTGCAATAAAATCCCAACAATGAGATGATAAGTTCCACAAAGTAGGATGTATAGGGCCATTAGGTTTTTCATTTTCAGAATACAAGATGCAAAGCTGCATATTCAGTCCAAGGAAACATAAGCACATAGAAAATACAGTTACACAAGAGGAAGTACACTGCAAAAGCAAAGCCAGGCAGATATCATAACATGAAGGAGGCTATTATATCAGCAAGAAATCCTAGGGTACAGCACCAGAATACTGTCATCATATTGTAACACATTAGCTATCAAAACATATCATGGTGTTCTTTCTGGCGGGTAATGATATCAGATAAAATGGCAGCCATAGGAATTCAATTATTGAAAACAATCGAGCACTACCTTGATGGATCAAACGCCCCATCATGTCTGTCACTTATGAAGATCTAATTCTAAGGCAGCTAGATTTGCACGAATTTTGAGACAATACCTCCTTCATTAGGTTGCTTCAAGTATAAAACTTCCTCATGAGATAACCTGACAGTTATTTGGACCCTAACTATTTGTTTAATTAACTTCACTTGCTACTCTATGTTGTTGTTACAATGTCTTTTTTAAATTGATAAGAATATTATATCCCCTTTTTTCTTTCTTTTTTTTTTTGTGAGTAAAGAAAAGGTTATTAATCACAAAAAGACGCCAGAGGGGTGCCACCACTGTACATTGGATGAAAACGAAAAAACTACAACCCCCTCCAAGATTAAATCTCCTATGAAGTGTAGCAAAATCAAAGAAAATTCACAAAGGTTTCCTTCCAACCAAAAATAGAAGGTATGTAACAAAAAGGCTTTGAGTCTATGAACAGGCAACTCAGCTTCCTCAAACGTCCTCCGATTATGTTTCCTTCCAGATGCACCACATAATACACAAAGGAGCAATCTTCCAAGCTTTCTTGACAAAACGATCTCCATACCCCCTTAGGCCAAGAATCATACAAAGAGACAACTGAGAGTGGCATAAGCCAATGAATTCCAAAGATAAAGAGCACCAAACTCCAAAGTTGACTCACAACATTGCAATGAATAAGGCGATGATCAGCCAATTCTTCTGCTTGACGCCACATAATACACCAGTTTGGAAGCATCTTACCTTGCTTCCCAAGCTATCAAATGGTAAGCATAGAGTCCAAAGATGCCAACTTTGTCCCCGTTGGGTAAGATTCAAGAGGAACAATATGGCTAGATCAAGAAGTGTACCACTTCATGACCTAGTAAAGTGAAGACCTCAATCTATCCATCCATCTTATAATTCGAGTTCATCCTTTTAATATCCATATTTGAGTCATTCCTCAGACCCTAATCCTCCATTTCTTACTCTCGATCATACTTTAGACCTCTATTATTTAATAGCAGTCATATTCATTAATATTGGGAGCTAGCCATCTCAAACAAATCGTCCAACATCAAATACAACACAGCCAACTTGAATAAGTCTTAGATTTTGCAGTTTTTGCACAAATCATCAAAACCTTGATAACCTGATGCGCAAAGGCCAAAGGGACACTATTGCCTTTTTTCTATGTTAAACCACCACTTAAAGCTGTGGACTGGGGGGGGGGTGTGGGCGGGGAAGAGTATGCTTGGTTAGCAGAGAGTGAATCAAAGGGAGACAGGGATGGAAAAAGTCATATGAGGAGAGGCCAAGGTTGGGCAAACTATACCATAACTCTGAACTTGGCCTCATCATCCCATATGTTCAGAGATATGTGAACGGACCAAAGCAAATTCCTTTCTTATGGGCTGCCGCCTCTGCTAATGTTTTCAGCCAGCAGCACTGCATCTGGAGTGATGAGACAGACGACAAAATTAGTGATCCAAGTCAGGGTGAAAAGCGAGCTGGTGCTCAAGGATGCAGGTCCAGGTTCAAGTTTTGTGCAGAATTCATTAAGCAACAAGATGGGCTGACAACCCAGAGCAAGATGGGCTGTTGTAAAGACCTAAATTTATATTTCTCTATAATTCTACTCTTATTTTATACATCATGGGTCATTTTCAAATAGTTTTCAACATTAGTAATTAATTGGATCATTTGGGAATTTGAGCTAGTTCTAGACTAATCTAGGCCAGACAATTATATGGGGATCAATTCTAACCTGATTGCAGGGATTGATTTAGCATGATTGAACGTACAATGTCATTGTGGACCTACACGCATTAGGTTGCCACATGTACTTAACTTGTTATTACTGGTCATTTTATAAGAGAGAGTGTACACTTGGATACATGGGATCAGATCTAGAGCTTAAATGGGGAAGTCAATTAGGTATTCCTCTCTTTTCCCATAACTAACTGTATGAGAAGATGACAGCGCTAGGATTTGAGAAGTCGTCTTGGAGTATATAATGAAAGAAGATCTTGGTCCATGGAGTGCCAACAAATGAAAGCAGATCTTGGTCCATGGAGTCCCAAGAAGGTAAGAACTCCAACCTGTCCGATGCTTTTGGCACTGAATTGAACAAAGAGGGTTTGAGTAAACAGGTGCAACAAAAGGTATAGCTCCTACAGAGAGCACTACCCCTGCTATGATCTCTCCCGTATAGGATCGTGTGGGAGGAAAGAGTTTCATGGTGTGGAAAATCTATAGATTAAGTCTAAGGACGCCTTGGAACAGGCTATGATAGGAATTGACAGCTTTAATAGGTTCTTGGGGAGTCATTTAAAGGACTTGAAGTTGAGGTCCTGAGGCCATTTAAGGCACCAGATTAACATGGAGGACCAAGAAAGAGAGGTTAGGAGAAAGAAGGGACCATCTCCAGTAGTGCGAGAAGCTTTCTAAATTATGGCACAAAACCCTCACTACATTTCATAAGTCAATCTTGCGATGACTGCTTGGCAGGTAGGAGTCCAGATGGATGTATCTCGAGGGAGCCGCATTTTTTTTTTTTTTGGACAAGCAAATATGTTTATTCAACCCAAAGAAAGAAGGTCACCAAAGTACACAAGATCCATACAAGAAAGACCCCCTAAGACCGGCCCCTAACATCAAGATCACCTATGAAATCTATCAAAGTCAAGGAAGACTCACAAGATGTATATCTAGGTAGCCTCTTTTTGGTGAGTGAAAACAACAAACATAGAGACACCCACAGGTGGGGTGGCATCATGTCCTGAATGAATTTTTCATAGCAACACCAACATGATTGCGTCAGTTCATGATCATAGAAGTCCAACTGTCACTAATTGCCACCCTCCCCAAGTATGAGAACTTTCTTTGTCTATGATCTCACAAAATGGCAAAACCCTCACTCCATTTCATAAGACAATCTTGGTACCTTCTGCAATAAGGAACATAGAATCTCACTCGACCTTAAGAAAACATCAATACCCATGCATTCATACAAGGTTCACCAGAAAAGGACAGTAACATGCCCGTCTGACTGCTACAACATTTATCAAGTTGCTTTCATTAAAATTTTATAATTTTATACAACACATATTGCTAACACAGCTAGGCAAGGAGGGGGAAAGTGATTTTCTCGGATATATTCACAAAATATATTAAGAAACAAATGCTTTTGTACAATTTGAATTCCAGCAGCTTCAACCCATTGTTTATCATGCATCTATGTCAGAATTAATAAAGTGGGAACCAAATAGGAGGTAAATCCACCAGTGTGGGAGCACAAATATACCCAAACAAAGTGCTTCTACAAGGTATAAAATGTACTAGAAAATGTCGTCATCAGAATGCCCAAGATGATTACACCAACTATGGAAGTAAACACCTATTTATAGAGAAATATCAAGCAATAATCATGAAATAGTCTAATGATTTATCGGATTAATTTATCCTAGTGGAACAATTGAAAAGGAATACTATAATGAAACTAGAACAAATTAGATAATAGGAGTTTCACAATAGGAACCTTTTCCACCAGAGTCAACTCAGGAGAGAGATTTTGGGCCACAACTCGCATAAGAATATCCTTTGAACTGCAATGCAGTTACAACAAACAACTATAAACCACTGCTGTAATATATAAAAACAAATGTAAAATGGCAACTCAACACATTTACCAAAAGAAGGATAAAAAATACAAAAAACAAAAAGACAAAAAGGAAAGAAGAAAAGAAGAAAAGGAAAACCCTGATGAGAAAAGAATACTACGTTAGTATCCCCTGAATCTTGTTCCCTGTGGCAACAACAACAGAGTTAACCCTCAACTCTCGCATCTTTTTGGCAGCAACATGGACAGGATCTGATGGTAATACTATAGCAACCCTGAAAACAACAGAATGTAGCAAGACTTGGTAACACAAAACCAACACTAGACCATGTAGATAGAAACCATATCCCCAACAAAGAATTGCCAGTAGGTGAGTTTGAAGAATACTTGGCATTTTCAGTAATAATAGTTGACAAAGAGGGCTTGAACATCCGGTCTCTAAGTGTTTCTATGAAAGCAGATGGAGCTGAAATCCAGATTGACAAAACAAACTGACGATTAGAATCCACCAAACGCATATATGGTGTCTAAACTTGATGGATAAGTATGATAGAGCAAAAGCATAGTACTCATCAATCAAGTAAAATTAGTGTGGCAAAGACAGCATGCAAAATCAATACCACAGATCTGACAGGCAAGAAACATGATATTATTGCATCTACAAGCATCCCACAACTAGTTCCCAGAGCCAAAGCAGACAAAGAAAAGATTTTCTCATTTCTTTCAGGTCTTCAGTCATTTCCTAACATGATGTTTATTCCTCTATTCATTATTGCCAGTATAGGATAAAACAAACCAGGTAACAGTATGAACCAGCTAGCTCATGCATACTGCAACATTTATAAGATTAGATCTTCCCTTCTCTTGAAACTAACAAATGTCCAGAACTACCTTTCAGGCTTTCCCATTCAAAATAGATCACCATTCCTTGGTGAACAGGATCATATCTCCTGGTCAAAAAAGTGGACATGGGCATAGCTCAAAAGCAATCATTTTGAAGCACTACAGATAAGAAATCTTAATAAGATTATATTATTACTTCCAAGAGTTTGCCTCAGATCAGCTAAAGTATTACCTTGCATCAGCCAAAATGAAATAGAGCAGAACATAGAAGTCAACACAATGTTCCTTCCTTGTAAGAAATTTCCCTAGGTAGCATCTGTTAAACCATGCTTCCCCAATTGCATAACTAAGTATATAGAAACAGAAATATTGTATAGCACACCCACCCTCAAAGTAAGACAACACAATTAGGAAACGCATGGGCTTAGATGGCATAGGCCCTTTCCCTCACCACTGGCTAGATACAAGGATAGCTAAATCGAGTTGAGACGGATGGACAGTCAGAGGCTGGAGCAGGACTAATAAGGAAAGCCCACCCCTAGACTAAGTGGATAGGTATAATGCACGGTCAACGTCATAATACCTACATCAGCATTTTAGACCAAATAACCTTCTCAAAAGTCAATAATCAAAAGCCTTTTCTGATCAGGAGGCTCCACCCGAGAAAACGAGGGAGTTCAACATCTCAAAAATTTTAATAAGATTGGAAACTGACGGCAACAAGTGTTTTGTATCCAGAAGCACAAACTCGGCATACATGCTTGCAAGGCTAAAGCTTACACACTGACAAGCTCATATCTACACCATGTAAAATAATTCGGATTAGAATTGTAAAAAATATATACATAATAAGAATGAAATCAGGAGAAAGCAATTGAAAAACATAAAACTAGCAACATTAGTCATAACAAAAGCTTCTCTTTTAGGCAAAAATACTTCACGAGTCTCACACACAACACGTTATAAGGCCCACAACTAAAGAAGCTGCACAATGAGATCCTCTGCAGAACTTCTATCCACAGCCCAAAACTTTTCCATAATAATCCTACTATAGTTACTGGTTACATTGGACATCCAAAGACGCCTATAACTACCCCCATATAATGTATTGATGAATAGACCCAAGTCTAACAAGAAACTCATAAATCACAGGCCCTCATCTTTCACATGCCAGCTATAACAAACACCAAGATCTAGGGATCACCAATAGAGCTCCCCGCCATGAAACACAAACCAAGATAGCAGCAAAAAAACACAAAAAGTACCAGCTGAAGTAGTACTTAGTACCCTTAGAACACTTAAAATAGGCCAAGTGAAAGTTCTCAATATGTATCAGCTGAGGAATCCAACTTAAACATGTTTATCGTACTCATCGTTCAGTGATTTGTGCATAAGATCATGTTCAGTTGGGATTAACAAGTAACTAAAAAATTCAGGTCTCAGGCCAATTAGTTTTCAAAATGGAATCTAATATTATGTAACCAGTTAAAGAATATTACATATCATAGATCATATCACCAATTCCATAGAAGATTATGAAAAAAGAAGAAATATTTCAAAATAACTACATACATACCAAAAGTGCATTAAGAAGCATGGACTCCACAAGACACGGTACGATAGGATACGGACATGCTAACACAACTACTTTTTTGGAAAAACCAATAACTATACATTTCATAGATTATAGATGAAAACAATAACAATTTCTGCATTTTTAATGTTACAAAAATATCTTATATTGTATTATATCAATATAGTGGGAACTCATTCTCCACATTCGATATGTTATAAAAGAGTAATTAACAAAAAATCCTCATATTTATTTTAAAAAGTTCTATTCCCAACCAAATTGAAAATTTCAAGCTTTCGAGTTCCTACATTTAAAAAGGCTAAAGGAGAGGAATTAATAGGCATTAATCCACATTATTTTGATTTAAACCATTGGCTCTCAACTAATTTCTTTCACACTTGCATTGCGTTTCATGTGTCTAAATAATGAACACATGTCCAGCCAAGTGTCCAAAGCATAGTTAGTAGTATGGGAAACGGCTATGTTGCATGGATTCAAGTACCGGGTGTCTGGTACAACTATGTGTCTAAGTGTCGAATTCATCTAATTTTCATGTCCAAGCACACGGAGATATGGCAAAATATAAATATTTTCTAATATAATTCTGTTATTTTATAGGATAAAATAGTATAAATAAGGTGCTATAAAACATTTCACGCATAACATGGGAGTGTTATGCATATTTATATGATAAACTTGAATTATTAAACTTCTTTTGAGTGAATATTCAACAATACATGTTGAACATTTAACTCATACCCTTATCCAAGTGTCCAATGTTCGACACAGATACTTCATATATTTTAGAAGAGTCAAGGTAATATAGGGACACAAAAGTGAGAAAAGATGCAAGAAATTGGGCCTAAACATATTATGGGAAACGGGAAATACTACATGATATAAACTTAAATAAGATATTCATAAGAACCTTTAAGATAGCAATGTAAACATTGGAATACTTTCAATTCAAATACTAATTCTACAAAATATTTATAGAAACTTGATAGGACAATAATAAATTATTGTTAAAAAAACAATATTTGAGAGCATGAAAAATACTAGAAATTATAAGAAGTGTGTTTCTACAAAATTTCCAAAACAATTTTTAAGAGTTTCTGATGAGTTTGTTTAAATTGATAAGAGTTTCTGAAACGTCTCAAAAAAGTTTCAAAGCGGAGTTTTTTTCTTGGTAACTATGGTTTAAAGTGTATCCTATTCTAAAAGGAGTAAAAAGATAATAGGATAGTTTGGACGCGTGTCTAACATGTGTCGAGATGTGGGGGATCAACGTATTCGAAACATGTTCGAAACATACACATCTTTTCAAAAGTGTTTGCACTTCTTAGAAAGCATAAAACAACAAAGGGTGCACCCTTGTACAAGCATCACCATTTTCTAATTTCATTTTCGGATTTCACCAAGACCACAGCCGGCAACTGATTCCGAAAACTATTTTTGCCAAAGAAGTGACCATCCTTCACATGTATCATCTATCTTAAATTAGAAGTCCAAAGAAGTGCCAGCTTACCAGAGAAATTGGTCCCCCACTGGCGCTCCACCCCTTCAACTGCAGCTGCAATGGCACTGCCCTGTTGTGCAGTCTTCTCCATCCTGGATATAGCATCATAGAGGCACTTTGTAATATCCAACAAGGCAATAACTTCACCATTTTCTACAACAGGGAGATGCCTAAATTTTCCTGTCAACCAAACAATGATGAAGTACGATCATTCAACGAATATCTCATTTGAAGATGGACTGGTTAGTATATATGTGAAAATGATAAATGAATAAAATGGATACTTATCAAAAAATAAAAGATAAATGGATTGAATTTTAAGTGCCTGAGATTAACAACATCATAAGTTGAAGTAATCCAGAAGTGTTATAATGATATGTCTGAAAAAGAAAGCAAAAATAGAGAAGAAAAGACACACAAAAGGGAACATGCATCCATCACAAAAAATCCAATTGCCAAATATAGATGTAGCAGAGAACGATATGATTCCACATTGTAAATGAACAAATTGCCACATGCTGCCTGAAGTGTCGGACAGACATTTATCCTTCAGGAATCCAAACTTTTCAAAAGCAATGAAAAGCATCAAACAATTAAAAAACAACCAGAACTAAGATCAAGCTTGAAGTATGCAATTAAGCTGTCATCATGTATGTGTGGAAATAATAGCCATCTCAATGCAATCCACGAGAAGAGCAAGAACAAGCAAATTCCAGGAATCAGCAAGGATTGGAAATTGGTCAATTTCCAAGCATCACCCATTTGGGACCTTAAATAATTGAGATTGGCTTTATAGAGTCCTATTTTAGGTTTATTTTTTGGTTAGTGTAGCTCTAATCAGTTTTTATATAATTTATTTATGTTTCATAGATCAGGAACATTTAATAATTTTAAAATTCTTGGATATTGGCAGGAGGTACAGTTCATGGATCATAACACGGATCAATTTAGGACGTTAGGTCTCGCAATATGTTTCTAAGTAGATTTTGGATGGGATTTTGATATCAAAGTCCTTAGTTTCCAAACATAGGAGTACATACCCTATTAGAGGTAAGAGTCCTTAGAAATCTATACAACGTCACATAATGCATCCAATTCACATAAAGACGAGTTCAAAGAATTCCCAAAACTTTTAAAGCTTATTTCAGACAATGTGATGCAACCCTATCCGAGGGGTGTTCTGATGCCTATCGACTCTAGATATTATGCCTAACATAATTTTTAATTCTTCTCTTCATTATTCTTAATTTCTGCAATTTTTAAGCCATATAAAGTCCATAAAGAGATCTGAATAATCTTTTCTTAAACCAGGAAACCCCGCTGAACAATCCTGATCAAGTTATTCATTGATCCAACAACTATTGCACGTGAAGGAAGCCCCAAATACCCCCCCCCCCCCCCCCCCCCCCCCCAAAAAAAAAAAAAAAAAAAAAAGGATTAAACAGCCCAAGTTTGGTCCTTTCTTGCCTCCATATAAAACCACTGAACAATGGCCCCCTTACAAACACTAAAAAAACCTGCTATGCGTTTACCAACCATTCAGCCACAAATACCAAAAATACTCCATCCTAGATTCAGTCCAAATTTCATCCTACAAGTACCATGTTGCCATTTAAAATTTTTGGGCTCTCACTCTTGCAGAAGAGTACTCTCCCTCATTCAACCAATGTCACATCTGTAACCAAAAAAAAAGGACCAATGCGTTTGGCTTTCAAGGTTTATGGTTGAGAAGAAAATGCGTTTGGGACAGTGCAAGCACTAAGTTTTATACCACAACCCAAAGAAAAATAAAAAGAGCTTCCCACATTCCTGAACAGAACAGAAAACTAAATCTAAGTTTTTGGGGTAGAGAGGGAGGTACCAGAGCCAAGATTTCAAAACCAAAGATTTGGATTTTCCAATGGTTAAAATGATTAAGTGCTAGTTGTGACAATTAATTATGCATGGTAGTATTAAAGAAGAAGAAGAAGAAGAAGAAGAAGAAGAAGAAGAAGAAGGAGAAGAAGAAGGAGAAGATAACCTCAGAATCCCACTAGAGCCATCTAAAAGTCCCACATAGAAGAGATTAATAAAGTCTAAGTATCTAAATATTGAATAATAGAATTTTATTTATCAAAAACTCATTGTATTCTCTCTAGAAGGCTCAACTATCAGAAGCACAAAGCTTTTCCAAATTGAGAACTCCTCACTGAGTCATCAACAAAGCATTTTGTAAACTAATTAACACTAAACTAATTCCAAATAAGAAAAGGACTTGACAAAATCCACAAGTCAGCAATTCACTTATCTGGACACTGAAGAAATACAGAAATACCAAAGATAGTCTATTGTGTAAAATACCAAAATACCCTCGTTGTGAAAAATCTGACTCTAACTCAAAACAAGTTAGAAGCAGTAGGGTGCAAGAAAACCCATCCAAACATAGGTTTCAGACAGGTGAAAGCCATTAGCAGGGCCCACATACTCTTATTCTCTTTTTCTTCCTTATCCCAGCATATGCTCTTATAAACTAATTCAGGTGGGGGTGGAGGATAAAATGCTTTGGAAGGGGTCCTTGAAAGGTGTTTTCTCGGTATCCTCCTTTTATCATCACCTTATCAAGAAAGGGGATGGGACCTTTCTGTGGTAGGGGATTTGGCACACAAAGGCCCCTCTAAAAGTGGCTTTCTTTGCTTGAACAACTACCAGAGATGCTATTTTGACCACTGGTAATCTAGGGAAGACATGGAAGCTAGTCACTGATTGGTGCTTGTATGTGTAACGGGGATGGGGAAAGTGTGAACCATCTCTTTTTCCATTGCCCAGTGGCTCAAGAAATTTGGTGTATGTTGTTCTTGGTTTTTGGTGTTGAGTGGGTGATGCCTCAATAGGTTAGGGTGCTCTTCGTTTGTTGGACTCAGGGATGCCCTAGGGATTGTGATAAAAGGGCTTGGGTGACTGCCCCTCTTAGTCTGATATGGTGCTTTTGTCCAGATAAAGAAACAAAATGTCTTTTGATGGAGTGAATTGTTCTGTTTAGAGACTGAGGGTATGGTCCTTGTCTCTTTCTTTTTGGGATGAAGGATGTGTGCCTTTCTCTTTATCCTCTTTTGTTATTTTTGGGATTTTGATTGTCCAAGTAGGTATGTGGGCGTGGCTCGAGTGTATAGTCCTTTGTATACGTCCTGTGTGCATAATGTATAGTCCTTTGTACATTTAGTGTGTACAAGGTTGGGTTGCGCCTGCTTTTGCGGCACCTTTTCTCTATAATACTGTTGTTACTTATTAGAAACAAAATAAACTGATTGTGGGAAGATATCCAACAAAACTAGCTCAAAATCTTGTCTTAATGCTAGAAAATAATTTGCAATGCAGTTAGTCAGCTACTTCACACATTACTGCCATCTCATAGTCCTATTGTTGAAGGACCTAGACATCAACCAAGGACCCTAATCCCTAAATCATTTGCTTGTCACAAGGGCCATCTTGAAACCAGAGAAAACCACATATGTTGCAACTGATTCTCAGCTTGGGATGGTCCATGCTACTCCACGCTCCCAGAGTGATGGGTCATTGGTCAATGGTGATTACATTAGCTTTTTTGGTGGTGCAGATCAGGTGTAATTCCAAAGATATCAAGGAAATAGTTGGAGTGGCAATGATTTCAATAAAGTAAAAACTTGTGATTGGAATTTAATTGAATTATCTAACTCCTATGTCACTGCTCAAGCAGAATGTTTCTTGATACTCTAAGACCAAACCCAAAATGCCTTTAACATTGGGGAGCAAATTTGATCTCCGTTACTCTCAATAACAGGTTTTAGGCCTCTAGCATCAAGCAAGCAAGCTCAAGAAAACCCAGTTGAGGGCTCTAGCTATCAAAAGAAATACATTGTTAAATTAAGTAGTATTTTAGAAGCCTCATACTTATCAAAAAATTAAAAAAAATTCCAGAAGCCTCATATGGAGTGCAGTCAAATGTCACATTAATTGATAATGTTAGCACAACATTGGTTTGCCATAGGAATTGTAAACAATTCCCAACTAGAAACAGAAATAATATAATAAGCAGCAACTTCATGAGAATAGGTTCAAAGGAGTCTGGTACAAAATTCCCAATGAGCCTGTTGTCTACTTTGCATGCTTTGCATCAAAGTGATCCTTGGTCTGGTTATGTAATGCTCATGGCCTTCTATTTTAACATAATAAAATCACAGCCCAGATACATCGTATGTAATATTCATGGCCTTCTACCTTAACATAATGAAATTACAGCCCAGATGTATAATATACATTTCTGTCCTGGAAACTTTTCTATCCCACAGTTAAGACAATGGATGCAATGAGAGATGCTCAGTTATAAATAAAATAAAATAAAAAAATGGCCCTAAATAAAACAAGGAACTGACATAAGATCCATCTAGTTAAACCCAAACAGCTGGGTTAATTAACATATTTTCTTCATTAAAATGAAATTGTTCACAGAAGGCTAGCGATCACAGAGGAAACCAAAAGGCCATCTTAAAGCCCTCTATGCACTATACTCGCACTTTTTGCATCACATATGCTTGGCCCAATTTCTTTATTTCCTCACTTTAATTCAACAAAATACTATATTTTGTACTACATGCACATGAATATGTGCATGTATGTGCCCAATCAATTACTATTTAATTCTCAGGCACTCAAGTGAACTTCTATTTCATATATATCATACTTTTTCTCTGAGTCGATTCAGAGTCATGTAAGATAATAAACTAAAAAAAGAAGGTCATAAATATATAAAACTAACCCTGGACCATCTTTTGAAGAGCCTCAATTGCCAATGAGTCCGAGGTGACAAAAATGGGGTTCCTTGTCATAACCTTTGAAATTATCGTCTGCTCTGGCCTCAACTCGTCTGCTATAACTCTAGTGGAAATGTCCTAAGCACAAACCACAGTACAACTTCAAACACGCCATAACTTAAAAAAAAAAAAACACGAAGCCTCAAACCAAATTAACTGCACGAAATCAATCGTTTTGTTCAAAACCTTGTCAGTGACTATCCCAGACAGCAAAGCGTTTGCATCAGTCAACAGAACGGCATCAACTCGGCGAGCAGCCATCCTCCGACAAGCATCGGAAACAGTCGTCCCCTCCGGAATAGTAAGGGCCTTCGACAGCCTCAGCTTCTTCACCGTCCTTTCGCCACCAACAGACCTAAAAGCCATTTGATAGAATACATATTTAACTTAATTCCTTTTTCTTTTTTTTTTTTTGGGTACATATACGTCCGTATCCGTGTATACAATTTCAAAATTCAAGTAAGTCAAAAAAGACTCACGATTGGTTAGGGGATGAGGGCTTCGAATGGGTTCCCCCATTGGTGGTTCCATTCTCCGATTGATTTAACGATTTCTTCACAGTCCATGGATTGCGCTTCTGAACCAAGCTGTTCCTCCTCGGAGCTCCGCTCATTTTCCTCAACTCACGATTGGGGTTTCTTAGGGGGAAGGACTCGAACTGTGGAAGTTCTCTAAAAACCAAAGAATTTAGAGGGAGATAGTAAGCCCTAGTTTTAGAGAGAAAGGTTAGGGATTCAGGTATGGTGCTGTTTCGCTTTACGCTAACCCTCCTCTCTCTGCTCTGACCGCGGAGCTGAGGCAGAGAGACAGAGAGAGAGAGAAAGAATGACAGGTATTTCAGATTTAATTCAGTTTAAAAGCAAAAGGATAAAAACAACTCCAACCCAACCCTCTAATTGAGAGAGTCAAAATATTATAAAATATTATACTTTTTATTTTATTTAATTATTTTTTAAAAATAATTTCAATTCTACTTTTTATATTAGCTAATTATTCTAACTAATTTTTTTTTTTTTGTTTCATCAAACAGAAAAATAAGGAATCAAAGCTAACTTTCATATTACAAGCACACTAGTTATTTACATTCAATTAGTCTAAAGGGGCAATCAAATAAAAAGCATACATCTGGAGGAGAAATTTTTAAATCAAGGAATTCAACATCGACTATGAATTTCCAAGCTAATGAAAGCTCAATTGCCCAAACAAAATCTTTGATATTCTTCAGCTATTTGTCTATAATTTCTGCATTTTACAATATTGATAAATGAAAAACTATCTTAAAGCAGACCACTCGAATGATAAAAGATGCAATTGGAGGGTTGTCTTTGGTTAAATTCGATATTTATGAGTATAGCAAAACAAAGGGTAAACAATTGAAAATCCAAAAAAAAAGAACCCAACTAACATATGATTCAAGAATCATATTTCAATATGTTCTGTTTTTCTCCTTTGTTTTCTCAACAACCAAACAAAACAGAGGGAAAATTCATAGGATTGATCATAAATTCAATTCCTGGAAAGTTCACTCACCAATTCCACTTGCCGATCTTGAAAGGATCGGATTTGCCGTAGGTGCAAGAAGCCAAGTTGTCGATCCACCATTGGGCGAGGTGTGACGTTGTCTCAATACAGTAAGTTGAGTCACTCATCCTAGCGAAGGCGAGTGCGGTGGTGATTTCATGGATGCAGTCGAAGATTCCCTCAAACAACGACTCTACAGGCTTCCCCAGGTTTGCTCCTCTTACTCTCCTCCTCCCTCATATACATATATCTATATATATAAACACAGATTTGGTAGAGAGAGACAGAGAGAGTTTGTGAAGGGAAGATCTGGTGAAGACAGGAGGGCGGAAAAATGGAAAGATCTGGTGAGGGGAGGGGAAAAAGATGGAGGGAGAGAAGGAGAGAGAGCTCCATACTTGTTGTTGAAGTTCTATGCCCTAGCTCTGGATCAATGGAGGGAAAGATGAAATAGTTGAATAGCGAGTGAGTTTTGGCTCGCTATATTTGGCGAGAGAAAAAGGAGAATGCTAAAATACTGAGTGAGATACCGAGCCGGTTGGAGCACAAAAATGAAGTATCACCAGGTAAAAGAGCTAACAAGAAGGTTTTAAAGAGTGGGTTGGAGTTGCTCTTAAGTTATTAACTACCACGAGTCTGTTGTTTCGTTTAAGCCGCAAACACTCAACGAGTGCTAAAGCCAATTCTCAATCCTGGTGTATGTTGTCTGCAAGTAGTCCAATCGGCTCTGGCCGAGCCCCCTCTAGATGGCGAGCCATGTAATCTCCCAAAACACCTCACGAGAGAATGACAGTGAATCGAAGAAAAGCGAAAATTCGAGGAAACCCATTCCATTTGGAGACAATCTCCTAGTGGCATTCCCGTGAAGTTCTCCAAGTGAACATCTCCGTGAACTTCTTCAAGCAGGCTTAACCCCATTAAGTTCTCCAAGCAGGCTTAACCCCGTGAAGTTCTCCAAGCAGGCATCTCCCGTGAAGTTCTCCAAGCGGGCTTAACCCTATGATCCTCCAAGGCTCCTCCTAGATCACCTTAACACCCACTCACCGAGGTTTGTTTTCCTTAAATCCCAGAAAGCTTCCAAGTAAACTCCTATCCATCTTATTGGGATTTACTTATGAATTGTGGTCTGGTGGCTAGGATCAAAGGGAACTATTTAGCCACTCGCCTTTTGAGCGCACAAGGATCTGTCCTATCAACCAGTTGTGAGAGAGAGAGAGAGAGACTACTTCCCATATTGCACTCAGGGCCCGTTCGGCACAACTTTTTTATCAAACTTTTTTTAAGCTTACAAGCAAAAAAAACCAAGTTTTTCTAGCTTTTTTTTGCTTTTCTAGCTTTACTTTAGCTAAAGATAAGCAAAAAAGTTAAATTTTTCTAGCTTTTTTGCTTATAAGCTTAAAAAAAGCTAGCCGAAAAGCTAGTACCAAACGGGTCCTCAAGTGCAAGATCAATTATGAGCAATTAGGGTCACTCACCGTTAATATGGCCTGCACATCATTAAACACAGTGCCGCATGGCAGCCCTTAGCTGGAGGAGCAGTCCACGTCCCCATCTAATCGGACCGACTAGAGTTGACACAGCCACTCAAGGTCATGATAACTCTGGTACTAGCCCATTTGGGGATCGCCACGTGGCAGACTCATCATTTTCTAACTCTCATAATATATGTACATATAAAAAGTGTCTGATAGTTCCAGTTCACTCTCTCTCAATTTCTTCTTAACTTGGTTATTTTCTCTCATTTGAGATTTTCGGCTATTAATGCCTAAGCTCCGAGCTGATCACGCAGTCTCTCTCTCTCTTGGTTCCCCTAGATCCTCTCCTCGCCCGTCTCCAAAAGACCCGAGTCACATCTACGACTGCTAGGATTCCCAGATCGGATCACGTCCTCCATCTAGCCTCAACCTTGACTTATGCCCTTGCTTCCTTAATTCAATCCCTCTTGTATCCAAAAAAAGTACCTCATTCCTAAGTTTACTTGATTTGATGGAATGGGAGGTAATGCCAATGAACACATTTGTTTTGTTGATTCCTTGGGCATTTATGGCATTGAACTCAACTTACATTAAAAAGAATTCCCCAAATCCTTATCTGCACAAACATACACTTGGTACACTAATCTCCCAGCTGGTTGCATCACTTCTTGGGAGGGCATGGTTTCTAAGTTCATTTCTAAGTTCTTTTATATGAAGGAGCACCTCACCAGCCTCCAGCTGATCAAAGAAAGTCAGATTGATGAGAAGACCTACTATTTATATTAAGCGCTTCAGAGAAAAGGTGGTTGACTTGTAGGATCCTGTCACGAGAAGTATTTGGTCAACATCTGTATTGAAGGCATGATGCCTCATTACAAGATTCACATGGTAAATCTTTCGCTCCTTGATTTCTAAAGCCTGAGAGCCCGAAACATCAGTGAGATAGTAAAGGAACTAGTCCGGCCAACTGGGTTTGTCCCCTATTATGCCTTAAACTCTTGGCGCAATGGCCGCATAGGCCAACAATCTATGCTGCAGAACCTCCCAACCGGAATAGCACCATTTGCAAATGACCTCCCCTACCATTTCCAGTCTCGATAAAGATAGTCGCTGCTCTTTTAAAAACCTGGGTTGCCGATGGTTATAAGCACCCTATTTTTGCCCACTTGGCGATCTCCGGCTAGACTAGGCTCACTTTTGAACATCGAATGCACATTTAAACTCACACCTACCCTCCAAATTCTGATCCAGTCCACCAATCACTTCCTGGGCTCGTTAGGCCCTTTTGAAGCTAAATGACCATTTTGCCCCTAGGCAACCAATTGCTTCTAGGAACCACACCAGTTTTGGGTATCAAACTGGTTGCCTTTCAAGGATGCTTCTAATAATATCCCCCACCTTCTAACACCTTTTCGGACCATTTCGAGTTTATTTCGGTAAGGCTGGTGTAAAATGACCATTTTACCTCTGGTGGGCCGGTCGTCTTTTCCAATCACACCGGCTTTGGCTATCAAACTGATAATTTCTTGGAACACTCTCAATAGCGTTTTCAACCCTCTAGCCTTCTCGCGGGTCACTCTAGATCCATTCCAATGTTTTTTCTGTTCAAATGACAATTTTACCCCTAGCGGGCCAGTCAACCTTTCCAACTATTCTAGCATTATTTCTCAAGCTAGTTACCTCTAGAATACTCGCTCGAGGGTTCCTATCCATTCCTAGCCGAGTTTGGTTACTCGGAACCTTTCAGATCATTCCTGGACTTTCTAGAGTCACTCTTAGTGGAGCCAAGCTAAAAATTGCATGGTAGTCACTAGGACAGGAGCCTAAATCTTTTGTCTTGTGTTCCAGGAGTCAAAGATCTGTTTCTTGCCGACTTAAAAAATTTCCTAAAAGGCAAGCGCTAAGTCAAATTTTGGCCTGACACCACTACAATAGGCTCTAGAGCCAACTTTGGCTACCTATAAATACAAAGCACCCCTGCGTATTTGGGGTCCACAAATTTAGTCCAGAAACTCTATCTCTTCGAAAACAGAGCTCGAAGTCTCTTCAAACCCTAATTCTCTCAAGCCTCTTCAAGCCCTAACCTCCATACACTCAAACCCTAACCTTTATACACCTTATACACTCAAACATAAGCCTCAAAACATCCATTAAAGATCAAGCGCTGCATCTTCAAGGCTTTCAAAGTTCAAGTTAAGTGAAGTAGACCAAGTAATCAAAGCAAGAAGACTACGAGGTTGGTTTTCTATTTACTTTTATGTAATCCCCCTTGTCTTTTCTCTCTTTTAACCCACTTGGGTTTTCTTATATTTTAATTCCCATCTTCTACCTCCTCTTCTTGTATGCTTGAAACAAGGGACTCCCCGATTCATTCCTAGGAATGACTGTTGAAGGTCACCGTCCTAGAGGCTTTTTTCCAGTTCAATCTTTGATGGTGTGAGTTTGGCCCCCTTGATTATATGGTGAAGCCTAGCTTTTATGTTCACGACTCTATTGCATTATGGTTATCATGTTCATGCATTGCATTCAAAGTTGTTTTCAAACCTACATCAAGGCTGTTTTTAAAACTTGCATTCAAAAACTTCTTTCAAACTTGTTTTCAAAATCACACTCCTAGGATGATTCTAGCCATTCCATGATTCAGATTATTTTAGGAAAGAGTTATATTCAATGTGATCATTATGGTCTATATTTCAAATCCTAGTTGTTTTCAAAATCACAACCTTAGAATGGTTCTAATTTTTTCTTGGTTAGAATTGTTTTAGGAAAGTGAGATATTCAATAAACTTGCAAAAGTCCATATTTAAATCTCTTTCCAAACAATTTTGCAAATCTACTTCTTAAAAACTCTTTTCAAAGATCTACTTTCCGAAAAACTCTTTGTTTTGAAGTACAAGTCAATCCCTAGAATCCATGATTAGGAAACCCTAATTCCTTTCTTAAAATCATGACTTCCTATTTTGCCTCAAATCATAGATTTTTAAATCCAAGATTTTCAAAACTCAACCTTTCCAATTCCATGTCAAATCCAATATTCCAATTTTGAAAATAAAATAAAATCATCTATTTTTGAAAATAAAATCCAATCTTCTACTTTTTCCAACAAATCAATGGTTTTCAAAGTTATCCTAAAATTCCTCAAAATCATTTCAAATATTTTCTAAAATATTCCTACACTTTTCTAAATTTTAAACTCTATTAATTCCATCACTTTCTCAATTTTTTCCATTTCTCCTATGTTTCTAAATATTTTTCTATATTTAAAAAAATCAAAAATTTAAAAAGTTTTCAAAAAATCATGAAACTTCACACGGTTGTAAAACACATTTTTCTAAGGCACACGGTATAAAAATCTAGCCGAAATACCCAATACCCAAAGTTGTAGGGATAAACTCCCAATTTTTGCAGAAACCCTCTTTACATAATCATAAAAAAATCACTCACATTCAATCCAACAAGCACTAAAATGTAAAAATAACTTCACCACAATGTTCAAAACATATCAAAACATCAATTACCACTACTCACATGGCTCAAACGGAATTCTACACATCAAAATTCCCATAAAATTAAAAACTCACCTCATGGAAGTCTTCGGCGGAATTTTCTCTTTCGGCGACTTTTCCGGCGACAGTGTCTACTTTCGGCAATCCCCCGTGCTCCTGAAAAAGTGTTCTTTCAATGTTTAGGTCGGTTTTCTTGCAATGCCTCTCGATTTTGTGAAAATCCTTTAAATCTCACAAGTGTTCGAACCAAAGAATGTTACTGGTTTTGATCTCAAGCTTGGCGCCACTAGCAGTGGCACCAAGCCAATTCCTCCAAAGGCGCCACTGCTAGTGGCGACAGTTCCAAATTCTGGGCAGTTTTCTCTTTTTTCCCGCCAAAACTCGATTTCAAAGGCCTTTTGGGCCCAATATTTATTTTCAAATCTCCGTTTTATGAAAATTTCCAAAGTCCATCCCTCTGACCGCCTCACGGTTAACATGGGACTCTTACTCTATCGCTTTCTATCTTCGGCATGCAAAGACAGAAAAAGAGGGGCAGCTGCACCCCATTTTTGCCCGCTCAGCAGTCTCCAGTCCATCCAGACTTGTATTCAAGTTAATATGGACGTATTCCAATCTAAATTAACTTTCCAAGTCTAATCCCGTCAACCGATTGCTTTGCGGGCCCTTTTAGGTCCAAATAGAGGTAAAATGACCAAAATACCCTTGGGGGCATTGTTCGGTCAAATTTCAATAGGCACGTTTGTCTGAAGACAGTAAGTCCCATTTTCAATTCCAATTCCAATTCCAATTCCAATTCCAATTAAATCAGCACACTTTTTGAGAAAGTGGATTCCTCGAGGTGGTAAGACCATCCAATCCGGCACGTTTCTGAAAGAAACTCTTCGGAACGGTAAGTCCTATCAAACCTGTCGACCGGGACGAGATCCCAAGTCCCCTAGATCATAGAACAGTCCACCTTTGGCGCCTGCTAGCCTGCCAATGAAGAAATGTCCGTTTTGACACGCTTTTTGAGAAAGTTAATTTCTCAGGCGCTAAGTCCACCTAGCAGCTTCCAGAGATTAGGCAATCTCTGGAATGATCGAGACCCGTTAGAGTAACGGAAATACTCCTAAACATTGTAAACGTTAGAATGACGGAAACACTTACAAACAGGTCGATATAGGGAATTGCCAACAAACCCCTATATCACGAGACCGCCGTCAAAGTGACATAAACACTCAAAACCCAGGTCAACACCAGTGCCTACTAGCCTACTTTGGTAAAAAATGACCAAACTGCCCCTAGGGCCATTTTCAGCATGTTTTTCGATAATGTACCTAAGTCCTCAGAACGGTAAGTCCACCCTTCCAAGATTGTCTTAAAGACAATCTGGCATGATTAGGTGCCTTCTAGTCAGTTCGGGCCAATTTCGAGACATTCCGATCAAGATGACCACTTTGCCCCTAGGCATCCAAACGGCCCAGGAACCACACTGGGTATCAAACCAGTAACCTCCCGAGAATGCTTCTTATATTATTCCCAACCTTCCATTATCTTTTCGGATCATTCTGAGTCAGTTCCGGCAAATCTGGTACAAAATGACCGTTTTGCCCCTAGTGGGCCGGTCGCCTTTTCCGACCACACCAGCTTTGGGTAACAAACCAGTAACCTCCTGGGACATTCTAAGTAATGTTTCCAAACCTCGGGTCTTCTTCCGGGACATTCCGACTCCATCCTGATAGTTTTTTGATCCAGTTGACCGTTTTGCCCCTAATGGCCCGGTCAACCCTTGCAACACATCTTGTCATCAATTTTCTAGTCTACTACCTCTCGGGCACTGTTCTAAGTGTTCTTGTCCCTTTTCGGCCCTCCAGGCCATTCTCGGCCCTCTAAATCATTCCCGGACCTTCTAGAGTCACTCTTAAGGCTAAAAATTGCGTGGTAGTCACTAGTACAAATACTCAAATCTTCTGAAGATATGTTACTTGCCGACCTTAAAACTTTCCTAAGTGGCTGGCGCCACTACAGAAGGTTTTTTTGCCTGGCGCACTACAACAGGCGCCAACTCATTCCACTCTCTATAAATACAGAGTCTCCTCCAGCGTGAAAGGGGTCTGCAAACTCAGTCTATAAACTCTCCTTTTCGATATACAGAGCTCGTAACCTCCCTAAACCCTCGTCTTCTTTAGGTTTTCCAAACCCTAGCCTTCATACACAAACCCTAACTCACATATACTCCTATACACTCATACACTAGCCTCTAAAGCCTCCATTGAAGACTTGAAGTGCTGCAACTCTAAAGTTTCCGAAGATCCAAGCAAGCTCTTGAAGATCAAGGTGAAGACCGAAGCAAAGCAAGAAGAAGAAAGCAAGCAAAACAATGCAAGACACAAGGTAGGCTCCCTATTTATGTTTACGCAACTTCCCCTCTCTCTTCTCTCTCCTAACCCACTTGGGTTTTCTTCTATTTTAATCCCCCATCTTCTTTCCCCCCTTTTTTGCATGCTTGAAACAAGGGACTTCCCGGTTTATGTGTAGGATTAGGCTATTGAAGGTCACCGTGTCGGGAGCTTTCTTTTAGTCTAACCGGAGACTATGTGGGTTCGGTCCCCTTGATTATGTGGTGAAACCTTAACCTTGTATGTTCACGACCCCAACTTGCATTGTGCATATCATGATCTTGCATTCCTCCAAAATTCGTTTTCAAACTTGTTTTCAAAACTTGCATCAAAACTATTTTCAAACTTGCGTTAAATCTTTTTCTTCAAAAATTGTTTTCAAAATCACAATCTTAAGGTGATTCTAGCCTTTTCATGGTTAAGGTTGCTTTAGGAAAGTGTTACATTTAAAGTGACCAATATGGTCCATATTTTCAAATCATTGTTGTTTTCAAAACCACTATCTTAGAGTGGTTCTAACCTTCTTATGGTTAGAATCGCTTTAGGAAAGCAAGATATTTTATATACTTCCTAAAAACTCTCTTTTCAAATCTCTCTTTCTAAAAGAATCTCTTTCCAATACATTTTCTAAAAATTCTCTAAAGTCTCCTTTCCAAAATTTCCTTCCCAAATTATTTTCAAAAACTCCCTTCAAAGATCTATTTTCCAAAACTCTTTTCAAAACTCTTATTGTCAAATAGCTCTCTTTAGCATTCACTTTCTAACAACATTGTCACACCCTAAAACTCGGCCTATACGGATTTAGAGTGCTTGATCGACCAGTAGCAAGGCTACCCAAGACTGCATTACATAAACTGGTTAATCACCTGTGCATAATCATTTAGAATGATGCATAATTGCGGAAAATAGAACTTTTGATAACTTGAAAATACAATCCATGTCATACATGGTAGAGCTGTGCCTAATCCAAAACATAACATATATAAGGACCAAATTAAGGTTCACCAAAGTTATAGCATTATATCATTACAAAACAATAGGTCCAGCCCTCAAACATTACAAAACATAGGCCCGTGGGCCGTAACTCAAAATTTACATATGGCGTCGCTTTAGGGCCTCTCAAATTGGTTTCTTGAAAATCATTTGAGAAAATGTAAGCTAATGCGTAGTGAATAACAATGATGCATGAGCATGAAAATACTATGAACCACCAATTATGTCTAATGTATAAAACAATAGATAAAACATTTATGCATATAAAGCATGAACTTAAAATGTGTAATCATAGGTTTGAAATCATAGATAGCATAAACATCATATGGAAGCACTTTATTGTTCCAAACATGGTATCATAAAAGAGAGATGCGACATATCTTTGCTCGTGATAAAGCTTAGCACAACTTGTCATAAACATTTAAACATATCACCGTTCTCATTCTAAAACATAAGGGTGCTACAACCCGACATCAGAGCTATGCTCCACATCAGTAACCTTAAAGGTCACAAATAGGGCTCTTTAGGCCGTGGGACATCTCCTGAACATGGCGATAGTTTATTTCACATCCCCTATCATAGGACCATCGTTGCTAGTTTAAGGTTTTGCCACGAAAGACCTTGAGTTGGCACCATACATTGGAAAAAGTCTTTCATCTATTTCTTGTAAGCATTTTAGTCCATGAGTTTCAATTCATAACATAATATAACTTGCATGTCTTTAAAAGTATGACATCTATAATGGAATATAACATTGATGTATTGAAAACATATGTAAAACATTGTATGATATGGTTTGAATTTAAAACAATTGGAAAGTAGTAGAATTTGCTCATGGCATATCGTTACTCACCTCTCTTCAATAGAACGGGTGCTAAACAAGGTGTTCTTACATAAAATGCACATAGAAGTATAGAAACATCAATAGAAGACTCTAAGGCAAAGTAATGACACGTAAATCGAGACTAAACACGTCCCTCAACCCCGACTCAACAATACCTCATTCTCACAACGGGAGAACAAGGTTCAACTATAGGACAAAACCGCGATATAAAATAAGAACTTGAAGTTGAGGTTTGAACATGAAAATCGGAATGTCGACTCTTTCATCTAGTCCTAATCACCTCTCAACAATGAGTTCACACCCCAAGGCTAGTTCCATTTGAAAATAGGCTTAATGGCCTTTAATTTGATAGGTCATAGACCAAAAACTCATTTTGGGTGAAGAAGTTATGCCTTATGGAACGTGGACTAAAATTTTGGAAAACAATGTTGTTGGCATGGATTTTGGATCAACTTCAAAACCCCATTTCTCTCAAAATATAAAGCATTGGAAAGCAAAATTTATATGGGTACAAAGGTCTATGAGTCTAATTTCTAGGGTACAAAGGTCTATGAGTCTAATTTCTAACGTTTAAAACGGTACATCAATCCGAGTTTTCTAGAGAAAGTTATGCTCGTTTTACTAAATAGTGTCAGAGTTGACAGATCGTTCGAACGCCCAACCGGGGAGTTTGAACGCCTAGGCAACATGAACTGGGAGTTCGAACGCCCAAATGAGAGTTTGAACTCCAAGAAGAAAATTAGAAAAACCCCTTCTCTGAGGGTTCGAACTCCCCTCGGGAGAGTTCGAACGCTCAGGCTTATTTCCTTCTGTTCGAACTCGATATCGGGAGTTCGAACGCCCTGATCTGGGTAGACCCCGAAATTCAGCCAAAACGCAACTAAAACTCCTCCAAACACAACCAAACCTTCCCAAACTCTTAGGGCTCAAAGATTAGCCTACAAGGATGATAATAACTCAAAATGGGAGAGAAAGAACAATCAAAACAAAGGGATCTAAAGAAGAAATCAAAAACCCTATCATTTCACATATTTGGGGGTTTCAACCTCCAACTCTCTAATCCTCCAATATTGAGCTTCAAGCTCTCAAATTTAAAGTAACTGGGACTCAAGGAGTCTCCCAAGACAAACCCAACTCAAATATATGCATACATACAAAGACCCAACAAAATCACACAAGATAGATACATGTGTATATGTAATTGTAGAGAGAGAAATGAAACCTTACCTTCTTCAAGCTTGGTGAAGTCTTCAATGGCTTCAATTCTCTTCCTTCAAGCCTTTCTTCCCTCAATCTTCCCTTCCTTCTTCCCTTTCTCTCTTTCTCCCTCTCTCAACTGATTTTGGTGTGTGTGTGTTTTGTGTGTTAGCAGAAGACACACATGAGAAATAATCCCATGTGTCTCACATCTTCAACACAACCTACAACACAATTTCTCATTAGTCATTTTTGACCCAAAAGAAGAAATAATTAACATTAAATATTACATCAACAAGAAATTCTCATTAATATAATTAAATAGAGATTTGGGATATCACAAACATTCCCTAAATCTCTTTCCTACCAACTCTTTCCAAAAATCCCTTTCCAAACAATTCTCTTTCCAAAAATTCCTTTTTAAGATCTCCTTCCAAAACCTCTCTTTCCAAAAAACTCTCTCAAAGTTTTACTTTCCAAAATCCCTTTCGAAAAACTCTCTTTTCAAGTTTACTTTCTTAAAACTCCTCTCTAGCATTTCCTTCCAAAAATCTCTCTTTCTAAAAACTCACTTTCCAAAAATCTCTTTTCTTAAAGTCCAAATTAAACCCTAAAGCCAGCGATTTGGAAACCCCAATTTCCTTTCTTAACACATGATTTCCATTCTTACCTCGCACTTTAGGTTTCCAAATTTCATTTTCTACATCAAAACCATATATTTCCAAAACTTATTTTTTACCCCAAAATCTAGGATTTCCAAAACTTCATTTTTCCAATTCCATGTCAAATCCAATCTTTCCTTTAGGAAACCAAATCCAATCTCTCATTTAGGAAACTAGATCCAATCCTCCATTTTTTGGAAACAAAATCAAAACATTTCATTTTAGAAACGAAATCCAATCTTTTGCCTTAGGAAATAGGAATTCCAATCTTTCCTAGTCCACACCTTTCTTAATTCCAATTCTTCCTAATCTAAACCTTTCCTAATCAACTATTTCCTAATCTCATACTTTCTTAAACCTTAAGTTTCCAAAACTTAAACTTTCAAATCTTTCCTTAAACTTTAAGCTTCTTAATCTTCCTAATTCAAACCTTTTCTAATTCCACACCTTTCCGAATTTCAATTCTTTCTTAAAATCAAACCTTTCCTAACTTCAAGTATTTCTAAAACTCAAATTTTGAATCTTTCTAAAATTCTAAATTTTCTAAAAACCAAATCTTTCTTATTTCAAACTTTTCCTATTCCAAATTTTTCCTATTTCAAACTTTTTCTATTTCAAAACTTTCCTAAATAAAAAATTTCCTGATTCGAAATCTTTCCTAAAATGAAACTTTCCTGAATCGAAACTTTCCTAAAACGAAACTTTCCTAAAATGAAACTTTCCTAGTTTGAGCCTTTCCTAAATCCAATCTTTTCCCTAATCTTCCAAGTCCAATATTTAAGTCAAATCTTTTCTCAAAACTTTTCCAAGTCAAGTCAAATCTCTTTCGAGTTTCAAGTCTTTCCTAAATCCTATCTTTCTTAAATCTAAGTTTCCTAAATTTCTATTTTTTCAAATCAAAGTCCAATCTTTTCAATTCCAAATTCTAAATTCCAAATTCCAATATTCTATTCTAAGTTTCAATCAAACCGTTTTTCAAATCAAATCTTTTTCAAATCAAACCTTCTATTTTCTATTAGACTTTTGTACGAACTACGACTGACCTGATTCCTCAAAAGGGATATGTAGGCAACTCTCATAGGTGCGGTCATAACTCTTTTCAAATCTCTAATTCCACAACTTTTTTTCAACTTCCAATTCTAAATTTCTATTTCCAAATCTCTATTTCGAATCTCCAAAACTTTCTTTCAAAATCAAATCTATCTTTTTGAATCTCTTTTCAAATCAAATCAAGTTCTTTTCAAATCTATTTCCAAATCTATTTTCAAACTCTCTTATCTTGCAATTGCATATCATGCATCATTTTTTAAACATTCTTTTTCTAAGGTGGATAGTTTTGGACATTTAGTAATCGATGACTTTAATGGTTGAATCTAGGGTGGATAGACATGTAGGTACCGCAAGGGCGGGGTAGGGTGATGGCTTAGTGCATTTTCCCTACGCGTAACCATCCTATGAACTTAGAATCATTGTTTTCAAAGACCAAAAATGGAGTTATTTTAAAAAAGGACTTAAATATTTTCTAAAGGTTGCCAAACAAACTGTTTTCCTAAAAACCCTCTCTTGAGGAGGTATTTTCAAAACCCCTATGTGTAGTCTTTGGATTGTGCTTAGTTTTTAGGTAACCTAACTCACCTTAATCAAGTTAGGTGGTGACTCTGAATTGTTTTTTAAAAGCCCTTTATTCAAATCAATTTTCAATTCAAACCTAGTCGCACTTATTCTTCTAGGAAGGTGAGTTCTAACGAGAGAGTACAATATTTTTTCTATTTGTGTGTGTATTTCTTGAGTGCAAAAAATCTGGGCCTAACATTATGCACCAATTAAGCAACATTGCTTGGCTTTTGTTTTTGCCACCAAAAAGCTATGCCATTATCTCCTGGCTTTCTCTCTACATTTGATCACCAAGTGCGATCCTATTCGTTTCTTGCTTTCCAGCCCAACCCTTATTGGGCGTCCTGCCCACTGGCTCCTTTCCTTAGCGAAATATGACATCGTATGCAAAGTACTCAAAGCAGTCAAGAGTCAAGCCCTTGCAAATCTCTTGGCTCACTTCCTCAGTGGTGCTTTTGAATTGCCTTTATAAGAATTGCCTAGGGATGACTTCCAAGTAGCTGCCATCACCACCAAAGAATAATGGATTTTACCTTTTGATAGTTCCTCAATAGCGACGACAGAGGAGCTAGAATCATCGTCATCCCCCCCTGATGGCTTAAAACTCAACTTGTCCTACAAGTTGGAGTTCAAATGTTCTAACAACGAGACTGAGTACGAGGCCCTAATCTTAGGGCTCATTGTTAACTTCAATCTCTCTGTCTCCACTTTATGCATCAAAGGCGATTCTAAGCTCATGGTTAAGCAAACCAATGGTGACTACACCATCAAGGACCAACCTTAGCCTCCTATTGCACTATCATTTAACATCTCATGGACAAATTTGATTATGTTTGGATCGAGCATACTCTATGTTCCCATAATCACCATCCAGATGCCCTAGCCATGCTCACTTCGAAGGTTGAAGTAGGGGACGAGCCCACCAAAATTGAAGTTCTTAAATGATCTTTTCCATGCTCAATCATCAAAATTCTACATGAGGAACCCCCAGACAACTGGCAAGCCCCGATTTGGGCAGAGTTGATTGACCGAAAATGAGATCTCCCTATAAATAACCTTAAGCTCTTCACCATCTATTAGGGAGTCCTTTATTATTATAGCCTAGGCGGTCTCCTTGCTCGTTGCGCTGACACAACAAATTGCGACTTTATCAGGTCCATGACCGAACCTGTGGTATAGCTGATGTCAATCTATATTGGAGGATCCAACGATAGGGTTATTACTAGCCTTCTATGGTTCAAGAGGCTAACTCCCTTTAGAATAAATGCTTATCCTGCCTAACCTTCCCCTCTAAAGCATAATGCAACTTTATTGAGGCCCCCTTCGACTGGAGGTAAACTTATATTGGTTATCTAGTCGAAGGATCCCTTCTCGTACACCAAGCTAATGTTACCCTTATTAAGAAATGAGCCAACCATTTCTTCTTTAATCGAGGCTAACTTTTTAGGCAAGGTTTCACCGGCAACCCCCTCTAATGCCTATCGGGATCAAATATCAATGCAGTGTTTCAACAGGCTCGTGCTAGTGAACATCAGGGCGACTACAAGCTTTACTAGCATCTTCTATAACTGGGATATTATTAGCCCATCATGGAAGTTGCGGCCATGACCCACGCCAAACATTGTCAAGCCTGCCAACTCCAGGACAATCTCATTCACTCACCATCAGTGGATCTCCGCACCTTGAGAATACCCTTGCCATTTCACACTTAGGCAATGGATTTGGTGCGCTTGGTAAATCCTCCTTCCGACAATAACATTTGGATCATCACAGCCACAGAGCTTTACACCAAATGGGTTGAAGCCATCCCACTAAAATGCTCCACGAGCTTAATGATCACCCATTTCATCAAGGAGTATATCATTTGCTGTTTCGGTTTATCGAAGGTGATTCTATCAGAAAATGGCACCCCCTTTGTGAATCGTCATATAGGTCAGTTGCTTACCTCTTACGACATTCTCCATCATAAATATACTCCTTATTACCCCAAGGGTAATGGCCAAGTAGAGGCTACTAATAAGACTCTCATAAGATCCTCAACTATACCCTTGAAGATCACCAGGCTAAATGGGCTGAAGCTTTGCCCATAGCCCTTTAGGCATATCGCATTTTAAGTTATTGGTCTACACAGATGACTCTCTTCTTCCTTGTCTATGGAGCTGAAGCAGTCCTTCTAGTAGAAATCACCATTTCGTCTGCACAAATCACCATGGCTAGTGGAGTCCTTTCAGATGAACGCCCTTACCAACTTGAGTCCTTGGATGAAAAGAAAGATCGGGCCTAAACCAACCTGAACGCTTATAAAAAATGTTTGGCTCGTGTTTATGATGGCCTTGTGCGCCTAAGACAATTTGAAAAAAGGGATCTTGTGCTACGCATTGCCACCCACAATTCGAGGTCAAAGAAACTAGTTCTAGTGGCTACTACAGAGTCACTAGGCTAGGCTCCAATGCCCCGCCCTTCCCTATTAACGCAAAATGGCTTAAGGCTTACTATCCTTAAGGTCCCCCCTGTGGCAAGCTGACCACTCCTTTGTATGATTATACTCTCAAAAGTACAATTGGAGTCCCTAATTGCAAGCTAATGTTAGTTATTATTATGTGTTATCTATCATTTTTATATAAATTTATTATTTTTCATGTTTTACACGCCTTAAGCGGATTTAAAGATAAAACCAAGCAAAATGAAGTTAGGTGATGTATATCATCTACATAAGTGGGTGTGTATATTATATATATATCTATTATATTTAGGAACAAAACTTTAGCAATGATAAATGTAGCAAGAGACAAAGAAATAGGCTTAAAGATGGTTCCAATGGAATTATGTCAACAAAGAAATCTATGGCTCAAAAATTCAAAGATGACCTTGCTTTATTTTTTAAAGTACACAACAACTCAAAATTCTAAGAATTCACATATTCACTTAGCTAAGCAATTAAAACAATCAAGTCAAATGCAAGTATAATGGAGCTATTGAATGAGTGATGTGAAAGAATTTCATCAAAAGTAAATATAAACACTCCGAAAGGCGTTATTAGCTCTAGAGCTCACTTATTGAATAATCTCCACTTTTGTAAAGATGAAACTGTATAATATGTAAAAATACTAAACTTATTATGATATGATAATAAGTGATGTAAAATAGCCTCTTTCTATGTTTTAAGATAAAATCTTGCAATTGTATTAAAAAGAAAGGATAAAACAAAAATTGTGTTAAAGTGAATAAAAATATGTTTCAACAAATCCCCAAAGTTTACATTTGCAGTTCACATAAAATTGTATAAAATTATAAAAGATACACAAACCTCTTTTGTAAATCTCAAGTGTAGTAAGAGATTCAAATTGTACACTCCTTGGCCTTGCGCATGTATTTTTTTTGAAAGAAAAATACAAAATATTGACAAAATAAATGTTAGTCATATTTACAAATAAAGATAAACACACAAATAAAACACTCAAACCTAGGAAGAATAATTCTGACAAAGTCGAGCTAGACTTTTGACATCAAAATCACGATAGTCTATAGTTCTGGTGAAACCCAGGTTTCTCAATGCCTCAACATTTACTCTACCCTTAATAATGTCTAAATAAACCATCTGATTCATTGATATTAGTTGCTGGCTCCCTTTGATGTCTGCTAGTAACAAAAATTCACAAAATAAAATAAACACACAAAATAAAACAAATAATAAAAACCAACAAAAAGAAGGGTGGGTACCCCCAACTCAAGACAAACTAACAATCTAATTGTTGGAACGAATTAGGTACAAAAGGACTAATATCATATAAGTCAGTTATGGTCCTAAGGCTTTTCTTTGGGTCTTTAGAAATTACACAAGACTTTCCTCTTGACCTTTAGACAGACTAGAGAACATGATGGCACTAACATGTCCCAAAAAAAAAAAAAAAAACACTAAATAGAAAGAAAGGAAAATTACAAAAGAAATGAAAAAAAACAAAACCTGCACTCTAAACACAAACAACAACAACAAACATTAGAGTTAGGAAATACGTTAGTAATGGTCACCTTGTCAAGGGCATCAGCGTAGAAAGGCGGTGGATCAACCATAAAAAGAAAAATAACTAAATGTACAAGACTGAAATTAAAGTGCAAAAACTAAAATGTTAGCAATGGTAACCCCAGGGGTTATCCGCTTAGGGTTATCCACTTAAAAAAATGTTAGATAGTCAGATATATACATATATACAGTCTAACTCTTTTGTCACGGTAGGGAAACAATTGTCCATGTCCTTACTGTAAGCACCCCATTTTTGCCCGCTCGGCAATCTCCAGCCTGGCCGAACTTCCTTTCAAAACTCCATAGCACATTTAAGCCCAAATCAACTTTCAGACCCCTATCCAATCAGTCAACCGTTTCTCAGGCCCACTAGGCCTAACAGAGGCCTAATAACCAAACTTGCCCCTTGAGTTTCCAGGCATATCTTTGAGAAAGTTTAAAATCCCTTAAGATGGTAAGTTTACTTTTCCAAAATGTCCTTAGACAATTAGGCATACTCAATGCACCATCCAGACCAATTCCGATCTGGTTCCGGTCAACTTTGGTTAAAATAATCGTTTTGCCCCTAGACACACCAACATAGCACAAACCCCTCCACAGAGTGTATCACAGATGCTCTAAGAAATTGTGTTTTCATACACGCTTCCTGAGGTGATATCCCACTCTTTCGAACACCTTTAAAGCACCCCGAAAGTTTTCGATTCTTGAGAAACAATAGGAGAACATTGTGGACGTGATCGATTTTCTTGAATCTTTCTCAAATTGCACAATTATCGAGGCAAAGTTAACACGAATGTTTTTGACGGTAGAGCATATGGTACATGCGCTCAGATTGTGATCAGATTAATCAAAACTTTGCTTGCTCCCCAAGTTGAGTCAATACGGAGTGTGCCATATGACATTCAAACAATGGAACAGTATTGGCATATATGCTACATGTGCCAGGGCAAAAATTGCCTAGGCGCATGTAGCACATGTGCCAGCTCTCAATAGTTTGCCTTTAAATACATGCCTCCCCCTCTACATATTTCAGGATCGAAAACAGTAGCGAAGTTATGCAAAAATAGCCTCAGAACTCTGAAATTCTCTATACACCTTACTTTCCAAACACCTAAGTTAGATTCAACCTCTTTCTAGCCTATACACTCCATCTATAAAGCTTTTAATGCTATGAAAGAGCCATTTTCAGCCCCCTCAAACCTTTCCAAGGACATTCAAGTTCAAGACAAGTCATCCTTGGAAGCTTGAAAGTGGTTTGAACACAAATGCTGTATTCTCTTTTACATTTTTCCATTTCTACTCTTCTCTTCTCACTCCTAGCCTACTTAAGCTATTCTCTATTTTAAACCCCAATCTTCTATCCTCCTTTCTTGCACGCTTGAAACAAGTGAGCTCCTAGTTTATGCCTAAAGGAAAGCTTTGTGAGAGCCACTGTGTGGGGGGATCTCTCATAAGCCTACTTTAAGATGGCATGGCCTTGAAGAACCTTACAGTTTGGTGTGGCCTCTAGCCTTGTATGATCTTGCATATAGTTATCATGTTCATGTTTTGCATGGTTAGCACCATTTTCATGTTCATCTTCATTTTTCAAAAACCTTTATTATCTCTATTTCTATGTCATTCTCAAACTCCATATTTAAGTGCTTTCCTAAAAATGGTTCTAAGACTTGGTTCCTTGAAGCCTAGGTCAAACTCTCAATTTTTACATCCTAGAGAACCCTCCTTAAGTCCCTTGACCTCATTTTGCATCATTACTTTTTATTATCTTCAAGTTGTATTAAAATGGTTTTCAAACCTTGTATTTTACTTTGATCTTCAAAGTTTTGCTCTCTTGAGTTTTGTGGTTGAAATGGTCTTCATGGAATCCTCTCTTGAGTGGTCTCTTCATTTATTGACCATAAGAACCCTAGCTTCCTAGAATGATTTTTTACACCTCAAAAAAGGTTTTCAAAACAACCCTTTTCAATAAGGGTTCTCAAAAGTTCATTCTCTTTAATTTGCATAAAATGGTTTTTCAAAACTACCACCTTCATATTGATTTTAAGAAGTTTTTCTCTCTTGAATATTGTGGTTGGAATGGTCCCATGAAGTCCTCTTTGGAGTGATTTCACTCAAATCAACTATATGAACTCTTATTTTTTAGAATGATTTTCAACATCTTAAAAGTGGTTTTTCAAAACCTTCTTTCCAAAAAATAATTTTCAAAGGTTTATTCTCTCTAGTTTTCAATCAAAGAAGTCTTCAAAACTATCTATTTATTGATTTTAACAAGTTTTACTCTCTTGAGTTAGTGGTTAAAATGGTTCCAAGACAACCCTCTCTTGAGTGGTTTTTAAATACCAACCATATGAACCCAACACTCACTAGAGCAGTTTTCATAAAATAGTTTTCAAAACACACTTTTAAGTTTAATGAATAAAGCCACCTTTCCAAAACCACTAGGTCCAAACCCTAGTTCAAAACCATCTTCCAACTCTACGTTAACTTGACCCTAGTTGTCTAACCTTAGGTTAACCTAACCCAAATTAGTTAACCCTGGGTCAACCTAACCCTAGTTAGTTAACCCCAATTCTATCCAACCCTGGGGTTAGCCCAACTCTAGTTGATTAAACCCTAGTTTAATCCAACCCTAGGTTAACCTAACCCAAGTTAGTAAACCCTAATTCAATCTAACCCTTGGTTAACCTGACCCTAGTTCAATTCAACCTTAGGTTAACCTAAATGTAGTTTGTTAACTGTAGTTCAATCTATCCCTAGGTTAACCTAACTCGAGTTAGTTAACCTTAGTTCATCCTAACCAAGGTTAGTAAGCTTCAAGGTTCCAACTCAAAGACCCCTTTCAAATGATCTTTCAATTCAAAACCATAGTCATAACATACTTTCAAAAATATCCTACTCTCTTGAGATTTCAAAAATCAACTCCAAAATCTTTTTAAATACTCCCATGCTCTTTTTTCAGAAATGCTTCCAAGAAGTTCTCTTAAATTTGTCTCGACTAAAATCGTTAGACACTTAACATCTTTCAAAAACTATTTTCAAAATGCTTTAAAAACTCACAACTTTAAAGTGTCTCTAACCTTTTATGGTTGTGGATTCTAAGGGAAGGTGATACACTAAAATACAACCTTCAAGGTTGTCCGTATTAGGGTTCCAAAGCCCTAAGTATTTTCAAAAGCTCTTTTCAAAAATAATTTTCGTACATCACATTCTTAAAGCAACCGTAATCCTTCAATGGTTAGGATTGTTCAAATGTAAGTGAGATATTCAAGAAGGATTCCATAGTCCTAAAGTTTTAAAAACCAAAGGAAAGTCTCTAGCCCTTTTTCCAAACATGTTTTCAAAACTTATAGCCCTAAAGGAGTTTAGTTCTTCAATGACTAAACTCTTAAAGGTGATGAAACAGTAAACCCACCTTTCATAAGGTATTCAAAAATTACTTTCAAAAGCTTTTCGAAGACAAGTTCACAAGAGCATTTCCAATCCAAATTCTACCTTCAAAGTTTTCAAAACAAGACTTCAAAACATTTCCAAAACTCTATTGAGTTGTTTCAAAGCACTTCCAAAACTCACTTGAGTTGTTTCAAAGACATTTCAAAACTTTCTAGAGTTAATTTCAAAAAGATTTAAAATCATCTTCAAACCCAATTTCAAAAACACTTCAAACATCCCAAGTCCTATTGCAAAGGCATTTTTCTAAACTCTTAAGTTCTCTTTTTCCAAAGACCTCAAAGTGTCTTCAAAATTTTCCAAAGACCTCAATGGGTCTTCAACGTTCCCAAAGACCCTAATGTGCCTAGTTTCCAAAATTAGACCCCAATGTGTCTTTCCAAATTAAGACCCAAATGTGTCTTCCAATGGCCTTAATGTACCTATTTTTTGTTGGGCCCTGGCCCGAACTAGAATGACTTGATTCTTACCAAATGAGATACATAGGCAACCTAAAAGGTGAGGTCATAAATTTTATTTTAACTCAAGTTCCCTTTTCAAAAGTTTCGATAAAAGTCAAAATTTTCATCCCAAATCACTTCAAACCTTTCTATTTTCAAACATCTTTTCAAAACATACATCATGCATCATTAATTCAAAAAGAGATGACCATACCTATTTTTTAAAATTCTAAAGTGGATATTAAGTGGATATTAGTAACTAGTTATTCAAGTGAGTGAATTAAGGGTGATTAGCCATGTAGGTACCGAAAGGGCGGGGTAGGGTGATGATCTTAGGATGTCTTTCCTGCACATATCCAACCCCCGAATCATAAATTTCCAGTTTCAAAGACCAACCTAAAGTCATGTTTTCCAAAGGGTTTTACAAACATTTTCAAAAGGTTGCTAAAGACCTCTTTTCCAAAAACCTTCTTAAAAAGGACATTTTCAAAACCTTTTCGAAAAAAACCTAAGTTTAGTCTTTGGATTACACTTAGTTTTAGGTGACCTAACACATCTTTAACTATGTTAGGTGGCGACTCCAATTTGTTTTCAAAAAGCCCTTAAATCAAATCAAGTTTTCAAGTTTAAACCCCGTAGCACTTGTCATTTTAAGAGAATGAATTCTAACAGAGAGAGTACTATGCTTTTTTTTGAGCCAAGAGGGCTTGGTTAAAAATTGAGGTACGACAGCTGGTGACTCCACTAGGGAATACTTAGAAGGTTAGGCCACTTTCATGTCTCTTTACCCTTTACTCACCCAGAATCGATGGTTACTTAGTCTAGTTTCATCCACCTTTTGAAAAGTTTTTAAGTTTCCAAAAAGCTTTTCAACAATCTAAGTTTGCAAAATCAAACATTATTTTTCAAAAAATTTTCAAACAAGTGTCATCACTTGCATTCATTACCTACATTCATGCTCTTGCATCGACATCCACTTTCATGCTCTTACATTGCTTTTCATATTTATGCTTTTCTATTGACCATCTGTTTTATCTTACATTGTATTTTTTGAAAAGTTACTAACTCTCTACATTTTCTTTCGTAGGTGGACCTTTGTTTACATTTTATTTTATGTCCTATTAACTACAATGTATGTGATGAATGAGTAGAATAGGATATGTGTTGTTGGGTCTTTTCCTCCATTTTAAAAAATTTCACATAAACTTGGTGCGCCCACTTGTGTTTGCATCTTTACATAATTACCTAGTTACTACTTTTTTAGATAGAAGGGGGAATAGTATATTGACTATGGGTGGATGCTGTGTTAGTTTCTTAGCCTACAGTCTCTTGATAGTTCCCTCGCTCAAACCACCAACCAAAGATGGAGTTCACTCTTTCAGGGGTGGAAGTCCGAGTTTTAAAGGTTCGAGAATCGAGCTTTTTAAGAAGTATTAGTAAACCCCTAACCTGATGCTCATGTAGCACCCCATGCATAGCTGAACTTCTGCCGAATTTAAGACACGCGCATCAATTTTGAAAATAAGGAGGAAAGGGTGACCGTTTTACTTTCCCTTACATTTTGCTTAATCCATGCTGTTGTGCTACTGAATTCCTGTCGTTATGATTTTCATGCATCTTTTGCATCATAATGGCTTACGCATTTGTATTCATTTTAAGACTAGAGTTCCCAAAGTAACTCAAGCCATTGCATCTTCATACATTTGATTACCTTCAGAGAATGGCCTGAAAGCCCTTCTCGGTCAAATCAAGCCAACCAAAACCCCAAAGTGTACCAAGTGACCCTAAAGATTCATGGCATACATCAAAATCATCTCATAAAGGGGGGCCTAATTCTTCTTCGCTCACAGAGATAAGGTTGCCAAGAAGACAAAGGGCAATCTGAAATCAAGGTCTCTCACTGACCTCTATCAAAGAAGGCAAATTCGAAGACTCAAAAGTGGTTTATGATTTCAAATGTAAAAATAGGATAGGCCCTCTTAAAGTAAGGGGCACCCCTAGGGCATGCATTGCGTAAAAATTTTCAATCCAAAGGCACTAATTTCTCCTTTTCTTTTTTCTTTTTACATTCTCATTGTCTTCTCCCTTGCCTATAACCGGTCGAGAAAACCAAAGAATGAAGCAAGAACAAAAATGAGGTCTTCTAAATGGCCTATTCATTGCCATTGTGCTGCCCATGTATTTATTATTTAGTTCATACATCATATCCATTCAAGACACGAGTGCCGAGAAACTCAAGTCATTGCATTCTCATGCATTCAATCAATTATAGAGAGAGAGGAGAAAATCCAATCTCGTGCTAAAAGAAGCCTACCTAAACTCCAAAGGGTTCACGTAACCCTAAAGATTTATGGCATGCATAGAATCATATCTCAGGAGAGGCCCAAATCTCTCTCCGTCCATGGAGGCGGGATTGCCTAAACAAAGAAGCATCAATCAGCCCATGCTGAAGAGGTATTGTATTGTACAAAAGGGCAAAACCTCACCTCCAAAATGGACTCAACATCATGCCTAGATTCCCTCAAAGAAGGGACCTCCATAGGACATGTATTGCATAAAATCTTCAACTCCATATGCTAACTATATTTTGTTTTTCTTTTTTCAGGTCCAAGAGCACAATCAAATGGATAAAATCCTTCTAACACCCTGCCCAATTCATAATTTATGCAAAGCCATGACCCCGACACCATGTTGCCACTCCACCAGACCTCAAACTCCAAAAGCCATCCCTGTGCAATTAGATGACACACATGGAAAAAGGACTGTGACGGATGCCAGCGTGATTCCAAAACTAGTCAGAAGGGCTTATTCTGAAAAAGGGGGATTCCTTTCAAACCCGTCTTTCAATTTTTAATTTGAATTTGAGTATAAAATTAACATCATCTAAATAAAAAGGATCTAAAGTTTTCATGTTTATATCAATGTCTTGTGGCACTTTATGAATGATGTCTTCTTCTCCAGGAATTTTTCCTTCGAAATGTTTTACCCTAACTTGGAGGATGGGATAGCACAAACATCACTTTCAACAGAAATAATCTCCAACTCCAAAAAGAGGGGAGAGAGAAATAGAAAGTACAGAGAGAGGAAAAATACATAAGGGTTAGAGATAAAGATTAATCATATAAACTCATTGAAGTCCAAAGAGTGACTTCCGAAGGACGTCTTGGCAAAACAACAAGTAGTTACACCCTCAAAAGGAAGATTAGCGCACATCGGCAAGCCTAGGATGATTAAATCTTTGAAAAAAATTAGAAAAACTAAAAAGATTTTCGATAGTTTTTGTCCTACACATGCACAATCATTGGGACAAATATTCAATTATGAATAGATTGATGTGCATGCTTGTTTGAGGTTGAACCTTGTGTGCATAATCACTTGTATAAATACGAGTAAATGGTTTTGATGATCTTTGCCATGTTAGTATTTCATGTTCATTTTAATGCACAGTTCTCGAAACTTCTTAGAATATGGAATCCACCTCTATGATCTATTTTAAATGGTTCCGATGTTGTTAAATATTTGTGAATTGTCTCATACCTAGATTGACCTTTTGTCGATTCCCTCTCTCATCACTTTTGAAAATGGCTACCAGTGAGTGCAGCTATCATTGTTATGTGACAAGAGGAGAAGACTACCTACTCATATATGTGAAAGACGCCATATCTTTATGTTTCAATATTTCCACCATTGGAGAGATAGGGTTGGATTTCCATAAAAAAAAAAAAAAAGAGTATGGAATGAGACATGTTTGACTTCTAGATGTGTTAATTCACAAGCTATTAAACATGGTATGCCTTCCTAGATTGCACCTAGGGTCATATATTCTCTTTAGTCTCAGTGAAGTTCACACTTACACCACTACATTGCCACTGATATGGTCTTAATCATCTCATGAACAATTTCGCTCATTTTTGTGTAGTTTTATGCATGCTTGATGTTGTTCTTTTCAAGCTTAGTCGCATCTTGATATTCATAAATTTGTATTTGCCTTACATGGATTGGTCATGTCTTTACAAGGCCCCTATAATTTGAAAAGTTCAATGGTTTACAAAAAACTGGGCTTGCTTGCACTTTTTAATAGCTTTCAAAGTCTTCTCGGACTAAGAATGGAAGCGACCTATTGCTTTGCCAAAGGGCAATATCAGTAGTCACTCAAGAGCCCCACTTAGAGGAGTTTTCCTTTTCAGCATGAGAGAGGGGGAGGACAAATCAACATGTTAAACCTATGAAAATAATGCAAATGCCATCACATCTTGCTAAGAAAAGGGAAAAACCTGAAAGGGGAATCCAAGAGAAGGACAAAAGTTTAAAAGACTGCCTGATCTTAAGATATACTGCTCATAGCTAATATGAATCCCGTGGCAACCTCGGAGCATGCATTCATCCATTATAAAACATGAGCATTCATTAAAAAGTATGACATACATTCAATTCCATCCCTACACGAGCATTTGTCAAAAAAATATGACATGCATTAAATTCCAACTCTACATGAGCATTTATAAAAAAGTATGACATGCATCTAATTCTATTCTTATATAAATATGTGAGTGCATCAAAAAGTATGACATGCATTTAATTTCCTGTATAAACCTGTGCGTTCATAAAAAAGTATAACATGCATTCATTTTAATTCCCGTATAAACTGTACTTGTTCATGCATTCATCAAAAAGTATGACGTGCATTAAATCACATTCCATATATAAAAGCTGCGCACTCATTTCCATATCTGTATCAACTTATATGACATGCATTCATTTCAATTCCTGTACAAACCATATCTGTTCATGCATTCATCAAAAAGTATAACGTGCATCAAAAATTATATCTCTATACATTCATCGAAAAGTATGGCATGCCTTCAAATTCCGTTTTTATGTCGACTTGTGCATGTAGCTTATACATACATTCATTTGATAAACTTGTTCATATAAGCGTCTAAGTGGCTACAAAGAAAACACCTCCGAAAATGGAAGCACAACAAGGAATGGTGTCATCATCCAAATCAGAGTCCTTAAATGCCTGGCTCATAGGGAAAAGGTTAACTAGAAGAAGCTCCCATGGTAAATGGGT
The DNA here is from genome assembly GCA_033060915.1 of Euryodendron excelsum. Taxonomy (NCBI): domain Eukaryota; kingdom Viridiplantae; phylum Streptophyta; class Magnoliopsida; order Ericales; family Pentaphylacaceae; genus Euryodendron; species Euryodendron excelsum. Next base: position 2,522,756 of record CM065385.1, on the reverse strand, counting down.
CTTGAAAAAGAGAAAAAGAAAAAAAAAGAAGAGAAAAGAACCAACACTTGTCCCAGAAAGCTTGGACTGCCATCTGTAGACAACAAGAAACAAAGAATAGGGCAACGTCCCACCTCAACCACCCAACCAACTTTAAATAACCTGGTCCAACCTTTTCAAACCACAGAAAATGGGGTAATGAGCCACCATCGACCTCCCCTATTAATTTTGAATAGCCTATCTCAACCTTTACAAATCACAAAAGTTAGGGCAACGACCCACCCTATACCTCCTAGTTGATCCATTCAAGGAAAGCCAACCTAAAGACGTTTGATCTTCCAGATCCCTCAAACGTTTGAAAAGAGACCTCACTCCCTCCAGAAACAAACTTAAGACGTTCGACTTTAGAGAAGCACAACCCCTCAGAAGATATGTCAGCAAAAATTCTATTATTCCTAGCAAAAGTAGAACTCAACAATCAAGCAAACACCTAGTATTCTGATCTCAAGAAATCTCAATCCAAAGGCCACCAATATCTCCCCTTCAAGCTTCGAGATAGAAGAATTATTAGCACGGAGCAATCTCTGATGATTCCACAAGCTCAACCATCTCCAAAGCTTCAAGGTAAAGCCCATGTATAATTCTAACCAAATTGTCTCAAAACCAACTTTGAAAAACAAAAGCCCTTGCTTTCTTCCAAATCCAAAATTCAATTTTCAAAAGTCCAAAAACTTTCAAGGCTTTGTCTCCAAAAACTTTCAAATTTCAAAAGCTTTCAAAACTTTTTCTATAAAAGGTTTCAAATTCAAAAGATCAAAACTCTTGCTTCTTTCAAATTCAAAATCAATTTTCAAAACTCAAATAAGTTTTTCTAAAATTTTCCTTCAAAAAGTCCAAGATTCAAGCCAAAACTAGTTTTCTACCCGTCATGTTAAAAAAAAAGGAAAATTTTTTAAGTTCGAGTTCAAGTGAATTCCCTTCAAATGCTTTCCAACTTTCTAGGTTTTTGAACTTTTTCCTTCAAAAAGTTTGATTTCAAAAATACCTTCTAAGTTTTCCAAACTTTTGTCTTCAAAAAGTTTCAATTGAAAACCAATCTCTAGGTTTTCTAAACTTTTTCATTCAAAAGGTTTCTATTCTAATCAGTCTCGAGGTTTTCTAAACATTTTCCTTCAAAAAGTTTCATTTCAAAATCATTTCACTAGTTTTTCAAAACTTTTTCCTTCAAAAAGTTTAATCTTAAAAGCAAATTTTTGGGGTTTTACGCTGTTGCCTCAAAAAGCCTAATTTTCAAAGATTCAAGTTTTCAAGCTTTTAGCTTAAAAAGCCCTATTTTAAAAACTTTTGAGTTTTCGAGCTTCCTCCAAAAATGCAAATTGGGTTTTTGAGCTCCCTCCGAAAAAGCAGATTGAATTTGTAAGCTTTTTCCATCAAAAGCAGATTGGGTTTTTGAGCTTCCTCCAAAAAAATAGATTGGGTTTTCGAGCTTCCTCCGAAAAAGCAAATTGGGTTTTCGAGCTTACTCTGAAAAAGTAGATTGGGTTTTCGAGCTTCCTCCGGAAAAGAAAATTGAGTTTTTGAACATTCTCCATCAAAAGTAGATTGGGTTTTCGAGCTTCCTTTGAAAATGCAGATTGGGTTTCGAGCTTCCTTCGAAAAAGCATATTGGGTTTCTGAGCTTTCTCCAAAAAAGTAGGTTGGGTTTTCGAGTTTTCTCCATCAAAAGCAGATTGGGTTTTCGAGCTTCCTCTAAAAAAAGCAGATTGGGTTTTCAAGCTTCCTCCAAAAAAACAGATTAGGTTTTCGAGCTTACTCCGTCAAAGCAAATTGGGTTTCCGAGCTTCCTTCAAAAAAACAAATTGAGTTTTCGAGCATTCTCTGAAAAAGCATATTGGGTTTTCAAGATCCCTCCTATCAGCAAAGATTAGGTTTTTGAGCTTTCTCCATCAAAAGCAAATTTGGTTTCTAAGCTTTCTTTCTTAAAAGCAAATATCAACCTTGAACCTCCCAAGAGGAGCAACATTTCGCTAGACGGAGCATCAGTTCAAGAAGAATCAGTTTCCAAACATCAACCTTGAACCTTCCCAGAGGAGTAGCATTCTACCAGACAGAGTGTTAGTTTAAGAAGAATTAGTTTCCAGACATCAAGCTGGAACCTCCTTAGAGGAACAACATTCTGCCAGACGGAATGTCTGTTCAAGAAGAATCAGTTTCAAGACATCAACCTTGAACCTCCCCAGAGGAGCAACATTCCCCCATACGGAGCGTCAGTTCAAGAAGAATCTGTTTCCAAACATCAACCTTGAACCTCCCCGAAGGAGCAACATTTCGCCAGACGGAGCGTCAGTTCAGACAAAATTAGTGTCTAGATATTAGCCCTAAACCTTCCCAGAGGAGTTCCATTCCACCAAACAGAATGTTGGTTCGAGATAACTTACTCTTCAAAATTCTTCAACTTCGATCCCTCCGATTGCCTCGTAATTAACATGGGATCCTTCTTTTTTCGTATTCTGTCTTTGACAAGCAAAGACAGAAAAAGAGGGGTATCTAAAGCACCTCTTTTTTGCCCACTCGGCAATCTCTAGCCTAATCGAACTCCCTTTCAAAACTCCGTAGGCACATTCAAGCCCAAATAAACTTTCAAACCCCTTTCCAATCAGTCAACCGCTTCTCGGGCCCCCTGGGCCTAACAGAGGCCTAATAACCAAACTTGCTTCTTAGGCCTCCAGGCACGTCTTTGAGAAAGTTCAAAATCCCTCAAGACGGTAAGTTTACCCTTCCAAAATGTCCTTAGACAATTAGGTGTACTTAATACACCATCCAGACCAATTTCGGTCCCGTTCAGGTCAACTTCGGTTAAAATAACCGTTTTGCCCCTAGGCACGCTAACATAGCACAAACCCCTCCAAATGATGAGTACGCCTTTTGGGACTTTCTCCAAACAGTCTGAGATGCTTAATATGTCACTCCAATCCATCATGACTCTTTCTAACAAATTCTGGTCAGAATGATCGTTTTACCCTTGGTGGCCCAAGTGCGCCCTAAAACCACACTAGCTTTGGGTACCAAATCAACATACCCTATTATACATCCATGTCCAATTCAAGGTGAGTCTCGTGAATCTAAACACTTCTAAGTCAACAAAAGTCCCCAAGAGCGTCTCACAGATGTTCCGCTAGGGTTATCTTTTCTTTCGATTCCTTAATTATAACGCACCGTCAAACAACTTGAGAAATACGTAAATTAGCAAATTCTTAAAAGTATTTCTAGAGCACTTTCCATCGGTACGGTCCGATTGAAAAGATCATCCCTCGAAGGCCCTGATCACATGGCCCAAAGGCCACTACTTTTCAACATCCACGGAGTGTATCACAGACGCTTCGAGAAAGTGTGTTTTCATACACGCTTTTTGAGGAGATATCTCACTCTTCTGCACACCTTTGAAGCTCCTTGAAAGTTCCTTATTCTTGAGAAACAATAGGAGAACATCGTGGATGTGACTAATTTTTCTGAATCTTTTTTAGATTGCACAATTATCGAGGCAAAGTTAACATGAAAGTTCCCGGTGACGGAGCGTATGCTACATGCGCCCAGAGTGTTATCAGATCGATCAAACTTTGCTTACTCCTAAAGTTGAGTCCGTACAGAGTGTGCCATGTGGCATTCAAATAATGAAACAGTACTGGTGCATGTGCTACATGAGTGAGGGCAAGAATTGCCTAGGGGCATGTAACATGTGTGCCAACTTTTAGCAGTTTGCCTTTAAGTATAGGCCTCCCCCTCTACACATTCCAAGATTGAAAATAGTAGTGAAGCTCTACAAAAATAGCCTTAGAAGTTTGAAATTCTTTGTATACCTCACCTTCCAAACACCTAAGTTAGATCTAACCTCTCTCTAGCCTATACACTCCATCTACAAAGCTTTTAATGCCATGAAAGAGCCATTTCTAGCCCCCTCAAGCCTCTCCAAGGCCATTCAACTTCAAGACTGTTGACTCAAGGTTGATTACCATGTTAATTTTGATGATAACTAAACCTTGTGTTATTTTACTATTGCATTTACTTAGTGTACAGATTAATAAAGTTTATAATTTAGACTTAAAACTTAACTTAAGCCTAATACATGTCAAAGTGAATGCACAACAAATTCAAGATCAAGCAATGAACTCTAAGAGCTATGCAATGAACCAAATAGAGGATTGACGCCTATCTCTACTTCAAACAAATGTTTTACATTCGAAGAGATTGAAGGTGTTCAAATGAAGCTTTCTTCAAGTATGCATAGACTCAATGAAGATTAACTTGTACTCAAGGAAGATTGATGACTTCATCAGAAAGTGCGATGATTAGTTAAAGATAATTTGATTGTGGAGATGTTGAAAATGCTAAAATGAAGACTTAATTAAGTATACAAAGATCAATTCTAGATTATGTGATTGAAGTTGCTTGAGAAGAAGATTCATGTTGATTGTCTGATCTCTACATGGAATCTAAGTGAAAAATTCTTCTACAATGTAAAGAATCAATGAAGACAATGTGTACGAAGAGATTTCATCAAGCTTATAAAAGTCTCATTGAAGTGATTTTGAAGAAGAAAGAAGAATTGTTAGTAAAGAGAAGAAATCGGCAATGAAGCATTGTCAAGCTCTACAGAGAAAGCTTGACATTGAAAGAGAATGTTCTACAATGAAAGACTAAGCTTTGCAAACAAAGAAGAAGATAGACGCCTCATGGAAATGAGGAGTTGCCTCATGGAGACAGATGCAAAAAGCTTGAAGCAAAATGATAAATGAGTCGACTCATGGAAATGAAGAGTTGCCTCATGAATACAGAAACAGAAAACCTGAAGACCAAATGAGCAAAGAGCTGACTCTTTGATCTAAAGAATCAACTCATGAAACTTGAAGTAAGTTTTCTGTAAAAAAAATAGACTCATGAAATTGAAGAGTCACCTCGTGACTACATAAGCAAAATGACGTAAAGACAGAATGAACAAGGAGCCGACTCATTGATATGAAGAGCGGACTCATAAAGACAATGGACAACATCTGGTGAATGCAGAACCAAAAGTGTCGACTCTACAAGCCTGGAGTCGACCCTTGGGATATAACGGCTAGTTTTTCTAACGTTATAACGGACTGGACGTGCATTAAATGAAGCCCAACAACCTCCAACGGATGAAATCAATACAGGGGTTTATATACAAGCTTCCAGCTGCATTTATAACAGGAAGGTGAGAAAAGAAACAAAAATCCACTGGCTGATCAACCGAAAATTCCTGAACATTCCTCTTATCTTTACTTTGTGAGCTTTGATTGTATAATCTACTCTTGTTAGAGAGTTTGTGAGTTACTTGTATATTTTTATACACTTATAAGTGAGAGTTTGAGAGTTCTCTTGAGAAAGAAAAACTCTTATAAGTTTGAGTGGAGCTTGGACAAAACCACTTGGTCACTGAAGAACTTGGGTAGAAGTTCTTGTGTATAGTGAGCTAAGCACTTGGTCAATTAACACCTATTTATAATTAGAAATTACATAGTGGAGAAAGACTTTAAAGGGATCTTGGGGTGAGGATGTAGACCACGGTTTGTGGTTGAACCTCGGTGACTCTTTGTGTTCTTTGTATTGCTCTGTTTTCCTTTTTTCTTCTGATTGCATTGCATTACATACTGATTGACCACGGTTACTTTGTTTAGATTAATTTTAATTAATATTCGAAAAACCCAATTCAACCCCTCTCTTGGGTTGCCTTTTGGGCCAACAAAGACAAGTCATCCTTGGAAGCTTGAAAGTGGTTTGAAGACAAATGTGGTGTTCTCTTTTACATTTTGCCATTCCCACTCTTCTCTTCTCCCTCCTAGCCTACTTAGATTATTCTCTATTTTAAGTCCCCATCTTCTAACCCCCTTTCTTGCATGCTTGAAACAAGTGAGTTCCTAATTCATGCCTAGAGGAAAGCTTTGTGAGAGTTGCCGTGTAGAGGAATCTCTCACAAGCCTACTTTAAGATGGTATGGCCTTGGAGCACCTTGCAATTTGGTGTGGCCTCTAGCCTTTTATTATCTCATGACCCCTGTTTTGCATATGGTTATCATGTTTATGTTTTGCATGCTTGGCTCCATTTTCATGTTTATCATGATTTTTTCAAAACCTTCACTATCTCTATTTCTATATCATTCTCAAACTCCATATTCAAGTGTTTTCTTAAAAATGGTTCTAAGAGTTGGTTCCTTGAAGCCTAGATCAAACTCTTAATTTTCACATCCTAGAGAACCCTCTTTAAGTCTCTTGACCCCATTTTGCATCATTATTTTTTACTCTCTCCAAGTTGCATTAAAATGGTTTTCAAACCTTGTATTTCACTTTGATTTTTAAAGTTTTACTCTTTTGAGTTTTATGGTTGAAATGGTTCTCATGGAACCCTCTCTTGAGTGGTCTCCTCATTGATTGACCATAGGAATCCTAGCTCACTAGAATGGTTTTCTATACCCCAAAAATGGTTTACAAAACAACCCTCTTCAATAAGGATTCTCAAAAGTTCATTCTCTTTAATTTGCATAAAAATAGTTTTCCAAAACAACCATCTTCATCTTAATTTTTAGAAGTTTTGCTCTCATGAATATTGTGGTTAGAATGGCCCCATGGAGTCCTCTTTGGAGTGATTTCACTCAAATTAATCATATGAACCCTTATTATTTAGAGTGGTTTTCAAAATCTTAAAAGTGGTTTTCCAAAACCTCCTTTCCAAAAATAATTTTCAAAAGTGCATTCTCTTTAGTTTTCAATCAAAGAAGTCTTCAAAATTATCTATTCAATTTTGATTTTCACAAGTTTTACTCTCTTGAGTTAGTGGTTGAAATAGTTCTAAGGCAATCCTCTCTTGAGTGGTTTCTAAATACCAACCATAAGAACCCAATACTCACTTGAGTGATTTTCGTAAAATGGTTTTCAAAACACACTTTCAAGTTTCATGCATAATGCCACCTTTCCAAAACCACTAGGTCCAAACCCTAGCTCAAAACCACCTTTTCAAAACCACTAGGTCCAAACCCTAGTTCAAAACCACCTTCCAACCCTAGGTTAACTTAACTCTAATTGTCCAACCTTAGATTAACCTAACCCAAGTTATTTAACCCTAGATCACCTTAACCCTAGGTTAACCTTGCCCAAGTTAGTTAACCCTAGGTCACCTTAACCCTAGGTTAACCTTGCCTAAGTTAGTAAACCCTAGGTCACGTTAACCCTAAGTCAACCTAACCCTAGTTAGTTAACCCTAGTTTAATCCAAGCCTAAGTTAGCCTAACTCTAGTTGATTAACCCTAGTTTAATCCAACCCTAGGTTAACCTAACCCAAGTTAATCAACCCTAGTTCAATCTAACCCTAGGTTAACCTAACCCTAGTTAGTTAACTGTAGTTCAATCCAACCCTAGGTTAACTTAACCCTAGTTCATTTGAACCCTAGATTAACCTAACCCGAGTTAGTTAACCTTAGGTCATCCTAACCAAGGTTAGTAAGCTTTAAGGTTCCAACTCAAAGACCCCTTTTCAAATGATTTTTCAATTCAAAACCATTGTCATAACATACTTTCAAAAACATCCTACTCTCTTGAGATTTCAAAAATCAACTCCAAAATCTTTTCAAATATTCCCATGCCCTATCTTCAAAAATGCTTCCAAGAAGTTCTTTTAAACTTGCCTCGACTAAAATTGCTAGACACTTAACATTTTTCAAAAACTATGTTCAAAATATTTCCAAAAACTCACAACCCTAAAGTGTCCCTAACCTTTTATGGTTGTGGATTCTAAGGGAAGGTGATACACTAAAATACAACCTTCAAGATTGTCCATATTAGGGTTCCAAAACTCTTAAGTGTTTTCAAAAGTACTTTTCAAAAATAATTTTCGAACATCACATTCTTGAAGCAACCCTAATCTTTCCATGGTTAGGATTGTTCAAGTGTAAGTAAGATATTCAAGAAGAGTTCTATAACCCTAAAGTTTTAAAAACCAAAAGAGAGTCTCTAGCCCATTTTCCAAACATATTTTCAAAACTTATAGCCCTAAAGGAGTTTAGTTCTTCAATGAATAAACTCTTAAAGGTGATGAAACAGTAAACCTATCTTTCATAAGGTATTCAAAAACTACTTTCAAAAGTTTTTCGAAGACAAGTTCACAAGAGCATTTCCAATCCAAACTCTACCTCCAAAGTTTTCAAAACAAGATTTCAAAACATTTTCAAAACTCTATTGAGTTATTTCAAAGCACTTCCAAAACTCACTTGAGTTGTTTCAAAAACATTTCAAAACTCTTTAGAGTTAATTTTAAAAATATTTAAAATCATCTTCAAACCCAATTTCAAAAACACTACAAACATCCCAAGTCCTATTTTAAAGGCATTTTTCTAAACTCTCAAGTTTTCATTTTTCAAATATCTCAAAGTGTCTTTAAAAATTTTCAAAAACCTCAATGCGTCTTCAAAGTTCCCAAAGACCCTAACGTGCCAAGTTTCCAAAACTAGACCCCAATGTGTCTTTCCAAATTAAGACTTCAATGTGTCTTTCCAACGGCCTCAAAGTACCTATTTTCTATCAGGCTCTAGCTCGAACTATGAATGACCTGATTCTTGCCAAATGAGATACGTAGACAATCTAAAATAGTACGGCCATAACTTTGATTTCAACTCAAGTTCCCTTTTTAAAAGTTTCGATTAAGTCAAAATTTTCATCCCAAATCACTTCACAACTTTCTATTTTCAAACATCTTTTAAAACATACGTTATGCATCATTTATCCAAAAAGTGATGTCACCAAACCCATTTTTCAAAATACTAAAGTGGATATTAGTAACCGGTTATTCAAGTGAGTGAATTATGGGTGATTAGACATGTAGTACCGAAAGGGCAGAGTAGGGTGATGATCTTAGGACGTCTTCCCTGCACGTAACCCACCCCCGGACCATAGATTTTTAGTTTTAAAGACCAACCTAGAGTCATGTTTTCAAAAGGGCTTTACAATCATTTTCAAAAGGTTGCTAAAGACATCTTTTCCAAAAACGTTCTTAAAAAGGACATTTTCAAAACTTTTTTGAAAAAACCTACGTTTAATTTTACACTTAATTTTAGGCGACCTAGCACATCTTTAACTATGTTAGGTGACGACTCTCATTTTTTTTCAAAAAACCCTTGAATTAAATCAAGCTTTCAAGTTCAAACCCTATCGCACTTGTCTTTTTAGGAGAATAAGTTTTAACAGAGAGAGTACCGTGCTTTTTCTTGAGCCAAGATGGCTTGGTTAAATCCAGGGCACGACACTTACTCCATAGTAAAGGTATAAAATTTGAAGTTTAATTGTCCTCCTTAAGTCAACTGCAAAGTTTTTTTTTTCTTTTCTAATTTTTGAATTTTTTTTTATAATTTTTGAATTATTTATTTATTTTATAATTTTTGATTTTTATTTTTACTAGTTTTAACTTCTTATAATTGTTCCCCGGTAGCAGTGCTAAAAATGCTTGATCTGCTTAATACACTTAAGAGTAAGTGCGGCGAAATAGTACATAATAAAAATAACTCGGTAAGACCGGGGTTGAACCATAGAGAATGGATGTAGTAGTTAAACCAGATGACAAACATAACCAAAGGAGAAATAAAATCTTTTTATATTTTTGAGATAGAGGTTGCTAGTCAAAATGCTTGTAAAACATAATAAAATAAAATACTCTTGAATTTAATTGATTCACATACACACAAAAGTTTCTCATATGTTGTTGTAGGACATTATCTTACATGTGTATTAATAAGTACGATATACAAAATATGCTTGTGTTTTGATACATATAATATTTTTCTCATTATCCTCACTTGTACGCTACATTTTGATGTTTGTGGGTAGCATCACTGAAAACTCTCATGAGACACCATTCGTCCACTAAGGGTAACCTAGGGGTTTAAAGATTTGGTGCATATGCTAAATACACTCGTGGTCCCTACAAAAGTGGAGCATATATTTTTATCTTTTAAGTATGTTTATTTGTTTTGCTAGGGACTAGCAAAAACTTAGTTGGGAGATATGATTGTACTCTAAAAAGTATAATTGGAGTCCCTAATTGTAGGCTAATGTTAGTTATTATTTGTGTGTTATTTATTATTTTTATATAAATTTAATATTTTTCACTTGTTACATGCCTTGAGAATATTTAAATATAAAACTAAACAAAATGAAGTAAAGTGATGTATATTATCTATATGAGTAGGTGTGTGTATTATATTATATATATATATCTATTATATTACATCTTATACTTTATATATATTATAATACATATCTTTTACTTTATATATATATTATATTATATCATTTACTTTACATATATATTATATTATATCTTATACTTGATATGTAATATATATATTTATATATATCTTTGTAGGAGGGAGCACAGGTGCGGCCGACACAAAAGAAAAGGAAGAAAAGGAGAAAAGGAGAGAAAAAGAAGAAAAGAACGAAGAAAAGGAGGGAAACAAGGAGTAAAGAAGAAAAAAATAAAAAAAATAAAACAAAAATGCTTTTCTCGGCTATAAAAAGAGAAGAAGGCAAGGCGTGGAGAGCTCTCTAAAGCAGAGACGGAGTCCCTTTGGGACTTTGTTTAGGAGTCCATTAGGCAACAAATTTTAGTCTTTTTATTTAAGGCTTTTATTTTTATTGCTTTGTAAGTTATTTTTTTATTAAACCTTTTTTTATAAAGTTTTTTTCTTTAATGTCTAGTATTTTCAATATTAGAATTTAGTTTTATTCTTAGAGCTAATTGGGAAGATTGCTTGACTGAATTGTGATGATTAATGAAGGTTTGTCTTTTCATTCCAGATTCATTTGAAAACTTAGTGTTTTTGCACACATTTAGTATATTGTATGCTTGGGCACATACACATATATTTTATGCATGTAATGATTGTGTTTGTAAACAAGTTTAAAATTAGGAGTAATGTAATTAATGTAGGAGTAATGTAAAAGTAAATTAAATGCCAGTTTACTTATCATTTTTCAAAGGTTTGTATATTTTACACAGGTAATGTAAAAGTAAATTAGATGTTAGTTTACTTATCATTTTTCAGAGGCTTGCATATCTGTATCTGGTATGCTTTTATGTCCAAACCCCTGGTAGGGACTTAAGGCTCTTAATCTTAATCTTGAATGAATTGCTTTAATATTCTTGGTAATTAAAATCTAGATCCTTTTGAAACTTAAACTTTTTATTATGTTTGTAATACTTTCTGCCTTGAGAAAACAGACTGGATATGGAAATCGATGGTGAGGGTCTTTAATAATAATTTAATAAGTATCTAGCTAGAACCTTTGAAAACATACACCTTTAATTATGCTTGTTACACTTATACTTTGACAAAGCATTGCCAAGTTTTTATGAGTTGATGGTGAGGGTTTCATGATTTTAATTGAGTAATATTCTAGTGATTGATTATTTTGAATATACCCATTTGCTAATTTATGAGATCCGAGTGGACTAACGATCGACAGTTAGTAAATTTGTATTGATCATTCCTAACTAAGTCAATTGATTGAATCAATTGAATCAAGACTGCTTTATTTTATTATGTTTTCCGAGCATTTTTGGCTAGCAACCTCCATCTCAAAGGTATAAAAAGATTTTAATTTTCTTTTGGTTATGTTTGCCATATGGTTTTAACTACTATATCCGTTTTCTGTGGTTCAACCCCGATCTTACCGAGTTATTTTTATTATATACTACTTCGCCATACCTGCTCTTGAGTGTATTAAGTAGATCAAACAATGTATGACAGTTTTGAACCTTGACTACCTACAACAGCAAGTTTATATATATGAATATGATCTTGGATTTCTTCCTTCTTTTGTTTATTTTTTTTGGAAGAGATGACATTTGCCTCTTTATCATTGTAGAAGCTTACCAAGATCTCTTTAAGTATGGAAGGTGTTCGCCTTATTTTCAAAATCTTGATTATCTTGTACATATGACAAAAAGTTTTTATTGCCTCAAACATGTAACATCTAGAAGATTGGGTCAACAACAACATACAACACAACACAACACAACTATCCAACCTTTATTTCATATATTCAGTTGCAAATAGCTATAATTTCCAGAATCAATATAACAACACTATGAAGGAGAAAAAGTAAAATACTGCTAAGAAGTAGAAAGATCCTGCTTGACAATCTACAACATCCATAACTTTCATTTGACGTCTTGCTGATTGATGGAGCTAGGAATGATGGTTGCCCTAATTACCACCATCTCTGCCTTTGCACATGGTAGCATCTCTAAGCGAGGCCGAGACTGCCATCACATCCATCCCTTTCCCTAGGAAGAATTCCAAGTCTGGCTTAGAGAAGCTATTCTACAAATCATCCCCTCAGCCAGACTCTACGAGGCATGAATTCGCCGGAATGCTTCCCCCCGTCAAGGGATGCACTCCCCTCAAGAACTTCTTCCGATTCATGTCAACACAGGGAAGTAAGACACCTCACCAGGATAGCGACACGCCTCCTGTTGGTTGCTCCCCCTGTTACAGAACAGCACGAACGGGCAACCCCCATTTCCCAACTCCTCACATTTTGAGATCTCCATTAACGAGCACACCTCGTCTTGCTATAGTGATGGGCAACCCCCATCTTGCCAGGTTTTCCCACGACGAGCAACAACCATCCTCGTATGCACTCTACCAGTGGGTAGCCCCCATTTTTCTCCAATGATGGTGTAAGCACCCCATTTTTGACCGCTCGGCAGTCTACACTCCGTCCAGACTTTTACTCAAGTCAATATGGACGTATTCCAATCGAAACCAACTCTCTAAGTCTCAATCCCGTCTGTCCATCGCTTCGCTGGCCCACTAGGCCCAAATAGAGTCAAATGACCAAATGCCCTTAGGGGCATTGTCCTTTCCAATTCCAACTCCAATCCCTCTCTCGAGACATTTGATTCCATGAGACGGTAAATCTACTCCAATCAGGCACGTCTTTCCGAAGACGATAAGACCCCTTTTCAATTCCAATCCCTCTCTCGAGACAGTTTATTCCTCGAGACGGTCCGGCACGCTTTTCAAAAAAAATCTCTTCGAAACAGTAAATCCCTTTAAATTTGTCAATCGGGATAAGACCCCAAGTCCCCTAGATGGTAGAACGGTCCACCTTTGGCGCCTGCTAGCCTGCTAATGCAAAAATGTCTATTTAGGCATGCCTTCCGAGAAAGTTGACTTCTCAGGCGCTAAGTCCCTTTAGCAGCTTCTTGAGATCAGGCAGTCTCGGGAATGATCGCGAACTGCCAGAGTAGCAGAAATACTCGCAAACATCGCAACTGTCAGAGTAGCGAAAATACTCGCAAACAGGTCGATATAAGGAATTGCCAACAAACCCCTGTGTCACGAGACCGCTGTTAGAGTGGCGGAAACACTCAAAACCCAGGTCAACACCGGTGCCTGCTAGCCCACTTCTGTGAAAAATGACCAAATTGTCCCTTGGGTCTTTTCTGAGACTTTCCGGTCAAGATGATTATTTTGCCCCTAGGCATCCAAACACCCTGGGGACCACACCGGCTCTGGGTATCAAACTGGTAACCTCCTGGGAATACTTCTTATAGTATTCCCGACATTCCTCTACCTTCCCGGATCATTCCGAGTCAATTCCGGCAAACCCGGTACAAAATGACCGTTTTGCCCCTGGTGGGCTGGTCTCCTTTTTCGACCATACCGGCTCTGGGTATCAAATCGGTAACATTTCCCAAGAATGCTTTTTATAGTGTTCTCAACCTTTCTTTACCTTTCCGAATCATTCCGAGTCAGTTCTGGTAAACCCGGTGCAAAATAACCATTTTGCCCCTAGAGAGCTGGTTGCTTTTTCCGACCACACCGGCTCTGGGTATAAAACTGGAAACCTTTGGGAACATTCTGAAAAAAGTTTCCAAATCTCATGTTTTCTTCCGAGACAGTCTGAGTCTGTCACGGCTGCTTCTCGATCTGATTGACCGTTTTACCCCTAAAGGCCCGATCAACCCTTCCGACACATCTTATCCTCATTTTTCAAGCCAAATACCTCCAGGACACTGTTTTAAGTGTTCCTTCTCTTTTCCAGCCTTCTGGGTTATTCCTAGCCTCTTCAAGTTATTCCCAGACTTTCCGGAGTCAGTTCTAGTGAAGCCAGGCTAAAAATTGTATGGTAGTCACTAATACAGGCGCCCAAATCTAGTCAAAGATACGTTGCTTGCCGACCTTAAACATTTCCTAAATGACTGGGGCCACTAGTAGTGGCGCCAAGCCAAAAAATGGCTTGGCGCCACTCCTAGTGGCGCCAGTGTAATTTTTGGCCTGGCACCACTGCAATAGGCGCTAGTGCATTCCTCTCTCTATAAATAAAGAGCCTCTTCTAGTGTGAAAGAGGTCTGGAAACTCAGTCTAAAAACCCTAATTTTCAATACACAGAGCTCGTACACTCCCAAAACCCTAACTTCCCTAGGTTCTCCAAACCCTAGCCACCATACACAAACCCTAAGCCTTATATACACTCATACACACCCCTACACTCATATACACTAGCCTCCAACTCTCCATTGAAGACTTGGATTGCTGCAACTACGAAGATTTGAAGATCAAAGACGAGCCCTCGAAGATCAAGACTAAAGTGAAGCGAGACCGAAGAAAAGTAAGGCGCGCAAAATAAACAAGACACAAGGTAGGCTTTCTTTTTATGTTTCTGCACTTCCCCCCTCTCTCTTCTCTCTCCTAACCCACTTGGGTTTTCTCTATTTTAATCTCCTATCTCTTTCCCCCCTTTCTTTGCATGCTTGAAATAAGGGGACTCCTGGTTCATGTGTAGGATTAGACTATTGCAGAGTCACCATGTCGAGGGCTTTCCTTTAGACTAACCGGAGACCACGTGGGTCCGGTCCCCTTGATTATGTGGTGAAACCTTAACCTTGTATGTTCACGATCCCAAACTTGCATTGTGCATATCATGATCTTGCGTCTTCCAAAAAATCGTTTTCAAACTCGTTTTCAAAATTTGCATTAAACTTGTTTTCAAAATTGCATCAAAATCTCATTTTCAAAACTTGTTTTCAAAACCACAATCCTAGGGTGATTCTAGCCTTTCCATGGCTAGGGTTGCTTTAGGAAAGTGTTACATTTAAAGTGACTTTTATGGTCCATATTTTCAATCCTTGTTGTTTTCAAAACTGCTTTCTTAAAGTGGTTCTAGCCTTCTTATGGTTAGAATCGCTTTAGAAAAGTGAGATGTTTTTATACCTTTTAAAAAATCTCTTTTCAAAAGTCTCTTTTCCTAAAAATCTCTTTTTCAACATACTTTCCTAAAACTCTTCTTTCTAAAGTTGTTTTCAAAAAGTCCCTCCAAAAATCTATTTTTCAAAACTCCCTTTTTCAACTCCTTTCCAAAATACTCTCCTCACAATTCACTTTCTAAAAACGCTCCCTAAAAATCTTTCTAAAAACTCTCTCCAACAATCTTTTACCAAAAATCTTTCTAAAAACTCTCTTTTCAAAATCTTCCTTCTAGAAACTCCCCTCTAGGATTTTCCTTCTAAAAACTCGTTTTCAAAAACACACTTTCCAAAAATTCCTCTCTAGGACTCCCTTTTAAAAATCTTTGTTTCCAAAAACGTACTTTCCAAAAATCCATTTTCTGGATGCCCAAATCAAGCCCTAGAACTCACGATTAGGAAACCTTAATTTTCTTCTCAAAAACATGGTTTTCAAACTTGCCTTAAAACCTAGGTTACCAAAACCCCCTGTTTTCTACATCCAAATTACATATTTTCAAAAACCTATTTTCTACGTCAAAACTATAGCTTCCAGATCTAGGGTTTCTAAAACTTCCCCTTTCCAAATCCTTGTCAAATCAAATCTTCCCTTTAGGAAACCAAATCAAATCTTCCCGTTTAGGAAACTAGATCCTATCTTCCGTTTTTGGAAATAAAATCAAACCTTCCCTTTTAGAAACAAAATCCAATCCCTTCCTAATCCAAATCTTTCCTAATTTAACTCCTTTCTAATCCTCTACTTTCCTAAATCTTGAGTTTCCAAAACTTGAATATAAAAATCTTTCCTAAATTCTCAAATTCAATTTTCAAATCTTTCCTAATTCAACCCTTTCCTAATTCTACCCCTTTCCAAATCTAGGTTTTCCAATCTTTCCTAAATTCAAACCTTTCCTAATCTCAAAACTTTCTAAATCCTAAACTTTCTAAATTCGAAATCTTTCCAAATTCAAAGCTTTCTAAATTCAAAACTTTCTTAAGTTAAATTTTTTTAAACTTCCTAAATCTTTCTAAAACTCTAAACTTTCCTAAAACTTTAAATCTTTCCAAATCTAAAACTTTCTTATTCAAATTTCTTATTTTCAAAACTTTCTTATTTCAAAACCTTTCTTAAAATGAAACTTTCTTAATTTCAAACTTTCTTAAGTTGAAACTTTCTTAATTCAAACCTTTTCTAAATCTTTCCTAATTTAAAATCTTTCTAAAATTCTAAGCTTTTCAAATTCAAAACTTTCTTAACTTGAAACTTTTCAAATTCTAGACCTTTCTTAAACTAAACTTTTCTTAATTCAAAACATTTCTAAATTCGACATTTCCTATTTCAAAACCTTTCTTACAACAAAACTTTCCAATTTCAAAACTTTCCTAAACCTAAAACTTTCCTAAGTTGAGATTTTCCCAAATTGACAACTCTTTTAATTCAAAACTTTCCCAAGTTGAAACATTCCAAATTTCAAAACTTTTTTAAAATGACACTTTCCTAATCCGAATCTTTCCTAAATTCGAAGCTTTCCTAATCATCCAATTCCAATATTTAAGTCAATTCTTTTCCAAAATCTTTCTAAGTCAAATCCAATCCTTCTTTTCGAAGTCCTTAAGTCTAGATTTCCTAAAACCAAGTTTTCCAAAGTCAAGTCTTTTCAAATCTTCCAATCAAAGTTCAATTTCTCAATCTTCCAATCCAATTTCCAACTTAATCTTTTTCTTCCAATCATGTATTCTATTTTCAATTGGACTCTTGTCTGAACTACGACTGACCTAATTCCTGTAAAAGGATACGTAGGCAACTCTCATGGGTGCGGTCACCACATTTTTCAAGTCTTTATCTCCGCATTTTCCCAAATCTCAAATTCTACAACCTTTTCAAATCTCCAATCTATTTTCAAACTTCGAACTTCAAATTTCTATTTCCAAATCTCTATTTTCAATTTCCAAAACTTTCTTTCCAAATTCAAACTTCCATTTCTATCTTTTCAAATCAAATCAATTTCTTTCCAAATCTATTTCTAAATCTATTTTCTAACTCTCTTCTATTGCACTTGCATATCATGCATCATGTTAGTTTCTTTTTCAAACATTCTTTTTCAAAGTGGATAGGATTGAACATTAGTTAGTTAAAGACTCTCACAGGTGAATCTAGGGTAGATTGACATGTAAGTACTGAAAGGGTGGGGTAGGGTGATGGCTTAGTGTGTCTTCCCTACACGTAACCAACCTTCGAATCTAGATCACTGATTTCAAAGACCAAAACGGAGTTATTTTTCAAAAAAATGGGCTAAATGTTTTCCAAAGGTTGCCAAACAACTTGTTTTCCTAAAAACCCTCTCTTGAGGAGATATTTTCAAAATCGTTTTCCAAAAACCCTAAGTGTAGTCTTCGGATTATTCTTACTTTTTAGGTGACCTAACTCACCTTAATCAAGTCAGGTGGCGACTTCGAATCTTTTTTCAAAAGCCCTTTATTCAAACCAAATTTTCAATTCAAACCTAGTCACACTCATTCTTCTAGGAGGGTGAGTTCTAACGAGAGAGTACAACATTTTTTCCGCTTGTGTGTGTATTCCTCGAGTACGAAAAATCTAGGCGCGACAGATGGGCAAACACCATTTTATCTACTTTACTGGGGCCAACCCCTTCCCTCTATTTATACTACGAGCCTTGGCTCCCTTTTCGAAAAGAAAAAGAGAAGGGCAAAGTTAAAACCGCAGATATACCTGACGCTCCAACTCATATACTGCTCACCTGGATAAGACTAAATTGCCCCTGACAAGATCGTTCACCTTAGAGAATCCTGACTTGATAAGATAAGGTAATGTAGGCCCTGACAAGACAGGATTGCATAGCTTTCTGCAAGCTGATCCATTTAAGGGCCCACACACCAGTCTGACAAGATACTACAATTCAAACTCTAGTTAATTGAAGGATCGTGCTTGTCAGCACCCCATTTTTTCCCCTTAGCAATCTCCGTCTAACCTAGTACTCCAGTAAAACATCACAACACTATCAAAACCCAATTCGACTTTTTAAACTCCAATCCTGTTAATTGGTCGCTTCCCAGGAGCTGGATGACCAAAATGCCCCTAGGCTTTCTAGGTAGCTTTTCGAGATCAGGCGGTCATTGAAACCAACACCATCACATGTAGCTTTCTTAGACCGGGCAGTCTCTAAAACCAATCGCCATCGTCGGAGTGACGAAAACACTCACAAATTTTGAACGGTTCACTTTTGGCTCTTGTTAGCCTGTTAATGACCAAACTGGCACTTAGGCACATCAGCACGTCTTTCGAGAAAGTACTAAGTTCTCGAGACGGTAACTCCACCCTCTACGACTATTCCTTAACAGTCTAACATGTTCAAGATGTCAGTCAAACCAACTCCAGTTCAATTCCAGTCAACCTTAGTGAAAATGACCATTTTGCCCCCAAATGCTCCGACACATCCTTCGAGAAAGCACCAATCCCTTGAGACGGTAAGGCTACCTTCTTAAACTGTCTCTAGACAATTCGGGATGTGCAATATGCCATTAAAGACTATTATGGCCTTGTTCTGGCAATTTTCAATCAAAATGACCATTTTGCCCTTGGCAATCTAAACATTTCCTAAATGACATCAACTCTAGGTACCAAACCGCATCCACCAGGATACCCCATTGAACCTCGTTGTCCATTTTCAGACTCAGAACACTTCTAAGTCAACTAAAGCTTCTCAGAGCACCTCGCAGACGCTCAACTAGGGTTGTCTCTTTCCCTGATTTCCTGATTAAAACGCATTGTTAAATGACTTGAGAAATGTATAAATCAGAAAATTCCTGAAATCCCTTCCAGAGGTCTTTCCATCAATATGGCTTGATTGAAAAGATAGCTTCCTGAAGGTTGCCACTTTGAAAAACTCTTGTAGCATCTCACTAATGTTCCTCTAGGGTTGACTTCTTCTTCAATCCTCTGATTAAAATGCACCGTCAAACGACTTAAGAAATGCTTAAATTAGGGAATTCCTTAAAGCTATTCCGGAGGACTTCCTATTGGTATGGTTTTATTGAAGAGGCCACTTCTTGGAGGCCAAGATTATGTGGCTCAAAAATTGCCATTTTAAAAAATCCTCAGAGCATCTCATAGACGCTTTAAAAAGTTTATTTTCATGCACGCTTCCCAAAGACATCTCCGTTATTTGTAATCAATTGGAACTCCGTGAGGGCTCTAGGTTCATGAGAAACAACGGGAGAACACTGTGAACATGACTGATTTTCTCGGATCTTTCCTGAATTGCACGAATTTCGAGGCGAGGCAGCAAAAAAGTTTTTGACAACAGAGCATGTGCTATACATGCCCAAAAAATAATCTGATCAAACAAAACTTGCCTTGTAGCCGAAGTTAGGGTAGTATAAAGAGTGCCACATGGCATTCAGTTAGTGGCCTAATATAGGCACATGTGCTATATGCACTGGGCCAAATTTTGGCTACGCGGATGTGGCACATGCACCAGCCCCTAGCTTTTTTTCCTATAAGTACCAAGCCACCCCTAGTGTAATTCAGAGGCAAAAATAGTAGTAAAGCTCTGCTTAAAATCACCCCAGAACTCCGAAAAACCTTACACACTTCGCCCTCCAAGCAACCAAGCTAGATTTAACCCCTCTCTAGCCTATACACTCCATCCTCCAAGCCTCCAAGCAACCTTGTAGGCAATTTTAAGCCCATGTCAAGGCCATTGAAGACCCTTCAAAGCTCAAGCAAAGCCCTCCATTGAAGCTTGAAGAGGTTGTGAAGACAAAGTAGTATTTCTATTTACATTTTGCTACCTTCCACTTTTCTCTTTTCCCTCCTAGCCTACTTAAGCTTTTGTCTATTTTACTCCCCATCTTTAACCCCCTATTCTTGCTTGCTTGCTTGAACAAGTGGACCCATGGTCCATGCTTAGGGAAAGCTTAGGGAAGCCACCGGTTGGGGGTTCCCCTTTTAGCCTATCTTATCATGACATTGACCATAGGCCCAATGCTATGTGGTGTGGCCTTTTAGCATTATATGATTTCATGACCCCCTTGCATATGGTTACTTGTTCATATATTGTATACGTGGCTCCATTTTCATGCTCATCACCATTTTTTAAAAACCCGAACTACTTCTATTTCTATGTCATTTTCAACTCAATATTTAAGTGTTTTCCTAAAAATAGTTCTAAGAGTTGGTTTCTTGAAACTTAAGGCCAAACTCTATATTTCCATGCATTAGGAAAACTCCCCTACACCCCTTAACCTCATTTTGCATCCTTGCATTTTATTACTTTCAAGTTGCATTAAAATGATTTTTTTAAGCCTTCTATTGTATTTGATTTTCAAAGTTTCGGCTCTTTTGAGTTTTGTGGTTGAAATGGTCTCCACGGAGGCTCTCTTGATTGACTCCCCCACTATAATGCTCATAAGAACCCTAAACCTACTAGAATGGTTTTCTACATCCCCAAAAGTGGTTTTTAACATAACCCTCTTCAAGCGAGGTTTTCAAAAAATTCACTAATTTTGTTCTACACCAAAATGGTTTCTAAAACCACCATTTTCATTTTGATTTTCAAAAGATTTGGTTCTCTTAAGTTAGAGGTTTTAATGGTTCCCATGTAGCTCTCTTTTGAGTGGTTCCCCCATTTTGACCATATGAACCCTACACTTAGAACAAATTTTCATGGTAATGATCTTTTAAAATTCATAACTCTATTGAGTTGTTTTTCTAAAAATATGTTCATATGAAATGGCAAAGTCTCTTTTCATAAAACCATTGTTTCCAAAATCTTACTTAAAAATTCATACATTAAACCACCTTTCAAAACCACTAGGTTCCAAGCCCTAGTTCAAAACCACTCTCCCAAACCACCTTTCAAAACTCTGGGTTAACTTGACCCTAGTTGTCCAACCCTAGGTTAATTTGACTCTAGTTGTCCAACTTTAGATTAACCTAATCCAAGTTAGTTAATCCTAGGTCAACCAAACCCTAGGTTAACTTGACCTTAGTTGTCCTCAATCCTAGGCTAACATAACCTTAGTTAGTTAACCCTATGTCACCTAACCCTAGTTAGTTAACCCTAGTCAACCTAACCCTAGTCATACTAGTCCTAGATTAACTTGGCCCTAGTTCACTTCAACCATGGTTAGTGGGCTTCTATACTCCAACTCTAAATGACCCTTGTCAAATCACATGTCAAATCAAAAAATGATTTTCATAGCATGCTTTCAAAAACCTTATCCTTCTCCCTTGAGTCCTCAAACCAAAACATGAGTCTTTTCAAAACTCCATAACGTTTCTCAACCTACTTTCAAAAATGCACTTTAACTCCTCTCAACTTAAGGTGGTTAGCCACCTACCACTTCTCAAAACTATTTTCAAAAGCTCGCAACCCTTTCCATGGTTAGAATTTTTAAAAGTAGGTGATGCATTAAGTGAAACCTGTATGGTTCACATTATGGTTTCTAAGCCCTGAGTGTTTTCCAAAGTCTTTTTCAAAACCAACTTTCAAATATCACATGCTTGAAGCAACCCTAGGCTAGCTATGGTTAGGGTTGTCCAAGTTCAAGTGAGTTATTCACACAAGGGTTACAAAACCCTAAAGATCTCTAAACCCTAAGGGAAGTTTCTAGCCCCTCCTTCAAAAAGTATTTTCAAAACTCGGTCTTGAAGGAGTTTAGCTTTCAATAGCCAACCTCTTAAGGGTAATGATATATCAATATCCCTTTCATAAAGTGTTCTGAAAACATTTCAAAAACTCTCTTGAGCTACTGCCAAAGCACTTCAAAAATTCCCTAAGTTTTATTTTAAAAGGTATTTTTCAAGCTCTCTTGAGTTGTTTCAATACTTTCCAAAGATCTCTCACGTTCTTTGTCCAAAGACATTTTTAAATTCTCAAGTTCTATTTTAAGTCAAATTTCTCGAATCCAAAGCTTCTAAAGAAACCTTTCAAGACTCCCATGAATCCATTTTCAATCGGGCCCTAGCCCCAACTACGAATGACTTGATTCTTGCCAAATGAGATACGTAGATAACCTAAAATGGTGCAGTCATAACCCTTTTTCCAAGTCAAATGTCCATTTTCAAATGCTCTATAAAGTCAAAATTTCTATTTTAAATCACTTTAATACTTTTGTTTTCAAAGCCCTTTTCCAAAACTTGCATCATGCATCATTCATCCAAAAAGTGGTAACCAAATCCCATTTTTAAAATTCTAATATGGATATAGGTGGACTTCTAGTAACCGGTGATTTAAGTGAGTGAATTAAGGGTGATTAGATATGTAGGTATCGAAAGGGTGGGGTAGGGTGATGATCTTAGGATATCTTTCCTACACGTAACCAACCCCCAAACCAAATATTTATATTTTGAAGACCAAAATCGGAGTCACGTTTCAAAAGGGTTTTCAAAAGGTTGCTGAAAACCTCTTTTCCAAAAACCTTCTTAAGAAGGATGTTTTCAAATCCTTTTCGAAAAACATACATTTAGTCTTTGAATTACACTTAGTTTTAAGAGACCTAACATATCTTTAACTATGTTAAGTGGTGTCGCGCCCAGATTTTTTACACTCGAGGATTACATACACAAGTAAGAAAAATACTGTACTCTCTCATTAGAACTCATCCTCCTAGAAGAATTAGTGCGACTAGATTTGAATTGAAAATTAATTTGAATAAACGGTTTTTAGAAAACAATTCAGAGTCGCCACCTAACTTGATTAAGATGAGTTAGGTCACCTAAAAACTAAGCACAATCCAAAGACCACACTTAGGGTTTTTGAAAACGATTTTGAAAATACCTCCTCAAGAGAGGGTTTTTAAGAAAACAGATTGTTTGGCAACCTTTGAAAAATATTTAAGCCCATTTTTGAAAATAACTCTATTTAGTCTTTGAAAACAGTGATCTAGGTTCAAAGGTTAGTTACGTGTAGGGAATACGCACTAAGCCATCACCCTACCCCGCCCTTGCAGTACCTATATGTCTATTCACCCTAGATTCACTTATTAGAGTCCTTAATTAATACATGTCCAATACTATCCACTTTAGAAATAGAATGTTTAAAAGAATGATGCATGATATGCAATTGCAAGAGAAGAGAGTTTGAAAATAGATTTGGAAATAGATTTGAAAAGAACTTGATTTGATTTGAAAAGAGATATGAAAAGATAGATTTGATTTTGAAAGAAAGTTTTAGAAATTGAAAATAGGGATTTAAAAATAGATTTTTATAATTAGAAATTTGAAATAGATTATGGAATTGGCAGATTGGAAGAGATTAAGAAATTGAAAACTTAAAGAAGATTGTGGAACTAGAAGCTTGAAAAAGGTTGTGACTGCACCCATGAGGATTGCCTACGTATCCTTTTGGAAAAATTAGGTCAGCCGTAGTTCTGACAAGAGTTCGATAGAAAATAGAAGATTTTAATTGGAAGAAAGAAATTTTGATTTGAAACTCGGAATAGAAAATTTGAAATCCGGATTGATCTTAGACCTAGAATTGAACTGGAAAAAGGATTTGACCTTTGGAAGAGAACCTAGACTGGATTTGAAAAGACAGATTTTTGGAAAACCTAGACTTAAGAAAGATAGGATTTAGAAAAGACTCAAAGTTTAAGAAAGATTTGACTCGAACGTTGGACTTGGAAGACTAGGGAAGTTAGATTTAGAAAATGTTTGAATTAGGAAAGTTTTTTTTTAGGAAAGTTTAATTTTAGGAAAGTTTCAAAATAGGAAAGTTTTGAAATTGGAAAGTTTAATTTTAGAAAGTTTCGAATTTAGAAAGTCTTGACTTTAGAAAGTTTTGAATTAGGAAAGTTTTGAAATTTAGAAAGTTTAGAATTTTAGAAAGATTTGAAATTTGAGTTTTAGAAATACTTGACATTAGGAAAGGTTTGAGTTTAAGAAAGATTTGAAGATTTAGGTTTGGAAAGTTGAAAAAGTTCAAGTTTTGGAGACTTAAGGTTTAGGAAAGTATGAGATTAGGAAGGATTGGGATTAGGAAAGATTTGGACTAGAAAAGATTTGGGTTTTGTTTCTAAGAAAGAGATTATTTGACTTTGTTTCCAAAAACGGAGAGTAGGATCTAGTTTCCTAAATGGGAAGATTGGATTTGGATTCCTAAAATGGAAGATAAGACTTGGTATGGATTTAGAAGGTGAAGTTTTGGAAATCCTAGATTTGGAAGATTATAGTTTTGATGTAGAAAATAGGTTTTGGAAACTTATGATTTTGATGTAAAAAAGGGAGATTTTGAAAACTTAAATTTTGAGGCAAGATTAGAAATCATGTTTTAAGAAAGGAAATTAGGGTTTCCTAATCGTTGGCTCTAGGGCTTGGCTTAGGCTCTAAGGAAAGAGATTTTTGGAAAGTAGAATTTTTAGAAAGGAAAGGTTTTTGGAAGGAGATCTTAAAAACGAATTTTTAGAAAGTGAATTTTGAAAAGAGAGATTTTGGAAAGGAATTTTTGAAAAGAGTTTTTCTAGGAAGGAGTTTTGGAAAGAGTTTTTAGAGATTCTAGGGAATGTTTCTAGAAAGTGAATGTTAAAGGGAGTGTTTTGCAAAGGAGTTTTTAGGAAAGTGAGTTTTGAAAAGAGTTTTGGAAAATAGATTTTTGAAGAGAGTTTTTGAAAACAATTTTGGAAAGGAGATTGGAGAGAGTTTTTAGAAAGTATGTTGGAAAAGAGATTTTTAGAAGGAGAGATTTGAAAAGAGAGTTTTTGGAATGTTCATAAAAATATCTTACTTTCCTAAAGCAATTCTAACCATAAGAAGGTTAGAACCACTTTAGGATAGTGGTTTTGAAAACAACAAGATTTGAAAATATGGACCATGAAAGTCACTTTAAATGTAACACTTTCCTAAAGCAACCTTACTATGGAAAGACTAGAATCACCTTAGGATTGTGATTTTGAAAATAAGTTTTGAAGAAAAAGATTTAACGCAAGTTTGAAAACGGTTTTGATGCCAGTTTTGAAAATAAGTTGGAAAACGAATTTTGGAGAAATGCAAGATCATGATATGCAGAATGCAAGTTAGGGTCATGAACATACAAGATTAAGGCTTCACCACATAATCAAAGGGGCTAGACCCATGTGGTTTCTGGTTAGACTAAAAGAAAGCCCCCGACACGGTGACTCTCAATAGCCGAATCCTACACATGGACCGGGAAGTCCCTTGTTTCAAGCTTGCAAGAAAGGGGGAAAAGAAGATGGGGGATTAAAATAGAAGAAAATCCAAGTGGGTTCAGAGAGAGAAGACAGAGGGGGGATTGCGTAAACGTAAAAAGAAAGCCTACGTTGCGTCTTCTTTATTTGCTTTGTTTCGCTTGCTTTGTTTTTCTTGTCTTGCTTCTGTCTTCGCTTCAGCCTTCATCTTGATCTTCGAGAGCTTCAGTTTGCAGCACTTCAAGTCTTTAACGGAGGCTTTGGAGGCTAGTGTTGGAGTGTATAGGAGTGTATGTGAATGTATAGGAACTAGGGTTTGTGTATGGAGGCTAGGGTTTGGAGAACCTAAAGAAGACTAGGGTTTAGGGAGGCTACAAGCTCTGTATATCGAAGAGGGAAGTTTTTGGACTGAGTTTTCAGACCCTTTTCATGCAGGACGAGGCTCTGTATTTATAAAGAGAAGAACAACCTGGCGCCTGTTGCAGTGGCACCAGGACAAAGAACACATTGGTGCCACTACGAGTGGCGCTAGGCCCTTTTTCTGGCTTGGCACCACTACTAGTGGTGCCAGCTACTTAGGAAAATTTTTAAGTTGGCAAGCAATATATCTTCAGAAGATTTGGGCACTTGTACTAGTGACTACCATGTAATTTTTAGTCTGACTTCACTAGGAGTGACTCCGGAAGGTCTGGGAAGGATTTAGAGGACCGGGAATGGCCTGGAAGGCCGAAAAGGAACAAGAACCCTTAGAATAGAGTCCTAGAGGTATTAGACTTGAAAAGTGATGATTGAATGTGTTTGAAGGGTCGACCGGGCCATTAGGGGCAAAACGGTCAACTGGATCGAAAAACTACTCGGATAGACTCGAAATGTTCCGGAAGAAGACTCGAGGTTTGGAAATATTACTTAGAATGTCCTAGGAGGTTACCGGTTTGATACCCAGAGCCGGTGTGGTTAGAAAAGGAAAACCGCTTTGCTAGGGACAAAACGGTCATTTTACACTAGGTTTGCCGAAACTGACTCGGAATGATCCAGAAAGATAATAAAAAGTTGAGAATGCTATAAAAAGCATTCTCGGGAGTTACCGGTTTGATACCCAGAGCCGGTGTGGTTCCCGAGGCGTTCGAATGCCTAATGGCAAAATGGTCATCTTGACCAGAATGTCTCAAAATTGGCCTGAAACTGACTAGAAAGCACCTAATCATGCCGGATTGTCTTTAAGAAAATCTTGGAAGGGTAAACTTATCGTTATGAGGACTTAGGTAATGTCTCAAGAAACGTGTCAAAAATGGCCTTAGGGGCAGTTTGGTCATTTTTCACCGAAGTGGGCTAGCAAGCACCGGTGTTGACTTGAGTTTTGAGTGTTTCTATCACTCTGACGGCGGTCCCGTGACATAGGGTTTTGTTGGCATTTCCTTACGTCGACTTGTTTGCGAGTGTTTCCATCACTCTGACGGTTGTGGTGTTTACGAGTATTTTCGTTACTCTAATGGGTCGCGATCATTCCAGAGACTGCATAATCTCTAGAAGCTGCTAGGTGGACTTAGCACTTGAGGAATCAACTTTCTCAAGTGTGCCGTATTTAATTGGAATTGGAATTGGAAAGGGAACTTATCGTCTTCAGAAAGACGTGCCTATAGGAATTGGACCGAACAATGCCCTCAAGGGCATTTTGGTCATTTTGCTTCTATTTGGGCCCAAAGGGTCTACGAAGCGATTGATTGACGGGATTAGACTTGGAAAATTAAGTTGACTCAGAATATGTCCATATCGACTTGAATACAAGTCTGGACGGACCGAAGACTGTCGAGCGGGCAAAAATGGGGTGCTTACAGGTGGTGACTCCCATTTTCTCTAAAAAGCCCTTAAATCAAATTAAGTTTTTAAGTTCAAACCCAGTCGCACTTGTCCTTCTAAGAGGGTAAGTTCTAACAGAAAGAATATTGTGCTTTTCTCGAGTCAAGAGGGCTTGGTTAAAAACCGGGGCGTGACAGTGCCACATGCATCCTCTATTATTCTACCTATTTATGTGTCATGGGATCCTAGTGTATCTACAATAAAAAGAAAGGAAAAGGAGAATCTTTTAACATTATATTTCCAAAAATAGATAAGACCAGAGCATTACATTTATACCAAATTAGGATTACATAATGACTTTTTAGACCATATAAAGATCCTACCACTACAACACTTGAAACAAATTTTGGTCAAGATCTAGAGCCATCGGCGGCTTCCTCTGTCTTTCATTAATTTCACCCATCAGATCTTATTTATGATTGTGGAGCTTTTTCAGATGAGCTTCATATCTCTCCAGATGCCTCTCCAAATTCAATACCTTCTTCTCCTTCCTAGCAATGGCTTCTTCCATAGACTTTAACTACCCCGACAGGCCTGCGCTCTCCCTCTGTAGGGTAAAGTTGACCTCCATTTGTGCCAGCTTACTCCTTAGCCAAGTTATGTCAAACTGAAGCAACTAAAAAGTCCGCCAGGCTCTAGTTCAACCTCACAAAGTTTTTTGCCTGCAGATCCCCTAGCCATTGTTGCTCCAACCCCTCCATAAAGTTACCAAGAATGTTTAGATTCACTGGCATTAGGAGAGGGCCCCACTCTGCCTGTTTTGCAAAGGTCTTAGGCACCTTTCCCGAGATCTTTAGAATTCAAGCCATATGCATGTCCTCTACAAATGCTAGTAGACTCTAGTGATGGATCACTACTTCTCTGCCTTCACTTTGTAACTTTACCATCTCCCCCTCTTGCACCACCTGATACTTTGTCACTTTTGAATCAACGCCCCCTACAGTTTTCACCATATTGAGCCCCTTCTCCCTCAAAACTTCAATAGACTCTTTCTTGCCCACTTCCTCAGCATCGTCTCTACTAGAATCATCCTCCCCTTTGCTGGGAAATTCCTTGTCCTTATCTAAAGAATTCTCACTCACATTGACATCGAAGCCACCACTCTCCCCCATTACATGGCCAGTCGGCATCAACTTAGGCTCCACTGAGCCCACGCCGTGCCCCACAACACTGGCGCCATCTTGGGAAGGGTCCTCTATAAATCTCTTTCTCCCAGACCCACTACTCTTCATTTTTTCCAAAACAACTTTGGGAATTGGAAACTCATTAGCCAGGTCCTGCACCCCTGGTGATATCGCCTCTGCTAGCCTGGTGGCCAGGTGCACAATATTCAGTTCTATGGGGTTTTTCACCCTGGGAGTACCATCAACAACACCATTGCCATGATCTTGTACCCCTTGCTTTGTAAGACTTTCCATTTCTGCCCTTTTAACTGTCTTTACTACAGGATTAGCCACTTGCTTCACATGGAGATTTCCCCCAAGTTGCCTTTTAGGCTTAGTTATTTACTTTACATGAAGCCTTCCCTTAGTTGGCTCTTCAGATTTGTGCACTTGCCCTCCAGGGTTTGTCGACTGCTCTTTAGAATGATCTCCTCTAATTTTCCCTTCAGGCTCAGTCCCTTGCTCCACATACATATCTTTTCTAATGTCTCCCCTGGGCTCAGTCCCCTGCTCTATAAATAGCCTTTCCCCTGCCTTTGTTGTAGGTTAGCCCTGGTTCTTCAGGAGGATCTTTCCCCACTTCTAAGTCAGCCTCCACATCCACGTCAATGGGCTCCTCTGCACTACTAGCTTTCACTCCTATGGCTTAGCAGGATCCCTGGACGGTTCAACTTCATGCTCAACAGACATGTTCAAATCCAACCGCTTGCTTATTTTGCTAGCAGACACCCCATACTTCTCGGGAGGTGCTGTTTACAAGGGAGGCACCATCTCTATAAAGCCTTTAGCCTATCCTTCCACCAAATCTTCATCTTCCCCCTCCTCTGCCATAGTTTGCCCTCTGTTGGCCCTCTTCTTGATTCTCTTCTCAATTCAACCAGTGGCATCCCCTTGTACGGAATCTCTTGCTCCTTTGGCATTGTAACCCTCTCCTCAGAACAAGGAGGTACCCCTTTGATAGGGTCGTCTGCCACCATCCTTTGATTTGCTCATTTACAAACCTTGATGATCTTAGTCCTCAGATACACCTAATGAGATTCAACCTTCAACCTAAAAAAAAAAAAAAAAAAATGAGGAGAGAAAGCATATACAAAGAATGCTGACCTTCCTTTTCTTTGTCCCATACTTTGGGGCCACTTTCTTACTTTGCCCATCCAGTTCTTCACTTGCAACCTCAAGCTCACGAATCTACACGCCAGCAGCCTATTTGAACACACACACACACACACACACACAAGCTTCAGATCCCCACACCACCCTAAGTTCTTAGAAAATTTGAACAAAGGGATCTAATTGAAATCTCAAACCCAACATGCACAAATTTGGGTTTTTTAATCCCAACTCCTAATTTATCTATGGAAGCTTACAAACTCTCCAAATCTAAGTAATTAGGACTCAAAACAGTCACCCAATACAACTATAACACATATATAAACATGCTCATATAAGGGTTAGTGAAATCTTACCTTCTTCCAAGCTCCCTCAAGCTTCATCAATGGTGGTTTCTAGCTTGGGTTAAGATTTCCAAGTTTCTTCTTGGCATCTCCTTTTGATCTTCCCTCTTGATTCATTTCTCTTTCTTCCTCCTTCTTTTCTTCATTTCTCTCTTTTGTTTTCTTCCTTCAGCCAAAAGTGTGTGTGGGTGTGGGTGTGTGTGTGTGTGTGTGTGAAATTAGGAGACAACCATGAGAATTAATCCAATGTGTCTCACACATAAGGCATAAGTTGCAGCATGAGTCTTCATTGGTCAACTTTGACTCGAAAATGAAGTAAGATAATACAAGAGTTAAAATTTCACATTAATTTAGGAAATAAAAGTTCAGGGTGTTACATCCTTCCCCCCTTAAAAAATTTTGGTCCCCAAACTTGATACAAATCATCGTTCAAACAAAAAGGGATTGTGCTTCTCAAATCTCAATCTCCCGATCCATTAAGGGTATAGGCAACTCATCAAGTGAGACATCAAAAACTCCTAAACGACAGGGATATCTTCCAAGGATGGTGGGATTCTTTTTTTTTTTTTTGGACTAAACAATGTGCTTGCATGGACGAAATGGGATAGGGAGGGGGCACAAAGCCCACTCCTTCGAAAGCAAGTCTCAGATGGGTGGAAGAATGAAACCCAACTCGCTTAAGGTCACCATCAATATTGGCATGATGAGAGGATAACCAATCCATTCCTAAGATGACATCAAAATAGTGCATTTCTAATGGCATAAGATTTACTGGAATAAACACACTATTAACAAGATTCCCACAAAGGTTGTAAATCCTATCACATACCACGAAATCTCCAGGTGGAAAAATGTGAATAAAACATAATTTAATGGTTCTGAAGAGGTATGCAATTATTTAGCAACAAATATGAGACAACGAGTGTGTGGAGCCAGAATCAATAAGATCCTATCACATAAGATGAATTTTTTGAATAGAAAGGACACATACAAAACATACTTGAGAGGTACTAGAGAAGTATGCAAGTGTTGAGCAAAGAGATATGAGGCAAATAAACCACTCTGGAATCAATAAGGATGTGTGCTGATCGACCACAAATAAGAAGTGTACTTGAAACGGTTGGGTGTTTCCTAGGGTAATTGCAAATGGTCGGCCTTGCCGTGGTTGATTGTCCCTCCTATTAGCCAATGCTGATGCTCCAAATCCTTGTGCTCTACTTTTCTTCAAACAATCCCTCACTTAGTGCCCAACTTGGCCGCACCCAAAACAAACTCTACTTCTGGAAAGACATGTGTGCTGATGCTTCTTTTGATAAGTTGGACATGTCGGTACTTTGTTGACTGTACAGTCTCCTAGGTCCTTGGTGTTCCCTAGTGGGGCAGACGAGTTCCCACTTGAGGATCCCGAACTATGTCTCTTTGAGCTTTGTCCTCTGCGTTGGTCACTTCCGGTCCTCTTCTCGTGCTTCTCTTAGTATTACGTTGACTCATTAATTTTCCTTTTGGGAGTCCCTAGAAATGCCAGGGGCCTCAGCTGCTAAATTTGTTTGATGGTGGTTCAAGCCACCTCTTCCACTCTTGGCACCTGTACTACTGACAGCTTAGGTGCATTGGTGGTGCTGCTATGAGTAACTTGGACCACTTAAACAAGTTCGACCAAGATCCTCTCAATATGATCCATTCGGCCCTTGAGCTCTCTGGCTCCTCTACCACCCCTTCCTCTTGGCGGCATACTATTCATACGTATGCATTCAATCGGTCAAGCATGAAACATAGCATCACACGTAATACACCTTGGCACGTCACTATACGCATATCTTACATATAAATACACACAACACATATTCAAGTCAAACCTAGAATTCTATCTAGACATGACTCAATCTTATGATGTCAGCCTATAGCTCTAATACCACACTGTCATGCCCCTAAACTCGGCCTATACGGATTTAGGGTGTATGACCGGCCAGTAGCTTGGCTACCTAAGGCCGCATTACATAAATCAGTTGAACACTTGTATATGATCATTTTAAATGATACATAGTTGCATAATTTAAAACTTATAAACTTAAAATAATACGTATCATACATGTCAAAGTTATACCTAATCCCAAAACATAAACATACATATGGGTCTAATGCAAGGCCACCACAAATGTATACCAATATAAGTTTACAAAACATTAAGAGTCCAACCCAATACCAGTACATAATATAAAGCCCATAGGCCACAATCCAAATATCCACATAATGGGCCTCCCTTTAAGGCCTCTTAATTTGGTTACCTGAGAATATTTGAGAAATTGTAAGCTAATGCGTAGTAAATAACAATGATGCACGAGTACGAAAATACCAGGAACTAACATTTCTATTCTATATACACGACAAGAGATGAATATTTATGCATATATGGAATGACCTTAAAAATGTATAAGCGTAAACTTAAAAACACATGTGGCATAGGCTTTCCTATTAAAACATTTCATAATTTTTAAAACATAATGTTGAAAAAAAGAGGCAGACATGTTGCAGCATGATCTCGTAGAGGATGATATAACTTGTCATGAGCATAACACATCATAAACTTGTAAGAGTATATCGTAGCTTTTCGTATAACATTAAACACATCAACTATTGTTGTTCTAGAAAACATAGTATCATAGGAGTGAAATGCAAATCGTAACCTAATCATGTAAGGCATAACGTAGCTTGTGATGAGCCCTCCATGGCATGGTACTATAAGGCATATCATAATATCGTAAAAAGGAGATACGTCGTGACATTAATGCTTGTGAAAATATACGTAACTTGTCGAGAAGTATTAAACAAACCATATTTTTCACTCTAGAATATAAGTGTGTTATATCTTTACATCAGAGCTAGGCTCCACATTAGTAACCTTAAAGGTCACACAGAGGGCTCTTTAGGCCAACATCAGAGTTAGGCTCTACGTTAGTAACCTTAAAGGTCACACATATGGCTTTTTAAGCCAACATCAGAGCTAGACTCTACATTAGTAACCTTAAAGGTCACACATAGGGCTCTTTAGGCCAAGGGACGTCTCCTAACATGGTGATAGATTATCTCACATCCCTTACCGTAGGACCATCGTTGCTAGTTTAGGGTATTGCCATGAAAGACCTTGAGTTGGCAGCGTACATTAAAAATCTTGCATCTCTTTCATGTAAATATTCTGCTCCATGGGTTTCGATTTATAACGTAAGCATAACTTGCATGCATTTAAAAGTATGACATTTATAATTGAGTATAAACATTAATGTATTGAAATTATATAAAAAATATTGTATGAGATGTAACTGAACTTAAAACATTTGAAAAGTAATAGGGTTTTACTCATGACATATTATTACTCACCTCTATCCTTGACGATTGATGCTAACAAGTGTATTCCTACACATAGAGTACATAGAAGTGTTAAACACAATACCCCAATGCAAAGTAAGAACATAGAAGTTGAGGTTTAGAATATTAACCTTTCAATACCAGTTCATTCAATGCATCTCATTCTCATTAGAAAACTGAGACTACATTCGAGGTCAATTTCACTTGAAAATAGGCTTAAAGAGCTTTATTTTGATAGGTCATTGGTCAAAAATACATTTCGGACGAAGAAGTTTTGTTATATGGAAATGGACTAAAATTTAGAAAAACAATGTTGTTGACAGAAATTTTAAGTCAAATTTAAACTTGAATATCTCTTAATCTATAAGGAATTAGAATATAATCTTTATATGTGTATAAAGGTCTATGAGTCTACTTTTCAATGATTTAAACAGTGCATGAATTCAAGTTTTCTAGTGTAAATTATGCCTGTTTTATTAAATAGTATCAGAGTTATCAGCAATCCGTCCAAACGACCCGTGGCCACTCCAAAACTCTTCACAACCCGTCCAAACAACCTATCGAAACGACCAATGGCCACCCCCAACTTTGCACAACCTATCTAAACAACCTTTTTGAATGACCCGTGGCCACCCCAAACTCTATGCAACCCGTCCGAACGACTCGTGGCCACTTTCAAACTCTGTACATTTTGATAGATGTTCAAATCCAAACCACCCCAAACTCTACCAATGCTTCTAGGTTCAAAGATTGACCTAAGAACACTACAATATTTCAAAATAAAGCTAAACCAAGAAGTAAATCAAAGGGATCTAGGGTTTGAAATCTCAAACCCAGTATGCACAAATTTAGGGGTTTTTAACCCTCACTCCCAATCAATTTATGGAAGCTTACAAACTCTCCGATTCTAAGTAATGGTGACTCAAAAGAGTCACCTAACACAAGTATAACACACATATATACATGCTCATACAAGGGTTGGTGAAATCTTACCTTCTTTTAAGCTCCCTCAAGCTTCATCAATGGTGGTTTCTAGCTTGGGTTGAGATTTCCATGCTTCTTCTTGGCATCTTCTCTTGATCTTCCCTCTTGATTCGTTTTTGTTTCTTCCACTTTCTCTTCTTCTTCTCTCTCTTTTGTTTTCTTCCTTTAGCCGAAAGTGTGTGTGTGTGTGTGTGTGTGTGAGTGTGAAATTAGGAGACAATCATGAAAATTAATCCTATGTGTCTCATAGATAAGGCATAAGTTATAATACGAGTCTCGGTTGGTCAACTTTGACTCCAAAATGAAATAAGATAACACAAGTTTTTTGAAAATAACTTTGAAAAGTTTGATTTTGAAAGTTCGAAATGGATAGAATTGGACAAATTAATCAAAGAAACCAAATGAGTGAAGGTGAAGAGACATGACAATGGCCTAACCCTCTAAGCTTCCCTAGTGGAGTCACCAGCTATCGCACTTCAATTTTTTGCACTCGAGGAAAATACGCACAAGTGGAAAAAACAAGGTGCTCTCTCATTAGAACTCATCCTCCTAGAAGGACGTGTGCGACTAGGTTTGAATTATAAATTGATTTGAATAAGGGTTTTTGAAAAAAGTTTACAATCGCCACCTAACTTGATTAAGGTGAGTTAGTTCACCTAAAACTAAGTACAATCCGAAGATTATACTTAGAGTTTTTGAAAAAGGTTTTCAAAATTATATCAAGAGAGGGTTTTTAAGAAAATAGGTTGTTTGGCAACCTTTGAAAAGATTTAAGCCCTTTTGAAAAATAACATTATTGTGGTCTTTGAAAATAGTGATTCTAGATTCGGAGGTTGGTTACGTGTAGAGAAGAAGCACTAAGCCATCATCACCCTACTGTCGTGCCCAGATTTTTGCACTCGAGGAATACACACACAAGCCGGAAAAATGCTGTACTCTCTCGTTAGAACTCACCCTCCTAGAAGAATGAGTGCTACTAGGTTTGAATTGAAAATAGATTTGAATAAAGGGTTTTTTAGAAAAGATTTGGAGTTGCCTCCTAACTTGATTAAGGTGAGTTAGGTCACCTAAAAACTAAGCATAATCCGAAAACTACACTTAGGATTTTTGGAAAAGGATTTTGAAAATATCACCTCGAGAGAGGGTTTTTAAGAAAAACAGGTTGTTTGGCAACCTTTGGAAAACATTTAGCCCTTTTTAAAAAATAACTCCGTTTTTGGTCTTTCAAAAATAGTGATCTAGGTTCGGAGGTTGGTTACGTGTAGGGAAGATGCACTAAGCTATCACCCTACCCCACCCTTTCGGTACCTACATGTCAATCTACCCTAGATTCACCTATGAGAGTCTTTAAGTAACTAATGTTCAATCCTATCCTCTTTGAAAAAGAATGTTTGAAAAGAAACTAACATGATGCATGATATGCAAGTGCAATAGAAGAGAGTTGGAAAATAGATTTAGAAATAGATTTGGAAAGAAATTGATTTGATTTGAAAAGATAGAAATAGAAGTTTGAATTTGGAAAGAAGGTTTTGAAAATTGAAAATAGAGATTTGGAAATAGAAATTTGGAGTTGGAAGTTTGAAAATAGATTGGATATTTGAAAAGATTGTAGAAATTGAGATTTGGGAAAATGTGGAGATAAAGACTTGAGAATGTGGTGACCGCACCCATGAGAGTTGCCTATGTATCCTTTTAGAGGAATCAGGTCAGTCGTAGTTCGAACAAGAGTCCGATAGAAGGTATGATTGGAAGAAAGAGATTGAATTGGAAACTGGATTGGAAGATTGAAAGATTGAACTTTGATTGGATGATTTGAAAAGACTTGACTTTGGAAAACTTAGTTTTAGGAAACCTAGACTTAAGGACTTTGAAAAGAAGGATTGGATTTGACTTCGAAAGATTTTGGAAAAGAATTGACTTGAATATTAGACTTGGATGATTAGGAAAGCTTGGAATTTAGGAAAGATTCGGATTAGAAAAGTGTCATTTTAGAAAAGTTTTGGAATTAGGAAAGTTTCAACTTGGAAAAGTTTTGAATTAAGTGAGTTTTCAATTTGGGAAAATCTCAACTTAGGAAAGTTTTAGGTTTAGGAAAGTTTTGAAATTGGAAAGTTTTGTTGTAAGAAAGGTTTTGAAATAGGAAATGTCGAATTTAGACATGTTTTGAATTAGGTAAAGTTTAGTTTAAGAAAGGTCTAGAATTTGGAAAGTTTCAAGTTAAGAAAGTTTTGAATTTGGAAAGCTTAGAATTTTAGAAAGATTTTAAATTAGGAAAGATTTAGAAAATATTTGAATTAAGAAAGTTTCAACTTAAGAAAGTTTTGAATTAAGAAAGTTTCATTTTAAGAAAGGTTTTGAAATAGGAAAGGTTTTGAAAATAAGAAAGTTTTGAGAATAAGAAAGTTTTAGATTTGGAAAGATTTGAAGTTTTAGGAAAGTTTAGAGTTTTAGAAAGATTTAGGAAGTTTAAAAAGATTTAACTTAAGAAAGTTTTGAATTTAGAAAGATTTGGAATTTAGAAAGTTTAGGATTTAGAAAGGTTTGAATTTAGGAAAGATTGGAAAACCTAGATTTGGAAAGTTAAGATTTGAAAAGGGGTAGAATTAGGAGAAGGTTGAATTAGAAAAGATTTGAAAATTGAATTTTAGAATTTAGGAAAGATTTTTATGTTCAAGTTTTGGAAAGTTAAGATTTAAGAAAGTAGAGGATTAGGAAGGAGTTGAATTAGGAAAGATTTGGATTAGGAAGGGATTGGATTTTGTTTCTAAAAGGGAATGTTTGATTTTATTTCCAAAAACGGAAGATAGGATCTAGTTTCCTAAACAAAAAGATTTGATTTGGTTTCCTGGAGGGAAGATTTGATTTGACAAGGATTTGGAAAGGGGAAGTTTTAGAAACCCTAGATTTGGAAGCTATAGTTTTGACGTAGAAAATAGGCTTTTGAAAATATGTAATTTGGATGTAGAAAACAGGGGGTTTTGGAAACCTAGGTTTTAAGGCAAGTTTGAAAACCATGTTTTTGGGAAGAAAATTAGGATTTCCTAATCGTGAGTTCTAGGGCTTGATTTGGGCATCCAGAAAAGGGATTTTTGGAAAGTGCGTTTTTGGAAATGAAGATTTTTAGAAGGGAGTCCTAGAGAGGAGTTTTTGGAAAGTGTGTTTTTGGAAACGATTTTTTAGAAGAAAAATCCTAAAGGGGAGTTTCTAGAAGGAAGATTTTGAAAAGAGAGTTTTTAGAAAGATTTTTGGTAGAAGATTGTTGGAGAAAGTTTTTGGAAAGATTTTTAGGGAGCATTTTTAAAAAGTGAATTGTGAGGAGAGTATTTTGGAAAGGAGTTGAAAAAAGGAGTTTTGAAAAATAGATTTTTGGAGGGAGTTTTTGAAAGCAACTTTGGAAAGAAGAGTTTTAGGAAAGTATGTTGAAAAAGAGATTTTTAGGAAAAGAGACTTTTGAAAAGAGAGTTTTTAGAAGATATAAAAACATCACACTTTCCTAAAGTGATTTTAACCATAAGAAGGCTAGAACCACTTTAAGAAAGCGATTTTGAAAACAATAAGGATTGAAAATATGGACCATAAAAGTCACTTTAAATGTAACACTTTCCTAAATCAACCCTAGCCATAGAAAGGCTAGAATCACTCTAGGATTGTGATTTTGAAAACAAGTTTTGAAAAGGAGATTTTGATGCAATTTTGAAAACAAGTTTAATGCAAATTTTGAAAACGAGTTTGAAAACGATTTTTTGGAAGATGCAAGATCATGATATGCACAATATAAGTTTGGGGTCGTGAACATACAAGGTTAAGGCTTCACCACATAATCAAGGGGGCCAGATCCACGTGGTCTCCGGTTAGCCTAAAGGATAGCCCTCGACATGGTGACCCTCTAATAGTCTAATCCTACACGTGGACCGAGAGTCCCCTTATTTCAAGCATGCAAAGAAAGGGGGGAAAGAGATAGGGGATTAAAATAGAGAAAACCCAAGTGGGTTAGGAGAGAGAAGAGAGAGGGGGGGAAGTGCAGAAACGTAAAACGAAAACCTACCTCATGTCTTGTTTATTTTGCGCACCTTACTTTTCTTCGGTCTCGCTTCACTTCAGTCTTGATCTTCAAGGGCTTGTCTTTGGTCTTCAAATCTTCGTAGTTGCAGCAATCCAAGTCTTCAATGGAGGGTTAGAGGCTAGTGTATATGAGTGTAGGGGTGTGTATAAATGTATATAAGGCTTAGGGTTTGTGTATGGTGGCTAGGGTTTGGAGAACCTAGGGAAGCTAGGGTTTTGGGAGTGTACGAGCTCTGTGTATCGAAAATTAGGGTTTTTAGACTGAGTTTTTGGACCTCTTTCACGCTAGAAGAGGCTCTGTATTTATAGAGAGAGGAATGCACTGGCGCCTATTGCAGTGGCACCAGGCCAAAAATTACAATGGCGCCAGCCATTTTGGAAATATTTAAGGTCGGCAAGCAACGTATCTTTGACTAGATTTGGGCGCCTGTACTAGTGACTACCATGCAATTTTTAGCCTGACTTCACTAGGAGTGATTTCGGAAAGTCTGGGAATATTTTAAGGGACTGGAAATGGCCTGGAAGGCTAGAAAAGAGCAGGAACACTTAAAATAGTGTCTCAGAGGTATTTGACTTGGAAAATGAGGATAAGATGTGTCGGAAGGATTGACCAAGCCTTTAGGGGCGAAACGGTCAATTGGATTGGGAAGCTGCTGGGACGAACTCGGACTGTCCCGGAAGAAGACTTGAGATTTGGAAACATTATTCAGAATGTTCCCAAAGGTTGCCGGTTTGATACCCAGAGCCGGTGTGGTCGGAAAAGGAGACTGGCCCACTAGGGCTAAAACGGTCATTTCACATCGGGTTTGCCAGAATTGACTTGGAGTGATCCGAAAGGATAAAGAAAAGTTGAGAATACTATAAAAAGCATTCTCGGAAAGTTACCGGTTTGATACCCAAAGCCGGTGTGGTTTGAAAAGGCGACCGGCCCACCAGGGGCAAAACGGTCATTTTGTACCGGGTTTGCCGGAACTGACTCGGAATGATCCGGAAAGGTAGAGAAAGGTTGAGAATACTATAAGAAGCAATCTCAGGAAGTTACCGGTTTGATACCTAGAGCCGGTGTGGTTCCCGGAGCGTTCGGGTGCCTAGGGGCGAAATGGTCATCTTGACCGAAAAGTCTCAAAATTGGCCCGAAACTGACTAGAAGGCACCTAATCGTGCCGGATTGCCTTTAAAACAATCTTAGAAGGTTGGACTTACCGTTCTGATGACTCAGGTGTGTTCTCAAGAAACGTGTTGGAAAATGGCCCAAGGGGCAGTTTGGTCATTTTTCACTGAAGTGGGCTAGCATGCACCGGTGTTGACCTGGGTTTTGAGTGTTTCAGCCACTCTAACAGCGGTCGTGTGATACAGGGGTTTGTTGGCAATTCCCTATATCGACCTGTTTACGAATATTTCTGTTACTCTGACGGTTGTGATGTTTGTGAGTATTTCCACTACTTTGACGGTTTGCGATCATTCCCGAGACTGCATGATCTCGGGAAGTTACTAAAGGGACTTAGCACCTGAGAATCAACTTTCTCAAAAGGCGTGCCTAAACGGACATTTCTGCATTGGTGGGCTAGCAGGCGCCAAAGGTGGACCGTTCTACCATCTAGGGGACTTGGGGTCTTTTCCTGGTCGACAAGTTTAAAGGGACTTAATGTTTCGAAGAGATTTTCTTTAAAAAATGTGCCAGACCGTCTCAAGGAATAAACTGTCTCGAGAGAGGGATTGAAATTGGAAAGGGGTCTTATCGTCTTCGGAAAGATGCGCCTGATTGGAGTAGATTTACTGTCTCGAGGAATAAACTGTCTTGGGAAAGGGATTGGAATTGGAAAGGGGTCTTACCATCTTCGAAAAGACGTGCCTAATTGGAGTAGATTTACCGTCTCGAGGAATAAACTGTCTCGGGAGAGGGATTGGAATTGGTAAAGGGTTTTACCGTCTTCGGAAAGATGTGCCTAATCAGAGTAGATTTACCGTCTCGAGGAATAAACTGTCTTAGGAGAGGGATTGGAATTGGAAAGGGGTCTTATCGTCTTTGGAAAGACGTGCCTAATTCGAAATATGAAAAGGATAATGCCCCTAAGGGCATTTTGGTCATTTTGCTTCTCTTTGGGCTCAGTGGGGCCTGCGAAGCGATGAATTGACGGGATTAGACTTAGAGAGTTGATTTCGATTGGAATACGTCCATATTGACTTGAGTACAAGTCTGGACAGAGTGGAGACCGCCGAGCAGTCAAAAATGGGGTGCTTACACCTATCCCGCCCTTTCGGTACTTACATATCTATTCACCCTAGGTTCACTTATTTAGAATCTTTGATTAATGAATGTCCAATACTATCCACTTTAGAAAAGAACTATATGAAAGAAATTTGATATGATGCATGACATGTAAGTGCAAGAATAAGACTTGATTTTGAAAATAGATTTGAAAGGAAAGATTTGATTTTTGAAAGAAAGTTTTAGAAATTGGAATTAGCGATTTGAAAATAGATTTGAAAGGAAAGATTTGATTTTTGAAAGAAAGTTTTAGAAATTGGAATTAGCGATTTGAAAATAGATTTTAGAATTAGAAACTTGAAATAGATTATGGAATTGAAAATTTAAAAAAGGTTGTGACCGCACCCATTAGGGTTGCTTAAGCATCCCTTTTTGGGAATTAGGTCAGTCGTAGTTCGTACCAAAGTCCTATTGAAAATAAACACTTTCAGGTTTTTGAAAAGCTTGATTTGAGGAGATTTGATTTGAAAAAGAGTTTGATTGGAACTTGGAATAGAAGATTTGAAATTGAATTTGGAATTGATTTTGATTTGAAAAGATTGAATTTGGAAGAAGAACTTGGACTTGAATTGGAAAAATTAAGATTTGAAAACATCTTTGACTTGAATTGGAGTTTGAAAATCATCTTAGTTTTAGAAAAGAGTTGAAACTTCCTAACTTTAGGGTTAGGGTTGAACTAGGTTTAGGTATCCTAGGGTTTAGGTAACCTAAGATTGGAGCACGTAATTGAATTAGGAAAGTTTGATTTTAAAAAGTTGGATTTAGGAAAAGTTCGAATTAGGAAAGTTAGATTTAAGAAAGATTTGGAAAGAGATCTGATTTGATTTAAAAACACTTGACTTGGAATGGTTGGAAAGATTTGACTTAAATATTTGATTTGAAGGAATTTAGAAAGTTAAGGTTTAGGAAAGATTATATTTTAGAAATCTTTGAATTTAGGAAATTTTCAAAATAGGAAAGTTCCATTTTATGAAAATGCCAAATTAGGAAAGTTTCATTTTAGAAAAGTATCAAATTAGAAAATATTTGAATTTAAGAAAGTTCTATTTTAGGAAAGTTTTGATTTTGGAAAGTTTTAATTAAGAAACTATTGATATTAGAATGATTTGAACCTTGGAAAGATTTAGAATTTAGAAAGTTTCAAAATTTAGAAAGATTGAAATTTAGAAAGGTTTGAAATTAGGAAATGTTGGAATTAGAAAAGGTTTGAATTAAGAAAGATTTGATTCCTATTTCCTAAAGCAGAAGATTAGATTTTATTTCCAAAAATAGATGATTTGATTTGGTTTCTAAAATTGAAAGGTTTGATCTAGTTTCTTAAATTAGAAGATTGGGTTTGACATGGAATTGGAAAGATTGAGTTTTGAAAATCTTGGATTTGGACATATATAATTTTGGTATAGAAAAAGAGATTTTGAAAACCTAAGATTTGATATAGAAGATAGTTTTTGGAAACCAACAACTTAAGGCAAAAGAGGAAGTCATGCTCTAGAAAAGAGAACTAGGGTTTCCTAACCATGTAATCTAGGGCTTGACTTGGACTCCAAGAAAAAAAAGTTTTTAGAAAGGAGATTTTTGGAAGAGAGTTTTTACGAAAGAAGTTTGAATAGAGTTTTTAGAAAGCAAATTTTTGAAGAGAGTTTTGAAAAGGAACTTGAAAAGCAATTTGGAAAGGGTTTGAATATGGACTTTTAAAAACTTTTGAATATCTTACTTTCTTAAAACAATTTTAACCATGAAAAGATTAGAAACATACTAGGAATGTGATTTTGAAAACAACATGGATTTGAAATATGGACTAATATGATCACATTAAATATCATACTTTCCTAAAACAACCCTAACCATAGAATGGCTAGAATCACCTTAAGATTGTGATTTTGAGGAAAAAAATAATTTAAGGTTTACACTCAAAATATGATAGTCGCAATGAATATAACACTTTCCTAAAACAACCCTAATCATAGAATAACTAGAATCACTTTAAGATTGTGATTTTGAAAACATATTTTGAATGCAAGTTTGAAAACCATTTTAATACAAGTTTTGAAAGAAAGTTTTGATGCAAATTTGAAAAACAACTTTTAAAACAATTTTGAATGAATGCATGAATATGATATACACAATGCAAAAGGGTTGTGAACATATAAGGCTAGGCTTCACCATAT
The DNA here is from genome assembly GCA_033060915.1 of Euryodendron excelsum. Lineage (NCBI taxonomy): Eukaryota > Viridiplantae > Streptophyta > Magnoliopsida > Ericales > Pentaphylacaceae > Euryodendron > Euryodendron excelsum. Next base: position 2,479,993 of record CM065385.1, on the reverse strand, counting down.
AATCAAGGGGGCTGAATCCACACAGTCTAAGGTTAAACTAGAAGAAAGCCCCCGACACGGTGACTTTCAACAGTTCTTCCTAGGCATGAATCGATGAATCCCTTGTTCCAAGCATGTAAGAAGAGGAGGTAGAAGATGAGGATTAAAATAGAAGAAAACCTAAGTGGGTTAGGAGAGAGAAGAGAGAGGGGGGAATTACATAAACGTAAATCAAAAGCCTACCTTGTCTTCTTCTTGCTTTGCTTACTTTACTTTACTTAGGGTTCGAGAGCTTCGTACTTGCAGCACTTGAGTCTTCGATGGCTTGCTTTGAAGCTGGTGTATGAGTGTATGGCGTGTGTATAAGCTATGGTTAAAGTGTATGGAGGCTAGGGCTTAAAGAGAGTTGAAGGAATTAGGGTTTGGAGAGGATTCGAGCTCTATTTTCAGAGAGGCAGCTTTTTTGGACTAAGATTACGGACCCTTTTACGTAGGGGGGAGGGTCTATATTTATAGGAAACTTAAACAGACCTGGTACCTGTTACAGTGGTGCCAGGCTTAAAATTACATAGGCGCCACTACTAGTGGCGCCAACCACTTAGGTAAGTTTTTAGGGTGGCAAGAAATGTATCTTTTGACCCTTGATAGGCAACGTAAAAGATTTAGGCGCCTGTACTAGTGACTACCATGCAAGTTTTGGGGCTTGGCTCTATTAGGAGTGGCTTTGGAAGGTCTGAAAATGTTTCGGGTGGCAAAGAATGATCCGAAAGACCAAAAATGGGTAGAAACCCTTGAAATAGTGTCTTAGGGGTAACAGACATGGAAAACAACGCTAGAATGTTTGGAAGGGCCGATCGGCCCGCTAGGAGCAAAACAGTCAATCGAACCAGGAACGCATCGGAATGGACTTGGAATGCCCCGTGAGAAGGCTTAAAGATTGGAAACACCCTTAAGATTGTTTCGAAAGGTTACCAGTTTGATACCTAGAGCCAGTGTGGTTAAAAAAGGCGACCGGCCCACCAGGGGCAAAACAGTCATTTTGCATCGAGTTTGCCGGAATAGACTCGGAATGATCCAAAAAAGTATTGGAAGGTTGAGAATATTATTAGAAGCATCCTTGGGAGGTTACTGGTTTGATACTCAGAGCCAGTGTGGTTCCCAGAGGCAATCGGATGCCTAGGTTCAAAATGACTCAAAATAGTCATTTTGACTGGATGGTCCCGGAATTGGTCCGGAACCGATTGGAAGGCATTCAAACATGATAGATTGTCCTTGGGACAATCTTGAAAAGGTAGACTTACTGCTCTGAGGACTTAGGTACTTTATCGAGAAACGTACCAGAAAATGCTCAAGGGCCAGTTTTGTCATTTTTCACCAGAGTAGGCTAGCAGGCACTGGTGTTGACTCGAGTTTTGAGTACTTCAGTCACTCTGACAGTGTGTGACGAGTTGGTTTCCAAAGGTATCTTATCCTTTGGTAAATATTTCATGGCCAAGAGGCATGTTTAGTCCCATGACATATGGGGTTTGTTGGCAATTCCCAATGTCAACCTGTTTACTAGTATTTCTGCCACTCTGATGGTTGCGATGTTTGCGAGTGTTTCTACCACTCTAACGGTGTGCGTTCATTCCAGAGACTTCCTGATCTCAAGAAGCTGTTAGATGGACTTATCGTCTGAGTAATCAACGTTCTCGAAAGATATGTCGAATAACAGACATTCTATATTGGTGGGCTAGCAAGCGCCAGAAGTGAACCGTTATACCATCTCGGGGACTTAGGTTCCGTCTTGGTTGACAAGGTTGAAGGGACTTACCGTTTTGAGGAGTTTTATTGGAGAACGTGCCGGACTCGATGGACTTTCTGCTTGAGGGATCAACTTTCTCGAAAGGCGTGTGAGATTTAATTTGGATTGGAATTGAAGTTGGAATTGAGGTTGAAATGGAAACTTACTATCTTTAGGAAGATGTGCCAATTGAAATTGGACCGAACAATGTCCCAAGGGCATTTTGGTCATTTTGCCTTTATTGGGCCTGACAGGCTCGTGAAGTGATTTGATTGACTGGATTGAGTCTGAAAAACTAGTTTGGGTTTGAATGTGCCTGTGTCGGGTTGAATATGAGTTGGGATGGACAGGAGGTTGCCGATCGGGCAAAAATGGGGTGCTTACAGCTATGCCCTTAGAAAGAGAGAAGCAGCATCACAAGTCAATCCCCCTTTAGATGAGGAGTATGTTCAACTATTTGTGCATACCTTCTCGGATATATATTATGAAAAGCTCTGCATAAGTGTTGGGAAGAAGTTTTCTGAGCTTATCATACAAGGGAAAATGATAGAAAATGGCCTCAAAATAGGAAGAATTATAGACTCCCATGCAAAGACTGGCAAAAGCTTCACTAACATAGCCAAAAAAGTAGCCACCACAAGGGGAGTGACCAAGAAAGAAGGAGAAATGTTGGCTATCTTACATGTTCAATAGCTGCAATATCGCCCACCACCCTAGTCACATCCTATATTGCCCATGCCTACCTTAACCATGCCTAGCAACACAGTTGTGCATACCCCCAACTTTACTGGAGCACAACCCAATAGCTGGTCCGACGCATCCGTACTTTTGATACTCTAGCATGCACACAGAAAGAAGCCTGCCATAACCTCCTGAATAATAACATACACAAGCATATATCAACCCGTCTACTACCAATCCCTTTACCTCCAACCTTCAATACCGCCTTCACTTGTGAATACCATTCAAGAGGATAAGGGTATGACAATGAGAACTGTTTCTCCCTCGAGCATAAAATTTAAGACCTAACAGATAATAAGACCATTGACATACAACTGGTAAACCCTACTCTTGCTCCCAATGTAATTACAAACCCTTTGCATGACCACATTGTCAACCTGATACTAGAGGAAGTAGAAGAGAAGGATAAACTGGAGGAGATCTTGGTCCAGGACTATTCTGAGGAGGATTGAGAAACCGATGGGGAAAGTGACTGGGAAGTGGAAATCTCGCCATGCCTAGTCTATCTCTATAATCCAAATGAAGTACATAATCCCTCTGATAGGCTAGTTGAAGAGTCCATACCTGTGGAGGAGATCCCCACTAGAGATATGACCGCCGATGGTTGGGGTGAGGAATTCTTACACCCTAAGTATGCTGCGGCTGAACGCCACCAATCAAAAAACCCTTGTCCCTTGATTAAATTCGATTATAAAGACATAGGCTGGGGACTTGAAGAGCCAAAAGTTTTGATAGAGCCATTTGAGCTAGAAAGAGGCGAGCTAGCCAACCTATTTATCGAAGAAATTGTGGCAGCAACGGAGGACAACAAGAAAGTTAATGAGACGGATAATTGCACCATCACTGTCAACTCGCCCAGAGCCTTAAAGGAAGCCCCTGCTTGCCTAGCTTGGTCCAAAAATCTCAATGATAGATGGAACATCGAGGATGTAGGCATTATTTCAAAGCCCAACTAAGAGGGTTCTTTTTAAAGCATGTAAGAGAGGGATGTTCTCACTTGCTTTGTTTCTATCCTTTTACTTTCTGTCTTTTAATTTGTGTCTGCATTTTTATTTCTATAAGAACCCTATGCTTTTTGTTGAAGTAATAAAGAAATAGTTTTTCATTCAAATGTTGTTATCTCATATTCTTGTTAATGGTGAATGCTTTAAAAAAAGAGGTGTATTCTATCTTGTGAAAGATTTGACTTGAAGAGTGTGATAACATAAGTTAACCACTTGTCGAATGATCAACTTTTCGAAGAGGGAGAAAATGAGGATGAGTAAGGAAACCACCACAAAAGCAACACTTATAAGACACCAAAGTTAAGTGATGGGTAGCCAAACTATCAAAAGAAAGAAGAGTCATCTTTTATTTTTTGAAAAAAAAAATGTATGCTACGCTTGCTCAACCCACTAGTGCCATGCAGAACGCGAAAGATTTCTTGTCAACCCCAATCCAAAACCATCCTCTTGCACTGGGGCAAGCAGATAACTAAGTACTTAGTAGAGAATGTCACTTATCTTTTATCAAGCTGAAGCAACATAAAGGCTCTATGGATCAAGCAGTCCGTCTCAAAATGAAGAGAGGCCCTCAACAAACCAACCTTTGTCAAACCCGTTGAGCCAATTACGTTTCTTTCTAAACCCCAAGCTAGGGATTACCACCTCCAATGGTTTAGAGTGAAACATTGAGAGAAAATATATCTAAGAGAGAGGAATTGTAGAAATATCAGCCTCACAAAAGGAAAGAAGAGGAAAAGTGAGGAGATTCATCATAGAGCATGCAAAAGTGAAGGAAGGAGCTCAGGAAAAAAAAGAACCTTTCTTTCAGTAAACAAGCAAACCAAAAGAAGGGACGGTTCACCCATACCATTTGGTAAGGCTTGCAGTGTTCTAAAGGTAGAAAGAAAAGTCAAAGGTGGTCTTAAGCGATAGAAGAAACCCAGGATAAGTAATAGGTTCAAGCCTTTACCGTTTCTTATAAAACAATTGAAACCATGGCCCATATTACAAGGCTAATAAAGTTGTCTCCGATTGAAAAAGGATTGCTTGATTTAAATGAGCCAAACATGTTGCCAAGGCAAAGGAAGGATACTAGGGGACGAACCCCCATTAGAAGACCGATCAAGGATGGTGTGGATTTAAACCTTGCTGAAAGCAACATTAAATTTAAGCCTGCATATCCCGTTGATTCTTAAAACCCCTTAACTTAGCCTACATTACAATCCTAACACAAAACCTTTTCAAATTGAAAGACTGGTTGCTTATCACTTTGCCAAAGTTCATGGAAGTCATTGCTTAAGCTCCCGAGGGTTGAGAGTTCAAGCCAAATGATCCCAGACACTAACCCAAGTAGAAAGTTGGAGTCAATCAAAAGGATGAGAAAGGTATGAAATGCTATCATCTGATCGAGGTAAGGTTAAGCCAAAGGAGAGGCCAAACCCCTGGAAAAGATGGAGTTGCCATTCCAAGGGTGCAAATCTCGATAGCATCCCATCTATTTTGTTGGTCGTTGTATCCTTCGTATGTGCATACATTTTTATAAGAATTTTTGCATGAGCTTTGCATACATAGGACATAACTCCCTATAAAAACAAAAGTCACAAATGCAATTCAATATCATATCTAAAATATGTAATAAACATACATCATCAACACCATCCTTGTTCATGCATCCATCCATATATCTAGCTAATTGAATCATAAAGCTCCATCCTATTTAAAGATTACAAATAAAATGAACTGACAGAAAACTAAACTCTAGTACATATCCAGGACATAGTGCAAAAGAGAAGCTAGACCTACAATAAGGGGCACTCGGTAAGGGTCAAAATCAAGGTTTGAGTCAAAATCTCCAAAGCCTAGCTCAGGAGGATGTGGCTGACTGCTAGAAGCACTGTCATCTTACAAAGAAGAAGAACTCGAATTAACAAAGTAGATAGATAACTAACAAAGCCAGAATAAAAAGAAAGAGGATAATATACCCTGCCACCTCCCATCTAAGCCAACTGTGCGGTCAAAGTGGCTACCTCAGTCTGGTATTGGTCCCTATTCATTTGGAACTCGTCTTTCTCAGTCTGGTATAGTCTCTCTAATCCCTCATGGTAGCAAACTTAGCCTGAGACACAAATCCCCCAGCCCGACACCACAAGTCTACTACCTCTTGGCCTATGGCATAACCTCCGACCACCACCTACAACTAGGTGAAGGCACCTATAGAGTGAGCCCCGAAATGTGTGGCGTAGTCAGTCTCTAGAGGAAGCAAAAAACCAGTACCTGGCTGACGCTGCCAGTACGAAATTGGGACCCCTTCAACCAAAGCTCCAAACATATACTTAGGAGGATCTCCAGCTGACCAGAACTCGTGGAACTGGTGTCAATGTTGGTCTCCCAGATAGGACTCCTAGGACATATCACTGAGAAAGTAAATCCTCAACCGAGATATCGGGACTAGATATCTGACTACCTTATAATGAACCGATCTAACAAAGGGCTGCCAGATCACATTTCTTACTTTTATCAACTCTAGGTTTGCCCATATCATGATTGTGTTGCCCAGATTTTTCGCACTCGAGGAATGCACACACAAGCGGGAAAAACACTGTACTCTCTCGTTAGAACTCACCCTCCTAGAAGAATGAGTGCGACTAGGTTTGAATTGAAAATTGATTCGAATAAAGGGCTTTTAGAAATGATTTGGAGTCACCACCTAACTTGATTAAGGTGAGTTAGGTCACCTAAAAACTAAGCACAATCCGTTGACTACACTTAGGGTTTTTGAAAACGATTTTGAAAATACTACCTCAAGAGAGGGTTTTTAGGAAACCAGGTTATTTAGCAACCTTTGGAAAATAGTTAAGCCCTTTTTAGAAAAATAACTCCATTTTGGTCTTTCGAAAACAGTGATCTTAGGTTCGGAGGTTGGTTACGTGTAGGGAAGACGCACTAAGCCATCACCCTATCCCGCCCTTGCGGTACTTACATGTCTATTTACCCTAGATTCACCTATGAGAGTTTTCAACAAACAAGTGTCCAATCCTATCTACTTTAGAAAAAGAATGTTTAAAAAGATATGATGCATGATATGTAAGTGCAAGAAAAAGAGAGTGGAAAAATAGATTTGGAAATAGATTTGAAAAGAAATTGATTTGATTTTAGAAAAGGGATTTGAAAAGATAGACTTGAAATTGGAAAGTTTTAGAAATTGGAAATAGAAATTTGGAATTGGAAGCTTGGAAGAGATTAGGAAATTGGGAGTTTGACGAAGATTATAGAATTGGAGATTTGAAAGAAGTTGTGACCGCACTCATAAGGGTTGCCTACGTATATTTTTGGAGGAATCATGTCAGTCGTAGTTCGGATAATAGTCTGATAGAAAAGAGATCTGAAAAAGGATTTGATTTAAACTTAGAATAGAATATTGGAAATTGGAAATTGGAATTGTTTTGGAAAGATTGAGGTTCAGGAAACCTAGACTTAGGAAAGATGGGATTTAGGAAAGACCAGAGGTTTAAGAAAGATTTGACTCGACTTGGAAGGGTTTGGAAGATTAAGAAAGATTGGATTTAGGAAGGATTCGAATTAGGAAAGTTCTGTTTTAGGAAAGTTTCAATTTAGGAAAGTTTTCGTATTAGGAAAGTTTTCGAATTAGGAAAGTTTCGAATTAGGAAAGTTTTGATTTTAAGAAAGTTTTCAAATTAGGAAATTTTTCGAATTAGGAAAGTTTTGATTTTAAGAAAGGTTTCATTTTAAGAAAGTTTTGAAATTGAAAAGTTTGAAATTTGGAATGTTTTAAAATAGGAAAGTTTTGAACGTAAGAAAGTTTTGAATTTAGAAAGTTTTAGGTTTAGAAAGATTTGAAGTTTAGGAAGTTTGGAAATTTAGAAAGATTTGAAAAGTTGGATTTGAAAAGTTAAGATTTGGAAATGTATGGAATTTAGGAAAGATTTAGATTATGAAGGATTTGGAAGCTTAAAGTTTAAGGGAAGATTTAAAAGTTTAAGTTTTCGAAACTTAAGGCTTGGGAAGGTATGAGATTAGGAAGAATTTGAATTAGGAGAGGTTTAGACTAGGAAGGATTGAGATTCCTATTTCCTAAAACAAAGGATTGGATTTGTTTCTAAAGAGAGATGTTTTGATTTTGTTTCCAAAAAACGAAGGATGGGATCTGGTTTCCTAAATGGCGAGATTGGATTTGGTTTCCTAAAGGGAAGATTGGATTTGGCATGGATTTGGAAAGGGAAGTTTTAGAAACCTTAGATTTGAAAGACAATAGTTTTGATGTAGAAAATAGGTTTTGGAAACTTATGATTTAGATGTAAAAAGGGAGATTTTGGAAACTTAGGTTTTAAGGCAAGATTGAAAATCATGTTTTTGAGAAAAGAAATTAAGGTTTCCTAATTGTTGGCTTTAGGGTTTAACTTGGGTTCTAAGGAAAGGGATTTTTGGAAAGTGAATTTTTGGAAAGGGAGATTTTTGGAAGGAAATCCTAAAGAGGAGTTTTTGGAAAGTAACTTGAAAAGAGAGTTTTTTTTTTAGGAAAGAAGATTTTGGAAGAGGGTTTTAGGAAAGAGTAGTTAGGAAAGAGATTTGGGGACCATTTTTAGAAAGTGAATTTTGAGGAGAGTGTTTTGGAAAGAAGTTTTGAAAAATAGATTTTTGGAGGAAGTTTTTAGAAAACAATTTTGGAAAGGAATTTGAAGAGAGTTTTTGAGAAAGTATGTTAGAAAAGAGATTTTTAGAGGGAGAGATTTGAAAAGAGATTTTTTGGAAAGTATATAAAATATCTCACTTTCCTAAAGCGATTCTAACTATAAGAAGATTAGAATCACTTTAAGATAGTGGTTTTGAAAACAACAAGGATTTGAAAATATGGACCGTATTGGTCACTTTAAATGTAACACTTTCCTAAAGCAACCCTAATCATGGAAAGGCTAGAATCACCTTAGGATTGTGATTTTGAAAACAACTTTTGAAAAAGAAGGTTTTGATGGAAGTTTTGAAAACAGTTTTAATGCAAGCTTTTGAAAACGAGTTTGAAAACAAATTTTGGAGGAATGCAAGATCATGATATGCACAATGCAAGTTGGGGTTGTGAACATACAAGGTTAAGGCTTCACCACATAATCAAGGGGGCTGAACCCACGTGGTCTCCTGTTAGACTAAAAAAAATCCCCCGACACAGTGACCCTCTAATAGCCTAATCCTACACATGGACCGGGAAGTCCCTGGTTTCAAGCATGCAAGAAGGGGGGGGGGGGGAAGAAGATGGGGATTAAAATAGAAGAAAACGCAAGTGGGTTAGGAGAGAGAAGAGAGGGGAAAGATGCGTAAACTTAAAGAGAAAGCCTACCTTATGTCTTGTTTATTTTGCTTTGCTTTGCTTTGCGTGCTTTGCTTTTTTTTGCTTCGGTCTTCACTTTAGTCTTCAAGAGTTTGTCTTTGATCTTCAAAACTTCGTAGTTGCAGCACTTCAAGTCTTCAATGGATGCTTTGAAGGGTAGTGTATGAGTGTATATGAATGTATAAGAGTGTATAGGAGGCTAGGGTTTGTGTATGGAGGCTAGGGTTTAGAGAACCTAAAGGAGCTAGGGTTTAGGGAGGCTACGAGCTCTGTATATCGAAGAATAAGGTTTTTAGACTGAGTTTGCGGATCTCTTTCACGCTGGAGGAGGCTCTGTATTTATAGAGAGAGGAATGACCTGGCGTCTGTTTCATTGGCACTAGGCCAAAATTCCTTCTGGCGTCACTCAGCCAGTTAGGAAAGTTTTAAGGTTGGCAAACAACGTATCTTGAGAAGATTTGGGCGCCTGTACTAGTGACTACCATGCAATCTTTAGCCTGGCTTCACTAGGATTGAGTCCGAAAGGTCTGGAAAGGATTTAAGGGACCGATAATGGCCTGGAAGGCTGGAAAAGGGTAGGAACCCTTAGAATAGGGTCCTGGGAGGTATTTGACTTGAAAAAGGATGACAAGAATTGTCGGAAGGGTTGACCAGGCCATTAGGGCAAAACGGTCAATCAGGCCGAAAAGCTACCAGGACGGACTCAGAATGTCTCAGAAGAAGAATCGAGATTTGAAAACGTTATTTAGAATGTTCCCAAAGGTTACTGGTTTGATATCTAGAGTCAGTGTGGTTAGAAAAGGCGACCGATCCACCGAGGGCAAAACGGTCATTTTGTTTGAAATGATTCGGAAAGATAATGAAAGGTTGAGAATACTATAGCAAGCATTCTCGGGAGGTTACCGGTTTGGTACCCAGAGCCAGTGTGGTTCCCGGGGCGTTCGGATGGCTAGGGGCAAAATGGTCATCTTGACCAGAAAGTCTCGGAATTAGCCCAAAACTGACTAGAAGGCACCTAATCATGCCGGATTACTTTTAAGACAATCTTGGAAGGGTGGACTTACCGTCCTAAGGACTTAGATATTTTCTCGAGAAATGTATCGAAAATGGCCCTAGGGGCAGTTTGGTTATTTTTCACCGACGTGGGCTAGCAGGCACCAGTGTTGACCTGAGTTTTGAGTGTTTCTGCCACTTTGACGGCAGTCCCGTGATACAGGGATTTGTTGGCAATTCCCTATATCGACCTATTTTTGAGTATTTTCACTATTCTGACGGTTGCGATGTTTACGAGTACCTCCGCTACTCTGATGGTTCGCGATCATTCCCGAAACTGCCTGATCTTGGGAAGCTGCTAAAGGGACTCAGCGCTTGAGAATTAACTTTCTTAGAAGGTGTGCCGAAACAGACATTTCTACATTGGCGGGCTAGCAGGCGCCAAAAGTAGACCGTTCTACCATATAGGAGACTTTGGGTCTCGTCCCGGTCGACGGGTTTGAAGGGACTTACCTTTCCGAAGAAACTTTCTTCGAAAAATGTGCTAGAAAAGATAGACTTACCGTCTCGAGGAATCAACTTTCTCAAAAGAGAAATTGGAATTGGAATTAGAAAAGGGGACTTACTGTCTTTAGGAAGATGCGCCTATAGGATTGGAAGGGGACTTACCGTCTTCGGGAAGATAGGTCTATTGGAGTTGGAAAAGGGACTTATCGTCTTCGGAAAGATATGCCTATGGGAATATGAAAAGGGAACTTACCGTCTTCGGAAAGACGTGCCTACGGGATTGGACCGAACAATGCCCACAAGAGTATTTTGGTCATTTTGCCTCTATTTGGGCCTGGTGGGCTCGCGAAGTGATGGATTGACTGGATTAGGATTAGAATTCTAGAATATGTCCATATTGACTTGAACTCAAGTCTGGACGGACTGTAGACTGCCGAGCGGTAAAAAATGAGGTGCTTACAATCATGAAGTCAGTAATCTTAGATCGATGGGCGACCTGATCATAAGCCCATCTTAAAACCCGGGGACAAAGGTCAACCTCTACTACCGCTGGAAGTGAACTGATAAATACTCATAACTCCACCTGACCTGAAAGGGCCAAAACTCGGTCACACTGTGTAAGCACCCCATTTATGACCGCTCGGCAGTTTACAGTTCGTCCAGACTTGTATTCAAGTCAATGCAGACATATTCCCAATCTAAATCAACCTTCCAAATCTAATCCCGTCAATCAATCGCTTCACGGGCCCGTCGGCCCCAAATAGAGGCGAAATGACCAAAATGTCCTTGGGGGCATTGTTTCGGTCCAATTCCAAATCAGGCACCTTTTTTTGAAGATGGTAAGTCTCCTTTCCAATTCCATTTTCAATTCTAATTCTAATTTTAATTCCAATTAAATCTGGCACACCTTTTGAGAAAGTTGATTCCTCAAGGTGGTAAGACCCTCCAATCCGGCACGTTTCTGAGTGAACTCTTCGGAACGGTAAGTCCCTTCAAACCCGTCGACCGGGACGAGACCCCAAGTCCCAGAGATGGTAAAACGGTCCACCTTTGGCGCCTGCTAGCTTGCCAATGCAGAAATGTCTATTTCGGTACGCCTTTTGAGAAAGTTGATTCCTCAGGCACTAAGTCCATTTAGCAGTTTCCCGAGATCAGGCTGTCTCAAGAATGATCGCGAACTGTCAGAGTAGCAGAAGTACTCGTAAACATCGCAACTGTCAGAGTAGCAGAGTACTCGCAAATAGGTCGATATAAGGAATTGCCAACAAACCTCTGTATCAAGGGACTGCTGTCAGAGTAGCGGAAACACTCAAAACCTAGGTCAACACCGGTGCCTACTAGCCCACTTCAGTGAAAAATGACCAAACTGCCCCTAGGGCCATTTCCGGCACGTTTCTTGAGAAAGTACCTAAGTCCTCAGAACGGTAAGTCCACCTTTCCAAGATTGTCTTAAAAGCAATCCGGCATGATTAGGTGCCTTCTAGTTAGTTTCGAGCCAATTCCGAGACTTTCCGGTCAAGATGACCATTTTGCCCCTAAGCATCCGAGTGCCCCGAGAACCACACCGACTTTGGGTATCAAACAGGTAACCCCCCGAGAATGCTTCCTATAGTATTCTCAACCTTCCATTATCTTTCTGGATCATTCTGAGTCAATTCCGGCAAACTCAGTGCAAAATGACCGTTTTACCCCTGATAGGCCGGTCGCCTTTTCCAACCACACCGACTCTGGATATCAAACCGGTAACCTTTGGGAACATTCTAAATAATATTTCCAATTCTTGAGTCTTTTTTCGGGATATTTTGAGTCCGTCCTGGCAGCTTTCCAGCTCGGTTGACCGTTTTGCCCCTAATGGCCCGGTCGACCCCTCTAACAAACCCTGACATCCTTTTTCAGGTCCATTACCCTTGTGACCCTATTCTAAGGGTTCCTGCCCTTTTCCAGCATTCCGGGCCATTTTTGGTCCCTTAAATCCTTCGTGAACTTTCCGAAGCCACTCCTAGTGAAGCCAAGCTAAAAATTGCATAGTAGTCACTAGTACAGGCACCCAAATCTTCTGAAGATATGTTGTTTTCCAATCTTAAAACTTTCCTAAGTGGCTGGAGCCATTAGTAGTGGTGCCAAGCCAATATTTGGCCTGGCGCCACTCGTAGTGGCGCTAGAAGGATTTTTGGCCTAACCCTACTACAACAGGCGCCAGGTCATTCTTCTCTCTATAAATACAGAGCCTTCTCCAACGTGAAAGTGGTCTACAAACTCAGTCTAAAAACCCTACTTTTTGATACACAGAGCTCGTAGCCCCCCAAAACCCTAGTCTCCTTTAGGTTCTCTAAACCCTAGCCTCCATACACAAACCCTAGCCTCCTATACACTCATGCACACTCTCATATATTCATATACTAGCTTCCAAAGCCTCCATTGAAGACTTTAAATGCTGTAAACTGAAGCTCTTAAAGACCAAGATGAAGATTGAAGTGAAGACCGAAGCAAAGCAAGAAAAGCGAAGCGCATAAAGCAAAGCAAAATAGACAAGACACAAGGTAGGCTTTCTATTTAAGTTTACGCATCTTCCCCCTCTCTTCTCTCTCCTAACCCACTTGGGTTTTCTTCTATTTTAATCCCCCATCTTCTTACCCCCCTTTCTTGTATGCTTGAAACAAGGGACTTCCCGGTCCATGTGTAGGATTAGGCTATTGGAGAGTCATTGTGTCGGGGGCTTTCTTTTAGTTTAACCATAGACCACGTGGGTTCAGCCTCATTGATTATGTGGTGAAGCCTTTAACCTTGTATGTTCACGACCCCAACTTACATTGTGCATATCATGATCTTGCATTATTCCAAAATTCGTTTTCAAACTGGTTTTCAAAAGCTTGCATCAAAACTGTTTTCAAAACTTGCGTCAAAATCTTCTTTTTCAAAACTTGTTTTCAAAATCACAATCCTAGGGTGATTCTAGCCTTTTCATGACTAGGGTTGCTTTAGGAAAGTCTTACATTTAAAGTGACCGAAATGGTCCATATTTTCAAATCCTTGTTGTTTTCAAAACCACTATCTTAAAGTGGTTCTAATCTTCTTATGGTTAGAATCGCTTTAGAAAAGTGAGATATTTTATATACTTTCTAAAAACTTTCTTTTCAAAAATCTCTTTTTCCAAAAACCTCTTTTTCAATATACTTTCTAAAAACTTTCTCCAATTTCCTTCTTAAAATTCCTTTCCAAAATTGTTTTCAAAAACTCCCTCCAAAAATCTATTTTTCAAAACTCCTTTCTGAACCCCTTTCCAAAAAAGCTCTCTTTAAAATTCCTTTCCTAAAAACACCCCCTAGGTTTTCTTCTTAGGAAATTTTTTCCAAAAAATCTCTTTCCTAAAAACGCCTTCCAAAGTCTTCTTTCTAAAACTCTCTTCAAGTTTACTTTCCAAAAATCCCTTTTTAAGATTTCCTTCCACAAATCTTCCTTTTCAAAAATCCACTTTTCAAAATCTCTTTTCTTAGAGCGCAAGTTAAACCCTGGAACTCACAATTAGGAAACCCTAATTTCCTTTCTCAAAAACATGATTTTCAATCTTGCCTTAAAACCTAGGTTTCCAAAATCTCCTTTTTTTACATCTAAACCATAAGTTTTCAAAACCCCTTTTCTATGTCAAAACTATAGTCTTCCAAATCTAGGGTTTCTAAACATCATCCTTCCAAATCCATACCGAATCCAATTTTCCCTTTAGGAAACCAAATCCAATCTCCCATTTAGGAAACTAAATCCTATCCTCCTTTTTTGGAAATAAAATTAAAACACCTCTTTTTAGAAGCAAAATCTAATCCATTGTTTTAGGAAATACGAATCTCAATCTTTCCAACTCCAAATCTTTCCTAAATCCACTCCTTCCTAATCTCATACTTTCCTAAATCTTACATTTCCAAAACTTGAATGTTTAAATCTTTCCTTAAACTTTAAACTTCTAAATCTTTTTTAATCCCAACCTTTTCTAATTTCATCCCTTTCCAAATTTCAACTTTCCAAAGTCAAATCTTTAAATCTTTCTTAAACTCAAACCTTTCCTAATTTCAAGAATTTCTAAAACTCAAACTTTGAATTGTTCTAAAATTCTGAACTTTTCTAAGCTTCAAATCTTTCCAAATCTAAAACTTTCTAAACTCAAAACTTTCTTACTTTCAAAACTTCCCTATTTCAAAACATTCTAAATTCAAAACTTTTTAATTCCAATACTTTCTTAAAATGAAACCTTTCCTTTTTCAAAACCTTTCTTATTTCAAAACCTTTCCTATTTCAAACTTTTCTAAACCAAAACTTTCCTAAAACGGAACTTTTCTAAAGTGACACTTTCCTATTTTGAAACTTTCCTAAATCGAGACTTTCCTAATTCGAACCTTTCCTAAATTTAATCTTTCCCTAATCTTCCAAGTCCTATTCGAGCCAAGTCTTTCTTAATCTCAAGTCATTCCTAAATCCTATCTTTCTTAAGTCTAGATTTCTTAAACCTCAATCTTTCTAAAACAAGCCCAAATCTTTCTTCCAAGTTATATCTTTCCAAATCAAAGTTCAATCTTCTCAAATCCAAATTCCAATTTCCAATCAAAATATCTTTTTGAAATCAAACTTTCTATTTTCTATCGGACTCTTGTCCGAACTACGACTGACCTGATTCCTCAAAAAAGATACATAAGTAACCCTCATGGGTGCGGTCACAACCTTTTTCAAATCTCAAATTCCACAATCTTTTTCAAGCTTCTATTTCCATAACTCTTTTCAAATCTCCAATTCCAGAATCTATTTCAAGTTTCCAAAAATCTCTTTTCAAATCTCTGTTTCCAACTTCTAAAACTTTCCAATTTCAAATCTATCTTTTCAAATTTCTTTTTAAATCAAATCAATTTCTTTCCAAATCTATTTTCTAACTTTCTTTTCTTTTCTTGCATATCATGCATCATGTCTTTTTAAACATTTTTTTTCTAAAGTGGATATGATTGAACATTTGTTAGTTGAAGATTCTCATAGGTGAATCTAGGGTAAATAAACATGTAGGTACCGCAAGGGCAGGGTAGGATAGGGTGATGGCTTAGTGCATCTTCCCTACACGTAACCAACCCCCGAACCTTAGATCACTGTTTTCGAAAGACCAAAACGGAGTTATTTTTGAAAAAGGGCTTAAATATTTTTCAAAGGTTACCAAACTGTATGCACCCCATTTTTGTCCGCTCGGCAAACTCTGGTCTGACTGGGCTCGCTTTTACACATCACACACATATTCAGACTCTAACCCGATTTCTAAACTCTAATTTAGCCCACCGGTTGCTTCCCAGGCCCATAGGGCCCACGTGAAGTTAGATGACCATTTTGCCCCTAGGCATTCAAATGCCCCGGGAACCACACCGGCTATGGGTATCAAACCGGTAACCTCTTGAGAATAATTTTTATGGTATTCTCAACCTTTCTTTGTCCTTTCAGATCATTCCGAGTCAGTTCTGGCAAACCGGTACAAAATGACCGTTTTGCCCTTGGTGGGCCAGTTTCCTTTTTCGACCACACCGGCTCTGGGAATCAAGTGAGCAACCTTTGGGAACATTATGAATAATGTTTCTAAGTCTCAAGTCTTCTTCCGGGACAGTCTGAGTTCGTCCCGGCAGCTTCTCGATCCGATTGACCGTTTTGCCCCTAAAGGCCCGGTCAACCCTTTTGACACATCCTATCCTCACTTTTCAAGTCAAATACCTCTAGGATACTATTCTAGGTGTTCCTACTCTTTTTTGGCCTTCCGGGTCAATCCCGGCCTCTTCAAATCATTCCTGGACTTTCCGGAGTCACTCTAGTGAAGTCAGGCTAAAAATTGCATGGTAGTTACTAGTACAGGCGCCCAAATCTAGTCAAAGATACGTTGCTTGCCGACCTTAAACATTTCCTAAATGGCTGGCGCCACTAGTAGTGGCACCAAGCCAAAAAATGGCCTGGCGCCACTCCTAGTGGCGCTAGTGTATTTTTTGGCCTGGTGCCACTGCAACAGACGCCAGTGCATTCCTCTCTCTATAAATACAGAGCCTCTTCCTGCATGAAAGATGTCCGCAAACTTAGTCTAAAAACACCAATATTTGATATAAAGAGCTCGAACACTCCCTAAACCCTAGCTTCCTTAGGTTTTCTAAACCCTAGTCACCATATACTAAACCCTGGCCTTCTATACACTTATACACACCCTCCATACACTTATACACTAGCCTCCAATCCTCCTTTGAAGACTTAAAGAGCTACAATCTGAAGTTTGAAGATTGAAGATAACTCTTGAGGATTGAAGACGAAGATCAAGATGAAGATCGAAGACAAGGAAGGCACACAAAATAAACAAGACATACGGTAGGCTTTCTATTTAAATTTCTGCACTTCCCCTCTCTTTCTTCTCTCTCCTAACTCACTTGGGTTTTCTCTATTTTAATCCCCTATCTCTTTCCCCCCTTTCTTTACATGCTTGAAATAAGGAGACTCCCGGTCTTTGTGTAAGATTAGACTATTGGAGGGTCACCGTGTCGGGGGCTTTCTTTTAGGCTAACCGGAGACCACGTGGGTTCGGCCCCCTTGATTATGTGGTGAAGCCTAAACCTTGTATGTTCATGACCCCAAATTTGCATTGTGCATATTATTATCTTGCATCTTCCAAAAATCGTTTTCAAACTCGTTTTCAAAGTTTGCATTAAACTTGTTTTCAAAGTTGCATCAAAATCTCTTTTTTCAAAACATGTTTTCAAAATCACAATCTTAGGTTGATTCTAGCCTTTCCATGGCTAGGATTGCTTTAGGAAAGTGTTACATTAAAAGTGACTTTTACGGTCCATATTTTCAAATTTTATTGTTTTCAAAACCGCTTTCTTAAAATGCTTCTAGCCTTCTTATGGTTAGAATCGTTTTAGGAAAGTGAGATATTTTTATACTTCCCAAAAACTCTCTTTTCAAAAATCTCTTCCTAAAAATCTCTTTTTCAACATACTTTCCTGAAACTCTCCTTTTCAAAGTTGTTTTCAAAAACTCCCTCCCAAAATCTATTTTTCAAAACTCTCTTTTTCAACTCCTTTCCAAAATTCTCTCCCCAAAATTCATTTTCTAAAAACATTCCCTAAATTCACTTTCCTAAAAACTCTTTCCAACAATCTCCTTCCAAAAATCTTTCTAAGAAACTCTCTTTCCAAGATCTTCCTTCTAGAAACTCCCTTCTAGGATTTTCCTTCTAAAAACTTGTTTCCAAAAACACTCTTTCCAAAAACTCATTTTTTAAAATCTCTTTCCAAAAACTCTATCTTCAAAATTCACTTTCCAAATCCTCCTCTCTAGGATTCCCTTCTAAAAATCTTCGTTTCCAAAACAAACTCACCTTCCAAAAATCCTTTTTCTTGGTGCCCAAGTCAAGCCCTAGAACTCACAATTAGGAAACCCTAATTTTCTTTCCAAAAACATGGTTTTCAATCTTGCCCCAAACCTAGGTCTCCAAAAACTCCCGTTTTTCATGTCAAAATTAGGTTTCCAAAAACCTCTTTTCTATGTCAAAACTATAGCCTTTCAAATCTAGGGTTTCTAAAACTTTCCTTTCCAAATCCTTGCCTAAATCCAATCTTCCCTTTAGGAAACTAGATCCAATCCTCCATTGTTGGAAACAAAATCAAACCTTCCCTTTTAAAAACAAAATCTAATCTCTTCCTAATCCAAATCTTTCCTAATTCAAATCTTTCCTAATCTTCTACTTTCCTAAATCTTAAGTTTCTAAAACTTGAACTTGAAAATCTTTCCTAAATTTTAAAACTCAACTTACACATCTTTCTAATTCAACCCTTTCCTAATTCTACCAATTTCCAAATCTTAACTTTCCAAGTCTAAGTTTTCAAATCTTTCCTAAACTTAAACCTTTCCTAATCTCAAGATTTTCTAAAACTAAAACTCTAAAACTTTCTAAATCTTAAACTTTTCAAATTTCAAACCTTTCTAAATCCAAAGCTTTCTAAACTCAAAACTTTCTTAATTCAAAGCCTTCTTAAGTTGAAGCTTTCTTAATTCAAACCTTTTCTAAATCTTTCCTAATTTAAAATCTTTCTAAAATTCTAAGCTTTCCAAATCCAAAACTTTCTTAACTTGAAACTTTCCAAATTCTAGACCTTTCCTAAACTAAACTTTTCCTAATTCAAAACATTTCTAAATTCAACACTTTCCTATTTTCAAAACTTTTCTTAAAATGAAACGTTCTTAATTCCAAACTTTCCTAAGTTGAAACTTTCCTAATTCCAAAACTTTTCAAATCAAAGCTTTCCTAAAATGACACTTTCTTAATTTGAACCTTTCCTAATTCAAACATTTTCTAAATCCAACCTTTCCTAATCTCCTAAACCTTCCAAGTCGAGTCAAATTTTTCCTAAGTCATCTTTCCTAAGTCTAGGTTTCTTAAACTTCAATCTTTCCAAAACACTTCCAATTTCCAATCCTTTATTCTAAATTCAAATCAAATCCAAATTCCAATTCAACTCCTTTTTCAAATCAAACATTCTATTTTCAATCGGACTCTTGTCCGAACTACGACTGACCTGATTCCTCCAAAAGGATACGTAAGCAACCCTCATGGGTGCGGTCACAACTTCTTTCAAATTTCAAATTTCACAACATTTTTCAAATTTCTATCTCTACATTTTTCAAATTTCCAATTCCATAACTTCTTTCAAATTTCAAATTTCTTCACATTTTTCAAATCTCCAATCAATTTTCAAATTTTCAATTTCAAATTTCTATTTCCAAATCTCTATTTTCAATTTCCAAAACCTTCTTTCCAAATTCAAACTCCTATCTCTTTCTTTTCAAATCAAATCAAATTCTTTTTTTCAAATCTATTTCCAAATCAACTCTCTTCTATTGCACTTGCATATCATGCATCATGTTAGTTTCTTTTCAAACATTGTTTTTCAAAGTGGATAGGATTGAACATTAGTTAGTTAAATACTCTCATAGGTGAATCTAGGATAGATTGACATGTAGGAACCGAAAAGGCGGGGTAGGGTGATGGCTTAATGCGTCTTCCTTACATGTAACCAACCTCCGAACCTAGAATCATTGATTTCAAAGACCAAAAAGCAGTTACTTTTCAAAAAGGGCTTAAATGTTTTCCAAAGGTTTCCAAACAACCTATTTTCTTAAAAACCCTCTCTTAAGGAGATATTTTCAAAATCGTTTTCCAAAACCCTAAGTGTAGTTTTCGGATTATGCTTAGTTTTTAGGTGACCTAACTCACCTTAATCAAGTTAGGTGGCGACTCTAAATCTTTTCTAAAAGCCCTTTATTCAAATCAATTTTTCAATTCAAAGCTGGTCGCACTCATTCTTGTAGGAGGGTGAGTTCTAACGAGAGAGTACAGTATTTTTCCTGCTTGTGTGAGTATTCCTCGAGTGCGAAAAATCTGGGTGCGACACAAACAACCTGTTTTCTTAAAAACCCTATCTTGAGGAGGTATTTTCAAAATCGTTTTCAAAAACCTTAAGTGTAGTCTTTGGATTGTGCTTAGTTTTTAGGTGACCTAACTCACCTTAATCAAGTTAGGTGGCGAGTCCAAATTGTTTTCTAAAAGCCCTTTATTCGAATTAAGTTTTCAATTCAAGTCTAGTCGCACTCATTCTTCTAGGAGGATGAGTTCTAATGAGATAGTACAATATTTTTTCCGTTTGTGTGTGTATTCCTCGAGGGCGAAAAATTTGGGCTCGACACACTGCCCTAGCGGGGAAAGGTCCAAACCCATATGGATCTAGGGAAGCAACCAAAAGAGAAAGACCCCTAGTCCAGCTCAGATAAGGCTCCCAAGTTGGCCACCACACTCACTAATTTGAAAGGGACAATCAACTTGTTGTTATTGCAAAAAAAAAAAAGCTAAAAACAATATATAGAACCAGTCGTTGCCTCATAATGTCTCACCGCTCAGGTGGTTGCTCAACAGAGAAGGTACTCTCATCTCGACTAAGCTAGGACATAGGAAAAGAAGAGCGGTCAGGGAGTAGTTGTCGTGCCTCGATTTTTTGCCCTTGAGAAAAACACACGAGTGAGAAAAACATAGTACTCTCTCATTAGAACTCATTTTCCTAGAGGGATAAGTGCGACTAGGTTTGAATTGAAAATTGATTTGAATAAGGGCTTTTGGAAAAAGTTTGGAGTCGTCACCTAACTTGATTACGGTGAATTAGGTCACCTCAAACTATGTGCAATCCGAAGATTAAACTTAGGAGTTTTGAAAAGGTTTTGAAAACTTTCTCAAGAGAGGGTTTTTTTGAACAACAAGTTGTTTGGCAACCTTTAGAAAGATTTAAGCCTCTTTTAGAAAATAACTCTATTTTTTGTCTTTCGAAAACAGTGATTTTAGGTTCGGAGGTTGGGTACGTATAGGAAAAATGCACTAGGCTATCACCCTATCCCGCCCTTGCAGTACTTACATGCCTATTTACTCTAAATTCACACATTTAGAATCTTCAATTAACAAATATCCAATTATATCCACTTTGAGAATTTTGAAAAAAGGTTGAATATGATGCATGACATGTAAGTGCAAGAAAAAGATTTTATTTTGAAAATAGATTTGAAAAAAATATTTGAAGCTTGAAAAAGGTTATAGAAATTGAAAACTTGAAAAAGGTCGTGACTGCACCCATGAGGATTGCCTACGTATCCCTTTGTTGGGAATCAGGTCAGTTGTAGTTCGGACTCGGGGTCCGATTGAAAATAGACACTGTGTGGTCTTTGAAAAGTTTAAGTTGAAAATAATTTGATTCAAACTTTGATTAGAAGATTGAAAATTGAACTTTGATTTGAAAAGCTTGAAGATTTGAAATTGATTTCAATTTGAAAAGATTGAACTTCGAAGGAGGATTTAGACTTGATTTGAAAAGATTGAGTTGAGTTTTTTAAAACATCTTAACTTAGATTGAAGTTTGAAAACCATCTTGGCTTAGAAAAGAGTTTTAGAAAAGTTTTTGAAAAGAGTTGAATCTTCCTAACTTTTGAGTTAGGGTTGAACAAGGGTTTAGATATCCTAGGGTTTAGGTAACCTAGGGTTAAAGCATGCAATTGAATTAGAAAAGTTTGATTTAGACTTGAAAAAGTTTGATTTTAAAAAGTTTTAAATTAGAAAAGTTGGATTTAAGAAAGATTTGGAAATGATTTGATTTGATTTAGAAACACTTGACTTGGAATGATTGGAAAAGATTTTACTTGAATATTTCATTTAGAAAGAATTTAGAAAGTTAGGGTTTACGAAAGATTGGATTTTGGAAAGGTTTGAATTAGGAAAGTTTCAAAATAGGAAAGTACCAAATTAAGAAAGTTTTCTTTGAGGAAAGTTTCATTTTAGGCAAGTTTTCAAATTTAGGAAAGTTTCCTTTTTAAGAAAGAGTTAATTTTGGAAAGATTTGAATTAAGAAAGTTTTATTTAAGAAATGTCTTGATTTAAGAGAGGTTTGAACTTAGAAAGATTTGAAACTTGGAAATAGGATTTGAAAGTTTGAAATTAGGAAAGTTTTATATTTACGAAAGATTTGAAAAGTTGAAATTAGAAGGTTAAGTTTAAGAAGACTTGGAAGTTTTGAAATTAAGAAAGGTTTGAAAGTTTGAATTAAGAAAGATTAGAATTAGAAAAGATTTGATTCCTATTTCCTAAAGTAGAAGATTGGATTTTATTTTCAAAAATACATAATTTGGTTTTGTTTTCAAAATTGGAGGATTTGATTTAGGTTCCTAAATTGTATAATTTGATTTGACATAAAATTGGTGAGGTTGAATTTTGAAAATCTTAAACTTAGAAATCTATGATTTGACAGGAGAAAAGGCCTTGAAAACCTATGATTTGATGTAGAAAATAGTTTTGGAAAGGTATGATTTGGTGTAGAATAAGAAGTCATGAGTTCAAGAAAGGAATTAGGATTTCCTAATCATGGATTCTAGGGCTTGACTTGGACTTCAAGACAAAGAGTTTTTGAAAGTAGACATTTGAAAAAAAATTTTAGGAAATAGATTTTTGAAAAGTGTCTTTAGGAAGTAGATTTGAAAAACCATTTGCAAAGAGGTTTGAATATAGACTTTTGCAAGTTTTTTGAATATCTCACTTTCCTAAAACGATTCTAACCATGAGAAGATTAGAACCATTCTAGGGTTGTAATTTTGAAAATAACATGGATTTGAAATATGGACCACAATAATCACATTGAATATTACACCTTTCTAAAACGATCATAACCATAGAATGGTTAGAATCATCTTAAGATTGTGGTTTTGATAAAAACAATTTAGAGTTTACACCAAAAAAATTGGACCTTGATAGTCACATTGAATATAACACTTTCCTAAAACAACCCTAACCATGGAATGAGAAATCCATGTTAGGATTATGGTTTTGAAAACAAGTTCGAAAGAAAGAGCTTGGAAGTTGCAGTACTTGAGTCTTCAATGGATGTTTGGAGGCTTATGTTTGAGTGTATAAGGTGTATGGAGGTTCGGGTCTGAGTGTATGGAGCTTAGGGCTTGAAGAGACTTGAGAGAATTAGGGTTTGGAGAGACTTCGAGCTCTGTTTTCAGAGATACAGAGTTTCTGGATTGAGTTTGTGGACACTTTTTACGTAAGGGGAGGGTCTGTATTTATAGGCAATGGAAAACACCATGGCGCCTATTGTAGTGGTGCTAGGGCCAATTTCCCACTGGCGCCACTAGGAGTGGCACCAAGCCATTTATTGGCTTGGTGCCAGCCACTTAGAAAAGTTTTTAGGGTGGCAAGAAAAGTATCTTTCGGCCCTTAGGATGCAAGGCAAAAGATTTAGGTGCCTGTCCTAGTGACTACCATGCAATTTCTGGCTTGGCTCTACTAAAAGTGACTTCAAAAATTTCGCGAATGATCCAGAAGGTTCTAAATTACCGAACTTAGCGAGGAATGGACAAGAATGCTTGAGAGAGTGTCTCGAGGCTAACTGGCTTGAGAAGCAATGCTAGAATAGTTGAAAAGGTCGACCGGCCCGCCAAGGGCAAAACGATCAATTGAACTCGAAACACCCGTGAGAAGGCTTGAAGGTTGGAAACACTATTAAGAGTGTTATGAGGAGTTTCCGGTTTGATACCCATAGCTGGTGTGGTTGGAAAGGGCGACTGATCCACTAAGGGGCAAAACGATTATTTTACACCAAGCTTGCTGGATTAGACTCAGAATGATCTGAAAAGGTGTTGGAAGGTTGAAAATACTATTTGAAGCATCATCAAGAGGTTACTGGTTTGATACCCCGAGCCGATGTGTTTCCCAGGGGCGATCGGATGCTTAGGAGCAAAATAGTTATTTTGACCGGATAGTCTCGAGATTGATTGAGAACCGACTAGAAGACACTTGAACATGCCGGATTATCTTTGGGACAATCTTGAAAGGGTATACTTATCTCTCTAACGAGTTAGATACTTTCTCAAGAAGCATGTCGAAAGGGTCTAAGGGGTAGTTTGGTCATTTTTCACCGGAGTGGGCTAGTAGGCACTAGTGTTGACCCGAGTTTTGAATATTTCCGTCACTCTGACAATGTGTGATGAGTTGGTTTCCAAAGGTATCCTGTCCTTCAGTAAACATGTCACGGCCAAGAGGCGTGTTCGGTCTCATGACATAGGGATTTTGTTGGCAATTCCCAACGTCGACCTATTTGCGAGTGTTTCCGCCACTCTGACAGTTATGATGTTTGTGAGTATTTTTGTCACTTTGACGATGTGCGTTCATTCTGGAGACTGCCTAATCTCGGGAAGTTGTTGGATGAACTTATCATCTTAGGGATTAACTTTCTCGAAAGATGTGCTGAATTATAGATATTCTACATTAGCGAGCTAGTAGGCACTAAAGTGAACCGTTCTACTATCCCGGGAACTTGGGCTCCGTCCCGATCGACAGGTTTGAAGGGAATCACCGTTCTAATGAGGTTTCTCAATAAATGCATCGGACTTGATGGACTTACCATCTAAGGGATTAAGTTTATCGAAAGACATGTTGGATTGAGTTTGATTGGTCTAAACTAGAATTAAAACTAGAATTTAGGTTGAAATAATGATTTACCATCTTTAGGAAGACGTGCCAAATGGAATTAGACCGAGAAATGCCCCAAGGGCATTTTGGTCACTTGCCTTTATTGGGCCTAGTGGGCCTGCGAAGTGATTGATTGACTGGATTGAGTCTGAAAAGCTAGTTTAGACTTGAATGTGTCTGTGTCGGTTTGAATATAGGTCTGGTCAAGCCGGAGATTGCCGAGCGGCCAAAAATGGGGTGCTTACAACTGTCTCTCTTTTTTTGTTTTTGCTTGCTGAAGGCAGAAAATGATAAAGTAAGAGTCCTTTGTTAATCACGAGGCTATCAGAAGGATGGAATTTGAAAGGGGATTTTAAGTCTGAAAATTGGATTGTTTGGATTGTTGAAATCAAAATTTTGAAACTTGATTTTGAAATTGAAGTTTATTTGTTAAAATGATTTTGAATTCGCTTTCTGAAATGGATTGCTTTGGATTTAAATTAGAAGGGTTTGGAAAACCTTGAAAACTTGGAGCGAAACTTCTGATGAAAAAGTTTGAAAAACTAGAATTTTGAAAACAGGCTTTTGAAGGAAAAGCTCAGGAAACCTATAGAATGTTTTTGAGAATGAAAATTTTAAGGAAGAAATTTGAAAACCTTTGGAATAATTTTGAGAATGGAGCTTTTAAAGGATAAAGCTCGGGAAACCCGAGAAATGCTTTTAAGATTAAACTTCTGAAAATTTTCAAAATGAAGAAAGAGTTGGAAATTTTTTAAATAAAATCTTTTGAAAGGAAAATAAAGTAAAATCTTTGAGTGTGGTGCCTTTTTGGCAGAGAAGACCCCAAAAAACTCGGCTAGATTTTTTAAAAACTTTTAGAAGGAAACGTTTGGAAAATCTTGAAATGGATTTTTTATAAAACTTTTTGAGGAAGAACTTTTGAAGAAAAAGTTTGGAAAGTCTTGAAACCTAGAAATTGACAAAACTTTTGAAGAAAAAGTTTGGAAAGTCCTGAAAATTGATTTTGAATATAATTTTTGAGGAAAAAGTTTGAAGAACCTTTGAAGTAGATTTTGAATAAGACTTTTGAAAAACTTATGGATTTCAAATAAGACTTTTTAAAGGAAAAAAGTCTAGAAAACTTTGAAATAGATTTTGAATTTATAAAATTTTGAAACTGATAAAAACTTTTGAAGGAGGGGTTTAGAAAACCTAGAATTTGATAAAACTTTTTAAGAAAAGGTTTAGAAATTCTTGAAATGGATTTTTGGATTAAACTTTTGAAGAAAAAGTTTAAGGAAACCTAGAAATTGATGAAACCTTTTGGAGGAAAGTGTAGGAAACCTTTGAAAATTGATTTTGAAATGGAGTCTTTGAAGAATTTTGAAGCCCAAATAAGACTATTTGAAGGAAAAAGTTTTAGAAAATCTTGAAAATTGATTTTGAATAAGACTTCTTGGAGAAAGAGTTTAGGAAACCTTGAAATGGACTTCGAATGAAACCTTTGTTTTTTTTTTTTTGATAAAAAAGTTTAGAAAACTTTAGAGCTTGAATAAGACTTTTTGAAGAAAAAGTTTAGGAAACCTGGAAATTGATTTCAAATAGAGCTTCTTGAAGATAGAATTTAAAAAACCTTAATATTGATAAGAGTTCTGGAAGGAAGAGTTTTGAGGATTGAAAATCTTGAAAATCTATGAGGATTGATTTTGAGTAAGACTTTTTGAGGGAAAAAAGTTTAGAAAACCTTTGAACTAAATTTGAATAAGGAATTGATAAAATTTTGGAAAGAAGAGTTTTGAAAAACCATGCAATTTGATTTGGAATAGAAACCTTTTGAAGGAGAGACATAGAAAATCTTTGAATTGGATTTTGGATAAAACCTTTGAGGTTAAATTTTGACACTAACTTCGGATTTTGATTTTGAAATAACTTTTGAAAAGAAAAAGTTAAGTAACCTTAGGAATTTATTTTGAAAATAAACTTTTGAATAGAAAAGTTTAGAAACC
The DNA here is from genome assembly GCA_033060915.1 of Euryodendron excelsum. Lineage (NCBI taxonomy): Eukaryota > Viridiplantae > Streptophyta > Magnoliopsida > Ericales > Pentaphylacaceae > Euryodendron > Euryodendron excelsum. The sequence goes on along the minus strand of CM065385.1, from coordinate 2,453,625 downwards.
TATGGCATTGATTTTGAAAATACACTTTTGAAGGGAAAAGTTTCGAAATCGTTTTGATTTGAAACTTGGACAAAATATATAGAAAATTCATTTTATCAGGCCAAACGTGTAGAAAATTCGTTCGGACTTGGAACTTGAACTTTTGAAGATAAAATATTTAAAAAATTCATTTTGACTTGAAATTTGAAATTTTAAAAACAAAATGTATAGAAAATTTATTTTTGACTCGAAATTTAAATTTTTGAAGACAAAATATATAGAAAATTCATTTTGACTCGAAATTTGTTTTGACTAAAAATTTGAACTTTTGAAAACGAAATGTATAGAAAATTCATTTTGTCTCAAATTTTTTTTTTGTTTTTTTCATTTTTTTCATTTTTTTTTCATGCATACCTCTTACCTGTCAATGAAACTTTAACATATTTCTTTCCTTTTGGCATATCTTCAGGATGATTGATGTGGGACAATGATCTATGCAGGAGGTAATGACAGAGTTGATGACGACGAAACCTACTTTGGTTGAGCAAATGACTAGTACCGCTGGTGAGGAGAGGGTGGCCTTGCTAGGGCTACTAAAGAAAATGCCCCAAATGAGGCTGTTGGAGATATTGAGAGTGCCACTGCCGGAGCTGATGCTGAGGTTAATGTTGAGGTTGAGGGAGCTTTTTTAGGAGGCCCATGGTCAATGTCTGGCAAAATGATACTCTTGTAGGTAAATTGATGTTACGTTTAGCGGAATGATACTCTGGGAAAATCTAAGGTTGATGTCTTGAAACTGCTACTTTTTGAACCAACAGTCCATCTGGCGGAACGATGCTCCTCTAGGGAACTCCAAGGTTTGATTGGGGAGGTCGAGAGTGGGCCATTGCCCCATTCTTTGTTTCTTGTTGGCTATAGAAGTCTGAGTTTTCTGAGGTGTATGCTGGCACTAGAAATGTCTGAGGTTATTTGGTCACAGGGTGGCTTTTTAGCTCCTTTATGTGCTTTGCCCCATTCCTTGTTTCCTATTTAAGAGAGAGAGAGAGAGAGAGAGAGAGAGAGAGAGAGAGAGAGAGAGACATATAATAAGATTTTGTGCAAAAACAGTTTACTTATGCCAATTCTAAAAATGCACAGGTAAAGGGGTGAATGCATGTTTATACTTTTTGATGAATGCATATAAAAGAATGAAATTGAATGCATACGATACTTTTTGATGAATGCACATGTTTATATAGGAATTAAATTGAATGCATGTCCTACTTTTTGATGAATGTACAGGTTTATACATGAATTAAATTGAATGCATGTTTTCAATGTATAACTACTACATGTATATGGGTTATTTTTATTTTTTAAAAATGCCCTAGGATTTCCCGAAGGCTCATACTCTCGGGATTCTGTTTCCCTTCTTGGATTCTGTCCCTTCAGTTTTATCCCATTCTTATCAAGATTTGATAGCATTTGCACCATTCTCAGGGGATCTTAACCTTTTGGTTTGCCATATGCTATCTTATCGCTACTTTCTACAGGGTTGCTATTTGGGGATTTTCTATCCTCACTTGGTTTTCTCTCTTAGATCTTCAAATATCATCATGGCTTGACCAACAATGTGCATGCCCTTTGCAGAGTGATAAACAGCTTCGTCCTCAATCCGAAAAGACTTCTTTTAGGACCATAATGCAGGCTAGGCTAGGGGTTATAAGAAATGAAGGGATATTTAAGCTCAAAGATTTTTTTTTAGTGGATTGTTTAAACCAAAACTATCTGAGCACACTTTAGGCCATGAGGTTGCCCCTGCCATCCTCCTCGTCTCTCCCTTTTTTTTTAACTACTTGTCTCAGTATTGTTCATGCTTATTTGGACTAAGCAATTTTCTTTGATCAGAGAGGACTTTGATTTGGAATGTAAAATTGGCTAGGTTAAGGGGTTTATGAATGAAAGGATATAAAGGCTCAAATATTGTCACTTGTGGGGTTTCGAAAGAAAATTGAAGACTTCCATTCACTACTTTCTTCCTTCCTACTCTTTTTATTCTTCTAGACCATTTTCTCCCTTCTGATTAGGATTTTTCATCAAGAAATTTGATCCTAAGTTGACTTTTAGAGATGCCAACTTTTTTATTTCTATTTTTGGATAACAATATCTTCTTTTGAAGACCACCACAAACACATCACCCCCTTCCTTTTCTTTCTTTTTCACTATATCTTCTTAGAAATCACCAGTTCCTGCTCATGGCTTTTGCCTTAAGCCAAAGTGGGCGGTGATCATCCGGTCGATTTGCTTTAGTAATGTGACTGGCTCAAGTGGCCTTTGTAAAGGGAATTTTTTTTCTTTTTGTGTATGGTAGTAGAATTGAGTACCTCTTATTATTTCAAATTAAATTGCTTAGTCCATAAAGCCTTTGTGCAAAATTTAGACAATGTTCCTAGAGATGGTGTGTTTCTACTGGTAAACCCCTATATACTTTATCAAATCAACTACTTTGTGCTTACCCTAGTGTGGGGCATGATTTTTGATTTGGGGACATCTAAATAGAAATCATGTATGGCTCTAGTGGGCTAAGCAAAGGGTAGTGTTTATTTCTTTTTGGATGAATTGAATAATGGCTTCTCATCTTTTTGAGGACTCAACTGCCCATCGCTTAGCCAGGATATCACTCAAGGGTTGCCTTTTCAGTAAGCTTCGCACTTCTTTGTTAAGTTTTTCTTCCCTCTCTCTCTCACTCTCTCTTTTTCTCTCGAAGGTTTTAATCCCTGTTGAATGGACTGCCCATGCTATCTCATCCTACAAGTCGAGTCATCACAAAATGGGAAAGAATCCCTAAAAGCAATAATCATCCACAAGAGTATGAGACAAAGGTGATAAACTAAAAACTATTTCTTTTTCATTTTAAATTATGATTGCATGGCATGCAATGTTCATTTAAATAAGATATACACGAAATAGAAAGATATAAAGAAAATGAACAAATTCTGTGGAAACATCCCTTTTTTTGTGAGCCTTATGGTGAGAACCCTTAATATGGTTTTGGGACTATGCCAACCTCCGTGGTGCTTCATTCGCCAATTGTATCAATAGAGGGCGAATTAACAGATGTTTTATAGCATTTGGCATGCATTTAGAAGTTAAAGAATTCTTTTGTGGCAATGCACGGGTCTAACAGGACTTTGCAAATGATGAAGTCCTCTTCTCCGTGGATAGTGATTATAGCGGCATGGTGCGGATGTAGTTGTTTAGAGGTAATGTCTTGCAGATGGATGGTTAGTTCTTCTTACTCGTTAATGTAGGTTCGACCTCTTCCCATAACCAGGCTTATCCTTACATGAGTTTGAATTGGGCGGGATGCTAAAGGGATTCCATGAGTTTAATTATGCTCTTTGACCAAAAAAAGGAAAAGAAAAACAAAACCCAGTTAGCATGTGGAGTTAGGAGTTTTATATGATGCATATCCTGTGGAGGTTCCTTCTTTGAGGGAATCTAGGCATGATGATGAGTCCATTTGGAGGAGGCGTTTTGCTCCTGTTATGCAATACAATACCTCTTCAGCATGGGTCGGTTAATGATTATTTTTTTGGGTAATCTTGCCTCCACAAACGGAGAGAGATTTGGGCCAGTCTTGAGACATGGTTCTATGTATGCCATGAATCCTTAGGGGTGAGGAACCCTTAGAAGTTTTGGTAGGTTTGGTTAACATGACATTGAATTGCTCCTTTCTCTTTCTGGTTGATTAAATGCATGAGAATGCAATGAGTTAAGTTTTTTGGAACTCTTGTCTTGGAATAGATATGGATGCATGAGCATAATGGAAGTGAACATGTGAGTAGTACGATAACAGTAAATGAATGGTTTACAAGACCCCCTTCTTGTCTTGTTTCTGCCTTCAGTTTTCTTGGTGCTCGTAGATGAGGGGAGAGGATAGAAGACAAGAAACAAAAGATATGTTAGTATCTTGATTTGAAAGTTTTTATGCAATGTATGTTCTAAGGGTGCCCCTATTTTGAGAGGAGAACAAAGCATTATGAGTTGGCTCACTTTTTGGAGATAGGGGGTTTGCGTCTGTATGTAGATACCTTACAGTCGATTTGAGAGCATACACTCATTCATTCATGTAAAATAGAAGAGTACATTAAACTTTGAGTTTAAAATACAAGAGAATCGAAGTACATTTTAATAGGGAAAGGGGGGACATTTTCTTTGGGACTTTTACATATCTGCTTTTACATTTGAAATCCTAAACTACTCTTGAATTTTTGGATTCATTTTCCTCAAGTTTGATGTTGATAAGGTTATTGAGAGACCTTGTTGTTTGGTTGCCCCTTGTCTTCTTAACAATCTTATCTTTGTGAGCATAGAGGGATTGGGGCCCCTCTCTATTCACTGATTTGAAATTTATGCCACGAACCCTTAGGGTTGCGTGGAAACTCTTAGGATTTTGGTAGGTTTTATGCAAGGGAGAGTGATATTGGTGTCACTCTCTATGGGTTGATCATATGCATAAGAATGCAGTGACTTGAGTTACTTTCGAAATCTTGTCTTGACATGGAGTATTGAGTGTATGTATGTGTATGCCAAGAATATATAGAGAGACGATGCAATTGTAAAATAAATATATATGCATTAGCATTTATACAAGCATTATAACAGCAGGAATTAGACAAGGATAAAGGTAAGTAAAGTAGTCAACCTTTCCTCCATAGTTTTGAAATTGACATGCGTGTCTTAAATCCGACAGAGGTTCAGCTATGCATGGTTTCTACATGAGCATGAGATTGAGGGTTTACTAATGCTTCCTAAGAAGGCTCAATTCCCAGATCTTCAAACCTAAGCCCACTCCTCGAGGTGGTGCCATTATCGGTTGGTGATTCGAGCGAGGGAACCATCAAGTGGCCGTAGGCTAAGAAACTAATACAGCATCCACCCACAACCAATATACCCTTCCCCCTTCTAACTAGAAGGGATGTAATCATGTAAAGAATGTAAGTATGCAAATGCAAGTGCGCGTGCAATGTGTGAGTAGAATTTTGAAAAACGGAGGAAAGGGCCCAACAATTCCCATCCATCCTGTCCATTCCATCCAATTCATTCATGATATACATGACAGTTAATATGATATAAAATAAAACGTGAACAAAGGTTGACATAAAAAAATAAAGATGCGAAAAGTTAGTACTTTGATGACAATCTTAATGCAAGATTGAATGATTGAATGTAATTTGAATGCAAGTGATTGCATGCTTTTGAAAGAAGCTTTGAAAAGTTGGAGTTTGAAAATTTGAAATGGATAGAATTGGACAAATTAATCAAAGATTTTAAATGAAGGAAAGGGTGAAAAGACATTACAATGGCCTAACCCTCTAAGCATCCTCAGTGCAGTCGCTAGTTGTCACCCCTCGATTTTTTGCACTCAAGAAAAACACACAAGTGAGAAAAACACAGTACTTTCTTGTTAGAATTCATCCTCTTAGAAGGACGAGTGTGATTAGGTTTGAATTGGAAATTAATTTGAATAAAGGCTTTTGAAAAAAATTTGGAGTCACCACCTAACTTGATTAAGATAAGTTAGGTCACCTAAAACTAATTGCAATCCAAAGATTAAACTTAGAGTTTTTGAAAAGGTTTTGAAAACTTTCTGAAGAGAGGGTTTTTTGAAAAACAGGTTGTTTGGCTACCTTTGGAAAGATTTAAGCCCCTTTTTTAAAATAATTCCACTTTGGTCTTTCAAAAACAGTGATTCTAGGTTCGAGGTTGGTTATGTATAGGGAAGATGCACTAGGTTATCACCCTATCCCGCCTTTGAGGTATCTACATGTCTATTCACCCTAAATTCACTTATTTAGAATCTTTAATTAACTAATATCCAATTACATGCACTTTGAGAATTTTGAAAAAAGGTTTAATATGATGCATGACATGCAAGTGCAAGAAAAAGATTTGATTTTGAAAATAGATTCGAAAAAAAGATTTGAAGTTTGAAAAAGGTTTTGAAATTCGAAACTTGAAAAAGGTTGTGACCGCACTCATGAGGGTTACCTACATATCCGTTTGTTGGGAATGAGGTTAGTCATAGTTTGGACTCGAGGTCTGATTGAAAATAGACACTTTAAGGTCTTTAAAAAGTTTAAGTTGAAAAGAGTTTGATTCGAACTTTGATTAGCAGATTGAAAATTGAACTTTGATTTGAAAAGCTTGAAGATTTGATATTGATATTGATTTGACATGATTGAACTTTGAAGGAGGATTTGGACTTGATTTGGAAAGATTAAGTTGAGTTTTTGAAAACATCTTGACTTAGATTAAAGTTTGAAAACCATCTTGGTTTAGAAAAGAATTTTAGAAAAGTCTTTGAAAAGAGTTGAAGCTTCCTAACTTTTGGGTTGGGGTTGAACTAGGGTTTAAACATCTTAGGATAGAGGTAGCCTAGGGTTAAAGTATGCAATTGAATTAGAAATATTTGACTTAGACTTGAAAAGTTTGATTTTAAAAAGTTTCAAATTAGGAAAGTTGGATTTGAGAAGGATTTGATTTTATTTAAAAATACTTGACTTGAAATGGTTGAAAAAGATTTGACTTGAATATTTGATTTAGAAAGAATTTAGAAAGTTAGGGTTTACGAAAGATTGGATTTTGGAAAGTTTTGAATTAGGAAAGTTTCACAATAGGAAAGTTCCATTTTAAAAAGTACCAAATTAAGAAAGTTTTCTTTTAGGAAAATTTTCAAATTTAGGAAAGTTTCCTTTTTAAAAAAGAGTTGATTTTGGAAAGATTCAAATTAGGAAAGTTTTATTTAAGAAAGGTCTTGATTTAAGAGAGGTTTGAACTTACAAAGATTTGAAAGTTTGAAATTAGGAAAGTTTTAGAATTAAGAAGGATTTGATAAGTTGAAATTAGAAAGTTGAGTTTAAGAAGACTTGGAAGTTTTGAAATTAAGAAAGGTTTAAAAGTTTGAATTTAAGAAAGATTGAAATTAGGAAAGATTAGAATTAGGAAAGATTTGGATCAGGAAAGATTTAATTCCTATTTCCTAAAGAAGAAGTTTGTATGTTATTTTCAAAAATAGATGATTTGGTTTTGTTTCCAAAATTGGAGGATTTGATTTGGATTCTTAAATTGAAGGATTTGATTTGACATAAAATCAGAAAGGTTGGATTTTGAAAATCTTGGATTTAGAAATCTATGATTTGATAGGAAAAAAAGTTTTGGAAACCTATGATTTGATGTAAAAAATAGTTTTGGAAAGCTATGATTTGGTATAGAATAGGAAGTCATGACTTCAAGAAAGGAATTAGGGTTTCCTAATCATAGATTCTAGGGCTTGGCATGGATTTCAAGACAAAGAGTTTTGGAAAGTAGATCTTTGAAAGAATTTTTAAGAAATAGATTTTTGAAAAGAGCCTTTAGGAAGTAGATTTGAAAAATCATTTGCAAAGATGTTTGAATATAGACTTTTGCAAGTCTTTTGAATATCTCACTTTCCTAAAACGATTCTATATAACCATGAAAGATTAGAACCATTCTACGGTTGTGATTTTGAAAACAACATGGATTTGAAATATAGATCACAATAATCACATTGAATATCAGACCTTCCTAAAATGATTTTAACCATAGAATGGTAAGAATCATCATAAGATTGTGCTTTTGATAAAAATAATTTAGGGTTTGCATCAAAAAATTTGGACCTTGATAGTCACATTGAATATAACACTTTCCAAAAACAACCCTAACCATGGAATGGCTGAAATCACTCTACGATTGTGATTTTGGAAACAAGTTTGAAAGAAAGAGATTTTGAATGCAAGTTTTGAAAGAGAGTTTTGATGTAAGTTTAAAAAAACAACATTGATGCAAGTTTGAAAACAACATTAAATGTAACTTTGAATGAATGTATGAATATAGCATACATAATGCAATAGGGTCGTGAACATACAAGGTTAGGCTACACCACATAATTAAGGGGCCCGAACCCACACCATCAAAAGTTAGACTAGAAGAAAGCCCTAAGCATGGTAACCTTCAATAGTCCTTCCTAGACATGAACCGAAAAATCTCTTGTTTCAAGCATGTAAGAAGAGGAGGTAGAAGACAGGGATTAAAATAGAAGAAAACTCAAATGGGTTAGGAGGAAGAAGAGAGAGGGAGGAGTTGCATAACATAAATAGAAAACCAACCTCGTATTCTTCTTGCTTTGACTGCTTGATTTACTTTACTCTTCTTGAATCTTAAGAGCTTGGAAGTTATAGCTCTTGAGACTTCAATGGATCTTTGGAGGCTTGTGTTTGAGTGTACAAGGTGTATGGAGGCTAGGGTTTGTTGTATAGAGGCTAGGGCTTGAAGAGACTTGCGAAAATTAGGATTTAGAGAGACTTCGAGCTCTATATTTATAAGCATTGAAAAACACCTTGGCACTTGTTGTAGTGGTGCTAGGGCAAATTTTCCACTTGTGCCAGGCTATTTATTGACCCCACTTAGGAAAGTTTTTAGGGTGGTAAGAAAACATATCTTTCAACCCTTGGCAGTCAAGGTAAACAATTTGGGCGCTTGTCCTAGTGACTACCATGTAATTTCTAGTTTGGCTCCACTTGTAGTGACTCTGGAAAGTCCAAGAATGATTCAAAAGGTTTCACGTAACCAGACTAAGTCGGGAATGGACGGGAATCCTTGAGAGAGTGTCTCAGGAGTAATTGGCTTGAGAAGCATTGCTAGAATAGTTGAAAAGGTCGCCCGGCCTGCTAGGGGCAAAATGGTCAATTGAACTAAAAAATATTGAAATGGACTCGGAGTGACCCGTGAGAAGGCTTGAAGGTTAGAAACACTATTAAGAGTGTTATGAGAGATTGCCGGTTTGATACCCAAAGCCAGTGTGGTTGGAAAAGGCGATCGGTCCATTAAGGGGCAAAACTGTCATTTTGCATCGGGCTTTTCGAAATAAACTCAGAATGATTGAAAAAGGATTTGAAAGTTTGAGAATACTATTTGAAGTGTCCTCGGGAGATTACTAGTTTGATAGCTAGAGTCGGTGTGGTTTCCAAAGGTGATCGGATGCCTAGGGGCAAAATGGTTATTTTGACCAGATGGTCTCGAAATTGATCTAGAATCGACTGGAAGGCACTTGAACACGCCGGATTGTCTTTGGGATAGTTTTGAAAGGGTGGACTTATCACTTTGAGGACTTAGGTACTTTCTTAAGAAGCGTGCCGGAAGGGCCCAAGAGGAAGTTTAGCTATTTTTCACCGGAGTGGGCTAGCAGGCACTGGTGTTGACTAAGGTTTTGAGTATTTTCATCACTCTGACAGTGTGTCATGAGTTGGTCTCCAAAGGTATCCCATCCTTCGATAAATGTGTCACGGTCAAGAGGTGTGTTCGGTCCCGTGACATAAGGGTTTTGTTGGCAATTCCCAATGTTGACCTATTTGTGAGTGTTTCCGCTACTCTGACTGTTACGATGTTTGTGAGTGATTCCGTCACTCTGACGGTGTGCGTTCATTCTGGAGACTGCTTGATCTCGGGAAGCTGTTGGATGGACTTATTGTTTGAGGGATCAACTTTCTTAAAAGATGTGTCGAATAACAGACATTTTACATTAGCGGGCTAACAGGCACTAGAGCCGAGTCGTTCTACCATCTCGAGAACTTGGGTTTCGTCCTGGTCGACAAGTTTGAAGGGACTTACCGTTTCAATGAGTTTTCTCTGTAAATGCGCCAAACTGGATGGACTTGTCGTTTGAGGGATCAACTTTCTCGAAAGAGATGTCAGATTGAGTTTGATTAGTCTGAACTAAAATTGAAACTGGAATTGAGGTTGGAATAGGGACTTACCGTCTTTAAGAAGACGTGCCAACTAGAATTGGACCAAGAATGCCCCAAGGACATTTTGGTCATCTTGCCTCTATTGGGCTGGCAGGCCTTTGAAGCGATTGATTGACTGGATTAAGTCTAGAAAGCTGGTTTAGACTTGAATGTGTCTGTATTGGTTTGAATGAGAGTCCAGTTGGGTCGGAGATTGCCAAGTGAGCAAAAATGGGCTGCTTACAGCTGTAAGTCTAACAAAGCATAGGCCTCGACCCTACTAACTGGCTACAAGGTAATTTGATGGCCAACAAAAGAAAGCCCAGTAACAATGGCCCAGTCTAACGGAGTAGGACCCAGCTCAAAGCCCACAAAATGAAAGGTCCCTGTCTTGATAAACCATCTCTCATTCAATGCTAATACTAAATGGCGATTTAGGTGGTTCGCCTGCAATCCTGTGAATGCCTAGAACCCAATTTGTACCGAAAAGGCATATTAGGATGGAGCGGCCCGCTGTTTGGTGCTAAAAGCCTGGTGGACGGCCCCTTTAAAAGATGTATGTACTCAAGGTGGGGGCAAATGCTATCGAGAATATACACTGGGATGACAGGTTAGGTCCCCCAATGGAGGAATGTCTGGTACTTCTAAATCCTCCAAATTTGCATCTATCGCTAAGCCTTCCTGTAACCAGTCACAAGATCTCTTAAGCCCGGTGCCTCATCCTCAACATCCATCTCTCCCTCAAAAATAGGTTTAACTTGGGGAAAGGATTGATCAGAAGCATATTGCCGCTCCCACTCTGGCCAGAAGAAGCCCTATTAGTCGATCAGCGGCTGCCCTTGGAATGACTAGAAATGCCAACAAAATCCGTGTGGGTCCCCTTCCAAGAACGACGCCTCCGCTCAGAACCGTCATCACCAGTATCTACCATCATGGAAAGCAAGTCAAGGTAAAAGACATGATTATAAAGTATATGTAGTTAAAAAAAAAAAAGAAAAAAAAAAAGGTACAGAAAAAAAAAACAGAGCAAAAGAAAGAATGACACAAAGCCCATTTCGTTACCCCCAGTAGAGTCTATTTTAATCATTTTTAAAAGGTTTCCTCAACTTTTTCCTTCAAAAGTTTGTTTTCAAAATCAATTTCTGAAAGATTTTTTAAACTTTTTCCTTCAAAAGTTTACTTGCAAAATCAATTTCTAAAAGGTTTCTAAACTTTTTCCTTCAAAAAGTTTAATTCAAAATCAATTCTCAAAGGTTTTTAAATGTTTTCCTTCAAAAAGTATAATTCAAAATCAACTCTCAAAGGTTTTAAAACTTTTTCCTTCAAAACGTTTTTATTCCAAAATCAATTCTTATGGGTTTTTAAATTTTTTCCTTCAAAAAGTCTTACTCAAAATCAATTCCTAAAGGTTTCTAAACTTTTCCTTCAAAAGTTTGATTCAAAACCAACTCTCAAAGGTTTCCAAACTTTTTCCTTCAAAAAGTCTCATTCAAGATCAATTCTCAAAGGTTTTTAAACTTTTTTCTTCAAAAGTCTCATTCAAAATCAATTCTCAAGGATTTCTAAAACTTTTCCTTCAAAAGTTTCATTGAAAGTCATTTTCAAATGGTCTTTTAAGAAAAAAAAATTTTTGCTTCAAAAAGTGTTATTCAAAGTCATTTTCCATAGGTTTTTCTAAGCTTTTCTTCAAAAGTTTTTTTCAAAGTCCTTTCCAGAGGTTTTTCTAAGCTTTTCCTTCAAAATTTTTTATTCTAAATACCCCCTGAGTTTCTCAAAGTCTTCTCTGCCAAAAAGGCCCCACCCTCAAAGGTTTTTATATCTTTTTCTTTTAAAATTTTTTTATCTAAAACATATCCTAACTTTTCCCTAATTTTGAAATTTTTTTGGCAGAATCTTATTTATAAATGGTCCCTACAATGCCCAAGACTCAATAATGGAACACAAGTCGTGCACCCCATGGCATCACAGTCATATAGCACTAACATACATAACACAATTTGTGGACATTCTTAAGATTTTCAAATTTTCAAACAAATGTTCTATTTTTCAAAAATGCAAGGGTTTTTAAAATTGCTGCAAAATCTTTCAAAACTACTTCAAATATTTTCTAAATTTTTTTCATACTTTTCTAAATATCAAACTCAAACAATTCCATTATTTCTTAATTTTCTCTATTTTCTAAGCATTTTTTCATTTTTTAAAAAATTAAAAATTTAAAAAGTTTTTAGAAAATCACGAAACTTCATACGGTTGTTTAACAAATTTTTCTAAGGCACATGGTGCAAAAATCTAGCTAAAAAACCCAATACCCAAAGCTGTAGGAGCAAATCTCCAATTTCTGCAGAAATCCTCTTTACACAAACATGCAAAACTACTCAAACTTAATTAAGTGAGCATCAAAACACAAAAGTAACACCATCAGAGTGTTCTAAGCATATCAAAACATCAGTTTCAACTATTTACACAACTCATGTGGAGTTTTACACATTAAAATCATCTCAAAACAAAAAAACTCACTTCTCGGAGTTCACTGACGAAATCTTCTGTTTTGCCAACAATTTCGGCGACAATAAATACTTCAGGTGACCCTTCGGCTTCCCCTAAACTTACTCGTTGTGGAATGGCACCACAAGCTAATTCTGGGCAACTTTGCACTTTTGCCCGTCAAAATCCGACTTTAAATGCCCCCTTGGGCCAATCCACCATTTTTAAGCTCTAGTCCTCAAAAAACTTCCAAATCAGATCTCTTTAATTGCCTTGTGATCAACATGGGACTCTTATTTTATCGTTTTCTACCTTCGACAAGTAAAGACAGAAAAAGAGGAGCAGCTGTAGGCACTCCATTTTTGCTTGCTGGGCAATCTCAGGCCCGACTAGACTCACATTCAAACTGACACAGACACTTCCAAGCCCAAACTAGCTTATCAGATTCAATCTAGTTAATCAATTGCTTTGAAGGCCCGTTGGGCCCAAAAGAGGCAAAATGATCCAAATGTCTTTGACACATTGCTCAGTCCAATTCCAATTGCCATGTCTTCCTAAAGACGGTAAGTCCATATTTCAACCTCAATTACAGTTTCAATTCCAATCCAAACTAGTCAAATTTAATTTGGCACGTTTACCAAGATAACTCCTTAGAACGATAAACAACGTAACCGTTAGAGTGGTAGAAACACTCACAAACATCGCAAACGTTAGAGTGGCAGAAACACTCGCAAATAGGTCGACATTAGGAATTGCCAGCAAACCCCCTATGATACAAGATTGAACACGCCTCTTGGCCACGACACATTTATCGAAAGATGAGATACCTTTGAAAACAAACTTGTCACACATCGTTAGAGTGGTAGAAATACTCAAAACCCAAGTCAACACCAGTGTCTATTAGCCTAATCAAGTGAAAAATGACCAAACTGCCCCTTGAGCCCTACCGACATGCTTCTCGAGAAAGTACCTAAGTCCTTAAAGTAGTAATTTCACCCTTTAAAGATTGTCCCAAAGATAATTTAGCACATTCTAGTGCCTTCCAGTCACTTTCAAATCAATTACGAGAGCATCTAGTTAAAATGACCATTTTACCCCTAGGCATTCGATTGCCTTTGGGAACCACACCGGCTCTAGGTATCAAATTAGTTACCTTTAGCGAATGCTTCTAATAGTATTTCCAACCTTCTAGCACCTTTTCGGACCATTCCAAGTGCATTTTGGTAAGCTCAGTACAAAATAACTGTTTTGCCCTTGGTGGGTCAGTCGTCTTTTCTAACTACACCGGCTCTAGGTATCAAACCGGTGATCCTTTGAAACACTCTCAATAGTGTTCCCAACCTTCAAGCCTTCTCATAGATCACTCTGGTTTGATCTTGGTGTTCACTTGGTTCAAATGACCGTTTTACCCTTAGTGGGCCAGTTACCTTTTTTCACTATTCTAGCACTGGTTCTCAAGCTAGCTACCTTTGAGACACTCTTTCAGGGGATTTTTGTCTATCCCCGGCCTTCCGAATCATACCTGGACTTGCTGGGGTCACTCGTAGTGGAGTCAAGCTAAAAATTGCATCTAATAACTAGGATAAACGCCCAAATCTTTTACCTTGCGTCCCAAAGGCCAAAAGATCTGTTTTTTACCGCCTTAAAAGTTTCCCAAAGAGACTGGTGCCACTAGTAGTGGCGCTAAGCTAAAACATAACCAGGTGCCACTCTTAGTGGTGCCAAGCTTAAAAATAAACTGGCACCATTGCAACAGGCCCTAGTTCTTATTCTGCCTATAAATATAGACTACCCCTTACATAAAAAGGATCTACAAACTCATTCCAGAAATGCTACCTCACTAAAAACATGTCTCGAAACCCTAGTTTTCTCAAGTCTTATTCAAGCCCTAGCCTCCTTACGCTCCATACATACAAACCCTAGCCTCTATACAATTTATAAACTTAAATATAAGCCTCCAAACATCCATTGAAGATAAAGTGTTGCATACTCAAAGCTCTCAAGGTTTAAGTAAAGAAAGCCAAATAAAACAATAAAATAAAGAGAAGACAAGATAGGTTTTCTAGTTAAGTTATGTAATTCCCATCTCTCTCTTTTTTCTCTTAACCCATTGGGTTTTTCTCTATTTTAATCCCCATCTTCTACCTCCTCTTCTTTCATGCTTAAAACAAGGGACTTCCTGGTTCATGTCTAGAAAAAATTGTTAAAAGTCACCGTACTGGGGGCTTTCTTTAAGTTCAACCTAAGAAGGTGTGGGTTTAGCCTCCTTGATTATGTGGTGAAGCCTAACCTTGTATGTTCACGACCCTATTGCATTGTAATTGTCATGTTCATGCATTGTATTCAAAGTTGCATTCAAAATTGTTTTCAAACTTGTATTAAAGTTCTCTTTCAAAGCTTGGATCCAAAACCTACATTTTTCAAACTTGTTTTCAAAATCACACTCCTATAATGATTTTAGCCATTTCATGGTTAGCATGGTTAAAGTTATTTTAAGAAAGTGTTATATTGAATGTGACCATCAAGGTCCAAATTTGTGTTTAAGTCTTAAATTGTTTTTGAAGAAATAACAACTCTAAGGCGATTCTAGTCATTCCATGGTTACGGTTCTTTTAGGAAAGTGTTACATTTAAAGAGACCACCAAAGTCCATATTAGAGTTTCAAACCCTAGTTGTTTTAAAAAAATCATAACCCTAGAATGGTTCCAATCTTCTCATGGTTAGAATAATTTTAGGAAAATGAGATATTCAAGAGACTTGCAAAAGTCTATATTCAAACCCTTTTCTAAATAGTTTTTGCAAATCTATTTCCTAAAAATTCTTTTCAAAGATTTACTTTTCAAAAACTCCTTATCTTGAGAGTTCGAGTCAAAACCCTTGAATCCATGATTAGGAAACCATAATTTCCTCCCACAAAATTCTATTTATCTTTGCATCAAACCAAGAATTTCCAAAACTATTTTCTACATCACATCAAAGGTTTTCAAAACCCCTTTTTCCACCAAGTCACAGATTTTCAAATTCAAGATTTTCAAAACTAGAGCTTTCAAATTTTAAGTCAAATCAAATCTTTTTTAAATAGGAAACCAAATCAAATCATTTATTTTTGAAAATGTAATCTAAATTTTCAACTTTAAAAAATAGAAATGAAATCTTTCCTAATCTCAATATTTCAAATCCTTTCCAAATCCTGACTTTCCAAATTTTAGAACCAAACATTTCTTAATTCAAACTTCTCCTAAAATCAAATCTTTCCCAAAATGAAAACTTTCCAAAATCAAGTATTTTCTAATATGAAACTTTCCTAATTTGAAACTTTATAAAATCAAACTTTTCTATTTCAAGTGCATGTTTCAACCCTAGGTTACATAAATCCTTGGAGGCCAAAACTCAAGTTCAACCCTAACTCTAAAGTTAAGAAGCTTCAACTCTTTCTAAAACTCTAGTCTAAACCAAGATGGTTTTCAAATTTCAATCTAGTCAAGATGATTTCAAAGTTCAACTCAATCTTTCCAAATCAAGTCCAAGTTCGATTTCAAATCAAAGTCAATTTTAAATCAAAATTCAATTTCCAATCTTCCAATCAAAGTTCAATTGAAACTCTTTTCAAGTCAAACTTTTCAAAGGCCACAAAGTGTCTTTTCAAGTCAATTAAGACCCCAAAGTGTTTATTTTCAATCGGACCCCGGGTCCGAACTACGACTGACTTGATTCCTAACAAAGGGATACGTAGGTAACCCTCATCAGTGTTGTCACAACCTTTTTCAAGTTTTCAATTCTCATAACCTTTTTAAAGCATCTAATTTCCACAACTCTTTTTCAAAATCCAATTCTCTATTTCAAAATCATTCTCTTTTCAAATTCTTTTCATGCACTTGCATACCATGCATCATATCATCCTTAAAATGATGACTCAAATCTCTTTTTCTAAAATTCTCAAAATGGATATAATTGGACATTGAGTAATCGAAGATTCTAAATGAGTGAACCCAGGGTGATAAGACATGTAGGTACCGCAAGGGCAGGATAAAGTGATAGCCTAGTGCATCTTCCCTACACGTAACCAACCCCCGGACCTAGATCGCTGCTTTTCAAAGACCAAAACCAAAGTCATTTTCTAAAAAGGGCTTAAACATTTTTCAAAGGTTACCAAATAACCTGTTTTTCCAAAAAACTCTCTCTTGAGGAAGATTTCAAAACTTTTTTTAAAAACCCTAAGTTTAATCTTTGTATTTCACTTAGTTTTAGGTGGCCTAACTTATCTTAACAAAGTTAGGTGGCGACTCCAAATCTTTTCCAAAAGCCTTTATTCAAAATAATTTTCAATTTGAACCTAGTCATGCTTGTCCTTTTAAGAGGATGAGTTTTAACGAGAGAGTTCTGTATTTTTCTCACTTATTTTCTCGAGTGCAAAAAATCAGGTTGCGACACATATCATCCATGTAGACCTCCAATTCTCATGCATCATATCATGAAACAATGTTACCATGGTTTTTTGATAAGTGGCCCTAGCATTGTGGAGTCCGAATGCATGCCTTTGTGATAATACACCCCCTAAAGGGTTATAAATGTAGTTTTCTCATGATCCTCCCCAGCTAGGTTGATCTGATTGCACCCAAAGAACCCATCCATAAAAGAAAACATCTCATGGCTAGCTGTATTGTTGACAAGGAGATCAATGTGCGGTAAGGGGAAGTCATCTTTCTAGCTTGTTTTGTTCAGGTCACAGAAATCAATGCACATTCGAGCTTTGTCATCTTTCTTAGGGATAGGGACAATATTTGCCAGCCATTTGGGGTATTCTACCACCTGTAGGAATCTTGCATGAAGTTGCTTCACCACTTCCTCCTTGATCTTCAGGCTCCACTATGGTTTAAGTTTTCTTAGCTTTTGCTTTAGAGGCTTCATTTGCGGTTCCAAGGGCAGCCCGTGCTCGATAATGGATTCCTCCAGCCTAGGCATGCCTTGATATGACCAAGCAAAGATGTCAAGGTAGGCAGTTAGCAATTCTAAAAATTTCTTACGTTGCAATTGGTCCAGCCCCATGCAGATCTTAATTTCTCTAGGATTTTTCCCGATCCCCAATTTGATTGTTTTTGTTTTCTCGATGTTGGGAGTATTGCAACTTTCATGTTTTTCCACCTGTTCCAAGATCTCCTCTGGTATCTCACCTGTGTAGTTTAGATCAAGTTCAATCCCTAGGTGCTGATAGTCAAATTCAGTGTCAAAGTCGTGATTTATCAAGATAGGCATTCTTTCAATTAACTGGGCAAGGCGTTGGATTTTAGGATCCCTGTCAAAGCATAAACACAAAAGATCAAAACCAAAGGGTACTTTTTCATTGATTAAGTATGCTCAATACATATTGAAAGACTAGAGAATTTAATAGCCAAAAGACTAAGGAAAATTGAGTTTATTAGGAATGGGCCTAGTGCTTATGGACTGCCACTGTGAACTTTGTACCGAAACTTGCAAGCACGGAGGAGGCTCCTGCCAATCCAATTATTGAGCTTTTTACCAAGGTATGCAGGTTGGATGGAGGCATCTTTGGCTATCTCTGTATCTATTGCCGTGACATTGACTTCAAGGATGAAGGCGCTCGTTCCTTTTCTCTTTTTCGGGTTGATGTTTTCGTAGAACCCTCCCCTCGTATATCTAGCCAACTGAGTTGACAACTCAATTCTACTTCCTACATAGCTTTTTTTCTCTATCTTCTTTTCCTTTAGACCACTTTTTGAATTTCATCTTTGGTAGGTCTGTATCCTAAGCTGAAAGTAAATTTTGTGGATGGCAATTCTAGGACTTTTAATTCTCCTTGCATATTCCTCCATAGGCCTTTTCTAGGTTTATACCCATTTCCTTTGAAACAGTGAGTTATCATCCCAGTGTTTTTAGAGTACTTGGGTTCTATCTGATCCCCTTTTTATATGATGGTGACATACTCAAATGATTGGAAGGAAAGGGATGTTACTGCCCCAACATTGGGGGTTGTGTTGACCTTAAAGATTTCAAACTTCTTTTCGGCAAAGATGGAGATCAATTCTATGCCCACAATAAACTTGACCCTTTGGTGGAGGCTAGAAGGTATGGCTCCTGCTGAGTGGATCCATGGTCATCCTAGCAACATATTATAGGTAGAAGGGATCTTTAAGACTTAAAATTTAATTATGAAGGTCACAAGACCTATCTCAGCTTACATCTCAACTTTGCCCATGGTCTTTTTTCAAGATCCATCAAAGGCTTGGATGACTGTATTTTTGTGGTTCAAATTGGTTTGATCTAGCCTAAGCTTCTCTAAGGTCAAATAGGGGTAGACATTAAGGGCCTATCCATTGTCCACCATGACCTTTGATACCATCATCCCCCTTGTTTTCAAAGTTATGTGTAAGGCACGAGTGTGGGATTTCATTGTCAGATAAGGTACTGATACTTAGAGCTATGATGAGGCTTACCATGTTATACAAGTTGTCAAGAGTGAAGCTTTTAGGTATATGAGCATCTTTGAGTATCCTGAGTAGTGCATCCCGGTGTACATCAGAGGTGAGAAGAAAACCTCACATGGAGATGTGAGAGGGGGTTTTCTTTAGCTGCTCCATTATATCATAATCAATCTTTTTCAAGGCTTTAGTGAATTTAGAAATTTCTTGCTCTGTAAAGGGTTAGAACATTCCCCTTCTTTTCCTTTCCCTTTTCTTTGTTTCTTCACCTCTACGGAGGCATATCATCACCTTGACCTGGTTGTCCCTCCTATTATTAAGATGGCTTCACTGGCTTTTTGGATTTGGTCTGGGGAATAGCTCCATGGGACATTGTGGAGGCCAAGTATAGGCAATTGGGATACAACGGGTAAGGTCACTTTAGGAGGTGCGGTGATAGGTATAGTGGTAGATGGGGGACTGATGTAAATTGGTTGGGTAAGGGGTGTTTTATCCCACGGTGCCGGTGGTTGTGCTGGTCACATGGCTCTCTTAAGATCGGTTTGGGGGATAAGGCTGACCATTGCAACCTTAGGTTCAAGTTCAAGCACTAGGGTGAGGATGATGTGGAAGTGGGGTGGATGAGGAGAGTCTTCAATGGTCAAGCTAAGGTTGGCCTGTTGGGGTTGTATTGTGAGGAAGGTTTGACCCAGAAACCCTAGACCTTCACATTTTCAGGGGTAACCATCCCCTTAGAAATGTGGATTGATGGTGAATTGCCAGGAGTATGCCCGTTGCTAGGCGAAGTAGTGTCGAGAATTTGGTTTTCTGGGGACATCATCTCTTGTAGCTTTTGGATGCGGCTCGTACTAGTAAGGAAGTCACTGGGTTGGTTAAGAGTTTCCATCTGGTATTATTTCCTCCTCTACTTCCTAGAAAGTAAAAAGAAAAGAGCAAAGTTCAGCCATATTGATTTTGACGACTTTTGGGCAATGCATGGTTTAGGCGTGCCCTTACCTTGAGGGGGTCTAAGCATGATGCTTAGGCTCACATGTGGAGATAGGGGTTTACATGGATCAGCCTCATCTTTAGTGATAAAATTGATGGTGTGGTCCGGCGACGAGTGGGAAGAGTTGGGTTGACTTCTTACGTGCCAATGACTTTTGAGTCAATTAGGTCTTAGATTTTGTGCTTCAGAGAGAAGCAATCCTCAGTGTCATAACCTTCCCTCCTGAATGATACTCGCTGTCACAATCACTCCTAATTAGATGTTATTAACACCATCTTAGGGTGGATGTGAATGCACAAGTTAACAACCTGTCAGCAAAGCCTCACAATAATCCCAAAGATAAGAATCTTATAAAGATACAACAACATCATTATATACATAAAACCATCTCATAATCTTCTAACATACATAAAGGGAACTACTAAAACAAACTTATCATAATTAGAAAACTGAAACATAAACAAACTCTAAATTTTTATCCAATATACAACAAACATAAGACCAACAAAACTGAAAGAGCTTCTGAAGTTCTCCAACATGACATCAAAAACAACAGCGACAGCAGTGGACTGAACCTTCGTCTCCATCTCACCTGCAAAACAACATGTGTGGGTGTGAGATATATATCAACATGCTCACTAAGATAATCAAACTCATAAAGAACAAATGTAAGATAAATATCAAGTCAACCAATAATAGATAATCCACCATCAACAATACTATATAATCATACGCATGCCCCCAACATCAATAAGGTATGCCTCATGAAATGCAATGCCTCTTATAATGCAAAGTTTATTATCACCACATTAGCTCATCACCATATAGGCACTTCACCACATTGGCATACTCTTTGATAATCTTGCTAAGATTGATAAAGCAAGTTATCAAGAATGACCATCGTGATCTAACCCCAACTGTGCAATGCAAGTTATGTTCACCATGTACAATGTAGGCAATACCACCTTATAAATCCAATATCAACACCAACATCAATAATAAGACATTCAATTCAGTAAGAATAAGAATATCTTAAATCATCACAATCAATACCAATATTAATAATAAGGCAACAACATTAACAACAACATATAATAAGACATGCATTCAATACAAATGAAACTATCTTAAATTTCCACCTATTACCGCTTTATAACCATAACTGATTTACTCCTTTGGTTGAACTGGAGTATCTAGTGCTACTTCTGAGCCTACCACACACCACCACATCAAAATTGGTCAAATAGATGTTATAATTTATAACCAATGCATGATTACATCTTATACTCCTTAAACATGTAATTTAGAACATCAACAATGCATTAAAAACTCAATGAGATATGTAAAAACCTTCCCGATACAATGCAAGGAACCTAAACACAAAATAGGGGTCAAACCGGCCAAAGTCGTGTGCCACTAGGAGCCTTCCTGGCGCCCTTCTCTTCTTGGTCTAAAATTGTAACTTTTGACACCGAAGGTTGAGCAACTCAAGGCTAACATCATCACACTCCTAATCCTTCTACAAGTCCAAAATGATGCTCTAAAGTCTCTAATAAGACTTTAAGCTCCAAACATGGATAATATGAAGAATTAAAAACCTCCACTTAGAAGCCCTAACCACTCTCCCACTCCTCACTTCAATTTCACCGCTATAGCTTGAGATAGTATGCTAGCATGCAAGAATCAATAAAAATGCAATGAAACAAGCATAAACATGAGATTCCTCACTCAAACAATGAAAACACAAGCTTCCCTTTGAATTCCTTCTTCCTTTTCTTCCTTTCTCTCTTTTCTCTCTTATTTCTCTCCCTTTCTCTTTTGCCAAACATAATTACTACACAAGCTTCTCTCTCCTCCCTCCTCCCTTGGCCTCAAGCCAACTACAGATACAACTTTTATCTATAACTACACATGGCACACACACGCACGCACACACACACACACACACACACACCACACACACACACCTTATGCATACACCTCACTTAGTGAAGCATACGCGTAAGTGGCACCCCCTAGCACCTCCTTGCTTCGCTAATCTACCATTAATTCACATGATTAACATAATTAATCACACTTATGATAATTAATCATCATTAACATTAAGTTAAGCATGAAGATTAATTAAGCTAATTAATTGAGATTAAGTTAATTAATCATGCTTAAAAATGAATCTCCCCATATGACATGCTCCATTAAAACATGCTAATCAAGAACTTTAATTAAAGAAATCATGCACTTATAAGTATGCTATTAAGCTAAACACGATGTCAAGCAATATAGGGTCTTACACTCGCAAGTCAAGGACGGGTTAAAGGTAGGTGGTAAAGGGTGATGGAGAGGCCAAGCAGGTATTGTCTTCAGATGTCTTGCTGCTAGGAGGCCATAGTAGGCTGTGGTTTATGTACATACCAGTTTGGTGAAGGTTCGATTTCTCCAACTCATTTTCCTAGGGTGTGAAGGTACCCTAGATGTTTTTGAGGGCTTAAGGTAAAATTTTGATGTGATTATAGCAGGGTCAATGGCTTAAAACCGAGTAAGTTTGGATCTTGCGCTTCAAGGTGGGACAACTTTCTATGTCGTGACCTCAAGAGTTGGAATGAAATTCGCAAGATAGATCTGGGTTGTACAGCTTGGGGATTGGATCGAAGACAGGTTTAGGAGGTATAGGGACAAGGTGTTTGGATTGGTAGAGCCGGTGGTAGGCTGTGGTTTAAGAGCATGCTAGCAAGGTGTAATCTCACTCTTTTCCTCTTGCCTTCTTCTGAAGAATGATATGCTCTTTTTGGATTTGGGTATGAAAAGCATTCGTTTGTTCAACATGTGCCACATCTGCTTGGGACAAGAGCATGGCTTCAATTTTCATCATCTTCTTCTTGAGTCCCATTACCTCCTCTAATATCTGAGCTTGTCCATTCATGAGGTTAAGCTTGGTGATGCATTGAATTGTTCTATGAGTTCTGTTTATGACATTCTGAGAAGATCTCTACAGCCTTCGTCTTCGCTTTCAGTCTTTACATTGAAATTTATTGAATTGAATTGATGTTCTGACAAATTTTATTGAATTGAATTGATTTTTTCTTTTTTTGTATTTGAAATACATTATAAGGGAGATGGAAACTTTTTTCATAGGATCTTTTGTCTATACATTGAAATCCTACACTACTCTTGAATCTTCAAATTTATCTTCTTTTTGCTTTGGATGGAGGTTAGTGAGAGACCTTGCTTCTTAGTTGCCCCTTGGCTTCTTGGCAATCCTATCTCTATGAATAGAGAGAATTAGGACCCCTCTTTATGAGATGTCAATTGAATGCATGCTATGAGTCCTTAGGGTCATGAGAAACCTTTAGGAATTTGGGTACGCTTTGATTTAAACAAGAGTGGTTTTTGACCATTCTCTTTGGGTTGATCATATGTATGAAAATGTAATGACTTGAGTTCTTTGGAACTCTTGACATGAAATGGGCAATGATGCATGAGCATAACAATAATGAAAGCATGAACAACATAACGACAGTATATAAGCAGTTTAATGGACAAGAGTAAGGAAATGTAAAGTAGTCACTCTTTCCTCATTGGTTTTTGAATTTAACGCGTGTGACTTAACTTTGACAGAGGTTCGGCTATGCAAGGGGTGCTACATGAGCATGAGGTTGGGGTTGACAAATGCTCCCTAGAAAGCTCAGTTCTCGAATCTTTAGACCTCTGACATCCACCCTTGAAAGGGCGAAGCCCATCTTTGGTTGGTGATTCGAGTGGGGGAACTATCTAATGGCTGTCAATTAAGAAACAACTACTGCATTCGGTGATAGCTAATATACTATTCTCCCTTCTAACAGAAGGGTAGTAATGGGTAATATGCAAGTATGTATGCAAATGCTTGTGATCATGACATGTGTGTGTGGAATTTTCACTATTAGAGGAAAGAACCCAACAACACACATCCATCCTATCCTATTCAAGCATTCATGGAAGTTAAAGTATTTATATACCATAAAGTAAATATAAACAAAGGTTCATCTACAAAAGAAATACAAAAAGTTGTTACTTTTAGAAAAACTCAATGCAAGATAAAATAAATGATCAATGTAAGAGCATGAATATGGAGAGCAATGCAAGAGCATGCAAATAGAAGTCAATACAAGAGCAAGAATATGGAAAGCAATGTAAGAGCATGTATGTGGAAGTCATGGCAAGAACATGAATATGGAAAGCAATGCATACAAATAATGGATGCAAGTGATGACACTTTAGAAAATGTTTTGGAAAATAGTGTTTGATTTGGAACACTTATGATTTTAAAAACTTAGTTTGAAAATTTTTGGATAGTGGATAAAACTTGACAAAGTAACAGGAGATTCTGGGTGAGTGATGGGTGAAAAGACATGACAATGGCCTAACCTTATAAGTAGCCCTCAGTGGAGTCGCCAATTACCTAAGCCCTCTTGGCTCGAGAAAGCATAATACTCTTTCTGTTAGAACTTATCCTTCTAAAAGAACATGTACGACGGGGGTTTGAACTTGAAAACTTGTTTTAATTTTGAATAAGGGCTTTTTAGAAAGATTTGGAGTCACCACCTAACATAGTTAAAGATGTGCTAGGTCACCTAAAACTAAGCATAATCTGAAGACTAAACTTAAGTTTTTGAAAAATGTCCTCTTAAGAGGGTTTTTGAAAAAGAGGTTTTTAGCAACCTTTTAAAATGTTTTAAAGACCTTTTGAAAACATGACTCTAGTTTTGGTCTTTGAAACAGAAATCTATGACTCGAGGGTTGGTTACGTGTAGGGAAGATATCCTAAGATAATCACTCTATCGTGCCTTTTCGGTACCTACATGTCTAATCATCCTTGGTTCACCCACTTGAATCACTGGTTATTTATTTCTATTTTGGAATTTTGAAAATAGGTTTGGTCATCACTGTTGCGCCGTGATTTTTTGCACTCAAGAAAACAAGTGAGAAAAACGCAACACTTTGTAGAAGGACGAGTGTGACTAGTTTGAACTAGAAATTGATTTGAATAAGAGCTTTTGAAAAAGATTTGGAGTCGCCACCTAACTTTGATAAGATAAGTTAGGTCACCTAAAACTAAGTACAATCCGATGATTAAACTTAGGGTTTTCAAAAACGTTTTAGAAAACCCACTCCAGAGAGGGTTTTTGGAGAAAACATGTTGTTTGGCAACCTTTGAAAAGATTAAACCCTTTTTGAAAACAATTTCATTTTTTGTCTCTCGAAAATAGTGATTCTAGGTTCGGAGGTTGGTTACGTATAGGGAAGATGTACAAGGCTATCACCCTATCCTACCCTACATGTCTTTTCACCCTAAGTTCACTCATTTAGAATCTTCGATTGTCCAATGTCCAACTATATCCACTTTGAAAAGAATTTTGAAAAGAGGTTTGATATGATGCATGACATGCAAGTGCAAGAAAAAGATTTGATTTTGAAAATAGATTTGAAGAAAAGATTTAAAGTTTGAAAGAAATTTTGGGAATTGGAAACTTGAAAAAGGTTGTTGGATTGAAAATTTGAAAAAGGTTGTGGAAATTGGAAACTTGAAAAAGATTATGAAAATTGGATACTTGAAAAAGATTGTGGAAATTGGAAACTTGAAAAAGATTGTGACCGCACCTATGGGGGTTGCCTACGTATCCCTTTCTTAGAAATCAGGTCAATCGTAGTTCGAACTTGGGGTTCGATTAAAAACAGACATTTTAAGGTCTTGCTTGATTTGAAAAGAGTTTGATTGGAACTTTGATTAGAAGATTGGAAATTGAATTTGAAATTGATTTTGATTTGAAATTGAACTTGGAGTTGACTTTGATTTGAAATTGAACTTGATTATTTGAAATTGACTTTGATTTGAAATAAAACTTGAAATAAAACTTGGACTTGATTTGGAAAGATTTAGTTGAGCTTTGAAATCATTTTGACGTAAATTGAAGTTTGAAAACCATACTGGTTTAGAAAAGAGTGTTAGAAAAGAGTTAAAGCTTTCTAACTTTAGGGTTAGGGTTGAACTAGGGTTTAGCCTCTTAAGACTTAGGTAACCTAGGGTTGAAGCATACAATTGAAATACAAAGGTTTGATTTTAGAAAGTTAGATTTTAGGAAAGTTTCAAATTAGGAAGGTTCTATTTTAGGAAAGTTTTAAATAAGGAAAGTTCCAGTTTAGGAAAGTTTTGAATTAGTGAAGTTCCATTTTAGGAAAGTTTGAATTTATAAAGATTCGAAATTTAGAAAGATTTGGAAGCTTGGAATTAAGAAAGGTTTGAAAGTTTGAAATTAGAAAAGATTTAAAAGTTTAAATTTAGAAAGTCGGGATTTGGAAAGATTTAAAATTAGGAATGATTTGATCTCTATTTCCTAAAGTTGAATATTAGATTTTATTTCCAAAAATAGATGATTTGATTTTGTTTCTAAAATTGAAGGAATTGGTTTGGTTTCCTAAATTGAAAGATTTGATTTGACATAGAATTGAAAATGTTGAGCTTTGAAAATCTTGGATTTGGAGACCTATGATTTGGTGGAAAAAAGGGTTTTGGAAATCTATGATTTGATGTAGAAAATAGTTTTGGAATCCTATGATTTGAGGCAAAATAGAAAGTTATGATTTTAGGAAAGGAATTAGGGTTTTCTAACCATGGATTTTAGGGCTTGACTTAGACTTCAAGACAAAGAGTTTTTGGAAAGTACATTTTTAAAAAGAGTTTTTAGGAAGTAGGTTTGCAAAACTATTTGGAAAGAGGTTTGAATATGGACTTTTGCATGTCTCTTGAATATCTCACTTTCTTAAAACGATCCTAGCCACGAAAAGACTAGAATCATTTTAGAATTGTGATTTGGATAAAAACAATTTAGAGTTTGAACCCAAGATTTGGACTTTGATGGTCACATTAAATATAACACTTTCCTAAAACAACCCTAACCATGGAATGACTAGAATCATTCTAGGAGTGTGATTTTGAAAATAAGTTTGAAAGAAGGAAGTGTTAAATGCAAGTTTTGAAAGAGAACTTTGATGTAAGTTTGAAAACAACTTTGAATGCAATGTATGAACACGATAACCACAATGCAGTAAGGACGTGAACATACAAGGTTGGGGATTCATCACATAATCAAGTGGTCTGAACCCATACCATCTTAGGTCAAACTTGAAAAAAGCCCCTACCACGCTGACCTTCAACAATTCTTCCTCGGCATGAACCATGGAGTTCCTTGTTTCAAGCATGCAAGAAGAGGAGGTAGAAGATGGGGATTAAAATAGAAGAGAACCCAAGTGGGTTAGGAGAGAGAAGAGAGAGGGGGATTACAAAAAAGTAAATAGAAAACCAACCTTGTCTTCTTCTTTCTTTGATTGCTTTGTTTGCTTTACTTGACTTGGACTTTGAGAGTTTTGAAAATGCAGCACTTGATCTTCAGTGGATGTTTTAAGGCTTGTATTTGAGTGTGTGGAGGCTAGGGTTTGAGGAGTCTTGAAAGAATTAGGGTTTTGATGGAATTTGAGTTCTGTTTTCAAAAAGACAAAGTTTTTGGACTAAGTTTGCAGAGTTTCTGGATTGAGTTTACGCAAAGGGTCTACGTTTATATGCAATTGAAAGGAGAACTGGCACTTGTTGCAGTGGCACCAGTTCTTTTTTAATCTTCCGAGTGGCACCAGCCACTTAGGAAAGTTTTAAGGCGGCAAGAAACGTTTCTTTTGACCCTTGGGATGCAAGGCAAAAGATTTGGGCACCTGTCTTAGTGACTACCATGAAATTTTTGGCTTAGCTCTATTAGGAGTGACTCTGACAAGTTCAAGAATAATCTAGAAGGTTGGGGATAGACAAGAACCCTTAAAAGAGTGTCCCGAAGGTAATTGGCTTGAGAAACAGCATCGGGATAGTTAAAAAGGGTGATCGACCCACCAGGGGCAAAACGGTCAATTAGATTGGGAAAACACCAGAATGGACTTGGAGTGACCCGTGAGAAGGTTTAAAGGTTGGAAACACTATCGAGAGTGCTCCAAGGGGTTTCCAGTTTGATACGTAGAGCCGGTGTGGTTGGAAAAGGCAACCGGCCCACCAGGGCAAAACAGTCATTCTGCACCGGGCTTGCCAGAATAGACTCAAAATGATTCAAAAAGGTGTTGAAGGCTAAGAATACTATTAAAAGCATCCTCAGGAGGCAACCGGTTTAATACCCAGAGCTGGTGTGGTTCTCAGAGGCGATCGGATGCCAAGGGGCAAAATAGTGATTTTGACCGGATGCTCTCGGAATTGATCTGAAAACCTACTGGAAGGCACTTAAACATGCCAGATTGTCTTTGGGACAATTTTGGAAGGGTGGACTTATCACTCTAAGGACTTAGGTACTTTATCAAAAAACGTGCCATAAGGGCCCAAGGGGCAGTTTGGTCATTTTTCACTAAAATGGGCTAGTAGGCGCTGTTGTTAACATGGGTTTTAAGTATTTCCATCACTTTGACGGTGTGTGATGAGTTAGTTTCCAAAGGTATTCTTTCCTTTGGTAAACGTGCCACGGCCAAGAGGTGTGTTCGGTCATGTGGCATAGGGGGTATGTTGGCAATTCCCAATGTCAACTTGTTTACGAGTGTTTCCATCACTCTGACTGTTGCGATATTTGTGAGTCTTTTCATCACTTTGACAGTGTGCGGTCATTCCAAAAATTGCTTGATCTCGGGAACCTACTAGATGGTCTTATCGTCTCAGGGCCTAAGGTACTTTCCAGATTAACATGCTAGATAGTGGACATTCTACATTGGTAGGCTAGCAGCCACCAGGAGTGAACTGCTCTACCATCTCGAGGACTTGGGTTTTGTCTCTGTTGGCAGGTTTAAAGGGACTTATCGTTTCAAAGAGTTTTCTCGGTAAATGTGTCAGACTGGATGGACTTCCGGTCTAAGGGATCAACTTTCTCAAAAGAAGTGTCAGATTGACTTTGATTGGTTTGGATTGGATTTGGAACTAGAATTGAAGTTGAAATTCAAACTTACCGTCTTTAGGAAGACGTGTCAACTAGAATCAGATCGAGCACTATCACAAGGGCTTTTTTTTATCATTTTGTCTCTATTTGGCTTGGCGGTCTTGCTAAGTAGTTGATTGATTGGATTGAATCTGGAAAGCCGGTTTGGGCTTAAATGTATCTATATTGGTTTGAATGGGCATCCAATAGGGCCGGAGATTGTCGAGCAGGCAAAATCAATCACTTTGAAAAAATTTGAAAAGATTTGGAAGCTTTTGAAAGTTGGTTTTGAGAAGATAGTATGATTTGAGAAAGAGTTTTGAAAAAGGTATTTGACTTGAAATAAAGGTTATGACCGCACCTATTTGAAGGTTGCCTATATATCTCATTTGACGAGAATCAGGTGATTTATAGTTCGGGCAAGAGCTCGATTGAAAATGGACTCATGGAGTCTTGAAAGGGTTTTGAAACTTGAACTCAAGAGAGCTTGGACTTGGACTTGGAGGTTTTTTAAAATGCCTTTGAAATAGGACTTGAAATATTCTTGGAAACTTTTGAAAGCAACTCAAGAGAGTTTTGGAATATTTTTGAAATAACTCAAGAGAGTTTTGGAAAGCTTTTGAAACAACTTAAAGGAGTTTTGGAATGTTTTTGAAACAACTTAAGGGAGTTTTTGAAAGAAAAGTTTTGGAATTAAAAAGAGTTCCTTTGGACTTGTCTTTAAAAGGCCTTTGAAGATAGTTTTTGAATACCTTATAAAAGGTATGTTGAATGTTTCATCACCTTTGGGAAGTTAGTCATTGAAGAACTAAACTCCTTTAAGATTATGAGTTTTGAAAACTTGTTTGGAAAAAGGGCTAGAGACTTCCCTTAGGCTTTTAGAACTTTAGGGTTATAGAACCCTACTTGATATCTCATTTTCTTTAAAGAAACCATAATCATTAAATAATTAAGATTGTCTTAAGGATGTGACTTTTGAAAATAATTTTTTAAAAGAGATTTTGGATAACATTTAGGGTTTAGAACCCTATTATGAACCTTTGAAAGTTGCATTTAATGTATTACTTTCCCTTTAAAACCCTAACCATGAAAGGTTTGGAGACACTTAGGGTTGTGAGTTTTTGAAATCATATTTGGAAATAATTTTTAGAAATGGTAAGTGCTTAGACCTTTTAGGTTCAGACATGCTTAAGAGAACTCTTGAAAATATTTTGAGAGGAGTAAAGGAATATTTTGAAAGACTTTTGAATTAAGGTTTTTGGAAACTCAAGGGAGTAAGAGGTTTTTGAAAACATGTTTTGAAAGATCATTTGAGATTAAAAATGGTTCATAGGGAGCCTTGAAATTGGAGATCCTTGAAGTTCAATTAACCTTGGTTAAAGTGACTAAGGTTAGATGATCTAAGATTACCTAGCTAGGGTTAGGTTAACCTAAGATTGGACAACTAGGGTCAAGTTAACTTAGGGTTGGATAACTAGAGTCAAGTTAACATAGGATTTTTGAAAGGTGGCTTTGGAAAATGGTTTTGAATTAAGGTTTGGTTGACCAAGCGGTTTTGGAAAGATGGTTTTGAACTAGGGTTTAGACCTAGTAATTTTGGAGGGTGGTTTTGAACTAGAGTTTGGATCTAGTGATTTTGGAAAAGTAGTTTTATGTATGAAAATTTGAAAGGAGCTTTTGAAAACTATTTTAGGGGAACCACTCAAGTAAGTATAGGATTTATATGGTGGATTTTTGGAAACCACTCAAAAGAAGGTTTCCTTAGAACCATTTTGTCATGCCCCGGAGGGTGAATAGATGGTCATGTTGAACTTTAGACTTTACGATCATATCATCTATGTAGACCTCCACTTTTTGGTGCATCATGTCATAAAACAGAGTTATCATGGCTTTCTGGTAAGTTGCCCTAGCATTGCAGAGTCCGAATGGCATGACTTTGTAACAATACACCCCCCAAGCAGTTATAAAGGCAGTTTTCATGTGATCCTCTTAAGCTATTTTGATATGATTGTACCCCGACAACCCATCCATGAAAGAAAACATCTCATGGCTAGATATATTGTCAATAAGGAGATCAATGTGTGGTAAGGGGAAGTCATTTTTCAGGCTTACTTTGTTGAGGTTATAGAAATCGACGCACATTCGAACTTTATCATATTTCTTGGGGACGAGGACAATATTTGCTAGCTATTGGGGGTATTCTATCACCTATAGGAATCCCGCATAGAATTGATTTACCACTTCCTCCTTGACCTCAAGGCTCCACTCTAGTTTAAGTCTTCTCAGCTTTTTCTTTAGAGGCTTTATTTGGTGGTCCATGGGTAGTTGTGCTCGACAATGGATTCGCCAGCCCATGCATGTGTTGACATGACCAAGCAAAGACGTCAAGGTAGGCAATTATTAATTCTAAAAATTTCTTGCGTTGGTGTTGGTCCAGCCATGTGCTGATCATAATTTCTCTAAGGTTTTCCCTGGTCCCCATGATGACTATTTCTATTTTCTTGATGTTGGGAGTATTGTGACTTTCATGTTTTTCACCTGCTCTTAAATCTCCTCTGGTATCTCATCTACGTAGTTCACATCAAGCTCAATCCCCAGGTGCTGATAGTCAAAGTCAGTGTCAAAGTCATGATTCATCAAGATAGGCATTCTTTCAATTAACTGGGTAAGGCATTGGATTTTAGGATCCCTTCAAAGCATAAACACAAAAGATCATAACTAAGGAGTACTTTTCTATTGATTAAATATGCTATACATATTGAAAGACTAGAGAATTTAATAGCCAAACGACTAAGGAACATTGAGTTTATTAGGAATGAAACTGGCAGTTATGGACTGCCTCAGTGAACTTTGTACCAAAACTTGCGAGCATGGAGGAGGCTCTTGTCAATCCAATTGTTGAGCTTTTTGCTAGGGTATGCTAGTCAGATGGAGGCATCTTCGATTATCTATGTATCTATTGCCGTGACATTGACTTTAGGTATGAAGGCCTTCGTTCCTTTTCTCTCTTTTTGGTTAATGTTTGTAGTAGAACTCTCCCCTCGTATATCGAGCTGACTGAGTTGACCGATCAATTCTACTTCCTACATAGCTCTTTTTCTCTCTCATTGTTTCCTTCAGGTAGCTTCTCGTAGTTCCTCTTTAGTAGGTCTCTATCCTATGCCGAAAGTAAATTCTATGGATGGCAATTCTAGGACTTTTGGTTTTCCCTGTAAATTCCTCATTAGGCCTTTTCCAGGTTGATACCCATTTCCCTTGAAATAGTGAGTGATAAACATTTTAAGAGTACTTGGGTTCTATCTAATCCCCCTCTTGTATGACGGTGACATACTCATATGATTGGAAGCAAAGGGAGGTTGCTGCCCCAACACCAGGGGTTGTGTTGACCTCATAGATGGTAAACACCTTTTCAGCAAAGATGGAGATCAATTTTGTGCTCAAGAATGAACTTGACCCTTTGGTGGAGGCTGGAGGGTACGGCGCCTGCCGATTGGATCCATGGCCGTCCTAGAAGCATATTGTAGGCAGAAAGGATTTGTAAGACTTGAAATTTGATTGTCTAGGTCATAGGACCTATCTCAATTGGCATTTCAATTTTGCCCATGGTCTCTCTTTGGGATTTGTCAAAGGCTCGAAAGACAGTGTTGCTGTGGTTTAGATAAGTTTGATCCATCCCAAGCTTCTCAAGGGTCGAATACGGGTAGACATTATGGGCCGATCCATTGTCCACCAACATTTTTGATACCATCATCCCTTTATTTTCAATGTTATATGCAAGGCGTGTGTGTGGCCCGTCCCATCTGCAGGGATCTCATCGTCAAATAAGGTAATGATGTTTGGAGCTATGGTAAGGCTTACCATGTTATGCAAGTTGTCAAAAGTGAAGTTTTCAGGTACATGAGCATCTTTGAGTATCTTGAATAGTGCATCCCGATGTACATCGGAGGTTAAAAGCAGACCTAACATGGAGATGTGAGAAAGAGTTTTCTTTAGCTGCTCCTAATATATCATTATCTATATTTTTTTAGGCTTTAGTGAATTCAAAAATTTCTTGCTCTGTTAAGGGGTTGGAACATTCCCATTTCATTTCCTTCCATTTTCTTTGTTTCTCCACCTTTACGAAAGCATAGCATCGCCCTAACCTGGTTATTCCTCCTATTTCTGAGACTGCTTTATTGGCATTTTGGATTTAGCCTAGGGGATAGCTTCACGGGACATTGTGGAGGCTAAGTATAGGCAATTGGGATACAACGGGCAAGGTCATTTTAGGAGGTGTAGTGATAGGTATAGTGGTGGATGGTGGACTGATGTTGTAAGTACCCCATTTTTGCCCGCTCTGTAATCTCCGGCTTGACCGGACTCACATTCAATCCCAAACTGGCTTTTCGGACCCAATCCATTCAATCGACCCCTTTATGGGCTTGCCAGGCCCAATAGAGGTAAAATGACCAAAATGTCCTTAAGGCAGTAAGTCCATATTTCAACTTCAATTCCAGTCCAAACCAGTCAAATTCAATCTTATACGCTTACCAAAAAAACTCCTCGAAATGGTAAGTCCCTTTAAACCAATTGACTGGGATGGAACCTAAGTCTCCGAGATGATAGAGTGGTTCACTTTTGGTGCCTGCTAGCCTGCCAACATAGAATGTCCGCTATATGGCCCGTCAATCGGGAAAGTACCTAAGGCCCTAAGATGATAAAACCATCCAGCAGCTTCCTAAGATCAGGCAGTCTCTGAAATGAACGCACACTGTCAGAGTGATGGAAACACTCACAAACATCATAACCATCAGAGTGATGGAAACACTAGCAAACAGGTCGACATTGGGATTTGCTAACAAACCCCCTATGTCACGGGATCGAACACGCCTCTTAGTCATGACACATTTACCGAAGGATGGGATACCTTTGGAATCCAACTCGTCGCACACCGTCAAAGTGGCGAAAACACTTAAAACCCAGGTCAATACTAGTGCCTGCTAGCTCACTTTGGTGAAAAATAACCAAACTGCCCCTTGGGCCCTATCGACACGCTTCTCGAGAAGGTACCTAATTCCTTAGAGTGGTAAGTCCACCCTTCTAATATTATCCCAAAAATAATCTAGCATGTTTTGGTGTCTTCCAGTCTTTTTTGGATTGATTATGAGAGCATCTGGTCAAAATAATCATTTTGGCCCTAGGCATCCAATTGCCTCCAAGAACCACACCGACTTTGGGTATCAAACCAGTTACCTTCTAAGGGTGCTTCTATTAGTATTCCCAACCTTCTAGCACCTTTCTAGACCATTCCAAGTTTATTCCGGTAAACCCGATGTAAATTGACCATTTTACCCCTAGTAGGCCGGTCGCCTTTTCCAACCACACCGGCTCTGGGTATCAAACCGTCGATCCCTCAGAACATTCTCAATTATATTTCTAACCTTCAAGCCTTCTCACGGGCCACTCTGGGTCGATCCTGGTGTTTTTTCGATTCAAACGACCTTTTTGCTCCTATTAGACCGATCAACCTTTTCAACTATTCCAGCACTGGTTCTCAAGCCAGATACTTCTAGGACACTCTTTCAAGGGCTCCTATCTAACACCGGCCTTTCGAGTCATTCCTTGACTTTTGAGTGTCACTCATAGTGGAGTCAGGCAAACAATTGTATGGTAGTCACTAGGATGGGTGCCCAAATCTTCTACCTTGCATCCCAAGGGTCAAAAGCCTTGTTTCTTGCCGCGTTAAAACATTCCTAAGTGGCCCCAAGCCAAAACATGGCCTGACACCACTGGAACAAACTCTAGGCACTAATTCAATTGCCTATAAATACAAACCACCCCCTTTGTAAAAAAAGATCCGTAAACTCGCTCCAAAAATGCTGCCTCACAGAAAACAGGCCTCGAAACCCTAGTTTTCTTAAGTCCCCTTCAAACCCTAGTTTTCTTAAGTCCCCTTCAAACCCTAGCCTCCTTTCAATCTATACACTTAAACCCTAGCTTCTATACTTAAATCGAAGCCTCTAAACATCCATTAAAGATATAGTGCTGCATATTCAAGGCTCTCAAGGTGAAGCAAGCAAGGCAATCGAAGCAAAAAAGAGATAAGGTAGGTTTTTAATTTAGTTTATGTGATACCCTCCTCTATCTCCTCTCTCCTAACCCACTTGGGTTCTCTTTTATTTTAATCATCATCTTCTACCACCCATTCTTGCATGCTTGAAACAAGGGACTTCTAGGTTCATGCCTAGGAAGACTTGTTGAAGGTCACTGTGCTAGGGGCTTTCTTCAAGTTCAACCTAAGATGGTGTGGGACTAGCCCCCTTGATAATGTTTTGAAGCCTAACTTTGTATGATCAAGACTCTTTTGCATTGTGGTTGTCATGTTCATGCATTGCGTTGAAAGTTGTTTTCAAACTTGCGTCAAAGTTCTCTTTCAAAACTCGTATTCAAAACCTACTTCTTTCGAACTTGTTTTCAAAACTACAACCCTAAGATGATTCAAATCATTCTATGGTTAGGGTTGTTTTAGCAAAGTGTTATATTCAGAGTGACCATCAGAGTTCAAAAGTTTGGGTTCAAACCCTAAATTGTTTTTCAATAAATCACCATTCTATAGTGATTCTAGCCATTCCGTTGTTAGGGTCGTTTTAGAAAAGTGTTACATGCAATGTGATCATTATGGTCCATTTTACAAACCCTAATTGTTGTCAAAATCACAAGCCTAGAATGATTCTAATCTTCTCATGATTAGAATCATTTTAGGAAAGTGAGAGATTTAAGAGACTTGCAAAAGTCTATATTCAAACCTTTCTAAAGTAGTTTCGCAAATCCACTTCCTAAAAACTCTTTTCAATGGTCTACTTTCCAAGAATTCCATGTCTTGAGAGTTCAAGTCAAAACTCTAGAACCCATGATTAGGAAATCCTAATTGTTTTCTTAAAATCATGCCTTTCTAGTTACCTCAAATCATAGATTTCTAAAATCCTTTTTTCTACCAAATCATAGATTTCTAAATTCAAGATTTCCAAAACTCAAACTTTCCAATTCCATATTCAAATCTTTTTACCATCTATTTTTGGAAATAAGATCCAATTCTCAACTTTAGGAAATAGAAATCAAATATTTCCTAATCTCAAATCTTTCCTAATTTCAAACTATCAACTCTTTCCTAAATTCAAACTTTCAAATCTTTTTTAATTTCAAACCTTTTCAAATTCTGACTTTCTGAATTTCAAACTTTCAAATCTTTCCAAATTTTAAATCTTTCTAAGTTCAAACCTTTCTTAATTAAATCTGTCCTAAATCAAATCTTTCCACAATTGACTCTTTTCTAAAAAGAAAACTTTCCTAAAATAGAACTTTTCTAATTTGAAACTTTCCTAATTCAAAGCTTTCTAAAATCCAATCTTCCTAAACTCTAACTTTCTAAATCCTTTCAAATCAAATATTCAAACCAAATCTTTTTCAACCTTTCCAAGTCAAGTGTTTCTAAATTAGATCAAATAGTTTTTAATCTTTCCTGAATCCTATGTTCTCTAAGTTGAAACTTTCCTAATTCAAATCATTCATAAAATAAAAATTTCTTAATTTGAAAATTTTCTAATTCAAAACTTTCTAAGATCAAACCTTTCTATATCAAGTGTGTGTTTCAACCCTAGGTTGTATAAACCCGTGGAGGCCAAAACCCTAGTTCGACCTTAACATTAGATTAGGAAGCATCAACTCTATTCTAAAACTCAAGTCTAAGCCAAGATGATTTTCAAACCCCAATTCAAGTCAAGATTATTTCAAAATTCAATTCAATCTTTCCAAAAACAAGTCCCAGGTCTATTTCAAAATTCAACTTCAAAGTTCAAGTTTTATTACGAAGTCAACTCCAAGTTCGATTTCAAATCAAAGTCAATTCCAAATCAAGGTTCAGTTTCTAATCTTTAAATCAAAGTTCAAATCAAGCTCTTTTCAAATCAAACTTTCTAAAGATCCCAAAGTGTCTTTTCAAATCAAACAAGACCTTAAAGTGTCTATTTTTAATCGAACCCCGAGTCTGAACTACGACTGACCTAATTTCCAACAAATGGATACATTGGCAACCCTCATGGGTGTGGTCACAAACCTTTTTCAAATTCCAATTCCCTTTTTTTCAAAATCATTCTCTCTTCAAATTCTTTTTATACATCTGCATATCATGCGACAATCATCCCTCAAGGGAAGGCTCAAACCTCTTTCCAAAATTATTTTTCAAAGTGGATATAACTGGACATTGGATAATTAGAGATTCTAAATGAGTGAACCTAGGGTGAAAAGACATGTAGGTACCACAAGGGTGGGATAGAGTTATAGGCTGGTGCATCTTCCCTATACGTAACCAACCTCCAAACCTATAATCACTATTTTCAAAGACTAAAATCATAGTTATTTTCAAAAAGGGCTTAAATCTTTTCAAAGGTTGCCAAACAACCTATTTTCTCCACCAAAAAAAAAAAAAAAAGTCCACCCTTGAGGAAGTTTTCCAAAATCATTTAAAAAACCCTAAGCTTAATCTTCGGATTACACTTAGTTTTAGGTGACCTAACTCCCCTTAATACAGTTAGGTGACGACTTCAAATCTTTTCCAAAAGCTCTTATTCAAATCAATTTCAAATTCAAACCTAGTCGCACTCGTCCTTCTAGGAGGATGAGTTCTAACAAGAGAGTACCGTGTTTTTCTCACAAATTTCTCAAGTGCAAAAAATCGGGGCGCGATAGTTGTGAATTGGTAGGGTAAGGGGTGTTTTATCCCGTAGTGCTGGTGGTTGCACTGGTTGTATAACTCTTCTAAAATTTGTTTGGGGGACAAGCCTGGCCATTGCAACCATGGGTTCAGGTTCAGGCACTGGGGTGAGAATGATGTAGAAATGGGGGTGGATAAGGAGAGGCTTCAATGGTCAAGTTAAGGTTGGCCTGTTGGGTTTGTGGGAGGTTTGATTGGAAAACCCCAGACCTTGGAATTTTAGGGGGTAAGCCATCCCCTTAGGAATGTGGATTGATGGTGAATTGCAAGGAGTATCCCTGTTACGGCGAAGTAGTGTCGGGACTTTTATTTTTTAGGGACATCATATCTTGTAGCCTTAAGGATGCGGCTCGTACTAGTAAGGAAGTGACTGGGTTGGTTAAGAGTTTCTTTCTGGTATTCATTGTGCAACAACTGTTCCTCTTCTGCTTCCTAGAAAGTAAAAAGAAAAGAGAAAAGTTCAGCCATATTGGTTTTGACGACTTCTATGCAATGCATGCCTTAAGGGTGCCCCTGCCTTGAAGGGGTCTAAGCATGATGCTTCGGCTCACATGTGAAATGGGGTTTGCCCCTGTATGCAATTCCATACCTGTGCATGTAGCCATTCATACACCTATACATCCATTCATCCGTAAGAGATATAAATGACAATTTTATTGAAGTGAGTTCCTCTTGTATATGAAATTACAAGAGTACATTAAAAGGAAAGAGGGAAACACTTTCATAGGACCTTCACCTATCTGTTACTACATTTGAAACCCTAAACTATTCTTGAGTCTTCAAAGTTGCCTTCTTTATGTTTGAAGTTGGGAAGTCGTTGAGCGAACTTGCTTTCGAATTACCCTATCTTCGTGAGTGAAGAGGGATTGGGGCCTCTCTTTATGAGATGATCTCGATGCTTGCCATGAGTCCTTAAGGTCACTTGGTACCCTTAGGAATTTAGGTAAGCTTTAAATGAGTGAGATTAGCTTTGGAGCCACTCTCTGAGGTTGATCATATGCATAAAATGCAGTGACTTGAGTTACTTTAGAACTCTTATCTTGAAGTGGACAACATATGCATAAGCAATATAATAGTAATGAATGCATGAGCACAGCATGTTGGCATAGTAATAGAAAATGCGCAGGTAGTATAATAGTAAGAATTAAGCAGTTTAATTTGGTTAGGAAGTAAGGAAAAGTAAAGCTGTCACCCTTTACTCTTTGGTTTTGAAATTGACGCATGTGTCTTAAATCTAGTAGAGGTTCGGCTATGCAGGGGGTGCTACATGAACATGATGTTGGGGGTTACTAATGCGTCCTAAAAAGCTCAGTTCCCAAACCTTCAAACCTCCGGCGTCCACCCCCGAAAGGGTGAACCCCATCTTTGGTTAATGGTTTAAGTGGTAGGAGCATCATAAGGTGATAGGCCAAGAAACTAACACAACATCCTACCCAAAACCAAAGTGTCGTCCCCCCTTCTAACTAGAAGGGTAGTAACCAGATAATAATGCAAGTGATTGTATGTGCGTGGAATTTTCAAAAACGGAGGAAAGGGCCCAACAACTCCCATCCATCCTGTTCATTCATCCTGCTCATTCATTGCATGCATGAAAATTTATATAAGATAGAAAAGTAGGGGTGAGTACCTACAAAACAAATGCATAGAGTCAATACCTTTATGAAAAATCCAATGTAAGAGAAAAATGAATAATTGATGCAAGAGTATAAGATGACATGCATGGATGCAAGTGATGAAATCTTTTGAAAATGTTTTAAAAATTTTTTAAAATGCAGACAAAATTGGATAAAGGAAATGGAGATTCTAGGTTCGAGAAGGATGAGAGATATGACCCTCTAAGTGTCCCCAGTGGAGTTACTAGCTGTCGTGCCCCGATTTTTTGGCCTCGAGTCTAGGTCTCGACTCGAAACAGAAACTTGATACTCTATCTGTTAGATATCAACCTCCTCAGAGGACGAGTACGATGGGGTTTAAACTTGAAATTGATTTGATTAAGAGTTTTTTGGAAAGGGTTTGGAGCCGCCACCTAACATTAATAGAGGTGTATTAGGTCACCTAAAACTAAGTAAAACGCGAAGACTAAACTTAGTGTTTTTGAAAAAGTCTTGGAAAACTTCCTCAAGAAAGGGTTTTTGAGAAAACGGGTTGGTTGGCAACCTTTGGAGAATGTTTAAGCCCTTTTTAAAAAAAGACCCCATTTTGGTCTTCGAAAATAATGATTCTAGGTTTGGAGGTTGGTTACGTGTAAGGAAGATGACCGAAGACTATCACCTAACCCTGCCTTTGCGGTACTTATATATCTAATCACCTTAGGTTTCACTTACTTGAATCTCCAATTCCTAATTGTCCACTTATGTCCACTTTGAAATGATTTTGAAAAGGGGTTTGTGCCACCCTTTTTGGAAAGAATGATACATGATGCAATTTGAAACAGAGTTTGGAGGAAAGTTAGGGCTAGATTTCGAAAAACCCTTGTGAACTTGTCTTGAAAATGTTTTTGAAAACTGTATTCCGTGTACCTTATGAAAGGAATGTTGATATTTCATTGCCTTTGAGAGATTAGTTATATTAGAACTAAACTCCTTCAAGATCATGAGTTTTAGAAAGCATTTTTAGAAAGAGGGGCTAGAAACTTTCTTTATTTGAATATCTCACTTGATCTTGGACAACCCTAACCATAGAAGGCCTAGAGTCGTATCAAGAATGTGATGTTTGAAAATAGTTTTTGGGAAAAGGTTTTGTAAAACATTTAGTGTTTGAAATCTTAATTTGAAACTTATAGGTTTCATTTGATGTATCACTTTCCTTAGGAAATCCTAACCATGAAAGGGTTAGGATCATCTTAGGATTTTGAGTTTTTTTTAAATCATTTTGGAAATAGTTTTTTCAAAAAATGGTAAGTGTCTAGTCATTTTGGATCGAGACAAGTTTGAAAGAGCTTTTGAAAACCTCTTTGATTGTAGTTAGGGTTTGAAGTTTGAAAAAGGGTCCTGGAGTTACCATCTTGAATCCTCCTAACCTAGGTTGGCGTAAACTATGGTTAAGGTAACTTAGAGCCAAGTTGACTCAAGATTAGACCTTCTAGGGTTTGATGTGACTTGGGACGCAAGTGACCTATGGTTTAGGAAGGATGCCTTGAAGTAGAAAAAAATTTGATTTGGTGGAGAGGCGTGCTTTTTAAAGGATAGTTTCACTTTCGGAAAGTTTTAAGAAAGGAAAGTTTTAAAAAAGAAAAGTTTCAATTTAGGAAAGTTCTAAAAAAGGAAAGTTTCAATTTAGGAAAGTTTTGAAAAAGGGAGATTTCATTTTAGGAAAGTTTTGAGAAAGGAAAGTTTCAATTTAGGAAAGTTT
Source organism: Euryodendron excelsum (assembly GCA_033060915.1). Lineage (NCBI taxonomy): Eukaryota > Viridiplantae > Streptophyta > Magnoliopsida > Ericales > Pentaphylacaceae > Euryodendron > Euryodendron excelsum. The sequence goes on along the minus strand of CM065385.1, from coordinate 2,412,883 downwards.
TGAAAAAGGGAAGGTTTGTTTTTCAAAAATAGAGGGTTGGATTTTGTTTTCAAAGATAGAAGATTTGATTTGGTTTCCAAAATAGAAGATTGTATTTGGTTTGCAAAGATAAAATATTTGATTTGGTTTCCAAAAATAGATGATTAAATTTGGTTTCTAAAAATAGAATATTTGATTTGGTTTCCAAAATGGATGATTTGATTTGGAATTGAAAAGGGAAAGATTTGTATTGAAAAAGGAAAGATTTGATTTGAAAATCTCATGATTTTGTTGTGAATCCTCCATGATTTTGGTTTGAAAATCTATGATTTTATGTGACACTTTGATGCGATGTATGCAAAGATGCAAGAATGAAGTTTAGGGGACAAGATGAGAATTTATAAGACATGGATTCCTAGGGCTTCAAGAAAACAACTCTTGAACCAATTTTGGAAAAAAGCATTTGAACATAGGATTTAAAGAGGTTTTAAAAGAAATAAAAGAAAATGTTTTGAAAGAGGTGTTTTAGGGCTTAAAACCCTATTGTGACCTTGGGAGGCCTTTTGAGTATGCCAATTTCTTAAAGCTATCCTGACTATGAAAATGCTAGAATTACTTTGAGGTTGTAATTTTGAAAACAAGTTAGGGCTTAAAACCCTAATGTGGATCTCGGCGGTCACTTTGAATATGTCATTTTCCTAGGAAAACCCTGACCATAAGAAGAATAAAATCACCCTAAGGTAGTGAGTTTGAAAATAAGAACATTGTATGCATATGACAAAATAATGTATAGGGATCCTGAACATACAAAGTTGAAGGTTTCATCATATTACAAGGGGCCTTAAGACCATACCATGATAGGTTAGGCTAAAAGAAGATCCCCGACATAGTGAACTCCCCGAAGCTTCCCCTAGATATGGACCCAAAGTCCTCTTATTTCAAGCATGCAAGAAGAGGGAGTTTGGAGATGGGGATTGAAATAGAAGAATAGCCCAAGTGAACTAGGAGAGAGAGGAGAGAGGGGATTGTAGAAAAGTAAATAGAACCCTATCTTGTCTTCTTGTTAGCTTGAATGCTTCAATGGAGGACTTGCTTAAATCTTGCAATGGCTTTCAAGAGCTTTCAATGGCTGGACTTGATTTTTAATGGAATGAGGAGGCTAGTGTTTAGGACTAGAGGAGATTAGAGAGCTTTTGAGAGAATTAGGGTTTTGAGGAATTTCAAGGGCTGCAGAGAGTTTGGAAGAGCTTTGTTGTGATTTTTTTGACTTAGAATTGTTAGCACCCCATTTTGGCCACTCGACGATCTCTGGCCTGACTAGATGCACCTCTAAACCAACAAGCATACTCAAGTCTGAATCGGCTTCCCTGATCCAACCCAATCTTTTAACCACTTCGTAGGCCCGTTGGGCCCACTACAGACAAAATGACTAAAATGTCCTTATTGCATTAATCAGTCCAATCCTGACCGGCACATCTTCTATAAGGCGATAAGTCCATTTAAATCCAAAGTCAATTCACTTTGTCCCGTCATTCAAGAAAGTTGATCCCTCATTGACAGTAAGACCATTCAATCCAGCACGGCACGATCACTAAAAAGGTTTATTCCTCGGATCAATAAAGACCCTTTCACACTCATCTCCGAAAAGTACTTAAGTCCTCGACATGGAAGAGCGGTTCACTTCTTGTGCCTGCTAGTGCGCCAATGAAAAATGTCCGCTAATCTAACACGTTCTTTGAGAAATCACAAACCTCTCAAGAATAGAAGACTGTCCAAGCTTGACATGTTCTTTGAGAAAGCATAAATCCCTCAAGAATGGAATACCATCCCAGTCTGGCACGACCTTTGAGAAAGTTTATCCCTTAAGGCAGTAAGACCCTTTCAAGCTTGTCCATCGAGAAAGTACCAATTCCTTGGATAGAAGTCCAAACCAGATCTAGACTAGTTAACATCGACGCCTGCTAACCTGTCCTAGTGAAAAATGACCATTTTGCCCCTAGTGGGCCCAATACATTCCTCGAGAAAGTAAAAAGTCCTTGGAGCGGTAAGACCACCTTTCAGAGTCGTCCTTAGATGGTCCGGCATGTTCAGTGCCATCCAGTCAACCCCACTCCTTTCCCGGAGGTTCCCTAATTAAAATGACCATTTTACCCCTCGACATTCAAATGCCTTAGGAAATCACACTGACTCTAGGTATCAAACTGGCAACACCTTAGTCAACTCTGGTTAACCTCAGTCAACTCTGGTCAACTCTGTCAACCCTAATCAAATCTAGTCAACCCCGGTCGATCTTGGTCAACCCTAGAACTCCCGGGATGAGATGACTGTGATTCAGTCACTCTCTTCAACCATACCTACTCCAGGAATCAAACTAGCAACCACTAGAATACTTTTCAGAGTATTCCTTTCCATTTCTAGCTGGGCCTTGCCGTCCGGCACCTTCCTTGTTCGAACCAAAATCTCTCTACTCCACTTCTAGTGAAGCATGACCATTCTTTAGCCGGGCGCCCCTAATAGTGGCCGATAAACCCCCAGAATCAGTTACAAATCGACCAGCCCCATATCCAGCCCTATTTCAAGCATTCATTAATGCCCTGTGCGCCACTCTTAGTGGCGCACAGCCAAGTCCAGGCCGTGCACCACTAAGAGTGGTGCACAACGTCCCTAAAATTGCACTATAAATATAAACCTTCCCCCTCTTTGTTTTGGGTCAAAAAAATTCTCCAGAACTCTCCCCCTCTATTCTAGACAGCTCACAGAGCCCTTTATATATATATCTCTCTCTCTCTCTCTCAGTCTTGTTGGCCGAGTTCGAGTCCGAACTCTCAAAGCCCTAGCTTCCAAGCTTTACCGAAGGTTCGCCTCGCTACCTGGAAGTTTCCAAAGTCTTCCCAAGTCAAAGGCCCGAGCCACCACTAAAGAAAGAAGCAATGAGATAAACTAATCCCCACTTTATTATTCCTTACTTTCCACTTTCTCTCCTCCCACCAAACCCACTTGGGTTCTTCTCTTTTTTAATCCCCTATCTCTGAACCACGCTTTCTTGCATACTTCAACCAAGAGGACGTTAAGTCCATGTCAAGAGTGAACAAAAGGAGATTACCGATCGGGACTCTCTTCTTGGCCTTCACTTGCTTCACGGCATGGCCTTAGGGCCCTCTTGCAATGTGGTAATACCTAACCCTGTATGATTCATACCGTTACTGTCGTCGAATTACATTTGCATTCATGTCATTCCTCTACCCTTTAAAACCATTTTTTAAAGTAGTTTTCTTAAAACCACAGTTCTAGGCAGATCCTAACCCGTTATGGTTAGGGTTTTCCTAGAAAAGTGTGACATTTTAAATGGCTTCCGTTAGCCGACATTTGATTCTTTTAAAAAACCTAGTCTTGGAATGATCTTAGTCTTTTCATGACTAGGGTTGTTTCGAGAAGTGTGTGACATTCAAAAGGACCCAAAAGGTCTACATTTTTGGTTTCGTGCCTTTATTGTTTTTCATAGCAACAAGCCTAAAGCAATTCTAGCCTTTCAATGGCTAGAATGGCTTCAGGTAAGGTGCGATATTCATTTGGATGTATAAAATCTAAGTTAGGGTTTTGGATCCTAAAGCATGTTTTCAAACGACTTGGTTTTCGAACCATTTCCAAAACTCATATTTGTTAAACCCTAGAAGTCCAATCTTAGGAAAATCCCTTTTTTGCCAATTTGGAAACCTTCCATTTTTAAGCCAAAATCCTACCATTTTCAAACTCTCAAAATCCTTAATTTCCAAATCAATCAAAATTTTCCTTTTCCAAACTTTCCTTCGTTAAATCAATCAAATCAAAATCTTCCATTTCAAATCCCTCAAATCACTTTTTTTTTTTAAAACCTTCCAAATTTAGACCTAATTTAACTCCTTCCATTTTAGAAAAAATCCAAACTTACCTTTTTCAAAATCAAATCAAATCCTTTCAAACCAAATCGATACTTTCAAAGCAAATCAAATCTTTGTCACACCCAGATTTTTCGGACTCGAGGAATACACACACAAGCGGAAAAAATGTTGTACTCTCTCGTTAGAACTCACCCTCCTAGAAGAATGAGTGCGACTAGGTTTGAATCGAAAATTGATTTGAATAAAGGGCTTTTAGAAAAAGATTCGGAGTCATCACCTAACTTGATTAAGGTGAGTTAGGTCACTTAAAAACTAAGCACAATCCGAAAACTACACTTAGGGTTTTTGAAAACGATTTTGAAAATACTACCTCCAGAGAGAGTTTTTAGGAAAACAGGTTGTTTGGCAACATTTGGAAAATATGTAAGCCCTTTTTAGAAAAATAACTCCTTTTGGTCTTTTGAAAATAGCGATCTAGGTTTAGAGGTTGGTTACGTGTAGGGAAGACGCACTAAGCCATCACCCTACCCCGCCCTTGCGGTACCTACATGTCTATCTACCCTAGATTCACCTATGAGAATCTTCAACTAACTAATGACCAATCCTATCCACTTTAGAAAAAAAAAAGAAATGTTTGAAAGACATGATGCATGATATGCAAATGCAAGAGAGAGAATTGAAAAATAGATTTGGAAAGAAATTGATTTGATTTGATTTGAAAAGAAAGAGATAGAAGTTTGAATTTGGAAAGAAGGTTTTGAATTGAAAAATTGGTTTGAATAAAGGGCTTTTGGAAAAAGATTCGGAGTAGCCACCTAACTTGATTAAGGTGAGTTAGGTCACCTAAAAACTAAGAATAATCCGAAGACTAAACCTAGAATTTTTGGAAAAAGGTTTTTTGAAAATACCACCTCAAGAGAGGGTTTTTAAGAAAATAGGTTGTTTGGCAACCTTTGAAAAACATTTAAGCTCTTTTTTGAAAATAACTCCTTTTTGGTTTTTGAAATCAGTGATCTAGGTTCGGAGGTTGGTTACGTGTAGGGAAGACACACTAAACCATCACCCTACCCCGCCCTTTCGGTACCTACATGTCAATCTACCCTAGATTCACTTATGAGAGTCTCCAACTAACTAATGTTCAATCCTATTTACTTTATAAAATAATGTTTAAAAAGGCATGATGCATGATATGCAAGTGCAAGAAAAGAGAATTGAAAAATAGATTTGGAAATAGATTTGAAGATATTTGAAATTGGAATTGAAAAGAGATTTGAAAAGAGTTATGGAATTGGAAACTTGAAGAATGTTGTGGGATTGGAGATTGGAAAGAAGTTATAGAAATAGAAATTTGAAATATGTCGTGGAATTTGAGATTTGAAAAATGTTGTGATCGCATCCATGAGGGTTGCCTACATATCCTTTTGGAGGAATCAGGTCAGTCGCAGTTCGGACAAGAGTCCGATTAAAAATAGAAGAGTTAATTTGAAAGAAAGAGATTGAATTGAAAATTAGATTTGATTTGAACTTAGAATAGAAGATTGGAAATTGGAATTTAAAATTTTGAAATTGAAGAGATTGGATTTTGATTTGAAAAGATAGAACTTGGAAGAAAGATTTAGACTTGTTTTAAAAAGATGAAGGTTTAGGAAACCTAGACTTTGAAAAGAGAAGAGACTTAGGAAAGATTTGACTCGGAAGGATTTAAGAAAGATTCGACTTGACTTGAAAGAGTTTTAGAAAACATTAGATTTAGGAAAGGCTCGAATTAGAAAAGGTCCGATTTAGGAAAGTTTCGAATTAAGAAAGTTTCATTTTTGGAAAGTTTCGAATTCAAAAAGTTTTCAAATTAGGAAAGTTTTCATTTTAGGAAAGTTTTGAATTATGAGAGTTTCAACTTAGGAAAGTTTTGAATTTGGAATGTTTCAACTTAGGAAATTTTTGAAAGTTGGAAAGTTTAGAATTTAGAAAGTTTTGAAATAGGAAAGTTTTGAAAATAAGAAAGTCCTGAGTTTAGAAAGCTTTAGATTTAAAAATTTTTCAAATTTGGAAAGTTTAAGATTTAGAAAGTTTTAACTTAAGAAAGTTTCGAATTTAGAAAGTTTTGGATTTGGGAAAATTTGAAATTTAGGAAGTTTAGAATTTTAGAAAGATTTAAATTTAAGAAAGTTTAGAGTTTGGGAAAGATTCGAATTTAAGAAAGTTTTGAAGATTTAGATTTGGAAAGTTAAGATTTGGAAAGGTATGGAATTTTGGAAAGGTTGGAACTAAGGAAAGTTTAGATTAAGAAGGATTTGAAAGTTTAAAGTTAAGGAAAGATTCAAAAGTGTAAGTTTTGAAAACTTAAGGTTTAGGAAAGTAGGAGATTAGGAAGGATTTGATCTAGGAAAGGTTTGGATTAGGAAGGGATTGGATTTTGTTTCTAAAAGGGAAGGTTTGATTTTGTTGCCAAAAACGGAGGATAGGATCTAATTTCCTAAACAGGAAGATTGGATTTCGTTTCCTAAAGGGAAGATTTGTTTTGACAAGGATTTGGAAGAGGAAGTTTTAGAAACCCTAGATTTGGAATACTATCGTTTCGACGTAGAAAATAGGTTTTGAAAATATGTATAGTTTGGATGTGAAAACAAGAGGTTTTGGAAACCTAGGTTTTAAGGCAAGTTTAAAAACCATGTTTTTTGAAAGAAAATTAGGGTTTCCTAATTGTGGGTTCTAGGGCTTGACTTGGGCACTAAGAAAAAGAATTTTTGGAAAGTGTGTTTTTGGAAACGAAGATTTTTAGAAGGGAATCCTGGAGAAGAGTTTCTAGAAGGAAGACTTTGGGACTTTTTAGGAAAGTGAATTTTGGAAAAAAAATTTTTCTAGGGAGCGTTTTTATAAAGTAGATTTTGGGAAGAGTATTTTGGAGAGGAGTTGAAAAAGAGAGTTTTGAAAAATAGATTTTTAGAGGGAGTTTTTGAAAACAACTTTGGAAAGGAGAGTTTTAGGAAAGTATGTTAAAAAAAGACTTTTGAAAAGCGAGTTTTTAGAAGGTATAAAAATGTCTCACTTTCCTTAAGCAATTCTAACTATAAGAAGGCTAGAACCACTTTAAGAAAGTGGTTTTGAAAACAACAAGGGTTGAAAATATGGACCACATTGGTCACTTTGAATGTAACACTTTCCTAAAGCAATCCTAGCCATGGAAAAGATAGAATCACCCTAGGATTGTGATTTTGAAAACATGTTTTGAAAAAGGAGATTTTGATGTAATTTTGAAAACAAGTTTAATGCAAGCTTTGAAAACGAGTTTGAAAACGGTTTTTGAAAGATGCAAGATCATGATATGCACAATGAAAATTTGGGGTTGTGAACATACAAGGTTAAGGCTTCACCATATAATCAAGGGGGCCGAATCCACGTGGTCTCCGGTTAGCCTAAAGGAAAGCCCCCGACACAGTGACCCTCCAATAGTCTAATCCTACACATGGACCGGGAGTCCCCTTGTTTCAAGCATGCAAAGAAGGGGGAGGGGGGGGGGGGGAAAGAGATGAGGGATTAAAATAGAGAAAACCCAAGTGGGTTAGGAGAGAAAAGAGAGAGCGGGAAGTGCAGAAACATAAAATGAAAACCTACCTTGTGTCTTGTTTATTTTGCACGCCTTGCTCGTCTTCGATCTTCGTCTTGATCTTCGTCTTCAATCCTCAAAAGTTGTCTTCAATCTTCAAACTTTAGATTGCAGCTCTTTAAGTCTTCAAAGGAGGGTTGGAGGCTAGTGTATAAGTGTATGAGGGTGTGTATGGGTGTATAGAAGGCTAGGGTTTAGTGTATGGTGGCTAGGGTTTGGAAAACCTAAGGAAGCTAGGGTTTAGGGAGTGTTCGAGCTCTGTCTATCAAATTTTAGGATTTTTAGACTAAGTTTGTGGACCTCCTTCACGCTGGAAGAGGCTCTGTATTTATAGAGAGAGGAATGCACTGGCGCCTGTTGCAGTGGCGCCAGGGCAATTTTCCTCTTAGCTCCACTAGGAGTGGCGCTAGGCCAATTCTTGGCTTGGCGCCACTATTAGTGGCAGTAGCCAGTTAGGAAAGTGTTTAGGTCGGAAAGCAACGTATCTTTGACTAGATTTGGGCGCCTGTACTAGTAACTACCATGTAATTTTTAGCCTAGCTTCACTAGGAGTGACTTCGGAAAGTCTGGGAATGATTTGAAGAGGCCGAGAATGACCCAGAGAGCTAGAACAGGGCAGGAACACTTAAAACAATGTCCCTGAGGTATTTGACTTGAAACATGAGGATAGGATGTGTCGGAGGGATTGACCGAGCCATTAGGGGCAAAATGGTCAACCAGGTTAGAAAGCTACTGGGACAGACTCGGACTGTCCCAGAAGAAAACTCAAGATTTGGAAACATTATTCAGAATGTTCCCAAAGGTTTCCGGTTTGATTCCCAGAGCTGGTGTGGTCGAAAAAGGAAACCGGCCCAATAGGGGCAAAACGGTCATTTTGTACCGAGTTTGTCGGAACTGACTCGGAATGATCCAAAAGGAAAAAGGAAGGTTGACAATACTATAAAAAGTATTCTCAGGAAGTTACTGCTATGATACCCAAAGCCAGTGTGGTCGGAAAAGACGATCGGCCCTCCAGGGGCAAAACGGTCATTTTGTACCGAGTTTGCCAGAACTAACTCGGAATGATTCGAAAAGGTAAAGGAAGGTTGAGAATACTATAAGAAGCATTCACGGGAGGTTACCGGTTCGATACCTAAAGCCGGTGTGGTCCCCGGGGCGTTTAGGTGCCTAGGGGCAAAATAGTCATCTTGACCAGAAAGTCTCAGAAAAGGCCTAAAGGGCAGTTTGGTCATTTTTCACTGAAGTGGGCTAGCAGGCACCAGTGTTGACCTAGGTTTTGAGTGTTTCCGCCACTCTGACGGTGATCGTGTGATACAGGGGTTTGTTGGCAATTCCCTCTATCGACCTGTTTACGAGTATTTCCGTTACTCTAACGGTTGCGATGTTTGCGAGTATTTTCACTACTCTGACGGTTCGTGATCATTCCTGAGACTGCCTGATCTCGGGAAGCTGCTAAAGGGACTTAGCGCTTGAGAATTAACTTTCTCAAAAGGCGTGCCTAAACGAACATTTCTGCATTAGCGGGCTAGCAGGCGCCAAAGGTGGACTGTTCTACCATCTAGGGGACTTGGGGTCTTGTCCCGGTCGACAGGTTTAAAGGGACTTACCATTTCAAAGAGATTTTTTTTGAAAAATGTGCCAGACCATCTCGAGGAATAAACTGTCTCGAGAGAAGGATTGGAATTGGAAAGGGGTCTTATCCTCTTCGAAAAGACGTGCCTAATTTGGAATCGTCTCGAGGAATAAACTGTCACGAGAGAGAGGTTAGAATTGAAAAAGGGTCTTATCTTCTCCAGAAAGACGTGCCTGGTTTGGAACCGTCTCGAGGAATAAACTATCTCGAGAGAGGGAATGGAATTAGATAGGGGTCTTATCGTCTTCGGAAAGACGTGCCTGATTTGGAATTAGAAAGGGGACTTACCGTCTTTAGAAAAACGTGCCTGGTTTAGAATAGATTTACCATCTCGAGGAATCAACTGTCTCGAGAGAGGGGTTAGAGTTGGAATTGGAAAAGACAATGCCCCTAAGGGCATTTTGGTCATTTTGCCTCTATTTGGGCCTGGTGGGCCCGCGAGGCGATGGACAAACAGGATTTGGACTTAGAGAGCTGGTTTCGATTAGAATACGTCCACATTAAATTGAGTACAAATCTGGACAAAGCGTAGACTTCCGAGCGATCAAAAATGGGGTGCTTACACGCTTCAGCTGCATGTGCTGACTCTTTCATATTCTAAATACAACTCTTTAAGCAATTTGTCTCCATGCGTTAACTCTTAATTAACAAAGTGTCGACTCCTTTAAGGTTTAGCATGTATCTCTAAGGCACTATCTCGATGCGTAGACTCTTGTAGGCTCATGTGTTGACTCTTTTAAGGATATTTTCAAGGTCATGCAATCTGTCTTGATGTGCCGACTCTTGTAGGCTCATATGTCTACTCTTTTAAAGACATTTTCAAAGTCATGCAATTTGTCTTGATGTGTCGACTTGTGTAGCTGAAGGTGTCGACTCTTGTCAATACCATAGGCTCAGGTTCAAGTCACTGTCTTCATGTGTCGATTCATGGAGTGGATGTGTCGACTCTTGCCAATCCTATAGGCTTCATTTTGTAGGACTTCTTCAACCTTCTTCCAAACCTTTCAGCACTTCAATGATATTGCATATTAGGCTTCTAAGGCTTGAAATGTCTCCTTCCATGCATGTTGTTCTTCAAGACTTCTTCAATCAATAATAGCTTCACTTGGTTTGTTGAGACTTCATCAAACCTTCCAAGAGATCTTCTAAAACTTGTGATATTCATTTCACTTGATCTTTAGCACCTTCAATCTTTTCAAGATGGATTTATTTCAATTTGATTGTATCTAGGACTTTTCAATCCATATAGCTTCTTCCATCCTCTTCAAGGTTTCAACACAGTCTTCACAAATTCTTTAATACATTCAAAGAATTTAACTTCAAGTCATAGTATAATTAATGCATAATATAATTTGCATACTAAGTAAAGTAATTAGGCCATACAATAATATATATATATTAGGCATCAATAAGTGTTAAAACATCTAATCATCATATTACACATTAAAAGCCTAGAGGATGACATACCATCCTTTTAAACTAAAATGGTTTAGAAAATAAACATGTTAAAAATTTTGTAATATGAAAATACAAATGAGAATGTAGGTATGAAGTTGCTTCGAGTGTCTTAGGAAGAGGATGAAGGTGATAGTGTGAGTTCAATTGGGTTTTCTAAAGTGTTGGAAAAGCTCTTCCTAGGTCTAGGTCTCAACCTATGTATGTGATAGGTTCTGGTTGGAGCAAGGGATTTAGGGACTAGAGAAGCTCCAGCTGTTTTTCCATTCTCAGTTGCTTCTTTATCCTTTTCTCCGGAAAATGGTTCTTGTTCCTCTACATCCTCACCTCCTTCTTCTCCTTCTTCTACCTCTTCTCCTCTTTCATTTTCTCCTCCATCTTCCTCATCTTCTTCACTGTCCTCTTGATCTGCAAATTCTGCTGCAAGTGAGTTAAAAGGTTGGTAATCCAAGCCAATTACTCTCTTGATATACTTTCCTAGATGTTTAGTGGAGAGATCAATGGCTTGCAGCAAATTTGTCTTTATTTTCTGGCCATCATTGACAATAGCTCTCACTTTGGTTTCTAAAACTTTTAGTCTCATAGCTATATTGTCAACGTTGGCATCTATTTTGGAAAACATTTTCTTCTCTATTGTCAAGTTAACCTTAAAGTGGTTAAACACTTTGGTTAGAAGCATCCCATAAGACACGTCTATAAAAAAGTACAAATTCCTCAAGACGACAAATCCACCCTTCCACGACTATCCTTAGACAGCCTAGCATGTTCGATATGCCACTCAAATCCATCCTGGTCCCATTATGACAAGTTTCTGTCAAAATTATCATTTTGCTCCTAATGGCCCGGACATTTCTTTAACCACACCAACTTTAGGTACCAAACCGTCATTCATTTGGATGCCCTGTTGAACATCCTCGTCCATTTTCAAGCAAGTTCCTTAACTTAAAACACACCTAAGTCAACAAAAACTTCCCGGAGTATCTCACTAATGCTCCGCTAGGGTTGTCTTTTTCTCCGATTCACTGATAATAACACACCATCAAATGACTTGAGAAATGTGTAATTCAGGAAATTCCCAAAAGTCTTTTCATAGGTCTTTCCATCGATACAGCATTATTGAAAAGATCGCTTCCCGAAGCATCTGATTGCATGCCCAAAAGTTACCACTTTGAAAAACCCTTAGAGCATGTCACAAACGCTTCGCCAGGGTTGATTTTTTTCTCAATTTTCTAATAAAAACGCACTGTCAAATGACTTGAGAAATATGTAAATTAGAAAATTCCCAAAAGCATTTCCAAAGCACTTTTCATTGGCACGGCCCAATCGAAGAGTTCGTTTCCCTGAAGGCCCCAATCACATGGCCCAAAACTGTCACTTTAAGAAACTAGCTAAGCGACTCACAAATGCTCCCGAAAGCTCATTTTTTAGCTTGCTTCCCGAGGCAATATCTATATCATCCGAAATCATCCAAGACTCCTCGTGGGCACCAAGTTCAAGAGAAATAGCAGGGGAACGTCACGAACGTGACCTATTTCCTCGGATCTTTCCTAGATTGCATGAATATCAAGCTAAAGTCAGCATAAGAGTTTCCAATGGTAGAGTGTGTGCTATATGGGCCCAGAAAATGATCAAATTGTACAAAACTTGCCTTGCAACCCAAGTTAGGAGGAGTGCCACGTGGCACTCAACCATAAACATAGTACTAGCACATGTGCTACATGTGTCAAGGCAAAACGCATGTAACACATGTGCCAGCTCCCTAAATTTTTGCCTATACATACTAGGCCACCCCCCAGTGTAATTCAAACTCTAAAGTAGTAGCAAAGCTTTGTCAAATTAAATCCAGAACTCTGAAATTCAAGAAAACCCTAAGTTCTTTAAAGCTCTAAGCTAATCCAAGCCTTCTCGAGCCCATTCAAGACCATTTAAGCTGAAGGTTACTCAACAATAGTGGATTGAAGACCAAGGTGGGGTTTCTCTTTACTTATGTGTCTCTCCCACTCCATCTCTTCTCCTGCTAAGCTCATTTGTGCTTTTTTCTATTTTAACCCCCATCTTCTACATTCCTTTTTTGCATGTTTGGAACAAGAGGGTCCTTAGGCCAAGCTTAGAGGAAAGCCGATGACAACTACAAGTTGGGGGATCTCTCATAGGCCTACTTGAACATAGTATGGCCCTAGAACCCTGCAATGTGGTGTAGCCTTGAACATTATATGCTTCATGACCCTTTGTATATAAATGTTATATTGTTCATGTATTGCTTGCCTTGGCTTCATTTTCTATATTTCAAACCAATTTCAAAGAACACCATTGTTTCTATCTTCCAAAGCTCTCTAAAGTTCATGTTAAAATGATTTTTAAAAAGTGGCTCTAATTTGTAGTTTTTAGATAGTTTTCGATGCTTAGAAAGCTCTCCAAAAACCCCAATCTCTACTTTTGCATCATCACATTTCTACTCACTTGAGTTGCATAAAGTGGCTTTCAAAACCCCCTCTCTAGGAGAGGTTTTCAATTTTCAAAGTTTGGTTCTCTTGAATATTATGGTTTGAATGGTCCCATGGAGTCCAAAACCCCTTTTTCAAGGAGTGGTTTCCCAAAGTTCATTTCCATTAGTTTCCATCAAACTAGTGCTCAAAACTACTTATCCTATATCGATTTTTAAAGTTTACTCTCTAAAGTTTGTGGTTAAAATGGTTCTAAGGAAATCCTCTATGGGGTGGTTTTAAAAAATCCACCATATGGACCCTATACTTACTTGAGTGATTTCCTTAAAATGGTTCTCAAAACATCCTTTCAAAGTTTCATGCATAAAACCACTTTTTAAAAACCACTAGGACAAAACCGTAGTTCAAAACCACCTTTTAAAACCACTAGGTTCAAAATCCTAGTTCAAAATCACCTTTCAAAACCCTAGTTTAAGTCAACCCTAATTGTCCAACCTTAGGTTTACCTAACCCAAGTTAGTTAACCCTAAGTCAACCAAACCCTAAGTTAACCCAACCATAGTTAGTTAACCCTAGGTCATCTAACCCTAGTTGTCCAACCCTAGGCTAGCCTAATCCAAGTTAGTTAACCCTAGGTCAACCCAACCAAGGTTAGTGGACTTCAAGGCTCCAATTTTAAGACTATTAAAAGTCATCACTCAATTCAAAACCATTTTCAAAATGTATGTTTGCAAAACACCTCACTCTCTTGAGTTTTCAAAACTTATTGACTTGAAAGTCTTCTCAAATACATTCATGCCCCTCTCAAAATATTTTCAAGAACTCCCTTAAACTTGTTTTAACCAAAAAAGGCTACATCCTTAGCACTTTCAAAACTTATTTTCCAAAATGTTCTCCAAAAGCTTAAAACTCTGAGGTGGTCTTAACCCTCTCGTGGTTACGGTCTCCAAAGGAAAATGATATATTGAATTGAACCTCCAAGGTTCATATTAGGGTTCTAAATTCAAAGTGTTTCCGAAAACCTTTTTCAAAATTGCTTTTCAAAAGTTACATCCATAAGGCAATCTTAGTCATCTCACGATTATGCTTCCTTAAGGAGCGTGAGATATCAAGTAAGGTTCTATAACCCTAAAGCTTTTTATAAAACCCTATGGGAAGATTCTAACCCCTTTTCTAAAAATGTTTTCTAAAAATCATAGCCTTAAAGCAGTTTAGTTGTTCATTAGCTAACCTCTTATAGGTGATGAAATATTTCAACATGCCCTTCATAAGGTGTACAAAAATGGTTTTCAAAAACCTTTCAAAGACAAGCTCATAAGAGCTTTTCCAATCCAAACTCTCTTTCAAAATCTTCGAGTCAAGCTTTCAAAAAATACTTTAAAACTCCCTTTAATTATTTTTAAATATATTCCAAAACTCTCTTGAGTTGTCTCAAAAATATCTCAACGCTCCATTGTGCTATTTCAAAAATATTCCAAAACTCACTTGAGTTGCTTTCCAAAAACACTTCAAAACAATCCAAGTCGTATTTCAAAGTATCCAAGTCCAAGTCAAAACTCTCTTGCATTAAAGTTTCAAAAACCTTTCAAGACTTTCTTGAGTCAATTTTAAATCAGGCTCTTGCTTGAGATACATAGGCAACCTAAAATGGTGTGATCATAACCTTTATCTCAACTCAAATTTCCTTTTCAAAAGTTTCTATCATGTCAAAATTTCCATCTTAAATCACTTTAAAACTTCCTATTTCTAAACATCTTTTCCCAAACTTGCCTCATGCATCATTCATCCAAAAAATGATGACTAAAACTTCGTTTTCAAAAACTTTTCTAAGTGGATAAAAGTATAAATTAGTAACTGATGATTCAAGTGAGTGAATTATGGGTGAATAGATATGCAAGTACCAAAAGGGCATGGTACGGTGATGATCTTAGGATATCTTTCCAACATGTAACCAACCCCCTGAACCATAAATCTCTATTTTGAAGATCAAGACCGGAGTTACGTTTTCAAAAGGACACTTTCAAAAGTTCGCTAAAAATCTCTTTTCCAAAAACCCTCTTAAGAGGGAGATTTTGAAAACTTTTTTCGAAAAACTTAAGTTTAGTCTTTGAATAAACTTAGTTTTAGGTGATCTAGCACATCTTTAACAATTCTAGGTGGTGACTCCAAAACGTTTTCAAAAGCCCTCATTCAACTGAAAAATAAGTTTTCAAGTTCAAATCTTGTCGCACTTGTCCTTTTAGGAGGGCAAGTTCTAACAGAAATAGAATACCATGCTTTTCCCGAGTCAAGAGGGCTTAGGTAAAAACTGGGGCACGACATTGTTTTTGAAAAAAAGTCTTGAAAATGATTTTTAAATAGAAGAGTGATTGTGAAATAGACTTGGATTTGGAGCCTTAAAGCTAACTAACCTTGGTTAAGGTAACTAAGGTTAGGATGACCTAAGGTTAACTTACTAGGATTAGGGTGAGCTAAGGTTAACCAACTAGGATTACGTTAAGCTATGGTTGGACAACTAGGGTTAGATTGACCTAGGGTTAACAAGTTTGAGTTAGGTTAACCTAGGGTTAGAAAACTATGGTTAGGTTGACCTAGGGTTGAACAATTAGGGTTAGGTCATCCTAGAGTTTGGAGATGTCCTAGGGTTGGGTTAACCTAAGGTTTTGGAAAGATGGTTTTGAACTAGGGTTTGGACCTAGTGGTTTTAGAGTGGTGGTTTTGAACTATGGTTTGGACCTAAGGGTTTTGGAAGGCTTGGAAAAGTGGTATTATGCATGAAACTTGAAAAGTTGTTTTCAAAACCATAATTTCATGTAAAAGCCTTATAATTTTATGTAAAACACTTGAAGAAAGGTTTAGAAAAGCAATTTTGTGTAAAACCTTTCAGAAAAATGACTTAAGAGAGTTGTGAGTTTTGAAAACCATTTTATAAAAACCACTCAAGTGTAGGGTTCACATGGTTGGTATTTGGAAACCACTCTAGAAAGGGTTGCCTTAGAACCATTTCAACCACCAACTCAAGACAGTAAAACCTTTGAAAATCAGTATAGAATAGGTAGTTCTAAAAACTACTTTGATTGAAAACTAAAGAGAATGAACTTTTGAAAATTAATATATGATACGTAGGTTTGAAAACCATGTTGATGAAAACTCAAGAGAGTGTAGATTTTGAAAACCTCTTTTGAAGAGGGTTGTTTTGGATAACCACTTTTAGGGTATTAAAACCATCCTAATGAGTAAGGGTTCATATGGTTGATTTGGTGGAAACCACTCAAGAGAGGGTTTCTTTCGAACCATTCCAACTACTAACTCAAAAAGGAAAAATCATTGAAAACCTACTCATGCGATGGATGTTTTGAAAGCTTTGAAAATTATGAAAACCAGTTTTAGAGAGGGTGGTTTTGAAAACCATTTTTATGAATAACTCGAGAGAGCCACACGAATGCAAGGTAGAGATTTAAGGTTTTTGAAAAACATCCTAAGCCTTGAAAAACTAGGGTTCTTAGCTTAAATTTTATAGAACTCCAATTTATGAGCACTTTTTGAAAATCATTTGAACATAAGCTTTGTAGAACACATGAAGGTAGAACCAATGCTAGTTTGGAAAAGGTTTGAAACACAAAAATGAAGGCAAGGCAAGAATAACATAAGCATTACAACAAATAAGTGAATATTCAAGGTTAGGCCACACCACATAGCAAGGAGCTCTAAGGGCTATACTATTGTCAACTAGGCTTGTGAGAGGTCCCCCAACCGGTGGTTCTCATAAGCTCTCATCTAAGTTTGGCATAAAAGCTCACTTACTCCATGCACACATGAAGAGGGTGTTGAAGATGGGGTTTAAAAAGGAAGCATAGCTCAAGTGAGCTAGGAGAGAGAAGAGAGAAGTGGGAATAACATAAGCTTAAATAGGAGCTTACCTTTAGCTTTTAGACTTCTTCAATCCACCATGGTTGAAGGGACTTGAGCTTAAAGAGGCTTGAAAAAGCTTGAAGAGGCTTGAATATTTGAGAGACTTGGAATTTTTAGAATTTTGAAGGTCCTTGAGCTATTTTAGCATAGTTTCCTCACTATTTTTGTCTCTGAATTGAGCTGGGGGTGGCTTGGTATTTATAGGCCAAACAATTAGGGTGGGGCCCATGTGGTACATGCGCCAAGTGTTAAGCTTCCCAGAGTGCTTGTGAGACGCTCTGCTGGTTTCCCAAAGTAACTATTTTTGCACCACACAATCAGTGGTCTTGGGAAGCGATCACCTTAATCGAACCGTACCAATAGAAAGTCCTCTGAAAAGGTTTTGGGGAATTCCCTAATTTAAAAATTTTTAAGTTGTTTGACAGTGTGTTTTAACAAGGGAATTGTGATTTAAAAAGGTGTACTTCTATTTTTCCTAAGTGTTGGAAAAGTACCTTTCTTTGAGACGTACGATCATGATCTCCAGGAGATGTTATTGACCATCAGACCATATAGATGGAAAGCCTATCACTCAGGCTATAGGGAATTCCCTAATTTTGGCATTTCTAAAGTCGTTAGCTAGTACGTTATAGTTAGGAAACTGAAGAAAAAGTTAACTTTG
This sequence comes from Euryodendron excelsum, assembly GCA_033060915.1. Lineage (NCBI taxonomy): Eukaryota > Viridiplantae > Streptophyta > Magnoliopsida > Ericales > Pentaphylacaceae > Euryodendron > Euryodendron excelsum. The sequence continues at coordinate 2,395,317 of CM065385.1, read as the reverse complement.
GCAGAGCATATGTCATATGCTCCACGAAATTTTTATTGACTCAAGGTGGGTTTCGAGTCAAGGGACTTACATGGAAATGGACAGGGATCCTCTTTGGAGTATCTTGATAGATGCCAGTTTGATTCCCAAAACCAGTGTGGTTGTAGAGGGTGCACTGGCTGTTGGGGGCAAAATGGTAATTTTGACTGGGTATCACCGGAATGGGTCTAGAGTTGACTGGAATGGCATATTGAACTTGCCAAATTGTCCAGGGACACTCCTCAAAAGGTCAACTTACTGTCTTGAGGACTTAGTACTTTCTCAATGATACACCGTAGTGCTCGGGGGCAAAATGGTCATTTTTCTCGAGCATCATTGAAATGGGTCCAGAGTTGGCTGAAATTGCATATTGAACATGTCGGACTGTTCGAGGATAGTCTTGGAAATATAAACTTACCATCTTGAGAGCTTAGTAATTTTTCGAAAACGTTCCAAAATGCCTAAGGGAAAAATGTCATTTTTCACCATGTCCGGCTAGCATGTGCAAGTGTTGACTTAGGTTTACAAGTGTTTTCATCACTCAGACAGTTGTGACGAGTTGGTTTTCGAAGGTCTCTCTTTTTTTCGCAAAATGTGCCATATCTATGACTCGCTTTCAGTCCTATGACACTGGGTTGTTTGTAACGTACACGTTGTGAGTGATTTCTCGCCACTCCGGTGGCTTAATGGTTTGTAAGTGCTTCTGCCATTTCGATGGTGTTAGCGATAGTTTCGGAGATTACCTAATCTTGAGAAGTTGTCGCATGCCAAGGACATTAATGAACATTCTACATTGGCAGGCTACCAGGCACCAGAAGTGAACCAATTAATATTTGTGAGTATTTCTGTCACTCCGACAGTGTTGGCAATGGTCTCAAGAACGCCTAATTTCGGGAAGCTGTCTAGAAAGCCTAAGGGCAATTTTATCATTTTAGCTTTGGTGGGCTCTTAAGGCCCGGAAGCGACCGTTTTGACTGGAGTAGAGTTTTGAAAAGCCAATTTAGGTTTAATAGTTGTGTGATGCTTTATTGAAGGATTGATTTGGACTGGAGATTGCCAAGTGAGCAAAAATGAGGTGCTTACAAGTGCCCCTCTTTTTCTGTGTTTGCTTGTTGTATGCAGAAAATGATTAAGTAAGGATCCCATTTTGATCGCGAGGCAATTGGAATATCTAGATTTTGATTTTTGAGGTTTGAAAACTAGTATTTGGGGCTTCGGGCATTTGAAACTGGATTTGACAGGAATTTGGGGGCTTTAACTGCTGAAATTGCTTAATGGTAGTACGTGCCACTGCTTCTCCTCATAGCGTTTGAGCTACCGGCTGCTCCGTCACATTGGCGGAGTTGCTATGGGCATCCTGGACCACTTGAACAAGCCCAGCTAAGATCCTTTCAAGGTGATCAATTTGGCCTTCAGGCTCTTCGACCCCTCTACGACCCCTTCTTCTCAGCGGCATAGTTAACTATACGTGCATAACAAAATGTTAAGTATTTAATCATAGCACTACATGTATTACACCTTGGCATGTCATTATACACATAGCATACATGTATATATACACATAGCATATACTCATGTCAAACCTAGAATTTTATCTAGACATGACTCAATCTTACGGTGTCAACCTATAGTTCTGATACCACGCTGTCACGCCCCATAACCCGATCTATGCGGATGTGGGGTACATGACTGGCCAGTAGCAAGGCTATCTAAGGCCGCATTACATAAATTGGTTGATCACCTGTGCATACTCATTTAAAATTTGCGAAATAGAAACTTTTATAACTTAAAATATAATCCATGTCATACATGATAGCGTTGTGCCTAATCCAAAACATAATATACATAAGGACCTAATCAAGGTCCACTGAAGTTATAGTATTATATTATTACAAAACATTGAGACCAGCCCTCAAACATAATACAAAACATAGGCCCGTGGGCCGTAGCTCAAAATCCACATATGGCCTCGCTCTAGGGCCTCCCGAATTGGCTACCTGAAAATCATTTGAGAAAACGTAAGCCAATGCTTAGTGAATAATAATGATGCATGAGCGAGAAAATATCGTGGACTAGCAATTATATCCAACGTACAAGGATAGATAGTCGTTTATACATAAGCAAATAAGCTTTTAAACATTTAAAGCATAGACTTGGAACTCATAGGTAACGTAAACATCATTTGAAACGTTTCGACGTTTCAAAATATAGTATCATAAGAAGAGATGCAACATAACATTATTCTTGATATAACATTTCATATCTTGTTGTAAAACATGTGAACATATCATAGCTCTCAGTTCAAAACATAAGTGTGCTACAACTCAACATGTGAGCTAGGCTCCATAGTAACCATGTAGGTCACGCTAAGGCTCTTTAGGCTAGGGACGTCTCGCAACATAGATAGTTTATTTCCCATCCCCTATCATAGGACTATCGAGCTAGATTAAGGTCTTGCCGCGAGGAGACCCGAGTGAGCACCATACATTGAAAACTTAGCATCTCTTTCATTTAAACATTATAGTCCATGGTTTTCATTCATAACATAAATATAACTTGCATGCTTTTGAAATATGACATTTGTAATTGAACATCGCATTGATGCATTGAAAATGTGTGGAAAGCATTGCATAATATGGAGGTGAATATAAAACATTTGGAAATTAATAGAGTTTTACTTATGGCATATCGTTACTCATCTCTCTCCAATATAATGGGTGGTAGACAAGGTGCTCCTACACACAATGCACATAGAAGTATGAAAATATCAATACAAGACTCCAAGGCAAAGCAACAATGCAAAACGAGAACATAAGGTTGAGGTTTGAACATAAAAGTCGGGACGTCAACTCTTTCATTGCATCTCAACCACTTCTCAAGGAAGAGTTCACACTCTAGGTTAATTCCATTTGAAAATAAGCTTAAAGTGCTTTAATTTGATAGGTCATGGGTCGCAAACACATTTCGGATGAAGAAGTTATGTCCCATAGAAAATGGACTAAAATTTTACAAGAAGAATTTTATTAATAGAATTTTGGGTCAAATTCAAAATTCAATATCTCTCAATCTATAAGGAATTAGAGTACAAACTTTATATGAGCACAAAGGTCTATGAGTCTACTTTCCAATGCTTTAAACAGTGCATCAATCTGAGGTTTCTAGAGTAAGTCATGCTTATTTTACTAAATAGTGTCAGGGTTGAGAAAGTGAAACTGGAGAGTGGACAAAAGGGTTGACTCTTGTGGTAAAAGGGTCGACTCCTGAGCTGAAGAAATGAATCTAGGAGTCCTCTAGAAAAAAGGGTAAACTCTTGAGGCAAAAGGGTTGACTCCTAGGCTGAAGGAATGAATCTGGGAGTTCTCTTGATGAAATGGTCGGCTCCTAAGGCTTACAATACTCTATATTTAGCCAATTTGGGACTCAAAAGAGTCACCCACAACAACCCAATGACATAACCCACAAAGATAGATACATACACATATACAACTATAGAAGAAAATGGAAACTTACCTTTCTTCAAGCTTGGTTAATTCTCCTATTAGCTTCAAACTCTTCCTTCAAGCTTCTTCCTCCTCTTTCTCTTCTTCTCTTCTCCCTTTCTTCCCTCTCAACCGGTTAAAATGTGTGAGTTGTGTACACATAAGTGTATATAAGATTATACACATGGGAATAATCCCATGTGTCTCACCCTATAGGCTCAGCAAGTAAATCATCAAAAGTATATTGCAACTCATTAAATAAAAAATTAAATAGTTTAGTGTGGACTACCTTAGATTCCTCTTCTTGTCCCTTGAGACATAAGTTTGCACCCTCTTGAGGTTCAACTTCCTCATTAGAGTTGGATTCCTCATCTTTATTCCATGTGGCAGCTAGAGCCCTTCTTCCTTTGCCTTTATTTCCTCTCTTCTTTAGCATAGGACACTTAGCTTTAATGTGTCATGGCTTCTTGCATTCATGGCAAATGATGGTTGAATCCTTGTTGTTGAATTCAGCCTTTGCTTCAAGCTTCTTTCCTTTTTTCCACCTTCTTTTCATGAATCTATTGTACTTTCTTGTAATCAGGGTAAGATCTTCCTCATCCTCATTTTCACTTCGAGATTCATTTTTTGATGTGGTAGACTTGAATGCAATGGATTTCTTCTTCTTGAGCATTTTTCTTTTGGGTTAGCTTATAGGTCATAAGAGATCTAAGAAGGTCCTCAAGTGATAATGTGTTGAGATCTTTGGTTTCTTGTATGGCTTTCACCTTTGCTTCCCATATATTTGGCAATGATCTTAGAATCTTTCTCAGCTATTCACTATTAGGATACACTCTTCCAAGAGATTTTAAACCATTAACAATGTCAGTGAATCTAGTGAACATTTCAATTATAGACTCATCAGATTTCATTCTAAATAGTTTATAATTATGCACAATAATGTTAATCTTGGACTCCTTACTTGATTAGTCCCTTCATGAGTCACTTCAAGTCTATCTCAAATTTCCTGGGCAGATTCATATGTAGAGGTCCTATTGTATTCATTTGGGTCTAATGCACAATATAAGATGTTCATAGCTTTAGCATTGGATTACAAAAGGTTCAAGTCATTCTCATCCCATTTATTTTCAAGTTTAGGGATGACTACCCTTTCAATGGTCTTTGTGGGAGTCTTAGAACCATTGGCAATGACCCTGCATAATTTATAGTTAATAGATTGGATATAAATTCTCATTCTATTCTTCCAATAATTATAGTTTGTCCCATTAAATATGGGAGTTATATTGGTGGATTGACCCTCATCTAAAGAGCTTCCAAACATGATTGTCATGGATTAACTCTAAGGATGTCAAGCTTTTAGATGTAGAGTAAAAGCTTTGATACCAATTCTTGGCCCAAGAGTGCAACCCAAGAAGGGGGTGAATTGGGTTCCAAAAATAACCACAAATAATTTTAACTAAAAACTGATTAAGCAATCTGATTAAATAATCTAATAGCATAATCAAAGTGTGTGTACAATGTGGTCAGGCAATCTCAAACAAGAAATGAAAAACAAAGCATAAAATGAACAACTCGTGACCTATGTCTTCACCTTTGAGACCCTCTTGAAAGCTCTTCTACTATGCAATGAAGAATTACAAAGCAAGTGCTAGTTGACGATGTGCCTAGTTCACTTCTTACAAGAGCTCTTCCCAAACTTTTAAACTCCCAAACGATTTTGTCCAAGCTTCACTTAAATTTACAAGTATTTTTAACAAGAACACTCAAACTCACAGGTTTACAAACCCACCCAAATAGAGTAAATGAGATTTACATGAAGTCTCTCTCTCAAAGAGTGGATAGAATAAGTGTAAGATTAGTAAATGCCTCAATATCTCAGCAAAGCAACTATAATTAGTTAGGGTTTTTTGTTTTCAGATTCAATTCAACACTTGATTGTATGTCCTCTCTCTGTATAAATGACGTTGGAGTTTTGTATATATGCCTTAGCATTTATTCTAACTGTTGGACGTAATTAGGGTTGCATCAAATGCAAGATCAGCGCTTTAGAACATTTAAAAATATAACCATTACAGTGGCATAGGTCGACCCTTCAGCTGCATGTGTCGACTCCTTCTTCTTCTGAACACAACTCTTTAAGCAATCTGCCTCCATGTGTCGACTCTTGTAACTGAAGGTGTCGACTCTTACCAATTCCATAAGCTTCATTTTGCAAGCCTTCTTTAACTTTCGTCCAAACCTTGAAGTACTCAAATGATTTTCCAAATTAAGCTTCTAAGACTTGAAATGTCTCTTTTCATGCATGTTATTCTTCAAGATTTTCTTCAATCAATCATGGCTTCACTTGCTATGTTGAGACTTTATCAAACTTTCCAAGACTTTACCAAAATCTTTAAGAAAGCTTTCAAGTCTTGTGATATCCTCTTCAACTAATCTTCAGATCTTCTCATGCCATATCATATAAGGCTTCAGTACTTGCTGCTGACCTTCTTTAGAAGATGTAAGCTCCACCAATGCTTTCTGCCAACCTCTATGTCATTACTTGGTGTCGATCTCCTTTTTCGATCTTAAGTGTCAGCATCTCTAAGTTATGCTTCAGAACTTGATGTCGATCTTCTTTTTAAGTGTCAGCATCTCAGAGATATGCTTTAGAACTTGATGTCAATCTTCTTTTAAAGTGTCATCATCTGGAAGATATGGTTCAAAACTTGATGCCAATATCTTTTTAACTATTGTCGATCTTCTTCTTAAGTGTCAACGTCTCGAAGGTATACTTCAAAACTTGATTCTGATCTCTTTTTAACTATTGGTGATCTTCTTCTCTGATCTTGTTATGCTATATTGTAGAAGGTGTCAATTCTTTCAAAGATGCTACCGACCTTCTTCTTTTTGTTATTGAAATCCTTTTCAATAAAGCCGATGTATTTCTAAAGTCCAGATCTTCACACGCCCTTTAGCTTATTCTTGACAAGCTTCTCAACACACAAGTTCTTCAATATATTCAAAGTGTCAAGCTTTAAGTTATGATCTAATCATAATCTGCACACTAAGTAAAGGCATTAGCTCACTAAACCAAGTTTTATTATTATCAAAATCAAGGCATAGAGTCAACAACTAGCTGTCGCGCCATGTTTTTCGACACTAGTCTAACTCTTGCCTTAGAAAAATCGATACCCTCACTGATAGAACTTACCCTTGTAAAAGGACAAATGTGATGGGGGGTTTATTCTTGAAAATGAATTTTGTAAGGGCTTTTTGAAGAATTTTGGAGTCACAACCTAACATGATTAAAGATGTGTTAGGTTACCTCAAACTAAGTATAATCCAAAGACTAAACTTAGATTTTTTTGAAAATGCTTTGAAAAGGCCTTCTAGAGAAGGTTTTAGAAAACAAGTTATGTAGTAACCTTTTGAAAATATTTGAAGGTCCTTATGAAAGTGTGACTTGGTCTTTGTACTAGAGATCTATGATCTGGGGTTGGTTACATGTAAGAAAGATAACTTGATATCATCATCCTACCCTACTCGATAATCAATACCTACATGTCAATTCCCTCTTAATTCACTCACTAATGTTCAATTACTCAATATCCACTAATATATTTTTGAAAACAGGATTTTTTTTCGTCACTTTAACGATGAACGATGCATGTTTTTGGAAAGATTTTTGAAAATATTTGGGAGTATGGAACCCTAATATGAACCATGAATATTTCATTTAATATTCCACTTCCCTTCGGGAACCCTAATCATGGGAGGATTAAGATTATCCTTAGGATTGTGAGCTTTTTAGAAAACATTTTGGAAAGTTGCTTTTGAAAATGCCAAGTATCTAACCATTTTTTTTGTTAAGACAAGTTCAAGGGAAGTTTTGAAAATGATTCTGATGGCATTGTAGAGTTATGAGATGAAAGATTTTGAAGAAGCCATTGAAATCATTATAATATACTCAATTGAGTTTGAAATTTTTTAAAAAAAATCCAGAAATTGTTTTGAATTAGAAATAAGTTCTAAGGAACTTAAATGTTGGTTCGGTAAATTAGGGTGCCCATGCTTGGGTAGGATTGACCAATGTTTTACTAACTAGGGTTTGGTTGACTAGGGTTAACTAAGATTAGGTTGACCTAGGTTTGCTACCTAAGGTTAAGGAATTAAGGTTTTGGAAACTTAGATAGAGAAACTAGGGTTTTGAAATCCCTGAGAGAGAAACTAGTGTTGGGGACTGCAGAATTTCTCTTGACTAGGCTATAGTGCATACGCATAATACAAAAATTCAGATATGTGTAGTATAAACTAATCTTCATGATTAGTATTAACCTTCAAGATCGCTCTGTTTTTATCCTAAACAACAATAGGTATGAACTTCAAAATCCCTCTGGTTTGATCTCAAACAGCAAGCAATAGCAACAATCATGAATCAATTGCTTAAACTCAACATTTGGACTTTTGTTGCATCCCTTGTACATACCTTACTCCACAGATATTGGGCTCGCAGTTGGTAGGGTTTTTTTCTATCACAAAAACATGTATCTAAGATTTTGAGTAAGTGTAACTCTAACTGCTCATAGAGTGAGTATATATAGAGGCTACAGCAGGGACCACAAAATTAGTATGACTTAGGTTTCTTACGCAAATTATAATTAATACCACTAAATAATTATAATTGTACTCTCTGTCATACTAGAAATTATATTTTAAGCTCCATATTATTAAATGTTTATTTGATATGTCAAATTCATAATCCAACTAACTTAACTTATTTGATATGTCAGATTCATAATCTACCGGTAGAGTTTGACTTAATCAAAACTTATAAACTTCCTCAAGAGAATATCATCAATCCCTATACCAGGATGTCGATTCCATCAATAATTAATGTTCACCATACATGCAATGATATTGTCCAACTCACTGAGTTTATTGACCTAAAAACAATCTTACTCTTTTGTGAATCAAAACAACAAACACTACATGCGCATGTCCAGTAATTATATTAGGATTAAGAGCATAAGCACTCATAATAATTATAAGGCATTAATTGTTTTATATAGGCAATATAAAAATAATTACCTCAACGCAGTCATGGTCAATACATATAAAGTATACTAGTACAAAGAGTTAGAACTATATCGTTTCCTATAGTCAATACAGACCTATTAAAACATTGTACTACAACCCTACTGATGATGTATTCAATTTCATCTAAGATTGTGAATGATAAACTTATCTTGTATAAGAACCCATGATATAATCTTTTGTGTGTAAGTTGTACACTACACACCAGATCATCTACTATATAGAATAAGAGACAAACATGCATAATCATTAAATAAATAATATAATGTTAACAATTACTCACACAAATTCTCATTAAAATATAATAAATAATTTATTAATGAATACTAAAATTATTACACAAAATATGTCTTTTAGTATAAATCTCTAACAACTAGGGTTTTCAGACCTGGAGAGAGAAACTACGATTTTAAACCTAAAAAGAGAAACTGGGGTTTTAAACCTAGAGAGAGAAACTATGGTTTTGAACCTAGAGGAAGAAACTAGGGTTTTGGACTTAGTGGTTTTCAAAAGAGGCTTTGAACTAGGGTTTTGAACTTGGTGGTTTTCAAGAGAGGTTTTCAACTAGGGTTTTGAACTAGAGTTTTGAACCTAGTGGTTTTTAAGAGAGTTTTTCAACTAAGGTTTTGGACTTAATGGTTTCAAAGGTGGTTTTGAACTAGCCTTTTGAATCTAGTGGTTTTCAAAAGTGGTCTTTGACAAGGGTTTTGATCCTAGTGGTTTTGGAAGGCTTGGAAAGTGTCATTTTATGGACAAAACTTGAAATTTTGCTTTTGAAAACTATGATTCTGTGTGAAAACTTTATGATTTTATGTGAAAAACTTACGATTTTATGTGAGATTCTTTTAAAAGACCAACTCAAGAGAGTTGTATATTTTGTAAAAACAACTTGAAAAACCAACACACGAGAGTTGTAAGTTTTGTAAAACAATTTCAAAAATCAACTCAAGAGAGTTGTAGGTTTGTAAAACATGCAACTTAGAGATCAAAAGGGTTTAAAGACATTCTTAGGCATAGAAACTTAGGGTATAGATATGAAGCACTAGAGAAGACATCTTTGAAGAGGTTTTGAGAGATTTTTTGCAGATCTTTTTGGAAATAAACTTTGAAAGGCTTTCGGAAATGAAATCAAAGGTTCTTTGAAATTGGGTTTTAAGAAACGAAACAACTTCATAACATTCATGAAATGAACATGATAATTAGTGTAATGCAAAGGGTATGAACATACAAGGCTTAGCTTCACCACATTGTAAGAAATGTCAAGGCCATACCATGACAAGCTTACTTGCAAGACTTTCTTAGGTACCATGGGTCTTGCAAGCTTATGCCTAGGAGTGGCCAAAGGGTTCACTTGTTTTAAGCATGCATAGAAAAGGGGCTAGAAGATGGGGTTTAAAAGAGAGAAGAGCTCAAGTGAGCTTTGAGAGAAAGAAGAGAGAGTGTGGGGGGAAGACATAAGCTTAAATGAAGATTACCTTGTCTTCAAGCATGCACTCGCTATACCTGCTAACTTGGGCAATAATCTAAGCTTTTGTCTCAATCTTATTAAAATATGGATGCATATAACACACTCTTCCATGCCAGGAACTTTCATGCTTGATTTTCCTCAATATTCCTTTCATCTAGGGATGATTCGGGGGAATCAAGCCAGTTCGTGATGTTCTCCTACGTTTCTCTTTGAGTTGTTGTAACTTGGGAGCTACAAATGATCCCCGTTGATGGAGATAATCTCTCAGAAAGTGAGCTTAAAAGTAAGCTTTTAGAAGCATCTGTAAGGCCCTTCTTTAATTTCCTAAAATGGCCATCTGTGATCCATGAGATTGTGGCCTTCTTGAAGTGATCTTCTTGATCAAAGCATATCAATGGAAAACCCTCTGGAAAGGCTTTTAGGAATTCCATATTTTTTGCATTTTTCTAACTATTTGACAGTGCGTTATAATCAAGGAATTGGGATTTAAAATGAGAAACAGGAAGCGTCTTTTACATGCTTCCCAAAGTTTTTAAATAAACCTTTCTTGGAACCTTTCGATCACGACCTTCAGATGATGGTTTTGACAATCAAACAGTACTATTGGAAAACCTATCGCTCAGGTTTATGGGAATTCCCTACTTTGCGCATTTCGTCAACCTTTTGACAGTGTGTTATAATCAGGGAATTGAAAACAAGTTATCTTTGGAGAACCATATGTATCATGTTTCTCAAAGCTCTTGTTTTTTAAAGTGTGTTTCGAGCCAAGGGACTCATTTTAAAAAGTCATGCGACCGTTATCGTGTTGGCCTAAGAATGCAACCCAAATAATTTTGACTAAAAACTGATTAAGCAATCTGATTAAACAATCTAATAGCAAAATCAAAGTGTGTGTGCAATGTGGTCAGGCAATCTCAAACAAGTAATGAAAAACATAGCACAAAATGAACACAATGATTTGTAAAGGTTTAGCCACAACTCGTGACCTACATCCTCACCTTTAAGACCCCCTGGAAAGCTCTTCCACTATGCAATGAAGAATTTCAAAGCAGGTACTAGTTGACCAAGTGCCTAGCTCACTTCTTACAAAAGCTCTTTTCAAGCTCTTAAACTCCTCAAGTAATTTTGTCCATGCTTCACTCAAACTTCCAAGTCTTTCTAACAAACACTCTCAAACTCATAGGTTTACCCACTCAAATAGAGTAAATGAGGTTTACACGAAGTATCTCTCTCAAAGAGTGGACAGAACAAGTGTAAGATTAGTAAATGCTCCAAGATCTTAGCAAGCAACTGTAGTAGTTAAGCTTTTAGATTCGATTAAGCACTTGAATATATGTCATCTCTATATATAAATGTGTTTTTTTTTGGGGGGGGGGGGGGGGGGGGGGGGGAGTTGGTCATGTATAAGCATTGATTCTAGTCGTTGGAGGTAGTTGGGATTCCATTTAATGCAAGATCAAGGCTGCAGAACGTTTAAAAAAATAATCGTTACAGTGGCACGGGTCAACCCTTCGGCTGCATGTGTCGACTCTTTCTTATTCTAAACATAGCTCTTTAAGCAATCTACCTCCATGTGTCAACTCTTGTCAAACAAAGTGTCGACTCATTTAAGGACATTTTCAATGTCATGCAATCTGTCTCGAAGTATCGACTCTTGTAACTGAAGGTGTCAACTCTTGCCAATTCCATAAGCTTCATTTTACAGGTCTTCTTCAACCTTATTCCAAACATCAAGTACTCAAATGATTTTTCAAATTAAGCTTCTAAGACTCGAAATGTCTCCTTCCATGCATGTTTTGCTTCAAGAATTTCTTCAATCAATCATGGCTTCTCTTGCTATGTTGAGACTTAATCAAACCTTCCATGACGTGACCAAAATCTTTAAGAAAGCTTCCAACTCTTATGATATCCTCTTCAGCAGATCTCCAAATCTTCTCATACCATATCATGGAAGGCATCAACTCTTGCTGCCAACCTTCTTTAGAAGATGTAAGCTCTACCAGTACTTTTTGCCAACCCCTGTGTTAGTACTTGATGTTGATATCCTTTTTTGATCTTAAGTGTCAGTATCTCTAAGCTATGCTTCAGAACTTGATACCGATCTTCTTTTTAAGTGTCAGTATCTTAGAGATATGCTTCAAAACTTGATACTGATCTCTTTTTAACTATTACCGATCTTCTTCTTAAGTGTTAGCGTCTCAAAGATATGCTTTAGAACTTAATGCTGATCTCTTTTTAACTATTGCCGATCTTCTTCTCTGATCTTGTTGTGTCATATTTTTGAAGGTGTCAATTCTTCCAAAGAAGCTGCCGACCATCTTCTTTTTGTTGCCAAAATCCTTTTCAATGATGCTGATGTTTTTTTAAAGTCTAGATCTTCACATGCCCTCCAACTTATTCTTGACAAGCTTCTCAACATACAAGTTCTTCAATATATTCAAAGTTTCAAGCTTTAAGTTATGATCTAAGCATAATCTGCACACTAAGTAGAGGCATTAGGTTACTAAACCAAGTTTTGTTATCACCAAAATCAAGGCATAGAGTCAACAATCTCCCCGTTTTTGATGATTGACAAAACTTTTCAAAATATGAATGATAAGCTTAAGTATACATGTGTTGGTGCAAGAATCTAGCAAGTCATACTTGAGTTTGCTCCCCTTTAAGAACTTAAGAAATGCATTGCTCCCCCATTCCTAATGAGTTTAAGCGTTTGTGGCTTTTTAATCCATATAAAACAAGCAACAGTAATACATCTTCAATCCCCCATAAAAGAAAATAATTGTAATACTTTTTCTCTCCCCCTTTTTGACAATCAATCAAAAAGAGCTAGAAATGGAATTAAAAGACAGGTACAATAGCAAAAAAAATTTGAAAACAAGAGTAATGCTACAAATAAATCAGCAAATAAAGCAGTTTAACCAACCAACCATTCAACAAGTTGTAAACATTTATAGTAGAGATGGCATACAACAATAATATAGATTAGGTATCAATAGGTGTTAAAACATCCAATCATCCAAAAGTCTTGAGGATGACATACCATCCTTTGAAACTAATATAGTTCAGAAATAAAACATGTTGAAGTGAAAGATATGCAAATGAAAATGCATACGAGAATGCAAGCATGTGGTTGCTTTAAGTGTCTTGGGGAGAGGACGAAGGGGATGGTGTGAGTTTAACAGGGTTTTCTGGAGTATTGGAGAAGCTCTTCCCAAGTCGGGGTCTCATCCCATGTCTGTGGGAGATTCTAGTTGGAGCAGGAGATTTGAGGACTTTAGAAGCTTTAACTATCTTGGCTTTCTTAGTTATCTCCTTCTCTTTTTCTCCAGAAGCTGTCTCTTATTCCTCTTGTTCCTGTTCTTCACCTCCTTTGGCTTCTCCTTTTACTTCTTATTCTTTGGTTTCCTTTTCATCTTCCTCTTCTTCTTCACTATCATCTTGATCTGCAAATTCTACTGCTAGTGAGTTAAGAGGTTAGTAATCCATTCCAATTACCTTTTTGATATACTTTCCTAGATGTTCAGTGGAGAGATCAATGGCTTGCAACAGATCTGTCTTTAGTTTTTGGCTATCATTGACAATAGCTCTTGCTTTGGTTTCTAAAACCTTTAGCCTTATAGCTCCATTTTCAACCTTGGCATCTATTTTGGCAAACATTTTCTTATTATATGTCTACATTCCTTTTAAGATTGCCAAGAGTAGAGACATATCCATAGTTCTATTAGTTAGAACAAGGCCCATGGGAAAAAGTTCCCTTAAGGCATCCTCTGTTTCAACATTAGAAGTCTCACCCTCTTCAACTTGCTTGCCCTTTGCTACAGATGTATTACCTTCACCCTTCCCCAAACCATGTTCACTTTATAATAACCCATTCTCTTAAGAGTTTTCTCATTGTATTCATCACACAAAGGTTTAGGGTCTTTCTTCTTCTCTCATGTCAAGTCAATCTTAAAGTGCTTAAACACTTTGGTTAGAAGCATCCCATAAGGTACACTTATTTTTCTTTGGAGGGCGTTTAAAATGTGATCCTTAATGAACATGGCCAAGTCAAACTTGGTGTTGCTAATGTAAGCCTAAAGAAAGAATAATTCATTTTCAAAGATAAACTCAAACTTTCCACCTTTAGGAATTAGAATCCTACAAATGAAATGATGGACAAGTCTAAGGTCCAAAGGTAGGTCATTGGCTAGGGGTTGGATGCTTGCAACAATTTCTTCTCCATAGAGAGCAGTCAATTGAGTTTTTCTATCTATCTCATTCCTTTGAACTTCACCACCATTACCAATTCCAAGAATATGGCAAATCACATCTTTTGTGATGGTGAATGATACCCCCTTCACTCAACTATTAATGTCTTGTGTGCCGAACCCTCTGTTGGCATGGGCATAAAACTCCCCAACTAATTTGGGATATACATATTCTCTAATTTGTGTCATTAATTTCCAACCAAGAGCATCTAGTCCAAACTCAAATTCAAAGCTCTCCTCAGCAAAGAATTGGAAATTTATTCATCTACCATTTAAAATAGGTTTCAAAGAGAATGTGGAATAATATTTATCTTCAACATTAATACTAGCAAAGTAGGTCTTGTTCCTTTCAATTCTTCCTTCATCTTGAGTAGTTCCCATTGTTTACTTCATCTTTCCATGCCCCATTGGGTGTCGACACTTCTAGAGTTTTCTTCCCTTTCTTTGATTTGTTTGGTTTTTGTGCCATGGGTAATTGATTAAAGGATTAATGGATGTTGGGAATGGGTTTGGAAGGATCAAAATAGGTACACAAGAGGATTAGATAGAGATTTGTGGAGAAGTTTGATGGTTTTGGCAGTTTAGAAATCGGTTTGTCGAGAGAAAATGAGAGAGAGGAAAATTTTGATTTGTGTGAATAATAGGGGATATTTAAAGTCACTAAGCAACCGTACAGAGGGGTTGACTCTTTTCTCGTAAAATTGCTCGATGAGCTCTTTGTTAAAATAGGTCAACTTCTGATATTATAGGGGTCAACTCTTTTTAGCATAAGCTATCAAGAGCC
Source organism: Euryodendron excelsum (assembly GCA_033060915.1). Classification (NCBI taxonomy): domain Eukaryota; kingdom Viridiplantae; phylum Streptophyta; class Magnoliopsida; order Ericales; family Pentaphylacaceae; genus Euryodendron; species Euryodendron excelsum. Next base: position 2,380,245 of record CM065385.1, on the reverse strand, counting down.
ATTTTTTAGAGAACAAGGGTCGACTCTTCTTTTATAAAATTCAAAAGATGACTTGTGAATTATTTGCACTACATCAAATAAGTATTTCATCAATTATAAAGATTCAATAGCATTTTTGAACATAAAGAACATGCAACACAGTCAAGATATTGGATTACTCATTCCTAATTCTTTTCTAACATATAAAACCTATCCTCACTCAATAGTTATGTGAATATATCAGCAAGTTGACTATCAGTGCCTACAAAATCAAGTTTAATATTAACTTTTTGCACATGATCATATATAAAATGATGTCTAATTTCAATGTGTTTTATGCGAGAGTGCTGAATAAGGTTTTTGGTCAAATTGATAGCACTTGTGTTATCACATCTGATGGGTGTCACGTCCCGATTTTTTCGCACTCAAGAATGGTGGGAAATATGCACAGTACTTGCAAGCACCCCATTTTTGCCCGCTCGGCCATCTCCAATCCATCCAAACTTGTATTCAAGTCAATATAGACGTATTCCAATCTAAATCAACTTTCCAAGTCTAATCCCATCAATCGATCGCTTCGTGGGCCCTTAGGGCCCAAATAGAGGCAAAATGACCAAAATGCCCTTGGGGGCATTGTTCGGTCCAATTCCAATAAGCATATCTTTTCGAAGACAGTAAGTCCCCTTTTCAATTTCAATTAAATTTGGCACGCTGTTCGAGAAAGTTGATTCCTCGAGGTGGTAAGACCATCCAATCCAGCACGTTTTCAAGTGAACTCTTCAGAATGGTAAGTCGCTTCAAACCTGTCGATCGGGACGAGATCCCAAGTCCCCGAGATGGTAAAACGGTCCACCTTTGGCGCCTACTAGCCCGCCAATGCAAAAATGTCCGTTTCGGCACACCTTTCGAGAAAGTTGATTCCTTAGGTGCTAACTCCACCTAGCAACTTCCAAGGATTAGGCAGTCTCTGGAATGATCGCGACCTGTTAGAGTAACGAAAATACTCGTAAACATCACAACCGTCAAAATGGCGGAAACACTCACAAACAGGTTGATATAGAGAATTGCCAACAAACCCCTATATCATGGGACCACCGTCAGAGTAACGGAAATATTCAAAACCCAGGTTAACACCAGTGCTTGTTAGCCCACTTCGGTGAAAATAGACCAAACTACCCTTAGGGCCATTTCTGACACGTTTCTCAAGAAAGTATCGAGTCCTCAGAACTATAAGACCACCCTTCCAAGATTGTCTTAAAGACAATCTGACATGATTAGGTGCCTTTTGGTTGGTTTCGGGCCAATTCCGAGACATTCCGATCAAGATAACCATTTTGCCCTTGGGCATCCAAGTGCCCCGAGAACCACACCGGCTCTGGGTATCAACCCGATAGTCTCCTGAAAATGCCTCTTGTAGTATTCTCGACCTTTCATTACCTTTCCGGATCATTCCGAGTCAGTTCCGACAAACCCGGTGCAAAATGACCGTTTTGCCCCTGGTGGGCTGATCACCTTTTCTGACCACACGTGCTCTGTGTATTAAACCAATAACCTCCTAGGACATTCTAAGTAATGTTTGCAAACATCGAGTCTTTTTTTGGGACATCCCGAGTCCATCCTGGTAGTTTTCTAGTCTAGTTGACCGTTTTGCCCCTAATGGCCCGGTCAACCCTTCTAGCAAAGCTCGTCATCATTTTTCAAGTCTAATACCTCTGAGACTCTATTATAAGGGTTCCTATTCCTTTCCAGCCTTCCGAGCCATTCCCAATTCTCCAAATCCTTCCCGGACCTTCCGGAGCCACTCCTAGTGAAGCCAGGCTAAAAATTGCATAGTAATCACTAGTACAGGCGCCCAAATCTTCTGAAGACACATTGCTTGCCGACCTTAAAACTTTTCTATGTGGCTAGTGGTGCCAAACCAAATTTTGGCCTGGTGCCACTAGGGATTTTTGGCCAAGCGCCACTACAATAGGCTCTAGGTCATTCTTCTTTCCATAAATACAGAGCCTCCTCCAGCATGAAAGGGGTTGGCAAACTTAGCCCAAAAACCCTATTCTTCGATACATAGGGCTCGTATCCTCTCCAAACCCTAGTTTTCTTTAGGTTCTCCAAACCCTAGCCTTCATACATGAATCCTAGTTCCTATACACTCCCATACACTCACATACACTCATACACTAGCCTCCAAAACCTCCATTGAAGACTTGAAGTGCTGCAACTCGAAGCTCTGGAAGATCAAGACAAGCCCTTGAAGACTGATGCAAAGCGAAGTGAAGACCGAAGCAAAGCAAGAAGAACAAAGTGCATAAAGTAAAGCAAATAAAAGAAGATGCAAGGTAGGCTTCCTGTTTACGTTTACGCACTCCCCCCCCCCCTCTCTTCTCTCTCCTAAACCACTTGGATTTTCTTCTATTTTTATCTCCCATCTTCTTCCCGCCCTTTCTTGCATGCTTAAAACAAGGGACTTCTCGGTCCGTATGTAGGATTAGGCTATTAGAAGTCACTGTGTCGGGGGCTCTCTCTTTGTCTAACCACAGACCACGTGGGGTCGGCCCCCTTGATTATGTGGTAAAACTTTAACCTTGTATGTTTACGACCCTAAATTGCAGTATGCATATCATGATCTTGCATCTCTCCAAAATTTCGTTTTCAAACTTATTTTTCAAAACTTGCATCAAAATGGTTTTCAAAACTTGCGTTAAAGTTTTCTTCTTCAAAACTTATTTTCAAAATCACAATCCTAAGGTGATTCTAGCCTTTCCATGGTTAGGATTGCTTTAAGAAAGTGTTACATTTAAAGTGACTATTATGGTCCATATTTTTAAATCCTTGTTGTTTTCAAAACCATAATCCTAGAATGGTTCTAATCTTCTTATGGTTAGAATCGTTTTAGGAAAGTAAGATATTTTTAGTGGCTTGCAAAAGTCCAAATTCAAATCTTTTTCAAATCTCTTTTTTAAACTTACTTTCCAAAACCTCTTTTTGAATCCTCCTCAAAATCTCTTTTCAAATCTCTCCTTCTAAAAATCTCTTTTCTAACATACTTTCTAGAAACTCTCTCCAATCTCCTTTCTAAAAATTGTTTTCTAAAACTTCCCTTCACAAAACTCACTTTCCTAAAAACTCCTTTCCAAAATGCTCTCTTCGAAATTCACTTTCTAAAAATGCTCCCTAATTTTCCTTCCCAAAAGTTCTCTCCAAAATTCCTTTCCAAAAACTCTTCTTTCCAAAATCTTTACTTTTCAAGAATTTCTTTTCTTAGAGTCCAAGTTAAACCCTAGAGCCAAAGATTAGGAAACCCTAATTTCTTTTCTCAAAACATGATTTCCAATCTTGCCTCAAAACAGGTTTCCAAAATCTAAGTCATAAGTTTCCAAAACCTATTTTGCTACATCAAACTATAGTCTTCCAAATCTAAGATTTCTAAAACTTCACATTCCAAATTCATATCAAATCCAATCTTCCCATTTAGGAAACTAGGTACAATCCTCCATTTTTGGAAATAAAATCAAAATACTTCTTTTAGAAACAAAATCTAATCCCTTGTTTTAGGAAATAGGAATCCTCAATCCTTCCAAATCTAAATCTTTCCTAATTCCAATCCTTTCTAATCTCATACTTTCCTAAACCTTAAGTTTCCAAAACTTAAACTTTTAAATCTTCCCTTAAACTTTAAACTTCTTAATCTTCCTAATTCCAGCCTTTTATAAATTCTATACCTTTTCCAAATCTAACTTTTCAAATCTTTCCAAATCAAAAACTTTCCTAAATTGAAACCTTTCCTATTTCAAAGCTTTTCTAAATCAAAACTTGCGAAACCTTTCTTATTTCAAAACTTTCCTAATTCGAAAACTTTCCTAAAATGAAAATTTCCTAAAATGAAACTTTCCTATTTTGAAACTTTCCTAATTCGAACCTTTCCTAAATCCAATCTTTCCCTAGGCTTCCAAGTCCAACATTCGAGTCAAATCTTTTCTAAAACCCTTCCAAGTCAAGTCAAATCTTTCTTAAATTTCAAGTCTTTCCTAAGTCCCATCTTTCCTAAATCTAGGTTTCCTGAAACCAAGTTTTCCAAAATCAATCCTTTCAAATCTTCCAATCAAAGATCAAAGTCCAATCCTTTCAATTCCAAATTCTAATTTCTAATCCTCTATTCTAAGTTCAAATCAAATTCTTTTTTTCAAATCTTCTGTTCTAAGCTCAAATCAAAACCTTCTATTTTTTATCGGACTCTTGTTTGAACTACGATTGACCTGATTCCTCCGAAAGGATACGTAGGCAACCCTCATGGGTGTGGTCACAACCTTTTTCAAATCTTCAATTCCTCAACCTTTTTCAAATCTCCAATTCCATAACTTTTTTCCAACTTTCAATTCCATGATCTATTTCAAACTTCCAATTCTAAATTTCTATTTCCAACTCTCTATTTTCATTCTCCAAAACTTTCTTTCAAAATCAAATCTATCTCCAAATCTATTTTCAAACTCTCTTCTCTTATAATTACATATCATGCATCATTCTTTTAAACATTCTTTTTCTAAAGTGGATAGTTTTTGACATGTATTAGTTAAAGACTTTAATAGATGAATCCAAGGTGAATAGACATGTAGGTACCGCAAGGGCAGGGTAGGGTGATGGCTTAGTGCGTCTTCCCTACACGTAACTAACTTCCGAACCTAGATCACTAATTTTGAAAGACCAAAATAGAATTATTTTCAAAAAAAGGCTTAAATATTTTTTAAAGGTTGCCAAACAACCTGTTTTCTTAAAAACCCTCTTTTGGGAAAGTATTTTCAAAAACCCTAAGTGTAGTCTTCGGATTGTGCTTAGTTTTTAGGTTACCTAACTCACCTTAATCAAGTTAGGTGGCAACTACAAATTGTTTTCCAAAAGCTCTTTATTCAAATCAAATTTTCAATTCAAACCTAGCCGCACTCATTCTTCTAGGGGGATGAGTTCTAACGAGAGAGTACAGTATTTTTTTTGCTTGTATGTGTATTCCTCAAGTGCGAAAAATCTGGGTGACCGCACTAGTTGTCGAAGAATTTCCTGAAGTTTGTCCCAAAGAATTGCCAGGATTACCACCAGTTTGAAAGATTGAGTTTATCATCGAATTACAACCAAGCACAGCCACAATATCGATTGCCACATATTATATGGCACCTACAGAGTTGAAGGAGTTGAAGGCTCAATTGGAGGAACTTTAAGGCAAAGGATTCATTCATCTAAGTATGTCGCTATGGGGAGCACTAGTGTTGTTCGTACGGAAGAAGGATGGGACATTGCGACTTTGTATCGACTACCAATAGTTGAACAAAGTCACGATCAAGAACAAGTATCCACTACTGAGGATTGACGATCTATTCGATCAACTTAAGGGAGCAACTTATTTCTCGAATATCGACCTTCACTCAAGATATCACCAGTTGAAGATCAAGGATGAGAATGTACCCAACACATCATTCCGGACACGATACAAGCACTACGAGTTCCTTGTCATGCCTTTTGTGCTAACTAATGCGCCAGCAACTTTCATAGATCTTATGAATAGAGTTTTTTGGGCACAATTAGATAAGTTCGTGATAGTCTTCATCGACGACATGTTAATCTACTTAAAGACCAAGGAGAAGCATCAACACCACTTGTGAATTTTGTTACAACTTCTCAAGGAGCATCAATTGTACACCAAGCGGAGCAAATTCGACTTCTGGACACGTGAGGTTAAGTTTTTAAGACACGTCATCTCAAATGAGGGGATAGCTATAGACCCATCTTAAATTAAATCGTTGTTAAATTGGGAGTGACCGAAAATCGTGATGGAGATCTGAAGTTTCCTTACTTTGGAAGGATATTACAAATAGTTCATTGAAGGATTATCTAAAATGGCAGTACAGATGAATCAATTGACTCAGAAGGGAACAAAGTTCGAGTGGACTGACAAATGTGAGCAAGCATTTCAAGAGCTAAAGAAAAAGTTGACTATAGTGCCAGTTCTTACCGTATTTACAAGCAATAGGTTTTACATAGTCTATACTGACACGTTTCACAAAGGATTAGGCTGTGTGCTAATGCAAGATGGACGAGTAGTCGCATATGGATCACGACAGTTGAAGAGGCATGAGGTGAATTACCCGGCAGATGATTTAGAGTTGGCAACAGTCATTTTTTTGCTCTAAAGATATGGAGATGCTACTTATACAGCGAGAAGAAGTTTGAGATTTTCACGGCTTACAAGAGCGTAAAGTACATCATGACTCAGAAGGATTTGAATCTGCGACAACGAAGATAGGTTGAATACTTGAAAGGTTATGACTTCACCTTGTAGTATCATCCAGGGTGTCACACCCCTAACCCAATTAGACATTAATTATGTCACATTAGGTGAGGCGTGATCGCACAGGTCACCGTACCTGCGAACGACACCTTAACCCATACTCAAAAATAAAAGAACGCAGCGGAATAAACAATACAATGAGGAAAATATAATAAACTCTCCAAAGGAATACATTACCACTGGAAAATAATCAACATCCTTTCACAAAATTCTTTACCATTATACAAAGTTAAAACATAATACCAAAACCCAACGTCTATATAAATACAACCATGAAACTGAAAGTAAGACAATGGAGCTGTCCCAAGCCCCGTGACTCGACATCCTGACATCGACATGATTGCCACCACGGCAAGAACCAAGACTGCAGTGAACCAAACCGTCATCTCCAAGTTACCTGTCAAGACAGTCTGTGTGGGTGTGAGCTAATTGTCAACATGCTCACGACAGATAATCAAACTCATAAAGAATGATAATAAGCACTCAAATACATACACGTAGAAATGATTAATATATATCTATATCATGGATGTCTCAATGCAATGCATGTATCACCCACATGTGCGCGCAATTTTAGATAACGTTGGCCCAATATATCGATGGCGCGTTATCAAGGAATGTCCACCGTGGCACCCCTAGGCTAGTCCACCGTGACTAAGCCTTGGTTAACCCATTGTGGTTAACTCTCTCCAGTGCAATGCAAGGCATACAATATAAATGGTATGCAATGCCACCATATATATAAAATCATCAATGTCTCCACAGAACTTCTCATATAATACCAATTTCACCTCATATATAAACACCTTCAACACCTCATATGCATTCACCACCATTATACATATAGAAAATACACAATGCATTTAACATGAATAATATTATCTCAAAATCTCACAATTCCACAATTAACACCAATATAGATAATAACACAAGCAATATATATTCACTTCTATATGAATAAGAGTATCCTATGATCCCACCTGTCACCGCACACACACTATGTCAAAGATCACTTCGGGGTTGACGTTGAAGGATCTTGCTCTCCGTTAGCTCCTATCACCACAACCGTATTAGTTTAGGAAACTCAATGTATACTCCGATAATCATAGCTATAATGTCTACACAAACAAGTTATAACACTGAAATTATACATTAGAACAATCTCAATCACACTCCCAATGTAAAGCTAGAGTTGAAAAATACCAAAATGCATCAAGTCCTCTAATTTGCCAAAACTGAAACATGCTTCATAATCTGGACATAATTTCGTGGGCTTATGCCCAAAAATTCTAAAACTTTAGAAATACCAACTAGACATATCAAAGAGTATCCAGACCAAATTGTACATTTTTTGAACATGCCTAAGTATTTATTTGGTATTTTCAAATACAGGGCAGTGCTGCAGAAACTCGAATTCAGCAGTAAATAGTCTATCTTTGATAAATTAATAACATAGGTAAATGACATCTAAATGATCTGAACTTTGGTACAGATTATCATCAACCTTTATCCTAGATACAGTAAAAATTTCATAATTTTTGGGCTACTCTAACTTGGTCGAATGCTCTGTTAGACCAGAGGTTACAGATCTGGGCATAAAAATTCTGCAGGGACAGTCCCATTTCAAAAATTCACCATAATTCGAAATTAAAACATTTTTAAGTGAATCCAAAGCCCAAATGATCCTCATAACTCTAACTTACAGTGTTCAAAAATTCAGCCACAAATAAAATTTTTAGCTAGGTCGAAATGTCTCTAAACAGTAGCATTTTCATAGAGAATACTCTGTTAGGGCTGCCATGGGTGATTCTAAGTTTTTACCATGGAAGATCTCACCTCCATCCTCTTCCTTCCATGGCATGATTCATACAACATGTAATAATTAGAGAAAATAAGATGAAACAAGCATAATACTCACCTTAGATGAGGAAAACAAAGTGCAAGAAAGCTTCTTTAGATTTTTCCCTTCTTTTCTTCTTCTTCCTCTTTTCCACCGATTGCTCCTTCTCTCTTCAAGCCTCTCTCTCTATAACTCTATATCTCTCTCTCTATCTATAATGGCAGCTATCTTTCCTCTCTTCTCCCTCCCATCATGCTAACCACTCACTCCCCACCATTCTTGTTTTTTCCTTTCTTTTTCTTCCTTTTCTTTCTTCATTTGCCTTCTTGTCCCCTCTTGTCATCTTTCTCCCTTTCTCTCCACTGACACCCTCCCTTCCTCTCAATTAACTTCAATAGAAACATAATAATATATATCTCACCCCCCCCTTAGGTATTTTATACACCCACTTATTATATTTTAGGTATTTTATACATTTACTTATTATACCCACTCACCAATGTTTCACCATTTAACCATTTAACTTACCACTAATAAAATGATACAAGTGGCACACACAATTTATAATTAACCATGCAATAGATGTAAATTAAATTAAATAAACTAATTTAACTACGTTTACGATGCAATTCAACTAATTATAAAAATATGAGATTAGGGTTTCACACAGGGAAAGCTAAAGTTGTTACAGATGCGTTAAGCAAGAAGAACTAGGCCAACATGAGTTGTCTTGCCCTCGGTCCATGGAAAATGAAAGAAGCATTAGAAGATTTCAATCTATGAATAGGCACGTGAAATTCATGAATTTACCTGTACAACGTCACCATTCAGCTTACGCTTGTACAATGAGTAATCGAAGCACAAGCAGAGGACCCAGAAGCGCTAATTATCTAAGCAAAAGTTGAACAAGGAGATAGAGAGGTAGGATGGGCTATTCATCCTAAAGGGAGCTTGCAATACAAGGATAGGCTATTAGTAGCAAACCAAGTTACGTTACAAGAGGAGATTTTGGCCGAAGCACATTAAACGAAATTCACCATTCATCCAGGAAGCACCAAAATGTACCATGACTTGAAATGTCTATACTACTGGAGGGAATGAAGAATGACGTTGCAAACTTTGTAGCAAGATGTTTAATATACCAGCAAGTGAAAGCGGAACATCAAAGGCCAGGAGGACTATTAAAGCCATTATTGATCGCCGAGTGGAAGTGGGACTACATCACAATGGACTTTGTGTCAGGACTGAAAAAGATCCAAAACAATTACAACTGTATTTGGGTTATAGTGGATCGACTTACCAAGTTTGCTCATTTCCTACCAACTAGAAAGACCCTCTCATTGAATGTGTTAAGTAAACTATACATTAAGGAAATCGTCTGGTTGCATGGAGTACCCACGTTGATCTTGTCTAACTAATAGAGACTTGCTTCATATTTGAATTTTAGAAAAGTCTCCAAAGAGCATTCGTGACACAACTAAATATAAGCACGTCATACCACCCACAAACCGATGGACAATTCGAACGGACAATTTCAACATTGGAAGATATGTTGAGAGCATGCATCCTAGACTTTCGTGGGAGCTGGAATGAGCATTTACCTTTAGTAGAATTTGCTTACAATAATAGTTATCAAGCGAGCATAAGGATAGCTCCATACGAAGCATTATATGGTAGGCCCTGTAAATCCCCAAATTGTTGGCTCCAGAAGGGTGAAAGACAACTCTATAGTCCAGATCTTGTACAAGCAATGACCGAAAAGGTTCAAATCATTAGAGATCAATTGCGCACTACACAAAGTCGACAGAAAAGCTATGCAGATCAACAAAGGTGACCATTGGAGTTTGTAGAAGGAGATTGGGTATTTCTCAAAGTCATGCCCAAGAAAAGGACAATTCAATTCGGGAAGAAGGGAAAGTTAGCACCAAGATATGTGGGAGCATTCGAGATAGTAAGACGTGTAGGGGAAGTGGCTTATCAACTTTATTTACCACCATATGTCACTTAGGCACACAATGTTTTTCACATGTCAATGTTTCGTTGATATACATCAGACCCCACACACGTAATTTGCTGGCAAGACATTCGAGTCCAGGATGATGCTACCCATGAAGAATGACCTATGCAAATCTTAGACACTCAGGAACAAGTGTTGAGGAACAAAGTGATACCCTTAGTGAATGTGTTATGGCAACACCATGGAATGAAAGAAGCAACCTGGGAAACGAAAGCTGAGATCAGATCTAAATACCCCGAACTATTTGTCTAAGTTTCGAGGAAGAAACTTATTGTTAGGGGGTTAGATTGTAATAATCGCAAAATCCAATATCCAAATGTAGACAGAGCCCAAACCTTTTTGCAATAATAAACTGTGTGTAAAATGTGTCATTTTATCATTGAAGAGTTGGTTGGTGAGTCATTAGTGAGTTAGATAGTGAGTTGGGTGGTGAGTTATTAGTAAGTATGTACATGGGATACTTAAGGGTGTGAAATGCATCTGTGTATTTATTTTGCTTACTAGTCACAAGGGAATCCAAGGGAAAAGAGGGACTTTCGATGGAATGAAAGGGGGAGAAGACAAAAGGGGGGACAAATTAGAGACAAGAATTTCCATTTTCATGCAAAAATTATGGGATGGAATGATGGAGAGACAGAGAGAAAGAGTGGAAAGAATTTTCTATATGCAATTGTATCTCTAAAAAATCTGCAAAAAAATTTAGAGAAGACAAAGAGGAAGAAGAAGAGAGAAAGAGAGAGAGAAAGAGAAAGAGAAAGAGAGGAAGAGAGAAGGAGGAGGAGGTTAATCTTGCTCCCCAACCTTTGGGACATCAAGGGTAACTATCCTACACTATCTCTAAGTTATTTTTATTACATTTCATGGGGTTAGAGCGTGGGAAACTGGGTAGAATAAATTTGAAAACCAAGCTCCATTATTGGCCATTAATGGATGAGGGTTTGGGAAAGATTTCTCTCTGGGCAACAACAAGGTATGATGACAAATTTAGAAATGTTCTATACTAAAAAAATATAGATAGAAACCAAGTTTGAAGGTCTCAGGGGGTTCGAGTAAAAAGTTATGGTCGGATTATCATTTTTAGCTTACCACCAAAAATGCGTTGGGTGACCAGATTTAGCACTTTTTTGGCCAAACCCAAGGCTTAGGCATGGTCTAGGAAGTATAGGGAGAAGTTCTGGACACTTCGGGGTGGTTGGGGATGACCGAAAAACCCAAAACAATAGAGTTGCAGGTGGGAGTACTACACATGCAAAAAATATTCCACTTCACTGGAGTTTTTCTCTAGCTACAGACTGCAGCTGCCGATGAGGCAAGTGCCAAAGGAGAGATCTTCGAGTCTAATTTTCAACAACACTGACCTTGCTTCATTTGGAGTTAAAATAAGAAAGTCATGGCCGTCGGAAGGCAGCTGGGTCACCAAGGCAGTGAACCCAGGCTAGTAGAGGATAAAGGTGGCGAGTGGAGAAGAAAGGTGGGGTCCACCACCACCCCTCTTGGGTGGTGGCCTGTGTGAGCCACCCTCTAGACCTCAATGTTTTTTGTATAATTCATATTTTAATATAATAAACATTTAAAAACTGGTTTGGTATTTTTCTAACACCCGAAAGTATTTTTTTTAAAAATTTCTAGTGTTTTATCGAAGAAAAATCATTAAAAATAATTTTTGAAGAGTTAAAAACATATAAAAATTATTTTTAGACACTACTAAAAATACTCTGGACATGTGGGATATTCCCATCATCCAAATTAAATATTAAAATTTCTTGATTCTTGGGGCTAAACAGTCATTTTGACACTGTTACCCAAAAAAGAGCAAACTTGACTCTATTTTTTTTTTTTTACAAAACTTGACATTGGGATTTTAGAATAAGTACAAACACCTTAAATATATAAATAAATATATTTTTAGTAATTTGTACGAGAAATGAACATATTTTACAACTTAAGATAACACAGAAATTGCTCGATTTACACCAGAGCAACTGTAGGGCTAAGTTGATCAATACTGAACACTTGGGACTTAGGAAACACAATGGGAAAGTCTTGCATTTGTATATGCTAACTTAGACCAAAATAATAATACAAGCAATGCTGTGTTTACAGTTCGAACGCAAAACGAGATAATAAGGAACAATTAAGCTGAATCAAATTTCAAGTAGGGGATTCATACCCTCTACTGTGATGATTGTTTAACTTTTGGAAAAAAATTATTTCAATTTTAGAAAGTTCAATAATGTTGTCTTATAAATGTATTTTATGTCTTGTATTTATTACTGTAAATATGCATGAACCGAGATAACAACAATGATTTTTCGACTATGATAAATCTTAAATCAACTACATAATATTTAAAAGAGATGGCTATATGGTAAGGTGTTATAAGGTGATACTCAAGGCCTGGAGGAGTGAAGTTATATTTACAAACATATATTAATAAGAGCCTAGTCAACTGAGCCATATGTATGGGTGACAGTCTCACCTTCTAGACTTGAGTGGTTGGTAGTGGAAGTTATAAGGGTGGATTCTTTCTAGCATGTAGGTGTGAAGAGGAAGAAGGGGTCCGCCTTTCGAACCGATGTGGTTAGAAACGGTGCTATAAGGGTGGAAACCTCTAACGTGACGGTGGGGGGTCTATTAAATTACATAAGTACTCAAAGATTAATTACTTCATGAGATTCGAAGTTTGATATCGTTGATACGACATATTGTGAAATTGATATTATATCAGAGGAAATAATTGCTTTTGAAATGGAATATTTTTATTATAGATCGTTTTCTCTTTACATTCTATATTGAAAAGTATTTACATTGTGATTACTGGATATAATTTCCTACTAAATTTCACAACTCACCCCGTTTGTAGGCAACCATTCCAGATAGCAGGATGTAAGCTGAAATGTCTTGGGAATAATTTCGCTAGGCTGAACTGCTGATCAAGAAATGGATATGTGTACAGCGCAAGTTATGATAATAATGATAGTTGTAATAGGCCTTAGATATTAAGGACCTAGTTATATAATCAGTATTCAGTACGATGTTTTAGCTTCTATGGGAGTGGACTCAGAGTTTATTACTATTTATTTTTATTATATTCGAAGTAGAAGTTATCTTGAGCCAGATGCTAGTTGAGTTACTTTATTTAATCTTTAGTCCATTACTTTGTTTGTATTTATCATTCACACCCTAATATCTTCCTGGGTGAGAAAAATCGAGGTGTGACAAGTTGGTATCAGAACTAGTTATTAGGTCTTACATGGGATTTGTGGTGAGGCTAGTGCCAAATGAAAGATCTTTGAGTCTAGTTTCCAATGTCGCTAACCTTGCTTCATTTGGAGTTACAATGAGTGAGTTGTGGTTGTCAGAAGGTGATTGAGTTACACCTGCTGCAAGCACAAGCTCGTTGGGTAAGAAAGGTGGGGATCACCAACCCCACCCTCGAAAGTGGAGGGTGGGGGGGGGGGGGGGGGGGGGGCGTGGGCCACCCTCTGGACCCCAATTGTTTTTGTAAAATAAATATTTTATTATAAGAATCATTTTAATACTGTTAGTATTTTTCTGACATGCAAAAGTATTTGTTTAAATTTTCTAATATTTTATCAGAGAAAAATTATTAAAAATAATTTATAATGACTTAAAAATTATTTTTATACACTACTGAAAATACTCTAGGGAGGTGGGATATTCTCATCATCCAAATCAAACTTTAAAATTTCTCGACTCTTAGGGGCAAAACGGTTATTTTGACACTATTACCCCGAAAAGGGTAAACTTGACATTCATTTTACAAAATTTCGTATTGGAATTTCAAAACAAGTATAAACACCTGAAATAAATAAATAAATAAATTTTTTAATAATTTGTACAAAAAAATGGACAGATTTTACAATCTAAGACAACACAAAAATTGCTCGGGTTACATCAGAGCAATTGTAAGGTTAAGTTAATCAACATTGAACACTATTGGATTTATGACACACAATGAAAAGGCCTTGCATTCACAAATGCTAACTTAGATCTAAACAATCATATAAGCGATCATGTGTTTACAACTCGAACGCAAAATGAGATAATAACATAACAACTAAGCTAAACCGAATTTTAGGTAGGGGATTCTTACCCTCTATTACGATGGCAGCATAACTCTTGAAATGATATTTTAAATTTCTAAAATTTCAATAATGTTGCTTTATAACTGTAATTTATGCATTTTCTTTACTATGATAAATATGCTTAAATTAAGGTAACAATAATAATTTCAATTGTCATAACTTTTAAATCAACTACATAATACTTAAAAGAGACAGCTAAATGTTTGGCCTCTAGTAAACATATGAGCCTAAGTCAGTTGGGCCTGTGTAACTGACAAGCCTGCCTTTTAATCTATAGGTGACTAGCAAGGTGCTATAAGGAGATACTCCCGGCATGGAGGAGAGGAGCTGTATTTTGCAAACATATATTAATAAGAGCCTAGTTAGCCAGGCTATAAAATGGTGGCAATCTTGCCTTTCAGGCTTGAGTGGTTGCTAATTGAAGTTACAAGGGTGGATTACTTCTAGCGTGTAGGTGAGAAGAGGAAGAAGGGATCTCGCCTTCTAGACCAGTGTGGTTGGCAAGGGAGTAGCTATAAGGGTGGAAACCTCCGACGTGACAGTAGGGGGTCGATTGAATTACAAAAGTACCTAAAGATTAAATAACGTCATGAGATTCAAACTTTAATATCATTTGATGTGGCATAATTTGAAACTAATATTGTATCAAAGAAAAGAGTTGCTTGTAAATTGGAATATTTTTATTAAAAATTATTATCTCTTTACATCTTATAAAAAGTATTTATGTTGTGATTGTTGGATATATTTCCTATTGAGTTTCACAATTCACCATGTTCATGGGCAAACATCCCAATTAATAAGAAGTAAGCCGAAATGTCTTGGGAATAATTAAGCCGGACTAGACCGCTCATTAGGAAATAGATACATATACAGTGAAAGATATGATAGCAATGCTAGTTGTAATAGGTTTTAAGTATTAAGGACCTAGTTATGTAATTATTATTCAGAACAATGTTTTGGCTTCTGTAGGGATGGACCCATAATTGATTATTATTATTATATTAGGTCAGATGTCAATTAGTTTACTTTATTTACGTTATAGTTCATTACTTTATTTGTATTTATCATTCACACTCCCGTATCTCCCCGGATGGGGAAAACCGAGGTGTGACAGGTCTTGATACTTTGGGTTCTAATTCCTTAGGTTCTGACGACACTTCGTCTGATGAGGATGTGGATCGCTATGTTGCAGTCCCCAGATCATGAGGTGTTTTTGTTTTTCAAGGTTTTGCTTTCTTTTTCCTTCTTTTTTTTTTTTTGTTATGTTCCTACATTTGTAAATATTTGAGATGTCAACCATTTTGTATATAAAATAAAGCTATAGGTAACAAGAATGAAATCCTCCCACCCTGTTTCTATTTTTTTTTTTTTTTGTTTGCACAATCCTCTTTGGAGCTGATTTTATATGATTCGCTTGCACAAACTATTAGTAAAACCACTTCAAATGATTTAAAACATATATTCTCACGAGAATGTCCTTTGCTCCGTTTAAATAGACATGCTTCTGCTTCTTTATCAAAGACCTCCCCATCCAATTTTACTAGCTTTCTTTTATAAGAATGTCTGCCTTGCCTTTTAAGATTTTCTGACTTGCTCTATTCACCACAACCCTTCTTCCTTGAAACATATATGTATATATATATATATATTCTATTCTTGCTACTAGAGCCCTTGTTCGTTTTCACTGATCTCAGCTTTGTCATTTTTGCACCATGGCTCCCCTGCGAGTTTTCACCAGGTCGATAGTCTTTGAATCTTTCCATGCTTATATCTTTTATCCACAGCGCACTTTCCAGTTTTCACTATACATTGGGCCATGCTTTTATTTCTTTTCTATTTCTTTACTTACAAAATGGACCTTTTCATGACAACAAAACTCCAACTCTTTTCCTTTAGCATAATGAAATGTTCTATCTTAATCAAAGAAGGCTTTGCTTAGGATAGCAATGTAGGTCCAGTTTAGGGGTTGTAACAAATGAAAGGCCATTAAGGTTCAAATTTTCAGCCAAGGTTCTTTTATGCCAAGAATCACTTTTGTACCTTGATCAACGGGGGTTGCCCCTCTCGTTCATTCTGGAAATTACCTATCTTTTGGCAAAGCTTATTTGGACTAAACAATTTTCTTTGACCAGGGAGGACTTTCATTTAGCCATAGTGTAGGCTAGGTTATTAGGGTATGACAAGAAGGGTATGTAAAGCTCAAACATTTTTTTTACAAGGTTTTCTAAAACCTATGATCACCTTGGATTGTTTCATTCAGCTTCTTCCTATTTTTGTTATGGTGTTTTCCTTTTTTACCCCTTCCTTTTTTTCTTTTATTTTTTCTTTTGGTCTAATTTTTGTTTCTCTTTGTTTGGGGAACTCCTTTAACCTTCTTTCTACATTTCGAGGGAATTTTCACTTTTCTTTTTACCTGCTTTTTTTAATATTTTTTATTCCCTTTTTTGCCTCTGCTCTTTCTTAGTTTTGAATTTTTGATAATCTTTCCCTAACCCATTGTGGGCGGTGATCATTAAGTGGGTTTATTTGAAAGAAATCTATCCATGCAAAGGAGCTGGGAAGGGTAGTTTTTCATATGATAGAATTAACGGCCCCTCTTCATTTTGAATCCAATTGCTTAGTCCATAACACTCTTCTTTCTTTTTTTTGGCAAGATTTGGGAATTCCCAGTGGATGACATTGATCCATAGGAAATGATAGAAGAATTGTGGGCAGTGATCATTAATCCCTTATTGCCCCAGTGTGAGGAGTAATTCATGGTCAGGTTTTCACAAAATGAAATTTTCTTATAGCTCTAGGAGGCTAATCAATAGAAAATATTTCTCTTGCTACAGGAAATGCGAAATGAAGGCTTGTTTTCAATTTAATTTATACACATTCGACACACACACATTTAACAAAGAGTAGAGAACAAAAGATTTACAGAGGTTCGGCCCAATCTTTGCCTATGTCCTCTTTTCCTCAATCCCCTCGAAGGTATTCCACTATTTAATCTCTTCTTTACACAACTGCTGGTTTTTCCCAAGTGCCCAGCTCACTTTTGCATGTAAGGATTCACACAAAATCCTTTCTATTGAGAAGCTTCAATCCGAGCTTTCAAATTTACAAGTGTGTTATCTAAGCCACACTCAAGATCTTGGAGGTTTACAACAACTTTTTCAGAAGTATTGAAGTTCCAAAGTAATGATTATCACTCTTAGAAGTGAAGATAATAAATGTTATAGCTTAGTGGTTCTTCTCGGTTAGTAGCAGTTGCATCTCAGTAAAGAAAATTTAGGACTTTTGGATTTTTGTACTTTAAGATCCTTGTCTCATGCCCATAAATGAGTTTGAACTTATATATTTATAGTCTCTCTGAAGAAAATGTCGTTAAAGATGTTAAAGGTGCATTAAATGCTCGAGGGGCTAAGACAAATTTAAAAATTTTACCGTTCGAGCGAATTTTTGTCTCCTACCGAGATTGTCAGTAATCTTCGTCTAGTGCTGCCAATCGGGTTTCCTTAATTCTGTTGTTGTGGCCCTTGATCGAGATTGTTAGCAATCATTTGCTAGTGCTGCCAATCTATCTTTCACCTTCTTTTGTCATTCTTATTCAAATATGATTTTCAGTAATCTTCTTCTTATGTCACCACTCTAGACTTGCCACTTCTTTTGATGTTTAGCTCTTTGTCAAGATTGTCAGCAATCTTGTTTAGTGTTAACAATTAGATTTTTTGATACAGTTTTTGTAGCTATCCACATACCGTCTTCTATACCTTTTGTCAATCAATCTTTGATGGTGTGAATATGTCTCAGCTCTATTGATCTTCTTGATAGCCTCCTGAACTTCTAAAGCATTTTATCCTTTGGTAGCCCTTTGTTCATCGAACTGTTCAGAAATTAGTAAACTGCTTGTGCTAATGAAGACTTCACTTTGTCATATTGTCAGGTGCTGCTAATCTTCTGCATTATTAGCAATCTTTGATATACTCCTCTTATGAGCTCTTTTCACAATGCCTTTAGGACAACTTTCTCAAGCTACATGATGCCCTTAATGAAGTGATATGAACATGGGGATCAAGGATCTTTACTGGCCATGGATGTTATTAATCATGTGCATAATCCAAGCCAAAATCCATCTTCTACAGGTGTCATCACTTTGATTAAAGTGCTGTAGATATTGTTTTTATCAGAGTCTTCACATATGTCATTATAGTGTTGGCACTCTTATGAGGTGCTAACAAGATCTTCTATGAAACTCCACCATTCATGATTGCCCATAAATCTGAATAGGTTTTATCATATTGAGCTGCACACTCAAGTTAAACACATTAATCCATAATAACTAAGTTTTGTTATCATCAAAATCATATATCAACTAAGGAGATCAACCCTTGGGTCAATAATCTCCCGCTTTTTGATGATGACAAAACCCTCTTTAAATATGAAAATTTATTATAAATGAGAAACATTAGCCTCCCCCTTAATAAAGAAGTTTTGATTTTTCCTTATTCAACAATCAAGCAACCTACAAGTTAGTTTTAGTAATCTCCCCCTTTTTGTCAAGAAATAAAAAAAAAATGTATAAAAATTTATGACAAATACAATAGCAAAAATGCTAAAATAGAGTTAAAACTATTTAAATTGCAGCAAACATCCAAGCACGAAAAATGTAAGGGTGAATAACCATTCAACAATCATCCATTCAACAATAAATCAAGTAGTGAAGAACTATTTAGGTAAAAACCAATTAACAACCCAGTAATGAACAACCAAGTATCAAACAACTCCATTTGTGATTACTCAATCATGATAGACAAAAATAGAGATAGTGCATTGAACCAAGAGTAAACTGTCTTACAAGCTGGTCCATTGCCAGTAAAACACAACAAAAGGCACACAACTGAAAGTTTTAGGTACTAAACATAAAAACTGAAATGCAATGCAGAGTCACACAATAACAGGATCATCATGGGTATTAGAGCCACCCTTTCTAGGTCGGTCTCTAAGGCCTTAAGCTTTGATGATAGGATGGAAAGGTATTTTCTTTCAGGCTCTTTACTTGTATCTGGGTTTGGAGGGAGGAGAAAAAGAGGGATGAGGTTCAGATGGGTTAGCACATGCAGCAGGTGCTTTCCTTTTATCCGTGGCTCTAGAAATCTCAAGTGCTGGCACTTGCTTGTCTGTCTCACTCTCTACAAGCTGCTCAACAACTGTTTCTTCATAATCTTTCTCCATTTTTGGTCCTTTCTGACTCTGTAGCTTTCTTCCCTTCTTCTTTTTCTATTTCTTCCTCACTGAGTTCTTTTTTTGCAGTTTTTTCCTCCTCAAAATCTTCTTTTCCAGAACCTTCTTCTTCAGAACCCCCTTCTTCAGAAGCCTTCTCTTCTGAGTCTTTGTCTGCAGATTCAGGGGCTATCTTATCAGAGGCAGAGGGATTTCCTTCCTCCATGGCTTTCAAAATAGCCTCCTTTATTTCCAACTTTATGGTTTTCACGTCCTTAGAGAGCAAGTCCACTTTTGTCCCCAGGTTCTCAGCCATAGTCAGACAATGACCAATTTTAGAATTAAACTAATACATCATACCAACCATCTTGGTTTCAAAGTTAAAGTCTTTAGGTTCCTCGGGTTTTACATGTGAGGATAAGGCAACAATGGACTGGCCATTCTTTTTCCTTACCCATTGGTTTGTCTCTGCATTTCTCTCATACCTCATACTTTTCAAAGCTGACTCATTAATCCCATCTTGTCTTTCCTTGACTTCTTCTCCTTTTTCTCCATAGAGCTCAACTCCAAAATGTTTAAAGATCTTGGTAAGTACCATACCATAGCGTAGGCCACTGGTTTTGTGAGTTGAAAGTGTCATCATTTTGTCTATAAGAATGATGGTTATGAGAGGTTTCTTATCCTTAATAGCATAACACCAAATTAAAAGCAACTCTACTTCATAAACATAGTCAAATCTACTAATCGTCAGAGCTAGGTAGTGATTAAGGAAGTGATGTACTAATTTGAGCTCCAAAGAAAGCTCATCAGAGGTTATTGTCTTCTTGTTCTTGCTATGTATCACTTTACCCAAAATCATAGAAAACACTTCCCTTAGATTCTCAGGTCTATTCTCAATACCTTCCCTTCTCAGGTCTATTCTCAATACCTTCCCTAGGTAGACCGAGAATTTTCTCCAAAATCTTTCCACTGATTTTAATTTTTACCCCCTTTATAAAATTGGTCAATCCATTGTGCTCGATTCCCCCTTCTCATTTCTGGTTTTCCTTTTCTTTCCCCGATCAATGGCAAGAGGATCAATTACTGCTTGTTCAACACTTGGATTTTAAGGAACTTCTATCATACCTTCGATTTCTGTCACTACAGATGTTCCTTGAGAGATTTCGGTTGGGTTGAGATTTGAAACAATGTATGAGAAGGTGGTTTTGAGGATTTTGAGAAATGGGGGGAACGGTTCTTTTCGAATTCAAAAGACTGAAATATCGAAATGGGTCAACAATCTAGGGCTTTACATTTTTATATGCTGAGATAAGACAAACATAAATATGCAATAGTACTGGCACTTTTTACAAGTGCTAGCAATGTGTAGTGATCATATAGAAATTTCAACATAAATTCATCAAGTGATGGCACTAGTTAATATTGACGACACTCTTGCATTCTCAAACACTAAGTTCAGTTATCATCATTAGTATTTTCGATGTTTGACATAGCTTAAAGTAAGATGATTTAAGGAATAACAATCAGTGAAAACACATCTTAATAAACACACTTATTAGAAGGGATCACACTTACCAAGTTCTCTTTGAATCATGCAAAATCTATCTTCACTTAGAGGTTTGGTAAAAATATCAGCCAATTGATGGTCAGTGCTGACAAATTCTAGATTGACATCACCTTTCTGTGTATGGTCTCTAATGAAATGGTGCATAATCTCAATGTGTTTGGTTCTAGAGTGTTAAATAGGGTTCTTGATCAGATTTATTACACTGGTGTTGTCACACATGATAGGGATATGGTCAGAGGTAAGTCCATAATCTTCAAGTTGATGTTTACTCCACAATGCATGAGCACAGCAGCTGCTAGCTGCTATATTCTCAGCTTCTGTGCAGTTAAAAGGGCTACTAAATTTTGTTTCTTGCTAAACTAAGACATAATCATATTTCTATGAAATTGACATGCACCACTGACGATTTTTCGATCAGTCCTACTTCCAGCATAATCAACATTAGTATATCACATAAGTTCAAATAATATACCACTTGGGTACCAAATACCAAGATCACAAGTCTATTTTCGATATCTAAAAATCCTTTTTACAGCAGTGAGGTGTGATTCTTTAGGATTAGCTTGAAATCCAGCACACATACACACACTGAACATTATATCAGGTCTACTTGTAGTTAAGTATAGCAGAGATCCTACCATGCTTCTAAACAGTTTTGTATCCACAGACTTACCTGCATCATCTGTTTCCATTTTGGTTGACACATTCATAGGTGTCCCAATTGGTTTTAGATCTTCGAAATCAAAGCTTTTGAGTAGATACTTGATATACTTGGACTGATTTATGAATATTCCATCTTTGGATTGTTTGATATATAGTCCAAAAAAGAATGTCAGCTCTCCCATCATGCTCATTTCAAATTTTCCCTGCATACTATTTGCAAAATCCTTGCACAAGTTTTTATTAGTAGACCTAAAGATAATGTCATGTACATATATTTGTACAATAAGCATGTCAAGATTTTTGTTCTTGATAAACAGTGTAGTGTCAACTTTGCCTCTAGAAAAGCCATTTTCTAACAAAAATCTACTTAATTTTTCATACCATGCTCTAGGTGCTTGTTTTAAACTATCTAAAGCTTTAGACAATTTGAAGACATGATCAGAAAATTTATCATTCTCAAAACCTGGTGGTTGGTCAACATAGATTTCTTCATTCATAACACCATTTCGAAAAGCACTTTTGACTTCCATTTGGTAAAGTTTAAAATTTTTAAAACATGCAATTGCAAGTAGCATTCTAATTGCTTCTAGTCTAGCAACAAGTATAAAAGTTTCATCATAATCAATACGTTCTTCTTGACTGTAACCTTGAGCAACTAACCTTACTTTATTTTTTATGATAGTACTAGCTTCATCCATTTTATTTTTAAAAACCTACTCGGTACTAACAATTGGATATCCTTCAGGTCTAGGCACAAGGTTCCATACTTTACTTCTTTTGAACGGATTTAGCTCTTCTTACATGGCATAAATCCAGTATTCATCTCTTTCAGCTTCTTGGAATGTCTTTGGTTCTACTTGTGATAAGAAGGCAAAGTGTGCACACAGATTTTTGATAGAAGCTCTTGTTCTTACTCCTTTCGATGGATCACCAAGTATTTGATCTTAAGGATGATTTTGCACAAATTTTCATTCTTTTGGCAACCCCTCAATTACTTCTACTTGCGACTGAGATATGGTTGGACTAGGTTCCTTTTCTTCAAAATTTGCTTTTGTGATTTTTCTTGGTAGTGTTGCTCTAGGTGCTGAAACTTCATTGATATTGCTAGCACTCGAAACTAGTTTATCTGTTTCATCATTTTTGCTTACAAGAGTGTTAGTTTTATCAAATTTAACATGAATAGATGTAAGCACCCCATTTTTGACCGCTCGGCAGTCTACCATCCGTCCTGACTTGAGTTCAAGTCAATATAGACATATTCTAGAATTCTAGTCCTAATTCAGTCAATTCATCGCTTCGCGGACCCACCAGGCCCAAATAGAGGAAAAATGACCAAAATGCCCTTGGGGGCATTGTTCGGTCCAATTCCAAATCAGGCATGTCTTCTCGAAGACGGTAAGTCCCCTTTTTCAAGTCCAAGTCCAATTTCAATCCCTCTCACGAGAAAGTTGATTCCTCGAGGCGGTAAGTCTATCCTGTCCGGCACATTTTCCGAAGAAAGTTTCTCCGGAACGGTAAGTCCCTTCAAACCCGTCGACCGAGATGAGACCCCAAGTCCCCTAGATGGTAGAACGGTCCACCTTTGACGCCTGCTAGCCCGCCAATGCAGAAATGTCCATTTCGGCACACCTTTCAAAAAATTTGATTTCTCAGGTGCTAAGTCCCTTTAGCAGCTTTCCGAGATCAGGCAGTCTAGGGAATGATCGCGAACCGTCAGAGTAGTGAAAGTACTCGCAAACATCGCAACCGTCAAAGTAACAGAAATACTCGTAAACAAATCGATATAGGGAATTGTCAACAAACCCCTATATCACAAGACCGCCGTTAGAGTGGCGAAAACACTCAAAACCCATGTCAACACCAGTGCCTGCAAGCCCACTTCAGTGAAAAATGAACAAACTACCCCTAGGGCCATTTTCTGACACGTTTCTCGAGAAAATACCTAAGTCCTCAGAACGGTAAGTCCATCCTCCAAGATTGTCTTAAAAGCAATCCAGCATGATTAGGTGCATTCTAGTTAGTTTTGGGCTAATTCTGAGACTTTACAGTCAAGATGACCGTTTTGGTATCAAACCGGTAACCTCCCGAGAATGCTTCTTATAGTATTCCTAACCCTTCATGATCTTTTCAGACCATTCCAAGTCAATTCCGGCAAACCCGGTGCAAAATGACTGTTTTGTCCCTAGTGGGCCAGTTGCCTTTTCCAACCACACCGGCTTTGGGTATCAAACTGGTAGCCTTTGGGAACATTCTAAATAATGTTTCTAAATCTCGAGTCTTCTTCCGGGACTTTCCGACTCCGTCCTGGCAGCTTTCTGGCCCGGTTGACCGTTTTGCCCCTAATGGCTCGGTCGACCCCTCTAACAAACCCTAACATCCTTTTTCAAGTCCATTACCCCTGGGACCCTATTCTAAGGATTCCTACCATTTTCTGGCCTTCTGGGTCATTCCCGGCTCCCTAAATCCTTCCCAAACTGTTCGGAGTCACTCCTAGTCAAGCCAGGCTAAAAATTACATAGTAGTCACTAATACAGGCACCAAAATTTTCTGAAGATACGTTGCTTGCTGACCTTAAAACTTTCCTAAGTGGCTGCCACCACTAGTAGTGGTGCCAAGCCAATATTTGGCTTGGCGCCACTGCAACAGGCGCCAGGTCATCCCTTTCTCTATAAATACAGAGCCTCCTCCAGCGTGAAAAAGGTCCACAAACTCAGTCTAAAAACTCTCCTCATCGATATATAGAGCTCGTAGCCTCCCTAAACCCTAGCTTCTTTAGGTTTTCCAAACCCTAGCCTCTTATACACTCATATACACTCACATACACTCATACACTAGCCTCCAAAGCATCCATTGAAGACTTGAAGTGCTGCAAACTGAAGTTCTCGAAAATTAAGACGAAGACTGAAGCGAAGACTAAAGCAAAGCAAGAAAAGCAAAGCCCGCAAAGCAAAGCTAAATAAACAAGACATAAGATAGGCTTTCTCTTTAAGTTTACACATCTTTCCCCTCTCTTCTCTCTCCTAACCCACTTAGGTTTTCTTCTATTTTAATCCCCCATTTTCTTCCCCCCCCTCCCCCCTCCTTTCTTGCATGCTTGAAACAAGGGACATCCCGATCTATGTGTTGGATTAGGCTATTGGAGGGTCACCGTGTCGGGGGCTTTCTTTCTTAGGATTAACGCTGGCATCAGAAATGAAGATCGACGAACTGGTTATTTTCAGCGATTCAGATCTAGTTATTCAACAATCCAAGGACGTATACCAAACTCGAGATGCCAAACTTTCCCCATATCATCAACAGGTCAAAGATTTGTGTCAGCTATTCAAAAGCGTGGATTTTCATTATGTACCCTGAGCAGAGAACAGTTTTGCCAATGCCTTAGCTACGTTAGCTGCAGCAATCAAGGTCGACAGGGGCACCTGTAAGCACCCCATTTTTGACCGCTCGGCAATCTACACTCCGTCCAGACTTGTTTTCAAGTCATTGTGGGCATATTCCAATCGAAACCAACATTCTAAGTCCAAATCCCATCTTTCCATCGCTTCGCGGGCCTGTTAGACCCAAATAGAGGCAAAATGACCAAAATGCCCCTAGGAGCATTATCCTTTCCTTTCCTTTTCCAACCCCTCTCTCGAGATAGTTTATTTCTCGAAACGGTTCCAACTCAGGCACGTCTCTTCGAAGACGATAAGTCCCCTTTCCAATCCCACTCTCGAGACAGTTTATTCCTCGAGACGGTTCCAACCCAGGCACGTCTTTTCGAAGACGGTAAGACCCCTTTCCAATCCCTCTTGAGACAGTTTATTCCTCGAGACGGTTCCAACTTAGGCCCGTCTCTTCGGAGACGATAAGTCCCCTTTCCAATCCCTCTCTCGAGACAGTTTATTCCTCAAGACGGTTCTAATCCAGACACGTCTTTTCGGAGACGATAAGTTCCCTTTCTAATCCCTCTCTCGAGACAGTTTATTCCTCGAGACGGTCCCAACCCAGGCACGTCTTTTCGAAGACGGTAAGACCCCTTTCCAATCCCTCTCTCGAGACAGTTTATTCCTCGAGACGGTTCCAACTCAGGCACGTCTCTTCGAAGACGATAAGTCCCCTTTCCAATCCTTCTCGAGAGGCAGTTTATTCCATGAGACGGTTCCAATCCAGGCACGTCTTTTCGAAGACGGTAAGACCCCTTTCTAATCCCACTCTCGAGACAGTTTATTCCTCAAGACAGTTCCAACTCAGGCACGTCTTTTCGAAGACGGTAAGACCCCTTTCCAATCCCTCTCTCGAGACAGTTTATTCCTCGAGACGGTTCCAACTCAGGCACGTCTCTTCGGAGACGATAAGTCCCCTTTCCAATCCCTCTCTCGAGATAGTTTATTCCTCGAGACGGTTCTAATCCAGACACGTCTTTTCGGAGACGATAAGTCCCCTTTCCAATCCCTCTCTCGAGACAGTTTATTCCTTGAGACAGTTCCAACTCAGGCACGTCTCTTCGGAGACGATAAGTCCCCTTTCCAACCCCTCTCTCGAGACAGTTTATTCCTTGAAACGGTTCCAATCCAAGCACGTCTTTTCGAAGATGGTAAGACCCCTTTCCAATCCTACTCTTGAGACAGTTTATTCCTCGAGACGGTTCCAACTCAGGCACGTCTCTTCGGAGACGATAAGTCCCCTTTCCAATCCCACTCTCGAGACAGTTTATTCCTCGAGACGGTTCCAACTCAGGCACATCTCTTCGGAGACGATAAGTCCTTTTTCCAATCCCACTCTCGAGACAGTTTATTTCTTGAGACGGTCCGAGTAGCGAAACTACTCACAAAGCCGTTAGAGTAGCGGAAATACTCACAAATAGGTCGATAGAGGGAATTGCCAACAAACCCCTGTGTCACGACGACCGCCGTTAGAGTGGCGGAAACACTCAAAACCCAGGTCAATGCCAGTGTTTGTTAGCCTACTTCGGTGAAAAATGACCAAACTGCCCTTTGGACCTTTTCCCAGAATTTTCGGTTAAGATGTCCATTTTGCCCCTAGGCATCCGAATGCCCCGGGAACCACACCGGCTCTGGTTATCAACTCGGTAACCCTCTGAGATTGCTTTTTATAGTACTCTCAACCTTCCTTTATCTTTCCGGATCATTCCGAGTCAGTTCCGGCCAACCCGGTACAAAATGACCGTTTTGCCCCTAGTGGGCCGGTCTCCTTTTTCGACCACACTGGCTTTGGGTATCAAACCGGTAATTTCCTGAGAATACTTTTTATAGTATTCTCAACCTTCCTCTACCTTTCCGGATCATTCCGAGTCACTTCCGATCAACCCGATGCAAAATGACCGTTTTGCCCCTGGTGGGCCGGTCACCTTTTCTGACCACGCCGGCTCTGGGAATCAAACCGGCAACCTCTGGGAACATTCTGAATAATGTTTTTAGATCCCAAGTCTTCTTCCGGGACAATCCGAGTCTGTCCCGGCAGTTTCCCGGTCCGATTGACCGTTTTGCCCCTAAAGGCCCGGTCAACCTTTCCGACACATTTTATCCTCACTTTTTAAGTCAAATATCTTCAGGACACTATTTTAAGTGTTCCTGCTCCTTTCCGGCCTTCCGGGTCATTCCTGGCTCCTCCAAATCATTCCCGGACTTTCCGGAGCCACTCCTAGTGAAGCCAAGCTAAAAATTACATGGTAGTCACTAGTACAGGCGCCCAAATCTAGTCAAAGATACGTTGCTTGCCGACCTTAAATATTTCCTAAATGGCTGGCGCCACTAGTAGTGGCGCCAAGGCAAAAAATGGCCTGGTGCCACTAGGAGTGGCGCTAGTGTAAAATCTGGCCTGGCGCCACTGCAACAGGCGCTAGTGTTGTCCAACCTCTATAAATACAGAGCTTCTTCCAACATGAAAAGGATCCGCAAATTCAACCTAAAAATCATATAATTCGATATACAGAGCTCGAGCACCTCCTAAACCCTAGCTTCCCTAGGTTTTCCAAACCCTAGCCACTCTACACCAAACCCTAGCCTCCTATACACTCCTATACACCCCCATACACTCATACACTAGCCTTTAACCCTCCTTTGAAGACTTGAAGAGCTGCAATCCAAAGCTTGAAGACAACTGTTAAAGACTGAAGACGAAGACTGAGGACCGAAGACTGAAGAAAGCAAGACGCACAAAATAACAAGACATACGGTAGGCTCCCTATTTAAATTTCCGTGCTTCCCCCCTCTCTCTTCTCTCTCCTAACCCACTTGGGTTTTCTCTATTTTAATCCCCCATCTCTTTCCCCCCTTTCTTTGCATGCTTGAAACAAGGGGATTCCCGGTCCATGTGTAGGATTGGGCTGTTGGAGAGTCACCGTGTCGGGGGCTTTCTTCTAGTCTAACCAAAGACCACGTGGGTCCGGCCCCCTTGATTATGTGGTGAAGCCTTTAGGAAACCGAATTTTTAGGAAACCAAATCAAATCTCCCCGCTTAAGAAACCGAATCCAATCCTCCGTTTTTGGAAACAAAATCAAACCTTTGCTTTTAGAAACCAAATCCAATCCCTCCTGAATCCAAATCTTTCCTAATTCACATCCTTCCTAATCTTCTCATTTCCTAAACCTTTAGTTTCTAAAACTTGAACATAAAAATCTTTCCTAAAATTCTAAAATTCAACCTTTTCCCAATTCTACCTTCTTTTCAAATCTTAACTTTTCAAACCTAAGTTTTCAAATCTTTCCTAAACTCACCCTTTCCTAATCTCAAGATTTTCGAAAACACAAACATCCAAACTTTCTAAATTCTAAACTTTCCAAAACTTCAACATCTTTCCAAATCTAAGACTTTTCTAAACTCAAAACTTTCTTAATTCAAACATTTCCTAATTCAAAACTTCCTTAATTCAAACCTTTCTTAATTCAAACCTTTCCTATTTAAAAATTTTCCTAATTTCAAAACCTTTCCTAATTCTGAAACCTTCCTAAAACAACACTTTCCTAGGTTCAAATTTTCCTAAGTTGAAACTTCCCTATCTCAAAACTTTCTAAATTCAAAGCTTTCCAATTTCCAAACTTTCCTAAATTCCAAACTTTCCTAATTCGAAACTTTCCTAAATTGGACCTTTCCTAATTCGAACATTTCGTAAAATCCAATCTTTCCAAATCTTCCAAGTGCAACATTCGAGTCAAATCTTTCTAAATCTCAAGTCTTTCCTAGGTCTCCTATCTTTCCTAAGTCTAGGTTTCCTAAACCTCCATCTTTCCAAAACAAGTCTAAATTTTTCTCCCAAGTTCTATCTTTTCAAATCAAAATTCAATCTTTTTAATTCCAACGTTCCAAATTCCAATTTTCAATCTTCCAATCTAAGTTCAATTTCTCAATCTTCCAATTCAACTTCTTCTTCCAATCAACTCTTCTATTTTCAATCGGACTCCGGTCCGAACTACGATTGACCTGATTCCCTCAAAGGGATACGTAGGCAACCTTCATAGGTGCGGTCACAACACTTTTCAAACTTTCAATTCCACCCTCATGAGTGCGGTCTCCACATTTTCAAATCTCAAATTCCAATTTCAAAATTTCCAATTTCAAATTTCTACTTTCAATTTTCGAACTTTCCAATTTCAATTCCATCTCTTCAAATCTATTTTCAAATCAAATCAATTTCAAATCAATCAATTTCCAAATTTATTTTTCAATTCTCTTAACTTGCACTTGCACATCATGCATCATGTTAGTTTCTTTTCAAGCATTATTTTTCAAAGTGAATAAGATTGGCCAATAGTTAGTCAAAGACTCTCATAGGTGAATCTAGGGTAGATTGACATGTAGGTACCGAAAGGGCGGGGTAGGGTGATAGCTTAGTGCGTCTTCCCTACACGTAACCAACCTCCGAACCTAGAATCACTGATTTCAAAGACCAAAAGGAGTTATATTTCAAAAAAGGGCTAAACAACCCGTTTTTCAAAGGTTGCCAAACAACCCGTTTTCCTAAAAAAACCCTCTCTTGAGGAGATATTTTCAAATCATTTTCCAAAACCCTAAGTGTAGTCTTCGGATTATTCTTAGTTTTTAGGTGACCTAACTCACCTTAATCAAGTTAGGTGGCGACTCCGAATCTTTTTCAAAAGCCCTTTATTCAAATCTATTTTCAATTCAAACCTAGTCGCACTGATTCTTTTAGGAGGGTGAGTTCTAACGAGAGAGTACAACATTTTTCCCACTTGTGTGAGTATTCCTCGAGGGCGAAAAATCTGGGCGCGACAGTTGGCGACTCCATTGGGGAGACTTAGAGGGTTAGGCCGTAGTCGTGTCTCTTTACCCTTCACCCATGTAGAGTCTTCAATTAATTTGGTTCAATCCTATTCACTTTAAATTTTCAAAACTAAATTTTCAAAATTGTTTTTTAAAAAAAAAAAGCATGCATTTATTCATATTATCTTGTATTCTGTTTGTCATCCACATACTAACACTTGCATCTTTGTTTTGTAGGTGCGCTTTATGTTTAAACATTATTAACTGCTTTGTATGAATGTGATGTACAGGATGAATGGGAGTTGTTGGGCCCTTTCCTCCACTTTTAAAAAAATCACACACACACTGCATGTGCACTTGCATTCTGCATACTTGCATACCCTGATATGTCCTTTCTAGTTAGAAAGGGGGAACAATATATTGGTTGTGGGCAAGATACTGTGTCAGTTTCTTCGCCTACGGCCTCTTGATGGTTCTCCCGCTCGGATCGCCAATCGATCATGGCACCACCTCGGGGAGTGGGCCTAGGTTTGAAGATCCGGGGACCGAGCCTTTTTAAGATGCATTAGTCAACCCTCAACCTCATACTCATATAGACACCATGCATAGCCGAACCTCTGCCGGATTTAAGACACGAGCACTGTTTTCAAAATCACGGAGGAAAGGGTGACTGCTCTTACTTTCATTTATACCTGCTGTTATAATGCTTGTATTTATACTGTTATAATGCCTGTCTAACTGCTCGTGCATGCATGTTTATTTTGCTATTGCATTCTCTCTCCTTATACTCTTTGTATATCCATGTTCATGCATTCAATATCCCATGTCAAGACAAGAGTTCCAAGTAACTCAAGTCACTGCGTTCTCATGCATATGATCAACCCGTTGAGAGTGACACCAAGGTTACTCTCCCTTACATTAAACCTACCCAAACCCTAAGGGTTCCCGTGTAACCCTAAGGACTCATGGCATGCACACCAATCCATTTCATAAGAGGGGCCCCAATCCCTCTATGCTCACGGAGATAGGGTTGCCAAGAAGACAAGGACAATCAATCAACAAGGTCTCTCAGCGACCTCCTCGACGTCAAATCCAAGGAAGGCGAATCCGAAGACTCAAGAGTAGTTTAGGATCTCCCTTTGCAAAAGTAGATCGGTGGAAGTCCAAAGGAAAATGTTCCCCCTCCCCCTATTAAAATGTATTTCAATTCTTTTGTATCTCAAACCCAAAATTTAATGTACTTCTTTATTTTATGAATGAATGCATGGATGATTGAAGGTTCCCACCTGACGGTAAAGTGTCTGCATACAGGGGCAAATCCCCTATCTCCAAAAGTGGGCCAATACATCATGGCTAGTTTCCCTCCTAAAGAAGGGCACCCTAGGACATGCATTGCATAGATTTCTCCAGGAACCAAACTCTAATTTGTAACTGTTGTCGTCATTGTTATAGGTAATGAGTACCAGTCCAACTTCCTCTATAATAGTGAAGGCCATGGTTCACAAGCTTCAGGAGAACATACCATTGGAAAGCGGGAATGTTAGCGGGAACCCCCTGTGCAACCCACTTACCGCAATCTCAAAAAGGACAATTCCTGCCTTGGAGGAGCCCGAATACCAAGATCCTTCCTTCCTAACCACGCAATCTTATCAACCTGACATGAACCTAACCATAGGAGCCTTATTGGACCCTTCCCATTATCCCCTTGTCCTTACTACGTTGTTCGAACCTGAACCTATGATCGCTATGGCTCGACTTGAACCTCAAACCAACAACCAACGAGACATACGACCTAAGCTACCTTTAGTCTTGCCAAAGAAGCCGAATGTGCCCACCACTCTACCCGTCCTCACCAACCCTTCACCTGTAGCAATCCCTTTGCTCGTAAATCCAAGGATAACTCTCCCCACCATAACCCAAACACCAATACCCAGTCTTCATAACGTCCCATGGAATTACCCACCTGATAAGGGCACCGAAGAGCCCATAACAGAAATAGGGGGGATGACTCGGTCAGGGCGCCTTTATACCTCTACTGAAGTGGAAAGAAAAAGGAAGGGGAGGGATAAAGAAGGAGAGTGCTCCAACCAACCAACAGATCAAGAGATGTCAGAATTCACCAAAGCTTTAGGAAAGGTCAATTACGATATCATGGAACAGCTTAGGAAAGCCCCAGCCCATATTTCGATGTTAGGTTTGCTGCTCACTTCTGAGGTGCACCGGAATGCTTTAATAAAGATCCTCAAGGATGCTCATGTGCCCGAGAGTTTCATGCCAGATAATCTACATGACATGGTCGGTCTCATTATGGCCCCAAACATCATCACTTTCTCTGATGACGAGATTCCGGCTGATGGAACAGGCCATACCCGGGCTTTGCATATCGCCGTAAGAACAAGAGGAAGAATGGCAGCCAAAGTATTGATAGATAATGGGTCGGCATTGAACGTGTGCCCGTATTCTACTCTGGAAAGGTTGGGAATGGACCAAACTTACTTGAAAAATAGTGGTATAATCATCCGTGCCTTTGATCGTTCTCGGAGGGAAGCCATGGGGGAAATTGAAATGCTTGTTGAGATAGGACCAGTAACCTTCACAATTAAATTTAAAGTTTTACACATTCCGACTGTCTATAATTTGCTGTTAGGAAGGCCCTGGATTCATTCGACAGGCGCGGTTCCTTTTAGTCTTCATCAGAAAGTCAAGTTCATCGTGGGCTCCAAGCTAATCGTTATTTTCACTGAAAAAGAGCTCGCTATATACAAAGCTGACATCATTGCATCTGACACTGAACTGCCCTCTTGTTTTCAATCATTCGAATATATCACTGTCGTGCAGAAGGAAGATTAAGTGAAGCCAAATTATTCCAAGAACTCTCAGATGGTAGTACGGTACTTTAAAGAAAATGGTTTCCATTCGGGCAAAGGCTTAGGGAGATGTTTACAAGGAAGACTAGAAATCGTAAAAATACCGTCAGCTGAACCCACCTTTGGGTTGGGATATGAACCCACAAAAAGAGAAAGAATAGAAGCAGCGCGAAAGAAAAGGGCTGATAAGAAAGCTGTCATGGAACTCTCGGACCAATTCAAGCAGTTAGTCATGGGGAAAGGAACACCTGTATTAAGTAATAAGAAGAGAAAAGTCCAAGGAGAAGCGCCTGTCATGACGACCAGCATCGGAGTAACCCAAGATGGATCCATTCGAGCAATGTTGCCAGGCGAAAAGTTGCATAATTGGGCCAGCAAAGACATCATCCGTGCTCGCAAGTTTCGGTACAGAGCCCGTTAGAGCGAGACCCTGGAGCAACTGATTCGCCATAAACTTTGTCCTTTTAAATTTGTTTGTCTTAACTTTTTAAAATCAAGTTACCAATGAATAAAATAATATCCCTTTCTTGTTTGATTTATTGTACACTATTTTCCATGCCAGGGACCCTTGCATCCGATATCCTACTCAGCTAATTCAGGGAATGCCAATCTTGATAAATGATGACTTGAACACCGAGTTTGATTGCCAACAACTGGGAATTGAAGAAGATGTAAATTTTACAGAGGAGGTGCTAGAGGAAATTCGAGAACAAATAGAAAGACATGAGAATTGTAATACCCCAAACATTGAGGAAACGGAAGCCGTTTATTTGGGAAATGAAGGGGATTCGAAAGAGCTTAGAATCGGTACAGGCCTAGATCAATGGCAGCGCAAAGAATTATTGGAACTTCTACGTGCATACTTGGATGTCTTCGCATGGTCCTATCAAGACATGCCCAGATTAGATGAATCCATTGTGGAACATAGACTACCTTTGGACTCGCAGATGAAACCCGAATGGAGCCTGAAAATCAAGGAGGAGGTGATTAAACAATTCCAGGCAGGGTTTTTGCAAGTAGTAGAGTATCCCCAATGGCTGGCTAATATTGTCTAGGTACCTAAGAAAGATGGCAAGGTGCGGATGTGCATTGACTTTTGGGACCTCAACAGAGCCAGTCCAAAGGATGATTTTCCTCTTCCCCACATAGACTTGCTTGTTGACAACACGGCCGGTCATGGAATGTTTTCTTTCATGGACGGTTTTTCGGGATATAGTCAGATCAAGTTGGCTGAAGAAGATCGGGAGAAGACTGCTTTCATTACCCCCTGGGGAGTATACTATTATAAGGTCATGCCATTTGGGCATCGCAATGCAGGGGCAACCTACCAAAAAGCCATGGTAACTTTATTCCATGACATGATGCATCAGGAAGTAGAGATCTATGTGGATGACATGATCGTCAAGTCCAAGTAACGGAAGGACCACTTGTTCAAATTGCAAAAGGTGTTTGATCGCCTCTGTAGATATCAGCTTAAGCTAAATTCGGCCAAATGCACATTCGGAGTATCTTCAGGGAAATTGTTGGGGTTTATAGTCAATGAAAAGGGGATAGAGGTTAATCCTGCCAAGGTAAAGTCCATTGTTGAAATGCCTACACCAAAAGGGGAAAAGGAGGTTCGGTTTTTTCTAGGAAAGTTGAACTTTATTAGCAGGTTCATCGCCCAAATGACCCATCTGTGCGAACCTATTTTCAAGCTCCTTAAGAAAGACGTTCCAAAAGAGGGGGATGATAACTGTCAAATGGTGTTTGAGAAACTTAAAGAATATCTTCGAAATCCCCCTATCCTAGTGGCACCAACCCTGGGGCGTCCTTTGCTGATGTACATGACAGTGTTAGATACTACTATGGGATGCGTCCTGGGCCAGCATGATGAAACGGGGAGAAAAGAGCAAGCCATTTACTACCTCAGTAAGAAATTTCTGCCATATGAAGCGAAGTATTCCGATCTCGAGAAAACCTGCTGCGCATTAGCTTGGGCAGCTCACAGGCTTCGACACTACATGCTCTATCATACCACCTTCCTCATCTCTCAAATGGATCCCCTCAAGTATATATTCAAGAAACCAACCCTGTCCAGCAGAATTGCTCGATGGAACATGATCCTGTTAGAATTCGACATTGTGTTCACTACCTGTAAAGCAGTCAATGGGCAGGTGATAGCTGATTATCTGGCTGAGAACCCCATTGATGATTATCAATCCATGGAGCCCCAATTTCCTGATGAAAATATACTATGCGTTGATGGTACATCTGAAGAGCAAGAACCAGCCGGGTGGAAGATGTTTTTCGACGGCGCTGCTAACAAAAGGGGAGCTGGCATTGGGGCAGTAGTAGTGTCAAGAACCGGTAGTCATTATCCTATTATAGTTAAGCTACAACTTGAACTCTGTACTAATAACATCACCGAATATGAGGCTTGCATCCAGGGATTAAGATTGGCATTAGAAATGAGGATTGATGAATTGGTTGTTCTCGGTGATTCAGATTTGGTCATTCAGTAATCCAAGGACGTGTACCAAACTCGAGATGCCAAACTCTCCCCGTATCATCAACAGGTCAAGGACTTGTGTCAGCTATTCAAAAGCGTGGATTTTCGTCACGTGCCCCAAACAGAGAACAGCTTCGCCAATGCTTTGGCTACGTTGGCTGCAGCAATCAAGGTCGACAGGGGCACTAAAATACCCCCTCTACAGATCTTTACCAGGGATGTCCCCTCTTATTGCCTGCATACAACTATTGAACCTCACGAGAAACTGTGATTTTATGACATCCAGAGGTATATTCAAGCCAGGACGTTCCCCGATGCGGCAACACAACGTGATAGGAAGACCATTTGTCATTTGGCGGGACACTGTTTCATGGCTGGAAATGAGCTTTTCAGGAGATCATGGTTCGGACCTCTAAGATGTGTCAATACCGCCGAAGCCAAAGTTATCATGGAAGAAGTGCACGAGAGAGTTTGCGGCCCCCACATGAATGGCCACACGCTTGCAAAGAAGATTCTCCGGACAGGGTATTACTGGTCAACAATGGAGTAGATTGCATTAGATACGTTCTTCGGTGTCACAAATGTCAGATACATGGGGATAAGATCAAAGCACCGCCGACTGAGCTCCATTCTATGTCAGCCCCATCGCCTTTTTCTATGTGAGGGATAGATATGATTGGTCCCATCACTTCTAAAGCTTCCAACGGCCATCGCTTCATCCTGGTCGCCATTGATTATTTCACTAAATGGCTGGAAGCCGTCTCTTACGTCCATGTCACCAAGAAGGTCGTAGAAAGGTTCATAAAAAATTACATCATCTGCCGGTATGGGATTCCCGAGTCACTCATTACTGATAATGCTTCCAATCTGAACAACGAATTGATATCAAAGCTATGCCAAACCTTTCGCATTACTCACTGGAATTCGGTCACTTACCAGCCCCAGATGAATGGGGCAGTAGAAGCAACCAACAAGAACATTAAGAGAATACTCCGAAAAATGATTGACAATTACAAAGATTGGCATGAGAAACTTTCGTTTACATTGATGGCTTACCGAACTACCATAAGGGTCTCCACCGGAAGCACCCCTTTCAAGCTAGTTTATGGCACTGAGACAGTTATCCCTATTGAGATTGAGATTCCTTCTTTACGGATCATAACAGAAACCAAGTTAGACGAAGCAGAATGGATTAAAGACCGATATGCCCAACTCTGTTTGCTGGATGAGAAGCGGCTAGCTGCAGTTTATCACGCTCAATGTCACAGAAGGCGAATGGCCAGAACATTTGATAAGAAGGTACGACCTCGATCATTCGAGCCGAGAGATTTGGTGCTCAAGAAGGTGTTCCCCCATCAGGAGGCAGCATAGGGAAAATTTGCTCCAAACTACGAAGGACCATTCATGGTAAAGAAGGTCTTGTTTGGAGGAGCTCTCGTTTTGGAGGAAATGGATGGCCAAGAATTTCCTAGCCCATTGAATTCAGATGCTGTCAAACACTACTACATATGACTCCGAAAGCTAGACCTTTGGTTTCTGTGAAGAAGCAATAAAACCTACTCTCCTCATTCTCCATTAATTAATAAGGTAGTGTTTTAAGGTTAAAGCTCTATGGACTAAACGATCTAATTCCAAGATGACGAGGGGCCCTTATTTCATTTTCTGTCCAATTAAAATGCATATATATGTAACCTTTGTCAAACCTTTAGAGCCGGTTACTTTCTTTCAGGAACATTCCCCCAATAAAGTGATCATGTTAAATAGAGGCATTGAAAAAAAAAAAAAAAAAGGCCTTGAAGTACTACTTTAAGTTCGCACAAATATTGGTATTAACATCATTGGCAAAAAAAAAAAAAAAGAGAGAGCAAAAAAGGCGTGCAATGAGATACCTAAGAAAAGATGGGAATACGCAGAAAAAGTGCCATTGAACCAAAAACTATCAAAGGTGATCACTAGTAGAGTGGTAGGCTTGAGCCTTTTCCTTTTCTTTTGAAAGTAAATACCAACACCACAACCCCTAAAAGTCCTCTCAGATTGGAGTTAAATTGATTAGTCCAAATGAGCTTACTAAATATGCCATTGGCTGGAGAATGATGCAAGTAGCGTTTAGGAGCTTCTCAACAGAAACCCGAGACCAAGCTGGGGAAAGAGAGAGAAAAAAGAGAGAAAAGTTAAGCACTTCCCGAGGATGCGTTGAAAACCCGAAATGGCGTTGTAGGTAAAAAGGTAGGGATGTGGTAAGATACAAAACTGTCGACCCTGGCGAAAACCTACAAAGGCGCCTTGGTGCAAAAATGACAGAGCTGGGACTGGTGAAAACCCTCAGGGGCACTAGTAGCAAAAATAGCACAACAAAAAAAAAAAAAAGGGGGTGGGAGCAAGAGATTTAGATATAAGAAATAGCTCGAGCTACTACATTCCCCAGAAGTTAAGGTATGAAAACAACAGTGTAAAAGTTGAAAGGCGTCTTGAAAGGCATTCTCCGATTTGGCCCAGTTAGGGTTAAAGGAAGTAGAGGTCCCTTTCGCAGAACAGTCAGTGAGTCAAAGAATCAAACAAAGGGGAGTTATTTTTCATTAAGCTGCAATTCTCATTTAATTTTCCCCAAATTTGTTACTATACTAATCATGCAGGGAAATCATACCAAAAGCACGGGAGGTCATGAATTCATAAAAAAAAAAGAGGCATAACGCTAAACACAATATTATTTTTCTACAAATGCAGAAATCAGCAAATCTCAGAGCGAGGGGCAAAAATATATCGCTCCCCATCGTCATCAGAAGAGGAATAAGCTATGCAGAGATCCACTGGCTCACTAGTCATAAGAGGAGCACTCGAAGAAATACCAGCTGCAGAAGACCCGGACCGGCCTCGCTCATAGTCCGCACATCTAGCCAGAAGCATGTCCCTCTCTCGAGTAAGGGACTCCACAGTCTCCCGCAAGGACTGGCTATCCATCACATCACCCTCTAGGAAATGAGAACTGCCTAGAACGCCTCGTGGCCACCTGCGGACCCTCGCAGCACCCAAAGGTGAGTCATCATGTGTCGATCTGGCTGCTGCTAACTGCCTCTCTAGTAAAACTATCTCAGCATCTCTCATCCTCAACCGGTCATGCAACATCCATATTAGACGACGATTTTCCCGCCTGTGACGACACCCCTGAACAATCATAGCAGTCAAGAAGTCGGTATACCCTACGGGAGGTAAAGGAGTCTCAATGAGAAGATCCCCAAGTCTACTAGGACCCAGCACGTAGCGTTGAAGCCAATAATGATAAGCCTCGGTCGCAGGGGGCATGTCAGAGAAGGGACCATCATCATCAACGTGAGGAAGCAAAGATCCCCATGTATCCATAACTTTCTCCACCAATGCTCTAGGAATCGACGCCCCAAAGATAAGAGTAAACTCGGCTGCAGAAGCTAAAAAAGGGATATCTTGACTCCTACCAAGCTGTCGTAGAACTCGAATCCTGAAGAAAGGGGCAATGCCTCGCAGGCCTGCTAGGGGCACGAAAGCTCTCCCGGAAGGCCGAACTCTCAAGCAATACCTACCAACCAGCCCTGAATACCACCTGACTGTGCCTGACCTCATGCTCTGAAGATAGTCAGCCCAGGATGCAGCGGTCTGCGAAAATCTCCCCTCATCTGCCATAACACCCTGAGATCTCGCCAGGGAATGTACATGATTAAGCTCAGGATACCACGTGTGCTGAAACAAAGGTGTAACAAACAAGTGACTAATCACCCAGAGCTGGAAGAGAGTAGCGCATCCCCGAAAACGAGCATCAAGGGTCTGCTGGAATCTCGTAAGACTCACGAAGGTCTCCCCTACAATCATAGGAGCAGAGGAACGCCCCTTACGAATCAAGGCCAGCGGTGCACAGAGTCGACAGTCCACTAAATCATCCTCTCGAGGGAACACCAAAAAGTTCAGCAGAAGCAAGGCCAAAGCAACCATACGAGAAACAGCCCAATCCTGGGAGGTGTGCCACTCACCTGAATGAACTTGCATACCCGTGGAAAACTCAAAACGGGAAAAGAGGAACTCTGCTGGGACATAAGGAAACTGGGGCAAAGAAGAAGACGAAAGAACTGCGCGTCTGAATCCGAGCTGGGACAAAACCACTGTAATACAACCATCCGGAAAGAGGGGTCCCACAATGTCAGCAGAAACATCTCGGAAACCAAGAAGGAACCCATACTCGTGAGGAGTAGGGGTAAGCTCACACTCTCCAAAGCAGAAAAGAGACAAGTCCGGCTATCAAAAAGGGATCATTGCCTCCATGAGTCCAGGAATAAGCCGCACTAATAGAAGCGAAGCCACCCGACCAAAGGACCGACGAAAGATATCCTGCTCATCCGGAGGGTAACTACTGTGCCAAGCTCTCAGCTGACTCAAAACTCCATCTGCCATCCTGAAAAGGTAAGCCAAGGTAAGAGATGTTAATATACTACCCGTGCAGTCTAAATAATAGTAAAATAAAATAAACAACTAACACAAACAAAACAAATAAAGGATTTCAAATGATAAAACAAATTTCCTACATGCACATCTTGATTTTCCAACTTCAAATCAAATCTCAAGGGTTTTTTGTCTTTTTCCTTCAAAAAGATTTTATTTCTAAAATTTTAACCAACTCTTTCCATAATTTCTAAAACAAAATTTCAACAGAGCCCCGTTTAAGAATGGCCCCTACAACGCCTATGACATCAACACAAAATGCAAAATGTGCACTTTCTAACAAGCACATGACAATGGCACCCGTGCACACTTTTCAATTTTTCAAAATTTTCAAAACACATGTTTTATTTTTCAAATAAATCAATGGTTTTCAAACATCGTTCAAAATTTTTCAAAATCACCTCAAATGTTTTTAAAAATATTCCAATCTTTTTCCAAATTTCAAACTTTAAAAATTTCATCAATTTCTTGAATTTTCTAATTTTTTAAATATTTTTCTATTTTTCAAAAAATCAAAAATTCACCGAGTCTTCAAAAAATCACAAAACTTCATACGGTTGTTAAATACATTTTTCTAAGGCACATTGCACAAAAATATAGCCAGAAAACCCAATGCCCAGGCCTGTAGGAACAAATCCCCTATTCCTACAGAAAACCCTCTTCGCATAATCATGGAAAATCATTCAAATTCAATCAAACAACCATCAAAATGCAAAAATAACATCACCAAAGTGTTCACAGCATATCAAAACATCAATTTTCACTATTCACATGATTTAAACGAAGTTCTACACATCAAAATCAACAAAATTTGAAAATTCACACTTTGGAAGTTCTCCGCCGAAATCTTCTCTTCCGGCAACTTTTCCGGCGACGTGGTCTCCTTTCGGCAATCACCCGTGGTCTCCGAGGAGTACCCCTTTAAAGTTCAAGTCAAGTCTCATGCAGACCTTCTCGAATTTGCAAAAATTTCTCCAAAGTGCCGTGGCTGTTCGAACCAGAAATTTTCTGGTTTTAACTTTAAGCTTGGTGCCACTAGCAAAGGCGCCAGTCCCTTTTTGCCAAAGGCGCCACTCCTAGTGGCGCTAGTTATAAATTCTGGGCAGTTTTGCCCTTTTTTCCCCTGCCAAAACTCGTTTTCGAAGGCCTTTTTAGCCCGTTATCCGTTTTCGACACCCGTTGTCGAAAGATTTCCAATGGCCGTCCCTCCGACTGCCTCGCGGTCAACATGGGACTCTTATTTTTGTCGTTTTCTATCTTTGACAAGCAAAGACAGAAAAAGAGGGGCAGCTGTAAGCACACCATTTTTGACCGCTCGGCAGTCTGCACTCCGTCCAGACTTGTTTTCGAGTCATTGTGGGCATATTCCTATCGAAACCAACATTCTAAGTCCAAATCCCGTCTTTCCATCACTTCGTGGGCCTGTCAGGCCCAAATAGAGGCAAAATGACCAAAATGCCCTTAGGGGCATTGTTCTTTCCTTTCCCTTTCCAACCCCTCTCTCGAGACAGTTTATTCCTCAAGACGGTTCCAACTCAGGCACATCTCTTCGGAGATGATAAGTCCCGTTTCCAATCCCACTCTCGAAATAGTTTATTCCTCGAGACGGTTCCAACCCAGGCACGTCTTTTCGAAGACGGTAAGACCCCTTTCCAATTCCTCTCTCGAGACAGTTTATTCCTCGAGACGGTTCCAACTCAGGCACGTCTTTTCGGAGATGATAAGTCCCTTTCCAATCCCACTCTCGAGACAGTTTATTCCTTGAGACGGTTCCAACCCAGGCACGTCTTTTCGAAGACGGTAAGACCCCTTTCCAATCCCTCTCTCGAGACAGTTTATTCCTCGAGATGGTTCCAACTCAGGCACGTCTTTTCGGAGACGATAAGTCCCCTTTCCAATCCCTCTCTCGAGACAGTTTATTCCTCGAGATGGTTCCAACTCAGGCACGTCTTTTCGAAGA
Source organism: Euryodendron excelsum (assembly GCA_033060915.1). Classification (NCBI taxonomy): domain Eukaryota; kingdom Viridiplantae; phylum Streptophyta; class Magnoliopsida; order Ericales; family Pentaphylacaceae; genus Euryodendron; species Euryodendron excelsum. Next base: position 2,338,526 of record CM065385.1, on the reverse strand, counting down.
TGGTAAGACCCCTTTCGAATCCCTCTCTCAAGACAGTTTATTCCTCGAGACGGTTCCAACTCAGGCACATCTCTTCGGAGACAATAAGTCCCCTTTTCGATCCCTCTCTTGAGACAGTTTATTCCTCGAGACGGTTCCAATCCAGGCACGTCTTTTCGAAGACGATAAGTCCCCTTTCCAATCCCTCTCTCGAGACAGTTTATTCCTCGAGACGGTTCCAACCCAGGCACGTCTTTTCGAAGACAACCCCTTTCCAATCCCTCTCTCGGACAGTTTATTCTTCGAGACGATTCTCAGGCACGTTTCGAAGACGATAAGTCCCCTTTCCAATCCCTCTCTCGAGACAGTTTAGACAGTTTTTCATTCCCCTTTCGAGACGAGTTCCAACTCAGGCACATCTCTTCGGAGACGATAAGTCCCCCTTCCAATCCCTCTCTCGAGACAGTTTATTCCTCGAGATGGTTCCAACTCAGGCACGTCTTTTCGGAGACGATAAGTCCCCTTTCCAATCTCTCTCTCGAGACAGTTTATTCCGCGAGACGGTTCCAACCCAGGCACGTCTTTTCGAAGATGGTAAGAGCCCTTTCGAATCCCTCTATCCAGATAGTTTATTCCTCGAGACGGTTCCAACTCAAGCACGTCTCTTCGGAGACGATAAGTCCCCTTTTCGATCCCTCTCTTGAGACAGTTTATTCCTCAAGACGGTTCCAATCCAGGCACGTCTTTTCGAAGACGATAAGTCCCCTTTCCAATCCCTCTCTCGAGACAGTTTATTCCTCGAGACGGTTCCAACCTAGGCACGTCTTTTCGAAGACGGTGAGATCCCTTTCCAATCCCTCTCTCAAGACAGTTTATTCTTCGAGACGATTCCAACTCAGGCACGTCTCTTCGAAGATGATAAGTCCCCTTTCCAATCCCTCTCGAGAGACAGTTTATTCCTCAAGACGGTTCCAATCCAGGCACGTCTTTTCAAAGACGGTAAGACCCCTTTCCAATCCCACTCTCAAGACAGTTTATTCCTCGAGACGGTTCCAACTCAGGCACGTCTCTTCGGAGACGATAAGTCCCCTTTCCAATCCCACTCTTGAGACAGTTTATTCCACGAGACGGTTCCAACTCAGGCACGTCTCTTCGGAGATGATAAGTCCCCTTTCCAATCCCACTCTCGAGACAGTTTATTCCTCGAGACGGTTCGAGTAGCGAAACTACTCACAAAACTGTTAAAGTAACGGAAATACTCACAAATAGGTCGATATAGAGAATTGCCAACAAACCCCTGTGTCACGACGACCACCGTTAGAGTGGTAGAAACACTCAAAACCCAGGTCAACGCCAGTGTCTGTTAGCCCACTTCGGTGAAAGATGACCAAACTGCCCTTTGGACCTTTTCCGAGACTTTCCGGTCAAGATGACCATTTTGCCCCGAGGCATCCGAATGCCCCGGGAACCACACCAGCTCTGGGTATCAAACCGGTAACCCTCTGAGATTGCTTTTTATAGTACTCTCAACCTTCCTTTATCTTGCCAGATCATTCCGTGTTAGTTCCGGCCAACCCGGTACAAAATGACCGTTTTGCCCCTAGTGGGCCGGTCTCCTTTTTCGACCACACCGGCTCTGGGTATCAAACCGGTAATTTCCTAAGAATAATTTTTATAGTATTCTCAACCTTCCTCTACCTTTTTGGATCATTCCGAGTCAGTTTCGGCCAACCCGGTGCAAAATGACCGTTTTGCCCCTGGTGGGCCAATCACCTTTTCTGACCACGCCGGCTCTGGGAATCAAACCGGCAACCTCTGGGAATATTCTGAATAATATTTTCAGATCCCAAGTCGTCTTCCGGGACAGTCCGAGTCTGCCCCGGTAGTTTCCCGGTCCGATTGACCGTTTTGCCCCTAAAGGCCCGGTCAACCTTTCTGACACATTTTATCCTCACTTTTTAAGTCAAATATCTTTAGGACACTATTTTAAGTATTTCTGCTCCTTTCCGGCCTTCCGGGTCATTCCCGGCTCCTCCAAATCATTCCCAGACTTTCTAGAGCCACTCCTAGTAAAGCCAGGCTAAAAATTGCATGGTAGTCACTAGTACAGGCGCCCAAATCTAGTCAAAGATACGTTACTTGCCGACCTTAAACATTTCAAAAATGGTTGGCGCCACTAGTAGTGGCGCCAAGCCAAAAAATGGTCTGGCGCCACTCTTAGTGGCGCCAGTGTAAAATCTGGCTCGGCACCACTGCAACAGGCGCCAGTGTTGTCCAACCTCTATAAATACAGAGCTTCTTTCAACGTGAAAAGGATCCACAAATTCAACCTAAAAATCATATAATTTAATATACAGAGCTCGAGAACCTCCTAAACCCTAGCTTCCCTAGGTTTTCCAAACCCTAGCCACTCTACACTAAACCCTAGCCTCCTATACACTCCTATACACCCCCATACACTCATACACTAGCCTTCAACCCTCCTTTGAAGACTTGAAGAGCTGCAATCCAAAGCTTGAAGACAACTCTTAAAGACTGAAGACTGAAGACGAAGACTGAGGACCGAAGACCGAAGAAAGTAAGGCGCGCAAAATAACAAGACATACGGTAGGCTCCCTATTTAAATTTTCGCGCTTCCCCCCTCTCTTTTCTCTCTCCTAACCCACTTGGGTTTTCTCTATTTTAATCCCCCATCTCTTTCCCCCTTTTCTTTGCATGCTTGAAACAAGGAGATTCCCGGTCCATGTGTATGATTGGGCTATTGGAGAGTCACCGTGTCGGGGGCTTTCTTCTAGTCTAACCAAAGACCACGTGAGTCTAGCCCCCTTGATTATGTGGTGAAGCCTTAGCCTTGTATGTTCACGACCCCAAAATTGCATTGTGCATATCATGATCTTGCATCTTCCAAAAAACTGTTTTCAAATCGTTTTCAAACTTGTTTTCAAAATTGCATCAAAATCTCTTTCTCAAAATATGTTTTCAAAATCACAATCCTAGGGTGATTCTAGCTTTTTCATGGCTAGGATTGCTTTAGGAAAGTGTTACATTTAAAGTGACCAATACGGTCCATATTTTCAAATCTTGTTGTTTTCAAAACCGCTTTCCTAAAATGGTTCTAGCCCTTTTATGGTTAGAATTGCCTTAGGAAAGTGAGATGTTTTTACACCTTCTAAAAACTCTCTTTTCAAGAAGTTTTTCTTACTAAAAATCTCTTTTTCAACATACTTTCCTAAAACTCTCCTCTCCAAAGTTGTTTTCCAAAACTCCCTCCAAAATCTATTTTTCAAAGCTTCCTTTTTCAACTCCTTTCCAAAAACTCTTTCTCCTCAAAATTCACTTTCTAAAAACACTCTCTAAATTCACTTTCCTAAAAACTCTCTCTCCAACAATCTCCTTCTAAAAATCTTTCTAAAAAACTCTCTTTCCTAAAATCTCCCTTCTAGAAATTCCCCTTTAGGATTTTCCTTCCAAAAAAGCTCATTTCCGAAAACACACTTTCTAAAAACTCCTTCTCTTTAAAAACTTTTTCCAAAAGCTCTATCTTCAAATTCACTTTCCAAAAATTTCTCTCTAGGATTTCCTTCCAAAAACTCATTTCCAAAAACGTACTTTCCAAAAATCTCTTTTCCTAAAGCCGAAGTCATGCCTAGAACCCACAATTAGGAAACCCTAATTTTCTTTCCAAAAACATGGTTTTCAAACTTTGCCCCAAACCTAGGTTTCCAAAACCTCTTGTTTTCACATCCTAACAATACACGTTTCCAAAACCTTTTTTTCTACGTCAAAACTATAATTTTTCAAAACTAAGGTTTCTAGAATCTCCCTTTCCAATTCCTTGCCAAATCCTATCTTCCCTTTAAGAAACCAAATCAAATCTCCACGCTTAGGAAACCGAATCCAATCCTCCGTTTTTAGAAACAAAATCAAACCTTTACTTTTAGAAACCAAATCCAATCCCTCCCGAATCCAAATCTTTCTTAATTCACATCCTTCCTAATCTTCTCATTTCCTAAACCTTAAGTTTCCAAAACTTGAACATAAAAATCTTTCCTAAAATTCTAAAATTCAACCCTTTCCTAATTCTACCTTCTTTTCAAATTTTAACTTTTCAAACCTAAGTTTTCAAATCTTTCCTAAACTCACCCTTTCCTAATCTCAAGATTTTCGAAAACACAAACTTCCAAACTTTCTAAATTCTAAACTTTCCAAAACTTCAATATCTTTCCAAAGCTAAGACTTTTCTAAACTCAAAACTTTCTTAATTCAAACATTTCCTAATTCAAAAGTTCCTTAATTCGAACCTTTCTTAATTCAAACCTTTCCTATTTCAAAATTTTCCTAATTTCAAAACCTTTCCTAATTCTAAAACCTTCCTAAAACAACACTTTCCTAGGTTCAAACTTTCCTAAGTTGAAACTTCCCTATCTCAAAACTTTCTAAATTCAAAGCTTTACAATTTCCAAACTTTCCTAAATTCCAAACTTTCCTAATTCGAAACTTTCGAAAAGTGAAACTTTCCTAATTCAAAACTTTCCTAAATTGGACCTTTCTTAATTCGAACATTTCCTAAAATCCAATCTTTCCAAATCTTCCAAGTCCAACATTCGAGTCAAATCTTTCTAAATCTCAAGTCTTTCCTAGGTCTCCTATCTTTCCTAAGTCTAGGTTTCCTAAACCTCCATCTTTCCAAAACAAGTCTAAATCTTTCTCCCAAGTTCTATCTTTTCAAATCAAAATTCAATCTTTTCAATTCCAAAATTCCAAATTCCAATTTTCAATCTTCCAATCTAAGTTCAATTTCTCAATCTTCCAATTCAACTTCTTCTTCGAATCAACTCTTCTATTTTCAATCAGACTCCGGTCCAAACTACGACTGACCTGATTCTCCCAAAGGGATACGTAGGCAACCTTCATAGGTGCGGTCACAACACTTTTCAAACTTTCAATTCCACCCTCATGGGTGCGGTCTCCACATTTTCAAATCTCAAATTCCAATTTCAAAATTTCCAATTTCAAATTTCTACTTCCAATTTTCAAACTTTCCAATTTCAATACCATCTCTTCAAATCTATTTTCAAATCAAATCAATTTCAAATCAATCAATTTTCAAATTTATTTTTCAATTCTCTTAACTTGCACTTGCATATCATGCATCATGTTAGTTTCTTTTCAAGCATTGTTTTTCAAAGTGAATAGGATTGGCCAATAGTTAGTTGAAGACTCTCATAAGTGAATCTAGGGTAGATTGACATGTAGGTACCGAAAGGGCGGGGTAGGGTGATAGCTTAGTGCGTCTTCCCTACACGTAACCAACCTCCGAACCTAAAATCACTGATTTCAAAGACCAAAAGGAGTTATTTTTCAAAAAAGGGCTAAACGTTTTCCAAAGGTTGCCAAACAACCCGTTTTCCTAAAAAACCCTCTCTTGAGGAGATATTTTCAAATCATTTTCCAAAACCCTAAGTGTAGTCTTCGGATTATTCTTAGTTTTTAAGTGACCTAACTCACCTTAATCAAGTTAGGTGGCGACTCCGAATCTTTTTCAAAAGCCCTTTATTCAAATCTATTTTCAATTCAAACCTAGTCGCACTTATTCTTCTAGGAGGGTGAGTTCTAACGAGAGAGTACAACATTTTTTCCACTTGTGTGAGTATTCCTCGAGTGCGAAAAATCTGGGCATGACAGCACCGAGATACCCCCTCTACAGATTTTTACCAGGGATATCCCTTGCTATTGCCTGCACACAACCGTTGAGTCCGCCAAGCAACCATGGTTCCATGACATCCAGAGTTACATCCAAGCCAAGACATTCCTCGATGTAGCATCACAACGAGATAAGAAGACCATTTGTCGTTTGGCGGGACATTATTTTATGGCTTGGAAGGAGCTTTTCAGGAGATCATGGTTCGGACCTCTAAGATGCGTCAATGCCATCGAAGCCAAGGTTATCATGGAGGAAGTGCACGAAGGAGTTTGTGGTCCCCATATGAATGGCCACACGCTTGCAAAGAGGATTCTCCGGACAGGGTATTACTGGTCGACAATGGAGTCAGATTGTATTAGATATGTTCTTCGGTGTCACAAGTGCCAGATACATTGGGAATAAGATTAAAGCACCGCCTACTGAGCTCCATTCCATGTCAGTCCCGTGGCCTTTTTCTATGTAGAGGGTAAATATGATTGGCCCTATCACTCATAAAGCCTTCAATGGTCACCGCTTCATCCTTGTCACCATTGATTATTTCACTAAATGGGTAGAAGCCGTCTCCTATGTTCATGTTACCAAGAAGGTCGTGGAAAGGTTCATAAAAAATCATATCATTTTCCGGTATGGGATTCCCGAGTCACTCATTACTAACAATGCTTCCAATTTGAATAATGAGTTCTTATCAAAGCTATGCCAAACATTTCACATTATGCACCGGAATTCGGCCACCTATCGCCCTCAAATGAACGGAGCAGTGGAAGCAGCCAACAAGAACATTAAGAGAATACTTCGAAAGATGATTGACAACTATAGAGATTGGCACGAGAAACTTCCTTTTGCATTGATGGTTTCCCGAACTACTATGAGGGTCTCCACTGGAAGTACTCCCTTCGAGCTGTTCTACGGCACCGAGGCAGTCATCGCCATCGACATTGAGATTCCTTCCCTAAGGATCTTAACAAAAACCAAACTGGATGAAGCAGAATGGATCAAAGACCAGTATGCCCAACTCTGCCTGCTAGATGAAAAGCGGCTAGCCGTGGTTTACCATGCTCAATGCTATAGAAGACGAATGGCTAGTGCATTTGATAAGAAGGTGCGGCCTCGATCATTCCAACCGGGAGATTTGGTGCTCAAAAAGGTGTTCCCCCATCAGGAGGCAGCGCAAGGGAAATTTGCTCCAAACTATGAAGGGCCATTTGTGATAAAAAAAAAAAAAGGGTCCTGTCTGGAGGAGCTCTCGTTTTGGAGGAAATGGATGGTCAAGAATTCCCTAGTCCGTTGAATTCAGATGCTGTCAAACACTACTACATATGATTCTGAAAGCTAGACATTTGGTTGTTGTGCAGAAGCAATAAAATCTACTTTCCCTAATCTCCACTAATCAATAGGGTAGGGTTTCAATAGTACAGCTCTATGGACTAAACAATTTTATTTTGAGATGACGAGAGGCCCTCGTTTCATTTCCTATAGAATTAGAAAAAAATATATAACCTTTGTCAAACCCTTAGAGCCGATTACTTTCCTTTAGGAACATTCCTTAACAAAGTGATCATGCTAGGTCAAATTAGAAGCACTAGAGATATGCGTCAAAAAAAAAAAAAAAATTCGTTGAAGTGTTACGTTAAGTTCGCACAAGCATTGTTGTTAACATCGTTATTTAAAAAAAATGAAAAAAAAAAAAAGAAAAGGGGTGATGATATATCCAAAGAAAGATAAGAATATGCAGAAAAAGTGCTATTAGACCAAAAATCATTGACGATGATCACTAGTAGAATAGTAGGTTTGAGCCTTTTCCTTTTCTTTCAAAAGTAAAAACCCCACACCACAGACCCTAAAAGTCCTCTCAGATCAGAGTTAAATTGATTAGTCTAAATGAGCTTACTAAAATATACTATCGGCAAGGAGAGCTGGAGGATGGCATAAGTAATATTTAGGAGCTTCTCAACAGAAAGCAGAGACCAAGCTAAGGAAAGAGAGAGAAAGAAGAGAGAAAATAAGCACGTTCCCGAGGATGCAGTGAAAACCCGAAAGGGCGTCATAGGTAAAAAAGTAGGGATGTGGCAAGATACAAAACTGTCGACCCTGGTGAAAATCTGCAAAGGCACCTTAGTGCAAAAATGACAGAGCTGGGATTGGTGAAAATTCTCATGGGCACTAGTAGTAAAAATAGCAAAAAAAAAAAAAAAAAAAGGGGGGGAAGAGGTTTAGATGTAAGAAATAACCCAAGCTATGGCATTCCCCATAAGTTATATGTATGAAAGCAATAGTGTCAAAGTCAGAAGGCGTCTCGAAAGGCATTCTCCGGCTTAGCCCAGTTAAGGTTAAAGGGAGCAAGGGTTTTTTTCGCGGGACAATTAGTTAGTCAGAATATCAAACTAAAGGGGAGTTATTTTCCATTGAGTTGCGGCTTTTATTCAACTTTTCTCAAGTTTGTTATTATACTAACCATGCAGGAAAATCACATCAAAAGTATGGGAGGCCATGAGTTCATAAGACAAAAAGGGGTACAATACTAAACAAAATATATTTTTCTATAAATGCAGGAATCAATAAATCTGGGAGAGAGGGGCAAAAATATATCGCTCCCCATCATTATCAGAAGAGGAATCAACTAAGCAAAGATCAACTGGCTCGCCAACTGTAAGAGGAGCACTCGAAGAAGTACCAGCAGCAGAAGATCCAAGCCGACCTCGCTCATAGTCTGCACACCTAGCCAGAAGCACATCCCTCTCTCGGATAAGGGACTCCATATCCTCCCGCAAAGACTGACTATCCGTCACACCATCCTCCGGGGGAGTGGAATGGTCTAGAGCACCTCGTAGTCTCCTACGTCCCCTCGAGATACTCAAAGATGGGTGATCATGTGTCGATCTGGTCACTGCTAGCTGCATCTCCAAAGAAGCTACCTCAGCATCCCTCACTCTCAACTGGTCATGCAATATCTGTAACAATCGGTAGTTTTGCCTCCTGTGACGACGCCCCTGAACAATCATAGTTGTCAAGAAGTCAGTGTACCCTACGAGAGGTAAAGGAGTCTCAATGAGAAGATCCGCAAGTTTGCTAGGACCTAGCACACAGCGTCGAAGCCAATAGTGATAAGTCTCAGTCTCAAGGGGCATGACAGAGAATGGACCATCGTCGTCTGCATAAGGAAGCAAAGATCTCCACGTATCTATAACTCTCTCCACCAGCGCTCTCGGGATCGATGCCTCAAAAACAAGAGTGAACTCAGCTGCAGATGCCGAATAAGAGATATCTTGACTCCTACCAAGCTGTCACAAAACCCGAATCCTGAAGAAAGGGGCAATGCCCCGCAAGCCTGCTAAGGGCATAAAGGCCCTCTCGGAAGGTCGAACTCTCAAGCAATACCTACCAACCAGTCCTGAATACCACCTGACCGTGCCTGACCTCATGCTCTGAAGGTAGTAGGCCCAGGCTACAACGGTCTGTGGAAATCTCCCCTCATCTGCCATGACTCTCAAAGATCTCGCCTAAGAATGTATATGGTCAAGCTCGGGATACCATGTATGCTGGAATAAAGGAGTAACAAGCAAGTGCCCAATCGCCCAGAACTGGAAGTGAGCAACGCATCCCCGAAAATGAGCGTCAACACTCTGTTGGAATCTCGTAAGACTCACAAATGTCTCCCCTACAATCATGGGAGCATAGGAATGCCCCCTTATGAATTAGGGCCAACAGTGCAGATAGTCGACAGTCAACTACATCGTCTCCTCGTGGGAACACCAAGTAGTTCAGAAGAAGCAAGGCCAGAACAACCATAAGGGAAACAAACCAATCCTGGGAAGTGTGCCAATCACCTGAGTGGGCTTGCATACCCGTGGGGAACTCAAAGCGAGAAAAGAGGAACTCTGCTAGAACGTAAGGAAACTGGGACAAAGAAGAAAATGAAAGAACTGCACGTCTGAGTCCAAGCTAGGACGAGACCATTGTAATACAACCATCCAGAAAGATGGGTCCTACGATGTCGGTAGAATCATCTCGGAAACCAAGAAGAAATCCATACTCGTGAGGGGTAGGGGTAAGCTCGCACTCCCCAAAGCGGAAAAGAGATAAGTTAGGCTGCCAAAAGGGAATCACTGCCTCCATGAACCCGGGAATAAGCTGCACTGATAGGAGTGAAGCCACCCGACCAAAGCACCGGCAAAAGATATCCTGCTCATCTGGAGGGTAACTGTCATGGCAAGCTCTCAGTCGACTCAAAATCATGTCTGCCATCCTGAAAAGGTAAGCCAAGGTAAGAGGTGCAATAAACGGTATATGCAGTTAAAAATAATAATAAGATAAAATAAATAAATGAATAAATAAAATAAAAAGATTCAAATGATAAGTCAAAACGAATTTCTTACACCTTTTGATTTTCCAACGTCAAGTCAAATTTCAAGAGTTTTCTATCTTTTTCCTTCAAAAAGATTTTATTTCTAACTCTTTCCCTGATTTCTAAAAATTTCGACAGAGTTTCGTTTAAAAATGGTCTCTACAACACCCATGACATCAACACAAAACATAAACCGTGCACTTTACAACGTTACAATCACATAACATCAGCATCCGCGCACACTTTTTAAATTTTTAAAATTTTCAAGCCACATGTTTTATTTTTTCAATAAATCAATGGTTTTCAAAAATGTCCTAAAATTTCTCAAAATCGTTTCAAATATTTACTAAAATATCCCTAATTTTTCCAAATTTAAAACTCCAAAAATTTCGTCAATTTCCTAAGTTTTCTTTATTTTTCCTATTTTTCTAAGTATTTTTCTATTTTTTAAAAAAATCAAAAATTCACCAAATTTTCAAAAAATCACAAAAGTTAACACGGTTGTTAAACACATTCTTCTAAGACACATGGCACAAAAATCTAGCCAAAAAACCTAATGCCCAAGCCTGTAGGAACAAACTCCCAATTCCTGCAGAAAACCCTCTTCACATAATCACATAAAATTACTCAAATTCAGTCCAACAAGCACCAAAATGCAAAAATAACGTCACCATAATGTTCAAAACATATCAAAACATCAATTTTCACTATTTACACGACTTAAACGGAGTTCTACGCATTAAAATCAACATAGGATAGAAAACTCACTTTTTGGAGTTCTCCGGTGAAAACCTCTCTTCCGGCGATTTTCCCGGCGACGTGGTCTCCTTCCAACAATCACCCGTGGTCCCTAAGGAATGCCCCTTCAAGGTTCAACTCGATTTCCTCACAAAGACTCTTGATTCTCCAAAAACTCTTCGAATCCCGCAGCAGTGTCGAACCAGCAGTTTGCTAGTTTTGATCCGAAGCCTAGCGCAGTGGCGCCAAGCCCAATTTGACAAAGGTGCCACTCCTAGTGGCGCCAGTTGCCAATTCTGGGAAGCTTTGCCCTTTTTTCGCCAAAACTGGATTTCAAAGGCCTTTTGGGCCCAATATTCGTTTCCACAATCCCGTCTTCCAAAATTTCCAAAGACCGTCCCCCCGATCGCTTCACGGTCAACATGGGACTCTTACTTTATCGTTTTCTATCTTCTACAAGCAAAGACAGAAAAAGAGGGGCAGCTGTAAGCACTCCATTTTTGACTGCTTGGCAGTCTACAGTCCGTCCCGACATGAGTTCAAGTCAATATGGACATATTCTAGAATTCTAGTCCTAATCCAGTCAATTCATCACTTCGCGGGCTCACCAGGCCCAAATAGAGACAAAATGAACCAAATACCCTTGGGCACATTGTTCAGTCCAATTCCAAATCAGGCACGTCTTCTCGAAGATGGTAAGTCCCATTTCTTAAGTCCAAGTCCAATTTCAATCCCTCTCACGAGAAAGTTGATTCCTCGAGACTATAAGTCTATCCTGTCTGGCACATTTTTCCAAGAAAGTTTCTTCGAAAAGGTAAGTCGCTTCAAACCTGTCAACCGGGATAAGACCCCAAATCCCTTAAATGGTAGAACGGTCTACCTTCCGCACTTGCTAGCCCACCAATGCAGAAATGTCCATTTCGGCATGTCTTCTGAGAAAGTTGATTCCTCAGGCCCTAAGTCCTTTTAGTAGCTTCCTGAGATCAAGCAGTCTCGGGAATGGTCGCCAACCGTCAAAGTAACGGAAGTACTCGTAAACATCGCAACTGTCAGAGTAGCGAAAATACTCGCAAACAAATCGATATAGGGAATTGCCAACAAACCCCTGTATCACGGGACAGCCGACAGAGTGGCGAAAACACTCAAAACCCAAGTTAACACCGGTGCCTGCTGTCGGACCTAGATTTTTCGGACTCGAGGAATACACACACAAGCGGGAAAACACTGTACTCTCTCGTTAGAACTCACCCTCCTAGAAGAATGAGTGCAACTAGGTTTGAATTGAAAATAGATTTGAACAAAGGGCTTTTGGAAAACATTTGGAGTCGCCACCTAACTTGATTAAGGTGAGTTAGGTCACCTAAAAACTAAGCACAATCCGAAAACTACAATTAGGGTTTTTGAAAACGATTTTTGAAAATACTACCCATAGAGAGGGTTAAGAAAATAAGTTGTTTGGCAACCTTTGAAAAACTTTTAAGCCCTTTTTGAAAATAAACTCCATTTTGGTCTTTCGAAAACAGTGATCCTACGTTCGGAGGTTGGTTACGTGTAGGGAAGACGCACTAACCCATCACCCTACCCCGCCCTTGTGGTACCTACATGTCTATTTACCCTAAATTCACCTATGAGAGTCTTCAACTAACAAATATTCAATCCTATCCACTTTAGAAAAAAGAATGTTTAAAAAGACATAATGCATGATATGCAAGTACAAGAAAAGAGAGTTGGAAAATAAATTTGGAAATAGATTGATTTGAAAGAAATTTGAAAAGATAAATTTGAAATTAGAAAGTTTTAGAAATTGAAAATAGAGATTTGAAAATAGAAATTTGGAATTGAAAGTTTGAAATAGATTATGGAATTGAAAACTTGAAGAAGATTGTAGAATAAGAGATTTGAAAAAAGTTGCCGAAATAGAAGTTTGAAAAGGTTGTGGAATTAAAGATTTGAAAAAGGTTGTGATCGCACCCATGAGGGTTCCCTACGTATCCTTTTGGAGGAATCAGGTCAGTCGTATTTCAAACAAGAGTCCAATAGAAAATAGAAGGTTCGATTAGAAAAAGAAATTGAATTGGAATTTGGATTTGATTTGAATTTAGAATAGAAGATTGGAAGTTGAAATGGAAGAATAGAGTCCCTAGACCTAGGAAGATAGGATTTAGAAAGGACTCGAGATTCAGAAAGACTTGACTCGAATGTTGGACTTGGAAGATTGAAGAAAAGAATGGATTTAGAAAAGGTTCGAATTAGGAAAAGTCCGATTTAGGAAAGTTCAAAATAGGAAAGTGTCATTTTTGGAAAGTTTCGTTTTAGGAATATTTCAATTTAGGAAAGTGTTGGATTAAGAAAGTTTTGAAATAGGAAACATTTCGTTTTAAGAAAGTTTCGAAATTGAAAAGTTTTAAATTTGGTATGTTTTGAAATAGGGAAGTTCTGAAAGTCAGAAAGTTTTGAATTTGGAAAGTTTTGAATTTAGAAAGTTTTAGATTTGGAAAGATTTAAAGTTTAGGTAAGTTTAGAATTTTAGAAAGATTTGAAAAGTTAGATTTGGAGAGTTAAGATTTGGGAAAGGGATGGAACTAGGATAGGGTTGAATTAGAAAAGATTTAGAAGCTTAAAGTTTAAGGAAAGATTTAAAAGTTTAGCTTTAGGAAACTTATGGTTTAGGAAAGTACTAGATTAGGAAGGAGTTGAATTAAGAAAGATTTGAGTTTGGAAGGATTGAGATTCCTACTTCCTAAAGCAAGGGATCAGATTTTGTTTCTAAAAAGAGATATTTTGATTTTGTTTCCAAAAACGGAGGATAGGATCTAGCTTCCTAAATGGGAGATTGGGTTTGGTTTCCTAAAGGGAAGATTGGATGAATTTGGAAAGATGGAGTTTTGGAAATGCTAGATTTGGAAGACTATAGTTTTGATGTAGAAAATAGGTTTTGGAAGTATACATAGTTTTGATGTAGAAAACAAGAGGTTTTGGAAACCTAGGTTTTGAGGCCAAAATAAGGGATTGAAAATCATGCTTTTGGGAAGGAAAATTAGGGTTTCCTAATTGTTGGCTTTAGGGCTTGACTTGAACACCAAGAAAAATGATTTTTGGAAAGTGAGTTTTTTGGAAAGAGGAATTTTTGGAAGGAAATCCTAGAGAGGAGTTTCCAGAAAGTGAATTTTGAAAAGAGAGAGTTTTTGGAAAGAAATCCTAGTGAGAAGTTTTTATTAAGAGATTTTTGGGAAGAGTTGTTTAGGAAGGAAACCTAAGAAGCGTCTTTAGAGAGTGAACTTTGAGGAAAGCGTTTTTGGAAAGGAGCTTTTAGGAAAGATGTTTTTGGAAAGAGATTCTTGGAAAGGAGTTTTTGAAAAACAATTTTGGAAAGGAGATTGGAGAGAGTTTTCTAAGAAGGAAACCTAGGGAGTGTTTTTAGGAAAGGAATTTTGAAGAGAGTCTTTTGGAAAGGAGTTGAAAGGGAAGTTTTGAAAATAGATTTTTGGAGGGAGTTTTTGGAAAACAATTTTGGAAAGGAATTTGAAGAAAGAGATTAGAGAGTGTTTTTAGAAAGTATGTTGAAAGAGAGGTTTTTAGAAAGCGAGATTTGAAAAGAGAGTTTTTAGAAAGTATACAAAATATCTCACTTTCCTAAAGCAATTCTAACCATAAGAAGGTTAGAACCACTTTAAGATAGTGGTTTTGAAAACAACAATGTTTTAAAAATATGGACCATATTGGTCACTTTAAATGTAACACTTTCCTAAAGCAACCCTAGCCATGAAAAGACTAGAATCACCCTAGGATTGTGATTTTGAAAACAAGTTTTGAAGAAGAAGACTTAATGCAAGTTTTGAAAACAAGTTTAAAACAAACTTTGGAGGAATGTAATATCATGATATGCACAATGCAAATTGGGGTCGTGAACATACAAGGTTAAAGACTTCACCACATAATCAAGGAGGCCGAACCCACGTGGTCTCCAGTTAGATTAAAAGAAAGCCCCCGACACGGTGACTCTCTGATAGCCTAATCCTACACATAGACCGGGAATTCCTTTATTTCAAGCATGCTAGAAAGGGGGAAAGAAGATGGGGGATTAAAATAGAAGAAAACCCAAGTGTGTTAGGAGAGAGAAGAGAGGGGGGCAGATGTGTAAACGTAAATAAGAAGCCTACCTTGTGTCTTCTTTATTTTGCTTAGCTTTGCACGCTTTGCTTTGCTTGTCTTGCTTCGATCTTCACTTCAATCTTCAAGAGTTGGTCTTCAATCTTCAAAACTTCAGATTGCAGCACTTCAAGTCTTTAAAGGAGGCTTTAGAGGCTAATGTATGAGTGTATAGAAGTGTATGTGAGTGTATAGGAGGCTAGGGTTTGGAAAACCTAAGGAGACTAGGGTTTAGAGAGGCTACGAGCTCTGTATATTGAAAAGTAGGATTTTTAGACTGAGTTGGCAGACCTCTTTCATGCTGGAAGAGGCTTTGTATTTATAGACAAGGGAGTCACTTGGCGCCTGTTGCAGTAGCGCCAGGGCAAATTTCCTCTTAGCGCCACTAGGAGTGGCGCCAGGCCATTTTTTGGCTTGGCGCCACTACTTGTGGTGCCAACAAGTTAGGAAAGTTTGTTAAGTCAGCAAGCAACGTATCTTTGAAAGATTTGGGCGCCTGTACTAGTGACTACCATGCAATTTTTAGCCTAGCTTCATTAGGAGTGACTTCGAAAAGCCTGGGAAGGACTTAAGGGACCGAAAATGGCCTGGAAGGCCGAAAAATGGCAGGAACCCTCAGAATAGGGTCCCGGAGGTATTTGACTTGAAAAAGGATGACAAGAATTGTCGGAAGGTTTGACTGGGCCATTAGGGGCAAAATGGTCAACTGGATTAGAAAGCTACTAGGACGGATTCAGAATGTCCTGGATGAAGACCCAAGATTTAGAAACATTATTTAGAATGTTCCCAAAGGCTACCGGCATGGTCGGAAAAGGCGATCGGCCCAGCAGGGGCAAAACGGTTATTTTGCACCGGGTTTACTGGAACTGACTCGGAATGATCTGGAAACATAAAGGAAGGTCAGGAATACTATAAGAAGCATTCTCGAGAGATTACCGATTTGATACCCAAAGCCGATGTGGTCAGAAAAAGGCGACTGACCCACCAGGGGCAAAATGATCATTTTGCACCGGGTTTACCGGAACTAACTCGGAATGATCCGGAAAGATAATAGAAGGTTGAGAACAATATAAGAAGCATTCTCAGAAGATTACTAGCAGGCATTGGTGTTAACCTGGGTTTTGAGTGTTTCCGTCACTCTGACGGCGGTCTTGTGATACAGGGGCTTGTTGGCACTTCCCTATATCGACCTGCATGTGAGTATTTTTGCTACTCTGATGCTTGGGATGTTTGCGAGTATTTTCACTACTCTGACGATTCGCGATCATTCCTGAGACTGCCTGATCTCAGGAAGCTGCTAAAGGGACTTAGCGCCTGAGGAGTTAACTTTCTTGGAAGGCGTGCCGAAACGGACATTTTTGCATTGGCTGGCTAGCAAGCGCCAAAGGTGGACCGTTCTACCATCTAGGGGACTTGGGTTCTCGTCCCGGTCAATAGGTTTAAAGGGGACTTACCGTCTTCGAAAAGACATGCCTATTAGAATTGGAAAGGGGTCTTATCGTCTTCGAAAAGACACGCCTGGTTTAGAATATGGATAGGGGACTTACCGTCTTCGTAAAGACGCGACTGATTTGAAATATCGAAAGCGGACTTATCATCTTTGGAAAGACGTGCCTGATTTAGAATTGGAAAGAGGACTTACCGTCTTCGGAAAGACGCGCTTGATGGAATTGGAAAGGGGACTTACCGTCTTTGAAAAGACGTGCCTGCGGGATTGAACCAAACAATGCCCACAAGGGCATTTTGGTTATTTTGTTTCTATGTGGGCCTAGTGGGCCCACGAAGCAATGGATAGACGGGATTAGAATTAGAGAGTTGATTTTAATTGGAATACATCCATATTGACTTTAGTACAAGTCTGGATGGACCGTAAACCACCGAGTGATCAAAAATGGGGTGCTTACAGCTACCTCTCTTTTTATGTCTTTGCTTGTCGAAGACAGAAAACAATAAAGTAAGAGTCTCATGTTGAACGTGAGGCGGTCGGAGGGACGGACTTTGGAAATTTTTTGACAATAGGGGTCGAAAATGGATATTGGCCCAAAAGGCCCTTGAAAACGAGTTTTGGCGGGAAAAAGGGCAAAGCTACCCAGAATTTGGAAACTGGCACCACTAGGAGTGGTGCCTTTGGCAATTCTGGCTTGGCGCCACTAGTAGTGGCACCAGGCTTAGGATCAAAACCAGCAAACTGCTGGTTCGACACTTCTACAGGATTTGAAGAGTTTGGGAGAATCTTAAACCTAATTGGAAAAGAAATTTTCTTAAAGAACTGAATCAAAAAAGCTTAGAGATGGATTAAAAAAATTGAGATTTGATTTTGAAAATGATTTTTGACCTTGATTTTTGAAGTAGATTTGGGAAGGAAACATTTAGCAACCTTAGAATTTGATTTTAAGAAGTGATTTTGAAGATGAACTTTTAGAAAAGAAAATTAGAAAACCTTTTGAAAATCGATTTTGAGAAGGAACTTTTAGAAGAAAGATTTTTTGAAAACTTTTGGACGAAAATAATAGGAAACCCCTGGGAAACTGATTTTGAAAAAGAAACTTTTGAAGGGAAGAAGTTAAGAAACTTTTCTAGAATTGTTTTTGGAAAAATAACTTTTTAAGAAACCTTTGAGAGTTGATTTTAGAAAAGAACCTTTGAATGAAAAGTTTAAGAAACCCTTTAAGTTGGTTTGAGTAGAATTTATATGAAAGTCGTGTCATTCATTTTCATTTATATTTTATCTTTGGTTATTATCATTATTAATTTTTTCTTGCTTTTATTTCTTATCTTTTGAACTACATATACCATGCATTAATACCTCTTACCTTGACTCACCTTTCAGGACGGCATATGTGGGTAATGACAGTTTGGAGGGGAGACACTGCTTCGGGAAGGTGGCCTAGACAAATTCTGTCGGCAGTTCCAGCCGCTCTAGGGGTAGTCACCACTCTGCCAATCGGGCACCTTCTAGCCAAAGTGGGAGGGGGAAGTAGGCCTCCAGTCGACCCCCTCCCTCCAGTTGAGCCAGCCTTCGAGGATGAGATGGACGTCAAGGTTTCCCACTTTTGACTTTTAGGATGGCCGACACTGTTTTGAGCTGACTACGGGTTTGGTATGACGGGTATCCTCCAAATGAGCAAAACATTTTTTGTTGGTCCTGTGGTTGCATGGCTTCTCTCCTATTGGTGCAACTTGTTTTCTGGCAATGGTTCCCTTTTGGCCACCTGACCCGTCTCTCTTCTATTTTAGGGAATGTGAGTTGCCCCTACTCTCCATGAGTATGGCTTCCTCCTAGGTCTTCGGGATGGTTCGGCTGACATTATGGGACCTACTTCTCCTGATGGATGCATCACGATTGTCTCTTTTCAGCTTAGGCTCCATTTTGCAGCCTTTTCTTCTGATCTTTTGCTCCAGTTTCCTTACGTCCCAGTGAAGTTCTTGTTTCTCTCATTTTGAGCTTGCAACGGATAGAGGATTGGCATACTCCTCAAGATTGGTCTATTTATCCATGGTAGCCCTAGCTCTGCGTCTCCTAAACTTGTTGATGTTTTCGCTGGGTGGGATGACTTGGTCGATTGTCGGTTATGTGCACTGCTTGTCAAGATTCATGAGGAGCACTCCCATGCTCCTTTGGTTGTGGGAGAGACCTTCGTGAGCCTTACCAGACTCTAGCAAGGGGTCAATGCTCATTTTCGGGGATGTGCTCCAATATTCCAGCTTTGAGCGATCAAACACTCATTCGTTACTCCCTTTTTTCAGTATACATGATATCTTAAGTCAGGAGTCATTTGATTGGGGAGGTCGAGGGTGTGTCATTGACCCATTCTCTGTTTCGTGTCGGTCATGGAAATCTGAGCTTTCTGAGGTGTGTAACGGTGTTGTAGATGTCTGAGTGGTGGCTTTAGCTCCTTTTTGAGTTTTATCTTGTTCCTTGTTTCTTATCTGAGAGAGAGGAAAAGACATAGAGTTAGTTTTTGTACAAAAACAGTTTACTTATGCTAGTTCTAAAGATACACAAGTAAAGGGGTGAATGCATGTTATACTTTTTTATTTTATTTTTATGAATGCACAGGTTCATACAGAAATGGAGTTTAATGCATGTTATACTCTTTGAATGAATGTACATACAGGAATGGAATGCCATGCTTTTGATGAATGCATAAATATATACAAACTACACAGGAATTTAAATGGATGTACAGGTTATACACGTCATGGATGCATTAGTACTATGTGTATATAAGCTATTTACAAAGAATGTCCCAGGATTTCCCCAGGGCCCATACTCACAAGATTCTATTTCCCTTCCAAGATTCTACCCCATTCGGTTTTGTCTCATTCTCATCGGGGTGTGATAGCATGTGCACCATTCTTCAGGATCTTGACCTTTTAGGTTTGCTATCCTATCCTTATTTTTTACAGGGTTGCTGTTTGGGGTTTTTCTGACCTCACTTGGTATTTTTTCTCTCAGATTTCCAAAATGCCACCGTGGCTAGACCGACAACTCGCATGCCCTTTGCAAAGCGATAAACAACTAAGCCCTCAATCCGAGAAGACTTCTTTTAGGATCATAAATGCAGGCCAAGTTTAGGGGTTGTAAGAAACAAGGGGATATTTACGCTCAAAGATTTTCTTTTAGTGGGTTGCTTAAACCAGAACCATCTGAGCACACCTTGGAGCACGAGATTGCCCTTCGCATTCCCTTCCAGTTCTCCTATCTCACTCTAGTTGTCTTGTTATTGTTTAGGCTTATTTGGACTAAGCAATTTTCTTTGATTAGAGAGGACTTTAATTTGGACCGTAATGTAGGCTAGGTTAAGGGGTTTATGAATGAACGAGGTATGTAAGCTCAAATTTGATGTTATTTCCAGTAGGGTTTAGATCCACACCATCCTTGGTTTGTCTTCCAGTAGGGTTTGGTCCCGTAATTTCCCCCTTTAGCTTCGACAACACGTCTGACTCATCTAGATCAAGCAATCTTTTTTCAATCGGAGAGGACTTTAGTAGGGTTGTAATGTAGGGCATGGTTTTTGAATTTTTACAAGAAAGGGTAAAGGCTCAAACCTATTATTTCTACTGGGCTTTTTGTCACCTAGGATCACCTTTAAATTTTCCCTTTTTACAAAATGAGTTGATCTTTCTTATAACTTTTGGCCTTCTAAGTCTGACACTGGCCCCCCTTTTTTCTGACTTCTAACTTTCCTATATGCTTTTCAAGATAGCACAAACATTCTTTTTTTTTCTTCTTTTTTTTTTTTTTTTTTTTTTTTTTTTTTTTTTGGCCTCTTGGCCCTTGGCAACTCTTTTTCGAACAATTCTACAACCCTTTTTTTCTTTTGACCTTTTCCTTAATAACTCAATCTAACCCATTGTGGGCGGTGATCCCTAGGTTGGGGTTTTCTCGAAAATGATAAATGGCTCAACGGGTTTGGCGAGGGACTGCTTTTGACTGTATAAGAAATGAAATGAGGGCCTCTTCTTTATTTTGAACAAGATTGCTTGATCCATAGAGCCTTCACATTACTTCAGCTTGATGGTCGATGACATTCACTACCTGTTTGCCCCAGTGTGGGGGGATGGTTTCGGATCGGGGTTGACAAAAAACTTTCGCTTTCTGCGAGGCACTAGTGGGTTAATCAAAGGGGATATTTTTGTGTATGGTAGCAGAATTGAGAGCCTCTAATCATTTCAAATTGAATTGCTTAGTCCATAAAGCCTTATACAAAATTTAGACGATATTCATAGGTATGATGTGTTTCTGTCAGTAAACCCCTACATGTTCTATCAAATCAACTATTCTGTGCTTACCCCAATATGAGGGATGATTCTTGGTTTGGGGATATCTGAAAAGAAATTATGTACGGCTCTAGTGGGCTGAGCAAAGGATAGTGTTTATTTAGGATAAATAGAACAATGGCTCCTCATCATTTTGAGTACTCGACTGCCCATCGCTTAGCCAGGATATCACGCAAGTATCACGTTTTCAATGAGCTCCACACTATCTCCTTCCTATCTCTCACTCTCTCTTTGTCTCTCTAAGGTTTTAACCCCCCTTTGAATGGGTTGCTCATGCTATCCCATCCTTCAAGTCAAGTCATTTACCAATGGGGAAGAATCCTTAAATGTGACAATCGTCCACAAGAGTATGAAATAAAGGGGATAAATTAGGAACTACCTATTTTCATTTAAAAACAGGATTACATGGCATGCAGTTTTCTTTTAAATAAGATATGCAAGAAATAGAAAGATATAAAAGAAACAGATGAAGTTTATGAAAACCTCCCTTTTCTTGTGGGCCTCTTGGTGAGAACCCTTAACAGGGTTTTGAAACTGTGCTGACTGCTTTGGTATTTCATTCCCTGGGTGTATCACCAAACGACGGAAGGTGAATTGACAGATCTTTTGCGGTGTTCAACATGCATTTGGAAGTTAATAGATTCTTTTATAGCAACGCACGGGTCTGATATGACTTTGCAAACACTGAAGCCTCCTTTTGCATGGACAATGGTTGTCGCGGCATGGTGTGAAGGTAACGTCTTGTTGATGGATGGTTAGTTTTTATTGCTCCCTAATGTAGGTTTGGCCTCTTCTGACAACTAGGCTCATCCTTCTATGAGTTTGAATTTGGTAGGGTACTAGAGGGATTCCATGAATTCAGTTGTGCTCTCTAACCTACAAAAAGAAAAAGAAAAAGAAAAACATAATGCAGTCAACATGTGGAGTTGGAGATTCTATGGGATACATGTCCTATGAAGGTCCCTTCTTTGAGAGAATCTAAGCATGAAGACAAATCCATTTTGGAGGTGGGGTTTTGCCCCTATTATACAATACAATACCTCTTCGACATGGGCCGGTTGATGTTTCCTTATTTGGACAATCCTGCCTCCATGGACTCTAAGAGAGATTTGGGCCTCTCTCAAGATATGTTCTATGCATGCCATGAATCCTTAGGGGTTAAGAACCCTTGGGAGTTTTGGTAAGTTTGATTAACATGAGATTGGATTGCTCCTTTCTCTCTACGATTGATTAAATGCATGAGAATGAAATGACTGGAGTTTCTTGAAACTCTTGTCTCTAAATGGATATAGATGCATGAACATAATAAAAGTGAACATGTTAGCAGTATGATAACAATAAATGAATAGTTTAGAAAAACCCCCTTCTTGTCTTGCTTCTATCTTCGGTTCTTTGGGTACTTGGAGATGAGGAGGGGGAGGATAGAAGACAAAAACAAAAGAGAATTTAGTGCCTTGATTTGAAAATTTCTATGCAATGCATATCCTAGGATTCCCCTCTTTTTGGAGGGAAACTAAACATAGTGAATTGGCTCACTTCTCGGAGATAGGGTTTTGCCCCTGTATGCAGATATCTTACCATCAAGTGGGGAACTTCATCCATTCATATGTTCATCCATCCATTCATTTGAGGAAAATAAAGAAATACATTTAACTTTGGGTCTGAGATACAAAAGAATTGAAATATGTTTTACTAGGGGGAGGGGGAACATTTTCCTTTGGACTTCCACCTATCTAGTTTTACAAAGGAAAGACCTAAAGTACTCTTGAGTCTTCGGATTCGCCTTCGTTCGATTTGATGTTAAGGAGGTCGGTGAGGGACCTTGTTGATCAATTACCCATTGTCTTCTTGACAATCCTATCTCCATGAGCATAAAGGGATTGGGGCCCCTCTTATGGAATGAGCTGATGTGTATGCCATGAGTCCTTAGGGTTACATGGGAACCCTTAAGGTTTAGGTAGGTTTAATGCAAGGGAGAGTGATCTAGGTGTCACTCTCAATGGGTTGATCATATGCATGAGAATGCAGTGACTTGAGTTACTTGGAATTCTCGTCTTGACATGGAATACGGGATGCATGAAAATGGATGTATAGAGTATAAGAAGAGAAAATACAGTCGAAGCAAACATACATACATGAGCAGTTAGACAGTCATTATAACAGTAAGAATACAGTCATTATAACAACAGGAATAGACAGGTATAAATGAAAATAAGAGCAATCACCCTTTCCTCCATGGTTTTCGAAAACAGTGCGCGTGTCTTAAATACAGCAAAGGTTCGGCTATGCATCGTGTCTATATGAGCATGAGGTTGAGGGTTGACTAATGCGTCCTAAAAAGGCTCAGTCCCCGGATCTTCAAACCTAGGCCCACTCCCCGAGGTGGTGCCATGATCAGTTGGTGATCCTAGCGAGGGAACCATCAAGAGGTTGTAGGCGAAGAAACTGGCATAGCATCTTGCACACAACCAATATATTGTTCCCCAGCAGAGTCGCCAGCTGTCATGCCCAGATTTTTAGCACTCGAGGAATACACACACAAGTGGGAAAAACACTGTACTCTCTCGTTAGAACTCACCCTCCTAGAAGAATGAGTGCAACTAGGTTTGAATTGAAAATAGATTTGAATAAAGGGCTTTTGAAAAACATTTGGAGTCGCCACCTAACTTGATTAAGGTGAGTTAGGTCACCTAAAAACTAAGCACAATCCGAAAACTACAATTAGGGATTTTGAAAACGATTTTTGAAAATACTACCCATAGAGAGGGTTAAGAAAATAAGTTGTTTGGCAACCTTTGAAAAACTTTTAAGTCCTTTTTGAAAATAAACTCCATTTTGGTCTTTCGAAAACAGTGATCCTACGTTCGAAGGTTGGTTATGTGTAGGGAAGATGCACTAACCCATCACCCTACCCCGCCCTTGCGGTACCTACATGTCTATTTACCCTAAATTCACCTACGAGAGTCTTCAACTAACAAATATTCAATCCTATCCACTTTAGAAAAAAGAATGTTTAAAAAGACATGATGCATGATATGCAAGTGCAAAAAAAGAGAGTTGGAAAATAGATTTAGAAATAGATTGATTTGAAAGAAATTTGAAAAGATAAATTTGAGATTGAAAAGTTTTAGAAATTGGAAATAGAGATTTGGAAATAGAAATTTGGAATTGAGAGTTTGAAATAGATTATGGAATTGGAAACTTGAAGAAGATTATAGAATAAGAGATTTGAAAAAATTTGTCGAAATAGAAGTTTGAAAAGGTTGTGGAATTAAAGATTTGAAAAAGGTTGTGATCGCACCTATAAGGGTTTCCTACGTATCCTTTTGGAGGAATCAGGTTAGTCGTAGTTCAGATAAGAGTCCGATAGAAAATAGAAGGTTCAATTAGAAAAAGAAATTGAATTGGAATTTGGATTTCATTTGAATTTAGAATAGAAGATTGGAAGTTGAAATGGAAGAATAGAGACCCTAGACCTAGGAAGATAGGATTTAGAAAGGACTCGAGATTCAGAAAGACTTGACTCGAATGTTGGACTTAGAAGATTGAAGAAAAGAATGGATTTAGGAAGGGCTCGAATTAGGAAAAGTCCAATTTAGGAAAGTTCAAAATAGGAAAGTGTCATTTTTGAAAAGTTTCGTTTTAGGAATGTTTCAATTTAGGAAAGTGTTAGATTAAGAAAGTTTTGAAATAGGAAACATTTCATTTTAAGAAAGTTTCGAAATTGGAAAGTTTTGAATTTGGTATCTTTTGAAATTGGAAAGTTTTGAAAGTCGGAAAGTTTAGAATTTGGAAAGTTTCTAATTTAGAACGTTTTAGATTTGGAAAGATTTGAAGTTTAGGTAAGTTTAGAATTTTAGAAAGATCTGAAAAGTTAAATTTGGAGAGTTAAGATTTGGGAAAGGGATGGAACTAGGATAGGGTTGAATTAGAAAAGAT
Organism: Euryodendron excelsum; assembly: GCA_033060915.1. Taxonomy (NCBI): domain Eukaryota; kingdom Viridiplantae; phylum Streptophyta; class Magnoliopsida; order Ericales; family Pentaphylacaceae; genus Euryodendron; species Euryodendron excelsum. Next base: position 2,313,891 of record CM065385.1, on the reverse strand, counting down.
TTGGAAGCTTAAAGTTTAAGAAAAGATTTAAAAGTTTAGCTTTAGGAAACTTATGGTTTAGGAAAGTACTAGATTAGGAAGGAGTTGAATTAAGAAAGATTTGGGTTTGGAAGGATTGAGATTCCTACTTCCTAAAGCAAGGGATTGGATTTTGTTTCTAAAAAGAGATATTTTGATTTTGTTTCCAAAAACAGAGGATAGGATCTAGCTTCCTAAATGGGAGATTGGGTTTGGTTTCCTAAAGGGAAGATTGGATGAATTTGGAAAGATGGAGTTTTGGAAATTCTAGATTTGGAAGACTATAGTTTTGATGTAGAAAATAGGTTTTGGAAGTATACATAGTTTTGATGTAGAAAACAAGAGGTTTTGGAAACCTAGGTTTTGAGGCTAAAATAAGGAATTGAAAATCATGCTTTTGGGAAGGAAAATTAGGGTTTCGTAATTGTTAGCTCTAGGGCTTGACTTGAACACCAAGAAAAATGATTTTTGGAAAGTGAGTTTTTTGGAAAGAGGGATTTTTGGAAGGAAATCCTAGAGAGGAGTTTCCAGAAAGTGAATTTTGAAAAGAGAGAGTTTTTGGAAAGAAATCCTAGTGAGGAGTTTTTAGAAAGAGATTTTTGGGAAGAGTTGTTTAAGAAGGAAACGTAAGAAGCGTCTTTAGAGAGTGAACTTCGAGGAAAGCGTTTTTCGAAATGAGCTTTTAGGAAAGATGTTTTTGGAAAGAGATTCTTGGAAAGGAGTTTTTGAAAAACAATTTTGGAAAGGAGATTGGAGAGAGTTTTCTAAGAAGGAAACCTAGGGAGTGTTTTTAGGAAAAGAATTTTGAAGAGAGTGTTTTGGAAAGGAGTTGAAAGGGAAGTTTTGAAAATAGATTTTTGCAAGGAGTTTTTGAAAAACAATTTTGGAAAGGAATTTGAAGAAAGAGATTGGCGAGTGTTTTTAGAAAGTATGTTGAAAGAGAGGTTTTTAGAATGAGAGATTTGAAAAGAGAGTTTTTAGAAAGTATACAAAATATCTCACTTTCGTAAAGCGATTCGAACCATAAGAAGGTTAGAACCACTTTAAGATAGTGGTTTTGAAAACAATAATGTTTTAAAAATATGGACCATATTGGTCACTTTAAATGTAACACTTTCCTAAAGCAACCCTAGCCATGAAAAGGCTAGAATCACCCTAGGATTGTGATTTTGAAAACAAGTTTTGAAGAAAAAGACTTAATGCAAGTTTTGAAAACAGTTTTGATGCAAGCTTTTGAAAAAAAGTTTAAAACGAACTTTAGAGGAATGCAAGATCATGGTATGCACAATGCAAATTGGGGTCGTGAACATACAAGGTTAAAGACTTCACCACATAATCAAGGGGGCCGAACCCACGTGGTCTCCGATTAGACTAAAAGAAAGCCCCCGACACGGTGACTCTCCAATAGCCTAATCCTACACATGGACCGGGAATGGCCTGGAAGGCCGGAAAAGGGCAAGAACACTCAGAATAGGGTCTCGGAGGTATTTGACTTGAAAAAGGATTACAAGAATTGTCAGAAGGTTTGACCGGGCCATTAGGGGCAAAACGGTCAACTGGATCGGAAAGCTACCGGGACGGACTCAGAATGTCCCAGAAGAAGACCTAAGATTTAGAAAAATTATTTAGAATATTCCCAAAGGCTACCGGCGTGATACCCAGAGCCGGCGTGGTCGGAAAAGGCGACCGGCCCACCAGGGGCAAAACGGTCATATTGCACCGGGTTTACCGGAACTGACTCGGAATGATCTGGAAAGATAAAGGAAGGTCGGGAATACTATAATAAGCATTTTCGAGAGATTACCGGTTTGATACCTAGAGTTGGTGTGGTCCGAAAAAGGCGATCGACCCATTAGGGGCAAAACGGTCATTTTACACCGGGTTTACGGAACTGACTCGGAATGTTCCGGAAAGATAATAGAAGGTTGAGAACACTATAAGAAGCTTTCTCAGACGGTTACCGGTTTGACACCCAAAGCCGATATGGTCCCCAGGGCGTTCGGATGCTTAGGGGCAAAATGGTCATCTTGACCGGAAAGTCTCGGAATTGGCCCGAAACTGACTAGAAATCACCAAATCATGCCGGATTGCTTTTAAGACAATCTTGGAAGGGTGGACTTACCATTCTGAGGACTTAGGTGCGTTCTCGAGAAACGTGCCGAAAAATGGCCCTAGGGGCAGTTTGGTCATTTTTCACTAAAGTGGACTAGCAGGCACTGGTGTTGACCTGGATTTTGAGTGTTTTCATCACTCTGATGGAGGTCTCGTGATACAAGGGTATGTTGTCAATTTCCTATCTCGACCTGCTTATGAGTATTTTCGCTACTGTTACGGTTGCGATGTTTGCGAGTATTTCTGCTACTCTGACGGTTCGCGATCATTCCTGAGACTGCCTGATCTCGGGAAGCTGCTAAAGGGACTTAGTGCCTGAGAAGTCAACTTCTCGGAAGGCATGCCGAAACAGACATTTCTACATTGGCGGGCTAGTAGGCGCCAAAGGTGGACCGTTCTACCATCTAGGGGACTTGAGGTCCCGTCCCGGTCGACAGGTTTAAAGGGGACTTACCGTCTTTGAAAAGACGTGCCTATTGGAATTGGAAAGGGATCTTATTGTCTTCGAAAAGACGCGCCTGGTTTGGAATATGGAAAGGGGACTTACCATCTTCGTAAAGACGCGCTTGATTTGGAATATGGAAAGGGGACATACCGTTTTTGGAAAGACGTGCCTGATTTGAAATTTGAAAGGGGACTAACCGTCTTTGAAAAGACGCGCCTGATGGAATTGGAAAGGGGACTTACCGTCTCCAGAAAGACGTGCCTGCGGGATTGGACCGAACAACACCCACAAGGGCATTTTGGTCATTTTGTTTCTATGTGGGCGTGGTGGGCCCGTAAAGCGATGGAATATGGAAAGGGGACTTACCGTCTTCGTAAAGACGTGCCTGATTTGGAATATGGAAAGGGGACATACCGTTTTTGGAAAGACGTGCCTGATTTGAAATTGGAAAGGGGACTTACAGTCTCCGGAAAGACGTGCCTGTGGGATTGGACCGAACAACGTCCACAAGGGCATTTTAGTCATTTTGTTTCTATGTGGGCGTGGTGGGCCCATAAAGCGATGGATAAACGGGATTAGAATTAGAAAGTTGATTTCGATTGGAGTACATCCATATTGACTTGAGTACAAGTCTAGACGGACCGTAGACTGCCGAGCGGTCAAAAATAGGGTGCTTACAACTGCTAGCCCACTTAGGTGAAAAATGACCAAACTACCCCTAAGGCCATTTTCTAGCACGTTACTCGAGAAAATACCTAAGTCCTCAGAACAGTAAGTCCATCCTTCCAAGATTGTCTTAAAAGCCATCCGGTATGATTAGGTGCCTTCTAGTTAGTTTTGGGCCAATTTCGAGGCTTTCCGGTCAAGATGACCGTCTTGCCCCTAGGCATTCGAACGCCTCGAGAACCACACCGGCACTGGGTATCAACCCAGTAACCTCCTAAGAATGCTTCTTATAGTATTCCTGACCTTTCATTATCTTTTCAAATCGATCCGAATCAATTCCGACAAACTCGGTGTAAAATGACTGTTTTGCCCCTGGTGGGCCAGTTGCCTTTTCTGACCACACCGGCTCTGGGTATCAAACCGGTAGCCTTTGGTAACATTCTAAATAATGTTTCTAGATCTCAAGTCTTCTTCTGGGACATTCCGAGTCGGTCCTGGTAGCTTTCTAGCCCGGTTGACCATTTTGCCCCTAATGGCTCGATCGACCCCTCTAATAAACCCTAACATTCTTTTTCAAGTCCATTACCCCCGAGACCTTATTCTAAAGGTTCCTGCCCTTTTCCAGCCTATCGGGTCATTTCCGGCTCCCTTAAATCCTTCCCGGACCTTCCGGAGTCACTCCTAGTGAAGCTAGGCTAAAAATTGCATGGTAGTCACTAATACAGGCGCTCAAATCTTTTAAAGTTATGTTGCTTGCCGACCTTAAAACTTTCCTAAGTGGCTGGCATCACTAGTAGCGGCGCCAAACCAATATTTGGCTTGGCACTACTCCTAGTGGCACCAGAAGGTTTTTTGGCCTGGCGCCACTGCAACAAGCGCCAGGTCATCCCTCTCTCTATAAATATAGAGCCTCCTCCAGCGTGAAAGAGGTTCGTAAACTCAGTCTAAAAACTCCCTTCTTCGATATATAGAGCTCGTAGCCTCCCTAAACCCTAGCTTTTTTAGGTTTTCCAAACCCTAGCCTCCTATACACTCATATATACTCACATACACTCATGCACTAGCCTCCAAAGCATCCATTGAGGACTTGAAGTGCTGCGAACTGAAGTTCTCGAAGATCAAGATGAAGATTGAAGCGAAGACCAAAGCAAAGCAAGAAAAGCAAAGCGCGCAAAGCAAAGCAAAATAAACAAGACACAAGGTAGGCTTTCTCTTTAAGTTTACACATCTTCCCCCTCTCTTCTCTCTCCTAACCCACTTGGGTTTTCTTCTATTTTAATCCCCCATCTTCTTCTTCCCCCCCCCCCCCTTCTTGCATGCTTGAAACAAGGGACTTCCCTGTCCATGTGTAGGATTAGGCTATTGGAGGGTCACCGTGTTAGGGGCTTTTTTTTAGTCTAACCGGAGACCACGTGGGTTCGGCCCCCTTGATTACGTGGTGAAGCCTTTAACCTTGTATGTTCACGACCCCAACTTACATTGTGCATGTCATAATCTTGCATTCTTCCAAAATTCATTTTCAAAATTTGCATCAAAAACTTCTTTTCAAAACTTGTTTTCAAAATCACAATCCTAAGGTGATTCTAGCCTTTCCATGACTAGGGTTGCTTTAGGAAAATGTAACATTTAAAGTGACCAATACGGTCCATATTTTCAAAATTCTTATTGTTTTCAAAACCACTATTTTGAAGTGGTTCTAGACTTATTATAGTGAGAATCGCTTTAGGAAAGTGAGATACTTTTATAGACTTTCTAAAAACTCTCTTTTCAAATCTTTCTTTCTAAAAATCTCTTTTCCCAACATACTTTCTAAAAACTCTCTCCAATCTCCTTTCCAAAATTGTTTTCAAAAACTCCCTCCAAAAATCTATTTTTCAAAACTTCTTTTTCAAACTCCTTCCCAAAAGGCTCTCTTCAAAATTCATTTCCTAAAAACACTCCCTAGGTTTCCTTCTAAGAAAACTCTCCCTAAATCTCTTTCCTAAAAACTCTTTCCAACAATCTCCTTCCAAAAATCCCTTTCCAAAAACTCTCTCTTTTCAAATTCACATTCTAAAAACTCCTCTCTAGGATTTCCTTTAAAAAATCTCCCTTTCTAAAAGCTCACTTTTCAAAAATCTCTTTTCTTAGAGCCCAAGTCAAATCCTAGAACCCACAATTAGGAAACCCTAATTTTCTTGCCCAAAACATGATTTTCAATCTTGCCTTAAAACCTAGGTTTCCAAAACCTCTTGTTTTCTACATCAAAATTATATATATATATATTTCCAAAACCTATTTTCTACATCAAAACTATAGTATTCCAAATCTAGGATTTCTAAAACTTCCCTTTCCAAATCCATGCCAAATCCAATCTTCCCCTTTAGGAAACCAAATCCAATCTCCCATTTAGGAAACTAGATTCTATCCTCCGTTTTTTTAAACAAAATCAAATCTTTTTTTTTTTAGAAACAAAATCCAATCCTTTAATTTAGAAAATAAGAATCTCAATCCTTCCTAGTCTAAACCTTTCCTAATTCACTCTTTCCTAATCTCGTACCTTCCTAAACCATAAGTTTTCAAAACTTAAACTTTCAAATCTTTCCTTAAACTTTAAACTTCCAAATCCCTCCCAATCCAACCCTTTCCTAATTCCACGTCTTTCCAAAGTTAAACTTTCCAAATCTTTCTTAAACTCAAACCTTTCCTAATTTTAAGAATTTCTAAAACTCAAACTTTGAATCCTTCTAAAATTCTAAACTTTCTTAAACTTCAAATGTTTCTAAATCTAAAACTTTCTAAACTCAAAACTTTCTTAATTTCAAAACTTCCCTATTTTAAAACATTCTAAAATCAAAACTTTTCAATTCTAATACTTTCTTAAAATGAAACATTTCCTATTTCAAAACCTTTCTTATTTCAAAACCTTTCCTATTTCAAAATTTTCCTAAAACGGAATTTTCCTAATTCAAAACCTTTCCTAAAATGAAACTTTCCTAATGAAACTTTTTTGAAACTTTCCCAATTCGAATCTTTCCTAAATCCAATCATTCCTTAATCTTCCAAGTCCAATATTCGAGTCAAGTCTTTCTTAATCTCAAGTCATTTCTAAATCCTATCTTTCCTAAGTCTAGGTTTCCTAAACCTCAATCTTTCCAATTCCAAAACAAGTCCAAATTCTTCCTCCAAGTTCTATCTTTCCAAATCAAAGTCTAATCTTCTTAATTCCAAATTTTAATTTCAATCTTCTATTCTAAATTCAAATCAAATCCAAATTCCAATTCAATTTCTTCTTCCATATCAAATCTTCTATTTTCTAACGGACTCTTATCCGAACTATGACTGACCTGATTCCTCAAAAAGGATACGTAGGCAACCCTCATGGGTGCAGTCACAACCTTTTTCAAATCTCAAATTCCACAATCATTTTCAAGCTTCTAATTCCATAACTACTTTCCAATTTCCAATTTTATGTTCTATTTCCAACTTCCAATTCTAAAAATCTATTTTTAATCCTCAATTTCAATTTCTAAACTTTCTTCCCAATTTCAAATTTCAATTCTTCTTTTCCAAATCTATTTTTCAACTTTTTTTCTCTTGCATTTACACATTATGCATCATTCTTTTAAACATTCTTTTCTAAAGTGGATAGGATTGAACATTATTTAGTTGAAGACTCTCATAGGTGAATCTAGGGTAAATAGACATGTAGGTACCGCAAGGGCGGGGTAGGGTGATGGCTTAGTGCGTCTTCCCTACACGTAACCAACCTCTGAACCTAGGATCACTATTTTCAAAGACCAAAATGGGGTTATTTTTCAAAAAAGCGCTTAATATTTTTTAAAGGTTGCTAAATAACATGTTTTCCTAAAAATTCTCTCTTGAGGTAGTATTTTCAAAATCATTTTCAAAAACCCTAAATGTAGTCTTCAGATGGTGCTTAGTTTTTAGGTGACCTAACTCACCTTAATCAAGTTAGGTGGCGACTCCAAATGTTTTCTAAAAGCCCTTTATTCAAATCAATTTTCAATTCAAACCTAGTCGCACTCATTCTTCTAAGAGGGTGAGTTCTAACGAGAGAGTACAGCGTTTTTCCCGCTTGTGTGTGTATTCCTCGAGTGCAAAAAATCTGGGCACGACAATAGACTCTTCAACTACCAAGGTTCTTTTGTTGAACACTCTAAAAGCTTTACTATACATAAAGTAACCAAGTAAAACACCTTTATCAGACTTAGCATCAAATTTTCTTAGGTTTTCTTTGTTATTATTTAGAACAAAACACTTACAACCAAAAATATGAAAATACGAGATGTTTGGTTTTCTTCCTTTCCAAAGCTCATAAGGAGTCTTTTTCAGATGTCTTCTGACAAGAATTCTATTTAGAACATAGCAAGCAGTATTCACTGCCTCAACCCAAAAGTATTTAGGTAAAGTATTTTCACATAGCATGGTTCTAGCCATTTCTTCCAAATATTTGTTTTTCCTTTCAACAACACCATTTTGCTATGGAGTTCTAGGGACTGAGAAGTTGTGCTCAAAACCATTTTCATCACAAAATATTTCAAAAGGGGAGCAATCAAATTCTCCTCCATGATCGGTTCTAATAAAAGATATGGCAAAACCCTTTTCATTTTGGACTCTTTTGCAGAATTTGACAAACATAGAAATGGTTTCATCTTTGTGAGCAAGAAAATAAGTCCAAGTGTATCTGGAATAATCATCTACAATCACAAAAGCATACTATTTCCCTCCAAGGCTAAGTGTTCTAGTTGGTCCAAATATTTCCATGTGTAGCAATTAAAGAGGTCTTGTGATTGAAATCTCTATTTTTTATTTAAAGGATTCTCAAATTTATTTACCCTTGTGACATGCATCACACACCTTCTTTTTTTCAAACTTTATATTAGGTAAACCAACAACCATGTCATGTTTTACAGCTTTAGAAATTGTGTTCATACTGGTGTGTCCTAACCTTCTATGTCATAACCAAGCATCATATTTATTTACAGCAAATAGGCATTTTAAAGTAGATGCAGACAAATCATTCAAGTTGAAAACATATATGTTACCTTGTCTTATCCCAGTTAAAGCAGTAGAGTCATCAAGAATATTAACCACAAAGCATTTTGAAGATTCAAAAACTACCTTGAAGCCTTCATCATACAGCTGACTGATGCTCAGTAAGTTGTGTTTAAGACCTTTAACTAAAAGGACATTTTCAATTACAGTTGAAGAGTTCTTAGCAATGCTGCCAACTCTAATGATTTTACCCTTGTTGTTGTCACCAAAGATCACCATTCCTCCATCTTTGGGAGAAAGGGAAGAGAAATGGCTTTCATCCTCTGTCATATGCCTTGAACAACCACTATCCAAATACCACATTTATTTCTTCAATTGGGACTTTAAACAAACTTGTGCGGAGTAAAATTTAAGTTCTGATTTTTGGTACCCACTTCATGTAGGGTCCTACAGGGTTAGTGTCAGCAATCATCTTTGGTTTCTACCTCATCTTATTATCATTCTTAGAAGTTCTCCTTAGCCAACACTGTCTGACATAATGTCCAAACTTTTAACAGTAAAAACATCTATTTTTAGACGCATTTGGTTGAGCAAAAAGATTTTTGTAAGACTTCTTTTTAACAAAAGGATTATAACCAATTCCTCCTCTATCAAAGGTGCATTTTTGATTTCCTAGTATTGAGTTAAGGTTTTCTCTTCCTTTTATGAATTTTTCAAGAGTATTTTCCAGGTCCTTGATCTTCTTTTTTAAAGACTCATTTTCAGAAATTACAGCTTCATTTTCTTTGGTCAAGACAGAAATCATTTTCTTTAGAAAACAGTTTTTGGCTCCTAATTTTTTGAACCCATCCATCAAATCATGAAAAGCATCTTGAAGTTCATCAAGAGTAAAATCTGAAGGAAGTACCTCATTTTCATCTTCTTCCTGAGCCATCAGATAGAGGTTAGCAATTTCTTCAGTGTCAGATTCATCCTCTGAGCTAGACTCTTCTCTTCCACTTAGAGTTGTTGCCATGGCTACAGCTTCCTTGCTTTTTTTTCTTCTCTTCTTGAGTTGAGGACATTCAGATTTGATATATCTAGGTTTTTTGCATTCAAAACAGATTATGGTAAAGTCTCCTTTGCTTGAATCTCCCTTGGCTTCGAACTTTTTGCCTTTCCTCCACTTCTTTCTCATGAACCTCTTAAATGTTCTAGTGATGAGAGCTAGACCCTCATCTTTTTCTTCATCACTATTTGATTTATTAGAGGTAGATTTGAAAGCAATTGTTCTTCTCTTCTTCTTATCATCATCTTGTATATTTTTCCTTTGAGTTAGTTCATAGGTCATAAGTGACCCCAGTAATTCTTCAAGAGGTAGTGTGTTTAGATTCTTGGCCTCCTCTATTACTGTCACCTTAGCTTCTCAACTTCTAGGCAAGGATCTGAGTATCTTTCTAACATGTTCACTGTTAGAATACATCTTTCCAAGGGATTTCAATCCATTTATAATGTTAGTAAATCTGGTAAACATTTTGGTAATAGATTCCTCAAACTTCATCTTAAACATTTCATAGTTATGCACAAGGAGATTGATTTTAGATTCGTTTACCTGATTTGTTCCTTCATGAGTGACTTCTAACCTATCCCAAATTTCTTTAGCAGTATCATAGGTTGATATTCTACTAAATTCAATAGGATTGAGTGCATAATATAACACATCCATAGCCTTAGCATTAGCTTGCATAATTCTAAAATCATCAGCATCCCATTCATTCTTAGGTTTGGCCACCTCAATAGATTCAATCCTTTTAGTAGGAATTCTGGGTCCATTTATAATAATTCTCCATAGTTCATAATCCACAGATTAAATACAAATTTTCATTCTATTTTTTTAATAATTATAGTTTGTGCCATTAAACAATAGAAGTCTGTTACTTGACTAACCTTCTGCAAGAGATGTTCCAGCTATATTGGCCATAGATCTTACTCAAGAATATAAAGCTTATATATGTGAGCACCAGGTTCTGATACCAATTATTAGCTCAAGCAATATCCCAAGAGAGAGGGTGAATTGGGTTTTATAAAAATTAATGTGAAACCTCAAGATAATTAAATATAAGTTCTTATTTGGAAGATAGAAGCCAAAAAAGTAATGCAGGTGGAACTAAAGATTGCTGGCAAGCATGGATAGCACTCACAGATATGGAGCAATTAATGTACACACATTCGGCAAACACACATTCAACAAAGAGTAGAGAATAAGAGATTTACAAAGGTTCGGCCCAATCTTTGCCTACGTCCTCTCTTCCTCGATCCCCTCAAAGATATTCCACTATGTAATCTCTTCTTTACACAGCTGCTGATTTTTCCCAAGTCCCCAACTCACTATTACATACAAGGATTCACAGAAAATCCTTTCTATCAAAAAGCTTCAATTCGAGCTCTCGAATTTACAAGTGTGTTACACAAGCCACACTTAAGCTTTTGGAGGTTAACAACAACTTTTTCAGAAGTATTGAGGTTCCAAAGTAACAATTCTCACTCTTAGAAGTAAAGATAACAAATGTTACAGTTCAGTGGTTCTTCTCAGTTAGTAGCAGTTACAGCTCAGTAAAGAAAATTTAGGGCTTTTGGATTTTTGTACTTTAATTTCCTTGTCTCATGCCCATAAATGAGTTTGAACTCATATATTTATAGTCTCTCTGAAGAAAATGATGTTAGAGCCGTTAAAGGTGCATTAAATGCCCGAGGGGCTAAGACAGATTTAAAAATTTTACCGTTAGAGCGAATTTTTGTCTCCTACCGAGATTGTCAGTAATCTTCATCTACTGCTGCCAATCAGGCTTCCTTAATTCTGTCACTGTGACTCTTGACCGAGATTGTCAGCAATCATCTACTGGTGCTGCCAATCTATCTTTCACCTTCTTTTGTCATTCTTATTCAAATAAGATTGTCAGCAATCTTCTTCTTGTGTCACCACTCTAGACTTGCCACTTCTTTTGATGATTAGCTCTTTGTCAAGATTGTCAGCAATCTTGGTTAGTGTCAACAATCAGATTTTCAGCTGCAATTTCTCTAGCTATCCACAGACCATCTTGTATACCTTTTGTCAATCAATCTTTGATGGTGTGAATATGTCTCAGCTCTATTGATCTTTTTGATAGCCTCCTGAACTTCTAAAGCATTTTATCCTTTGGTAGCTCTTTGTTCATCGAACTATTCAAATATCAGCAAACTACTTGTGCTAGTGAAGACTTCACTCTATCAGACTGTCAGTGTAAGTACCCCATTTTTGTCTGCTCGGCAATCTCCGGCCCGACCGGTCTCAATTTACAAACACTACAACACGTGCAAGCTCAAGATGAGCCTTTCAATTCCCAGTTCAGTCAACTAATCGTTTCTTAGGCCCACAAGGACCCGTTGGAGCCATAATCACCATCATTCCAGCAGTTTTTCGGACCGGGCAGTCTCGAAAACCAATGCCATCCAGGTAGCTTCCCAAAATCGGGCAATCTCGGAAACCAACACCTTGTCAAATTGCAGACGGTTCACTTCTGGTGCCTGCTAGCCCACCAATATAGAATGTCCGTCATTTGGTGGTTCTCCGAGACCGGGCGTTCTCGGAGACCAACACCACCCTCACAGGTAGCTTTCTAAGACCGGGCGTTCTCAGAAACCAACACCACCCTACAGGTAGCTCTCTAAGACCAAGCGTTCTTAGGGACCAACACCGCACAGGTAGTTTTCCGAGACCGGGCAGTCTCGAGAACTAACACCTAGGTCAACGCCAGCGCCTGCTAGCCCGACTCGGTGAAAAATGACCAAACTTGCCCCTTGGGCCTCCAGGCACGTTTTGGGAAAGTTTAAAATCCCTCAAAATGGCAAGTCCATCCTTCCAAAATGTTATTAAACTATTAGGCATCCCCCGCACGCCATTTGGTCCAATTCTGGTCCTATTCCTGCTAACTCCAGTCAAAATAACCGTTTTGCCCCTGAACACCTCAGCCCTGCACAAACCCCACCGAACGGTAAAAGACTCTCTCGAAACCATCCCTAAATGACCTGACATGCTTAACGCAGTTCGCCAAACCATTCTTGACCATTTTCAGCCAAACCCGATTAAAAAGACCATTTTTCCCCTAACAATCCAAACGCTCCCCGAAACAACACCGGTCCTAGGGTTTCAAACAAAGGGCCTCGCCATACACCCTTGCTTAACCTAAAAAGGACCCTACGATGCTAAACACTCACTTCCATCCCTTCAAGTCTTCTTGAAGCCATTCAAGCTCTAATCAAGACATCCATTGAAGACTACAAGTGTGTTGAAGGCAAAAGGTGGTATCCCTTTTACATTTTTGTCTTCCCCCACTCTTCTCTTCTCCCTCTTAGCCTACTTAGGCTATTCTCTATTTTAATCCCCATCTTCTACCCCCCTTTCTTGCATGCTTGAGCCAAGAGGGCTCTTAGATCATGCCTAGAGGAAAGCAAGTGAGAGCCACCATGTAGGGGGATCTCTCACTAGCCTACTTTAACCTACTTTAAGATGGTATGGCCTAGGAGCCCCTTGTTTATGTGATGTAGCCTAAAAGCCTTGTATGTGTTCATGACCTCTTACATATTACTATTTTGATCATATCTTGTGTGCTTGGCTTTAATTTCATGCTTGTCACCATATTCTACAATGAATACATTATTCTTGTTTCCATGCCATTTCCAAGCTCTATATTTCTTTCAAGAATGATTCCAAGAGTTGGCTCCTTGAAGTTTAGGATGAGACATTAGAAATCATTCCTTAGATAATTCCCTACTAACCCCCTAACTCTCATTTTGGCATCATGGCCTCCTAACTTGCATAAGGATTGTTTTCTAGCTCTCTAATTTTCAAGGTTTCCATTCTTTTAAGTTTAGTGGTTGGAATGGCCCCATGAAACCCTCTCTTAAGTGGTCTCCCTTTTATTTGGCCATAGGAACCCTCTCTTCATGGAATGGTCTCCTTCAAAATGGTTTTCAAGATCCTTCCCCAAAAATGGTTTTCAAAAAATTCATCCTCTCCATCTTTGCATTAAAAATGGTACTTTAAAAGGTTGTCATCATCATGTTGATTTTTAGACACCTTACTCTCGTCAAGGTAATGGTTATAATGGTTATAAAGAAGCCTTCTTTGGAATGGTCTCCAAACACCACCTATACAAACCATACTCTTGGCAAGAGTCAAAATTTTCATAGAAATGATCTTTAAAAAGGTTGCCTACCAAAGTTCATTGCATAGCATGTTTTGTTTTTCAAAACTCTTTCCAAAAGTGCATCAAACAACCTTGCCAAATCATCTTTCAATTCAACCCTAGGTTAACTTGACCCTGGGTCACTCACCTTAGGTTAACTTGACCCTAGTTCACTCACTTTAGGTTAACTTGACCCTAGTTGATCAACTCCAGGTTAACTTGACCCTAGTTATCCGACCATAGGTTAACTTGACACTAGTCACCCAACCTTTGGTTAACTTGACCCTAGTTGACCTACCCTAGGTTAACTTGACCCTAGTTGACCAACCCTAGATTAACTTGACCCTCGTTCACTCACCTTAGGTTGACTTAACCATATTTAGTTAACCCTAAGTCATCCTAACCTTAGGTTAACCCTACTCTAGTTGGCCAACCCTAGTCTAACTTAACATTAAGTCACCCTTAACCATAAGCTAACCCAACATAGGTTAATACGCGTCAAGGTTCCAACTCATGAACCCTTTCTGAATGATCTTTCAATTTTAAACTATACTCATTACCCATTTTTCCAAAACCTTCAAACCTCCTGAGATTTCAAAAACTAACTCCAAGGAATTTCCAAAATGTTTTTAAAAGATCACAAACCTAAGGTATCCCTAACCCTCTTATGATTACGAACCCCAAAGGAAGATGACATATCAAGAACAATCCCCAAGGTTGTCCATATTAGGATTCCAAACCTTTAGCCATTTTCAAAAACCACTTTCAAAAACTAATTCATCAAAACATTCCAAAGTCATCCCTCAAAGGTTTTCAAAAACAAGACCTCAAAAACACTTTCAAAATCTCTTGAGGCATTCCAAAGCATTTTTTAAAAAGTCCCTTAAATTGATCCAAAAACATTTTTAAAGCACTCCCTCATCCAAATCTCAAGTCAAAACTTTCAAGACCACAGAGTGTCTTCAATTTTTCCAAAGACCACAAAGTGTCTTCAACTTTCCCGACAACCACAAAGTGACTTCAAACTTTTTCAAAGATCTCAAAGCGTCTTCAAACATTCCAAAGGCCCTAATGCACCTATTTTCCATCGGGCTCTTGCCCGAACCACGATTGACATGATTCTCGCCAAATGAGATATGTAAGCAACCTAAAATGGTGCGGTCATAACTCCAATTTCAACTCCAATCCCCTTTTCAAAAATTTCGATCATTTCAAAGTTACTATTTCAAACTCCTTCAAAATTTTCATGTTTTCAAACTTCTTCCAAACCTTGTATCATACATTATCCATCCACAAAGCGATGACTAAACCCCGTTTTCAAAAATTCTAAAGTGGATAAAAAGTGGACAATGGTAACAGGTTATTCTAGTGAGTGAACAAAAGAGTGATTAGACATGTAGGTACCGAAAGAGCGTGATAGGGTGATGATCTTAGGATATCTTCCCTACACGTAACCAACCCCTGGACCAAAGATTTTTGCTCTCAAAAGACCAAAATAGAGTTATTTTCCAAAAGGGTTTAAAACTCTCTAAAGGTTGCCGAACAACCTATCTTCCCAGAAACGCTCCCTCGAGGAAGTTTTTCAAACCTTTTTCAAAAACCCTAAGTTTAATCTTCGGATTATGCTTAGTTTTAGGTGTCCTAACTCACCTTAATCAAGTTGGGTGGTGACTCCTATTTTTCTAAAAAACCCTTAATCAAATCAATTCAAACCTAGTCACACTCGTCCTTCTAGGAGGATGAGTTCTAATGACAGAGTTCCGTCCTTTTATCTCCAAGCCGAAAGGACCTAGGACACCCAAAAACCGGAGCGCGACAGCTGGCGACTCCACTAGGGATACTTAGAGGGTTAGGCCATGGACATGTCTATTCATTCTTCACTCACCCAGAATCTCTAGTTACTTTGTTCAGTTTTTATCCACTTTTCAAATTTTTCTAAGTTTCCAAACCAAATCTTATTTTCAAATATGTGTCATCTCTTGCATCCATTCCTTACGTGCATACTCATACATTAACCATCCGTTCTACCTTACATTGAGTTTTTTGAAAAGTTTCTAACTCTTTCCATTTTTCTTTTGTAGGTGGACCTTTGTTCACATTTTATTTCATGTCTTATTTATTATCGTGTATGTGATTAATGGATAGGATGTGATATGTGTTGTTGGGTCATTTCCTCCATTTTTTAAAATTTCACACACACTTGACGTGCTCACTTGCACTTGGATATTGCATATATTACCTGGTTACTACCCTTCTAGATAGAATGGGGAACAGTATATTAACTGTGGGCAGATGCTGTGTCAGTTTCTTAGCCTACAGTCTCTTGATAGTTCCCCCCGCTCGAACCACCAACCAAAGATGGGGTTCACCCTTCTGGGGGTGGATGCTGGAGGTTTAAAGGTTCGGGAACCGAGCTTTTTAGGAAGCATTAGTAAACCCCCAACCTCATGCTTATGTAGCACCCCATGCATAGCCGAACCTCTGCCGGATTTAGGACACACGTGTCAATTTCAAAACCAAGGAGGAAAGGGTGACTGCTTTATGTTCCCTTACATATTTTGTTTAATCCGTGTTGTTATGCTATTTAATCCTTGCCATTCATTATATACATGCATCATAACGGCTTATACATCAAAATTCATTTCAAGATAAGAGTTCCCAAAGTAACTCAAATCATTGCATCTTTATGCATCTAATCAATCCCCAAAGAAAGGCTCAAAGACCTTCTCGTTCGAATTAAGCCAACCCAAAACTCCTAAGGGTACTAAGAGACCCTAAGGATTCATGGCATGCATCAAAGTTATCTCATAAAGAGGGGCCCTAATCCCACCCTGCTCATGGAGATAGGGCTGCCAAGAAGACGAAGGGGCAATTCACATCAAGGTACCCTATCAACCTCCATTCAAAGAGGCAAATCCAAAGACTCAAAAGTAGTTTAGGATCCCATAATGTAAATATAGAAATAGGCGGAAGTCCCAAGGAAAATGTTCCCCCTCCCCGTTTTGATGTATTTCTGAAAATTCCATGTACAAGGAAAACTCATTTTAATAAAGTTATTATTTCTATCCAAATGAATGAATGAACAGGCGCAGGTATAGTGTTGCATATAGGGGCAACCCCCTATCTCTAGACATGAGCCAAAGCATCATGCTTAGTCCCCCTCAAAAGGCAGGGGCATCCTTAGGACATGCATTGCATAAAATCTTTCCAAATCCAAAACCTAACATATAATCCTTTTGTTTTGTTTTTCTTTATTTTCTATTTCCTCCCTCGTCTCATCAAAAGACTAGTAATAGTTTTTAGTGAGACTGCTTGCATTGTAGGTCATCATTGCTCCAAGAAAAGGAAAGAGAAGAACACGAGTGACTCCCATACTCCGAGCGCCAGTCCTTACCTGACAGTGAGCAGCACAAATGTCAAGTGAAGGTAACATTCCTGATCAACAGAACAATTCAGTGACACGCGAAGAAGTGAATGAAATGAAGGTGAAGATAGACAAGATGTTCAAGCTCATGCAACTAATTGCCTTCAAAGGACCTCCCATAAATCCATCAACCTCAACATCCCACCCCAAAGGAAATGAAACTATCCCGCGAAGGGTCATCCTGCGAACCGACAATGTAGGGAAAAACAAAGAACTTCCCAAAGCAGTGCACATTGAGGAAGGAGAAGAGGACAATGCTGAAACCATCTTACTAACTGCCACATCAAAGAAGGAAGGCCCAGACCCTCTCGATCTTAAGATACAAGGCTTAGAAGAGTCCATGCGCAGCCTATAAGGTCATGACACCTTTGGTGGGACATCCTATGATGAACTCTGCTTCTTCCCTGACCACCCAAGGCCGCCCAAATTCAAGATGCCCGATTTCCAAAAGTATGATGGAAGCGAGGATCCCGTGGCTCACCTAAGGCTATACGCTAAGGCACTAAGTGGCCATGGGAATGACCCCAAACTCCTGATGCAAGTGTTCCAACATAGCTTGACTAGGCCCGCACTACAATGGTTCGCCCATTTAGATTTGAGGAAGATTACAACTTGGAACGAATTAGTCTCAGCCTTCCGATCCCAATACTACCACAATAGCGATCTAACCATGGACCAATGTGCCCTGATGATGATGACTCGAGGAGAGAAAGAGAGCTTCAAGAGTTACGCTCTGATATGGAGAGAGGCGGCCACTCAAGTCAACCCCCCATTGCTAGAAAAAGAGTATGTGCAGCTGTTCGTGAACACCTTCCAAGGACTGTACCATGAATGTCTGTGTCTAAGCATCGAAAAAAAGCTTTTCTGAGCTGATAATGCAAGGGGAAATGATCGAGAATGGATTGAAAATCAGCAGAATCACAGACCCCTATGCTAAGATAAGTGAGGGATTTGCAAATGCAGCCAAGAAAGTAGCAACCACTTAGGGTACCGGCAAGAAAGAAGGAGAGGTATCTGCCATCCTGCCTACACAACAGCAGCCATAGTATCCCCAATATCAAGCTCGACCACCTTCGCCTGCTCCCATCATCAATATCCCCATTGCTAACAACTAAGCACCCGTGACGGGACCTGTTACAGCCCGACCATACCTCAACCCCAACAAAAATAATCAGCGAAATCTAGAGTTCACACATTTGGCATGGACCTAGACGGAGGCTTATCATGAGCTCCTTAAAGCCAAGCATATAAACCCTATTCCCCCGCGGCCATTGCCAAGCCCGTTGCCTCCAACTTTCAACCCAGCTCTTACCTGTGAGTACCATTCTGGGAGGCAGGGGCATGACACAAAATCTTGTTTCTCTTTGAAGCATAAGATCCAAGACATCATTGACAACAAGGTCATCAACACCCAAGAAACAAAACCGGCCCCAACTCCTAATGTCACGGCAAATCCCTTACCAGACTATGTTGTCAACATCATCACCGAAGAGGAGGCAGACCCATATAGCATCATAACTGCAGAGTACTTCGAGGAAGAGTCAAATACTGAAAATGATTGGGAAGAAGAACTACCGCCCTGCCCTATCTATCTTTACAATACAAGTGGAGAGCAAGACCCTTTTGACTGGCCCGTGGATGAACCCATTGCAAACATTCCCGATGATACTGCACCTCTGGTTGGATGGGGGGAAGAATTCCTGCACCCCAGATATGCTGAAGCGGAGGCTCGCTTAAAGGAGGAACTCTTCGATTATAAGGATATAGGCTGGGGCATCTATGAGCCAAAATTGCCGAACCCACCGTTTGAGTTCAATGAGGGTGATTTGGACAGTTTGTTTGCTGAAATTGACAAAGCGAAAGCAGAAGAAGAAGAAGAAAAGTTATCCCAAGCAATGGAGGAAAGCCTGGCTGCAAAGCTTCAAGATACTAAGCAAGAGAAAACCGTACAGCCAAAGGAAAGCCATCAAGGATCCCAAGATGGGATGCACAACCTCAATGGCCCCATTGGAGAATAGGAAGGAAAAGGAGGGATCCCTGACTGCACTGTGATTGCCAATCCCAACCACTCCGCGGCCAATGCACCAATTCGTCCAGCACAACCAAGTGAAGAAGTTGGCGGTTAGAGCATGAAAGAGGCAGGCGTGGTCCCAAAGCCCACCTGAGGAAGTGAATATCAAAGGGATGTTCTTCTATCGAACTTTTCCTTCTACTTTCCTATCAACTTTGTGTCACGCCACGGTTTTTTGGAAGTCCAAGGTCCTTTCGACTCAGAGACCCTAAAGCACGGAACTCTGTCACTAGAACTCGTGCTCCTAGAAGGACAAGTGCGACTAGGTTTGAAAATTGGTTTGACTAAGGGCTTTTCAGATAAATAGAAGTCGCCACCTAACCTGATTAAGGTGAGTTAGGGCACCTAAAACTAAATGTTAATCTGAAGATTAAGCTTAGAGTTTTTGAAAATGGTTTTGAAAACTCCCTCATGAGAGGGTTTTTAAGAAAATATGTTGTTTGGCAACCTTTGAAAAGATTTAAGCCCTTTTGGGAAAATAACTCCATTTTGGTCATTTGAAAACAGAAATCTATGGTTCGAGGGTTGGTTACGTGTAGGGAAGATATCTTAAGATCATCACCCTACCCCGCCTTTTCGATACCTAAATGTCTAATCACCCGTTGTTCACTTACTAGAATAACCGGTTACCATTGTCCACTTAATATCCACTTTAAAATTTTGAAAAACGGGATTTAGTCATCACTTTTTGGATGGATGATGCATGATGCAAGTTTTTGAAAAAAGTTTACAAATAATAAGGGTTTTAAGAGAGTTTGGAATAGGAACTTTGAATTGATTAGAATTTTTTGAAAAAGGGATTGGAGTTGGAATAAAAGTTATGACCGCACCATTTTAGGTTGCCTGTGTATCTCATTTGGTGAGAATCATGTCATTCGTAGTTCAAGCAAGAGCCCGATAGAAAAAAGCGCATTAGGGTCTTTGGAAGGTTTGAAGACACTTTGGGGTCTTTAAAAAAGTTTAAGACACTTTAAGGTCTTTGGAAGTTGAAGACTCTTTGTGGTCTTGGAAGTTGAAGACTCTTTGTGGTCTTGGAAGTTTTGACTTGAAATTGAATGGTGTAGGGTTTTGAAAATGATCTTGGATCACCTTGAAGGAGTTTTGGAACAGGGCTTTGTCATGACTCAAGAGAACTTGAAAGTGTTTTTGAAGTCTTGTTTTGAAAACCTTGGAGGCATGTTTTGATGGATTAGTTTTTTAAAGTGGTTTTCGGAAATGGCTAGGGGTTTGGGATCTTAATATGGACAACCTTAGAGGTTGTTCTTAATTTATCACTTGTCCTTGGAATCCCTAACCATAAGAAGGCTAAGAACACCTTAGGTTGGTGACCTTTTGAAAACATTTTTGGAAATGCCTTGAAGATGGAGTGTAAGAACATTTGAAGATTTAATGGAGTTGTTTTTTTTTTTTTTAAAATCAAGAGAGTGGGAGGTCTTGGAAAAGTGGGTTATGAGAATGGTTTAAAATTGAGTGATCATTTAGAAAAGGGTTCAAGAGTTGAAACCTTGAAGTATACTAACCTAGGTAGGGTTAGCCTAGGGTTAGAGGTGACCTAAGGTTAACTAACTTCGGTTAGGTTAACTTAGGGTTAAGATGACCTATGGTTAACTAACTTGGGTTAGGTTGACCTAAGGTTAAGATAAATTAGGGTTAGGTTAACCTAAGGTAAGTGAACTAAGGTCAAGTTAACCTAGGGTTGGATAACTAGGGTCAAGTTAACCTAGGGTTAGATTGTAGAATGGTTTTGAAAGTTGGTTTGATGCACTCTTGGAAAGGGTTTTGAAAAGCAAGACATGTTATGCCATGGACCTTGGTTGGCAAACTTCTTGAAGATCATTTCCATTAAAATTTTGACTCTAGCCAAGAGTATGGTTTATATGGTTAGTGATTGGAGACCATTCCAAGGAAGGTTTCCTCATGGCCATTATAACCTTTACCTTGACAAGAGTGGAGGTTTCAAAAATCAACATAAAGATGGCAATTTTTGAAAAATCATTTTTGATGCAAGGATGGAGAGAATGCTTTTTTGAAAATCATCTTTTGAGAAGGATTTTGAAAATCACTTTTCAATGGGACCATTCCATTAAGAAAGGGTTCATATGGCCAAACAAAAGGGAGACCGCTCAAGAGAGGGTTCCATGGGGCCATTCCAACCACTACACTTAAAAGAATGGAAATCTTGAAAATTAGAGAATTAGAAAGCAATCCTTATGCAAATTAAAATGTCATGATACCAAAATGAAAGTTAGGGGATTAGTAGGAGGTCTTCTAAGGCATAATTCCTAAAATCTCGTCCCATACTTCAAGTGGCCAACTCTTGAAACAATTTTGAAAAGAAATGTAGAACTTGGAAATGGCATAAAATTAAGAGCAATGTAAGCATTGTGAAACATGACAATAAGCATAAAATGAAGCCAAGCACACAAGATATGATCAAAATAGTAATATGTAAGGGGTCATGATTCACATACAAGGCTTTTAGGCTACACCACATAAACAAGAGGCTCCTAGGCCATACCATCTTAAAGTAGGCAAGTGAGAGGTCCCCCTACACGGTGGCTCTCACTTGCTTTCCTTTAGGCATGATCTAAGAGCTCACTTGGCTCAAGCATGCAAGAAAGGGGGGCTTGAAGATGGGGATTAAAATAGAGAATAGCCTAAGTAGGCTAGGAGCGAGAAAAGAACAGTGGGGGAGAGCAAAAATGTAAAAGGGATACCACCTTTTGCCTTCACCACACTTGTAGTCTTCAATTGATGTCTTGATCGGAGCTTGAGTGACTTCAAGAGGGCTTGAAAAGCTAGAGTGAAGTGTGTAAGTGTGTATGAGGCCTTGTATATGGAGTGTATAGGCTTGAGAGAGGTAGAATCTAGCCTAAGTGTTAGAGGGGTGCAATACATGTAAGGATTCGAGTTTCTGGAGTGATTTCAGTAGAACTTCGGGAAGATTCGTCCAAACTTTCATGTTTGTCTCGATAATTGAGTCAATCGGGAAGATTTTCGGGGAATCGGTCGCTTTTGCGATATCCTCCCAAGGCTTCCAGTGAACTTTCATGTTTTCAAGAAGTTTGAATTAAGTTTGGAAGCGTGGGATATTGTCTTGGGAAGTGCGCTAAAAAGGTCACTTTTGCGAAGTGTTTATGATACGCTCCGGGGGTGTTTGAAAGTGGCTATTTTCATTTCGTGTGATTGGGGCCTTCGGGAGGCGATCTTTTCGATCAAACCATACCGATGGAAAGTACTTTGGACATACTTTCGGGAATTTTAAATTTACGCATTTTTCAAGTCGTTGAACGGTGTGTTTTGATTAGGGAATCGAAGAAAAAGTCAACCATGGCGGAGCGTCTATGAGAAGCTCCAAAGGTTACTGAAAGTTATAGTTTTCACACCATACGATGGAGGGCTTCGGGAAGCGATCTATTCTATTGAACCATATCGATGGAAAGATCTATGGACGAGCTTTCGAGAATTCCCTGATTTACGCATTTCTCAAGTCTGCGAGACGCTTCGAGGAACTTTTATCGAGTCGTGTGAGTTTAGTGTCGTAGGGTCCTCCTCGGGTTAAACAAGGGCGTGTGGTGAAACCCTCTGCTCGAGATCCCAAGGCCGGCACTGTTTCGAGGCATGTTTGGGCTTCTAGGGGTAAAACAGTTATTTTGACCAAAATTGACTGGAAATGGTCAGGAATAATTTGGTGTGTTGTGTTAAGTGTGTAGGGTTGTACAGGGATGGTTTTGAGAGAGTCTTTTACCGTTCGGCGGGGTTTGCGCAGTGTAGAGGTGTTTAGGGGCAAAATGGTCATTTTATCCGGAGTGGGCCAAAATAGGACCGAATTCAGACCAAATGGTGCGCGGGGGACGCCTAATGGTTTAATAACATTTTGGTAGGATGGACTTATCATTTTGAGAGATTTTGATCTTTCCCAAAACGTGCCTGGAGGCCCAAGGGGGTAGGTTTGGTCATTTTTCACCGAGTAGGGCTAGCAAGCGCCGGTGTTGACCTAGGTGTTGGTTCTCGAGACTGCCCGGTCTCAGAAAACTACATGTGCAGTATTGGTCTCTAAGAACGCCCAGTCTTAGAGAACTACCTGTAAGGGTGGTGTTGGTTCCTAAGAACGCCTGGTCCTAGAAAGCTACCTGGAAGGGTGGTGTTAGTCTTTGAGAACGCCTGGTCCCAGAAAGCTACCTGGAGGGTGATGTTGGTCTCTGAGAACGCCCTGACTCGGAGAACTACCAAATGACGACCATTCTACGTTGGCGGGCTAGCAGGCGCCAGAAGTGAACTGTCTGGAATTTGATGAGGTGTTGGTCCCCGAGATCGCCTGATCCCGGGAAGCTACCTAGATGGCGTTGGTTTCCAGGACCGCCTGGTCTGGAAAGCTGCCTGGAATAATGGCGCTTATGGCTCCAGCGGGTCTTTGTGGACCCGAGAAGTGACCAGTTGGCTGGATTGGAGATTGTAAGGCTCATCTTGAGCTTGCACGTGGTGTGGTGTTTGAAGACTACATCCGGTCGGGCCGGAGATTGCCGAGCGGGCAAAAATGGGGTGCTTACAGCTGCCCCTCTTTTTCTGTCTTTGCTTGTCGAAGGCAGAAAAATAATAAGGAAAGATCCCATGTTGACTGTGAGGCAATCGGAGGGATTGGAGTGGTTGGAATTTCGAATTTTGAGTTTTGAAAACTGGATTGTTTGAGTTTTTGAATTTTAAAAACTCGATTTTGAAATTTTTCCTGAACCGACATTCCGACCAATGGAATGACACTCCTTTAGGGAGATTCAGGATTTTTGAATTTTGAAAAGGATTTTTCTTTTTTCTTTTTAAATGATTTTGAAATGGCCTTCTGTTTTGGATTTGAATTAGAAGGGTTTTGAAAACTTTTAAAATTTGGAATGAAATTTTTGAGGAGAAAGGTTTGAAAACCTAGATTTGATTTTGGAATTAAACTTTTTGTGGAGAAAGTTTTGAAAATCCGGAAACTTCTTTGATAGTGCGCTTTTTAAGGCAAAAGCTTCAAAACCTGAGATTTTGAAAGTTGAGCTTTTTGAGGCAAAAGCTAGAAAACCCAAAATTTTGCGAAATTAAGCTTTTTGAGGCGAAAGCTAGAAAACTCGAGATTTTTGAAAAGTGGAGCTTTTGAAGGAGAAAACTTGAAAAACCTAAAAAGATGTTTTGAAAATGGAGCTTTTGAAGGAGAAAGCTCGAGAAACTCAAAAATTTTGGATAGCTAGGCTTTTTGAGGTGAAAGCCCGAAAACCCAGAATTTTTTGAAAAACAGAGTTTTTGAAGGAAAAGCTCCAGAAACTTGAAATTTTGGAAAGCTAGGCTTTTTGAGGCGAAAGCTTGAAAACCTGAAATTTTGAAAGTTGGGCTTTTTGAGGCGAAAGCTCGAAAACCCGAAATTTTGAAAGTTAAGTTTTTTGAAGGGAAAAGTTCGAGAAACCCGGAATGTTGAAAGTTAGGCTTTTTGAGGCGAAAGCTAGAAAACCCAAAATCCTTTTGGAAGAATGGAGCTTTTGAAGGAAAAAGCTCGAGAAACCCGGAATGTTGAAAGTTAGGCTTTTTTAGGCGAAAGCTAGAAAACTCGAAATTTTTTGGAAAACAGAGCTTTTGAAGGAAAAGCTCAAAATTTTTTTGAGATTGAACTTTTTGAAGGAAAAAGTTTTTGGAAAACCCGAGAAATGATTTGAAGTCAAACTTTTTAAAGAAAAAAGTTAGAAAACCTAGAGGGTACTTTTGAAATCAAACTTTTTGAAGGGAAAAGTTAGAAAACCTAGAAAGATGAAAACCATTTGAAGGGGATTCATTTGAACTCAAAATTCAGAAACTACTATATATTTTTTTTATGAGGGTTAGAAAACTTGTTTTGACTCGAAACTTGAGAACTCTTGAAGACATTCATTTTGACTCAAAACTTGAACTTTTGAAAACAAAATGTGTAGAGAATTCATTTTGACTAGAAATTTGATCTTTTGAAGACAAAATGTATAGAAAATTCATTTTGACTCGACACCTTCGATTTTTTTGAAAGCAAAACATATAGGAAATTCGTTTTGACTTGAAACCTGAATTTTTGAAGACAAAATGTTTAGGAAATTCATTTTGACTTGAAGCTTGAACCTTTGAAAGTTTTTTGATCGGAAATTTTTCTCTTTGAAATTGAATTGAATTTTTGAAGTTGAAACTTTTGGTGGAAAAAGCTTTGAAATTTTTTTTGAATGTGAAAATTGATTTTGACTTTTGAAAGAAAGCAAGAGTTTTGATCTTTTGAATTTGAAACCTTTTGTAGAAATAGTTTTGAAAGCTATTGAAACTAACTTTGAAATTTGAAAGTTTTTGTAGACGAAGCCTTGAGGATTTTTGAAAACTGAATTTTTAATTTAAAAGAAAGCAAGGGCTTTTGTTTTTAAAGTTGATTGTGAGACAGTTCGGTTAGAATTATATATACTTGGGCTTTACCTTGAAGCTTTGGAGATGGTTGGGTTTGTGGAATCATCAGAGACTATTCCGTGCTTGTAATTCTTATGTCTTGGAGCTTGAAAGGGGGACATTTGTGCCTTCTGGGATTGAGATTTCTTGAGATTGGAATACTCGGTGTTTGCTTGACTATCGAGTTTTTCTTTTGTGGGCAAAATATGATTTTTACTGACGTAGCTTTTGAGAGGTGGTTCATGGTTGATATGCTGAAACTGAGTCTTCTTGAACAGATGCTCCGTCTGATGGAATGTTGCTTCCCTAGGGAGGTTTGAGGTTAATATCTGCTTTTAAAGAGGAAAGCTTGAAAACGTAATCTGCTTTTTCGGAAGAAGCTCTGAAACCCAATCTTCTTTTTTGGAGAAAGTTCTAAAACTCAATCTGCTTTTTTGGAGGAAGCTTGAAGACCCAATCTGCTTTTTCCAATTTTCTTTTTCGAAGGATGCTCGAAACCCTATCTACTTTTTCAGAGGAAGCTCGCATCTACTTTTTCAGGAGAAGCTTTGAAACCCAAATTTGCTTTTTCAGAGGAAGCATGAAACCCAATCTGTTTTTTTTGGAGGAAGCTCTAAAACCCAATCTACTTTTTTGGGGGAAGCTCTGAAACCCAAATCTACTTTTCAGAGGAAGCCCGAAACCCAAATCTACTTTTTTGGAGAAAGCTCGAAACCCAATCTGCTTTTTCGAAGGAAGCTCTGAAACCCAAACTGCTTTTTCGGGGGAAGCTCTGAAACCCAATCTGCTTTTCAAGAGAAAGCTCGAAACCCAATCTGTTTTTTCGGGGGAAGCTCTAAAACCCAATCTGCTTTTTCGAGGGAAGCTCTGAAACCCGAATCTGCTTTTTCGGAGGAAGCTCGAAACCCAATCTGCTTTTTCGGGGGAAGCTCTGAAACTCAATCTGCTTTTTCGGGGGAAGCTTTGAAACCCAATCTTCTTTTTTGGGGGAAGCTCTGAAACCCAATCTTTGCTGATATAAGGGATTTTCTTGTAGTTTTTTTGTCTTGAATGTTGGAGAAGATGACATTTGTTGCTTCTTGGATTGAAATTTTGGGAGAGTCATGTTCCTTCAATGTGTTGATTGTTGACTTTTGCCTCTGACTAGCATGGCAGAATTCTGGGTAAGGTGATTCAATGGGTTCTTGAATTTGGTTTTGGAGGGGGTGAGGCCTCCTTTTGAAAGGTTTAAGGTATTCAGAAGGTTGAGCATCTATAGTTCAGTTTTCCTTGAGTGGATCAACTGGTTTGCAATTGAATGAGGGGTGTAGGGTGGGCCGTTGCCCTAGTTTTTACGATTTGAAGAGGTCGAGTCAGGCTGACATTAATTAGGGTGGTCGAGGGTGGGTCGTTGTCCTATTCTCTGTTGTTTTGAAAAATGTTGGATTAGGCCGTTCCTGGTTGATTGGGGAGGTCAAGGGTGATTCAGTGCCCCATTCTCTGTTTCTTATTGTCTATGGATTACAATTCGGGTTTTCTAGGGTGTATGCCATTTCTTTTGCAGAGCGCTTGGATTTTGGCCCACAGACCTTTCGGGATGTTGTGCTTCTGCTTCAGGACACCTTTTCTTTTGTAATCACCTGAACGCTTGTCAATGTATTTTGTTAGACATGTTGTTTGGTATATACTGTATGAGTCCACCATAGGTTAAAATGAATGCACATCATACTTTTGGATGAATGCACAGGCTGATACATGTCATACTTTTTGATGAATGCGTAAGGATAGACTTAAATGTATGTCATGCTTTTTTATGGATGCTCATGCAGGGATGGAATTGAATGCATGTCATGCTTTTTAATGAACGCATAGAGATGGATTTTGATTGCATATCATACTTTTTAATGAATGCATATACATTAATGCATATCATACTTTTTGATAAATGCATAGGGATGAATTTTGAATGCATGTCATACTCTTTGATGAATGCACATTCATGAATGAAATTGAATGCATGTCATACTTTTTGATGAATGCACAAGTTATATACATGGAATTGGAAGCAAGTCATACTTTTTGATGAATGCATGCACAAGAATGGAATTGAATGTACGTCATACTTTTGATTGAGTGCACATATAGGAATGGGATTAGATGCATGTCATACTTTTTGATAAATGCATATACAGAAATGGAATTGAATGCATGCCATACTTTTTGATGAATGCACATACGGAAATGGAATTGAATGCATGCCATACTTTTTGATGAATGCACATACGGAAATGGAATTGGATATATGTCATACTTTTTGATGAATGCACATAGAAAAATAGAATTGGATGCATGTCATACTTTTTGATGAATGCATGAATAGAATTGAACTACGCATGAATTGCATGGATGCATAGGTTTATCCAGGGATGTATGCCCCAGGATTTGTGTTTATCTGTAGGAGCTATGTCTCAGAATTAGGTAGTCTGTTGAACTTCTGTTCTTCTTTTCGGAATTTCCCTTCCTAATTCTGCCTTTTTCTTGTCCGGATGTGATAGCACTTACACCTTCTCAGAGATTTGATCCATTGACTCGTTTTCCCCCTCTCTCTTTTGTTGAAAAGGAAGATTTCTCTGGGTGGACCTCTCGAGCAACAGCCGACATCGCCCTTTGGCAAAGCAACCTATAGCTTCCTTCCTCAATCAGAGAAGACTTTACTTGGGACCGTAATGTAGGCCAAGTTTAAGGGTTATAAGAAATGAAGGGATACATAGGCCCAAATCTTTAAATTCAGCAGTGGTTGTATGAACCAGAACCACCTTTTGCAAGGAATGAATTCTGCCCTTGTATTTACCATTCTTTTTAGACGTTGTTGTTTTTTTGTTCAAGCTTATTTAGACTAAGCAATTTTTCTTGATCTAAGAGGACTTTAATTTGGACTGTAATGTGGGCCAGGTGATGGGGTATTTGAAAGGAAGGATAAAGGCTCAAAACCTATTATATTTGCTAGGCTCTTGAAGACCCTTGATCACCTTTAGCAAGTGGCTCCTACCTTTGTCATTCTTTTGGACTTTTCTCTTTGTGGGGAAGTTCGCTTATGTTTTCTTCTTCTGTTATCGTCTTGGATGACTCTATCTTCTCTTGGTAGTCATTATATTTGGAAATCATCGTCATTCATTTTTTTCTTATAGGAAATTTTCTCCTTTCTTTTTTTTTTTTGTTTTTTTGTTTTTTTTGGAAAAACTTGCTATTATGTTGGTTCCTACAGATGTCATATATACTGCATCATCTTGGAGATCATCATTCATTTATTGTGCGCTTTCTTAGAAATTGCCATTCATTCATTGCACACTCTATTGGAGACCACCATCTGTTCATTGTTTGTTCTTTTGGAAATCGTCACGCATTGATGGTTTTGTCTTGACCCAGTGTGGGCGGTGATCATTAGGTCTGATAAATGATGGGAATGCGACCGACTCAAATGGGCTTTGCAAGGGTTATATTTAACTGTATGGTAGAAGAAAAGAGGGCCTCTTTTCATTTCAAGTTGAATTGCTTAGTTTATAAAGCTCTTTCAAAATTTTAGCAACGCCTGAAAAATGGTAAATGTTAGTCCGCGAATTCATTCCTTGCATGCATTTGCCCCAGTGTGGGGGATGGCTCTTGGTTTGGGCTTTTGAATGGAAATCACATGCGGCTCTAGTGGGCTGACCAACGGATCACTTTCTGTTTGGAAGAATGAAATGATGGCTCCCCTTCATTTTGAGGGTTTAGTTGCTTGCTGCTTTGCCAGGACATCCTTCGAGGGTCACAATGAGATATGTGATTGATCCTCATCTCTCACCCCTCTGTATTTCTCTTCTCTGCTCACTTCTTCTTTTTCTCTCCTCTCTTTTTGGAGTTAGAGATGGTTTCTGCTGAAAGCGGCGCTTGCGCTATCCCATCCTCCAAGTCAGGGTAAAACGTTTCGAAGAAAAAATTCCTAAAGAAGAAGACATCATTCGTGAAGTGCCATGAGACAATGATATAAATATTAAAACTCTGGATCATTTTTATTTAGGTGATGTTATTTTCATGCTCAAATTAGAATTGAAAATTAAAAGACGAGTTTGAAAGAAATCTCCCTTTTCTGGAATAAACCCCCCCAGACTAGTTTTGGAATCACGCCGACGTCCTTCAAACTCCATTTGCTGTATGTGCCATCTGATTACACAAGAACGAC
The DNA here is from genome assembly GCA_033060915.1 of Euryodendron excelsum. Lineage (NCBI taxonomy): Eukaryota > Viridiplantae > Streptophyta > Magnoliopsida > Ericales > Pentaphylacaceae > Euryodendron > Euryodendron excelsum. The sequence continues at coordinate 2,284,332 of CM065385.1, read as the reverse complement.
TTCAAGAGTTTAAGTTATGGTGGAGTGGCAACATTGTGTTGGGGTCATGGCTTTGCATAAATTATGAATTAGGCGGGATACAGGAGAGATTCTATATGTTTGACTGTGCTCTTGGACCTGAAAAAAAAAAAAAAGAAAAACAAAATACAGTTAGCATGTTGAGTTGAAGGTTTTATGCAACGCATGTCCTAAGGAGGTTCCTTCTTTGAGGGAATCTAGGCATAATGTTGAGTCCATTTTGGAGGTGGGATTTTACCCCTGTGTGCAATACAATACCTCTTCCGTATGGACCAGTTGATATTTCTTTATTTAGGGAATCCCGCCTCCATGGACTGAGAGAGATTTGGGCCTCTCTTGAGATATGATTCTATGCATGCCATGAATCCTTAGGGTTGGGGAAACCCTTAGGGGTTTAGGTAAGTTTGATTAACATGAGATTGGATCATACCTTTCTCTCTACGGTTGATCAAATGCATGAGAATGCAATAACTTAAGTTTCTTAGAACTCTTGTCTTGGGATGGATGAGCCTAATAGTAATTATGTGGACAGCATAATGATAATAAATAAGCAATTTAGAAGACCCCCTTTTCATTCTTGGTTCACCCTCTGACTCTCTTAGCCTTTGTAGGCTAGGGAGAAGACAATGAGAATGTAAAAACAAAAATAAAAAGGAGAAGTTTGTGCCTTTAGATTGAAGATTTTTATGTAATGCATGCCTTAGGGGTGCCCCTACTTTAAGAAGGGTACTAAGCATAATGTGTTGGCTCACTTTTGGAGATAAGGGGTTGCCCCTGCATGTAATACTGTACGTGTGCGAGCCTGTTCATTCATTCATTCATTCATTCATACATTCATTCAATGAAAGTAGAAAGGATAGTTTTATTGCATTTGATTTCTTTTTCTTTCTTTACACATGGAATTGAAAGTACATTTGAAAGGGGAGGGGAACATTTTCCTTGGGGCTTTCTCCTATTCTATTTTTACAGTTGAAATCCTAAACTACTCTTGAGTCTTTGGATTCGCCTTCCTTGGTAGAGGTCGGTGAGAGATCTTGCTTCCAGATTGCCCCTTGTATTCTTGGTATCCCTATCTTCGTGAGCGAAGAGGAATTAGGGCCCCTCTTTATGAGATGACTTTGATACATGCCATGAACCCTTAGGGTCTCGTGGTACCCTTAGGAGTTTTAGGTTGGCTTGAATTAGGCGAGAAGGTCTTTGAGCCATTCTCTAGGGGTTGATTGGATGCATGAAAATGCAATGACTTGAGTTGCTTTGAGAACTCTTGTCTTGAAGTGAGTTCCTATGCATGAGCAGTTATGATGCATGTACATGCAAACAACAAAAATTAAATAGCATAACAGCATGGATTAAACAAAATATACAAGGGAAACTAAAGCGGTCCCCCTTTCCTCCTTGATTTTGAAATTGACGCGTGTCCTAAATCCGATAGAGGTTCGGCTATACATGGGGTGCTACATGAGCATGAGGTTGGGGGTTTACTAATGCTTCCTAAAAAGCTCGGTTCCCAAACCTTCAAACCTCCGGTGTCCACCCCTGAAAGGGTGAACTCCATCTTTGGTTGGTGGTTCGAGCAGGGGAACTATCAAGAGACCGTAGGCTAAGAAACTGACACAGCATCCGCCCACAGTCAATATATTGTTCCCTCTTCTATCTAGATGGGTAGTAACCAGGTAATACATGTAAGATGCAAGTAAGTGCACTAAGTGTGTGTGGAATTTTTGAAAATAGGGGAAAGGACCCAACAACACACATCACATCTTGTCCATTCATTCACATACATGGCAATAAACAAGACATGAAACAAAAATGTGAGCAAAGGTCCACCTACAAAAGACAAATGCGAGTTAGTAACCTTTCGAAAAACTCAATGCAAGGTAAAATGGATGGTCAATGCAAAAAATATAAGTGTAAGCAATGGATGCAAGTGATGCACTTATTTGAAAAATAGGATTTGCTTTGGAAACTTGAAAATTTTGAAGAGTGGGTAAAACTGGACAAAGTAGTCGGAGATTCTTGGTGAGTGAAGGGTGAAGAGACATGTTAATAGCCCAACCCTCTAAGTGTCCCTAGTGGAGTCGCCAACTGTCGCGCCCCAATTTTTTGGAGGTCCAAGGTCCTTTCGGCTCGGAGACCCTAAAGCACGGAACTCTGTCACTAGAACTCGTTCTCCTAGAAGGACAAGTGCGACTAGGTTTGAAAATTGGTTTGACTAAGGGCTTTTCAGATAAATAGAAGTCGCCACCTAACTTCATTAAGGTGAGTTAGGGCACCTAAAACTAAGTGTTAATATGAAGATTAAGCTTAGAGTTTTTGAAAATGGTTTTGAAAACTCCCTCATGAGAGGGTTTTTAAGAAAATATGTTGTTTGGCAACCTTTGGAAAGATTTAAGCCCTTTTGGGAAAATAACTCCATTTTGGTCATTTGAAAACAGAAATCTATGGTTCGAGGGTTGGTTACGTGTAGGGAAGATATCTTAAGATCATCACCCTACCCCGCCCTTTCGATACCTACATGTCTAATCACCCTTTGCTCACTCACTAGAATAACTGGTTACCATTGTCCACTTAATATCCACTTTAGAATTTTGAAAAACGGGATTTAGTCATCACTTTTCGGATAGATGATGCATGATGCAAGTTTTTGGAAGAAGTTTAAAAATAATAAGGGTTTTAAGAGAGTTTGGGATAGGAACTTTGAATTGATTAGAATTTTTTGAAAAAGGAATTGGAGTTGGAATAAAAGTTATGACCGCACCATTTTAGGTTGCCTGCGTATCTCATTTGGTGAGAATCAGGTCATTCGTAGTTCGGGCAAGAGCCCGATGGAAAAAAGCGCATTAGGGCCTTTGGAAGGTTTGAAGACACTTTGGGGTCTTTGAAAATGTTTAAGACACTTTAAGGTCTTTAGAAAAGTTTAAGAAACTTTGAGGTCTTTGGAAGTTGAAGACTCTTTGTGGTCTTGGAAGTTGAAGACTTGAAATTGAATGGTGTAGTGTTTTGAAAATGATCTTGGATCACCTTAAGGGAGTTTTGGAACAAGGCTTTGTCATGACTCAAGAGAACTTGAAAGTGTTTTTGAAGTCTTGTTTTGAAAACCTTGGAGGCATGTTTTGATAAATTAGTTTTTTAAAGTGGTTTTTGGAAATGGCTAGGGGTTTGGAATCCTAATATGGACAACCTTAGAGGTTGATCTTGATTTATCACTTGTCCTTGGAATCCCTAACCATAAGAAGGCTAGGAACACCTTAGGTTGGTGACCTTTTGAAAACATTTTTGGAAACGCCTTGAAGATGGAGTGTAAGAACATTTGAAGATTTAATGGAGTTGTTTTTTTTTTTTTTTTAAATCAAGAGAGTGGGAGGTCTTGGAAAAGTGGGTTATGAGAATGGTTTAAAATTGAGTGATCATTTAAAAAAGGGTTCAAGAGTTGAAACCTTGAAGTATACAAACCTAGGTAGGGTTAGCCTAGGGTTAGAGGTGTCCTAAGGTTGACTAACTTGGGTTAGGTTAACTTAGGGTTAAGATGACCTATGGTTAACTAATTTGGATTAGGTTGACCTAAGGTTAAGATAAATTAGGGTTAGGTTAACCTAAGGTAAGTGAACTAGGGTCAAGTTAACCTAGGGTTGGATGACTTCAAGAGGACTTGAAAGACTAGAGTGGAGTGTGTATGTATGAGGCTTTGTATATGGAGTGTATAGGCTTGAGAGAGGTAGAATCTAGCCTAAGTGTTGGAAGGGTGGAATATATGTAAGGATTCGAGTTTCTGGAGTGATTTCAGTAGAACTTCGCATCAATTTTGGACCATGAAATACACAAAGGGGGAGGCCTCTATTTATAGGCAATCTGGAATAGGCCTGGCGCATGTACTACATGCCCATGGCCAAAATTTGGCCTTGCGCATGTAGGACATGCGCAGGTACTGTTCCATTGCCAGAGTGAGAGGTGGCATCCTATTTACTGGTTAAATCTCAACTGTTGATCGAAAGTCAGTCGATCTGATCAAAATTTGAGCGTATGTAGCATACGCTCCATCATCGGGAAGGTTCGTTCAAACTTTGCCTCGATAATTAAGTCAATCGGGAAGGTTTCGGAGGAATTAGTCGCACTCAGGATTTCCTCCCAAGGCTTCCGATGAACTTTCATGTTTTCAGGAAGTTTGAATTATGTTTGGAAGCATGGGATATCGTCTTGGGAAGTGTGCCAAAAAGGTCACTTTTGCAGAGCGTCTGTGATACACTACGGGGGTGTTTGAAAGTGGCTATTTTCATTTCGTGTGATCAGGGCCTTCGGGAAGCGATCCTTTCGATCGGACCGTACCGATAGAAAGTACTCTGGAAATACTTTCGGAAATTTCCAAATTTACGCATTTCTCAAGTCGTTTGACAATGCATTTTGATTAGAGAATCGGAGAAAAAGTCAACCTTGGCGGAGCGTCTGTGAGACGCTCCAGGGGTTGCTGAAAGTTATAGTTTTCACACCGTACGATGGAGGGCTTCGGGAAGTAATCTATTCGATCGAACCGTATCAATGGAAAGATCTATGGACGAGCTTTCGAGAATTCCCTGATTTACACATTTCTCAAGTCGGTTAACGGTGCGTTATAACCAGGAAATCGGGGGAAAAGACAATTTAGGCGAAGCGTCTGCGAGACACTCCAGGGAACTTTTATTGAGTCGTATGAGTTTAGTATCGTAGGGTCCTCCTCGGGATAAACAAGGGCGTGTGGTGAAACCCTCTGCTCGAGATCCCAAGGCCGGTGCTGTTTCGAGGCATATTTGGGCTTTCGGGGGTAAAATGGTCATTTTGACTAAGATTGACTGAAAATGGTCAAGAATGGTTTGGCGTGTTGTGTTAAGTGTGTAGGGTTTTTCAGGGATGGTTTTGAGAGAGTCTTTTACCGTTTGGCTGGGTTTGCGCAGTGTTGAGGTGTTTAGGGGCAAAATGGTTATTTTGTCTAAAGTGGGCCAAAATAGGGCCGGATTTGGACCAAATGGCACGTGAGGGATGCCTAATGCTTTAACAAAATTTTGGTACGATGGACTTATCATTTTAAGGGATTTTGATCTTTCCCAAAACGTGCCTGGAGGCCCAAGGGGGCAGGTTTGGTCATTTTTCACCGAGTCGGACTAGCAGGCGCCGGTGTTGACCTTGTTGGTTCTCGAGACCGCCCGGTTTCGAAAAACTACCTGTGCGGTGTTGGTCTCTAAGAACGCCCAGTCTTAAAGAACTACCTGTAAGAGTGGTGTTGGTTCCTAAAAACGCCTGGTCCTAGAAAGCTACCTAGAAGGGTGGTGTTGGTCTCTGAGAACGCCCGAACTCAGGGAACTACCAAATGACGGACATTCTACGTTGGCGGCCTAGCAGGTGCCAGAAGTGAACCGTCTGGAATTTGATGAGGTGTTGGTCCCCGAGATCGCCCGATCCCAGGAAGCTACCTAGATGGCATTGGTTTTCGGGACCGCCTGGTTCGAAAAGCTGCTTAGAATAATGGTGTTTATGGCTCCAGCGGGTCTTTGTGGACCCGAGAAGTAACCAGTTGGCTGGATTAGAGATTGTAAGGCTCATCTAAGCTTGCACGTGGTGTGGTGTTTGAAGACTACATCCGGTCGAGCCGGAGATTGCCGAGCGGGCAAAAATGGGTGTTTACATTTTGTTTTGTCAACTTTACTCTTACCTCTTGTTAATCAAGAACTCATCATGTACACAAAACCTTTGAAATGAAAGAAAAAGAATTTGATGTTTACATTTATCATCTTCGGCATTTGCCCTTTTCATAGAAGTTTTCCTTGTTATTGTCATACCTGACTTGAAAAGGGGGATACTACGCGCACCCTTATCTGTGGGGATCGTTCCTGATCCAAATAAATACTAAAGAAGCGAAGGAGAGGGAGCGAATCACAGAAAAGGGCGGCACTTAGAGGATGCCTTGGCAAAGCAGTCGGCAGTCAGACCCTCGAAAGGAAAAAAAGCCCTCATTTCAAATTCCCTAAATAGCAAAGTAATTCCTTGAATAGCCCACTCGAGCTACAAGTGATTTTTATTCAAACACCCTAACCAGGAACCACCGCCCCCCCCCCCCTATGCTGGGGCAACTACGACTAACTGAACAATTAAGCTAATGCTTGCTTGCTTCAAAGGATGATGCCAAAACTTTAAGACTGAACTTCATAGACTAAGCAATCTTATCTGAAAGGAAGAGGGGTCATCCATTCCTCTACCTTACAGTTTAAAGAATTCCCCTTGAAAAACCCCTTTTGAGCCAAATCGTGTTTCTTCGGGCAACCTATTCCAGGGATCACCACCCACAATGGGTGAAAGTAAATTTGGAAAGGAAAGTTACGACAAGGGAGCACTAAAAAAGAGAGAGAGAGAGAGAGAGAGAGAGAGAGAGAGAGAGAGAGAGAAAAAAAGCCTCTTCATACATTAAAAGGGGAAGGAAGCAACGCAATACCCAAAAAAGAAAAGGGGAAGACAGATGATGATTGATATGATGTCTCTAGGAAGTCAATGGATTGTACAAGTTGTAAGGCTGGGGCAAAAACTAAAGGAAATAATGAGCCCTATATGGGCACAAGTTCGTACAAAAAAGAGAAGAGAGAAAAAGGGAGAGAGATAGAAAGAGAAGCCCACGGACAAAAAATAAAAGACCTGAAAAGGTGATCACGGGTAAAACCCAGAAATAACGTAACACTTTGAGCCTTCAATACCTTTCCTTTCAAAAACCCACAATCTGGCCACATTACAACCCATAAAAAGTCCCCTCAGATCGGGGAAGATTGCTTAGTCTAAATAAGTTCAAAAGAAAATGGCGATATCCGAAAAAGAAAAGTGAACAAAGCAGCAAAAGCTTACTCAAGGTGGTTCTGGTTACTATCACCCCAGTAAAAAAAAATAAAAAATAAAAAGGGAAAAGAAATTGTTTGAGCCTAATTATCCCTTTATTCCTCACCCCTAACCGAGCCTACATTCTGGTCCAAAGTAAAGCTTTCTCGGATTAAGGATGAAAACTACCCACTGCTTTGCTGAAGGCTATTTCGCTGTCATCTAGAGAGTCTACTAGATCCCTGAGAGAAAGTCTAGTGAGTGACAGTTTCTCAGATAAGAGAGAGGGGAGTCGGATCAGAAAATGGAAACCCTAGAAATGGGGCAACTACTATCTCATCATGACAAGAAAATGACATAACAAGATAAGGGAATCTTCAGGGGGAAAGCAAAAGGCTGAAATGATGGTTCTCGGGGAACACCTAGAAAATTGGAACATACTGTTAGGCCCGTTTTCGTAAAGTCATGCATACTTGTATGCTTGGCATATGCATGTGCAATGATGCACCCTTTTTTTTTCACATCTACTTAAAGCGTGCACATATCCATCGTTTCCTACGCGTATCATGATTTCTGTACTCCTGTGTTTATATTCATATCCATCGCATTACCACATGCATGCATGCAAAACGAAACTAGAAAAAAAAAATCATCATCACTGCATATAAAGAAACGAAAAGACAATAGAAATAATGTACATATAATCATCATACAGTCATCATCCACAAGGGCCAGCAGGCGGCCTCGAAAAAATATGTGCAATATAGTCAATCTAACTAAACTACAAATGTGCCCATAAGTGGAAGGAGGTGCCTCAGGGAGCAGGGTTGTCGTCCAAGTCAAAATCACCCAGGTCCGGCACATATAGGGAAGGCTGGCTAGAGGAAGCTCCTGTGTCACAAGGGCCTTGACCGAAGAAAAAGACAAAAAAGAAGAAGGGCTAGCATTAGAACACAAGAATTGCATAAAGAACATGAAAATGATGAATCATAAATAACATACCTAGCGGGCCTCCATCAGAGATATGCGAGCAGTCAAGGCCTCCACCTCGGCATGATACTGGTCTCGCGCCTGGCAAGCTGCTAGATACTCCTCCTCGGAAACGAAGCCCTGAGCTCGGTGCCAAAGCTCTACTACCTCATGACCAGCCACTTGCCCTCCAACCATTAGGTCTAGCTGAGTAAAAGTGCCAATGGACCTCGCCCTGGAATGAGCCTCGTAGTCCACATTTGGCGGAAGAAGGAAGCTCTCGCCAAGAACCCCGACTATATAAGGGATCTCCACCCTGGCCCGATAAAGTTCGAACATATACTGAGAAGAATCCATGGCTGCACGGAAGTCAGTATGAAGCTGTCACCAATGGCGCTCTCTAAGATACGTCTCCCACGACACAGGGCCCCGGAAGGTAATCCGCAACCTGGATAAAAGAATGACATCCCTCATGCCGGCATACTGAGAAGACTGGTGATAAGGAGTCCAAGTCACGTCTCGAGGTCTCAGCAGCTCCAAGTTAGCTCGGAGGGCTACAAAATCTGTAAGCATAAACCGCTAAACCACCTGCTGTCTAGCCCACCTCGTGGCCCGCGGGAAGGCATAGCCAGTTAACACCTCTGGTTAGCGGATAGGCAGATACTCATAGCTTCACCATATCAGAAACAACCAAAAGCTCATCAAGCTCTCCCAGGCCCCAGATGTCCTCACTCTCATCCCTTGCAAGAAGTAGGCAAAAGTAAAGGCGCCCCAATCCACATAGTCTAGCGCATCCAGATCTGCTACCAGGCTCACTAGAGATAAAGGAACCGTTGACCTATTGTTGTTGCAAAAGCAACTAAAGATGATGTATAGTACCAACCGGCGACTCATGATGACCTGGTTAGCTAAAGAGGGCTCGAAAGCAAACGTTGTCTCTGCCAAACATAAGAGTGAAGCTGGGAAGCTCGAACCTCCAATCCCTGGCAACCGCAAAAGAAGACGGGCCTCCTCCAGAGGCACATCCCGTAAAAAAATCGGAACACCTCCGAAGGATAGTCTGGTAATCATGGCCCAGTCGGCGGGAGTAGGTCCCAACTCAAAACCCACCAAGTGTATGGTCCCGGTCTCCCCAAACCACCACTCCAACAACCCCATGGCAATCTGGTGATCAAGCCTATCTGTCTCATAAAGGCACCAAAACCAATCTTGTGTAAGAAATCCTGATAAGATGGGATTGACGCCTTCATAGCCCTCAAGGCCGAAATACTGGCCCCTCTAAAGAAATTGTGGGTAGATGATGGCAACCGACCATAGCGTGAATACAAGCTCGGGTGGAACGCCAAGTCTCATAGCGGCGGGACGTCAGGAATTGCTAATTGATCGTCTGTAAATGAAGTATCCCTCTGCCTGTCCAGAATAGAAGCCATACCATATCCTGTCCGCGGGTCCACAGATGGATCAACATCATCCTCCACTCTCTCATCAGGAGCAACCGAAGGCTACCCCATCATAGAACTGCCACTGGAAGATGTCTTGCTCGACGATCGCTGGGACCCACTACGACCACCTCGAGGGGAACCAACCCTGTCGCCACTCTGAGCAGAACCACCCCTGCTACCTCCTCGAGCAGAGCCACCCTGGCTTTTACCCCGAGTAGAACCAGCCCTGCTACCGCCCCTAGCCAAGCTACCCCGACTGCTACCGCCCTCCTCGAGCTCTATCCGTAGCACCTTCCCTTGGCGCCTCCTGTCAGGACTGTCACCACCAGCCTCCGACATCCTGAAAGAATGACAACATGCAAAAATCGATCAGTCACCGTATATGATAAGCACAAGGATAAATGTGTCAATGTATACATATGAAGAAAAAAAAAACAACAACAACAACAAAAAAAAAGAGAAAAAAAAAAGAACAAAAAATAGAAAAAGGAAAAAACAAGCAGACAAGAAAAAAAAAGGAAAAAAAGAGAAAAAAAAAAGAAAAGAGAAAGAAAAGAAAAGAAGGAAGAAAAATAGGGCTAAGGTCCTGTCTATTCTTATTTTAAGATTTTCAATGGTTTTCTGAACTTTTTCCTCAAAAAGTGTCATCTCAAAATTTTTGATGGTTTCTTAGGCTTTCATCTTCAAAAGCCCCATTCCTAAAAGATTTTCTAACTAGTTTCCTGGGTTTTCTCCTCAAAAGCCCTGATTTTAAATGTTTCCCGAAAGGTTTTCCGAGCCTTTTTCCCAAAAAAAAAAAAATCCCACTTCAAATTTTAAACCGATTTCCCGGGCTTCCTACTCAAAAGCCCTATTTCTCAATGTTTTTTGACAGTTTCCAAGCTTTTCCCTCAAAAGTTTGGTTTCAAACTGGGTTCTCGGGCTTTCCTCTCAAAAGCCCTATTTCAAAGTCTTCAACGGTTTTTTAAGCTTTCCCCTCAAAAGCCCTGTTTCTCAATGTTTTCTAACGCTTTTCCAAACTTTTTCCTCAAAAAGTCTCATTTCAAAATTTTCAACGGTTTCTCGGGCTTTCTTCTTCAAAAGCCCTGGTTTAAAGATTTTCTAATGGTTTTCAAAACTTTTCCCTCAAAAAGTCTCATTTCAAAAGTTTCAACGGTTTCTCGGGCTTTCTCTTTCAAAAGCCCTGGTTCAAAGTTTTTCTAACAGTTTTTGGAACTTTTCCCCCAAAAAGTCTCATTTCAAAAGTTTCAACGGTTTCTCGGGTTTTCTCCTTCAAAAGCCCTGGCTCAAAGAGATTCTAGCAGTTTTCGAAACTTTTCCTCAAAAGATCTCATTTCAAAATTTTCAACGGTTTCTTGGGCTTTCTCCTTCAAAAGCCCTGGTTCAAAGATTTTCTAACGGTTTTTGGAACTTTTCCCTCAAAAAGTCTCATTTCAAAAGTTTCAACAGTTTCTCGGTCTTTCTCCTTCAAAAAGGCCTGGGTCAAAGAGTTTCTAGCAGTTTTCGAAACTTTTTCCTCAAAAGGTCTCATTTCAAAAGTATCAATGGTTTCTCAGGCTTTCACCTTCAAAAGCCCCGTCCCTAAAAATTTTCTAATGGTTTTCGGAACTTTTCCCTCAAAAAGTCTCGTTTCAAAAGTTTCAACGGCTTCCTGGGCTTTCTCCTTCAAAAGCCCCGTTCCAAAGTTTTTCTAAAATCGATTTTTCGGGGTTTTCTCCTACCCTCCTCCTAAAAGATTTTCAAAGTTTCGGTTACTCTGGGTTTTCCCCTTCAAAAGCCCCGTTAAAAAAAAAAAAAAAGAGAATTGCTTTACCGAAAGGTTTTAAAGTTAGCAGTTAAAATTTTTGAAGATTTCGGCAGAGTTTCGCCTTAAAATGTCACTACCCTAGAATTCAATAAGTCACAAAAACAATGTCAAACCTTCAACCACATCAATCAGACCAATCCCGTCCTCCACAGCATGCGTCCTTCCCTCAAACACAATTTCTAGGTCAATTCCTTCGGATTTTCAAAATTTTCGATCTCAATTTTATTTCGAAAAATTTCACAAAAATTCCTAAAACATTCAAGCATGTCACCATAATTTTTCAAAAATATCCTATGATTTTTCAGCCCTCAACAAGATCTGTTTTCAAATTTTCCTCAATTTTTCCTTTTTTTATAATTTTCAAAAATTTAAAAATTCAAAATTTTTCAAAAAATTACGATACTTCATACAGTTGTTCTACACCATTTTCCAAGGTTCCTAGTAAAAACAATCGCACATAAAAGCACGATACCCAAGCCTGTAGGGTCAATTTTTTGAGTCCCGCAAGAAACCCAATTTCATAAACATGTAAACTCATTCAAAACACACTCAAATTTTCACCAAATTACGAAAACAATCCGACCATTATGTTCTAAATGTTCTAAAACATAGGATTACACTGATCATACGCAAAAAACGAGAAAATATGCATCAAAATCGACAAATATTCAAAAAACTAACCTTTAAAGTCCTCCGGTGAAAACCAAGTTTTCCAGCAAGAATTCGGCAACAAGAGCGGTTTCCGGCAATCACCCGACGTCTCTTGACACTCCTTAAACAATCTCGGGCCGAAAATCTTCCAAAAACCCTTCAGAGAAAATCTCAAACCACCTCAAAACCCAAGAAATGCAATACCAAAACGCGACCTGCTCTGTTTCAATATCCACGGGCTAGCACATGTAGCAGATGCGCCAGAAGGAATTTCCAACTGGCGCATATTCTACATGTGCCAGGGTCCAAATAAGCCATGCGCATGTATCACATGTGCCCTGCTGTTCAACTTCCTGCCAGAATTAATTTTCAAACCCCCAAAAGTCCGAATTCATTTTTAAGGCTTTCAAAAGCTGGAAATCAAGCTTCCAAAAAACAACTTTCAAGGATCGAGTGTTTTGAACCAGATTTTGGCAAAACCGGCAACTCAAGTCCCGATTGGAGCTCTCAAAGTGCAAAGTTTTCAAATCTCAAAGCCTTCCATTAGCGACCTTTCAAGGGGTCCCGACACATTCCAAACTTACCAACACATCGTCCCTCCGATTGCCTCGCAACGAAAAAGGGATTCTTATCTTGTTATTTTTCTGCCTTTGGCAAGCAAAGACAGAAAAAGAGGGCAGTTGTAAGCACCCCATTTTTGCCCGCTCGGCAATCTCCGGCCCGACTAGGCTCAGTTTACAAACACCGTAACATGTGCAAGCTCAAGATGACTCTTTCAATCCCCAGTTCAGTCAACTGGTCACTTCTCTGGCCTACAGGGACCCGCTAGAGCCATAAGCACTATCATTCCTGGCAGCTTTTCAGACCGGGCGGTCTCGAAAACTAATGACATCTAAATAGCTTCCCGAGATCGGGCGATCTCGGGAACCAACACCTTGTCAAATTCCAGACAGTTCACTTCTGGTGCCTACTACCCCGCCAATGTAGAATGTCCATCATTTGGTAGTTCTCCAAGACCGGGTGTTCTCGGAGACCAACACCACCCTCATAGGTAGCTTTCTGAGACCGGGCATTCTCAGGAACCAACACCACCCTACAGGTAGCTCTTTAAGACCAGGCATTCTAAGAGACCAACACCACCCAGGTAGTTTTTCTAGACCAGCCGGTCTCGGGAACCAACACCTAGCTCAACACCGATGCCTGCTAGCCCAACTCGGTGAAAAATGACCAAACCTGCTCCTTGGGCCTCCAGGCACGTTTTGGGAAAGTTTAAAATCGCTCAAAACGGCAAGTCCATCCTTTCAAAATGTTACTAAACTATTAGGCGTCCCTCGCACGCCAATTGGTCCAATTCCGGTCCTATTTCGGCTAACTCCGGTTAAAATGACCGTTTTACCCCTAAACACCTCAACACTGAACAAACCCCACCGAACGGTAAAAGAATCTCCCGAAACCATCCCTGAATGACCTGACACGCTTAACGCAGTACGCCAAACCATTCCTGACCATTTTTAGCCAAACCCGGTTAAAATGACCATTTTGCCCCTGACAATACAAACGCGCCCTGAAACAACACCGGTCCTAGGGTTTCAAACAAAGGGCCTGGCTATACACCCTTGTTTAACCTGAGAAGGACCCTACGTTGCTAAACACTCACTTCCAGCCCTTCAAGCCTTCTTGAAGCCATTTAAGCTCCAATCAAGACATCCATTGAAGACTACAAGTGTGTTAACGCAAAAGGTGGTATCCCTTTTACATTTTTATCTTCCCCCACTCTTCTCTTCTCCCTCCTAGCCTACTTAGGCTATTCTCTATTTTAATCCTCATCTTCAACCCCCCCTTTCTTGCATGCTTGAGCCAAGAGAGCTCTGGGATCATGCCTAGAGGAAAGCAAGTGAGAGCCACCAAGTAGAGGGATCTCTCACTAGCCTACTTTAAGATGGTATAGCCTAGGACCCCCTTGTTTATGTGGTGTAGGCTAAAGTCCTTGTATGTGTTCATGACCTCTTGTATAGTACTACTTTTATCATGCCTTGTATGGTTGGCTTTATTTTCATGCTTGTCACCATATTCTACAATGATTACATTATTCATATTTTCATGCCATTTTCAAACTCTATATTTCTTTCAAGAATGATTCCAAGAGTCGGCTCCTTGAAGTTTAGGATAAGACTTTAGAAATCATGCCTTAGATAATTCCCTACTAACCCCCTAACTCTTATTTTGGCATCATAGCCCCTAACTTGCATAAGAATTGTTTTCTAGCTTTCTAATTTCTAAGATTTCCATTTTTTTAAGTTTAGCGGTTGGAATGGCCCCATGGAACCCTCTCTTGAGTAGTCTCCCTTTTATTTGGCCATAGGAACCCTCTCTTAATGGAATGGTCTCCTTCAAAATGGTTTTCATGATCCTTCCCCAACAATGGTTTTCAAAAAATTCATCCTCTCCATCTTTGCATTAAAAATGGTACTTTAAAAGGTTGTCATCATCATGTTGATTTTTAGACACCTTACTCTCGTCAAGGTAATGGTTATAATGGTTATAAAGAAGCCTTCTTTGGAATGGTCTCCAAACACCACCCATACAAACCATACTCTTGGCAAGAGTCATAATTTTCATGGAAATGATCTTCAAAAAGGTTGCCTACCAAAATCCGTTGCATAGCATGTTTTATTTTTTAAAACTCTTTCCAAAAGTGCATCAAACAACCTTTCCAAATTATCTTTCAATTCAACCCTATGTTAACTTGACCCTAGTTCACTCACCTTAGGTTAACTTGATCCTAGGTTAACTTGACCCTAGTTCACTCACCTTAGGTTAACTTGACTCTAGTTCACTCACTTTAAGTTGACTTGACCTTAGTTGATCAACCCTAGGTTAACTTGACCCTAGTTACCCAATCTTAGGTTAACTTGACCCTAGTTATTCGACCATAGGTTAACTTGACCCTAGTCACCCAACCTTAGGTTAACTTGACCCTAGTTGACCTACCCTAGGTTAACTTGACCCTAGTTTACCAACCCGAGGTTAACTTGACCCTAGTTCACTCACTTAGGTTGACTTAACTATAGTTAGTTAACCTTAAGTCATCATAACCTTAGGTTAACCCTACTCTAGTTAGCCAACCCTAGTCCAACTTAACATTAGGTCACCCTTAACCATAAGCTAACCAAACATAGGTTAATACGCTTCAAGGTTCCAACTCATGAACTCTTTTTGAATGATCTTTCAATTTTAAACTATACTCATTACCCATTTTTCTAAAACCTTCAAACCTCTTAAGATTTCAAAAACCAACTCCAAGGTATTTCCAAAATGTTTTCAAAAGATCACAAACCTAAGGTATCCCTAACCCTCTTATGGTTAGGGACCCCAAAGGAAGGTGACATATTAAGAACAACCCCCGAGGTTGTCTATATTAGGATTCCAAACCTTTAGCCATTTTTAAAAACCACTTTCAAAAACTAATTCATCAAAACATTGCGAAGTCATCCCTCCATGGTTTTCAAAAACAAGACCTCAAAAACACTTTTAAAATCTCTTGAGTCATTCCAAAGCTTTTTTAAAAAACTCCCTTAAGTTTATCCAAAAACATTTTTAAAGCACTTCCTCATCCAAATCTCAAGTCAAAACTTTCAAGACCAAAAAGTGTCTTCAATTTTTCCAAAGACCACAAAGTGTCTTCAACTTTCCCGACAACCACAAAGTGACTTCAAACTTTTTCAAAGACCTCAAAGCGTCTTCAAACATTCCAAAGGCCCTAATATGCCTATTTTCCATCGAGCTCTTACCCAAACTATAATTGACCTGATTCTCACCAAATAAGATACGTAGGCAACCTAAAATGGTGCGGTCATAACTCCAATTTCAACTCAAATCCCCTTTTCAAAAATTTCAATCAATTCAAAGTTACTATTTCAAACTCCTTCAAAATTCCCATGTTTTCAAACTTCTTCCAAACTTTGCATTATGCATTGTCCATCCACAAAGCGATGACTAAACCCCGTTTTCAAAAATTCTAAAGTGGATAAAAAGTGAACAATGGTAACCAGTTATTCTAGTGAGTGAACAAAAGGGTGATTAGACATGTAGGTACCGAAAGGACGGGGTAGGGTGATGATCTTAAGATATCTTCCCTACACGTAACCAACCCCCGGACCAAAGATTTTTGTTCTCGAAAGACCAAAATAGAGTTATTTTTAAAAGGGCTTAAAACTCTCTAAAGGTTTCCGAACAATCTATCTTCCTAGAAATCCTCCCTCGAGGGAGTTTTTCAAACCTTTTTCAAAAACCCTAAGTTTAATCTTTGGATTATGCTTAGTTTTAGGTGTCCTAACTCACCTTAATCAAGTTAGGTGGCGACTCCTATTTTTCTAAAAAGCCCTTAATCAAATCAATTCAAACCTAATCGCACTCGTCCTTATAGGAGGATGAAGTCTAGTGATAAAGTTCCCTGCTTTTGTCTCCAAGCCGAAAGGACCTTGGACACCCAAAAACTGGGACGCAACAGTCAGGTGCTGTCAATCTTCTGCATTGTCAGCAATCTTTGATATACTTCTCTTATGAGCTCTTTTCATAATGCTTTAAGGACATCTTTCTCAAGCTACATGATGCCCTTAATGAATTGATATGAATATGGGGATCAAGGATCTTCACTGGCCATGGATGTTATTAATCATGTGCATAATCCAAGCCAAACTCCATCTTCTGCATGTGTCATCACTTTGATTAAGGTGTTGTAGATATTATTTTTGTCAAAGTCTTCACATCTGTCATTATAGTGTTGGCACTATTATGAGGTACTGACAAGATCTTCTATAAAACTCCACAGTTCATAATTGCTCATAAATCTGAACAGGTTTTATCATACTAAGCTACACACTCAAGTTAAACATATTAGTCCATAATAACTAAGTTTTGTTAGCATCAAAATCATCTATCAACTATGGAGATCAACCCTTGCGTCAACATTTTGCACCGATCAAAAATTCATTTCTTTGGTATATATTAGGGGGAAAGTGTTCTAAGGCCATACTCATAGAACCTTTGTTGATGAATGCTGTTATAAAGAATACATGGCCATTTACTGAAGAATATATATGTTAACAATGGAAATATGGAATCTGAACGAGTTGGACTAGAAAAAAGGTGAACAAAATGGTGCCATTGGAGAATAGATAGAGGATATGGGAGGGTACACTTAAAAGAGTTATAACATCTTGGCTAGGCCAAGGATGACAGTTAACTCAATGACTTTCATTTCTATTACCAATCTCAGTCCCAAAATACAAGCCTTGTACTTGGCTATGTTATTTGTGCCAAGATCAAACTTTAACTTAGCGACAATGGGATAATGATTGCCCATTTCAAACACGAGCACCGATCTAATCCCAACACCTTTCTTATTTGAGGCTCTGCCAAAGTATATTTTCCAACCAAGGTCTTCTTGCTTTTTTATTTCACATTCTATGTAGAGGATGTCTGCTTTAAGGAAGTACAATTCTATGGATTGATAATCTTTAATCGAATTTTTTGCCAGATAATCTGCTATCACTTGTCCTTTTACTACATTATGAGTAGTAAACACTATGTCAAATTCTACCAAGATCATATGCCATCTAGCAATCCTACTATCACACCTCAATTTTTTGCACTCGAGCATGGTTAACACACAGTACTCTCTCGTTAGAACTCATATTCCTAGAAGGACGAGTACGACTATGTTTGAATTAGAAATTGATTTGATTAAAGGCTTTTGAAAAAAGGTTTAGAGTCACCACCTAACTATGTTAAGGTGAGTTAGGTCACCTAAAACTAAGTGCAATCCGAAGATCAAACTTAGGGTTTTTGAAAATTTAAAAAAAAAAAAATTCTCTTGAGATGGTTTCTAAGAAATAGGATGTTTGGCAACCTTTGAAAATATTTTAGCCATTTTTTAAAATAACTCCATTTTACTCTTTCAAAAGTAATGATTCTAGGTTCGGAGGTTGGTTACGTATAGGGAAGATGCACTAGGCTATCACCTTATCTCACCATTATAGTACCTACATGTCTTATCAAGTTCACTCATTTAGAAACTTCAGTTATCTAATGTCCAATTATATCTACTTTGAGAATTTTAAAAAGAGATTTTGAAAAAGAAAATTTGAATTTTGAAAAAAGTTGTGACTACACCCATGAGAGTTGCCTATATATGTATCCCTTTGTTAGGAATCAGGTCAGTCGTAGTTCAGACTCGAGGTCCAATCGAAAATAGACATTTTGAGGTCTTGTTTGATTAAAAAAGACATTTTGGGGCCTTTGGAAGGTTTGGCTTGAAAGGGTTCTTGTTTGAATTTTGATTTGAAGATTTGAAATTGGAATGAGATTCAAAATCGACTTTGATTTGAAATCGAATTTCGAGTTAACTTTGTAATAAAACTTAAATTTGAAATTGAACCTGGACTTGTTTTGGAAAGTTTGAATCAAACTTTGAGAGGGGGAAAGCTCACCGGAGTGGCTGCTGCAAATCTTTGACAGCAAGAGTGGGGGCACTAGTGGGGGCTGATTCGAATAGAAAAGCAAGCAACAAAGGTATAGCCCTTTTCTATATATTTTGTATAAGAAAAATAAGGCATTTCAGTAGATTTCACACACCGAAACTCGGTTGAAAGCCATGGTTTCCGGCAAAGTACCAGTTTAAGAAAGCTTAGAAATTGGGTTATCTTTACATGCAGGATCGATTTTGATTAAATGGGTGTATCTCTATGGGTTAATATTCATTTTCATAGGTCATAAGTAGAATCAGAGTATGTCTTATAGGGTCATACATCAACCATGGCTGCCAAAGTTTCCTAGGTTGCATGTAGGAAAAGTAGTATATGCATGTGTGATATTTCACTGCAATACTTTGGAAGGTTGTTAGAATATGTATTTCGAGTTCCATGGAGTTTAAACACAATGGGTAACTTCCATTTACGGCTGGACTAGTAACAAGGGAGTCACTAGCAATAACTTTTAGATGCATTTCGAGGAATCAAACGAGCTCGGAATTTAATTCAAAAACATTAGTTAGAAAGAATTCAGAAAATTATTCAATTTAGACCCAAACTTTGCCCAATTTGGTTGAAAATTAATGAAGAAAAATGAGTTCAAAGTAGGCGCAAAATCTGCTGCAACTTTCCCAGCAACAGCCACATTCAGAGGCTTTTTAGAACCTCAAACCTTTATGAAAAATTAGTCTAAAACAATGTGAAAATCGGGCTCGAAGAGTAGATGAGTTTATACACTTGATTCTGCAAAATCTATTGAGAAATGAGTTAGAAAATGCTGAAAAATCAAAGGATGTCGAAATAGGGTTTCGGTCAGGCAATAGGGTTGATGAATAATGTTTGAGGGGCCAACCCATGGGCATATGGTGGCGCATTGGGAGGATTTGGTGATTGGGTTTTGTTCTAGTGTGTCCCTCACCTCCTCAAGATTATTTATACATTTTATTTTATAATTTTAGCTACTGTAAGTATTTTTTCTTTATTTACTTTCTATAAATAAAAGTAAAATTATTTTAGAATTTCAGGAAATTATTCAAAAGTTACAATAGCCTAAAATTATTATTTCAAACATTCTAGAAGGACAATGATGTTGAAAAATAATGTTAGGCCATTATTCTTGTTTTTATGTACTAAAATCCATCTAAAAATCTTTACTTATTTCAAAACGATATTTACGAAATTTTTTAGATTTTTAGAAAATTAATGTAACCTATTTACATTATTTTAGAGTCTTCGAAAAAAAATTGGCTAACAATAAATTTATTTGGTATTTATTTATTAGTCATGAAGATATTAATTTCAATAGCAAGTTATATTTAAAGCCTAAACTTAGTTTTATAAATAATTTTGCTTTCAAAATATATTAAATAAATTCCAAAAGAGTTTTGAGCATTTCTTTTATGAAGATTGGTAATTCTATAAAATAGTTTGAACTATTGTCATATTTAAAAAGAGTTTTGAGAACTACTTTTATTAAAGGTGATATTATTAATAAATAAATAAAAGTACGGGGTAAACCAACTTGGGCATGCATTGAAACAATGATTGTGATTTTACAGATTTGACACAAAAATCGAGAACACAGCCAAACTAGCCAAGAGTATTCAGGTAGGGGATACCTAACCTGCTTCTATAATTTGATATTTTGAATATTAATATTATTTTTAACTGTTGAGCAAGACATATACAGATTTATTTCAAAAGCCTGTTTTATTCTATTTCTTGAAATTATTTTGAAATGAAATGAGACAGCTGATGAAAATGGTTTTTAACTGTTGATATTAGAAGTGTTGTTCCTAGCTCGAAAGGGGTGATGCCATTATTGTGAGAGTGATTGGGCTCGAAAGAGGTGATGCCATCACTTATGTTTTGAATCTAGTGAATGGGCTTGAAAATGGTGATATCGTCACTAGTTTGTTGTTGGCTCGAAAGGGGTGATTGTAAGCACCCCATTTTTTACCGCACGGCAGTCTACGGTCCATCCAGACTTGTACTCAAGTCAATATGGACGTATTCCAATCGAAATCAACTCTCTAAGTCTAATCCCGCCTATCTATCGCATCGCAGGCCCACCAGGCCCAAATAGAGGCAAAATAACCAAAATACCCTTAGGGGCATTATCCTTTCCAATCCCAAATCAAGCGCATCTTTCTGAAGACGGTAAGTCCCCTTTTTAATTCCAAAACAGGCGCGTCTTTCCGAAGACTGTAAGTTTCCTTTCCATATTTCAAATCAAGCACGTCTTTCTGAGGACGATAAGACCCTTTTTCAATTCCAAAACAAGCACGTCTTTCCGAAGACGATAAGACCCCTTTTCAATTCCAATAGGCACGTCTTTCCGAAGATGGTAAGTCCCCTTTAAACCTATCGACCGAGACGAGACCCCAAATCTCCTAGATGGTCCACCTTTGGCGCCTGCTAGCCCACCAATGCAGAAATGTCCGTTTCAAGCACACCTTCTAAAAAAGTTGACGTCTCAGGCTCTAAGTCCCTTTAGCAACTTCCCAAGATCAGGCAGTCTCGGGAATGATCGCGAACCGTCAGAGTAGCGAAAATACTCACAAGCAGGTCGATATAGGGAATTGCCAGCAAACCCCTGTATCACAAGACCGCCGTCAGAGTTGCGGAAGCATTCAAAACCCAGGTCAACACTAGTGCCTGCTAATCCACTTCGGTGAAAAATAACCAAACTACCCCTAGGGCCATTTTCGGCACGTTCCTCGAGAACACACCTGAGTCCTCAGAATGGTAATTCCACCCTTCCAAGATTGTCTTAAAAGCAATCCGGCATGATTAGGTGCCTTCTAGTCAGTTTCAGGCCAATTCCGAGACTTTTCGGTCAAGATGACCATTTTGCCCCTAGGCATCCGAACGCCCCAGGGACCACGCCGGCTCTCGGTATCAAACTGATAACCTCTTGAGAATGCTTCTTATAGTGTTCTCAACCTTCTATTATCTTTCCGAATCATTCCAAGTCAGTTCCGGCAAACCCGGTGCAAAATGACCGTTTTGCCCCTAGTGGGCCGGTCGCCTTTTTTTTACCACACTGGCTCTGGGTATCAAACTGGTAATCTCCTGAGAATGCTTCTTATAGTATTCCTGACCTTCTTTTATCTTTCCGGATCATTCCAAGTCAGTTCCAGTAAACCCGATGTAAAATAACTGTTTTGCCTCTAGTGGGCCGGTCGCCTTTTCTGACCACACTGGCTCTGGTTATCAAGCCAGTAGCCTTTGGGAACAATCTGAATAATTTTTCTAAATCTCGAGTCTTCTTCCTGGACATTCTGAGTCTGTCTCGGCAGCTTTCCGATCCAGTTGACTGTTTTGCCCCTAATGGCCCGATTAACCCTTCCGACAATTTTTGTCATCCTTTTTTAAGTCCATTACCTCCAGGACCCTATTCTAAGGGTTCTTGTCCCTTTCCGGCCTTCTGGGCCATTCCCGGTTGTCGCGCCCAGATTTTTCGCACTCAAGGAATACTCACACAAGCGGAAAAAATGTTGTACTCTCTCGTTAGAACTCACCTTCCTAGAAGAATGAGTGCAACTAGGTTTGAATTGAGAATGGATTTGAATAAAGGGCTTTTGAAGAAAGATTCAGAGTCGCCACCTAACTTGATTAAGGTGAGTTAGGTCACCTAAAAACTAAGAATAATCCGGAGACTACACTTAGGGTTTTTGGAAAACGATTTTGAAAATATCTTCTCAAGAGAGGGTTTTTAAGAAAACAGGTTGTTTGGCAACCTTTGGAAAACATTTAGCCCTTTTTGAAAAATAACACCTTTTTGGTCTTTCGAAAACAGTGATCTAGGTTCGGAGGTTGATTACGTGTAGGGAAGACGCACTAAGCCATCACCCTACCCCGCCCTTTCGGTACCTACATGTCAATCTACCCTAGATTCACCTATGAGAGTCTTTAACTAACTATTGTTCAATCCTATTCACTTTGAAAAACATTGTTTGAAAGGAAACTAACATGATGCATGATATGCAGGTGCAAGGAAAAAGAATTGAAAAATAGATTTAGAAAGAGATTAATTTGAAATTGATTTGATTTGAAAGAGATTTGAAATTGAAAATTTTTGAAAATTGAAAGTAGAAATTTGAAAATAGATTGGAGATTTTGAAAGATTTTGAAATTTGAAATTTGGAAAATTTGGAGGAATATGAAATTTGAAAGAAGTTGTGACCGCACCCATGAGGGTGGAATTGAAAGTTTGAAAAGTGTTGTGACCGCACCTATGAAGGTTGCCTAAGTATCCCTTTGGGGGAATCAGGTCAGTCATAGTTCGGACCGGAGTCCGATTGAAAATAGAAGAGTTGATTTGAAGAAAGAGATTGAATTGGAAATTGAATTGGAAGATTGAGAGATTGAACTTTGAATAGAGGATTGAAAATTGGGATTTGGAATTTTGGAATTGAAAAGATTGAATTTTGATTTGAAAAGATAGAACTTGGAAGAAAGATTTAAACTTGTTTTGGAAAGATGGAGGTTTAAGAAACCTAGACTTAGGAAAGAGACTTAGGAAAGATTTGACTTGACTTGAAAAAGTTTCAGGAAAGATTAGATTTAGGAAAGGTTCGAATTAGGAAAATTCTGTTTAGGAAAGTTTCGAATTAGGAAAGGTCCGATTTAAGAAAGTTTTCAAATTAGGAAAGTTTCATTTTTGGAAAGTTTTGGAATTAGGAAAGTTTCGACTTAGGGAAGTTTTGAAAATTGGAAAGTTTCATTTTAGGAAAGGTTTGAAAAAGGAAAGGTCTCACTTAGGAAAGTTTTGAATTAGGAAGGTTTTCAATTTAGGAAATGTTTGAATTAAGAAAGTTTTAAAAATTAGAAAGTTTAGAAAACAAGGAAGTTTTGAAAATAAGAAAGTTTTGAGTTTAGAAAGTTTTGAACTTAGAAAGAGTTGAAGTTTTAGGAAAATTTAGAATTTAGAAAGATTTGGGTTTAAAAAAGATTTAACTTAAGAAAACTTTGAATTTAGAAAACTTAGAATTTAGAAAGATTTGAAATTTGGAAAGTTTAAGATTAGAAAGTTTTAGAGTTAGGAAAGGGTTGAATTAGGGAAGATTTAAAAGTTGAGTTTTAAAATTTAGGAAAGATTTTTATGTTCAAGTTTTGAAAATTTAACATTTAGGAAAGTGGAAGTTTAGGAAGGATTTGAATTAGGGAAGATTTGGATCAGGGAGGGATTGGATTTTGTTTCTAAAAAGGAAGGTTTGATTTTGTTTCCAAAAACGGAGGACGGGATCTAGTTTCCTAAATGGGAAGATTGGATTTGACAAGGATTCGGAAAATGGAAAGTTTCTAGAAACTCTAGATTTGGAAGTGTAGAATTTTGACGTAGAAAAGAGATTTTGAAAATGTGTATAGTTTGGATGTAGAAAACAAGAAGTTTTGGAAACCTAGGTTTGGGGCAAAGTTTGAAAATCATGTTGTGAGTTCTAGGGCTTGACTTGAGCTCTAAGGAAAGAGAATTTTTGAAAAGTGCGTTTTTGGAAACGAAGGTTTCTAGAAGGGGAATCCTAGGGAGGAGTTTTTGGAAAAAGATTTTAAAGAGAAAGAGTTTTTGGAAAGTGTGTTTTTGGAAACGGAGGTTTTGGAAGAAAATTCTAGAGAGGAGTTTCAAGAAAGATTTTGGAAAAAGAGTTTTTGGCAAGATTTTTGGAGAGAGTTTTTCTAGGAAGATTTTTTTTGGTAGAAGATTGTTGAAGAGAGTTTTTGGAAAGATTTTTGGGGAAGATTTTTAGAAAGTGGATTTTAGGGAGAGGATTTTGGAAAGGAGTTGAAAAAGGGAGTTTTGAAAAATAGATTTTGGGAGGGAGTTTTTGAAAACAATTTTTGAGAGGAGAGTTTTAGGAAAGTATGTTGAAAAAGAGATTTTTAAGAAGAAAGACTTTTTGAAAAGAGAGTTTTTAGAAGGTGCAAAATCATCTCACTTTCCTAAAGCAATTCTAGCCATAGGAAGGCTAGAACCACTTTAGGAAAGTGGTTTTTGAAAATAACAAGGAGTTGAAAATATGGACCATGAAGGTCACTTTAAATATAACACTTTCCTAAAGCAATCCTAGCTAGGGAAAAGCTGGAATCACCCTAGAATTGTGATTTTGAAAACACGTTTCGAAAAAGTGATTTTGATGCAATTTTAGAAACAAGTTTGAAAACGACTTGAAAAACAATTTTGAAAACGGTTTTTAGAAGATGTAAGATCATGATATGCACAATGCAATTTTGGGGTCGTGAACATACAAGGCTAAGGCTTCACCACATAATCAAGGGGGCCGGACCCACGTGGTCTCTGGTTAGACTAGAAGAAAGCCCCCCGACACGGTGACTCTCCAATAGCACAATCCTACACATGGACCGGGAATCCCCTTGTTTCAAGCATGCAAAGAAAGGGGGGAAAGAGATGGGGGATTAAAATAGAGTAAACCCAAGTGGGTTAGGAGAGAGAAGAGAGAGGGGGGAAGTGCGAAAATTTAAATAGGGAGCCTATCGTATGTCTTGTTTATTTTGCGCGCCTTGCTTATCTTCTATCTTCGGTCTTCGTCTTGATCTTTGTCTTCAATCTTGAAGAGTTGCCTTCAAGTATTAGATGGCAGCTCTTCAAGTCTTCAAAGGAGGGTTGAAGGCTAGTATATGAGTGTATGGGGGTGTGTATAAGTGTATAGGAGGCTAGGGTTTAGTGTGTGGTGGCTAGGGTTTGGAAAACCTAGGGAAGCTAGGGTTTTGGAGGTGCTCAAGCTCTGTATATCGAATTATATAATTTTTAGGTTGAATTTGCGGATCTTTTTCACGTTGGAAGAGGTTCTGTATTTATAGAGGGAGGAATACACTGGCGCCTGTTGCAGTGGCGCCAGGCCAAAATTCCTTCTGGCGCCACTAGTAGTGGCGCCAGCCAATTAGGAAACTATTAAGGTCGGCAAGCAACGTATCTTTGACTAGATTTGGGCACCTATACTAGTGACTACCATGCAATTTTTATCCTAGCTTCACTAAGAGTGACTCCGGAAAGTCCGAGAATGATTTGAAGGAGCCGGGAATGACCCGGAAGGCCAAAAAAGAGCAGGAACACTTAAAATAGTGTCCTGGAGGTATTTGACTTGAGAAATGAGGATATGATATGTCGGAAAGAGTGACCGGCCCACCAGGGGCAAAACGGTCATTTGTACTGGGTTTGCCGGAACTGACTCGGAATGATTCGGAAAGGTAAAGGGAGGTTGAGAACACTATAAAAAGTAGTCTCAGGAGATTACCGGTTTGATACCCAGAGCCGGTATGGTCGAAAAAGGAGACCGGCCTACTAGGGGCAAAACGGTCATTTTGTACCGGGTTGGCCGGAACTGACTCGGAATGATCCGGAAAGGTAAAGGAGGGTTGAGAATGCTATAAGAAGTAATCTAGGAGATTACCGGTTTGATACCCAGAGCCGGTGTGGTTCCCGGGGCATTCGGATGCCTAGGGGTGAAATGGTCATCTCGACCGAAAAGTCTCGGAAAAGGTCCAAAGGGCAGTTTGGTCATTTTTCACTGAAGTGGGCTAACAGACACTGGTGTTGACCTAGGTTTTGAGTGTTTCCGCCACTCTAACGGCGGTCATCATGACACAGGGGTTTGTTGGCAATTCCCTATATCGACCTATTTGTGAGTATTTCCGCTACTCTAACGGTTGTGATATTTACGAGTATTTTCGCTACTCGGACCGTCTCGAGGAATAAACTGTCACGAGAAAGGGATTGGAAAGGGGTCTTACCGCCTTCGAAAAGACGTGCCTGATTTGGAACCGTCTCGAGGAATAAACTGTCCCGAGAGAGGGATTGGAAAGGGATCTTACCGTCTTCGAAAAGACGTGCCTGGATTGGAACTGTCTCGAGGAATAAACTGTCTCAAGAGTGGGGTTAGAAAGGTGACTTATCGTCTTCGAAAAGACGTGCTTGGATTGGAACCGTCTCTAGGAATAAACTGTCTCGAGAGAGGGATTGGAAAGGGGTCTTACCGTCCCCGAGAAGACGTGCCTGAGTTGGAACCGTCTTGAGGAATAAACTGTCTCGAGAAAGGGGTTGGAAAGGGGTCTTACCGTCTTCAAAAAGACGCGCCTGGATTGGAACCGTCTCGAGGAATAAACTTCTCGAGAGTGGGGTTGGAAAGGGGACTTATCGTCTTCGAAAAGACGTGCTTGGATTGGAACCGTCTCAAGGAATAAACTGTCTCAAGAAAGGGATTGGAAAGGGGACTTATCGTCTTCGAAAAGACGTGCCTGAGTTGGAACCGTCTCGAGGAACAAACTGTCTCGAGAGTGGGATTGGAAAGGAAAGGACAATGCCCCTAAGGGCATTTTGGTTATTTTGCCTCTATTTGGGCCTGGTGGGCCCGCGAAGCGATGGACAGACAAGATTTGGCCTTAGAAAATCGATTTCAATTGGAATACGCCCACAATGACTTGAAAACAAGTCTGGACGAAGTGTAGACTGCCGAGCGGTCAAAAATGAGGTGCTTACACCGGTCCCTTAAATCCTTCCCGAGCCTTTCGGAGTCACTCCTAGTGAAGGCAAGCTAAAAATTACATAGTAGTCACTAGTACAGGCACCCAAATCTTCTCAAGATACGTTGCTTGCCGACTTAATAAACTTTCCTAAGTTGCTGGCACCACTACTAGTGGCGCCAAGGCAAAAAATGGTCTGGCGCCTCTTCTAGTAGCGTTAAGAGGAAATTTGCCCTTGCGCCACTGCAACAGGCGCCAGGTCTATCCCATCTCTATAAATACAGAGCCTCTTCTAGCATGAAAGAGGTCTGCAAACTCAGTCTAAAAGCCCTACTTTTTGATATACAGAGCTCGTAGCCTCTTTAAACCCTAGTCTCCTTAGGTTTTCCAAACCCTAGCCTCCATACACAAACCTTAGCCTCCTATACACTCACATACACTTCTATACAGTCATACACTAGCTTCCAAAACCTCCTTTAAAGACTTGAAGTGCTGCAATCTGAAGCTTTGAAGATTGAAGACAAACTCTTGAAGATTGAAGAGAAGACCGAAGCAAGACAAGCAAAGCAAAGCCCACAAAGCTAAGCAAAATAAAGAAGATATAAGGTAAGCTTCTTATTTAAGTTTACGCATCTTCCCCCTCTTCTCTCTCCTAACCCACTTGGGTTTTCTTCTATTTTAATCCCCCATCTTCTTCCCCCCCCTCCTTACATGCTTGAAACAAGGGAATTCCCGGTCCATGTGTAGGATTAGGCTATTGGAGAGTAACCGTGTCAGGGGCTTTCTTTTAATCTAACCGGAGACCATGTGGGTTCGGCCCCCTTGATTATGTGGTAAAGCCTTTAACCTTGTATGTTCACGACCCTCTTTGCATTGTGCATATCATGATCTTGCATTCTTCCAAAGTTCGTTTTCAAACTTGTTTTCAAAGCTTGCATTAACATCGTTTTCAAAACTGCATCAAAATCTTCTTCTTCAAAACTTGTTTTCAAAACCACAATCCTAAAGTGGTTCTAGCCTTTTCATGGCTAGAGTTGCTTTAGGAAAGTGTTACATTTAAAGTGACCAATATGGTCCATATTTTCAAAATATTGTTGTTCTCAAAACCACTATCTTAAAGTGATTCTAACCTTCTTATGGTTAGAATCGCTTTAGAAAAGTGAGATATTTTATATACTTTCTAAAAACTCACTTTTCAAATCCCTCTTTCTAAAACCTTTTTTTCAACATACTTTCCAAAAACTCTCTCCAATCTCCTTTCCAAAATTGTTTTCTTAAAAACTCCCTCCAAAAATCTATTTTCAAAACTTCTTTTTAAACTCCTTTCCAAAACACTCTCTTCAAAATTCCTTTCCTAAAAACACTCCCTAGGTTTCCTTCTTGAACAACTCTCTCCCTAAATCTCTTTCCTAAAAACTCTTTCCTAAAAAACTTCTTCCAAAGTCTTCTTTCTAAAACTCATCTCAAATTCACTTTCTAAAAACTCCTCTCTAAAAGCTCCTTCCAAAATCTTCCTTCTAGAAATTCCTCTCTAGGATTTCCTTCTAAAAATCTCTCTTTCTAAAAACTCACTTTCCAAAAATCTCTTTTCTTAGAGTCCAAGTTAAACCCTAGAGCCAACAATTAAAAAACCCTAATTTTCCTTCCCAAAAACATGATTTCCAATCTCTTATTTTGGCCTCAAAACCTAGGTTTCCAAAATCTCTTGTTTTCCACATCAAACTTATATATATTTTCAAAACCCCTTTTCTACGTCAAAACTATAGTCTTCCAAATCTAGAATTTCCAAAACTCTATCTTTCCAAATTCATCCAATCTTCCCTTTAGGAAACCAAACCCAATCTCCCATTTAGGAAGCTAGATCATATCCTCCATTTTTGGAAACAAAATCAAAACATCTCTTTTTAGAAACCAAATCTAATCCCTTGTTTTAGGAAATAGGAATCTCAATCCTTCCAAACCCAAATCTTTCCTAATTTAACTCCTTCTTAATCTAGTACTTTCCTAAACCTTAAGTTTCCTAAACTTAAATCTTTAAATCTTTCCTTAAACCTTAAGCTTTCAAACCTTTCCTAGTTCCATCCCTTTCCCAAATCTTAACTCTAAAAATCTAACTTTTAAATCTTTGCAACTTTTAAAACTTTCTTATTTCAAAACTTTCCTATTTTAAAATATTTCCAAATCGAAACTTCCTAAATTCTAAACTTTCCTAATTTGAAACCTTTCCTAATTCTAAACCTTCCTAAAATGAAACTTTCTTAATTCGAAATTTTCCTAAACCAAAACTTTCCTAAAACGGAACCTTCCTAAAACGAAACTTTCTTAAATCAGACCTTTCCTAATTCGAACCCTTCCAAAATCCAAACTTTTTTGATCTTCCAAGTCCAACATTCGAGTCAAGTCTTTCTTAATCTCGAGTCCTTTCTAAATCCTATCTTCCTAGGTCTAGGGTTTCTATTCTTCCATTTCAAATTGTAATCTTCTGTTCTAAATTCAAATTCTAATCTTCTATTCTAAATTCAAATCAAATCCAAATTTCAATTCAGTTTCTTCTTTCATATCAAATCTTCTATTTTCTATCAGACTCTTGTCCGAACTACGACTGACCTGATTCCTCAAAAAGGATACGTAGGCAACTCTCATGGGTACGGTCACAACTTCTTTCAAATCTCCAATTCTAAAATCTTTTTCAAGTTTCTAATTCCACAACCTTTTTCAAACTTCTATTTCCACAACCTTTTTCAAATCTCCAATTCCATAACTTTCTTCAAGTTTCCCATTTCCTAATCTCTTCCAAGCTTCCAATTCCATGATTTATTCCAAATTTCTATTTCTAATTTCTAAAACTTTCTAATTTCAAATCTATCTTTTCAAATTTCTTTTTAAATCAAATCAATTTTTTTTCAAATCTCTTTCTAAATCTATTCTCCAACTCTCTCTTTTCTTGCACATGCATATCATGCATCATGTCTTTTTAAACATTCTTTTTCTAAAGTGGATAGAATCGAAGACTCTCATAGGTGAATTTAGTAAATAGACATGTAGGTACCACAAGGGCGGGGTAGGGTGACGGCTTAGTGCGTCTTCCCTACACGTAACAACCTTCGAACCTAGGATCACTATTTTCAAAGACCAAAAATGGAGTTTATTTTCAAAAAAGGCTTAGTTATTTTCCAAAGGTTGCCAAACAACCTATTTTCTTAAAAACCCTCTCTTGAGGACGTTTTTCAAAACCTTTTTCAAAATACCCTAAGTGTGATCCTCGGATTGTGCTTAGTTTTTAAGTGACCTAACTCACCTTAATCAAGTTAGGTGGCGACTCCAAATCTTTTCTAAAAGCCCTTTCTTCAAGTTAATTTTCAATTCAAACCTAGTCACACTCATTCTTCTAGGAGAGTGAGTTCTAACGAGAGAGTATAGTGTTTTTCCCACTTGTGTGTGTAATCCTCGAGTGCAAAAAATCTGGGTACAACAGTGATGCCACTATATAATTGTTTTATCTTGTTTAGAAGCATGAGCTGGCTGTTTGATTTCAAAAAAAAATTACTATTATATTGTTCTTGCAATATTACCAGAACTTGGGAAAGAAAAATGGGTTTTTATTGAAGCATGTTTTATGAACTGCTATCTCAATTTTATAACTGTTTTGCTTAAACTACAAACTTATTATGTTGTGGGTTGTTATTTCACTGCTGCGCGTCATAACTCATTCCCGTTTCATGGGATATTTTCAAATGGCAACATTTAGCTAGTGATATGGAAATGATTCTGTAGGTCTTTACTACGAATGCGAAACTATTTTAGTTTGTCATTGTAATTTCCTTTTGAAGTTAATGGACTATACTTTGAGAGTTGAAACTATACTAGAATTTGGAAGAAAACTATTTATGTAACATCCCCTTCAATTTAGTAATAAGTGGAGTTTTAGTTTATGGTTATGTTACGTTAAAATTATTACAACGTCACGATCTGGGTTGTCTAGGGAATGAGAATTCGGGTCATGATATAAAGTGATATCAAAGCAAGGTATTAGATCTTACATGAGTAAAAAGTTAGAAAATAGAACAGATATGGAATAGTAGAAAGCAACTCTTATATTAGAGTTTATAACAAAGCACGGTTTATGGTCATAAATAGAAGTAGTCAAGGTACGTGGCTTATACAAGAACACTCCGTATAATTAGTCCGTTAAATTATGTTAACCCTTTAAGACAGTTGAGCGATGGCTAAAACAAACTCGTAAGGCGTTAGATATTGGAAGAATCTTGGGGGAGTTTCAAGTGAAATTTTTAACTAGAGATAGTCATGCAAGATGTAAGTAGAATACTTTGGGAGGAGTTTACTGTTATCTTTCACAATCAATATTTTCAAGATGTAGTTAAGGAAACCAAGTTAGAAGAATTTAATTAGTTATAACAAAAGTGAATGACTGTAAGTCAGTAGACTACGGTGTTTATCAGGTTATCTCGACTTGCTCTTGAATTTGTTTCAACCAAGGAAAGGAAGACTCAGAGGTACTTGAAATGGTATAGACCTACAATTCACTCATGAGTTATAGTTTCTCTAGGACAACAATTCACTGAAATTGTTGATAGGGCCATGTTGGTACATAAAGAGTTAGATAAGCAATAGAGAATAACTTCTAGAAGAGATCAAGGGAAAGGAAGATTTTGGAGAGATTAGAAGGAAGGAACAAGTAGCTATAAACAAGAAAGAGAATAGAACTGTTACAAACCTTACCCTTAGAAAAATGAAGGGATGTCTCTGAGAAATCAAGGTGGAATTCTTCTATAGTTTTAACCGTAATTAACCAAGTCACATTCGCCAAAATTTTTCTCATCTTGTCAATTCTCAACTTTGGAATTGAAATTGTAACAATTGACCTCAACAAGTTCAACATAAGCAGTTACCAGCCAACATCACCATTCCAACAATAAGAGTTTACTCTACCTAAGCCTAATTTTATATCAGCAAATACAAACCAATTGCGTACAACATTTGGACAAGGAAAAGGGAAATCAAATTGGGAAGAAAGGATTGCCAAGGGTGTTCGCATTGCCTGGTATGGAAATATAAGGAGAAGCTTCTAATGTTGTTATTAAACGTATTATACTCCTTTGCAATTCTTGGGTTAAAGTTTTGTTGTTTGATTCTAAAGCAACATACTCGTTCATCTCTAGAGAATGTATGGATAACTTGGAACTACAATCTGAACTTGTAGATACCCCTTTGAGCATAAATATGCTAATATGAGGAAATGTGGGAATACGGCTAGTGTGTTAGTCTTATATTATATGATGTTATTTTATGAGGATTTGGTATTACTAGATATGCAAGGGTTTGATATGATCTTATGGATGAATTGGTTAGTAAAGTATTATGATGTGATAGATTGAGAAGGGTAGGTATTGGGCCTAATAAGAGTATTAAAATTATTATTACCAACATAGTTTATCATGATTTTGATCGGTTTGATTATCAATTTTTTTTATTTGATTTCTTGAACTAATTTATTCATTGAGCTTCGTTTTGAATGTCCTGAACTAAGCATCTATATGCTTCCTAGGATAATTTTATTATTTTTAGGTGGAAGCATATGAGGTGCCAGTGGGATATTTAGAGCAAATAGAATTATTATTTTTGAACTATGTGAAGAATTTTGGAGGTTAAGTTTAGTATGTTGATTTGATTAGTATTATTTTGGAGGAGACATATTTATCACTTTGAGGATGTACTTTAGGAGTTATTAAAATTGTATTTTTCTTAGAGGATATAAATTGAAAAATAATTGAAGTTGTATATTTGGAGACATGAGGTGTATACTATTTAATTATCTAACCTGTGGAGATTATTATTTTGGGAATCCATTTTTTTTGGAGACATGATGAAGAAATATCATTTGTGGTCATTTTATGCAGTTAATTTATTTATTAATGGTCTGAAAGACTGAGTCGTTACAAGTGGGATTCTTATCATAAGATGGTGACTTTTGTGGCATCTACATGATATAATAGTAAGTTCTTAGGAGACAAAAGACCAATTCTATCTTGCTCACTTTTGGAGCATAGGAAGAGATAAAAAGAGGTAGATGGACATTTGTGGTTCCTATGGCATATTTTTTTATGAGGAAGGTGAGAAAGAAGAAGAGGGAGTCTTTTATTAATAGCTGATGAATTTCTTGATGAGTTGCCAAGTCTACCTCTAGATATAGAAGTTGAATTTGTCATAGAGATCCATCCAAGTACTGCGCCAAGATCTATTGCACTTTATAGCTTGGCACCTATAAAGTTGAAAGAGTTGAAAATGCAGTTAGATAAATTGTTAGAAAGTGGATTTATATGACCAAGTACATCACCTTGGGGGAGCACATGTTACTTTCCAAGAGGAAAGATGGAACGTTAAGATTATACAGAGATTACAGGCAATTGAACAAGTTTACAATTAGGATGATGTGTTGTCTAGAATCAATGACATGTTTGAGCAATTGGAAGGAGCAACACATTTCTCAAGGATAGGTCTTAATCAAGGTATTACCAGTTGAAGGAAAACGAATCTAATATTCCTAAGACAACTTTTCATCATCGAGATGGACATTATCAGTTTCTGATTATGCCTTTTAGATTGACGAATGTCCCAGCAGCATTCATGGATATGAGGAATAGATTGTTTAAGGCTCATCAATTTGTGATTGTCTTCATATATGAATTATTGATCTATCCGAAGAGCAAACAAGAACATAAGGAACACCTAAGGTCTGCATTACAGATATTAGAAAGGAGTCAATTATATGCTAAAAGAGAAAGTGTTATCCCTGGATGAAGGAAGTTAATTTCTTGGAAGTTAAGTTCTTAGAACATGTAGTGTCAAATGAGGGAATTATAGTTGACCCATCTAAAATAAAAGTTGTCTGAATATGAAAGAACTAAATTTATAACTAGAATTGGAAGGTTTATTGGATTAACTAGCTATTATCAAAGGTTTGTAGAAGGATTTTCAAAGATAACAGCCCCACTACTTACTCCGTTCACTAGGAAACGAGTGAAGTTTAAATGGACTAACAAGTGTGAACAAGAGTTTTAAGAATTGAAGAAGAAGTTAACAAGCGCACTTGTTTTGACTTTGCCAGTAAGAGAAAACCATATGTAGTGTATGCCTACGTGCTCCATAAAGGATTAGGTTGTGTACATATACAAGAAGGGAAGTTTGTAGTGTACAAGCCAACACAACTAAAGAAACATGAAGTGAATTATCGGGCATATGATTTGGAGATGGCAGTAGTAATAATTGCATTAAAAATTTAGGGATGTTATTTGTATAGAGAGAAGTTTGATCTTTTTTCTGATCATAGGAGTTTAAATTACATCACTACCCAGGAGGATATGAACCTTAAATAGAGAATATGGGTAGAGTACATTGAAGACTATGATTTTACCTTGCAGTATCAACAGGAAAGGCAAACATTTGGCATATGCTTTAAGTAGAAAGTATCAAGTGTATGCCAGAAATTTAGTAATGAAGGAGTGAGAAAAATGAACTGTTTTAGATGTATTTGATCTACATGTGGGAGTAAAGAATGGACAAGAATATCTGTGTAATTTGATCAATGTCGTTAGAACGAGTTACAGAAGCTTAAGTCAAGGATTCTAAAGTAATAGGTACTAAGGCTAAAGTAAAACAAGTAAATGGAGAAGAAGGATAGATTGTGTCACTCAATGGGAGTCTTAAGTACAAAAGTAAGATACATGTAGTCAATGATATGATGATTTGAAGAAGGAGATCATGGAAATAGCATATCACTTGAAGTTAACTTTTCATTCAAGTAATATGAAAATCTATCATAATTTGAAGAGACAATAGTATTAGAGAGGAATGAAGAGGGATCCTTTCAAATCACTAAATAAATTGGAGTCGTCGCTTATCTATTAGATATACCGCAGGAAGTGACTCAAGCCCATAATGTGTTTCATGTTTCATTGTTAAGACAATATATACAGGATCCCTCACATGTGATTAGGTGGCATGACATCAGACTTCAAGATGATATCAATTATGAAGAAAAGTTAATCTAGATAGTGGATTATCAAGAGAGAGTATTGTGGAATAAAAAGATAGCATTAGTTAAGGTGAGAACGCAACCTTATGGATTGGAAGAAACTGCATGGAAACAGAGACTAAGATAAGGGTTAAGTATTTGAAACTTTTCAAGTAACAACAAGATACTAGCAGTTTTGAGGACAAAACTTCTTTTAAGGAGGTTAAACTGTAACACCCTCAAAATTTTCATTAGTTAAACTTTAAATTTTTGAAATTAAGTCGTATGAAAGGACTTATTTTAAGCACAATTATGATGTCACATAATCATCTTGGAGGAAGAATTCTTGTTGAATGAAATCGAATTGGATGGAAAAGAAAAAAAAATGGAAACTAGAAAGCTCACAAGAATGATGAAGGAATGGCAGAAAGAGTGAACAAGGGCGTAAATGCTAAAGAATGGAAGGATGATCAAGAATGAAACTAGGAAGAGATGGGGATTAAGGTGAATTATTGTGAAGACGAGAACATAAAAAAAATATAGTGAAGCCCTTGAGGATTATGCAAATATCAAACTGGAACCCATGATGACAAGTGTGATCCACCTATCACCCGAGCAATCCCACTTTCTGCCTATATAAGCAAGGAAAAGCGCTTTGTTTTGTCTTTATGCCAGCTGAAGCAATCAACATATATATATATATATAGAATGGGTGGGGAGAAGTCTTGTTCGTGAGAGATAAAGAGAGAAAGGGAAAGAGGGAGAGAGGGAAAGTTCACCGGAATGGCTATTGGAAATCTTTGACAGCAAGAGTGAAGGCACTAGTGGGGGCTGATTCGAATCGAAAAGCAAGCAACAGAGGTATAGCCTTTTTCTATAAATTTTGTATGAGAAAATAAGGCATTTCAGTAGCTTACACACACCGGAAACCATGGCTTTGAGTACCAGTTTAAGAAAACTTAGAAATTGGGTTATCTTTAAATGCAGGATCGATTCTGATTACATGGGTGTATCTTCGTGGGTTAATATTCATTTTCATAGCTCATAAGTTGAATCAGAGTATGTCTTATAGTTCAGAGTAGGGGTGTGCATGGGTCGGTTTGGGTTGGGTTCATGTTAGACCCAAAACCTACCCGATCTTGATTGCTTTCAAAATTTTGGACCTAAAACTGAATCAATCGTTTTAGAGAACCAAACCAAATCAAGCCAAGTCAATTCAGGTTCGTTCGGTTTGGTTCCATGTCTAGGGTTGGTTTGGGTCGGGTTCGCTTTTAATGTTCAAAACATGGTTTTTTTTATTACAAAAATTTAAAAATAAGATTAATCTTGTATCCTAATTTTTTTTAAAATAAGAAAACGACATACAAACATAAATTAATAATAATTAGGTTTAAATAACCATGATTTAAAGGCATGTATAAAATATATGTAAACGTTTTTGATAAATATAAGATCAAGTCGCGGTTCAATTCTCAAGTTGGTCGGTTCGATTTTAGGGTCGGTTCGGGTCCAAAAAGTGTGAATCTGAGAACTGAACTGAAATGATCGAATTGGCCTTTTTTAAACCCAGAACCGAACCAAACCTTTCATAAACCCGAACTAAACCGACCTAGAGAAATCTAGTGATAGCCCAAGACTGCAACCCAAGAAGGGGGTAAATTGGGTTTCAAAAATAATCAAAAATAATTTTAAATAAAAACTAATTAAGCAATCTAATCAATCAATCCAATAGCAGAACCAAAGAGTGTGTGCAATGTGTTCAGGCAATATCAAACAAGAAATAAAAAACAGAGCACAAAATGAATACAAAGATTTACGGAGGTTCAGCCACGACTCGTGACCTACGTCCTCAACCTCAAGACCCCCTTGAAAGCTCTTTCACTATGCAATGGACAATTACAAAGCAGGTGCTAGTTGATCCAGTGTCTAGCTCACTTCTCACAAAAGCTCTTTCCAGGCTCTTAAATTTTTTCAAATGATTTTGTCCAAGCTTCACTCAAACTTACAAGTGTTTTTAACAAGAACACTCAAACTCATAGGTTTATAAACCCACCCACATAGAATAAATGAGGTTTACACACAGTATCTCCCTCAAAGAATGGATAAAATCAGTGTAATATCAGTAAATCCCCAATATCTCAGCAAAGCAACAATAACAACTAGGGTTTATGCCTTTAAATTCGATTGTTACAGTTGTATGAATGTCCTCTCTTCTTGTATATGTTGTGGGGGTCTGGTATATATGTCTTCGCTTCGATTCTAGCCGTTGGAGGTAGTGAGGTTGCATTAAATGCAAGAACACAGCTGTAAAACATTTAAAAATATTACCGTTGCAGTGTCATGGGTCAACCCTTAGGCTGCAAGTGTCGACACCTTTGTGTTCTGAACACTGTTCTTTAAGCAATCTACCTCCATGTGTTGACTCCTAAGGAACCAAGTGTTGACTCCTTTAAGTTTTAGCATATATCTCTAAGGCACTATCTCGATGTGTCGACTTTTCTAGGCTCATATGTCGACTCTTTTAAGGATTTTTCAAAGTCGTGTAATCTGTCTTGATATGTCAACTCTTGTAATCTCATGTGTTGACTCTTTGAAGGATTTGTCAAAGTCATGATCTCTATCTCCATGTGTTGACTCTTCTAAGCTCATATGTCGACTCTTTTAAGGATTTTTCGTCGTGCACATTGTCTTCATGTGTCAATGCTTGTAACCTCATGGTCGACTCTTTTAAAGATTTTTTCAAGTCGTACAATCTGTCTCTATGTGTCGACTACTGATGGTCTAAGTGTCAACATCTGATGAGCTAAGTGTCGACTCCTGGAATGAATGTGTCAACTCTTGCTAACTCAAATGCTCAGGTTCAAGTTACTGCCTTCATGCGTCGACTCCTGGAGTGGATAGGTTCAAGTCACTGTCTTCATGTGTCGACCCTTGCCAACTTCATAGGCTTCATTTTGCAGAACTTCTTCAACCTTCTTCCAATTGTTCAAGTACTTCAATGATGTTCCAGATTAGGCTTCTAAGACTTGAAATGTCTCCTTTCATGCACGTTGTTCTTCAAAAACTTCTTCAATCAATTTATGGCTTCTCTTGGTTTATTGAGACTACATCAAATCTTCTAAAGGATCTTTCAAAAGTTGTGATATTCACTTCACTTGATCTTTACCACCTTCAATCTCTTCAAGATAAAATAATTTCAAATTGATTGCATCTAGAACTTTTTCAATCCATATAACTTCTTCTATCTTCTTCATGGTTTTGGCATACTGTTCAAACTTCTTAACAAGCTTCTCAAATGCTTCAATATATTCAAGCTTCAAGTCATAGTCTAATTAATGCATAATATAATCTACACACTAAGAAAAGTAATTAGACATTTAAACAAAATTTTGTTATCATCA
Source organism: Euryodendron excelsum (assembly GCA_033060915.1). Classification (NCBI taxonomy): domain Eukaryota; kingdom Viridiplantae; phylum Streptophyta; class Magnoliopsida; order Ericales; family Pentaphylacaceae; genus Euryodendron; species Euryodendron excelsum. The sequence continues at coordinate 2,246,173 of CM065385.1, read as the reverse complement.
AAATCATGGCATAGAGTCAATAATCTCCCCCTTTTGATGATTGATAAAACTTTTCAAAATATGAATAATAAACTTCGAGTATGAGTGTGTTGGTGCAAAAGTATATAAATTTATACCTGAAATGCTCCCCCTTCTTTAAGGAATTTGTTACTCCCCCTTACTTAACAAGTTTAAGCTCCCCTTACTTAAGGAGTTTTGAGTCCATACAAAACAAGCAACAATAATGCTTCTCTTCCCCTCTTTTGAGGAGTTCAAGCACTTGGTGCTTTTTATCAAGCAACAACAGAAGCAATACTTCAAGCAACAACAGAAGCAATACTTCAAGCAATAACAATAATACTATTTCTCTCCCCTTTTTTGACAATCAATCAAAAAGAAGCTAGAAATACAAGTAAAAGACAGGTACAATAGCAAAAAATCTTAAAACAAGATTAATGTTACAAATAAGTGAGCAAGCATAGCAAATCAATTAACCAATCATCAAATTTGCAAACAGCCACATTGAAGACGGGATACTACAAGAATATATATATATATATATATATTAAGCATCAATAGAGGTTAAAACATCCAAACATTCATCATGTTACATATCAAATGTCTTGAGGATGACATATTATCCTTTTAAAACTCATATAAGCAGGGAATAAGATTGTGAGAATACAAATGAGAATGCAAAAATGTAGATGCAGTTATAAGGTTGCTTCAGGTGTCCATGGGAGATGATGAAGGTGATGGTGTGAGTTCAATTGGGTTGTTTGGAGTGTTGGAGAATCTCTTCTCAGGTCTGGGCCTCAGCCTATGTCTGTGATAGGTTCTGGTTGGAGCAAGGGATTTAGAGACTAGAAAGGCTTCAGCTGTCTTGCCTTTCTCAGTTACTTCCTTCTCTTTTTCTCCAGAATCTAGTTCTTGTTCCTCGTGTTCCTCGCCTCCTTCTTCTTCTCCTTCTTTCTCTTCTTCTTTATTGTCCTCTTGATCTTCAAATTCTGTTGCTAGTGAATTAAGATGTTGGTAATCTATACCAACTACTTTCTTGATATACTTACCTAGATGTTCAGTGGAGATGTCAATGGCCTTTAGCAGATCTATCTTTATTTTCTGACCATCATTGACAATAGATCTCACTTGTCTCTAAAACTTTTAGTCTCATAGCTCCATTGTCAACTTTGGCATCTATTTTGATAAACATTCTATCATTATATGTCTGCATTTCTTTCAAGATTGCCAAAAGTAAAGACATATCCACAAACCTATTAGATGGAGTAAGGCCCATGGGAAAAATTTCCCTTGTGGCATCCTCTATTTTAGCATGAGATGGCTCACCTTCTTCAACTTATTTGCCCTTTGCAAGGGCAAAGTCTTCACCTTTCTCCTTTCTAGGGGACCAAACCTTATTTACTTTATGATAACCCATCCTCTTGAGAGTTTTTTCATTGTATTCATCACACAAGGATTTAGGGGTCTTTTTCTTCTCTCCTGTCAAGTCAACCTTAAAATGCCTAAACACTTTCGTTAGAAGTATCCCATAAGACATACTCATTTTTGTTTGGAGGGCTTTCAAAATGTGATCCTTAATAAACATGCCCAAGTCAATTTTAGTGTTGCTAATGTAAGCTCAAAGAAAGAAAAATTCCTTTTTAGAAATAAACTAAAAATTCTCAGCTTTAGGAATTAAAATCCTACAAATGAAATGGTGTACAAGTCTTGTCGCGCCCCGATTTTTCGCACTCAAAAAAGACCAGTAGAAAAACACAGTACTCTCTCGTTAGAACTCATCCTCTTAGAAGAATGAGTGCAACTAGATTTGAATTGAAAATTTGATTTGATTAAGGACTTTTGAAAAATAATTTGGAGTCGCCACCTAACTTGATTAAGGTGAGTTAGGTCACCCAAAACTAAGCACAATCCAAAGATTACACTTAAGATTTTTTGAAAAAGATTTTGAAAACTTCCTCAAGAGAGGGTTTTTAAGAAAATAGGTTGTGTGGCAACCTTTGCAAAAATTTAAGCCCTTTTAGAAAAATAACTCCTTTTTTGGTCCTTTGAAAACAGTGATCCTAAGTCCGAGAGTTAGTTACGTGTAGGGAAGACACACTAAGCTATCACCCTACCCCGCCCTTACGGTACCTACATGTCTATTCACCCTAAGTTTACTCATTTAGAATCTTTGATTAATATATGTCCAAAACTATCCACTTTAGAAAAGAAGTTGATATGATACATGATATGCAAGTGCAAGAATTTGATTTGATTTTGAAAATAGACTTGAAAAGAACTTGATTTGATTTTAGAAATAGATTTGAAAAGACTTGATTTGAAAGTGGAAAGAAGGTTTTGGAAATTGGAATTGGAGATTTGAAAATAGATTTCAAAATTAGAAACTTGAAATAGATCATAGAATTGGAAGTTTGAAAATAACTATGGAATTGGAAACTTAAGAAAAATTATGAAATTGGAAGTTTGAAAAAGGTTATGACCACACTCATAAGAGTTGCCTACGTATCCCTTTGTTGGGAATCAGGTCAGTCGTAGTTAGGATAAGAGTCCGATAGAAAATTTGATTTGAAAGAGTTTGATTTGGAACTTGGATTTGGAAGATTGAAAATTGAACTTTGATTTGAAATTGACTTGGAAGATTTGAAAAGATTGAACTTTGATTTGAAATAGACCTTAGAATTGACTTTGAACTTGATTTGGAAACATAGAGTTTTAAAAACATCTTGACTTGAGTTGACGTTTAAAAAACTATCTTGGTTTAGAAAAGAATTTTTGGAGAAAAGTTGGAAGCTTCCTAATTTTAGGGTTAGGGTCGAACTGAGGTCTAGACATCCTAGGACTTAAGGTAATCTAGGGTTGAAACATGTAATTGAATTGAATTTGATTTGAACTTAAGAAGTTTGACTTTGGAAAGCTTGGTTTTAAGAAACCTAGACGTAGGAAAGATAGAACTTAGGAAAGACTTGAGGTTTAAGACATGTTTGATTTGGCTTGGAAGGGACTTAGAAAAAAGATTTGACTTGAATGTTGGACTTGGAAGACATGGGAAGTTGGAGTTTAAGAAGACCGGATTTAGAAAAGTTTCAAAATAGGAAAGTTTTGTTTTAGAAAAGTTTCATCTTAGGAAAGTTTCATCTTAGGAAAGTTCCATTTTAGAAATGTTTGGAATTAGGAAAGGTTTTGAAATTGAAAAGTTTTGAATTTAGAAAGTTTCAACTTAAGAAAGTTTCAAATTTGGAAAAGTTTCCTTGTTAGGAAAGATTTGATTAGGTTTGAGAAAGATTTGGAATTTGAAAAGTTTTAGAATTAGGAAAAGTTTGGATTAGGAAATATTTGATTACTATTTCCTAAAATAAAATATTAGATTTTATTTCCAAAAAGAGATTATTTGATTTTGTTTTCAAAAACGGAGGATTTGATTTAGTTTCTAGAAACAGAAGATTTTATTTAGTTTCCAAAAACAGAAGATTTTATTTGACATAGAATTGAAAAGGAGGAATTTTGAAAAACATAGGTTTGGAAAGTCATAGTTTTGGTATAGGAAAAGTGATTTTGGAAATCTAAGATTTGATGTAGAAAATAGAGATTTTGAAAATCTATGTTTTGAGGAAAGATTGAAAATCATGTTTTAGGAGAGAAAATTAGGGTTTCCTAAGCATGGCTCTAGGGTTTGACTTGAACTCCAAGAAAAAGGGATTTTGGAAAATAGATCTTTTTGGAAAGAGAGATTTTTAAGAAATAGATTTTTGGAAAGTAAATTTGAAGAGAGTTTTGGAAAGGAGATTTGTAAAGAGATTTTGGAGAGGGTGTAGAAAACAATGTTGGAAAGAGGATTTGAATGTGGACTTTTACGAGTCTAAAAATATCCCACTTTCCTAAAATAATTCTAACCATGGAAGGATTAGAACTATTCTAGGATTATGGTTTTGAAAACAATAAAGATTTGAAAATATGGGCCATGAAAGTCACTTTAAATGTAACATTTTTCTAAAGTAACCCTAACCATGGAAAAGCTAAAATCACCTTAGGATTGTGATTTTGAAAATAAGTTTGGAAAAGAAGATTTAATGCCAGTTTTGAAAATGATTTTCGATGCAAGTTTTGAAAATAAGTTTGAAAACAGGTTTTGGAGAGATGCATGATTATGATATGCACAATGCAAGTTGGGGTTGTGAATATACAAGGTTAAAGGCTTCACCACATAATCAAGGGGGCCGAACCCACGTGATCTCCGGTTAAACTAATAGAAAGCCCCCGACACGGTGACTTTCAATAGCCTAATCCTACACATGAACTGGGGAGTCCCTTATTTCAAGCATGCAAGAAAGGGGGTAGAAGATGAGGATTAAAATAGAAGAAAACCCAAGTGGGTTAGGAGAGAGAAGAGAGAAGGGAGAATTGCATAAACGTAAATAGGAAGCCTACCTTAAGTCTTCTTTGTTTTGTTTGCTTTATTTGCTTTGTTGTGCTTGCTCGCTTGCTTTGTTTTACTTCAGTCTTCGAGAGCATGCTTTGGTCTTCAGGAGATTCCGAGTTGCAGCACTTCAAGTCTTTAATAGAGGCTTCGGAGGTTCGTATATGAGTGTATAAGAGTGTATGTGAGCTGGGGTTAAGTGTATAAGGGCTAGGGTTTTGTATATGGAGGCTAAGGTTTGGAGAACCTAGAGAGAGCTAGGGTTTGGAGGAGTTTCGAGCTCTATATATCGAACAACAGAGTTTTTGGACTTTGTTTGCGGACCCTTTTTACGCTGGAGGAAGCTCTCTATTTATAGACAAAAGAGTAAATTGGCGCCTATTGCAGTAGCACCAAGCCAAAAATCCCACTAGCACCACTAGGAGTGGCGCCGAGCCATTTTTTGGCTTAGCGCCACTAGTAGTGGCGCTAGCCATTTAAGAAATGTTTAAGGTCGGCAAGCAATATATCTTCAAAAGATTTGGGAATCTGTATTAGTGACTACCATGCAATTTTTAGCCTGGCTTCAATAGAAGTGACTCCGAAAAGTCCGAGAATGATTTAAAGGGCCAGGAATGGCCCGAAGGGCCGGAAAGGGACTCAAACCCTTAGAATAGTGTCTCAGGGGTAGTAGACTTGAAAAATAATGCCAGGATGTGTTGGAAGGGTTGACCAGGCCATTAGGGGCAAAACGGTCAATCGGGCCAGAAAGCTGCCGAGATGGACTTGGTATGTCCTAGAAGAAGGCTTGAGGCTTGGAAACATTAGCTAGAATGTTCTAGAAAATCGCCGGTTTGACACCCAGAGCCAGCGTGATTGGGAAAGGCGACCGGCCCACCAAGGGCAAAACGATCATTTTGCATCGGGCTTGCTGGAATTGATTCGGAATGATCCAGAAATGCATAGGAAGGCCGAGGATACTACCAGAAGCATCCCCGGGAGGTTACCGGTTTGATACCCAGAGCCGGTGTGGTTCCCCGAGCGCTTGGTTATTTAAGGGCAAAATGGTCATTTTGACCAGAGGGTCTCGGAATTGGCCCGAAACCGACTGGAAGGCACCTAATCATACCGGATTGTCTTCAAAATAATCTTCGAAGGGTGGACTTACCGCTTTGAGGACTTAGGTACTTTTTTAAAAAAGCGTGCCAAAAAGCTCTAAAAGTAGTTAGGTCATTTTTTACCAGAATAGGCTAGCAGGCACTGATGTTGACCTAGGTTTTGAGTGTTTCTGTCACTTTGACTGTTTGTGACAAGTTGGTTTCCAAAGGTATCCCGTCCCTTGGTAAACATGTCATGACTAAGAGGTGAGTTAGGTCCCATGACATAAGGGGTTTATTAGTAATTCCTTATGTTGACCTGTTTGCAATTGTTCCTGTAACTCGGACGGTTGCGAAGTTTGCAAGTATTTTCGTTACTCTAATGGGTCGCAATTATTCTAGAGACTGCCTGATCTCAAGAAGCTGCTAGCTGAACTTATTACATGAGGAATCGACTTTCTCGAAAGGTGTGCTGAAACGGACATTCTTCATCGGCGGGCTAGCAGGCGCTAAGGGTGGATCTTTCTACCATCCCGGAGACTTGGGGTCTCATCCCGGTCGACGGGTTTGAAGGGACTTACCGTTCTAAAAATTTTCTCAAAAAAGGTGCCAAACTGGATGGTCTTACCGTCTGAGGGATCAACTTTCTCGAAAGACATGCCGAACTTGATTTGAACTGGAACTGGATTGGACTTGGATTTTAATCTTGGAATTGAGATTGAAACGAGGACTTACAGTCTTCGAGAAGACGTGCCCACTGGAATTGGACTGGATAATGCCCCAAGGGCATTTTAGTCATCTCGCCTCTACTTGGGCCCAATGGGCCCGCAAAGCGATTGATTGACTAGATTATGTTTGGAAAGTTGGTTTGAACTGGAATATGTTCTTATTGATTTGAATTCATGTTTGGACGAACTGGAGGCTGTCGAGCGGGCAAAAATGGGGTGCTTACAAGTCTAAGGTCCAAAGGTAAATCATTGGCTAAGGGTTGAATAGTTGTAGCAGTTTCTTCTCCATAAAGAGTAGACAATTGAGTTTTTCTATCTACCTCATTTCTTTGAACTTCACCACCACTACCAATTCCTAGAATATGATAAATCACATATTTTGTGATGGTGAATGATACTCCTTTGACCCAACTATCAATGTCTTGGGTGCCAAACCCTCTGTTGGCATGGGCATAAAATTGCCTAACTAATTCGAGATGTTCATCTTTCCTAATTTGTGTCATTGATTTCCAACCAAAAGTATCTAATCTAGCCTCAAATCCAAAGTTCTCCTTAGTAAAGAATTGAAAATTTATCCATCGACCATTCAAAATAGGCTTCAAAGAAAATATGGAATAATACCTAGCTTCGGCCTTATTGCTAGAGAAATAAATCTTGTTCCTTTCAATCTTCTCTTCATCTTGAGTAGTTCCCTTCGATTTCTTCTTCTTCTCATGCCCCATAGATGATTTTCCATGATCCTTTCTCTTTTTACTTCTAGCCACCTTAAGTGTCAACCCTTCTAGGGTTTTCTTCCCTTTCTTCGACTTGTCAAATTTTGGTGCCATAGAAGATTGATCAAAGGATTAATGGAGGTTGGGAATATGTTTGGACAGATCGAAATAGGTATATGATAAGAGTGGAGAGTGATTTGTGGTGAGGTTTGATAGTTCTTGGCAGTTGAAAGAATAGTTTGTTGAGAAAGAGGAAAATTTGTTTTTGCCGAATAAACAGGGGTATTTAAAGTCAATAAGTAACTGCACAGAAGGGTTGACTCTTAGCTTCAAGGGGTCAACTCTTTTCTTGCAGAATTTCTTCTAAGCTCTCTGTTAAAATGGATGGAATCTTAGAGCTATAGGGGTCGACTCTTTTCAACAGAAGCTAACATAAGCTATTCTCAAGAAACAGGAGTCAACTCATTGAGGTCAGTGGCTGACTCTTACTTTATGAAATGTAGAATATGACTAATGAATGACATGTAATGCATCAAATAGGTATTCTATCAATTGTAAAGATTCAATAGCATTATTGAACATGAAGAACATATAAATCATTGAAGATATTGGATTACTCATTCCCAATTATCTCCTAATCATACAAAATCTATCTTCACTCAATGGTTTTGTGAATATATCAACAAATTGGTTCTCAGTGCTTACAAAGTTAAGTTTAATATCACCTTTTTTCACATAATTATGAATAAAATGATGTCTGATTTCAATGTGTTTGTGTGAGAGTGCTGAATGGGGTTCTTGGTCAAATTGATAGCAGTTGTGTTATCACATCTAATGGGAATATGTTCAAAGGTCAGTCCAAAGTCCTCTAATTGGTGTTTGATCCAAAGGACTTGAGTATAGCAGCTTTCAGTTGCAATATACTCAGCTTCAACTATGGAAAGTGCAACTGAGTTTTGTTTCTTACTAAACCATGAAACAAGCATAATACCAAGAAATTAATAAGAGCCAGTTGTGCCCTTTCTATCAACTTTATTACCAGTATAGTCAGAATTAGAATAGCCAATCAAGTTTAAAAATGTGTCCTTAGGATACCATAATCCAAGGTTAGGTGTATATTTATATATCTAAAGATCCTTTTAACAGCTACAACATGTGATTCCTTAGGATTATATTAAAAACTAACACATAAACAAACACTAAACATAATATCAGGTCTACTAGCAATTAGATAGAGTAATGAGCCAATCATATTTCTATATAGTTTGGTGTGTATAGAGATACCTTTCTCATCTTTGTCAAGCTTTGTTGAAGTGTTCATGAGAGTGCTCAATGGTCTTGCGTCCTCTATATCTAATTTCTTGAGTAAGTCTTTAATGTACTTAGCTTGGTTTACGAAAATGCATTCATTTGATTTTTTGATTTGAAGTTCAAGGAAGAAGTTAAGTTCTCCCGTCATGCTCATTTCAAATTCACCCTACATATACTTAGCAAATTTTTTGCAAAGCTTCTCATTAGTAGAGCCAAATATGATGTCATCCACATAAATTTACACAATTAGCATATCATGGTCTCTAATCTTTATAAAAAAATAAAAAAAAAAATTTGGTATCAACCTTTTCTCTTGTGAAACCATTTTCAATCAAAAATTTGCTCAATCTTTCATACCAAGCCCTTGCCTGTTTTAAATTATAAAGTACTTTTGTAAGTTTAAAAACATGGTTTGAAAATTTTAAATTTTCAAAGTCAGGAGGTTGTTCAACATAAAGTTTTTTAGAAATAAAATCATTCAAAAATGCACTTTTTACATCCATTTGATACAGTTTGAAATTTTTAAAACATGAAAATGCAAGCAACATTCTAATAACCTATAATCTAGCTACAGGTGCATAGGTTTTATCAAAATTAATTCATTCTTCTTGACTTTAATTTTGAGCTACAAGTCTGACCCTATTTCTCACAACAGTTCCAGATTCATCTATTTTATTTCTAAATACCCATTTGGTTCCAATTACAGGATGATCTTCAAGCCTAGAAACAAGGTTCCAAACCTCATTCCTTTCAAATTGATTTAATTCATCTTGTATAGCCATGATCTAGAATTCATCATTTTCAGCATCTTGCAAACATTTTGGTTCAATTTGAGATAGAAAAGCAAGATGGTTACATACATTTCTAAGAGATGATCTTGTTCTTACCCCTTGTAATAGATCACCTAATATTTGCTCTGTTGGATGGTTGTGAACAAATTTCCATTCCTTTGGCAGCCCTTCATTCACATCTTGTTGCTTTGATGGAATGTCTTGGTTTCCTTTCTCTTGTAGTGAAGCTTCACTTTGAGTTGGATTGATGTTCAACTCATCCAAATTTTGTTTTACATCATCACTTACAATATTCTTTGGCAAAGAATTCAGTTTATCAAAGGTAACATACACTGATTCTTCAACAACTAAAGTTCTTTTATTGAAAATTCTATAGGTCTTTCTATGAATGGAATAGCCAGTAAAGATACCCTCGTCTGATTTTGCATCAACCTTACCAAGGTTGTCCTTATTGTTATTCAACACAAAGCATTTGCATCCAAAAGCTTTAAAGTATAAAAAATTTGTCTGAAAATTTTCTTGTCAAAACTCTGTTTAAAATATAGCAAGCTGTGTTAACAGCTTCAGCCCAAAAATATTTTGACAAATTATTTTTACAAATCATTGTTCTCAAATTATTTTTACAAAGCATTGTTCTCCCCATTTCTTCAAAAGTTTTATTTTTTCTCTCAACAACCCCATTTTGTTGAGGAGTTCTAAGTGCTGAAAAGTTATGTTCAAAACTATTTTTATAACAAAACATTTCAAAATGTTTGCAATCAAACTCACCACCATGGTCAGTCTTAATTGCTATGATTGTAAATCATTTTTCATTTTGAACCTTTTTGCAAAACTTGGTGAAGAAAACAATTATTTCATCCTTGTAAGCTAAAAAGAATGTCCAAGTATATCTTGTATAATCATCAATAATAACAAGAGCATATTGCTTACCACCTAGACTTAAGGTTCTAGTTGGTCCAAACAAATCCATATGCAAAAGTTGTAATGGCCTAGAGGTAGAGAGCATATTAGTAGGTTTGAAAGAAATTCTGGTTTGCTTCCCCATTTGACATGTATCACAGATTTTGTCTTTTTTCAAATTTGAGTTTGGAAAGACCATTCGCTAATTCATTTTTCAAAACTTTTTAAAGAATGCTCATACTAATATGACCAAGTCTTCTGTGCCACATCCAACTATCTTCACTGTTCATAGCAGTAAGGCATTTTATTTTGCAAGAAGATAAATCATTTAGGTTAAAAATATAAATATTGCCTTGTCTATGTCCAGTCAATATGACCTTGTTATCATTTTTGTTTACTATAATGCACTTAAAGGATTCAAATACTACCTTACAACTTTTATCACACAATTGACTAATGCTCAAGAGGTTATGCTTAAGGCCTTTAACAAGTAAAACATCTTCAATTGAAGTAAAAAAGTTCTTACCAATACTATATATACCAATGATTTTGCTTTTGTTGTTATCTCCAAAAGTGACCAAGCCTCCATCTCTTGGTGTGAGAGATGTGAATTGGGATTCATCTCTAGTCATGTGTCTTGAACAACCACTATCTAAGTACCAATGGTTCTTTTTGGATTTTGCTTGAAGATAAACCTACAAGAACATTAGCTCAATCATTCATCTTTAGTACCCAAATCATTTTAGGTCCATGCAAGGTAGTTTTCAATGATCCTTTTGGGATCCAAGCATTCTTAGGAACATGAGATTGTTGCATAATGTGACATTTGCTAGCTGGATAGCCTTTCTTTTGACAATAAAAGCATGTAATTTTTGTTTTTGAAAACTTTTTATCTTTAAAAGGATTGTAGCCTATTCCAGCCTTGTCAAGAGAACACTTTTGTTTACCAAGCATGCCATCAAGCTTTCCTTTCCCATCAACACATTTTGTAAGAGATTTTTCTAAATTATTTATTTTTTCTTTCAAAACATGATTTTCTTTGTTTAAAATTTTATTTTGATTTTGTAAATCTTCACTCTCATTTGTGAGTGTGGATACCATCTTTTTGAGAAAATTATTTTTTATCCTTATTTTTTTAAATTCAACAAGTAAATCATCAAAAGTATCTTGCAATTTATCAAATAAAAAACTAGATGGTTTAGTGTGTACTACCTCAGATTCCTCCTCATGTGCCATGAGACATAGGTTTGCAATTTCTTAAGGTTCAGCTTCCTCATCAGAGTTGGATTCCTCGTCTTCATTGCATGTGGCAGCTAGGGCCCTTCTTCCTTTGACTTTCTTTTCTTTCTTCTTTAGCATAGGACACTCAGCTTTAATGTGTCCTTGCTTCTTGCATTCATAGCACATAATAGTTGAATCTTGGTTGTTGAATTCACCCTTTGCTTCAGGCTTCTTTTCTCATTTCTATCTTCTTTTTATGAATCTTTTGAACTTCCTTGTAAGGAGGGCAAGGTCTTCCTCGTCATCATCTTTACTTCCAGATTCATTTTCTAATATAGTGGACTTGAATGCAATGGATTTCTTTTTCTTGTCTTCCTCTTCTTAAGTATTTTTCTTTTGGGTCAACTCATAGGTTATGAGAGATCTAAGAAGCTCCTCGAATGGTAATGTGTTGAGATCTTTGGCTTCTTGTATTACTGTTACCTTGGCTTCACAAGTCTTTGGCAATAATCTTAGAATCTTTCTCGCCTGTTTACTATTAGAATACACTCTTCCAAAAGACTTTGACTATTAACAAAGTCAGTGAATCTAGTGAACATTTCAGTTATAAACTCATCAGATTTCATTCTAAATAATTCATAGTTATGCACAAGAATGTTAATCTTGAACTCCTTGACCTGATTGGCCCCTTCATAAGTCACTTCAAGTCTATCTTAAATTTCTTTGGCAAATTCACAAGTAGAAATTCTATTGAACTTATTTAGGTCTAATGCACAATATAAAATGTTCATGTCTTTAGTATTAGATTGCATAAACTTCATGTCATTCTCATCCCATTCATTTTCAGGTTTAGAGATAACTTTCCTTTCAATGAACTTGGTGGAAGTCTTAGGACCATTAACAATAATCCTCCATAACTCATAGTCAACAAATTGAATATAAATTCTCATTATATTCTTCCAATAGTTGTAGTTTATCTCATTAAACATGGAAGGTCTATTAGTGGATTGACACTCACTTAGAGAGCTTCAAAATATGGCTGACATGGATCAATTCTATGGATGTTAAGCCTTTAAATGTAGAGTACTAGCTCAGATACCAATTATTGACCTAAGAGTGCAACCCAAGAGGGGGGTGCATTGGGATTAAAAAATAATCACAAATAATTTTAACTAAAAATTGATTAAGCAATCTAATTAATCAATCTAATAGAAGAACTAAAGAGTGTGTGCAATGTGTTCAGGTAATATCAAACAACAAATAAAAAACAGAGCACAAAATGAACACAAAGATTTATCGAGGTTCAACTACAACTCGTGACCTACATCCTCACCCTCAAGACCCCCTTGAAAGCTCTTCCACTTTGCAATGAATAATTACAAAGCATGTGCTAGTTGATCCAGTGCCTAGCTCACTTCTCATAAGTGCTCTTCCCAAATTCTCAAATTTCCCCAAGTGATTTTGTCCAAGCTTCACTCAAACTTACAAGTGATTTTGTCCAAGCTTCACTCAACTTACAAATGTTTTTAACAAGAACACTCAAACTCATAGGTTTACAAACCCACCCAAATAGAATAAATGAGGTTTACACAAAATATCTCTCCCAAATAGTGGATAAAATTAGTGTAAGATCAGTAAATCCCCAATATATTAACAAAGCAACAGTAACAACTAAGGTTTATGCCTTGAAATTCGATTGTTGCAGTTCTATGGATGTCCTCTCTTCTAGTATATACTGCGGGGGTCTTATATATATGCCTTAGCTTCGATTTTAACCGTTGGAGGTAGTTGAGGTCGCATTAAATACAAGAACACAACTATAAAACGTTTGAAAATATTACCGTTGCAGTGACATGGGTCGACCCTTAGGCTGTAAGTGTCGACACCTTCATGTTTTGAACACTGTTCTTTAAGCAATCTGCCTCCATGTGTCGACTTTTGAGGAACCAAGAGTTGACTCCTTCAAGTTTTAGTATATATCTCAAAGGCATTATCTCGATATGTCGACTCTTCTAAGCTCATGTGTTGACTCTTTTAAGAATTTTTCAAAGTCGTGCAATCCGTCTTGATGTGTCGACTCCTGTAATCTCATGTGTCGACTCTTTGAAGGATTTATCAAATTCATGCACTCTGTTTCCATGTGTCGACTCCTATAAGCTCATATATCGACTCTTTTAAGGATTTTTCGTCATGCACGCTGTCTCTATGTGTCGACTCCTTTAAAGATTTTTTCAAAGTCATGCAATCTGTCTCCATGTGTCGATTCCTGATGGTCTAAGTGTCGACACCTGATGAGCTAAGTGTCTACTCCTGGAATGAATGTGTCGCCTCTTGCCAATTCAAATGCTCAGGTTCAAGTTACTGTCTTCATGTGTCAACTCTTGGAGTGGATGTGTCGACTCTTGCCAATTCAAATGTTTAGGTTCAAGTCACTATCTTCATTTGTCAACTCCTGGTGGTCTAAGTGTCGACTCCTACCAATTCCATAGGCTTCATTTTGCAGGATTTCTTCAACTTTCTTCCAATTGTTCAAACACTTCAAAGATGTTCCAGATTAAGCTTCTAAGACTTGAAATGTCTCCTTTCATGCATGTTGTTCTTCAAGAACTTCTTTAATCAATTCATGGCTTCTCTTGGTTTGTTAAGACTTCATCAAATCTTCTAAAGGATCTTTCAAAAGTTGTGATATTTGCTTCACTTGATCTTTACCACCTTCAATCTCTTTGAGATGAAATCATTTCAAATTGATTGCATCTAGAACTTCTTCAATTCATATAACTTCTTCTATCTTCTTCATGGTTTCAACATACTATTCAAACTTTTTAACAAGCTTCTCAAATGCTTCAATATATTCAAGCTTCAAGTCATAGTCTAATTAATGCATGATATAATCTGCACACCAAGTAAAGTAATTAGACGTTTAAACAAAGTTTTGTTATCATCAAAATCATGGCATGGAGTACACATCGAGTTGGTTCGATTCTCCGATTTTTTGGTTCTTTTGTGCACCCCTAGGTCAGATATCAACCATGGCTGCCAAAGTTTCTTTTGTTTAGAGAACCATGTTTTGATTAGGTTGCATGTAGAAAAAGTTGTATATGCATGTGTGATATTTCACTACAACACTTTGGAAGGTTGTTAGATATTGTATTTCAAGTTCCATGGAGTTTAAAAACAATGGGTAACTTCCATTTACGGCTGGACTAGTGACAAGGGAGTCACTGGAAGTAACTTTTAGATGCATTTCAAGGAATCAAACGAGCTCGGAATTTAATTCAGGAACTCTCGTTAGAAAGAGTTCAGAAAATTATTCGATTAGACCCAAACTTTTTCCAATTCGGTTGAAAATTGATGAAGACACAAAATCTGATGTGATTTTCCCAGCAATAGCCACATTTAAAGGCTTTTTGGAGCCTCAAACCTTCATGAAAAATTATTCTAAAACAGTGTAGAAATCGGGCTCGAAGAGTAGATGGGTTTATACACTTGATTCTTCAAAATGCATCGAGAAATGAGTTAGAAAAGGACAAAAAACCAAAGGGTGTCGAATTAGGGTTTTGGCCAGACAACAGGGTTGATGAATAATGTTTGAGGGACCAACTCCATGGGTGTATTGTTGCGCATGGGGAGGATTTGGTGATTGGGTTTCGTTCTAGTGTGTCCCTCACCTCCTCAAGAGCATTTATACATTTTATTTTATAATTTCAGCTTCTGTAAGTATTGTTCCTATATTTATCTTTCTATAAATAAAAGTAAAATTATTTTAGAATTTCCGGAAATTACACAAAAGTTACAGTAGCCTAAAATTATTATTTCAAACCTTCTGGAAGGACGGTGACGTTGAAAAATAATTTTATGCCATTATTCTTATTTTTATGTACTAAAATCCATCTAAAAAATTTTCCTTATTTCAAAACGATATTTACAGAATTTTTTGAATTTCAAGAAAATTAATGTAACTAAATACATTGCTTCAAAGTCTTCGATAAAAAGTTTGGCTAAAAATAAATTTATTTGCTATTTATTTATTAGTCATCAAGATATTAATTTCAATAGAAAGTTATATTTAAAGCCTAAACTTAGTTATAAATAATTTTGCTTCCAAAGTATATTAAATAAATTCTAAAAGAGTTTTTAGAATTTATTTTATAAAGATTGGTAATTCTATAAAATAGTTTGAACTCTAATTATATTTAAAAGAGTTTTGAAAACTACTTTTATTAAGGGTGATATTATTAATAAATAAATGAAAGTACAGGTAAACCAAGCCCATGTTACAAGTGTACGAAAACCACAGGGATTATAACTAGACTTATAGGAGGGGTCTAGGAAATTATTTAGATACATGTAACATTTTAGTCACAACTTGGGCTAATTTCCATAAGAAGGCTTATTAATAGTCTTTATTCCCGAAGTGAGCGTGGTTTTTAGTTTAGTCCGTGGGTCGAGTTCAGCTCTTTTTGAAAAAGCGTTTTCATTGAAAACGCTAATTCAAAAAGCGTTTATTACGTATTTGTACGACCGTATGCGCGAGCATTATAAATGCTTTTTGAAATAGCGTTTTCATTAAAAAAGCTTTTTCAAATAGCATTTTTAATGAAAACGCTTTTTCAAATAGCATTTTTGAGCCCTATATGCATCGTCCCCTCCCTCGCTTATTCATTAACAGCGGACAACGGTGGTGAGACTTAGAAAATTCTCCTCGAAGCTTTGATTCTCTGGTTCGATCTATTGATTAAAGTTATATTGTAAGAGAAAAAGTCATTTACAACTTCACAAGGTAAACCCTCTCATATCTGTTTCTGATTTTATTATTTTTGTATATATATCTATGTATAAGTGTGTATATATATTAGTTTTTCTACGTATAAGTGTATACATATCTATATATCTATCGTTTGTTTTATATTTGTATGCTTAAGTGTGTATATATATTTTTGTAGATCAATGCAAAGCATGACAGTAGTTGCCATTTTCTCTTTTTTTTTGTTTTTGTTTAGTTGGACATTTTTTATGTGAATGAAAATTTTAATGACGACTGTTTGTCTTTTGTTTTGTTTTTTTTGTTTGAATGAGTTTAATTATAGTTGTCATTCTCGCTTTTTTTGTATAATTTTGTAGTTGCAACGAGTTCTATTAATTGATAATTTTGAAAATGTTGACATTACGACTTGTGATTGGCGATTTGCTTTTTAATATATTTTTTTCTTCTTCTTGTATTAAACAATTAAATGTAGTGTTATTGTAATGATGTTTTTGTTAGGTGAAAATTTCAGCATGTATTAAAACAAAAATGTGTAGATAATTATTTAAATAAGATGTTAAATAATATATTAAAAATATGTTAATAAAAAAATAGTAACAGAAAATTAATAGAAAAGTAGGAAAAAATTCAATTATGTAATATAAAAATAAAATTAAACAATTCATAATTTTCTGTTTACAAAGTTAATAGAAAATTATTTTAACAATTATTTAAAAAATTCATAAATTATTTAAACAATTGATAATTTCATTTAAAGAATATGATTTAAACAATTCATAAAAATAGTAAATAATTTAAAATTAATTTTGCAAGGTTAGAACATATATATAATTATTTAAAGGAATATGCTAAAAATATGTACAAAATTGAAAAATAGTACAATTTCTTTACAAATTGAACATAAAAATATTTAAACAATTATTTAAAGAATTCATAAATAAATTAAACAATTCATAATTTATTTTAAGAATGATTTGAAAATTTTATAAAAAATAGTAAATAATTTCAAATGAGTTTTGCAAGGTTATAACATATATATAAATATTTAAAAAAATATGCTAAAAATATGTACAAAATTGAAAAATAGTACAATTTCTTTACAAATTGAACATAAAAATATTTAAACAATTATTTAAAGAATTCATAAATAAATTAAACAATTCATAATTTATTTTAAGAATGATTTGAAAAATTTATAAAAAAATAGTAAATAATTTCAAATGAGTTTTGCAAGGTTATAACATATATTCATATTTATATCAAAATAAATTTACTATATTATATAAGTAAATTAAATAATTTTTACGATAAACTGTCAAATGTGTGTTATAATTATTTAGTTGTAAAACAATTTGAGAGCACAAGTTCAGAGCTCAGAAAGATGCACCTTACACAAATTAATAGTATCACAACCAAGTGTAATCTTCATTCTTTCGATAAACATCTGTACATAAGTTTTAAAACATTTAATTTAATTAGTTTGTATATTTATGATATCTCTTTTAGTTGTGTTTGATAGGCAAAGCTAAATAATGACGACAATGGTTATGTTTTATTGGGGGGGAAAGATAATACGAGATCGTCGAAAAGGTGTATCCTACGATATAGGTGCTAGTGCGTGTTATGATATTGAAATGGGAACCTCAGTTGATGTGTTACGTGCCATGATTATGCAAATGATGGCTGAGTACCGAGAACATGTGACTATAAAGTTCATATGTAGATACCCGCACCGACGAAATGGAGATGTCATAATTTATAAGAAGTTGCCAATCAATGACGACAGGACATTGCAAAATGTGTTGAATATTCCTTCGAGATATCCTGACCACCAATGTGTTGAAATATATGTTGTAAAAGAGGAGGGTAGCGCAATGAACACGAGTGAAAGTCGTGCGGATGTGAGTTGGGCAGATGTCCAAATGTACGGTGAACTATTATCGGGGAGGGGAGATGTATCGGCACTGGGGTCACTTACTCAAATGGTTTCACTTGGGCAGAGTAGCCAAAGCACAATAGTTAAGGAAGGGTCAGGGCAACGAATGTCTAGCCTCTATAGCCCAAATGAAAATTTCTCGCAGGACCTTAGTAATTTTGAACAGTTTCATGACTTTCACAATCCACCAACACCTCACCCACAATATATATCAGGCCAAGGTGGGTGCATAGAGACGGGAGGTCCCAGTGGAAGTCTGGATCCTATGGAACGCCTAGCTGCCTTAAACGAGACTGGGACACATGTGAATGAAGATGCAGATGTCGTTCAATCTGATAATTCAGATGAAGATATTGATGTTTTAATGAGAAATGAATTAAATGATGACTCTGATGACGATAGGCACGAAGAATCAAACCTTAATGAAGCGTTACATGATACACCAGATATGCCCTTTTTTACGAACTTGGTTGGGGCAGATGATGTCGTAGGTGGTCGAGACTTGTATGATCGCGGTCTAACATGGTCAGATGCTAATCCGGAGTTTGCAAAAGGGATGGTTTTCAAAGATAAGGATGCGGTGATCTATGCATGTAACTGGTATCACGTGAAGAAAAATAAACATTATCATATTGTGGAAACAAATAATAAGGTTTTGAGCACCAAGTGCAATTACGATTACCCTTGGAAACTACATGTCTGTTTGAAGAAGAAGCACAGTTTTTTTGAGATCACACAATGCCCCGGGCCTCATACATGTTTACATGGGATAGAGAGTTTAGATCACCGTAATATGAATTCAACATTTATTGCACACTTAATTAAGACACAAGTTGCGGTAAGTTGCTTTCAATTTCAATTTTAATGTAAGATGTGTTGATATTATTTGTTAATGCCCTTCGTTAGTGAATTTTGGAGTGTTTGTTTGTTGTGGTGTACAGGAAGATCCTGACTGGAAAATAGCATCCATAATCAAGAATGTCAAAAATAATGCTGGTTTCACAGTTTCATACAAGAAAGCATGACTTGGAAGAATAACGGCCATTGCGATGGTTTTCGAAGATTGGGATGAATCCTATGAAAAGTTGCCAAGGTACATCAGAACCTTCGAGTTTAGAAACCCGGGCATGGCTATGATTTTAGAAACATTAGACTTTGGTACGTTGGGTGTTAGGGCGTTAGACAGAATATTTTGGGTATTTCGGCCATGCATTGAAGGCTTCAAGCACTGTCCGCCAGTCATAGGAATCGACGGTACTTTTCTTTATGGCAGATATACAGGAGTTCTGTTGATTGCTACAGCAAGAACTGTTACGAAAAAAAATTTTCCTCTAGCTTTTGCGTTAGTTGAATCAAAAAATTATCGTGATTGGTCATGGTTTATACAGAATGTCAGGCATCTGATTGTGCCGAGCCAAGAGGGTGTCACATTGATTTTTGATTGACATACAACCATATTGAGCGCCGTCAAACATGAATGGGAAACACCACGACGAGGGCAACCAACTGGATTCCATAGATATTGCCTCAAACACTTTAAAAGTAATTACCACAAAAATTTCAGTAATGTTAAAGTTAAGAATCTCATATGGCAAGCTAGGACTACCCATCAAGTGCGGAAGTTTGACAAGGCAATGGATAAAATTAGAAATTTAGGAACGAAGTCAGAGTCGGCGGCAAGGGCGTATCGTGCTTTGTGCAATGAGGACCCAAAAAAGTGGACATTGGCATATGATGAAGGTCATCGTTGGGAAGTTACAACCACTAATGATTCAGAGTGCTATAATAATGTCCTTCGAGGTGCACGAGACTTGCCCATTACTTCATGTGTTCAGGTTACCTTCTACCGTCTGGTGGCCACTTTCAATTATAATCGACTACAAATTCAACGTGCTTCAGCAAGGAGTTTAAGGTACACGTCCAAAGTGCAAGCTAAGATAGAAGAGTACCAAGCTCGATCGGCGGGCCATCGCGTAACTATTTGTAATTGGTAATGTTATAAGATTTTATTTTAATTGTATGTACTTATTTTGATTAGTAATAAATTATATGCTTTGCAATGTCTAATACAATCACCATGTTATTATATTCCAATTCCAGGGCATCGGGTTCCGCTGAGGTTGTTACAAGTGCAGCAGGCACGAAAGGGAACCACAAACATGCAGTGTATTTGAATCCTCCGTCATGCGACTGCGAAAAATGGATGATCTATCATTATCCTTGCTCACACATGCTAGCCGTGTGAGCGAAGTCGGGCAGACAACCATGGCACTTGATTGATCCTAAGTATACCATGGACGTTTATGCTCGCGTGTACGAAACATCGTTTGAACCGATAGTGCATGAGCATTATTGGGCTACATACGATGGTCCAAAGATAGTTCCCGATCCGAGTCGACGACGAGAGGCCACATCCGGCCGTCCAAGTACAAAACGAATCCACAATGAGATGGACGTTTCCAGAAAACGTCAAACAAATCATTGTGGTATTTGTAAGGAACAAGGGCATGATAGGCGTAAATGTCCAAATCGAGCTAGCTGAGTTATGTATTGGATAGTAGTTACTTAGGCATGTAATGATATTTATTAATATTTCTATTTGAGATAATGGTTACTGAAGATGGATTTATTGGTATGTATTTATTTGGATTGGTTGTGATAGCAGTGGGTTTTACTCATTAAACATAAGAACTTAATATGGACTTATTTGTATGCATTTATTTGGATTGGTTGTGATAGCAGTGGGTTTTACTCATTAAACATAAGAACTTAATATGGACTTATTTGTATGTATTTATTTGGATTGGTTGTTATACCAGTGGGTTTTACTCATTAAACAGAATAACTTAATATGGGCTTATTTGTATATATTTTTTTGGATTGGTTGTGATATGAGTGGGTAGTCATATCAAGTAATACACTCTTTCACAACATTTCGTCACATCAATTAATGGCCTTACTGTCTTTCATCATGTACATCATCAGAGAATAATGAGGTTGTTTTATCATATGTTACGTTGTCATGCATGTATGGATGTAGTACATTTATTGCACCATATAATAAAAATATATTAATATGTACTATGGATGTAGGCACGCTGGGGCACATTGATGGCAGGACATATGGATGTAGGCGCGCCAAGGCCCCTTGATGGCACAGTGCTGACGTTACAGGCCCATCATCGATCCACATGGATATGGGAGCATGGGGTATGTGTTTAAGTTAACAATTTTTCTGTACAAGTAGTTTGTTTACAATAATATTGTTACACAGGATACGGATGCGCTCACATGCAGACGTGGTGGGTCACACCTATATGACGTACAATTACACCCACGTGTATTGCAGTACATAGTACGGGCAGGTTTTTACGGTGTATATCGACTTGGTCGGATCCGTTTGGACCATCCATTGATTACTGCGTTGGTTGAGCGTTGGCGACCAGAGACACATACATTCCATCTACCTGTCGGGGAGGCCAGCATCACGTTACAGGATGTTACCATCTTGTTGGGACTACCGGTTGACGGGACCCCTATTATACGCATACAGACGCATACTACATTACATGAGTGTCAGGCTCTATGTATGCAGGCATTTGGTGTTAGCCCACCTGCAGAGGAGATTGACAGTGTCCACCTTAGGATGGCATGGCTTCGTCACACATTCTAGGTCCTCCCACAGGATGCAGATGAGGTTACTGTACAGCGGCATGCACGTGCCTATATACTGCGGCTTATTGGGGGTATACTACTCACAGATTACTCTCAAACTATGGTGAGGCTCACATATCTCCCATTTCTACTTGACTTGGACGCTGCCGGGGCATATAGCTGGGGCAGTGCAGTTTTAGCCATGCTTTACAGGAGCATGTGTCGGGCGGCGAGGACTGGGGCGAGGCAGATTGCAGGAGCACTCGTTTTATTACAGGTTGAATACATAGTTCATGTTATGTTTCTTATTACAATTTATTCATACGTGAATGGTGGACCCTTTTTGTACAGATATGGGCATGCGAGCGATTCCCACGCATGGGCCCGCATCGCGTGGATGATCCTACTGCTGGCCAGCAGCCATTAGTTATACAGGGGGTGGAGTTTCCCGGTGGACCATGGGGAGCTAGGTATGTATAACTGCCTTTTCATTTTTGTTAACACCTGTACACATTTATAATTATAAAATGTAATTGATATTATGTTGAACGTTTATGCCAGATGGAGATCTAGATATCGCACTACTAGTACTTCCACCCATGTGGTCCGCGTCTACCGAGATCAACTGGACCGATTACGACCTAACGAGGTATGTATACAATTTCAGATTTTATAATTCGTATTACTTAATTGTAGCGTCGTTGCTTATTAATGGGTACTATTAATGTAAATTATGTAGTTCATATGGAGGCCATACGATGCTATCATGCATACACTTCCTGATTATTGTCGAGTTGGGAGTGATATATGGGTCACTCAATCCCCTTTGCTGTGCCTAGAGGTTGTTGAGTGGTATTTACCGGATCGAGTTTGCCGACAGTTTGGTTTTAGGCAGGTTGTACCTGCCACTCATGATACCTCGCCCACATTACATGCTATTGACTTGAGAGGGAGACCGCCTACTGATTGGACTCAGTTCCATGCACAGCACATGGAGCGATGGCAGCATAGGCGTGAGTATCTTGTAGCTGGGGTGATTGATGCTGCAAACATGCGTTACGACGATCCATATATGGTATGGTACCGCCGTATCACACGCACACTGGTTGGGAATCCAGTTCATCAGCCTACTATTGGATACCTTGAGGTTGGCTCCACGGTCGAGATTGCGATTAGTAATGTCATAAATTGTAAATGTTTATGATTGTATTATAAATGTTTAAATGCCATAAAGACTTCAACTTACTTTGCAGACTCGTCACATCGCAATCATACATCATTTTGTTGATCGTGCCATATATGCATTCGGCAGGCCGGAGGCACTGCAGGACATGTATTTGGCCTAAGACCTGTGTCAGAGGTCACTTCATGTATTGCGTGAGCAACAGCGGATTGCACAGCCAGGAGTTCCAGACGCTCCCCCTCCTATGCCACCAGCTGGTCCAACTGCTCCCCCTCCCATGCCAGCAGCAGATACAGCCGCTCCCCCTCCCCCTCCCATGCCAGCAACAGATACAGCCGCTCCCCCTCCCATGCCAGTAGGAGCTCCAGTCGCTTCCCCTCGCAGTGGATCATCATCACAGGAGTTCTTGTAGTATTTCAGTGCTACGCAGCCATCCTCAGCCTATGTGACTCCGACTAGGCCAGTATATACATATCACACCGAGTCACACGACGTGCCCTCATCATCACGTCCGAGTAGTTCTGAGGTCATACCGCGTCGCACCGCTTATCGCCATATTACATCACCTGTTGCATACGACCAGCAGTATTGGTTATCGACAGTAGGAGATGATGATGACTTTCAGCGATATGTTGACCCATTATTAGCATCTGGGCAGCAGATAGAGACGCGTTTTTCAGCAGAGGGTTGGGACCATTTTGACTCTACGACACAGCCAGAGGGGCCATCGCAGGTCACTCAGGTTAGTAGTGTGTAGCAGATTCATCCAGTAGTGGCACCCCCTACTATTGACACTCAAGGTGTTTCGCAGATCACCCAGGCAGAGCCACATCCACATCTGCAGCCACAGACAGGGTCACCCCCAGTGCCACAGCCACCGACAGTGCCACAGCCAGACCCACATCCAGAGGCACATCCGACACTACGGTCCATCACACGTGTCTTTGTCCGATAGCCGAAGCCCGCAAGAGAGAGAAGGCCATCTCGATGTGGTACAGGAGGCCATGTATAGTACCGAGATTGTTTTTTGCACACTAGATAATTAGATTTCAAAACTTGTTGGATGTAATAGTTAATGATGATAGTTTGTATTGTAAATACATTTAGTTATAACAAAATTAATGATGATAGTTTTTGTTGTATCTATGTGCATTTATAAATGAATACAACTGTTGTTATTGACACTGACACTCTTTACGGAGAAAACAACTAAAGTTGACGATAAATTCATTAAAATGATAAAGTAAAAATAATAGGATAATTCATTTTTTCTTTACCCACCAAAAAAAAAATTTTAATGGAAGAAAGTAATATCGAAACTACTTATCATAACTGAAATATGAAGACTTGTCATTTTTTGAAAACGCTGCGCCAATGACAGGACAATAATTTAGCAGACTCGTCATGTCCTATTAATTTTTGATACATGATTGTCCTATCTCTATCTTCTGAGACATGTCACGTGAATATCTTGATAATTGTCATGTCTTATTACTTGTCAATTCATGATTGTCATATCTCTACCTTCTGAAGCCTTTCACGTGAACTCTGCCAGTAACTTCAGCATTGTCATGTCAATTTTGCAGTATCACGTGAAGCCTTTCACTAACGATTAGTATCTTTCAGCATGACAGATTGGTGTGAACTGGTCGAGCATAAAATGGTGTGAGGTTATGAAATGCTCAAGAAACCAAATCGGAAAAACATGTCCAAGCGAAAAGGGTTATTTGGTGCATCATCTAGTCAATCAGCTCCAACCACCAATGTGCATGAAAATCATAACTCAATCATCCACATGGTGGGTACATATACAGACCCAATTGGTAACAAATGGTATGGCCGAAAACGTAGCTTCCTCAACAAACCTATTCTAATGCACAATATGATGGGTCCAGTCAACCATATCTTTATTGGCAATGCATCCTTGCAACCACCGCACGGTGTCACCGATGAGCAATGCATAAGGTTGCCCTGGAAATACTTATTCGATAAACGGTGTGAACAAGAGATGTATTGTCGATGGCATGGCCTATGTGTCCCAAAGGCCCGGTCAGCTAAGCTTTTCGGGAGGAGATCACCTAACAGCAAGGTCATAAAAACACTCGAACGCGAGACTGATCAAATGCAACAAAGACTAGATAAATATCATTTTACGGAAGACGCAAAGAAACAATGTGTTGATCCAACAAAACGAATAATAGAAATTATTGAAGATCCGTTGCTTGTTTCTGACACAGAACTTTCAGACTTCTCAGAAGAAGAAGGTGACGATGACTTTGAAAACTATCTACCGACTAGCCTTACCGTTGCTGGGAAACCACTATGTTGTTATGAACATGGTCCATGAAAGCATATTCTGATTTGTAGTTCAGTGTGATGCAAAATAAGTTATTATGTTTTCATGTAATATATGTGTGAGTTTGGGTTATATTTTCCATTTTGGGGAGGAAATGTCTGGTTCAAAAGTTATGTTATTTTTCGGGATTTTGGTAGTTAGGGTTTCGGAGTTAGGCAAAATTAGCCTTCGGGGTACCGTTTTGGGGAGAAAATGTCCCGTGAGTGCGAAACTCGACGGGAGGCTCCTGCAAGTCCCGAGTGACGTGTGAGACTTGACGGCACATCAATCAGAGTCCCATTTCAAAAGTTATGCCATCTTTCGGGATTTTGGGTGTTAAGATTTCGGAGTTAGGCAAAATCGGCCTTCGAGGTACCGTTTTGGGGAGGAAATGTCCCGTGAGTGCAAAACTCGACGGGAGGCTCCTGCAGGTCTCGAGTGACATGTGAGACTTGACGGCACGTCAATTGGAGTCCCAGTTCAAAAGTTATATCATCTTTCGGGATTTTGGGTGTTAGGATTTCGGAGTTAAACAAAATCGGCCTTCGGGGTACCGTTTTCGGGAGGAAATGTCTCGTGAGTGCGAAACTCGATGGGAGGCTCCTGCAGGTCCCGAGTGACGTGTGAGACTTGACGGCACGTCAATCGGAGTCCCGGTTCAAAAGTTATGTCATGTTGAAATGTTAGAAATGGATTTTAAATTTACTGGTGTGGTTCTGGTGAAAACGCTTTTTCAAAAAGCGTTTTCATTGTAAACGCTTTTTGAAAAGGCGGTTTAACATTAATACATAGAATACGAATAAACGCTTTTTGGATTAGCGTTTTTAATAGAAACGCTTTTCTGAAAAGCCTTCAACTCGCCCCAGGGAAGCAAGTTTAAATGGCCCCCTGTGCTGGAATAAAGACTAAATTTAGGCTTGGTTATGGAAATTAGCCCACAACTTGAGCATGCGTCGAAACAGTGATTGTGATTCTACAAATTTATCATGAAAATCGAGAACGCAACCAAACTAGCTGAGAGTATTCAAGTAGGGAATACCTAACCTGCTTCTATATACTAATTTATTTCGAAAGCTTATTTTATTCTATTTCTTGAAATTTTTTTGAAATGAAATGAGACAACTGATGAAAATGGTTTTTAACTATTGATATTGGAAGTGTCATTACTAGTTCGAAAAGGGTGATGCCATTGTTATGAAAGTAACTTGGTTTGAAAGGGGTGATATCATCACTTGTGTTTCGAATATAGTGACTGGGTTCGAAAGGAGTGATACCGTCACTAGTTTGTTGCTGGCTCGAAAAGGGTGATGCCACAATATAATTATTTTATCTTGTTTAGAAGCATGAGCTGGGTGTTTGATTTCAAAAAAATTACTATTATATTTTTTTTGGCTATGTTATCAGAACTTGAGAAAGAAAAAATGGGTTTTTATTGAAGCATGTTTTATGAACTACTGTCTCAATTTTGTAACTGTTTTACTTAAATTACAAACTTATTATGTTGTGGTTGTTATTTTACTACTGAGCTTCATAGCTCGCCCCTGTTTTATTATATGTTTTCAGATGGCAATATTTAGCTAGTTATATGAAATTAATTTTAGAGATCTTTATTGCAAATGCAGAACTATTTTAGTTTATCATTGTAATTTCCTTTCGAAGTTAAATGTACCATACTTTGAGAGTTGAAATTGTACTTAAAATTTAGATGTACCATGCTTTGAGAGTTGAAACTGCACTAAAATTTAGAAGTTGGAAACTATTTATGTAGATACCCTTTAATTTAGTAATAAGTGGAGTTTTAGTTTATGGTTACATTACATTAAAATTATTACAGCATCACAACCTGGGTAGTCAGGGAACGAGAATTCGGGTCGTGATATTTCCTCTTATTTTTTACACGTGGATCAAGAGACCTAGTGGCATTATAAGGTTTTTGGTTGAACCTTAGGACTTTCAATATTTATATGTCCTTCCGTAAATTAGTATGAGAGGCTTAACTGATCACTTAGTTTGATGGTGGTGAATAGAAACAGTTGTTTTTATTATCATTTAAGTTGTTTTACGCTATGCTTGAAAGCCAAATTTTGTCAAGGGAAAAGCAAGGAAAAAAGAAAGGATGAGAAAAAAGAGAACAAAATGAAAGAGTATTTCCTTTTCTCTTTCTTTTCTATTACCAAATCCTTGATCCACACATAGCTTAAAGAACTACTATCATTGAATTATTTCCTAAAAGAATAAACTTCCAAGTTATGATCAGAGAACACTGGAATGCACAGACGCTTACGGCCAATAAAATTTATGAATGAAAGTTAACAAATCCATCAGAACAGGATTGGACTATCCAAGAGCCTAAAGAGAGGAGAGTTCCGCTAAAGAGAATGATTTCGAACTCATGCTTGACGTTCCTGGAACCAAATATGCAGAGACATATATATATATATATATATATATAGAGAGAGAGAGAGAGAGAGAGAGAGAGAGAGAGAGAGAGAGACTTAATAATCACCCAAACACCATCTACATTATTTTCATGCTTTGGTCTCTCCACTGCCGGAAATAGGGAGCATGGCATCCAAAATTCCCTATATCTTCTGTAAAATAATGGGAAAAATAGGAAGAATAAAAAAAATCTGTAACGAGTCAAAAAAATAGAAAAAAAAAACGAGTTCTAACACTAGCGAGGTCAAAAATCTGTATCAGTAGGCACTTGTCCAAAAATATCAGGACATGATTCCCACTTCCCCTCTTCCCTGGCCTCCCAATACCCTCCAACATAGCAGTATGCATCACTACCTTTCTGCTTTGCAAACCACCTAGGCTTCCAACCCCTCTCTTGCATCTTCCGAGACTGCATAGCGTATAAACATATTTTCCATCACTCACTTTGCTATGCATGTCATTATGCGTATACAGGAATGTGCATGACAAGAAAATACATCAAATGGAAAAGGAAAAAAGAAAAAAAAATATGACAAATATTGCCTCTGCATCACCTGACGCTGCCTCTGTTCCAGCCGCAGCTTCTCTGAATTAGCCCTTTGATATTCTCCGTTTTCTAGACATCTCTGATCAGGTCTGAGTCGTGAATCTGTTGGTGGCAGCTTCTCCTGCATACAAATTTCAACACGAGCACAAGGAAAGGAAAATGTTATTATACACTGAGCAAAATCAAGCATAATCAAAAGGCAAAGAGTAAGAAAACAACAACAAAACCTTCTCCCACCAATACCTTTAGTCCAGGAGTGAGCTCATTTAAGGTGATGGCAAAGCGTGTTAAGTTATATCTGGTTGGAAAACTGGATGGCTTGCTCCGTTTCCAAAGCAAACGCACCTCTGACAAGTCTGATCCTTTTCCTTTCCCAGAACATTCTCCATTAATATAATGCATGCTCTCATCCCACTTACCAATTAATGTTGCCACAGTTTTTCCATTCTTATCTTGCACAACACCTTGTACCTGCAACACAACTTAAAATCATATATGCAATTCATGAAGGAGACCCCTCCTCTTCTCATGTATATAGACACACCTTATGCAATGCAGGCGCTTGAAAAACACTGACAAGCAACAGTTTAATACTAAACCATTTTAAGTTACTGTCAGTGCCTGGTTGGTGGGCTAGACAAGCTTTCTAAGTTCACACCATAAACTATCATTTGTTTAATACCCAAACCCAGTGGAAGAAATTCCCCAGTCCAAGCAGAAAGATAGTTTCCAGCAAAAAAAACAAAAATAAATAATAAAAAAAAAAAACAGAAAATCCATGTTGCTCATTTGGTAATAAATGGGACCTGAGTCTGGGGGTAGCAAGTGGTCCCTCAAATTAGACATTTAGGGTTCGACATGCCTATTTTGTGGATTGGAGTAATGATGCAAAGCGTGGAAAGAGACAAAGGGAAAATCATTTTATATGGAGGGCCCTTTACACTTCATATAATCATGTTTAATGTCAATTTGAGTCTTGTTTTTATGTACTACCAACTGCTGCACAAGCGATGCATCTGCAACATGTCCCCTACTTAATAAACAAATAAAATTAAATCTTCACGTGTGCATCACATGTTCGAACTGATCCAATTATTTTAAAAATGGAAAAGCAATTATTGTATTTTTGGTTGTACCATTGTATGGGTTTTCTTATGCTCAAATCTGAATTTATTTTGTACAGACTCTATGACCAATTTCAATTAGCAATTTCTATTCTCTTACCATTGCTGGCCCAACTGAATTATCTAAAATTAGTATCCAAATTCTAGAACAAAAGGGAATATTATTCCAAATGTAGAGATGTATAATTGTTGAAAAGAAACATAAGGGAATGGAAGTTCTGGATACTACCTAAGGGTTGAACAAATCTCCCAACATATACCATCATTAACTCAGAAAACAGATTATCATAAGAAAATAAAATATAATTCACGTAAAACCGCAGTAGTTTAACTCAACTTCAAAGCAACCAACTGTGTTGAATCTTACAAATCCTAGAGCAACTCATTCCAGGCACAGAGGAGAAACAAAAAGGTGATTAGCGGGAGGAAGAATTTTTATGAACATTTCTGTTTTATGTAGAGAGGGATGCATTTTAATTGCATGATATTAAGTACTGGTCATATTGTCTGCCTTTTTATGGTAGTTGTTCCATTGTCAAGGAAATGTTAATCAATGAACTTAGTTCTAGACGTAATAAAAGCTCTAATCTCATAAGCAAAACATGGTACTAAGCCAAATTGCTCCAGCCTCCAGAAAAATTTTACAGCCACCTGATATCTATACAAATGTCTTACTGACCCAAGAACTAAGTTGCCCATGTTCCTGATTAGGCATTTTATCAAAACCCAAGCTTTATATTGTCATCGCTCTTTTTATATTTCATCGCTTATAATTACCAACATTCCTTTACATCTTTGTCTAGTACGGATTTAGAAGTTGGGAACATCATATGACTTTTCTCCATCTTCCCCACCATAAGTAGACTTAAATGCCAATTATCTAAGAAGCATGGACACGTCTAAGAAGATGCCGTGTCCGTATTGAAAACCATGTCTGACAAGACACTCCTCGGACACTCCCCTGACACACACGTGTTGGACACGCTCCCAAACGTTTCTTATTATTTTTAATTTTTTTTAGAACCAGTCACGTTGCAGATACTTAAGGGACACATATACCTATTGCTTAAACACACATGCAACACATTGCTAAGCTTGAAAAAATAACATGGGATTCAATTATAATATAAAAACTATGTGAATTTATACATAATTTGATGTTTAAGCTATGGAATACATATTTTTTAATTTAATTAATGTTAGCTTGTAATTTCTTGTTTATCTTTGAGTAAAATATTTATATATACATCATATAAAAATATATAAAAGTACAAATTTTTTTCGTGTCGCCGTCATGTTATTTCCTGCATTTTTTTTAAATTGCCATGTCTGCTTGTCCACATCATGTTATTTGTGTGTCCATGCTTCTTAGCCAGCTATCTTTCACCACATTTTTTTTCTTACAAATTCCCCATTTCCAGTTTTGGCCACAACAACAATTAAGTTAATTGTCCTTGTAGCCATTTGGAGGTCAAACCAATCAAAGGCTAGTCCTACCTATAAAGCCGGTACTTTTTTTTAAATTTATCCATAAACGATATTGAGATAAGTCATGATAACCATAATTATGACAGGACCCTAACATATTTTAGTGCAAGAAACTATGCAGCTTAAAATAACAAACACTTGAAGTTCAAAGTAATGTTTTGAAACCTGGACCGTTGAGCGAACTGGAAAAGGGACCGGGTTAGTGGTTCAACCATCAGGTCACTCGGAATCAAACCGCTATTAAACCGTGATGTCATAAATATATGAATATAAATAAATAAACAAATATACATACTAAATTAGCAAAAAGGTATTTGTTATTTTTAGTTTCGATTTAATAAAAAATCTTTTTTTTTACTCATTTTATTTTCTTATCTTCTCCCTTCATTTTATTTTTCTTCCACAAGATCCAAACTTTGCCTTGCTTGGATAGATGAGGTAAGATGAGACCTGTTGAAAACTTTTCATGATATTATCAATTTCAAAAATTTTAAAATAAAATGCCTACGACCTAGATTTTTATATTATTATAACATGAAAATAAACAATTCATTGAATCATTTCAAAAGTGCTTATTTTTACACCTAATTCTTCCTCAATACAGAGACCATTCATTTTATATAAATACTGTCCATATAAATACCAATAGTTAGGTTTTCTTATTTTCATCGTCTTGGAGCTTCAAGCAACAGCCTCACTCTCTATCTCTATCACTATTTTCTCTTTATCTCTATCTCTATCTCTATTCTCTCCCTCTCTCTCCCTATCTCTGGCCCTTTCTCTATCTTTATCTTAGGTATACAGTATTTGTGTGATTACTCCATGGTGCATTACTATTGCAACAAACAGAATTTGAATCTCCATGGGCCACAAGAGAGAATCAGAGAGTCTTCAATCAATGGGAGTTTGATTTGCAACCCAAAAAAATCTGACCTTTACACTTGTTGAGGTCAGTTTTTCCTGAAAATGGTTTTAAGAGTTAATCCAGACCGTTTTATGGACCGGTTGACGGTTCAACAGGCCGGACTGGTCCGGTTTTCAAAACATTGGTTCAAACACTACATAGATATGACCAAGTCTTATAAAATTATAGAGAGCAAAAAAAATTAAAAGTTCACAGTTAATGAATAACAACACCCATGAATAAGCAACAGTGTATGGCTATGCCAACTAGAAAAACATATAAAACACATTTGTAAGCAAAATACACCACTTCAATTAGCTAAAAGGTGCAAATGCTAGAATCGTCACTTACAGGTACTACTTTAGGAGGATCTTCCTTCCCATCCAGTGGGAAGACATACCTCTGCCTCTTATACCAGACCAAATAGGGCGGCATACAAACTATTTTTTTGGAAGGTGGCATACAAACTTCCCTCAGCAAATTAATGCAAAAACCGATAATGTCACCTTCCACATACCCTTGCACCCATAGTTCTCCCTCAAAATCTTATGATGCCTGCAAGTGCCCCTTCTCCATTGAACACCTGAGTCTCGAATGCCCCATCTCACCCCAACTTTACAACCACAATCTCAAAATACCACGCACCCTCCACAACCCTCTAGTGGCTCCAACCATTTTGTACACTTTTGTACTACCAGGTAACTGATCATCATTCAATTTCTATGTTTTGTACATCTTAGATTTACAAGTTTCGTATGTAGGGTATCATCAGTTTCATCGGTGAATCATGTCCTCTGTTTGGTCATTGTGATTAATGTTCTTACTTCCGTTTTATCTTTTTGTAAAGTTGATTTCATCCACGAACTGTGACCCCTCTTCAATTTCCTGGTTGTTGTAGTCATTCTTTTTGCTGTGGGTGGAGCTGGTGTTGGTGCCACTGCTGCATCTGCTGATTGCCCTACATTTGTTGGTTGTCGCAACTACGTCGATTGTGATGCCAACAACGAAAGTTGTTTCTGCTTCTTCGAGAAGGATCTTCAGTAGCGATTGGGGGAGGTTCCAAGATGCACTTTTCAGCCCAAATGGATTTTTTGGTACTTTAGGATGCTTGGTGGACCGATGTAGATAGGCTTTTGGTGGAAGCCCTTCTAACAGAAGTCCATTAGCTTCTCAAAAGATCCTCGCAAAGGCAACCGACTGATTGTGACAAAATGTTAAAGCCCAATTATGTCCCAATAAATGAATCTTTCTACCTATCTTGCTCTTGGTTCTATATCATATTTTCAAATCAAACCACCATTGACCCAACACAAATGCAGAGAATATACATACATATATTTTTTTGTTATTTTAGAAACCCATCTACACTCTTGAGTCTTGAGAGTCAAATTGTCCACTGGATAGCACAAAGTTAAAATTCCCCTTCACAATTCCAATGATTATGATTAAAATCAAGGATTTCTTTCTTTGAAACCAGACTGTCATGAGTACATTTTCTTTGCTTAAACCAAAACAGTAATGACTCTTATTTTTTTCTGCTATTTTTTATCTTTTATGGTTGGGTTTCTTGTCTCTCTCGTTTCATTTCTCTTTCTGCTGATTTCCGAGTTTCAATGTTCAAGAATTCACTATTACCCAACTTTGTACACATTACATAAATGAATTGAATAAACATGTTGAAGATGATACAAAAAAGTAAAAGCTAAGATCGATGTTATGTATATGTTCTTCTCCATTGTGTTATTTTATTTTATTTTTGTTTTGTTTATAATTTATTATTTATTATTAGTTTGGTTTAACCTAAGAAATACAGACATTTCTAAGAAAGTGTTGTATGAGTATCAGACACCGACTCAGACGTCGGATACCCTTGTCGGGCATGCGTACAAACGTGTTCTATTATTCTATTAATTTTTTTAGAACCGGATACACTTCAAACACTTGAGAGACACACGTGTCCGTCATTTGGACACCGTGTTCATCACTTAGACACACATAAAACAAATAGCATGTTTGAAGAAATAACTTAGGATCCAGTTACAAAATAAAGCAATGTGATTTTAAACCTAATTTAATATTCAAACAGTGAATATATGATTTTTAATTTTAATTAGTATTATTTCTATATATGGCATATATATAAAATTAAAAATACATATTTTTGATGTGTTCCCGCCGTGTCGTGTTCTACAATTTTTGAACATCACAGTGTCGGCGTGTCTAACGTGTCGTGTCCGACACGCATGTCCATGTCCTTGCTTCTTAGGGTTTAACTCATCATCGTCTTCAAAGACCGTTGAACTTTGGCGAATCTTTAAGGTCTTTCTTGTGTTGTTGGAGTTTCTGGGTCTATGAGTTGTCAAAGATTTGTCATCAAATAGGTCTTTGGAGGCAATGGGTTCCTCTTTGGTGTCTGTTAAGGGTTTGGCCTCTGTATCAGGATTTAAAGTGACGATGGTTGTACGAGAATTCTTAAGGTACAAATGAGTGCTATTACTTTCCATAGAAGAAATGCAGAGAAAGAAAGGAGTAATAGAGGGGAGAAGAATACTAGCATTTTGAAAGTGGGCACATGAGGGAGTCTGGCAAGGGAGAAGGAAACTACCATTTAGTAC
The DNA here is from genome assembly GCA_033060915.1 of Euryodendron excelsum. NCBI lineage: Eukaryota > Viridiplantae > Streptophyta > Magnoliopsida > Ericales > Pentaphylacaceae > Euryodendron > Euryodendron excelsum. The sequence goes on along the minus strand of CM065385.1, from coordinate 2,212,032 downwards.
ACATATTTACCCTCCATTGCTTCAAACAAAGAACAAAATTTCCTTTTGTTTCGAAAAGATGAAACATTTAGGTGTTCAAGGGAGCCAAGATGAAATATGAGTGCAAATATTGAAATTCCAATATTTCATCCGAAACATTAGAAATCACATCGAAACGCATTGAGACAGTACGATACATACCGAAACAAGAAGTTTTGTCGACAAGTATTAGACAATTTTGATCCTTACTTGTAACTTCTTTCTTTTTTGTATTATTACCATTATAGTTTATCATAATTAAGGTTATCTTTATTATTTTCTAGGAGATTTATTTTATTGTCATTATGATTAATTTAAAGCTAAAATTTCTAGATCCTTATCTGAAAACTATATACGAAACGCATAAATTCTTAAATTACCTTACAGTCGTGTAATATTAACATTAATTTATTGTCATTTTATAAAAATAAGATTTAACTCTCAAACTTAATTACTTAATAATTAATGAAATTACTAAAATTAATTTCCTAGTTATTTGTTTTATACCTAATAGCATTTATTATTTAACTATCATAATTTTCTCTAATGTAAGCCCTCAAACTCGTTCAGTTATTAATTTATTAGCTTTAGAAAAACATCTGGATGGACTTCTATTCATGTTTTCAAATGTTAGCAATTTTTTTTTCTTCGTTTGCATAATATTTCTGAAATGATATCAAAAAGTTTCCGTATTCGAGTCGACTATACCGGTATACCGAAATGAAATTTTGATCCATTGGCTTCAAAAACTGATCAAGCATCATTCCATCTCAATGCCCAGGCATCCATCCAATGCATTCTTTTTGTGCAACTGTGGCAATTTTTGGGTTTTTTGATAATTAAAAATGTAATAGTGCTTCAGTTTTGGGGCTTCACCAAATTAAGGTGTTGCCTTACTATAATAGTATAGCTTTTATAGGTTAGAATGTTTCTGGATAGATTTAATGACTTTAAAACGGATTTTAGTAGTTAGGGGTATTTAGATAATTTTTCAATATACAGGACATGAATTATAGAGGTCACTTGTGGGTTGTATCATAAGTCAATAATGTTTTTTAGGCTATTATGTGATTTTTAGGAAGTCTATAATATGTTAATTTGTAAAAAATTACTAGCTTCCTACTTATGAGTAATAGTCCTAGAGATAGAAGTCTTAAAGCTTACAAATACTTATGTAATCTTTCAATTCAAAGGAGAGTGAACTTAATGAGAATTTGATATTATATTCGCGTGATTTACTGTCCACAGCCTCCAAAAAGTGCACTTTTCATTCCCAAAATGCTACCTAATCAATACCCAAATCAAGCTTTTGGTCCATTCCCTGTCTATTAGCCTTCAATTTAACCGTTAAAGGAATAGCGTCAGTTCTAAAAATTCAGCAAGCCGCCACTTTTGAAATGAAACCAATTTAAATCCTTACACTTTGACAAACACTGGAACTTTTCTTTTGCATATAGAAACCCTAACAATGGAATCTATACTACCCTAAACCATCCAAAAACCCATTTGCAAGCGGCCTATCATCTTTTTTCCTATAACTGTCCTACAGCATGTAACAGTACACAAGCAACCACTCCTTGTTTACCAATCTCTAGCACAGTTAAGAGGCCCATTTCAAAAGCTCAATAATACAAAAATATAAAATAAGCACAACAAAAGAATTAACCTTTTGCATAACATTCACATGTTTTCAAATTATTCTAAAACATTTTTGAACATCCTATTGAACTGAACAAGATTAAGGGGCTAAAACAATTTTTAACATGTTCTTCACACTGATTGTCTATAGGTAATTTACAAGAACAACAACAAAAAAAATTTGTCAGTAGGTAGGTCAGTTTCTAGATATAGTTTCTAGTTATAGGTTTTGTGGACGAACAAATATATTCTAGACTTCTTGGAGTGAAGATTTGTTATTACTATTGTTAGGCCGAATTATATCCACCTCACTTGAGGTTTTTGAGTAATACACTACACTCGCTGATGTTCTAGAAACTGCACCCCCGGTAACAGAGGCCAAATTATCTCCTCTTTTCTCCTTCCTCGTGCAATGCACTGCCACCTCTGTCTTTGTCTATTCCTTCCTCTCTTCTTTCTTTCTTCTCCACCTCCAGTCACCCACAGCTCACCTCCCATCCCCCCTCCACACCCCCCCCCCCCCCCCCCCAACAGCCTCATCCCTACCCACCCAGGGTCCCCACCCCATCCCTGACACCCGATCCCATTTTCACCGACCCATGGCCCCCCCACCCCCTCCCTGACACCCCAGCATCATCCCTAAACCCCCACGGCACACCATTGAAATCATGTGATGGGGTGGCCGCCGGCCCATAGCTGCACCTAGAATTTGCTCGCTGAAGAGGAGGGAGGAAGGAGGAAGAAGGAAGGAGAAAGAGAGGAAGAAAGATATAGTGGGGGTAACCCAAAAATTGTATTGTAGCTTCCAAGGTTATGATAGTCATTTCATACATATTAAGGGGAAAAGCAATTAATTTATTTTTTGATGACATGACCAAAATTCCACTAACTTTCTTGGGTTAATGGGGAGGGGGAATCTGAAACCACGAATCAAACCACATTAAGGGGATGCATTGGTCAGAAACCTCATGGAGGTGGATGTAATTTACCCTTACCATCATAACTACTACTACTGCTTGCTAATATATTATTATAATCTCTTTTAGGGTGGGGATGTGGTGGAGGATTTGGTACTTTCCAATTTCTCAACATTATTGACAATAAAAAATAAAAAAAAAACTATTTACATAAGGGATAGGGCCAAACAGTATTTTGTCAAAATAAAGCAAAGCTTTTGTCGAAATTCAAATTAGATTAAAAAAATTGATAAATTGCAATTGATTGATCTATGATGAGAACTCTCTGTTTGATTAGATAAATACACCAAGTTCCAAGAATTACCATTCCAAAGAAACTCTTGACTGAGCATGGCTTGACTACTGATAAGTTCATATTTTTCTAATAAAGCTTGGCTTAGCTAATCTGATCAATAACTTGAACAGGTTCCTTAAACAGAACTCAGGTTAACTTTTGAGTTAATTGTATTATTCTAAGAAGCACAGACACTTCTAAGAAGATGCTGCGTGTAACACTCTCAAAATTTACGCTAGTTAAATTTTTGTGTTTTGAGAGTAAGCTATATGAAAGCTATTATTTGAAGTGGCTTATATTTTTCGCGAGTGAAAGAATCCCTAGAGAATGAGAAAAAAATTGGAAACAAGGAAGCTCACATGATAGTAAAGGAAGGATAGACAGATGAGTCAAGGGTGTAAACGAATAAACTAGGAAGGAGGTTCAAGACAAGAAGTGGGGGAAATAGGGGATTTATGAATGATTTATGGGAAGCCTGAAATTAGGGAATTATGGTAAAGTCCCTTGGAAGTTAAGCTAATATCTGTTGGGTCCCCCATGATGACAAGTGTATCACATGCACCTGTCACGAGCAGCCCCACATTTGCTTATATAAGCACGGCAAATCTTTGCTTTGTCTTTGTATCAGCTGAATTTTCAGCAAACAAAAATCAAGGGGAGAGAACCCTGTTCGTAGAGGAGAGTTAGAGTGAGAGAGAAAGAGAGATATAGAGAGAGAGAACGAGAGAGAGATATAGAGAGAGAGAACTTGGGGGAGCAGCTGCCGCTTAAGGAAGCAAGGAAAGGGAGCTTCGGGGAAGGCTAGATCAGCCAAGAGGGGACTGATTTAAGGTGTACAAATTCTCCCGACTTTTACGGGGCACTCATGCATGGGTTAAGGCCGAAAATAATCAGGAAATGGCCAAAAAAACCATGATTCCCGACATGCTACCCCCTTGGAAAATGAAAGATTTGATCATGCATGTTAAATATGATGATATGGGTTGAATTTCAGAAGGGTAATGAAGTGTTAGGCCTAGTTATATCACACCATGGTTGCCAAAACTATTCTTCTAAAAATTATACGTAATCAGGTTGCATGTCGAAAGGATGCATTGCATGCTTTAAATTCGATTATATGTTGTGAGCTGATAGTTTATAGGTTGTTATTAAGCTTTAGTAGCATTGGGTGTGATGGGAACTTACTCTGATAAAGGAATTTCCAAGTTTTATTAGAGTGTAAAATAATTCGCTATGCAGTAATTTTCAGAGGAGATTTTGGAAGGCTAAAATGCTTACCGATAGCGAAATTCCGCTTGAACGTCCAGTGCCAAAGTCACTAAATGGGTAAGTCTTCAATCCCTAAAACGGACTATGTAATGTACTTTATCTGCTGAGTTACGAGCAGGCATTTTACCAGAGGTTTCTAATCTACCTTTGTGTAATTCCTGTTGAAGCATATATTCAGGGCGTGGAAATCGGTTCGTGTTCCGCTTCCAAAGTCAGTCGTCTTTGCCCAAGTGTGAACTGCAGAAAACAACCTCCGATTTCAATTCCAAGACCATAGTTAGAAAGCTATCGAAAAATTACTTAGGTTAGACTCGAATTTTGCATGATTTGGCCAAGAAATGAGGAAGATAAGTGTGATGAAAGATCGGGTTGCGAAACAGGGGGCTGGCTTCAGCAAGGGAAGGGAGAGCAGTGTACTGTTGGAGGTTCGTGAGGGCGCTTGTGGAGGAACTGGGTTCTCACGTTTTTCCCAGCATGCCTCTTACAGGCAAAAGAACGTTTTTCATGTTTTGACCAAATCGATTTAACTATCGTAGCTATATTCTAAAAAAAATGTTTCTTTGAAAAACTATTTAAAAAATGTGTTGCTCGAATTTTAAAAAATTTCAAAAAAATTATTATGGCTTATTCTTATCAGTTTACACACTCTGCCTGAAGAGTGGAGAAAAAATAAAATCATTCTCTACTATTTTCAATTTTATGTACAAACCTATACCGACAATACTAATTTTCAAAATAAATCAACTTTTACCCAAGAGAGAAGTTTATTTCTTGCAAAAATTATTTTAGACTTATTAATGCTACGGTAGTGATAGAAAAATTATTTCGTTGTGGATGTTGCTCAAAAGAAAATTATTTTCAAAGTTTTAGCTCCTGGTTGAACCAAACCCAGCCCTGAGTGCCAGTTGACCACGATTGATGTCATAGGACTTTTGGAAGACGTGAGAAAATTATTAGAGTTCGTGGAGCTTAAGGTTTAAACAGTGGAGTATGTATCAGGTAGGGGAATACCACACCTACTTCAATAATTGGATATACTGAATTTAACTACTATCTTTGAACTGCGAAGCAAGCTATATTATAATTTTATTTTGCAAGCATGTTTTATTCCATTTTTTTGAAATTGGTTTGTAAATTCATAGAGACAGCTAATGAAAATTATTTTAATGGTCGGAATTTGGAAGTTATTGGGCTCGAAAAGGATGATGCCATGGATGGATTGTTACTGGCTTGAAAGGGGTGATGCCATTGTTGAATATAGTGACTGGGCTCGAAAAGGGTGATGCCGTCACTAGAAGGTTGTTTGCTTAAAAGGGATGATGCCATGTTTCTTGTTATCTTACTCTGATGATGGTTACTTTTTAGGGAATTGTTTTCAAGAAAGATTATTATTATGTTTTCCTGGCTATCTTACTAGAACTCGGGAATAGAAAATGGGATTTCATTAAATCATGTTTATGAACTGTTGTCTCAATTTTATAACTGTTTTAATTAACCTGCAAACCTATTATGCTGTGGGTTATTATTTCACTGCTGAGCTTCATAGCTCAATTTTATAACTGTGTTTTTGTTCTTACTTAACAGTGCTTTGTTTGAGATATGTATACAAACTGCAATATCAATAAATAAGTATTAAAATTATGTCAAATGAACAGGAAACTGAGCAATGATTTTTTCTTTCCCCAAAGTAGTGAATTGTAAGTAGAATTTTGGTTAGAAATCATCAAATAAATGGAAACAAAGCAGCAGCTGATATTGACAAAGATGCACTTCAGCATCAAGAAAATATTTAAAGATCTTCTTGAGATTTGCAAATCCTTGAACATTGAAAGAGGCCACGGTACTCACTTTCTCATTTTAGCTTCTCATACTTTTTTACTTTAAAGTCTTCAAGGCCTCTTGCACCAAGGATCAAATTTCATTTTGGTGCATCATTTTGGTTGGTTCGGAAATGGAAACACTTCGGAAACGTGATGGAAACAAAGGAAAAAATTGAAAACTTGAGGAAACATTTGGAAAACATAAATCAAAGGCCATCCATTTGTATTTCCAAAGCCAATAAATTATAATTGAAAATATTTAAAGGCTATACAATCATTTGCATTAAAGAAAATTATGATAGCATTGAATAGTAAATGCTAATATGGATAAAAAAAAAAGTAGTTAGAAAATAAATTTTAGTAAATTTATAAATATTGACGTTGATATTACTTGATTATAAGATAATTTGTGTTTTTTTAGCACCTAAATTTTCAAATAAATATCTAAAATATTGGCCTAAATAAATTGGTGTGACAAATAAAATCTCCCATCAAATAATATAGTCAATATCATAATTGTAATGGTAATAAGAACACAAAGAGCGAGTCACAAGCAAAGCTCAAAATCATCCAATATGTCGAAACAACTCATCATATTGGTATGCTTCGGTGCATTTTGGTGTGCTTCGATATGTTTTTGTGGAAATATGGAAATTTCGGAATTCCACTAATATTTCGTGTTGGTTCCCTAAGAGACGGAAACGTTTCGGTTGTTTTGATGGAAGCAAAGGAAAATTCTGTTCCTTGTCTTGCCCATGATATGCTAATCTCTGCTTCATGGTTGGAGTAATGACTTACATCCTCCATCCCCATCTGTTTACATGCATTCTCTCCTTGTATCTGTAGCATAATTGGTATCAATTCTTTCAGCTTCATCATTTAATTCAAATTATATTTCTAATAAACAGAACTATTTCCCATCCCCTCCTTGCACTCATTCTGTCAGTTCTCATAAAGAACTTTAATGGCTTTGAAAAAGCAAGAATATGCAAAAGTGGTTATATTGTTGATACCACAATTACTGTATTTGTGAATTCATAACTATGATTATTCTGCCAATCATTAGTACACCTGGATGCCAAGAAACTGGTATTTTAATCCAATATATTAGTGTTGAGAAGATCACTTTTATGCGCATCTTACTGTACAGGAATATGTATCTGTCACAGTTTCCATGACTTCAATTGTTCTATCACACCCTATTGAAATAATTCTAAAAAGGAGCTTACAAACTCCTATTAAAATAGAATCCTACAAACTTCCATATTTCAAAGTGTTCATTCAATGGTAACTCCCTAAAAGCCAAGCATACTATAGGTCAAAATACTAGACAACTACTGAAGTTTTACTGATTCTTTTAGCTCAAAGTTAGTAGTTATCAGTTTGCAATAATTTGTTCAATTTAACAAAATCATGAATTAACTCTGTGCCACGTCAAGAAAAAAATTGGAGTGTAAAAGTGATTCCGTAATCATTGTAACAGATCCAACCTTGTCATACAAAATTCCAAAATTTACTCCAATTAATTCGATACTTCCCCATAATTCAAACACCAACAAACAATAACATGAATAACCAGCACTAGTTATTAATTCCTAAAACCTTGGATGATTATCTAATGAAAATACATATTCTTCACTACAAAATTGAGTTCTGAATTATCTCTACGTTATTCCCTTTATTTTCCCCATCTACTTCCCAATTTAGCATTCATCTTTACTGTGACTAAATCCAAATTACAAACTGGATACTGTTTCATGATGATACCAATTAACAAAATCCTAGTCTAACATTGTTGTTTATTTAACAATGTATGCATTGCAAAAGCTAAGCATCAGGTGTCCCAAGCCTAGTGTTTGACTTATGACAACAATTAGAGGGGTATATGTAATTATAAACACTAATGAAAATGCAATGCAAAAAGTCATTGCATATTTGAACATAGACAAAAGAGGCATAATATTTGAAGTACGGAAAGGGCACCTGGTGAGGATTTCGATCAATGATCGACTGCTCCTTAAATTTTATTTTACAACAGTAGTCATGATTTCCCACTACACGCATCGTACCATAATGATCGCAATAAAGCTTTCCCAAAATAAGGTTGTAGATGGATGTTGTTACCTGATTGTATAAAGGTCAACCATTCAGAAGGCATGTCATAAAGGGCAAAAGTGCTTCCTAATGCTAGTAATATACCTTGCTCCATTGAAAAACTTCTCCATCATCAAACTCCACAGTGAGAACACCAACAGGATCAAGCTGAATTGAACGACCCCAAAATTTACTCTTTAGATTACTGTCTCCCCAAAATTTCCAGCCACGTCCCTCACAATGGCATGCAACAATCATGGGGTGATGACTAACCTATATCAAGATAAACAAATCACCTAGAGCAACTCAACAAAAATAAATCACAAATCAATGTAACATTACATTGGTCACCCAAACATCAACATACTCAACCATGCTTAAAGAAACCATAGTAATCAATTACTAACCCATAACATACGAACAAAGCTAACGAATAATAAATCAACCAAAAAAGCCCTGTAAATGCTTTTGATCTTTTATACAGCACATTGGCAATCATGTTACACAACTTGTAAGCAATGAATAAATCAAAAGATCCTAACTAGTGTGATATGACAAAACTGTGAAGTTGGAAGATAATCCCTCTACATATGCAGTATAGCACCTTTGCTATTACTTTCAAAATTTATACATAAATCATAAAAATCTATATCTATATACAATATAGAAAATGAGGCCATACAATATAGAAAAGTGAGGCCACTATTGTTGTAGTTGCAACAAATGGCTCATTTTAAGTGGCTCTTTAAGTTTTTGTTAATAATTTTTCTCTCAAAAAGAATATATGGTCTTTTAAGTATTTGAGCAGACTCTTTGGCTAACGGAATTTATTTTTTTGAACTAAAAAACACTGTAGTTATTTACTTCATGTATCATGTAGAAGGAAATTTATAGCACTATTCATTGGATCCATTGAATTACAAATGGTCTATAAATATATGAGCTGTCTCTTAGGCTCACTGTATTTATTTTTTTAAATTTCGATTCACTGTATTTCTTTAGTTCAGCTATTTCATAGAACAAAACTTACACCACTATACATTGTATCTATTGAATTCATATGAAACGCATCTTCTCTATCTCATTAACTCCTTTAACTATTATTTAGATGCATGAACTATTACTAATTATAATATTTCATTGAAAAAATATTCTAAATATGATAATTAAGTCATCCTCCTTATCAAAACTACCACTATCAAAAATTCTGAAAGAATAGCATTTTTCAAAAAGAAAAACCATTGGAATGTTGTATTTAGTACTATTGTTGTGTGGAACAACATTCAAACAAGGACAATTGTTTTGTTGGGACTGAACAACACCAATAAGTTCAAAAATTAGAAACAAATCCCATGCATCACACGGATCTAAAACTAGTATCAAGCCAAAAACTGGAACACTAAATAAAAAAATCTGAAGGACCAATTCAAGTCTTGGACACATCTAAGTGACAGAAAAACCATTCACATTCCAGCAACATCTCAGCAGTGCCTTATAACATGAAGGCCTAGTGATTAAGGGTCTATCAACTTTCAGACTTCATATGGACACCATGACATCATGATCTGAAGTATCAAGAGTACAACCTTTGAGGATTCCTAGGAACGATTCTTATATAAAATGTTTGTAAGACTCTCTCGTCATAGGCCCTGGAGAAGTCCTGTGAAATTCTTTCAGATCCCAAAGAAGGTAAGGAAACGAATTTCAACTCCATATTCTCAATGAAGAAATACCAGGGGAAATTATGGCCTAGTCTTCAAAATGAGTTCTCTAACATGTTTTCTCAAAGCACAAAACATTTAAAATCTTGAAAACACGATCCCTTCAGGCAAATAAGTATTTTTTACTAGAAAAAAGGAAACAGAAAATTGAAAGCAAAAATGCCCAAAACGGTTAGAATCTTGAAAACATGCCTCTTCAAGCAATTAAATTATTTTACTAGAAAAAAGAAACAGAAAATTGAAAGCAAAAAATTTTGTTTCTAGAAATTTTGCTCTTCCTGTTTCAATTTCCTTGAAACAGTTACTCCAGAATAGCAAACCAAACATATCTCAATCCAGCCATTGCTTTCTGCAACTACAGGAACAGAAAACTGTTCTTAGAAGTTTCATCTATAGTCCTACGGAGATTCATCTGTGCCTAAACCTGCCAATTATTGCAAGAAAAGCATTCTATCAGAGGAACATTTCTCTTTCATCATTACTCAACCTGGCCTACAAAATCAAAGAAGAAGATGACTAAATGAAATATTGAAAAGCTCAATAAGCACCTTGGCAAACCAAGTATAATTTTCCACAACGAGAGAGAAAGCCTTCCAACATAGTTTGGTGCAGTGCAAAGTGACTGATGAATGCACAAGAAACTAAAGCCTAGAAGAAGGCCAGAAAAATGAGTTGAGCCAGTGACAAACCATGACAACAGCCGATTTGAGGTATAGTAATCACAACATAAATGTACATATTTGTATGCATATGTCAAAGGATATCACCCTAGACACATCTGAATAGCATCAAAGAATACATAGAGCTGACCATCAATAGCTCTGATTGAAGGCATCGTTGACCTAAGTTGCGTGCCTATCTATGATAAGGTAACTTACGGTTGCTTGCAACTCCATTAACTACTTAAACCTGAAAATTTTAAGTGGATCTCCCATCAAGTGCATTTGATAAAGCATAATCAATTGACCAATTAAATCAGAAAATCCACTTAAAAGGGCACTTAGTATCATGTCAAAGAGACCTGCCTTGATGGAAGATTTTTTTTAATTTAATCTTAAGTAACAATTTATCTTCATTTTTTTTATTTTTAAATTCACTACTTAAATGTTTTAGCACTACTTATTCTGCTGTAAAAAAAATTTCAGTTCTATAAAACAGTCCTTTGTTCTTAAAGCACAATGAGTGATTTAGGTAGATGGGTATAGCTCCCCTCCAGGGTTGAGGGCATCTCCTCAGCAAGGCCGAGGGCATCTCTGCCCAAGCACACTTTTCTCCTCCAGAGGCTCCATGCTCGATATCTCGACACAGCCATGGAACTTCTCTGCCAAGCATGCTCGAGCCTCAACTTCATCATTTGGTGAGGGCCGTCCACAGTTGTCAACAGGAACTAGGGACCCCTAGGTCAATCTCGCATGGGAAACACTAGAGATTTGTCAACTGGAGGCTAGAGCTAAGGGTTCTTAAAAGTGGCTTGCCCCACCCTCCTCGAGGGGCTTGCCCTTTGACTAGTCTTAGAGAGAAAGACCTCCATCGAAAGATTAATCGACAAACATTAATGATGCTCACCTACCTCAGATAGCCTCTGCAATATGGAACCGAACTCTTATCTTCTTATAAGGTGAGCCAAGGAAGATGAGCCACCTGTCCTCGAGTCTCCATCCGAGCATGTGGCTCTGTCCCTAGTGAGCTCGACCCCTCAGGCCCGACTCTCCTATATAAAGGAGGTCTTCACCTTCATGCACACGATCCATGATTCCACACTGGCTCGTCTCTCCATCTCCTGGCCTCAGCTCTTTCTCTCCTCCAGTTTTGGTGATTAACGCCTACCATGAACTTGCCCAAAGAGCCTTCCTCAGCCAGCTCATCTGACCACCTTAAGCAACCTCATCCACACCAAAACCAACCATGCAATGACACTCCACTAGAGAAGAGAGGTACCCGTTGACCATGGCTCTGAAGAAAAGTGGCTACACCACCTCTCAGAATGTCCACAAGGTCACCAAGACCTCAAACCAGCAAGTTTCTAATCTCCCTCAACGCAAAGTGCGACCTAATGCACTACCTCAATCCATCGTTCAGCTTGGGGGCTAACAACTACGGTCATTTGACTTAAAGCATCAAACCAAGCACTTCTGACCCCCAAGTGGGAATTATCTCTTAGGAGGCCCTCCTCCTATGCATCCAAAACTGGGGGTCAACTTGACTGTCACTCCACCACTACTCCAAGCTTCCCCTGTAAATCATGGAATTTACCAACGAGTACGAATATTCAAGAGGAATACAATTAAATAGGTCAAGAATATACTATTTGCAAAGACATTTAGAAAGGAGCATTTTGTATACAACCGATTTACCTCACGTGTGTTCCACAAATTTTGTCGAGATCACCATGCAACACAAATAATTCTACATAAATTAAAGTCATAGTGGTAGAGTTTCCCCACATTTTTTTCTCCTTTCCTTTCTTTCTTTCACTTTCTTTCCTATTTTCTTTTCTTTTCTTTTCTTTTATCACATCCCAAACATTCTTCCCTATTTTTTGTTTCTTTCCCTCTCTCTTTCTTCTCTTTCTCTCTCTTGGCTTCCTCTTTTTTGGCAGCACTTCGGCAGCCCTTCCTCTCTCAATTCCCTCCCTCCTTTGCTTAGGCTACAAAGGCCTGATGTGAAGATCCTTGGCCGAGCAAAGCTTCCTTTTATAGGCGAGGGGTGGGGTTTATAGCTTGACAAGTGTTTAACACTTGTCAAGTGGGTCATTATTGCAATTCCTATTTCTTTTGGGGAACATTTGCCATTACCTCCATCATTCTAATTATGTACAAACCCCTTATGCTTCATCTTCCTCTCTTACCAACCCTCAGATCCCTTTCACTTGTGCCCTTCTATGTCTTTTCAAAATTTTCTTGCTATTATCTGGTGTCCATTTCTCATCTTTGTACCAAGCTAAATAGTCTTTGAAAAAAAAATTCCAAATAATTTACTACACTAAACAACTAAAATTAGAAAGTGTTGTAGGTCACTCAATATTCTCAACTTTCAAAGTCTAACTTTTGGCATTTCATTAATTTATTCTAAATAAATAAACATTCTCCTTCCTGTTACCAGAATCCACTATGGTCTAGGGATAAACAATTTTAAAGTCTTTAAAATATTTAGAAGCATTACAATCCTCTTTCCTTAGAAAATTTTCTTCCTCAAGATTTACCTAGTGACGCCAATATAAAATGCAGGTAATAAATACTCCTAAAATAATTTAGGCCTTTAAACTTGTCTTTCCAAAATAAATAAATTGAGACATCCTTCATCTTCAATTTCCCGTTCAAGCTTCCAAGTAATTTTTTTTTTTCAAATATATGACTAATCAAAATTATCTTAGTTTCTATAAATCCAAAGCTAAATTGATACTCCACATAATAAAATTATCTAGATCTCATAATATATAGACCAATATAAGATAACATCACCTTTTTGTCTACCCAATCAATAAAATTTACACCCGTAATATCAACATTATGTGCAATAATTTTGTACCTAAAATATCATAATAACCACATAAAAATTGTCTATTAAACTACCTATAAGCTCGTCCTAATTGACTACCTAGAAATTTACTATTAACAAGATCCTACACTTCTGTTGCGCACTGATAATTTTTTTTATAAATGTTAATCTCCTTGAACACCAAAAACTTTGAAGACATTTTCAAAAAAATATTCAATCTCTTAACACCAAAATTTCCCACTTAGTCCCATATAAGACCTACAAACCTACGCTTTGATACGAGCTACTTTCTACTTTTTTTCACATAAGGTCTACAGCCTAACTCTCCCCATATAAGATCTACTCCCTAGCTTTGATACCAATGTCCAGTTATAATTTTACATCACGTCACCAAAGAAAATGAACTCCCAAAAGAATAGTAATTAAATCTCCATAGATCAAAATGATTAAAATAGCCTATACATCACATCTCCAAAGGTATAATATCCATTAACTCTTAAATTATATCCTTGATATAAAAATACAACTCTAAGTAACTCAAAATAATAAATAATTCTCGATAGGCTCAAAGATACACAACTCTCAAAACATGGCTTCAAAATAACAATAATTCTCACACGTTCAACATACTCAACTCAATGTGCTCTAAATACTGCACTAGACACCTGTTTCACCTTCACTTGAAAAATAAATTAAATCAGGAAGCATGCAATACGACAGGAGTACACATGCTCAATTCAAGACAATCAAAATGAAACTCAATAATTAATTAAATCATTTTAACAAATCGGATTAAAATAACAATAATCACAATAATATTCAAGAATCAGTCAAAATAGCGAAAAATCATGTTGGGAATAATCATTCCAATATCTTTATCAGGCCCAACACCTAGCCCTTCTCATTACCATGTCAAATGCCACCTATGCCACTAATTTCTAATAACTCATACACCGTAGGGTCACCATTCCATACCAAGCTTGAAAGTAAAGCCTAACCATTTCCAATAATAATAATAATACTCTTGGCTAACAAGTGCGTTTGTACACGTATCAATCAATTCACCAGCACACCAGCCACAACGAAATTTAACAGTTCCAAAAATAATTTCATCATGGATTTTATCAACTGAAAGATATTTAAGGATGTGCCGAATAAAATTTAATAAATCCAAATATCATATAATTGTGGAATTTACCAATGAGTACGAATATTCAAGAGAAATACAAATAAAAATAAGACAAGAATATACTCTTTGCATAGAGATTTAGGAAGGAGCATATTGTGCACAACCGATTTACCTCCCGTGTGTTCCACATATTTTATGGAGATCACCACACAACCCAAATAATTTTGTATAAATTAAAATCATAGTGGTAGAGTTTCCCCACATTTTTTTCTCCTTTCCTTTCTTTCTCTCACTTTCTTTCCTATTTTCTTTTCTCACAACCCAAACATTCTGTCCTATTTTTTTTGTTCTTTCCTTCTTTCTCTTCCTTCTCTTTCTCTCTCTTGGCTTCCTCTTTTTTGGCAGCACTTCACCAGCCCTTCCTCTCTCAATTCCCTGCCTCCTTTGCTTAGGCTACAAAGGCCTGATGTGAAGATCCTAGGCCAAGCAAGGATTCCTTCTATAGGCAAGTGGCAGGGTTTATAGCTTGACTAGTGTTAAACACTTGTCAAGTGGGGCATTCTTGCAATTCCTATTTCTTTTGGGGCACCCTCGCCATTACCCCCGTTATTCTAATTATGTACGAACCCCTTATGCTTCATCTTCCTCTCTTACCGACCCTTTATCCCTTTCATTTGTGCCCTTCCATGCCTTTTCAAAATTTTCTTGCTATTATCTTGTATCCATTTCTTATCTTTGTACCAAGCCAAATAGATCCCCATCTTTGAAAAAAAATTTCCAAATAATTTACTGCACTAAACAATTAGAGCTAGAACGTCGTGTAGGTCACTCAATATTCTTAAATTTCAAAGTCTAACTTTTGGCTTTTGATTAATTTATTCTAAATAAATAAATATTCTCCTTCCTGAAATTGTTTGTCTTTGTAAAATTATTATAATATTTTTATTACCATAAATCCACTGTGGTCTAGTAATAATAATTTTAAAGTCATTAAAGTATTTAGGAGTGTTACATCCCCCATCGAGCCTCACCTCACCATGGACCAAGTCAAAGAACAAGTTTGGGCTCTCCTCAAGCAAGAATGCTCCAAGCTCCTTGCAATGTCAGAGCTTGATTGTCACCCAGCATATCCCTTGAGCCACATATCTCTTGAGCCAGCTGAGTATCCTTACCTCCTTACCCCAAGGGATATGTTGCTCCAAAGTTCACCCGTTTTGATGGAAAGAGAGGCAATGTAAGAGAACATGTTATCTAGTTCGTAGAAACTTTGGGTGCTCATAGCCATTAGAGGAACTTGAGGTTGAATGAATTCTTAAATTCCCTTATCGATAGGACCTACTCATGGTATGCTTATCCCCCCTCGGGCTCAATCTTATATTAGGAGGGTATGGTGAACAAATTTTACACCAAGTTCTTCTAGGTGGATCAGAACCTTACAACCCTTCATCAGATCTAAGAGACACAAAAATAAGGCGAGGATCTCCTCTCCTATGTGATGCCCAAAGAAAAGTTCTTGAATGTTAAAGATCCCATCCCTGAAGATTACCTTGTGAAAATATGCATTAAAGGAATGCTTGCCAAGTACAAAGTTCACAGATAAATGATAACTTTTCCAAATACTCCAGCTTATGCTTGGCAGCTTGTAATTTAACTAGATTGTTATAAGTCCCCTATCATGGTGCACTCCACCAAGTTTCCCTTTGCTATAGGTTGCTTTACTATTTTTCCTTTTGTCGTCATATGGAATCTCCTTGCTTAGTAGCTATAATTCTCCCAGACCCGAGTCCCAAAGATTGGTGAGCACCCATCATCATTGAGCTCCAAACTCAAAGCTCCTCACGGAAAACTACCCCTCAACAAGTTCAAAAACTTCACTATGTATCAAAGGGTACTTCACTACCGCAGCCCAAGCGGCCTGCTTCCGATGAGTAGACCTTGAGGAGACAAAGGTCACTCAATTTGGTCCATGACTAAAGGACAATTTAGTAAGAGCAAGGCCAGATACAATAACCTAACAAGTCCATTTTGCTCATCTCTCCTCTGGTATAGGCTCCCTTTCAGTACCTCGTCTCACCTTTGATTTACCTCAGCTCACCTCAAGCACCTTGCCTTGCATTTGGTTTTTTGGCGTGCTTCACCATAGACCCACTCGAATGCAACACCTTGTCTTCGCTCACCAAGAAATAGGCTCAGCTCAAAGCGCTAGCTTGCCTTTGGTGCCTCAACCTTAAGCGGCATCACTCTGCTCCAATATAAGCTCTCCTCGGGTACCTTGCCTCACCATTCATATAGACTTTCCTCAGTCGCCTCCTATATATGCATGTATCAGGTGCCTCAGCCTTGATCCCATCGCTCTCCTCATCAAGTGGCTTGGCTCACCTCTATATTTGCTCGCCTTTGGCACCTCAATTCACTCCCCTTCCAAACTTGCCTTAGGTGCCTCACCTCACCTCCCCCTCTAAGAGCCCCAAGGGCAACTGGGGTTTTGGAATTTTCCCATTCTTGGCTGCTGGAAGACTTTTGAACAACAACCTCATACTGGAGCACATCTTTCTTGAGTGCACTACACTCTTACCTCAAGTCAGAGTGTTTTGGTTATGACATTTCCCTAGATCAGCTAAAGTCACCTCCAACCAAGCATGACCGTCTCCACAAAATATCTTCTCTTAACCTTAAGCTATGACATTCAAGGAGCAATCTCCAACTGGCCCCAAGCTTGCTTATCGCCAGCCAAGCCTGCCCATCTCTACTTAATATCTCCTATTGACTTGGTTAACGCACGCGATGCCTTAATCTCGAGCTATGACATGCAAGAGACAATCTCTGGCTGGCCTCAGGCATGCTTAATCTCCAACAGAGTGTGCACATTTTCACTTGTGCCATCTCCTCAAGCCTAACCCCAAAGATAGATGAGCATCCATTATTACCAAAGGGAACTTTACTACTACAGGCCAGGTTGTTTATTTGCTCGTGCATAGACCTTGGGGAAGAGCTAATACCGTATAAACTCTCCAAGAGTACCCTTCAAATGTCAAGTACAACTTTGTAGATTCTCCCTCAAATACACAGCAACCTTATATTGATTCTCTGCCAAGGTTGCATAATTATCTCCTATAAGTAATTTTAATTCTCTAATGAAAAAATCTAGAGTTAATCTCCACTTGTTTCTCTGTAACCATATCCAATATGAAAATTTCCGATTAATGAAGAGGGCTCATGAGGTGAAATATCAACAATTCTCTATATTTGAGCCCCTCGGCCTACTCACCTGAGCTAACTCCTCAAGGGCAGCGAATTATCCTCCCTCACCCCCCCTGAGGCACTTGATCTTGTGCTCGCCCCACCACAATTAAATAAAGTATGAAGTGATGCAATCATAGAATCAGTGGATCTATTGGACTAGACGTTCCATTGGTGGAGCCGGGATTTCTCGAGCCTCATGGATTTCAACATTTCGAGATGATGCTTCTTGGGATCCATCTCAAGGGTTGACCTTCACTTAACTAAAGGAAGGCGCACGAGGGGCCCTAGCCTAAGTCCACATGCCAGCGTCTTCTTATGACACTACCTTAGCTCAGCCAAGGCCATCTCTGCTCACTGCACTATAGTCTTGGCTTAAGGCAGAGTGCTTAGCTCTAGACATTCCTTTGGCTCAGCCAAAGTCACCCCTAATTGAGCAAGGCCCATACAACACTGAGGTGCAAACACTTCTAAGTCAATAGTGACCAGCCTGGCTATGTAAAACCCCAAGCACCACTACCTTGTTCAGATTGATATCACCAGCCTTGTCCCTTGGCACTTCAAAATCGACCTCCTCGACTATTACAGTCTTCATATTAAAAAGGGGGCACCCACAAGCCATTATTTATTCTCCAGCAAGCCCCTCTACTCCCTTGGCTCAGATGAGTGATTTGCCATTGAGGACATATATCCTCTGGTTCAATTACCATACATAATGCTTTAGCCTTGAGCCACCACATTCGAGTGGCAATCTCCGACAACCCTAGGTATGCTCAATCTTCGACTGAGCATGCTTTTCTCCACTAAAACTCTCGTTTGACTCAACTAGCGCACAAAGTACCTTAGTCTCGAACCTTAACATTTGTGGAGCAATCTCTGGTAGCCCCAATCACACTCAATCTTTAGCTGAGCATACCCATCTCCACTTGATATCTCCTTTGACCGGCTAACACACATCGTGCCTTAGTCTCGAGCTATAATAGTTGGGTCTGGTGGCCCTAGCCAAGCTCAATGTCCAACTGAGCATACCCACCTCCACTTGATATCTCCTTTAACTATGCTAACGCATGTGATGCCTTGGCTTCGAGCATTCATATGACTCCACATGCTGCCCTCAACAGTCAACCTCATCAAGTCAAGAATAATATATGTAGTGCCTTACCCTTGAACTTACGAAAAGCACGCTTGAGGCACCATTAAGCTCAGCCCATGCTGCCTTTGGCCGAACAAGCCATCCCTCCTGGGAAACAAGCATCTAGCTAGACCACACAAAGTTCCACCCGAACCTTCACTCCTCCAGCACAAGCCATGTGCTCCGTGACTTGGGCTCCAACAAGAGCCTATCCTCTAAGTTCATATCTTCTACATTTTAGCTAGCACACGCGGTACCTTAGCCTTAAACCATGTCACATTGGGGGCAATGCTCGTGACAACACTAGGGGCAATAACTCTAGATGAAGCCCCTCCTGCCAATGAGTCTACCACATAAAATTTGGCTAGCAAACTCTTAGTTATTACACTAGAAAAGGAATCACCTAGCTCGGCCATGAAACCTCTTCACTGAGCCTGCTCAAGTCGCAACTTCATCACTTGATCAAGGCTCTCTATAGTAGTTCAATATGATCTAGGTTGGGAGCAAGACCTAGGGACCTCTCGAGGACACCCTCGCAAGAGACTACTAGATAGTTTCATATTGGAACCCGTCAAAGTAGCTCGCCCCACCCTCCTTGAGAGGCTTGCTCTTTGACCAATCTTAAAGAGAGCAAGGCCTCCTTTGAGAGACAAGACGAGTATTACTGAACATTAACGACTCTCCGAGAGAGAGAGAGAGAATGGAGCACACAAATCCCAAAAACGCATTAACTCTCAGCCACCTTTAAAGGAGTATGGCATTGCCTCCAGATTGTCGAGCCAAGGAGAACAAGCCATATGTCCTCAGGTCTCCATCTGAGCACGTGGCTCAGGCCCCGTGTGAGCTAGATCCCGAAGGCCCGACTTTCCTGTAAATAAGAGGTTTCCACCTACATTCGTAGGATCCATGATTCCACTATGGCTCATCTCTCCATCTCCTGGTGATCCATGATTCCACTATGGCTCATCTCTCCATCTCCTGGACCAGAGCATCTCTCTCTAATACCACTCTCTCTCTACCTAAGGTGCCTCAAATCTTTATCTGCTCCGCCTCTAGTAGTCTCCACCATCTCAACACCTGCCATAAACTTCCCAGATAGCCTTCCTTAACCAGCTCGTCCAGAAAACTTAGGCACCATCATCCACACCATCACCAACCACCCACAAGTGACACATGGCATAGGTAATTGTCTATAAAAAAATGTTTTCCTATATATGTGAGTAACAAACGAAAGCATCATTATATAACATATATGTATATAGATATATTTAGTTTTTTAACACAACTTACCAATATGCATACACACATTTATAGATGTATGCATACAAATTTAAACAGCAACAAACTTGGACAATAGAGATTATTGTATTTGAAGAACTTGACATCTGAAGCTTCAAGCAACCATTTAAAATACCTTCTCTGAGATAAAATGCAGGCCCTTATCTGGATAATCGGCTTCATATGTCTCCCCCAGTAAAGGATTAAATGGTTTGCAATTTCTTGCATCTGTAGCAGAATATCCTGACACAGCAAACGCAGCTACATTAAGGATCCTCATAAGGCTATTGCCCTGCAAAGTTACACAAGAAGATAATCAATAATTTGAAAAGATAAATTCCTCAAATTTGATATCATTACAAGATTAATACAATAGTTCCAAGTTGACAGTTAGTTTCCTTTTTTCTTTTTTTAGTGCTTTCTTTTCCCGTGACATTTCAAATAAAAGGTTATGCAGGTTTTAGACAAAAGAAAATAGATAAACGTCCAATGTTTCTATAATCACACAAATATCCAACAAAACACAAAATCAAAAAACGTGACTCTGCACTTGACCTATCACAAGCCCCAAGTCGAAGTATTGCATAAAAGGAAAATTTATGAAGGATAGGAATTCCTTGTGTACAGCCTGGGCTACGTTTTGCATTTCTAACAGTATTAATAATTTAATAGTTATAGAAAATTGAAAAGTAATAATAATATTATTATTATGAAAACTACAACAACAATAACAACAACAACAACAACAACAACAATAATAACAAGAATAATAATAACAATCATGATGAGGATATCTATCTATATCTATATCTATGTATTATATACAAAAGGCGGCCAATAATGTCGTGGTTGCAACAAGTGGCTGCTCACTTGGAGTGGCTCCAAAGTTTTGATTAAAAAAGTTTTTTGTTTAAAAAAATGACAAGAATTGTTTGGTTATCACTTTTGGTTCACTGTATATGCAATTATTTGTTAAGACTATGATTCATATTACTTATTATTCAATGTACTTAATTAGTTCATGTATTTATAGTATTTGTCTAGATGAAGAAGTAAGATACTTTGTTTTTCATGATTATTTATTATTGGTGAAAAATTCATGCCACTATATGTTGTATTTATAAAATCCTAGCAATTTCAATTATTATCTCAATATGTTAACAATCTGTCTTGGTGACAAGTGGCTCATTATCAGGTTTTTGGTTTTATTATATTTTGTAATTTTTATATTTTTTTGCAGTTGATTGCATTTGTTTTTGTTCTCTTATTTATACATGTTGATTCATTATTTCACTGGATTTATGTGTGTATTTATGTTGACACATGTATTTTACGTTCATGTACATAGATAAGTTAGTACATGAACATAAGATTCATTGTATTTGTGTTTCATGTCATGTTCATAAGCATACATGGATGACAACGTTCATGAAAGTTTATAGATTACTACATAGACATACATAGATTAAAGAAAAATTATCATTAATATACTCATTTATTTAAATGAATACACAATTGAACTTAAATAGTTAGATGAATAACATAAAAGGTTAGACAAGTTAAACATAAATCATATATTTATATATATAAGTTAAGTTTGTCCCTATATTTGCCTCTCTCTTAGGTAGCACTTTCTACATTCTTATACTTTCAAAATGCCAAGTCACAGGTGCAATGGAGATGCTTATCCCATTAAGTTTCTTATTTGTTACATAAGTCCTATTTTAAAAAGAATTATATACAATGAAGATCCTTATTAATTGTTTTATAAGTAAGAATGTAAGAGTCCCTTATTCATTAAATTTCTGATTAAGTTATTTATTGCATTTAATTTTCGTTTAAAATAATAATCGATATCGAGCCATCAAATAAATTTGCATTGTACAGTCAAGATATCTTTTAATTTTCATTTAAAATAATAGTTGATAACATCAATAGGAGTTTTTGAGTTCTATCAAACTACTTCATAATTAATAAGATATATTTGGTTTTTATCCATAGAATAAAATTCAACTACTTAAGATTTTTTAAAACATGATTAAAATTCAACCACTTAACCCAATATAGCTCTAAAGTTATATATACCACAGAATATGATCAGTTTATTTATTGACATTATTTTTTAACGGATGAGCCTCAATTGTAATGCATGATTTAGATTTTATAATTTTTTAATAGATTAATTACTTATAATATTTCTAGTGTGGATTTGAAAAAGCTGTATACTAAAATAAATATTATAATATTTATTTTGAATATAAAATCCCTACAACACTTATCAAAAAAAATATAAAATCACTAAAACAAAATAATCGACCTAAAATTAAAAATCAAATTTTGTGCATGGGCCATTGTCTTATGATTACGACAAATGGCTCACTTTGGGTGCCTCTTTTTTAACTTTCATTTGTTTTTAATTTATCTGAGTTCTCTTTCCTATACAAACAAACACTAACAAAAGAAAATGTTAAATCACTAGAACAATATAAGACCTAAAAAATAAATAATAAATCCTATGCATTGGCCATTGTCATTTCAATTGCGACAAGTCACTCACTTTGAGTGGCTCTTTTTTATCTTTGTTTTTCAATTTGTCTTAGTTCTCTTCCATGTGCAAACTAATATGTAATTACTAAAAAATATTATTTCTTTAAACCTTTTAAAATGCAATGCATCCTTATTTACCAGCTATTACTTTAGTATATGCATTGTGGAAAATTAAGATTGGTTCTGCATTTAATAGAATTCTAAGGGTCAATTGACTATTTTTTCAATTATTACTTCATATGCATTTATATTTTTACTTGGCCAAATACTAAGGCACATGTTAAGCATCCATTATGTGGGTATACTTAGTTTGGGGCCCACATTTTTTATTTGTCATAAGTTCAACGCATTGTACAACCAAATAATGTATGCTTAACCTAGGAAGACCCATTTACTTATAATACTATTATATATATAAATAATTTCTATACAAATTGAGCATTTGAGTTCATAATGAATTCTAAAAATTAATTGGATTATCTTCTTAATTTCTTCAATTATTACCTTTAAATATATGCGTTCTTAATACTTATAATAGATTGTATCATACATGGATTTTTTAAACAAACTGAGTAAAAGTGATGTAATTATACGTTATATTCACTAAATTCAGATGAACTGCATATTCAATATCTCTTCAATTATTTAAACAATCAATGGATCTAAAAGGGTACTCCAATGATGTGCACCGCACGGGCCTAAAACTAGTTACTAATAACAAAGCGCATGCAGTTTTTTATTTCACTCATTTGCAAATTACTGAATTAGTCAACGATGTTCGTAAAAATTGCAATTTGGAAATGAGGTCTAATTTATTTACGAAGATAAGTATAGCATCAGTCTTCAATTATTGTGTATGAGTTTAGAATTTTGGGGTCCCTCCTGAAGACTCTAAATTCAACAACACTTTTGTAGCAATTACTTTGAAGTAAAGAAACTAGCATAAAGTCCCAAACAATAGAAGCATCTTCAAATATGGTTCTAGAAATTATTTATTTGGCCTTTTTCTGTACATGGTTTTCATTCATTGGGTTGCTCTCTTAGACTTTTTCAAGGCATGAAACTCTAAATTAATCTAATGTTTAGAGATCAGTATTTGGCATCTACGTATACTTTTGCAATTTTCTTCATGGAATTTTTTAAGTAGCAAGACAAAGACTATTAATACAGATTAGTGGTCCTTTCTAAGGCAAAGGCACAAAACTCGGTTGTCTCTTTTTCTATTTAAATACAGTAATAACAATGAAAAAGAAAAAGAAAATTACTGCAAATTAGAAGATTAAGGTTTAAACTTGGAAAGTAAATTCTCATATTTTACACCATATATAGGGCCATAGCAGCATTCATATATCTAGAACTTGGTTAGATGAACTGGTAATGTAAAATGTACAAAACAAGCTTAGGTTAGGAGAATGATACCATTATAAGATTTAAACTTGGTTTACAAATTATCAGAAATTTAATCATATCAAAATGCACATATGAAAACTTTGAAACAAAACAAAACATAGACAACAAATTGGTCTCAACTCAACTTTAACAAGTCTGAGTCCTGATTAATTGGGGTCAGCTAAATCAAAAACATGACAAATACAAAATATTAACAAAAGAAAAAATGCATCAAAATTGTTGGATGGAAAATTATTTAAAAAAAAAGTTTACCAATTGCTAAACTAAATATAATAGAAAGTGCATGGTAGACATTGAAAAAATAACTAATGACCAATATGTATTGTGCTACTAGTGAAGGTCTGCTCACTCAACTAAAATGGCACATGAAAGGCACACCTTCAACCAAACCTCGTCTTGTGAAACACATTCCATAATGGAATGACGGATTAATTTCTAAGACCTTCAGGTGTTTCTTGACCATGCCCTAAGACAAGCCTTGGACATTGATTTCAAAGGCTTTCTAGAATAAACGAATACCACTTGAACAAACACGACATAGAAGGAAGAGAAGAGAGCCAGCAACTGCAATTTTATAAGCTACAATTCTAGTAAAGGACAAATATATCAGCGAATCTGAGCAATGCATTATAGTTTTGGGAACCTTCCTCTGGGGCAGTACAATTTTTTAGTAGCCTAAGTGAAGCAGCAAACCTCTTTTTGCTTAGTATTTTTTCTTTGGGTAAAATAAGGAAATCAGTTTTTTTTCCTTTTTTGTTTTTCGGGCTAGACAGAAATTTCCAATGCAAACTGCTAGCAGATCAGACACAACTTCATCACAAGTTCCTGAAAAGAAGCCAAACAGAAGATTTCTATGCCATATGATACTTTTAACAGAACCAGCAAGTGACTGGTGTCAACTCATGCTGGAAATGTCAGAAGCATACAGCTAGTGGTTAAACTAATTGATCTCATCATAAAATAATAAACTATGAACTCCAAGTAAAGGTAACGTTTTAGAATCTACGATTTCCAGATAAGCAAGGAGTCACCATAATATTAAAAATACACTCACCATTTTACCCCATTCATATGCTCGGTC
The DNA here is from genome assembly GCA_033060915.1 of Euryodendron excelsum. Lineage (NCBI taxonomy): Eukaryota > Viridiplantae > Streptophyta > Magnoliopsida > Ericales > Pentaphylacaceae > Euryodendron > Euryodendron excelsum. Next base: position 2,186,906 of record CM065385.1, on the reverse strand, counting down.
AAGGAGGTAGGAGTATTCAAGATCTTCAAAACATTTCTGTAAAGAAGAGAGGGGCTCATTGAAATATACTGGAAGACAAACTTTGGTGAGATCCTTCCCAATGTTATCTTTGATCATTGACCACAGACTAACTCCCGTCTCTTTTTCAACTGGATCAGGCAATTTCTTACGCCGCCTAACATAAGGATGGTTAGTTCCAACAGATCTAATGCAAGATTCAATACTATTGTCAGAATCAAGAGCCACTTCATCCTCAGAATCAAATGACGATCTCCGAATATCGGATCCACTTTTGATAGAACTCGATGAGAGAAAATCCCGAGTATCAAAAAATGCATTATTGTCGTCATCCGTCTCTTCCTCCACCGCATCATGTCTGTCATTGTCATCATCAGAATCACTTGGGCTTCCTTCTAAACATATCTCAAACAAATTATGGAAAAAATTAGAATTAATGGAGAAAAAGGACCATTGAAATGGGTATGGAAATAGAAAAGCAAATTTCCAAAAATTTTTGTTCTTTGATGCATATGGTGTTTAGTTTTCCATGGAAAGTTTAATGGACACAACATGTAGATCTACAATGGATTAGGCAACATATTTCATTCAAGCTCTTCCAATATTCAATGCAAGATCTGAGGAACTAAGATATCAAAGCAATCAGTTAAAAAGAGCTTACAAATTTTCGTTCTTTGATCCATATGGTGTTTAGTTCTCCATGGAGAGTTTAATGGACACGACATGTAGATCTACAATGGATTAGGCAACATATTTCATTCAAGCTCTTCCACTGCTTGTGTTCGCAAGCAAGTTAAGTCAACATAGACCAACATAGCTCACAGTAAAACACCAACCTGAGAAGCATCCTTGAGAATATGTTCTGTACTATGCTATCAAATTATTACATCTACTTGAACACCCTAATAAAGAAAGCATTTTACTAGTTAGTGCAGTCCATCTTAGTGAAACGCCTTCTTTCAGCATTCTAGTAAATTCTTTCCCAGCAAAAGAATAGTGTATGGGGCTGGGCAGGGCAGGGGTTGCTTTCTATTAGTAAAACTCTAAACTGAATCATGCATTTAAACAGCCATTTTAGAGGTCAGGAAGCTAAGAAGGAGCACACCCTGAAACTTTTATTGACAAACGAAACATGCAATGTAGTAGCGAACAAATAGACAGAAATTAGACACTAAATCTGTATTACTCGTTTCACATCTTGTAGGCCCACTCTGTAAATCCAAACAATAAACTAGGTTGAACACTAGACAGTATTTACTGCATATATATATACATATATATAATTTATTGCAAAATTCCAGCAAAGAGAGTATGGTAATGGCTGGGAAAAAAAGTACTTTTTATTGATAGTGGTTTAATCACAACTTACCACTGTATTTGTCTTGCTGTAATCTAGAGGTAGCCTCTTGATCTTTGGACTGTCTTTGGCTCTCATCAACAACTGTGTCCTCCAAATCAACCTTTTCTGTCTACAGGAAGCAGCATAACAAGTCGTTTTATCTTAATAAAGAGAAGAATATAGAACAAAACATTTCTTATAAGTCTGACTCATTATATATCACATAGGTGAGTTGTAAACCATCGTAGTACCAAAAAATGTGTGTGCAAGTGTGCAAAGATCCTGCAGTCAATACAAAGTAGGAATTCAAAAGAAGAGATAACTTTAGTTTGTGATGCCTAAGCATAAAATATTCATAGAAAACCGACAGTACGAGAAACTCGAAAGAAATTTAAAGGGGCAGGAGTAGGAGTGGACACCGGACTAGTGGCCTGAGAAGCCCACCCAGCCCAGCCCGATTTTGTTAGGGACTAGGATTGAAAAACTGGCCCATAGAGCCGGCTGCACCGATTTCTTAAGCCCGATTGTTTTGTAGGCCAGGCCTAGGATTTGGTTTTACAACCTTGTTCAGCATTTGGTAACCCTAGCCGCACTCTCTCCTTCTTTGTCTCTCTCTTCCCGTCTCTATGTTTGGTCACTGTAAACTAAGCTGCCGTCTGTCTGATGCTCCGCAAGAATTGGTTCAACTACGTCATCACATCCAATAGCCAAAAAATAATTTTTATAGGATGACCTCACCGGATCACTTTGAGAATGTGGAATCGTTCAGTGGTGGAAGTTGCCAAAGAAGAACTCCAATCAAGGAAGATGAGTTTCAGTTAATTAAATTGACCAAAACTCTACATGACGTTGAATTGAAAGAGTTGAGAAGGCAGTGGAAAATGCTTCTTAGAGGGTGTGAATCTTAAACTTCTGGTCTATTGCAGCTTTCATTACTCAGACCTGATGGACACCCAGGTCCTTATGGATACTTTTACCCATTTACGACTGATAAAGATGCTAAAGTTATCAATGATTGTCTGCACTGGTGTTTGTTCGGCCGGTGGACACTTGGAATGATTTGCTTATGGAGATGGTAGCATACCAAATCCTGAAGATGTTTTCAGTGGATGAATGAGTGGTGGATAAATATGTTGTTTGTTATGATGGCCAATTGCTGAAAGTGCATGCTAAGGCCAAGCAGACCACAAAATATTTTGTTTGTATTGCACTAGTGTGATCTTTGCTTTTGCTATGTTTTTCCTTCTTTTTTTGGATTTTTGTCTTTACAATTGTCATTTAATTATTTGTTCTTCTGTAAACTCATGTGCCTGGTGTGTTACTGTTAAGTGTGGAAAGTTCCAAAAGGAATTAGGAGTCAACAATGACTATGTTCACTGTACACGAATTTTAAACAGATAAGAGGGTGTAAAATGTTATAGTTCAGACCACATTGTTGTCTGTATATCCCTCATATCTAGATACAATGTTACGTGTATGCCACCTCTGCATAGGGCCCCATGTATTCAAGGCTCTCCTCATATCACATGAAGATATGACAAGTGTTCGAGACGCCAAATGGCACCTGTCTATGCCTCTGCACATTCGGGATGCTGCACACACAAACCAACTTCATGCATTAAGGACCACAAGCACTTCGTGTGTGCTCTCACCTGTACTACATCGTTGATTCACCGAACCACTTTGCTATACTCTACTACTTAGGCTATCAGGCAAGCCTAGGTAAGCCCAAATGACTTGTACGGCATGCACCACAGGAACTCTAGGAGTTTAGTGGTTTGGTGGCTTAAGACAAAGGCATCGCCTTGGTGCTGCAACCATGTGTATCTAACCACATTTAGGCCAATCCAACCAAGAGAGGAGACTTCTCCATCTGCAATTTTGGTTCCCTTGCCTACTAGGGAAAGGACTCCTAGGGATAAGCCTTATCACTGGTAAGTCCAATCCTACTTGGACTTTACCATAAGGCTCTATATAAGAGGCCCTTGGGCTCCCCTACCAGGCATAAATTCACTCACCCCATACGTCCTCATACAGTGTGCCCAGACTTGTCCTAGGTTACTGTTCACATCCGGTGTAATTGAATCGAGATACAAAACATGTATCTTTGCGACATGTGCTGTGTATCATAGGATATGTTGACTTACATTGATATAGGTTGAAACAAATAAATATGTTAATATAAAAAACAAACATATCCCAATAATGAAGTACGAGGTATATAACTAATAACATGATTAAAAAAATGACAAACAGGTAAACATTTGCATTCCTTAATAAACCAAGTATCAACACCTGAGAAATTAAGATAAATATGAAATAAATTAAATATAACAAAAGATTCAACATTTCATTACATTAAATCATTTAAGGAGGATCATACATTTTATGCGGAGAATCCAAACAAGCCATTTAGCTCATATATCAGGAAAAACTCCCTGGCCTGTTGACATCCAATGGTCTCTAGTAGTGGCACGTTACATGATTAGGGCCATATGGGATTTTTATGTGCATCAAAGCCCACAACAGTACACTCCTCACTCTCATCAGTTCTCTCTCATCATATTCCTCCTCTCTCTCTCTCTCTCTCTCTCTCTCTCTCCAAGTTCCATCTTCCACGGCTATCATGCAATTTGTGAGCTCCCTGGGTGCGACGATTGAATAAATTGTGAACAATACTAACCAGGGTGAATAATGCAATACACATTGAATTGGGATACAAGATGAAATTTTGCAATATGTAACATATCCTATCATTCAAGCTATCATAAGACACTAATACCCAATACTTATCTAACCCATATGAGACAATACAAATCATTTGATACATATGGCGTATTGTATAATTTTGACAAGCCTATTGACAACCATACAACCACCCTTTAAAAGGCAAAACACTACCAAATTAAGTTATACCAGCCCAAACTACTCCAACTACCTTTTGGCCTTTATTCAGCACTTTAAAAGCCTAGAAATTATTGTTGTCCAGACACTCCAACAATGCCAATTTTAAAAATCCAGCAAACTACCCTTTTCAAAACCAAGCCAACCCTAAATTCTTTATTCTGCCTTTTAGAACACCAAACAAATGAGTTTTCTTAAACCTAAACCCACCACAAAAACAATCGTATGCAGCCTTTACATTGTTATAGATGTGCACGTTAGAAAGTTAAAAAAACATTTCACAAACTTTCAAGCTACTTAATTATTAGAGAACAATGTTTCGTGTTAAATTTCTTATTATTATGTTCAAAAGTTTCAAGAACATAAAGTGACACAACACTATGATTCTTCTATAAGTTGCAAAAGTGACTCGTGAACTCTCCCAGAAGAACAAAGTAAATGTACCATTGATTGATTTTAACAGAGTTAAACAAAACAAGGAGGTCTTTGTTCAGTGTAAAAGTATTGCTATAGAAATTACATGGAAATGGAAGAATGGGATTGGCTCATTGCATAATCATTTGTTGTCTTCAAATTCAATAGAGATCATTTCCAACAAATTAAGGTTTTTTGGATTCTATGGTTTAACTCTCACACTAAGTGCAATAGATAAGAAATTTTAGGAGTGATTGTTCCTATCTAAGAAAGTTCAGCACTCATTCTCCTAATTTTTCAATGTAAATCCTAGTTTTATAACCCCCAAAAAATATCCCTCAAGTAGTTAAACTTAGCAACCTAAATCCGTAAAGAAACCAGCAAGAACTAGTGATCAGAGCTCAATAGTCTCAAAGTTTGTCTTCCCTCACCTAGATAAACCATTACACCTTTTATACCTCCTTAGAAATCTAAAACTCCATAGCTTCATCTATCTTTATACACATTAAAAATGAAATATAATCAGCACTAACAGAACCCTTTTGCCAGTGGCCTCCGTCAATTGTTCTATCTATCATACACAGTTGGAGAGTGCTCTTCACACTTGTCCTACATTATCCATATTCTTGCTTTACTTGCTACTTCCAATAAGCTAGATTGGCAATTGTCGAATCACTTCTACTTGCCAAAGCATGAAAGTGCCATAAGCATGAAGGTATAAATTGTGGCATTGGATAATGGCTTTGGTGATGGGTACAATAATTTATCAGGAACTATGAGAACATATCTGAAGTCTCTTGTCATATTTGAAAGCATTCTAAAAGTGATTGTCTCTTTTGAGATGCAACTACGGTCACATTGAAGTCATGATATGTTGGATTCACATTGTGGCGAGATACTGAGAAATGCAAGCCCAAACAAAAGCCATTTAATAAAATAGGTCAAGGTTAAAAATACAAATAGATCTGGCTTATTAACTGGGTAACACAACACGACATACGTAACCCATTTAATGAGGACATCATCTCTCATTATGGACAAAGATGATTTTATCGAATTAAATGCATAGGTCCAAAAAAATAGAACATTTAGGACTGGTACATCTGTATGTATCTATATCTATATACAATATAGAAAAGGAGGCCACTATCATTGTAGTTGCAACAAGTGGCTCACTGTGGTATTATTTTTTTCCCCTACACTTTCTAATTTTTTTATAGACTACTACAGTTGTGTAGTTGACTGCATTTATTATAGTCCATGTATTTTATACTTGTGGCTAAATGTTTCATCGGTTCATTTATTGTAGATTCATGTACATACATAGTTCATGTATTCTATATATGTGATTGAATGTTTCATTGGTTCATGTAATGTAGATTCATGTACATATACAAATTATAGAAACACAGGATTCATTAAATTTATGTATGTTCATGTATTGATTACTACATTCATATACTTACATAGACAACTACATAAAATGTGTCCGTCTTGGTTCATGTATTTTCTTCAACTCGTAATTTAGATTCATGAATTATCCATACTAATGTAGGAATCGAAGGCGTATATCTTTTTCTTTATCCAAAATCCCATAAAAAATGACTTTTCAACCTTCATATAACCTTGGTCTTCTTTTAACTTTGTGGGCTCAACAGTGCAATTGTCACTGCGTTCCCAACAAACTCTGCAGCTGCTTCAGTTACCAGTCTTTTTTTATTTCCCATCACTCTCAAACGCTGGGTTAGTTGCCGGCCAGGCTAATGTTCTCAACCAAGAACTAGACAAGTCCTTTCTCTTTCTCTTTCGATCGTCTCTAATAAAGCCTCCACATTAGCCAACGTGTCTGATTCGCAATCCTTCACTTTTGTACTGCTTTGTTCTATAGCATTCCAATTCAGCTGCTATGGTGCCCTCCTAGAAAAGATTTATTAAAGTTTTTAAATGTTATGATTCTTTTTGGTCTCCAGTTTGAACTCTCTACTCCTAACAACCCAAAACAGCCTGAGCATACAATTTAAATTGATTAAAGGTACATCTTGAGTTCTTAATTATGTATTTACGTCAACAGATGGAGAGTTCCGCTGGATCATCTTCTACCCTCTTCTTTTTCAAACCCACGAATCTTCTCTCTCTGTAAGTCTATGCACAGATTTATTCTCAAGGAGACATTTAAATGTCTATGCTTGCATCTATTCTAAAGGCCATATGTTGTAACTTTCTCGATTTTCAACTATTTTTCTATAACCTGTTATACAATTTTATAATGCGTGTGTGTTTGTAGCTTAAGTTCCTATAGTGATTTCTAACTAGGTTTTTCTCAGTTTTTTTTTTTCAATTTTTTGTGGGTTTGTGGAATTTTCACTCTTCTTCGTAACCTGTTTTTTTATTCTTTTGCTTTGTGATTAGTTTGTTGCTGGAATTGGGATTTTACTTGCACATAGTTGATGTCATTGACGATTGAATGTTTTGGTTTCAATTTACTCAATATATATATAGTCTACCAGGAGATTCAAGACCCAAAACTTGCCAATGGATGCATACATATTACTCAGACGAGCACACACACATAGAAGTCTGACATGAAATATTTTCCCAAGAATATCTAAAGACTTGTATGTGAACAATTGTAAATTACCCAAATTAATATGAAAGTTGTCTTCTTATTGTTTTCTGTTTTATTTTTAAGAATTTTTTGTTTAATAATTAAGTTTAAAAAATTAAAAACAAATCACATGCATCGCACGAGCCTAAACTAGTTTTGTATGCAACAAGAAGATAGATGATTTATTATTAGTTTTAATACCAACAGACACCACGATTTAAATATGCAAAATAAGATAGTCCATTAGAATTTAGAAACAAAATTAAGATTCCATGGTATCAGTTTATGATAAACAAGAAAAAACCATTAAGAATAATTTTGTAAGAAAAAATTGCCAGATGAACTCAGTTCTTGAATTTGATGCTTAACATGAACATGTTCTTCGAAAGCTAAAGATGATAAACCTTACCAAATTGTACACCAACTTAAAACCTTAGGCGGGTACAAATGGGTCTGTCATGGAAGGTCAATGAATAAGTTTATAATCTAACAAAAAATGAATTGCACCCAAAAACCAAATAGAATCTATCAGGTTAGTCATCTTGACATGACTATGAAACAAACAATATTAGTGTAGGTACTCAATGCATGGATTTGAGTTTTCAAAACACACTCTTTAACGCTCAAAAAATGTGGTGGGACCTAAACTTCGGCCCCAATGTAGATGCAGTAAGGTCTCCCACAGATGGTTGTGTGATGCTGAGAGGCAATACTTCCTCACGAATGTGTGAAGTAGCCTATCTGCACGTCTCTTTTTAACACCAAAAAAAAATTTTAGTGTAGGTACACACGTCCAACTTTCCAACATGGCAGGCCACGTCAGTGCCACATCATTTTCATCTCCATACACTTGGTCCCACATGTCAACCTGATAAGGTGACACGTGAACCAAGGAAGTACCTCCACAATGCTCCCCTCAAGGGTTGAGGCTTTCCAACTGAGGATAGCGCATGATGCATCTCTTTTGAGTTCAGGCACCTAGGGGCTCTCACTCATAAGCAGCCTTGAGGCACCCCCTTAGAGGCTGAGCAATTCTCTGCCCCAAAGCGCCTCACCATAATCTCACACTCAGCAACACCTAACTACGCCGTGAAACTCCTCCGTCGAGCGAACCCTCTTGAGCCACCTCTCCATTACTTGGCCAAGATTCTCAACATAGTAACTTAGAAACCTAGGTTGGGAGCACAACCTAAAAACATCCTCGAGGTTCGTGATCATTAGAAGACAAGTGGATTGCATGCTCGAGTTGAGAATTTGTCATGGTGGCCTCGCCCTCCCCCTAACCCTTTCGAGGGGCCTCAACCCCTTGATTAGTCTTAGAGAGAAAGATCTCCATGAAAGATATGTAGTCAACTCATTTATGAAGAACATGATAAAGGTATTTAATGTAAGTCAATCACTAATATTTAATTGAATCCTACCTACCTTTGGGGATCTAGGTTGCAGAGTTGACCTTCGGATTGTCGAACCTAGTGAGACGAGCCACCAATCCCTGGTCCCCTCACCTATGTAAAGGAAAGTTCTCTCCTCAACAAGACAATGTTAGAAGCCACAAGCCTCAAGCAAGCCTAGGGATTTCACCTCTTGAACTTTCTCACTACCACTCTTCTTCTAGGACTGCCTCATCTCACTCTCCTCCATCACCAGTGGTCCTCTGCCATGCCAGAGCCTGTCATTAACTTCCCAAAGGGCCTTCCTCAACCGGCCCAATTCATCAACCCAACACCCCTCACACTCACAATTAGGATCACTCCAAAACCCCTACCTCATGTTAGATTCCAGCCTTGTTTGCAGGCCACCTCAAGAATTGCCATGCCTCATTGCAGCCTCTCCAAAATGGAGCCATTAAATTTTTATGACTTCTACACTTGTTTGACAATTTAAGGACCCCAGTGTCTCTAAACTGCTCAACGGGCTCATAGTCTGCTACTACACCAAAATAACCCTATATCATTACTGGATATCTTCTAAGCTTTTGTCCTAGGCAATATATATCAAGGCACAATCCATCTTTGCACAAAGTTTGTTTTTATCCATTAAATACATAAATAAGTCAATGATCTGTGTTCTAAACCAACCAGAACCAGCCCTCCATTTTAGACTATCTGGTCTTTAAAACAAGAATAGACAGACACATCCAAATCCTCTAATAAATTCTATAATAAAAACAACAATAATAATTCTGATAAAATAAACTCTCGGCACTGCATCAATCTGTAACCGTGTAGCAGATGGACTTCAATGACTACTCTATTTAGATGATTTCTTCAACCAAACAATCAACAGATTTCATCCTCCTTTTGGTAATAACAGTCAAACTTCTTTGGCCAACAAAATGACTTTGATATACGTATGTTTTGAAGTAATTGAACAAGAGAACTAGAAGATAAGATCAGATGCATCATTGGTTGATGAAAGTTACAAAGAGGGAGTCCAATAACCATTCCTCCTATGGTACAACATACTTTATACGAATTGATTCAGCCTGTCGGTGGCAGAATATCTAAGGCATGCTTATTGTTTGGAGACATTATTGAAAACACAATTCGTTTTTTTCTTTTATTTGTAAAGCAAAAGAAACAAATACAGGTTGCATAAGTCAAAACCTATGGAAATATACAGCATAAATAAGACACCTTCTGTTCTCAGTTAAAGCACTAAACAAAAGTATTACTTACTTAAGGTAGCATTTCAGAGTAATCAACTTCACTGCAGAAAATAATTTTTAATTTTTGCATAATACTTGTTTTCACAAGTTATCTAGATGAAAGTAGACTAAGATACACAGCTTATGCCAGGAAGCACATGAAGGACTAAGTACCTAAACAAAATAAAAGCACACAATGAATTCAATATATGTTTCAACCGTCTATCGAAAGGTTGAAGATTGGTGGTACAAAATTGTCAAGCAAAGAGAAAACATGCAAGAAAAGCACAACATGTTCCAGTGCCAGTTTTGTCTGAGGTTACAAACATCTTCAAAAAAGCACACTACCCATGAAAAAAGTTCACTTCATGCCAGCCACCATTTAAATTCTACACAAGTTGTATAAGTGAACACTAAAGATAGCATAGAATTAAATTGCGGCCGTAGACAGAGATGCGGACGTGATTACGGTGTAACGGACGCGGGTGTCACGGACTCTACGTAACGGAATGCGGTCGTCGAGGTCGTGAATTTTTTTTTAGGTTAGCAAATTTTATTAAAATTTATATAACCATGCATGTTTTAACTTGAAAATTTTTTATGTTACAAATTTTAATTAATTTTGAGCATGTTTGATGACTAAATATGATATTCAATAGGCCACAATAGAATGGCCTTATCCTCAAGTTGTATGACATGTTCATAAGTCCATAAATATTTATTTGGGCCAATGAAAATGATTAGATAAACCCATGGTGCAATACAAAAGCCCAATTGAAGAGTTGCATTATAAAGAGGCCCATGTGAAGGTTATGCTTCTACCAAACAGTGAATAACACTGACCTGAAATGACTTGTAGCTACAAACCCACGGGAAGTAAATATTTTACAATCAATTTCTCAACTTTGAAATACAACGTGAGGTCATGCATGATGAAATACTCCACTAAATCTTGAAACTTTATTTTGCAAAGAAATCTGAGTTGTTCTTCTTCTTTAGCTCCGGCAGGCTGCAATACCTCCTCCTCTAGTACAGGTAATCACCTCCTCCCCCTCTTCTCCTTCTTCTGCTACTGCCGCCACCGCCTTGCAGCTGCTGCTGCTTCTCCTCTTCTTCTCCTTCTTCTTCTTCTCCTCTTCTTCTTCTCCTTCTTCTTCTTCTTCACTGCAGCAACTGCTATAACGGTCTGAAATGGCCTTTGCACTAATCATAAAGGCGTAACGGCCATTACGGCGCCGTAATGGCCACTACCTACGTGATTCCGATTTCTCTGTTACAAAATGCCTATAACCGACTCAGTACCTGTCGTTACCGTTACAGCCATTACAGACCGTTTTTTCATTCACAGGTCACTAGAAAAAAACTTCAATTGATGTGTAGATGTGCAGTTTCTGATCCATTCCAGATAATGCTTTTTCAATTTTTTTTTTCTTTGAGGGGGGGGTCAAATTTGAGGTTAGATTCCAACTAACTGTTTTTGAGATCGAAAATTTGGTGGTACAAAATTGTTAAGCTACAAAGAGAAACAAAGCAGACAAAGCATATAGGATTATAAAGCAACTGCTGCAGTACATACCTCCAACTGGCGCATTGTGTCAATGAGTAGCAGCTGCTTCTGCTTAAGAAGCAGAACATGGTTGTGCAATGCGGAGAACTCGTTCTTCATGATCTGCTCACTGTCCTGGATTGCGACCTCCCTCACGCCCTCCTCCAACAGCCTCTGCCTCAACTTATCGGTGGTGACAGCCACATTGTCCACCTGAGCCATGAGCTCACTATTGGACATCCGTGGGAACATGTTCTTCACTGCCTGCAATGCGTCCATCCACGCCACCCTATCCTCCAGCATTTCCGCCCTCAAATGCAGCCTTTTAGTTCCCGTGAATATCGAAAACCTCTTTTCATCCGATCGACTCTCTCGGATTGATGAAACCTATATAAGTCAACGCCAACACAATACATTCTAAGGATCTTTTACAAAAAAAAAAAAAAAATCCAAAATTGAGAGACTTGATTGGTTGATAGCATTGGAGGACCTTAAGATGGATTTCACCAAACGGTTTGCGGCATTGGAGGGGCTGGGAATGGATGCTATTTCGGTGGATGATCCGGCGGAACGAATCTTCGCCTATGATTTTGCATCCTTTCTCTGTTTCTTGATTGATCATGATCTTATCAGGACCGTGGATTTTGTAATACGAGAGAACACCATCCTGGAGAACGAACCATCTCGGACGCCAGCCCTTGCCGTAGTTTACCCACTTGTACAGAACGCCGGAGATTCCATTCCCGACTATGTCGTTAATCCTCACCTCCCTGTGATCCCGAAGAGACGGCACCCTCGAAAGCGAATCCAACGAGGCCGACACCGATCGACGAATCAGGAGGCCGTGATCACCGCTTTGATTGTGGTTACCGACGATTCGAAAGCTGTGGTGGATGTTGTTAGGCGAGGGAGCAGATGATGGCTTGGGGGACGATCCGCGGCTGCTGCTGCTGCGATGGGTGGCTGAATGCGACCGGAACGACGCCGCGGCCGGTGGAGGCATGTTGAGCAGCTCCGCCAATGGCGAATGAGGAGTCGCCGGATTCCGCTCGCTTAGGGCGGAGACGCAGCAAAATTGATGCATACGATTTTTATTTTAACTATTGAATCATAAAAAGAATAATAAAATGATCAGATGATTCACCAAAAACAAAACGAGAATAGGAGCGAGAGAGAGTAGGTGGCCGATACGGATGGTGGTTCCCCGGAAAACTCGCCTGACATATAGCCTATTTATGGGGTAGTTTACTCACGCATTTTTTGGGCTGTTTACAAAAATAAGATTATTTTATTAAATATATATTAAATCAGGTTACTTTTTAAATATTTATAAAATCATAGCTAAGCGTCATTAGGAGTGATGTCTATGGTAAAAGCGTCAATATTGTTAACGATTTTAATTTTTCATTTTCATTTTAAAAGAAAATAAAATAAAGCGTCAATATTAATGACGTTTTCTGCCTCGCTGAGAAAAACATCAATAATATTGACGTATTCTTAAAAGCGTCAATCTAATTAACGTTTTTCTTAAAAAAAAACATCAACATAATTGACGCTTTTAGCTCTCCAGCAACATATAACGAACGTTGCACACAGAAGCGCTATTAAGGTTATCAATTTTCTCTTCTCTCCCGACGTGACCCCTCTCTCTCCATTGGCGGTTGCCTCTTCAACGGACGTAGCGTTTGCGGTGAGCTAAAAGCATCTCTCTATAGCAGTCTTCGGCCTCCCTCAACTGACATTACATTTTTAGAAGTTAGGGTTTTGACCAACTACTTCGTCTCTCCATCTCTGTCCAGGTTACTCGTCTCCCTCTCTCTGTCTATATATATATATATATTAATTCGTCCACTAATTCTTGAACCCTCATGGGAATCCAAACATGTTAATCTAATGTAGAAAGTTCAAGGGATTATTGGTAAAGATGCCCATAGTTTTAGTTTTGTGAAGCCTTTAATATTTTTTTATGTTAAAGAAAACGGGTACTAAAATTCTGAATTGCTCTGAGTGACTTTTGTCCAATCTGGTATCATTTTTAGCTGCACATTAATGTTGACATATTTATGTTGGAGTACATAAGCTGCAAGTTATGTTAGATAACCTGCTTGATCATTCAAGGTAGACTGTAAGAATGTTCGTTTGTTCTTTTAATATATTCTATCATTTAACTAATAATGGGTCATCCTTCACCTGCGAAAAAAAGGCCAGCCAAGTTAGATTAGCATGACATTGTAATTTTTTTTTTTTACATCCTTTACATATTTTACTCATATGAATGAAGCTGCAATTTGTTTAGGTGCCTTGAGTCATACAAGTTTGCAGGTATGCTAATAGGGAAAAAAGTGTTAGGGTTTGTAGATTGGAAGCAGCTAAAATTGACTTGGAAACTAAGGTGTTTGTGAATTTTTGAAATCCTCAAAATATCTGGAGAGCAACTAACTTTAAGGTTTTAAACTGAAATGCAATCAGTACGTAAAGATTCAGGGTTTATTAGGACTTCATGGGTAAGGTAGCAGATGTGGGGCTGAAATATTGGGCAATAGATAGGTCATGGGTGGTGACATTCACATCACATTCACATTTTGTTGTTTCGGTGTATTTTCATGTAACTTCATCTAACTTGTTACTTATACCGAAGCTTCATCTAACTGCTATTTTCATATGTGTAGCTAGAGTAAGTTTGATTGAATGGGTACCGTAAAAGTGATGTGTTATTGGGGCGGGACGATAGTCCAAGACCCTGACGAAGGCATATCATATGATACCGAAGCGAAGGGGTTTTACACTATACAACGCAGAACAACACTGGAAGAATTAGAACAATTTCTTATGCCTAAGATTGTAGATGAAGGGCAAAACATCCGTCTGAAGTTGATATGCAGATATCCCAATAGACAATGGGAGAGGTTTATTTATTACAAGAAGGTGCCCATCAATGATGACATGACCTTGGATAGTGTGCTAGACATCCCGTCGTGTTTTCCCGCACTAAATTATGTTAAACTGTACGTGGAGAAAGAGAACATAACGAGTAGGTTGAATGTACCAGATTCGATGTATTCAGGTTATGGGGCACACAATGATCCTGGCTCATTCACTGGGATGTTGACTGAGGGGGCATACAGTGGCATTCCCGGCTCATTCACAGGGATGTTAACTAAAGAATCTTATACCAGGGCTTCACAGTATGTCGATATGTCCCCACACCCGTATTATCCAACGTATGGGTCATACGCAGCCGGGGGATCACAAATGCAACATGACATTGGCACAAGTTCAAGGGTTAAGCGTTTATCTCCAGTACAACTATCGACTTCCCCAGTTGACAGGTTCTACCGGCCTGTTGACGAGTACATTAATATGGGTGATGATGGAGATAAGGGATGCGTACCTGATAGTGCAGGTCCTGATCTGGACGTGGACGAGGGCATCGACGCTGAACTAATGGCTGATGATGAATCTGATAGTGAGGGGCTTGAATTTGGTGAACTGCCATCGTCCTCGGTTGATATACCCGAATGGTACACTCCTATCCCTTTCTTCACAAACTTGAAGGGGGGTGGTAACGCTACCGTAACTAGTCGGGACCTTTATTGCCGTGGCAACGTATGGACCCCGGAGACCGTAGAGTTCAAAAAGGGGATGATCTTTAAAGACAAAGATTCAGTGAAGTATGCAGTAAAGACGTACAATGTAAAGAAAAGAAAACAGTATGTGGTGATGGAAACAGGCAAAAAGGTTTGGGATGTAAGGTGCAAGCATGATTGCAGTTGGAGGTTTCGAGCCTTAAAGAAAGAGAAACATGGTTTCTTTGAGGTAAAGACGTATCCCTGTCCACATCATTGTGTGTTTGTAAGATTGCAGAGGGACCACTGTAACATTGATACTGATCTCATTACGACAATCATACTGGACTCAGTTAAGGTAAACTATATTTCTTTTAAACCAATGTAACTTAAAATTAAAACGGGAGTTGTTTATGTGTACACTTGAACGTTATCGGTGTTTATGTACAGGCAGACGCAGAAATAGAGGTGGCATCGCTTATCACCACTGTACGAACTGCATTGAAGCACACAGTATCTTACAAGAAGGCATGGCTTGCGAAAACAAGAGCCATTGAGGTTATATTTGGGAATTGGGATGAGTCGTATACGAAGCTTCCCCAGTATATGACGGCACTACAAACCTTTAATCCTGGGATAGTTGTAGACTGGAATGTGTTGCCATCCACTACGCCAGATGAGGTGGTGTTTAATTATGTGTTCTGGGCTTTCAAACCCGCCATCGATGGATTCGCTCACTGCCCTCTTATTATCGGCATTGATGGAATTTTCCTTAATAGCAAATACACTGGGAAGATGCTGGTAGCTACCGCATCAACTGGTGATCAACACATTTTACCACTTACTTTTGCCATTGTAGATAAAGAGACTACAGCGTCGTGGTCATGGTTTATTAAGAACTTGAGACGACATGTAGTGCCTAACCGTGAGGGCATCACGTTGATATCTGATAGGCACAGGGGCCTGTTAAATGCTGTTGCACGGTACTGGGAACATCCGCGTTTGCGACCGGTTGAATATCATCGATATTGCCTCAAGTACGTCCGTAGCAACTTCAACAAGAAATTCAGCAACACGAAACTTATGGATTTGGTATGGAGGGCTGGTAGTTGCTATCAAATTCGGAAGTTCAGCTTGATTATGAAGGAGATTGAAAAACTTAAACCAGAGGCATTAAATTGGTTACAAGAAATGGAGGCTGAAAAGTGGACACTTGCACATGATGGAGGTCGTAGGTGGGGGATTTTGACTACAAACCTATCGGAGGGATTTAACAGTGTATTGAGGGGTGCTCGGAATGTGCCAATCACGGCATGTGTGGAAACTACATTCCACCGGCTTGTTAAGTATTTTGATGAAAGGAGAATTGACTGTATTAAGAATCAAGCTGCTGGTTTGAGGTATGGCCACAAGCTACAAAAACAAATTGAAAAATACCAGTGCAAAGAAAATACACATTTGTTGAGAGCATTTAATAGGTAAATGCGCTACCATAACTTTTAACATGACCAGTATTTTTGTGATAATGAAACTGATTTCAATTTCGTTCACAAGCAAGAAGGTGAATATGAGGTCGAAATAACACACCACGGGATGCTGGGTGGGCACAAGCAGGTTGTAAGACTTAACCAGCTCAGCTGTTCTTGTTTGAAATACATCATCAACAAATATCCATGTTCGCACATGCTTGCTGTCACTGCGGACTTAGGCATCGATCCGTTTTACTTAGTGGCGCCAGAGTACAAAATTGATGTATACCCACGCATTTGGGATTCTAATTTTAGCCCAATGCCCCATGAAGATTATTGGCCCTTGAGTAGTATGCCGACGTTGCTCCCCAATACAGGCCGTTTGCGATCACTGAATCCAAAGCCCAGTCAGCCCAAAACGGCCTATATTCGCAATGAAATGGACACCTCCAGGCAAAAGCAGAGCTACCACTGCAGTCTTTGTCAACAAATTGGGCATGATAAGTGAAAATGTCCGAAGAGGCTTCGGTGAGTGGCATAGTAGTAGTTGTTGTTTGGACACCTTAATATATTTTGGACATCTTAAGTAATTGTATTTTGTTATGGATGTAATTTATTTTGTTATGTAAGGTAGTTCTCTTGTCTCTATGAAATCATGGACTTAGAATAACATGGACTCATATTACATCAAATAGAAAATCTCAAATATGACCACTACATTGATATGTTATATGAAACATAAGATGACAAATATTACCGTTACATATTAACTTACTTCACACCAAACTTAACTAAAAACATGAATAAGCTTTATGGACCATGTTCGTAACAGCACAGTGGTTTTCCAGCAACCGAAAGGCTACTAGGTAGATAGTTAATATAGTCATTGTTGCCTTCTTCTTCTGAGAAGTCCGAAAGTTTTGGGTCAGATACCAGCAACGGATCTTCAATAATGTCTATTATTCATTGTGTTGGATCAACACATTCTTTCTTCGCATGCTCTGTAAAATGATTCATTTTGAACATTTCTAATATGATATTCGTTATGATTTATTGCGTTACAGGCCCAGTGTGTCACCCTTATGTAGTAGCGGGCGGCTGACACCATTCGCGGATAGGATGCGTATGCAGGTTTAGAGACGCTTGTGTTCATCCGTGACATGTGTGACACGACCTTGCACATTATACGAGAGGATTACCGTATACATGCGGCTGTACCTGCTGCTTCAGCCATGCCACCCCCCGCTGCAGTGCCACCCCCTTCGGATAGAGCTAACCCTTCCACTCCTATAGGTCCATCGCCTCCTACAGCAGGGCCTTCCATGTCTAGTCACGTGCCACACTGGTCAGAGGCCATACTTGTTGATGCAGCCATACCATCCCCCGTTCTAGTGCCACCCCGTTCAGATATAGTCGACCCTTTTACTCCGGTGGGTCCATCGGTCATCACATCAAGGTCATCTTCATCCAGTCAGGTGCCATTGCAGTCTACTGATGTTGGGCCATCCACATCTTACATTCGATTAGATCCTTTGACGGCCCCTCATCATCATGTCTCCTCAGCACAGTATCATCAGGATTCAGCGGCACTGTCTACATCCGGGGGTAACTTTACGGCATAGGCAGTTCAGCTACAGCCGATTGGCAAGGGGAGAGGATGCGCAAGACCTTCGCGCAGAGGCAGAGGCAGAGGGAAAGGGAGAGATGCAAGACAGGCAGAGGGTGGATCTCAGATGCACGAGTTTCGCAGGATGATAACTACTACTGTTTTGGATAGAGTCATCATACCGATGTTTAGCGGCCCGTCATCAGCTTTTTTAGGGTTAGATGATGAGATAGTGCACCATTCATCTCCACCAACAGAGTGGGACTCACAGATCACGCATGAGCATCCACCATCGACTTCACAGGTAGATGAGGCGACATTTGGGGATGTGCACCCACAGATAGATGAGGCATCACCTGAACAGATACAGACCCAGCAGGGGGTAGGTGGAGATGAGCAGACACAGGTCTCACAGATCACCCAGGAGCAGCCAGCACCGACCACACAAGGTGATGAGGCGGTTATAGGACATGTGGTCCCATAGGATGAGGCAGCCACAACACTTCCCATTGTATATCGCAGGAGTAAGAGACCTAGACGAGCACCTATATGTGGTACATAGGATGTATTTTATATGCTCTCTTGTGGTCATTCGACCAGATCTTATATATATTTTTGTACAGAACTCGTGTGTATGTCATTAGTTTTCAGTAATATATGATCATATTTTGAAAAATTTCTAAGTATTAAAATTGTAACACTGACGGCGCGTCGAACAGAGTCTTGGCGGAGGAGTTACTGTATTTTTCCCTCCCGGAGACTTAACGAGTTGAAAAACTTGGGAATCGGGGTTCGGGGATGCCAAATCTTGCAAACGGCCTCTATTTGGCGCAAAACTCGACACACAGCACCGCCTCGCAAACTACAACTGCGGACGCTAACGGCGCGTCGAACGGAGTCCCGGCAGAGGAGTTGCTGCATTTTTTCCTTCTAAAGACTTAGCGATTTGAAAAACTTAGGAATCGGGATTCGGGGATGCCAAATCTTGTAAACGGCCTCCGTTTGGTGTGAGACTTGACACGCGCACCGTCTCAGTAAACTACAGCTGCGGGCGCTGACGACGCGTCGAACGGAGTCCCGACGGAGGAGTTACTGTATTTTTCCCTCCCTGAGACTTAACGAGTTGAAAAACTTGGGAATCGGGGTTTGGGGATGCCAAATCTTGCAAACGGCCTCCGTTTGGCGCAAGACTCGACACACATCACCGCCTCAGCAAGCTATAGCTGCGGGCGCTGATGGCGCGTCGAACAGAGTTCTGACGGAGGAGTTACTAAATTTTTCCCTTCCTGAGACTTAACGAGTTGAAAAACTTGGGAATCGGGGTTCAGGGATGCCAAATCTTGCAAATGGCCTCCGTTTGGTGTGAGACTCGACACGCACCACCGCCTCAGCAAACTACAGCTACGGGCACTGACGGCACGTCCAACGGAGTCCCGACGGAGGAGTTACTGTATTTTTTCCTCCCAAAGACTTAACGGGTTAAAAAACTTGGGAATCAGGGTTCGGGAATGCCAAATCTTGCAAACATCCTCCGTTTGACGCGAGACTCGACACGCATTACTGCCTCGGCAAACTACAGCTGCGGGGGCTGACGGCACGTCAAACGGAGTCCCGACGGAGGAGTTACTGTATTTTTCCCTCCCTGAGAGTTAACGAGTTGAAAAACTTGAGAATCGGGGTTCGGGGATGTCAAATATTGCAAACGGCCTTTGTTTTACGTGAAACTTGACACATAACACCGCCTCGGCATACTACAGCTGCCGGCGCGTTGAACGAAGTCCCGACGGAGGAGTTAGTAGTGAAGGAGTTCATTGAATGTAAAACAGGAAAAAAAAATTGCTGGTGTGAAAACGTCATTACTAATGACGTTTTCAGTAGAAACAGAAAACATTATTTGTGATGACGATTTTATTGAAAACTTAAAACGTCTTTCCTATTGACGCTTTCTTTACCACCTTTTCCCATTTTCGTAAATGCAAAGTTAGTGGAGAATATTAAATGTAAAACGTCATTACTACTAACGTTTTTGTTAAAAACGTCATTCAGAATGACGCTTAACCAGCCTTTCGTAATTATTCAAAGTTTAACACTTATTTAATATTTATTGATTAAAATAAATATGTTTTCATAAAAGGCCCGATATTTTTTACAAACTTAATTCCACAATTACGTAGTATTTTAACTTAATGCTGGTAAATAAGTTCATCGTCAATTTAATTGGCATTTTCATTAAAATCGCTAATTGAATTGGCATTTTTAATTGTATCTAGCGACCGTATGTATGCCCAGAGAAAAACCGCCAATTGAATTGGCGATTTCACTTAACTTAAAAACTAGGGCTACTCTAGTCGTTTGAGTTCACGCCCACGCCCCCCTCCCTCTCTCTTGCACAGTACATTGGAATTTTTAAGCATGTGCTCCCTCACGCCTTAACCCCTCTCTCTCTCCCTTACGCCTCACTCTCTTCTCTGTCTGTGCTCTCTCTCTCTCTCTCGTGTTTAGCTGTGCTCCTCAAGTCGTTGATGGTATGTTTTGTCTTCCTATCTGCATTCTGTTCTAGTTAGATATTTACTCAAAATGCTTATCAGATAAGATTCATTAGAAAGGAAAGCATCATTCTGATGAGCTTTTAATTTTTTGTTCACTTGGATGGCATAATATTGAGTTGATACACATGTCCTAACTATTCTGAGTGAAAAATGCTAGCATCTTTAATTTTAGCCTAAAATTCTCTACATTGAATATGTTATCTGTGTTATCATACATTTATGCTGTCAAGGTTTTACCACAACGTTAGTTTTAATTTGTAATGAGAGTTTATTTTTTATATTATGTAAAATCATATATATATATATATATATATACATATAAGTTGTATAAACTTTTACTCTCTCTCCTAAGTGGCACCTATGTGGCATTCCTTGTGTTCTTATATTTTTAAGATGTCATTTCTTAGGGGCAATAAGAATTAACCTATCAATTCTTATACTAATCCAATAAAATTTCTTATTTAATTAGTACAAGTCCTATTGCTCCATAAATTCCTATTATATTCTAACAAAGCTCCCTATTAAATATAAAGACCTATCCAATTAAGTCTTTACATATTATCTCTGAAACCATATTACGTAAGATAATTTTAAATACAAAGTTTTATCTAATTATGTGTCTACAAATTATCTCAGGAAACATAATACGTAATCTAAAGTCCTGTCCAATTAAAACCCATTGTTACATATGCAATTCGGGTTTAATTTGCAGCATTACATACGGCAGTCTTTGTTGAATACTCTGCTTTTGAATGTTGTTATTATTTGTTTGATGGTAAACACAGGTAAGTAATGACGACAATTGTACTGTTTTATTTGGGGGGGAGGGGGGAAAGATAGTACGAGATCGTAGAAAAGAATAGCCTATGATATAGAGGCTAGTGGATGTTATAATGTAGAACTGGGAACCTCACTTAGTGGGTTACGAGACATGATCATTTCTAAGATGGATAAGTATGGAGAGCATATAAACATAAAGTTCATATGTAGATACCCTGTTAGACGAAATGGAGAAGTATGGATATATAAGAGGTTATTGGTCAAGGATGACGAGACATTGCAAACTGTATTAAATCTCCCTTCGAGATATCCTGACATGTATTGTGTTAAAATGTACATTGAGAAAGATATATCCACAATGACCACCAGTCACAGTCGTCCTGATTTTAATTGGGGAGATGTCTAGTCCTACGGTGAAATCTTGGGAGGGAGAGGTGATGTATCGGCCTTGGGGACATTTACTAGAATAGTTACAGTTGGGCAGAGTAGTCGAAGCGCAATTGGAGAGGATGCGCTAGGGCAACCGATGTCTAACTTGTTCACCCCATACAATGATTACTTACAGGGTCCGAGTAATGTTTAACAATTGCATGAATTTGATAGTCCATCCACATATCACCCATAATATGCTTCAGGTCAAGGGGGGTGCGTAGAGGCAGGAGGTCCCAATGCATGTATGGATCCTGTAGAACGACTTGTGGGGCTTGATGAGATTGGTAGAGGGATAGACAAAGATGAAGATGTAGATATTGTTCAATCCGATCAATCAGAGGAAGATGTTGATGTTTTACTGAGAAATGATGAAAATGATGACTCTAATGATGATGGGCAAGAACAAGTGAACCTTCCTAAATTGAATGACAATTCGGTGCCCTTTTTTACGAACCTGGATGGGGTAGATGATTCCGTAGCTGGTCGAGACTTATACCATCGCGGTCCAACATGGTCAGATGCTAATCCAAAGTTTGCAAAAAAGATGGTTTTCAGAGATAAGGATGCAATGATCCGTGCATGTAATTGGTATCATGTGAAAAGGAACAAACATTATTATGTTATAGAAACAAATAAAAAGGTTTGGAGCACCAGGTGCAGTCACGATTGCCCATGGAAATTGCGTGACTGTTTAAAGAAGAAGCATACTTTGTTTGAAATCACACAATACCTTGGGCCTCATACTTGTTTACATGGGATGGAGAGTTTGGATCACCGCAACCTTAATTCGACATTCATTGCACATGTAATTAAGACACAAGTTGCGGTAAGTTCCTATAAATTATAACTTAAAAGTAAGATGTTTGGATATTATGCAGCGATGCTCATATGAATATAAAGATTGAATATTTATTTTGTTGTGGTGTACAGGAAGACCCTGGATGGAAGATAGCTTCCATAATCGAGAGTGTAAAAACTAGTGTTGGTTTCACAGTCTTATACAAAAACAGCTTGGCTTAGAAGAATAAAGGCCATTGCGATGGTTTTCGGGGATTGGGATGAGTCCTATGAAAAGTTACCAAGGTACATGAGAACGTTGCAGTTCAGGAACCCGGGCACAGCTGTGGTATTGGAAACATGTGACATTGGAAGGTTTGCCGACGTCACACTTGACAGAATTTTCTGTGCATTCTGGCCATGCATTGAAGGTTTCAACCACTGCCCTCCAGTGATTTGTATCGATGGTACTCACCTTTACGGGAAATATACAGGAGTGTTGTTGATTGTTGTGGCCAAAACTGTTGCCAACAACGTTTTCCCTCTAGCTTTCACAGTAGTTGAATCGGAAAACTATCGTGATTGGTCATGGTTTATCTACCATGTCAGGCATCTTATTGTGCCAGGAAAAGAGGGGATCACATTGATTTCTGATCGGTATGCAGCCATACTGAGTGCAGTAAAAGATTATTGGAAAAGTCCACGAGATGGTCAACCAACTGGAGCCCATCGATATTGCCTTAGGCACTTTAAAAGTAATTACCAAAAAAAGTTTAACAATGCTAAAGTTAAGGATCTTTTATGGAAAGCTAGAACTGCCCGTCAGGTGCACAAGTTCGACGAGGCAATGGATGAGATTAAAAATTTACAAACGGAGTCAACGGTAAAAGCATTTCGTGACCTGTGCAATGAGGACCCCAAGAAATGGACATTGGTGCATGACGGAGGTTATCGTTGGGGAGTTATAACCACTAACGATTCAGAGTGCTATATTAATGTCTTAAGAGGCGCACGAGACTTGCCTATAGCTGTATGTATTCAGGTTACTTTCTACAGTTTGGTGGCAACTTTCACCGATAAACGAGTATAAATTCATCGTGCCGTAGAGAAGGGGTTGAGGTACACATCGAAAGTGCAAAAGAAGATAGAATCTTATCAAGCTCGATCGGCGATGCATCGCGTTAATGTCTTTATTTGGTAATGTCACAAAATTTATACAGTGTTTTTAATTCACACCGTTTATTGATAGATTTGTAGAAATCTGAATCTCTATTACAACTATGAAGTGATTATATTCCAAATGCAGGGCTCAGGGTTTCCCTGAGGTTATTACAAACCCAGTAGGCATGAAAGGGAATAACAGACATTTGGTGACTTTGAATCCTCCATCGTGTGACTGCGAAAAATGGGTCATCTACCATTATCCTTGTTCGCACATGTTGGCAGTTTGCGTGAAAACAGGAAGACAACCATGGGGCTTAATTGCTCCTCAATATAATCGCGACATTTTTGCTCACGTTTATGAATCAAGTTTCCAATCGATGATGTACGAGCATTATTGGGTTTCCTATGATGGTCCTAAGCTCATTCCAGATCTGACCCGTCGACGAGAAGCTATGCCCGAGCGTCCAAAAAACAAATGAATCCAGAATGAGATGGACGTCTCTAGGAGACGACAATTCAATAATTGTGGTATTTGTAAACAACAAGGCCATGATAGGCGTAAATGTCCAAACTGGACCGCCTGAGTTATGTATTGGCAGAACAATTAGCTAGTTAGTGAAGAACAATTTGTATTTCTATTTAAGATAATGGTTAGTTGTCATTAAGCGTATATTTGAACTCAATTGTATTTGAACTTAATCGTATTAATTGTAAGGCTTATTTGTATTTCATTGATAGTTTTTTCAGGATTTTGTCACATTGTTCACATGTATAGATGTGATATTCGTAAGTCTTTGAGGTTTTGATCCTATCATTGATAGCTTTTATACAGAAACCCAATGACTTTTGCAGACCCTGACATAATTTATTTTATTACCGTTTTAACACCATATGTTACGTGTCAATTACAGGTGTTATGGATACAACTACAGCTCTTCCCGGGCCTATCGATCGTACTGTGTTGACGTTACAGAGCCATCATTGATCGAGTTGGATATGGGACCATGGGGTATACGTAATTATAATATGTTTTATATTTATGCATATATTTTGTGGGATTTCATGTGTATACTAATACCCTTCCAATTAATGATGTAGGGTATAGATCCTCTTAAATGTAGACGCGCCGCCAATCATTTATACAATGTGCTACACCTATGTATTTTACAGTATGTACTACATGCTGGGTTCTATGGTGTCTACCAAGTTGGGATGATCCGGTTGGACCATCACTTGATCACGGTGTTCGTAGAGCGATGGTGACAGGAGACCCATACCCTCCATCTGACTATCGGGGAGGCTACCATTACTTTGCAGAACGTTTCTATAGTATTAGGACTACTTGTCGATGACCATCCTATAATTCGACGGGAGGTTCGAAGTACTGTGCAGGAGTGGCAGGACCTGTGTGTCCAGTTGTTAGGTGTGGACCCACCCCCAGAGCAGTTAGATAGGGGGCGTGTTCGGATTACATGGCTCCGTGACATTTTCCAAGCCCTTCCAGATGGAGCTGATGATGTTATTGTACAGCGGCACGCACGTGCATACATACTTCGCTTGATTGAGGGGGTACTGATGTCAGATTTATCTCAGACTCTTGTGAGACTATCATACCTTCCATTTCTGGAGGACTTAGACGCAGCAGGGAGATATAGCTAGGGCAATGCCACCTTAGCTATGCTTTATAGGTCAATGTGCCGAGCGACAAAGCCAGACGGGAAGCAGATAGCGGGCACACTACTTTTGTTGCAGGTTCAATAACATTGCACTTTATCCAGTATGCCATAATGTTTTATTTTTATTGCATTTACTATTTGTGTTAACATTGAACTTTATTCAAATATGGGTTTGGGAGAGATTCCCACGCATGTACCCTAGTCGTAGAGATCAGCCTACTGATGGGCAGCAGCCCTTGGATATAGATAGGGTACAGTTACCCGGTGGCCCATGAAGAGCTAGGTATGTACTAATAAATTATTTATGTTTACCTTTATATCTTCAGTCATAAACATAGTTTTGATATTATGTCCACATATCTGTCAGATGGAGATCGAGATATCATACAGATACAGTATCGACCCATATTGTCCGTGTATATCGCGACCAGTTAGACCGCTTGAGGCCGGATGAGGTATGAATGCTACATGGATATTTGTTTATTTTTAATTTTTTGGTTCATATATTTCAATTAGTAATGGGTACCACATTTTTATATGTTTGTAGTTCATATGGAGGCCATATGATGCTATCATGAATTCAATTCCAAATTATTATCGAGTTGGGAGCGATATCTAGATGACTCGATCTCCATTATTGTGCTTTGAGGTCGTAGAGTGGCATCTGCCTGATCGTGTATGCCGACAATTTGGTTTCAAACAGGTCATTCCACAGGCTCATAACACATCTCCTGACTTACATGGTTTAGATAGGCGTGGGAGACATAACACCGATTGGAGGGAGTATCATATACAGTAGATACAGCTATGGCAGCAGCGCTGCGATCATATTGTAGTTGGGGTTCCTACTGCTGGAGACATGCGATATGACAATCCATATATGCAGTGGTATCGCCGTATCACACGCCCATTAGTGGGCAATCCAGCTCACCGCCTGGATCGAGGCTACCTGGAGGTCGGGTCTACGGTAGATATTGCGGTTAGTAGTCTTTTACGTAATATGGTTTTTCAAAGCAAATATGAATTGGTAAAGAGACATAAAAATTATGCTTCATTTTATAGACCCGTCATTTCACGACCATGCATCATCTTACAGATCATGCTATATATGGGTTTGGGACTGATCCGACACTGGAGGACATGTATAGGGCTCGTGACTTATGTACCAAGTCACTAGACATATTACGTGAGCAGCAGCGCATATCATAGGCCCAGCTCTTAGATTCCCAGGCCTAGCCATCAGTTTCGCAGGCATAACACTCAGTTGGCCAGCCGGCCACGATCCAGACACCTACATCGCATGTCACACCAAGTATGCCAACATATACATATCATAGTGACCCTCGATATGTACACTCATCATCATATGCGACCAGTTGCGAGGTGAGACCTCATCGCACCGCACCCCGCCACAACGTTTCTCCTATTTTTTATTACCAGTGATTTGGTTCCTTGCCCGTCGGAGATGATATGGGATTTCATGCACCTTTCGATCCATTGTTAGCTGAAGGGTACCGTATAGAGATGCCTTTCATGGACACCCAGGGTCACGGTCCATCTACTGTGCCATCCGAGACTACACATCCTATACCACCATCACAGGTAGATGGGTCATCTCAGCTCACTCAGGTCAGCAGTAGGCCTCCCATTGATACAACCGACGTAGGCCCTACCATTAACCCTTATCAGCATATACCTCCTGAGGGCGTTTCACAGATCACCCAGGCAGAGCCATCTCAGTCGAGACTACATAGTATCACATGGATCTTTACCCGTAAGTCGAGACGAGATAGGAGGCCACCCCCATGTGGTACAGGTGGTCATGTATAGTACTTGAGGGTATGGGGTTTGTATTAGGTACATTTTTAGGAAGTTGTCGATCATTTGTTGATGTAATCGAATATTATGCTTATTTCTGGTATCCCGTGTTTATGGATGTATCAAATTTTTTATAAGCGTGCATTAGCTTCACGTGAAGGCATGTCCTGAACCCTTCACGTGAAGGTTGCACGAGGTGATGCGTCATTTCAGCATAAAGCATGCATTAGCTTCACTTGAAGGCATGTCCTAAACTCTTCATGTGAAGGCTGCACGAGGTGATGCGTCATTTCAGTATAAAACATGCATTAGCTTCACGTGAAGGCATGTCCTGAACCCTTCATATGAAGGCTGCACAAAAGTCTTGTTTCGCATCCTAATGAATTCAAGTGAACCATTTACTCATGCATTGTATTGTATTACCTGTATATACGTCATGTCATTACAAAAACAAGTGCTAAACCATACACACTTCCTAACATGCCGAAGCGAAAAGGATTATCTGGGGCATCGTGTAGTCATTCGGCTCGAAGCAGCGGCACAGATCAAAACTAATCCTCACCCATCCATATGGTGCATACATACATGGACCCAGTCGGTAACAAATGGTATGGCCAAAAGCGTTGTTTTCTTAACAAACCAATCTTAATGCATGATACGATGGGTCCGGTCAACCACATCATCATCGGCGATGCGTCCTTACGTCCACCCTGCGGGGTGACTGACTCCCAATGCATAAGGTCGCTGTGGGAAGACTTGTTTGATAAACGGTGTGAACAAGATATGTATTGCTGATGGCATGGCCTTCGTGTCCCAAAGGCCCGTTCAGCTAAGTTGTTCAACAGACGATTAGCTAACAGCAAGGTCATAAAAGCACTTGAACACGAGGTTGATCAAATGCAACAAAGGTTGGATAAATATCATTTTACACAACAAGCAAAGGAACAATGTGGTGATCCAACACAACGAATATTAAAAATCGTTGAAGATCCGTTGCTAGTTTCTGACCCAAAACTTTTAGACTTCTCAGAAGAAGAAGGTGACAATGACTTTGAAAACTATCTACCAAGTAGTCTTAGCGTTGCTGGCAAACCGCTATGTTGTTATGAACATGGTCCATAAAGCTTGGTTTACTTTTTATTTCAGTATAATGTAAAATCAATTATTATGTTTTCATATAATATATATATGAGCTTGGATCATATTTGTCATTTCGGAACTTATGAACATGGTCCGTTTTGGAAGTTATGCAAAGTTTCGAAATTCTGAAACTTAAGTTTTTGGAGTTATGCCAACTCGGCCATTGGGGTACCAAAATGGCGAGAAAGGCTCCGGGGAGTGCAAAACTTGGCGAGAGGTATCGGTGTG
Organism: Euryodendron excelsum; assembly: GCA_033060915.1. Lineage (NCBI taxonomy): Eukaryota > Viridiplantae > Streptophyta > Magnoliopsida > Ericales > Pentaphylacaceae > Euryodendron > Euryodendron excelsum. The sequence continues at coordinate 2,158,228 of CM065385.1, read as the reverse complement.
ACACGAGTGACGTGTGGGAGTTGACGGCACGTTAATCGGTTTCTCAGTTTGGAAGTTATGCAAAGTTTCAGAATTTCGAAACTTATGTTTTCATAGTTATGCTAACTCGGCCATTGGCATACTGAAATGGTGAGAAAGGCTATGGGGAGTGCGAAACTTGGCGAGAGGCACCGGTGTGACACGAGTGACGTGTGGGAGTTGATGGCACGTCAATCGGTTTCCCAGTTTGGAAGTTATGCAAAGTTTTGAAATTTCAAAACTTATGTTTTCGGAAATATGCCAACTCGGCCATTGGGGTACTGAAATGGCGAGAAAGGCTCTGGGGAGCGCGAAACTTGGCGAGAGGCACCGGTGTGACACGAGTGACGTGTGGAAGTTAACGGCACGTCAATCGGTTTCCCGGTTTGGAAGTTATGCAAAGTTTTGGAATTTTGAAACTTATGTTTTCGGAGTTATGCCAACTCGGCCATTGGCGTACCGAAATGGCTAGAAAGGCTCCGGGGAATGCGAAACTTGGTGAGAGGCACCAGTGTAACACGAGTGAAGTGTGGGAGTTAATGGCACGTCAATCGGTTCCCCGATTTGGAAGTTATGCAAAGTTTTGAAATTTTGAAACTTATGTTTTCGGAATTATGCCAACTCGGCTATTGGGGTACCGAAATGGCGAGAAAGGCTCTAGGGAGCGCGAAACTTGGAGAGAGACACCGGTGTAACACAAGTGATGTGTAGGAGTTGACGGCACGTCAATCGGTTTCCCGGTTTGAAAGTTATGCAAAGTTTCAAAATTCTAGAACTTATGTTTTCAGAGTTATGCCAACTTGGCCATTGGGGTACCGAAATGGCGAGAAAGGCTCCGAAGAGTGCGAAACTTGATGAGAGGCACCAGCGTGACACGAGTGAGGTGTGGGAGTTGACAGCATGTCAATCGGTTTCTCGGTTTGGAAGTTATGCAAAGTTTTGGAATTTCGGAACTTATGTTTTCGGAGTTATGTCGACTCGGTCATTGGGGTACTGAAATGGCAAGAAAGGCTCTGGGAAGCGTGAAACTTGGCGAGAGGCACCAGTGTGACATAAGTGACGTGCAGGAGTTGACAGCACGTCAAACGGACTCTTAGTTTGGAAGTTATGGGTTTTGAATTGGCTGAGGGAATTGCTGATATGAGATCAATAAAATCGCCAATTGGATTGGTGGTTTCGGCAATTCAATTGGCGGTTTTAGCTACGTATATATATGATTTCGAAATACACTTAAAATTGCCAATTGAATTAGAGTTTTTAATAAAAATGCCAATTCAATTAGCGATGAACTTGACCTGGGGCATAAAGTTTAAACACTAGGCAATTGTGGAATTAAGTTGGTAACAACTGTGTGTCAGGGAAACTTCCCCCTATTTATGTGTATCTCCGTAGTTTTTAAATGGGTAATTACAACAATACTTTTAAACTATAACTTAGTATAAAAAAATCTCTTAAATTTTTAAAATGTAAAATATTAACCTCCTAAATTACAATTAATCAATATTTTCTGTTGGTAATATTAGCAATTTGTTAAAGTAGATAAAAACATTATCATGTGAGTTGTACATGTTCACAAAAAGTATAATTTTATACATGATTGATATTATTTTTTTTGTATTAATTGTTTAATGACTTAAATGTCTATTAAATTGCCTCTATATTTACTGTAGGTGGGATTTTTAAAAAGGTCTAGCTGAACTCTCAAATCAACTCGACGAGCACGAACAATCTGCAAGGAATAAGACAATGAGAATGACTCAACCCCCTTTGGGTCGAAGACACTCCGATGATTAAGTTAGCAAGCTTAATCACAATAAATTGAATAACATACTGAGAGTTATAACTCAAGTGAACGTACCTTACACCTTTAGTGCATGAGGATATTTATAAGTTTCGGAATGTCACGTTCCCTTTGGAAATTGGAGTTGCTTTCCTCCTAGGAATCTTTCTTGTTTGAGTTGGTTTAATGTATTGGACATATCTTTTACTTGTCCTATTTCACTTAGGAATAGGATTTGTATTCCGACCTTATTTAGCTTTTATACCTTTTGTATTATAATCTCTGGGCCAACCCTTTTGGGTCCTAGCCTCTAATTGGCATGGGCCCGCCCTATTAAGTCGGCGTCCCTCATCCCAACCTAGGCTGGTCTTCTTTTTATCTTGGACTTGGCTTTTATTGAACCCATAATTGTCCCCCAGCCCTTGCGCCTTGTTTTGACTGATGAAGGAGACAAAGGTTGAGGTCCACATTTAATACTATTCATTTGGCCTTCTCGTCGTTTCAAGAGCTTACGCACCACGTGGTAGCTTCACACCAGTCCCGAAACTGGAGGGGTGCATCGTATGAACTGCCGAGTTGATGCTTGGGTCAAACAACATGATTGCTGCAGTTTCTCAACCTTTTAACCGATGGCCTGGCTCGCTATAAAATGGGCAACTCATCGCCCATCCTCATCATTCGAACCTGACTTGAGATTTCTGGTGAGAGAGAGAGAGAGCAGATCTTGCCCTAACACTGTAAGTTTTTCTAACCCTTACTCTATCCCCCTTCTGCCATCATCTTTCGCGGTCGTCCCCTAATGGCGACTCGCCTTAAGAAACTCATGGATAATCTGGCAGTTATTAATGCCTTTAAGTCTAGGTATAATATCGCCAACCAAGTTGGCCATGAGTTGATTGCCCCTAATGATTATAGGATGGAAGAAACCGAGAAAAGGATGCCCCTCCCTGTAATTGCCATCATAGAGGGTAGCGTTAGGTTTCCTTTGCACCTTTTTCTTGTAAAATTCCTTCAACATCACGACGTGTGTCTAGTCTAAGTAAGCCCGAATGCCTATAGAATTGTCACGGGGATGCTTAAGTTGAATCGAATCCTAGACATTAACTTAGGGCTTGCGGAGCTTGACTTTTGTTATACTTTGTGCAGAGTCAGGGGTGATAGCTGAAAAATTTACCTTAGGGCCACCGATAAGGCTAGAGAAATAGTGAAATGTCTATAGTCTTCGGGTAAGAGGGTAGATGGTGTCAGAGTATGGGTTTCCGGCTCCTGGGAATTTGGTAACCTTCCTGTCAACCAAATGCCATTGAGTCGATACCGTAAAATCCCCAGAGAATTAGGTTGGTGCCGACCCCTTACTTTTCAAGTGCATATTAAATTGTTTGACTCTAATTCACTTTATCTTGCTTTTTTCAGAATCTAGTAAGAAGAGCAAAAAGAAAGAGATGGGGGGTGTCAATTTGAGCAATTTGCACAAGGTCCTGAACTATAGAGGCTCTGGTTGGCTCCATGACATTGCAAGGACCCCTCACATTCTGCTGAACTATCCATTCCGGGTTTCTACCTTCAATGCCTCCTTTGGGATCCCGTCGGGTGTAATTGCCAAACTATCGGAGGAGGGTGCAGCTAGTGAGTTCATTGAAATTCCCGTTGGTATTACGATTGAAGGAGTACTCCTCAATGATCAAGTGACTACTGTCGATTCACCTGTCGACGCATTACCACCAGTTGAGGGTACTGTTACTCGTGTTGTTGTAGATGCCGTCCCAGTGACCTCAGGAGTTGCCTTTCCCAGTTAGGCATCGTTTGAGTTACCCACATATCCTGCTGACGATCCTATAGAACATTTTGGTGGTGAAGGTAACCCGATCCACGACATCTCCTCTAAGCAGTCAAGTTCCTCAGAATCAGCATCAACGTCTACTCCATACATGATGCCGTATCCAAAATTGGGCAGAAACATAAATTAGTCTATCATTCTTCTTCCAATTCTGATAGCTCTTACAAGATGAATCTGAAGGAGCTTGTATTGCAGAAGGCGGCGAAGAAACTAAAGAAATCGAAGTGGCCGGAGACAAACGTAGCAAAATCCATACCCACACCTACTGTTGTAGAGGTTGGCTCCTCTGAACCTAAAAAGCAGAGGAGCGAGACGAGATCGTTGAAGAAAAAGCTACCGGTGAGGGATACATTGGTTGAGCCAGCTCTGAAGAGACCAAGAGTCGCGTCGACTGATCCTCGTCCCAGTAGCAGTGTTGTCGTTGAATATACAAGCCGTGTGATCATAAAACCTAACATTGGTGGTCGCCCTATGGTGCCGAGTGATTCCATAACCAGGTTGGCTGAGGTAGTAATGGGCTTAGCTCAAAGTTCCCTACAGCAAGTTGACATTGACTTGTTGGAAAGTAGTAACGACTTATCGATCTTCTTGGGGGCCTTTCATGACTCTCTACTGGTAAATTTTTTGGTTTCTATACATCTTTTTCATTGGTTACATATCTATTTTAATAGCTCTTTTTCATTTACAGGGCTCTCTCAATACTTTAGAGGCTATGCGGCGCTTTCGAGCTCTAACTATGAAGTATGAGAATCTTATTGAAGTGCACGCCACGCTGAAGAATGAGTGGATTGAGTCAAAGAAAGCCCAATTGGAAGCTGTAATGGAGGCTGAGAAGGTGAAGATTTTCCTAAACCACGTCACTATCGATTTGAGTAAAAGGGATGCCAACGTCTCAAAGCTGGAGGATGACAATGCCATTCTCTTGGTGGACTTATACAAGGCGAATGCCGAAGTTGAGAGACTTAAAGCCAACGTTGTGAAGGCTAACGCTAAGGCTGAGGAGACATATAAACAAGGTGTGGCGGACAATGCTCAAGATTTTACATAGTAAATGGATTATCTGTCCCAGTCAATCTTTGTCGAAGGCTGGTAAGGAGCTCTGAAAGCAATTGAGGTCGAAAGCTCCTCCCTCGTCTGGAAGAATATTCCGAACTACTTCAAGATTACCCTGGGGGGGATGCTGAGGATACCTCCAAGATAGCCGAAGGCACAATCATCCTAGTGGATTGGCTATTGATACCTCTAAGATGGCTGAGGCTGAACTTACTGTTACCGATTCGGCTATCCCTATTGCGAAATTTGTTGAAGACATTATGGCCTAGCCTTTTGGATTTCCTTTTGTTTTTTGTTGGACTACTTATATCTTTTTGTTGTGAAAACCTATAACTTCGTTTTTCTTTTGAATGAATCCTTGTTTCCTTGTTTCAATTGATTGATATTTTCTCCAACTTAATTCATTAAACCCATATAGTTTTAACCTTGGGTTTAATGTTATTTGGCCTTCATTGGCTTACCTGCCAACAAGTTAGACATGACTAAGTTTTCACACTTGGTTTTTATGGCCTTTATTGGCCGACCTGCCAATAAGTTCGACAAGACGAAGTTTTCACACTTAGTTTTTATAGCCTTCATTGGCTAACCTGCCAACGAGTTGGAGAGGACCAAATTTTCATACTTGGTTTTTATAGCCTTCATTGGCTAACTTGCCAACGAGTTGGAGAGGACCAAATTTTCATACTTGGTTTTTATAGCCTTCATTGGCTGACCTGCCAACAAGTTAGATAGGACCAAGTTTTCACACTTGGTTTTTATGGCCTTCATTGGCCGACCTATCAACAAGTTGGATAGGACCAAGTTTTCACACTTGGTTTTTATGGTCGTCATTGGCCAACCTGCCCAACTTGGATAGGACCAAGCTTTTACACTTGGTTTTTGTGGCTTTCATTGGCCGACCTGCCCAACTTGGACAGGACCAAGTTTTTATACTTGGTTTTTATGGCCTTCATTGGCCGACTTACCCAACTTGGACAGGATCAAGTTTTTACACTTGGTTTTTGTGAGTCTCATTTTTATGCATGTCTTTTGGAATGGCATTAGGTGCATAGATCTGCTGAATGACTTCTGACTTTATTGACAATATACAGCTTTTGAAGGAAAAATAGTATATTATTGTAAACTGTTACATCATTTAGGAATATGCTTACTGATAGAATTTTCTGAGATTGTTTGTGTTCCAAGGTCGGTGTAGTTGTCGCCTTTCTTTGATAGTTTCCAATTGATATGGCCGCACTTCGACTTGGGACGCAACTTTATAGGGACCTTCCCAGTTGGGGCCGAGCTTCCCATCTGCTGGATTCTTAGTTGCCCCCAGTACCTTTTTTAGCACTAAGTCACCCAGAACAAAAGCTCTTCACTAGACTCGTTTGTTGTAGGATCGGCTAAGTTGTTAATGATATCCAGTAAGTTTAAGCAAGGCAGCTTCTCTCTTTTCTTCAACTAGGTCGATTTCCTTTGCCAAGGTCTGGTCATTAAGGCTGGTGTCGAATGCTGCCGATCTAATAGTTAGAAGTCCAACCTCCAAAAGTATTACTGCCTTCACCTCGAATACCATCGAGAAAAAGGTTTTTCCAGTAGACCTCCTTGGAGTGGTTTTGTAAGACCATAAGACACTGGGCAGCTCTTCTATCCATCTTCTTTTAGCTTTTTTCAGTCTCTTTTTGATACCATTCAACATGGTCTTGTTCGATATTTCGACTTAGCTGTTGTACTATGGATAGGCCAGTGTTGAATAGTAGTTTCTGATCCTAAGATCATTGCAAAATCCCCTGAACATGTTGCCATCGAACTGGTGCCGTTATCTAAAACCAGTGCGCGGGGTATTTCAAATCTTATGATGATGCTCCTCCATGCAAACCTTTTGGCGTCGACTTCTCTAATAGTTGATAAGGGTTCTGCCTCCACCCACATAGTGAAGTAATCTGTCTCCATTATGAGGAACCTCTTATTCTCGAGAGCTCCAGGCAACAGTCCAACTATGTCCAACCCCTATTATGCAAAAGGCCAAGGGCTAGTAATAGTTATGAGGTCCCCAGTAGGTTGATGGATTATTGGCGAGAACTTCTGGCACTTTTCACACTTCAGCACATACTGGGCAGAATTTTTTTGTATATAGGGCCAACAGTAGCCTTGTGAAATAACTCGGCGGGCTAAAGATCTACCGCCGACGTGACTCCTACAATTCCCTTTATGAATTTTGAACAAGATGCTCTGCATTTTGTCTAGGTGGACACAATGTCACGCCTTGAAACTCGGCCTATACGGATTTAGGGTGCATGACTGACCAATAGCTTGGCTACTCAAGGCCGCATTACATAAACTAGTTGAACACCTGTGCATTTATCATTTAAAGGATACATAATTGTAGAATTAAACTTTTATAAACATAAAGTAAAATGTGTGTTATACATAGCAGAGCTGTGCCTAATATCCAAAACATGAACATACCATAAAATGGGTCTATCGAAGGCCACTAAAATTATAACATTATAATATTACAACATTAGGTTCTAGCCCTTATACACATTACATATCATAAGGCCCGTGGGCCGCAATCCAAATATCCTCGTAATGGGCCTCCCTTTAAGGCCTCCCTGTTTGGTCACCTGAAAACATTTTTAGAAAACGTAAACTAATGCTTAGTGAATAACAATGATGCATGAGCATAAAATACCATGAACTAACATTTATATTTAATGTACACGACAATAGAAGTACATTTATGCATATATGGCATGAACTCAGTGATGTATAAGCGTAGACTTAAAAACATGTGTGGCATAGGGTTTCGTGTTACGATATTTCATCATTTCTAAAACAAAATGTTGAAAAAGAGAGAGACGTGTTGTAGTATGCTCCCATAATACATGACATAACTTGTCGTTAGTATAACATATCATAACTTGTAAGCATACATCTTAACTTATTGTATAACATTAGACACATCCATATCGTCATTCTCGAAATGCATAAGGCCTAAATTTGAGAACATAGGTATCATAGCGTTGTATTGGAACATTATATCGTAAGCTTTCATAATGAAATGTTATAACGTTTTGAAAATAGTACCATAGTAGTGAAACGTAAATCATAACATGATTTCGTAAGGCATAACGTAGCTTGCCATAAGCATACTATGGCATAGTACTGTAAGGCATAACATAACATCGTAAATAGGAGAGATATACCATGACACTAACACTCATGGAAACATACATAACTTGTCGTGAAGCATTTGAATAAATCATATTTCTCGTTCTAAAATTTAAGTGTGTCATGTCTTTACATTAGAGTTAGGCTCTGCATTAGCAACCTTAAAGATTACACATAGGGCTCTTTAGGCCAACATTAGAGTTAGGCTCCGCATCAGTAACCATAAAGATTACACAGAGGGCTCTTTAAGCCAACATTAGGGCTAGGCTCCGCATCAGTAACCATAAAGGTCACACATAGGGCTCTTTAGGCCAACATCAGAGCTAGGCTCCGCATCAGTAACTATCAAGATTACACATAGGGCTCTTTAGGTTAACATCAGAGCTGGGCTTCGCATCAGTAACCATAAAGGTCACACATAGGGCTCTTTAGGCCAACATATCCCTCACTTCACCCCACTTAAGAGATCTTTCTAGTATTGGCTATCATAGTAACCACAAGGGTCACACATAAAGCTCTTTAGGCCAACATAGTAACCATAAAGGTCACGCATAGGCTCTTTAGGCCAACCATGAGAGCTAGGCTCAGTTATAGTAACCGTAAAGGTCACACATAGGTTTTTTAAGTTAATCATAAGAGTTATGCTCAGTTATAGTAACCATAAAAGTCACATCTAGACTTTTAAGCCAAGGGACGTCTCCCAACGTGGCGATAGATTATTTCGTGTCCCCTATCGTAGGACCATCGTTGCTAGTTTAGGGTCTTCCCACGAAAAACCTTACATGTCGATAGTTTATTTCACGTCCCCTATCCTAGGACAAGCATAGTTTATTTCACGTCCTCTAGCATAGGACTAGCATAGTTTCTTTCACGTCCCCTAGCATAGGACTATCTGGCTAGATTAAAGTCTTACCACGAAAAACCTTGAGTTAGAGTCATACATTAGGAATCTTACATCTACTTTATGTGAACGTTCTAGTTCGTAGGTTGAAATTCATATCATAGGTAAGGTTCGTATGTAATTCAAGTATGACATTTATACCTGAATGTAATCATTGATGGATTGAATAAATGGAAAAAAATGGATGAAACGTAATTGAACTTGAAAGTATTTGGAGAGTAATAGGTCTTACTTATGGCATATCGTTACTCACCTCTCTTCGATTGAATGGGTGGTTAACGGGGTGTTTCTACACAAAATGCACGTAGAAGTATAGAAACATTAATACAAGGTTCTAAGGCAAGCAATAATACGTAAACCGAGACTAAGCACATAATTGCTTTGACCCTAACTCGCTAACACCTCACTCTCACCATGGAAGAGCGGGACTAAATCTAGGGCAAGGCCCCAACGTAAAACGAGAACATAAGGTTGAGGGTGAAGTATGAAACCCGGAACATCGATCCTTTCATCGCGTCCTAACCACCCCGAACAAATGATTCACACACAAGGATAATTCCATATGAAAATAGGCTTAAAGGCCTTCAATTTGATAGGTCATGACTTAAAAACACATTTCGGGTGAAGAAGTTAGGTCTCACGAAGAATGGGATAACACTTTGAAAAAATAAGGTTTTTGGCATAGTTTTGGGTCAACTTTAAACTTCCATAACTCTTAATCTATAACAAATTAGAGAACAAACTTTATATGGGTACAAATTTTTATGAGTCTACTTTCTAATGCTTCAAACAGTGCATAAATTTGAGTTTTTTTTAGAGAAAGTTATGCCCATTTTACTAAATAGTGCCAAAACTGGCAGGCCGTTCGAACGCCCAATTGGGGAGTTCGAACACTAGCCAAAATGAACTAGGCGTTCGAACGCTCAAAGAAGAGTTCGAACGCCAGGAAAAAAAATGAAAAACACCTCCTCTGACCATTCGAATACCCCCTAGGGGAGTTCAAATGCTCGGCCTTCTTCCTCATACCGTTCGAACGCCGTATCGAGGGTTTGAACGCCCAGTTCTGGGCAGCAACCGAAGTTCGACCCAAAACTTCAAAACTCAACCAAAACTCATCCAAACACTACCAAACCTTCCCAATACTCTTAGGGCTCAAAGATTAGCCCACAAGGATGATAATAACTCAAAATGGGGAAGAAAGAACAATTTAATCAAATGGATCTAAGGTTTTAGAAACCCAAGCCTTAACTTGTATAAATTGGGGATTTCAATCCCAAACTCTCAAATCCTACAATGGGGTTCACAATGCTCAAGATTCAATCTATTTAGGACTCAAATGAGTCCCCTAAAACAATCCAATATCACAACCTATCAAGATACATGTATATACATATATAATTTATAAAAAGAAATGGAGCTTACCTCTCTTCAAGCTTGCTCAAACCTCCAATGTCTTCTTTTGGCTTGGGTGGAGGCTCTCCAAGTTCTGTCTCTTCCTTTAATCTCCTCCCTCCTCTTTCTCTTCTCCTCTTCTCCCTCTCTTCTTCTCCCAAACGGTTGGGTGTATGTGTGTATCTATGTGTGTTTTGTGTTATAGGAAGACACACATAGGAAATAATCTCACGTGTCTCACATCTCTAACACAAGTTACAACCCAAATTCTCATTGGTCATTTTTTACCCAAAAGATGGAGTAATTAACATTAAACATTGCATACACTAGAAATTCACCTTAATATAAATAAATAGAGGTTCGGGATATCAGACACAATGTAGATAAGAACCAGTGAAAGATCTTCTACAATATTCTTTATCGGGTGATAACCCGTACTTTAATGACTTGTTCTTGACTCTTCTGGCCTCATTCTTGTCTTCTGGCACTTCATCCCTATTGAGGTAAGAGATGATCGGGTCCATCCAGAATGACCCTAATTACTCAATAGCTAGACTCTGCACTTCTTCTTGAAATACGTTTGGCCTGGGCAGTGTCTCCATATGAATTGTTTTATTTGATCCTAACTTTAGGGCCACTGCTAGTGTTGCCAAGGCATTGACATGAGCATTGTTATCACGGCTGATCTGATGGAGCTTGTATTTGCTGAATTTACTGAGCAGCTTTCTTGCTCTTGCCAAGTACTGTGCCATCCTGTCATTCTTTGCTGCATATTCACCCATGATCTGGTTAATCACCAGTTGGGAGTTTCAGTAGATGACTATGTCGGCAATCTTGAGCTTTATATCTCGGCATAGACCTACGAGCAGAACCTCATATTTTAACTCGTTATTTGAGGCAGTAAACTCCAACTGTATAGCTTGCCCTAATGCCATGCCGTTTGGCGTGATTAGGACTATGCTCGATCCTGCCCTTTGTCACATCCCGATTTTTAACGGAGTCCTTTCGGCTCGGGAAAAAGCATAGAACTCATGTCATTAGAACTCATCCTCTTAGAAGAACAAGTACGACTAGGTTTGAACTTGAAATTGAATTAAAAAAGGGTTTTTTAGAAAAAGTTTGGAGTCGCCACCTAACTTGATTAAGGTGAGTTAGATCACCTAAAACTAAGTATAATCTGGAGATTACACTTAGGGATTTAGAAAAAGACTTTGGAAAACTCCCTCAAGAGAGGGTTTTTAAGAAAATAGGTTGTCTGGCAACTTTTGAAAAGTTTTAAGCCCTTTTTGAAAATAACTCCATTTTGGTCTTTCAAAAATAGAAATTTATGGCTCGGGGGTTGATTACATATAAGGAAGATATCCTAATATCATCACCTTATTCCGCCCTTTCAATACTTACATGTCTAATCACCCTTAATTCACTCACTTGAATAACCGGTTACTATCATCCACTTAGTATCCACTTTAGAATTTTGAGAACGGGGTTTGGTCATCATTTTTTGGATGAATGATGCATGATGCATGTCTTGAGAAAGATGTTTGAAAATAGGAAAGTTTTGAAATGATTTGGAAATGGAAATCTTGAACTGATAGAAACTTTTAAAAAGGAACTTGGGTTCAAATAGAAGTTATGACCGCACCATTTTAGGTTGCCTACGTATCTTATTTGGCAAGAATCAAGTCATTCGTAGTTCGGGCAAAGGTTCAATAAAGAAGAGGCACATTAGGGCTTTTGGAAAAGTTTGAAGAAGCTTTAAGGTCTTTGAAAAAAGAGAACTTGAGAGTTTTGACTTGGAATCGGATGTTGGAGTGTTTTTAAAATAGAACTTGAAGGTTTTTGAAAGTGCTCTTGAAATGGAATCTTGGAACGTTTTTGAAATATTTTTTAACATAACTCAAGGGAGTTAAGAAATGTTTTGAAAGCTTGGTTATGGACTTGAAAGTAAGATTTGGACTTACAAGAGCTCTTCTAAACTTGTCTTAAAAAGATTTTTGAAAATAGTTTTCATGTACCTTATGAAAGACATGTTGAATATTTCATCACTTTTTGAGAGATTAGTTAATGAATAACTAACTCTTTTAATGCTATGACTTTTGAAAACATTTTTGGAAAAAGGGGCTAGAGACTTCTCTTTGGTTTTTCTAAGGCTTTGGGGTTATAAAACCTAACTTGAATATCTCACTTACACTTAACCAATCCTAACCATGGAAGGATTAGGGTTGCTTCAAGAATGTGATGTTTGAAAATCATTTTTAAAAAGATTTTTTGAGAACACTTAGGGTTTTGGAACTCCATTAGGTACAACTTTGGAATCCCTAACCATAAAAGGGGTAGGGACACCTTAGGGTTGTGAGTTCTTGAAATCATTTTGAAAATGATTTTTGAAAAATGTTAAGTGTCTAGCCATCTTAGTTGCAACAAGTTTAAGAGAACTTCTTGGAGATATTTTTGAAGATAAAGTATGGAGATATTTGAAAAGGTTTTGGAGTTGATTTTTGAAATCTTAAGAGAGTGGGATGTTTTGAAAATGTATTATGAAAATGGTTTTTGAGTTAAAAGATTGTTTGAAAAGGGGTCTTTGAATTAGAACCTTGAAACTTACTAACCTAAGTTGGGTTGATCTAAGATTAACTAACTCGGGTTAGGTTAACCTAAAATTAAGGCAACCTAGGGTTAACTAACTAACGTTAGGTTATCTTAGGGTTGGCTAACTAGGGTTAGATTAACTTAGGGTTAAGGGGACCTAAAGTTAACTAACTTGGGTTAGATTAACCTAGGCTTTGGTTAGCCTAGGGTTAAAGAATGGTTTTGAAAAGAGGTTTAGATTACCTAGAGTTAACTAACTAATGTTAGGTTAACCTAGGTTTTGGATGACCTCGGGTTAACTAACTAAGGTTAGGTTATCCTAGGGTTTGGTTGTCCTAGGGTCAAGTTAACTTATGGTGGATTGAACTAGGGTTAAGTTAACCTATGGTTGGAAAGAAGTTTTAGAAAGGTGGTTTTATGCATTTTTGAAAAAAGTTTTGGAAAACAAATTATGTTATGCAAAGGATTTTTATAAACAACCCTTTTGAAAATCATTTCCATGAAAATTGACTCTAGTCAAGTATATGGTTTATATATTTGATGTTTGAAAACCATTCCAAAGAAGGTTTCCTTAGGACCATTATAACCTTTTATCTTGAAAAGAGTAGGAACTTTGAAAATTGACATAATGATGACAACTTTAAAAAAACCATTTTTAATGCAAAGATGGAGAGAATAAATTTTTGAAAACCATGTTTAAGAAGAAAGTTTTGAAAACTATTTTTAAAAGAGGGAACTATTCTAACAAGTTAGGGTTTCTATGGCCAATGTAAAGGGAGACCACTCAAAAGAGGATTTCATGGGGTCATTCCAACCACTAAACTTAAGAGAATAGAAACCTTAGAAATCAAAAAGTTTAAAAATCATTTCCCTGCAAGAATAAAAAGAGAAGGGAACCATTCTAACTAGCTAGGGTTTTTATGGCCAATAATAAAGGAGATCACTCAAGAGAGGGTTCCATAGGGCCATTCCAACCACTAAGCTTGAGAGAATAGAAACCTTAGAAATCAATAAATTTGAAAACCATTTTTATGCAAGTTGAAGTGCAAGGATGCAAAAATGTGAGTTAGGTGTTAGTGGGGAGCTTTTCTAAGGCATGATTACTTAAGGTCTCATCGTAAACTTCAAGGGACAACTCTTAGAACCACTTTTAAGAGAACATTTGAATAAGGAGCTTAAAAAAATGACATGAACGTGGGAATAGTGCTAATTTTGAAAAATATGGTTGTAAACATGAAAATAAAGTCAAGTACACAAAACATGAATGAGATGGTCATATGCAAAAGGGGGTCATAAAATCATACGAGGCTAGAGGCTACACCACATAATCAAGGTACTCCAAGGCCATACCATCTTAGAGTAGGCTAGTGAGAGATCCCCCTGCACAGTGGTTCTCACAAGCTTTTCTCTAGGCATGAACTAAGAGCTATCTTTTCTCAAGCATGCAAGAATGGGGGGTAGAAGATGAAGTTTAAAATAGAGAATAGCCTAAGTAGGCTAGGAGAAAGAAAAGAGGAGTGGGGGATAACAAAAATATAAAGGGAAATATCACTTTTTGCCTTCAAACATTCTCAAACTTCCATAGATGCTTTGACTTGCGCTTGGAAGGCCTTGGGAAGGGCTGGAATAAGGTCTTCTATGGCATAGAGGGCCTTGTAGGTAAAATGTATAGGCTAGAATGAGGTAGAATACAACCTAAGTGTTTGGAGGGAGAGATATATAGAGGGTTTCAGATTTCTGAAGCTGTTTGTGCAGAGTTTCATTACAATTTTTGATCCTAGAATATGCAAATGTAGAGGTCTGTATTTATAGGCAAAGGTGGAGAAGACTAGAGCATGTAATACATGCGTCGGTACTGTTCCACTGACAGAATGCCACATGGCACACATTGTACTGGCTAAATCTTAAGGGCTAAGCAAAATTTGATCGATCTGATCAAAATCTGGGCGTATGTAGCATACACTCCGCCCCTGAAAATGTTCGTTTAAACTTTGCCTCGATAATTGTGCAAATTGAGAAAGATTCAGGAAAATCAGTTACGTTCACAGCGTTCTCCTAGTGTTTCTCATGAACTTTAAATTTTTAGAAAGCTTGAAAGGTGTTCGAAAGAGTGAGATATTGTCTCTGGAAGTGTGCACAAAAACACATTTTTGCGGAGCGTCTGTGATACGCTCCGCGGGAGTCCAAAAGTAGTTGTTTGTGGGCCATATGATCGAGGCCTTTGGGAAGCAATCTTTCTTATCAGACTGTACCAATGGAAAGTGCTCTGAAAATACTTTTGAGAATTTTCTAATTTACGCATTTCTCAAGTCATTTGACGGTGCGTTATAGTCAAGGAATTGGAGGAAAAGACAACCTTGGAGGAGCGTCTATGAGACGCTCCAGGGGTTAAGGAAAGTGGCAGTTTTCAAGCCGTATCGATGGAAGGACCTATAGATAGGCTTCTGGGAATTCTTTGATTTATACATTTCTCAAGTTATTTGACGGTGCGTTATAACTAGGGAATCGGGAGAAAAGGTAACCATAGTGGAGCGTCTGCGAGGTGCTCTCGGGGATTTTTCTTGACTTAAAATCATTTAGAGCCACAAGATTCATGTTGGATTGGTCACGGGCATGGAATAAATTGTGCCAATTTGATACCTAAAGCCAGTGTGGTTTCGGGGCACATTTGGGCCACTAGGGGCAAAACGATCATTTTGTTTGAAATTAGTTGAAACGAGTCCAAGTGGGTTGAAATAGCATATTAGGCATGCTGGACCATTCAGGGACATTTCTGGAAGGTGTGTGTACTGTCTGGAGTGATTTGTGTCATGTTGCCATGCCTAGGGGCAAAATGGTCATTTTAACTAGAGTTGACCAGAATGGGACCAAAATCGAATAGGACAGTGTATTGAGTATTCCTAACTATCTAGAAATATTTTGGAAGGATGGACTTACCGTCTTGAGGGATTTTGAACTTTCGCAAAGACGTGCCTAAAAGCCTAAGGGGCAAGTTCGGTTATTAGGCCTCTGTTGGGCCTAGCAGGCCCGAGAAGCAGTTGATTGATTTGATAGGGGTCTGAAAGTTGATTTGGGCTTGAATATGCTTACAGAGTTTTGAAAAGGAGTTTGGTCAAGCCGGAGATTGCCAAGCGGGCAAAAATGGGGTGTTTACACCCCTGTCGTTGGATGCTTCGTCAATGAAGAGTTTCTAATGATCAGTAATTTCCCATAACTCCAAGGGGGGTCATAATTTGGTTAATCGGCATCTGGTGTTTGATTGGCTTCTTGGGGCAGTTCAACGAAAAATTCAACAATAAAATCAGCAAGTACCTGACCTTTTATTGCCGATCTAGGTTGAAATTTGATGTCGAACTCTATTAGCTCCACTGTCCATTTCGCTAGTCTACCTGATAAGTCAGCTCTTCGGAGGAGTGGCTTAAGCTGATGATCCATAAGGACATTGATAGTATGGGCCCCGAAGTAATCTTATTCTCGAAGAGATTGAAGATGCTCAAGGAATTCAACAAGTATTGAAAAGAAGGATGCAAGCTTTGGAATTCTATTATTGTGATTGATATAAGAAATTGAAGATTAATATAGGAACATATTGGATTAATTCCGTTTTAAAATAACTAAAGATCTTATAAGAATTCATCAACTTATTCATTATGAAGACCCTCGATCCTCATGGCTATATCAATCTACTGAAGCATCAATTGCATAAGAAAGGGGGAACAAAAGTTTGTATGCTCTGAGGCATAAAGCACAAAAAAAGGAGGGACCAAGTTTCTGTTTCAATAAGTTTATGTTTGCCACAATGGAAGATATTGAAGAATCAAGAAGGATGGAACGATGATGAGCATGATGGGTTGACATATTCAACAAGCTCATGCATTACAAGTCTTAAAAGTTTGAATATAAACTTAGAAGTATGAAGAGATTGAAGGTGTTCAAAGGAGTCAAGATTCAAGCAAAGTTAAAGATCACAAGTTCCATTAAAGATTTGATGAAGACGTGGAAGAATGAATGATTAAAAGTATTCTTGAAGATCCACATGTTTTGAAGAAGACCTTTCAAGCTTTAGAAGTATCAAATTGATGATTCTTGAAGAGCTTGAAGAGTTTTGTTATATTGATTGAAGAATCCTAGAAGAAATCAAGGTGATGAAGATCAAGTAAAGATATTGAAGATGTTCAAAGAAAAATAGAAGATCAGTTGAAAAAAAGAAATCTTAAGTCTTGGAAGCTCTCTTGAAGATTTTGAAGAAGACTTAGATCAATGGAGGAAGTGATGTTAATTGAAGAACTCTACAAGTAATCAAAATAGAATGAATTAATCTTAAAGAGATTGAAGGTGTTCTTGAAGTCAACATACCTTGAAGAAATGTTTTCAAGCCTTAGAAATCTTGAAGAACTTGAAAACAATGGAGAAGATTTGACAAAATCTACAAAAATCAAGTTTTCTGATGCAAGGTGTCATCACACGGATTTGAAGTGTCGACACATGATGACAATGACCAAAATCTGAAGAATGGATGGTCATGTGTCGACACATGAAAGTTAGGTATCGACACATGGAGGTAGTGAACAAAATCTGAAAAATTCAGACTTGATGTGTCGACACATGAAATCAAGTGTCGACACCTAAGCTCCAATGTCTATATTTTTAACCGTTATAACAGTGTGATCTTACATCAAATGGTTTTCCATCTACCACCAACGACCATAATCAACTCAAGGCTATATATACAAGATCCCCAACACATATATGTAAAAGAAGAATACAAGATCAAGTGCTAGAAAGTGAGATTTAATTTTCTACATCTTATACTCTATTTTTATTCATTTGGAGGGTTCTTGAGTGAGCTGAAAATTTATTTATCTACTCTTTGAGAGAGAGTTGTTCATTGTACCACCTTCATCTATTGTTGGGTGGGTTTGTAAACACTAGTAAGTTTGAGAGAAGCTTGGACAAAATCTCTTGATTTTTGAGAGCTTAGGAAAGAGCTCTTATAAGAAGTGAGCTGGGCACTTGGAGCAAAACTAGCAACTGTGTAAGGGACTTTACATAGTGGAATACCTTCAAGAGGATCGAGGAAGAAAGGACGTAGGCAAAGTTGACCTAACCTCTGTAAATCTGGTGTTATTCATTTCTTGCTCTATTTTTTCTTCTTACTTACAGTACTTGCTTGCATTGCATTATATAATTTGTTTGCTTGAGTTATACTTTGATTAGTTATTGTTATATTATGCAATCAGTTTTTAATTGCATTGTTTGATATAAATTCTGTAAAATCTAATTCACCCCCCTCTTGGGTTGCCTACTTAGGCCAACACGGCACTCACTACATGCTCAGATACTGCTAGGTAAAGGAAGAGCTCTTCATGTTTGAGCAGCGTAGAAAGTAGTGGTGGCTGGGCCAGATATTTCTTCAAGTCAGCAAGAGCCTGGTCACAATCAGGATTCTAGTTGAACCCTCCTGTTTTTTCAAAAGTTGAAAAAATAGCCAGCATTTATCTAAAGATTGGCTAATGAACTTGTTGAGAGCCGCTGCCATTCTAGTTAACTTCTGGACTTCTTCGATGTTCCTCGGGGCATGGATATTTTGGATAGCACTAATCTGATGTGGATCTGCTTCAATCCCCTGGTGCGTGACCAAAAATCCAAGAAACTTCCCAGAGCTTACCCTGAAGACATAATTAAAGGCATTCAGCCTCATCTTATAGTTTTTGAGGATGTCAAACACTCCCTTTAAATTGTCCAGATGTAGTCAGCCAACTTTACTTTTAACTACTATGACATCAATATATACTTCGATAGTGCTGCCGATGCGTTCCTTTAACATTTTGGTGTCCAATCTTTGATAGGTGGCGCCTGTGTTCTTCAAACCAAAGGGCATGACTATGTAACAGAAGATGCCCCTCGAAGTGATAAAGGCGACTTTCTCTTGGTTCTCTTCATAGAGCGGGATCTGATGGTATCCGTGATAAGCATAAAAAAAGCTCATCCTTTCGAATCTAACTATTGCATCTACAAGCTGGTCGATTTTCGAAAGAGGAAAAGGGTCCTTGGGGCATGCTTTGTTCAAGTCGGTGAAGTTAACACAAACTCTCCACTTGCTGTTCTTCTTTTTCACCACCATAGTATTGGAGAGCCAGCATGGGTAATAGACTTCTTTTATTGCCCCCGCTTCAAGGAACCTATCAACCTCTTCAATTACAACATCCACGTGTTTAGTAGCTGCTCGTCTTCCCTTTTGGACCACAGGTCGACTCTGTGGGTCTACGTTAAGTCTGTGGCAGGCTACTTGTGGGTCGATTCCCAGTTTGTCGTAAGGTGTTCAAGAAAAGATTTTGATGTACTCTATTAGCAGATTAATTAAAGATTTTTCCTTAGTTTTGGACAGAGAAATGCCGAGTACAAAGAACTTTTCCTCGTTATACTGATCTATATGAACTTTCTTAAGGTCTTTATCGACCTTGCTTTCTGGTCATAGCCTGACATCATCGATCGTGGGGGTGTCCTCATGGAGCTCCATCATCTCAACTTTACCCGTTTTTGTATTCATAGCACACGCTATCAAGAAACATTGCTTAGCTTCCACTTGGTCTCCCCTTATCTCTCCTATTCCTCCTGGGGTCGAGAAGCTGATTAACTGGTGGTAGGAAGACAGTATGGCCTTCATGAGGTGCAACCATATCTGACCCATGATTGCGTTGTAGAGGGAGGAAACGTTAACCACTAGGAACTCTGTCTGGATAGTGATCCCTCTCGTAGTTACTGAAATTGTTACTTTTCCTAGTGGCCAGACTAGATCCGAGTTGAATGCGATTAATGGGTTTAAAGATAGTTGGACATCAGAATCCTTTAGTTATAGTTTTTTTAAATAGTCATAGTACATGACTTTGGAGGAGCTCCCTTAATCGACCAGCATCCTTTTAACATCACAATACCCCAATCATAGAATTACCACCAATGCATCATTGTGGGGAAATTACACTCCAACCAAGTCATCATCAGTGAAGGTTATGGCCTCAACACTACTGTCGACCTTAGCCTTCTTACTTGGGGCTTCCAACTGCATCACCTCCCTAAGGTGTGCAGCTTTCTGGATCTTGGCTCTGTATCTATAAGGGTCTACCATTGCCGATTTTACTGTCCCGTGGAGGACATTGATTACTCGAGTTGGTTCTATTTTGGTCTTCTTTTACGGGACGGCTTCCTACCTTGTCTGCTTGGATTCCCGCTTTGTCTTTTCCCGATCAATGTACTAATCAAGATGACCAACCCTCGTCAGTTCCTCTAGGTGGTTCTTGAGATATCAATAGTTTTCTGTCTGGTGCCCCTTTTCCCTGTGGTAGGAACAAAACTTCTTCTGATCTCGAGTAGTTGATTCCACTCTAAAAGTGTAATCTTTGTCCCCTAATTAAGTGTTTGTTAGCCTCTATAAGGGTATTAGAATAGGTTTTTAGCAGTAAATTGATTTAAAGTGGTTCTTTATGTGTATTGTAGGTTTTCGGTGATAAAATGGTGAAAAGGGCCTAAAGAGAAGATCGTCCGGACGGACTGGTCGGACGGATAAATAACCGTTCGGACGGGCGAATTACCGTTCGGACGCTACGACGGAGATCGGAATTCCATAGTCGATTTTTCCCGTTCAAAGCCGTTTTAGAGCCCATTTTTTCCGTTTTAAGCTATCATAGAGTCGTTTTTTTCCGTCCGAATAAATACAAAGCCGAGTTTCCACATCCGAAGACCGTCTGAAAGGTGAAATAACTGTCTGAATGGTTACTCTACCGTCCGGACGCCCTTCAGACGGTATTAAGACGTACTTTAAACGGTGAGTGCAATTTTGCCCTACAACCTAGCAGTCGAAGAAAAAGAATGGTTATGTTATTTTTTAGAGTTTCTGCCACGGGTAGAGAGGGAGAATAGGGGAAAAACATGTATTTTGCTTAGATTTACTTTACATTGTTGTATTTAAGGCTTTAGGAAGTGTTTAGATAGATTTCTAGTGTTGTTTAAGTGTAATCTTTCACATTTTCTATAGTTCAATATATATACACTTTTGATTTCAAGCAAAAAAAAGGTTGTCTCTATATCTTGGGAAGCTATCAACCATAGAATCTTTAAGCTAAGCTCATTGTTTGGGAACAAATGTGAAGATCCACTAAAGAAGGCATAGGAAATGAAAGAAGAGTTCTCAATCTTGTTGAATATCTAATTTTCATCTCTATCTCTAATTATATTGGAATTAATTGTTGTAGAAATCTTAGATCTATAATCATAGTTAGTAACATGTGATTTATTTTTAAATAACCCATGAATGGTGATAAAACTTAATTCCAAAATAATTAGAGATCCCTAAATTTTCAAAGCTAAACTTTCCGAATCAAGGGCCTTTGGACGGTTCTTGATTTGAGTTAACCCAAACTCCCCATTTCAAAATCCGTGCTAGAATTGGTAGATTGGAACATTTGAACTCAAACCCCCTTTTTAATCAAGTTAAATCCCTACTTGTTTTCATTTGAAATTTCGGTTAAATCAAGAGTTAATTTAGTCGTAATTGTGATTGGTGGAGTAGAATTTTCATAATTGTCTAGTTGCTTTAGCTAAAATCAAGTTGTTGGGTTTAGTTTCAATTCAATCGTTTGCCTAGTTATTAGCAAAACAACTCTTCGAACACCAAAAGATTTTCGGTCAAATTTTAGTTACCATAGGTATCGATTCCACTCTTGGTTTGCGATTGTAATTTGCATAGATTTCTAAACTCTATTCGTTTCGATTGCTAGATTGGCATAAGTCTCATAGGAGAACACGATAGTGGGAGTACCCCCACTTAAACTACAAGTACCTCCATTGTAGTGAGCGTGGCGGGAGCAAGTCAAGTTTTTGCGCCGTTGCTGGGGACTTGAAGGAACAAGCAAACTGCGAAAACGAAAAAAAAAATTGCAAATCGTAAAAACAAGGTGGGAATTGATCACCCACCTACGAGGGAAACATCTACGGCTTCGGGCTTAGGTAATTTCTTCAAACTCAATGTGGATACCATGTTAGGATTTTTATTTCTTTCTTTTCAATAGTTTCTTTTGTTTGGTTAACTAGTAGCATTGCATATTGTTAGGAGCAGTAGAGGAGTTAGGATAGTGTGCGCTTTATTTGCTAATCGGTGGTAATTTAGCACGTGGAGTGGGAGATTGGAGTTGAAAAGCCGTTGTTCGGTAAAGAGAAAAAGCCGTTGTCCGGTATATATATATTGTTTGTGTATGATGTGTTGATTAGGATTGAGGCATACTATTTGTGCATTACATTTACATGTCTCATTGGGCACAAATTGACAATAGACGCCTTTTACGAGTTGACCCACCATCACTGGCTAACACACATTCTCTCAGAATTTCATTAGTAGTCGACCTAGGTGCAACTCCTATGGATGATATAAACAACGAAGGTAGGCTACCTAATGTTACTCCACCCAATCCAAATATTTTGCCAAACTCACCGATGAGTGGATTGCCACAACAGCCTCCTTTACATCCGACCCATGGTTTAGGGGGTGAGAACATGGAAAATGCAAGAAACCATAGGGACATGGGGGCTCCCCAATTCCGAATGAGGGATTTCTTAAACCCACTACTACAAGCACTGAGTTCTTGCCTTGTTATTCCACCCCACTATGCCACCTTGAATATAAGGCCTGGCATGATGTAAATGCTTCCTCAATTCCACAGAGTTGATTCGGAAAGGCCTTACATCTTCATCAAGGAATTTGAGGATGCATGCTCCTTGGTGATGGACAACTCGTGTCCATGGGAAATTTTTTTCTTAAACTCTTTCCATTTTGTTTAAAGGATACCGCCAAGATGTGGTTCAATTCTTTGAGACCACTTTCTATCCACTCTTGGCAAACTCTTCAAAGAGAGTTTTTGAAAAAAAAATTTCAGGAAAATAGAACGGAGGCGATTAGACGCCAAATCTCACAATTTTCTCCAATGTTGGGAGAATCATTTTTTCAGTGTTGGTAGCGGTTTAAAGAGTTTTTAGTTTCTTGCCCACACCATGGCTTTGCCGAATGGCACATTATCAACATCTTTTACTCTTCTTTAACGCCCCAACTCAAGCAATTCGTTGAGACTATGTGCACAGGAACATTTATGGATAAACAACCTCACGAAGCTTATTCATACTTTAATTACCTAGCTAATTTGGCTCGTGATTGGGCAACCACCAGCACCCAAAATCCCGAAGGTAGACCAAACACGCAAGGGGCGAAATATCAATTGAAAGAAGTTGATGATATGAATGCTAGGCTTGCCACCATGGCGAGAAAATTAGAGGCTCTAGAGTTTAAGAATGTAAGTTCGGTGGGGAGTGAAAAGTCTAAGGGAATGTGTTGTGCGGTTTGTGAGACCAAAGAGCATGACACCACGTCATGCCCGGTTATCCCGGGGATTAAGGAAGCCTTGCATGGCCAAGCCTTGCATGGCCAAGCCAATGCTATTGGGCAATACAATCGAGGTGGGGGAAACCCCTACTCCAATACTTACAACCCGGGATGGAGGGACCATCCTAACTTTGGATGGCGCAATGAGGGGGCTTCAAATTCCCAAGCTTATCAAGGAGGGTATCATAACCCTCAATCTTATCAAGCACCTCCTCCTCCATCACACCCACAACATTATCAACCTCCACCGGTCACATCATTTCCAACCCAACCGAAACCATTCCAACCTCCACCTCAAGCTCATCCCAACTTATACCACCCCCGACATCGAAAGCCGTTGGAGGATACCTTCCAACAATTCATCCAAACCTAAGGTAGGTAAATTCAAGGGTTGATAAAACTTTAGATGACATCAAGAGTCAATTGACTCTTCTTACATAAGCTTTGACCTTTACTGAGAAGGGTAAGTTGCCTGCATAACCTCAACCCAATCCTACTAGGCAAGTGCATTCCACCGAAACCTTGGCCCAACCATCAACTAGTCACGAGAATGTTTCGGCCATTACCACTTCGAGGAGTGGTAAAACTATTAACAAAACCATCCTTCCTAGGGACCCTAAGGGGAAGGTAAAAGTGTCTAAGGTAGATGAAGGGTCGGGTGTTAATGAGGAAGAGCTTAGAAAAGAAAAAGAAGGTGAGAGAGTGCCAAGTGAGAAGGAGGAGGGGAGTGAGAAAGAAAAAAGTGAGAGAGAAAAGAAAGAGGAAGGGAATTGTGAGAAGATAGAGCTGAATGGGTCTATGCCCAATGGTGAGGAAGTTTTGAGAGAGGAACGTGAGATCTTGGCTCACGCTCCATTTCCTCACCGGTTAGTTAAACCCAAGAATCAATTAAGTTCGGAGATTTATGAGACCTTCAAACACGTCAAAATAAATCTACCTCTCCTTGATGCGATTAAACAAGTGCCCTCTTATGCTAAATTCCTTAAGGATTTATATACTGTTAAGAGGAGATTAAATGTGAGGGAGAACGCCTTTCTTGCTAAGGATGTCCATTCCGTAGTCCAAGTCAAAACCCCACCAAAGTACAAAGATCCCGGTTGTCCTACCGTGACTTGTGTCATAGGTGACCATAGGATAGAGGGGTGCCTTCTAGACTTGGGGTCGAGTGTGAATCTATTACCATACTCGGTGTACCAACAATTAGGATTAGGTGAGTTGAAACCTACGAGGATCACACTCCAGTTAGCGAACCGATCGATCAAAGCCCCTAGGGAAATAGTTGAGGATGTCTTGGTGAAAGTTGATAAGTTTTATTACTCGGCCGATTTTGTGGTCTTAGATACCCAACCGGTTGTAGATCCCCATGCCCGGAACTACATTCTTATCATTTTGGGGCGACCCTTCTTAGTCACATGTGACGCCATCATCCATGTGCGGGGGGATCTTTTGAAGTTGTCCTTTGGGAACATGTCCATTGAACTTAACATGGTTAACGTGGGAAAACAACTGGGGGATTTAGAGGACTTCCGGGAGGTGAATCTTATCGACTCAATAGTGCAAGAGCATTTCGAGAGGCAAATGGTAGAAGACCCTTTGGAGGGAATGTTGACATTTAGTGAGGGTCTAGATTGCTTGGGAGATGAGGAAGAGAAGGATGTTCTTAATGAGGGTAGTGGTCTAGAGGTTTGTCCTATCATGGCGGTGGGTCAATGGACCCCCACTTTTGAACTTTTGACTCCTAACCCTACCAAGCCCCAACCATCCGAACTAGAGGCTCCTATGCTCGATAGGAAGCCTTCGCCTTCTACCCTTAAATATGTATTTTTGGGTAAAGGTGAATCTTATCCCGTAGTGATATCTTCATCACTCATGGAGGCTCAAGAAAGGAGCTTGTTGGAGGTGTTCAAAAAGCACCGGAAAGCCGTAGGTTGGACAATCGCTGATTTGCACGGCATTAGCCCCCTTGTATGCACGCATCGCATATATTTTGAGGAAGGGGCTAAGCTGGTGCGCCGAATACAACGCCGATTGAACCCAACTATGAAAGAAGTTGTGAGGGGTGAGGTGCAAAAACTTCTTGAAGCGGGTATTATATACTCAATTGCCGACTCTAAATGGGTGAGTCCCATCCAAGTTGTCGCCAAAAAGTCCAGGGTGATGGTAGTTGAAAATGAGAATAATGAATTGATACCTACCCGAATTCAAACCGAGTGGCGTATGTGTATTGACTACCGTCGCCTTAATGCCGTAACTACCAAGGATCATTTTTCCCTTTCCTTCTTTGACCAAGTCTTGGAGCGGGTAGCGGGATGGGCTTACTATTGTTTCCTTGATGGTTATTCTGGATATAATTAATTGGAAATCACCATGGAAGACCAAGATAAAACCACATTTACATGCCCCTTTGGCACATTTGCTTACAAGCGAATGCCCTTTGGGTTATACAATGCTACCACCACTTTTCAGAGATGCATGATAAGTATTTTTAATGATATGGTGAAGTGAATTTTAAAGGTCTTTATGGATGATTTTTCCGTATATGGGGACAACTTTGCTCAACGTCTTCAAAACTTAGAGTCGATACTAAAACGTTGTGAGGAGAGCAATTTTGTGTTGAATTGGGAAAAGTGTCACTTCATGGTGACACATGGTATAGTTCTAGGTCACATCATCTCCGGGAGGGGCATTGAGGTAGATCCTGCCATGGTCGAGCTTATTCAAAAGCTACCGGCCCCTAGGAACGTGAGAGATGTGAGATTTTTTCTTGGGCATGTCAATTTTTACTGGCGCTTCATTCAAGCATTTAGTTCCATTTCTAGGCCCTTATGTGCCCTCTTGGCAAAAGACGCTCCATTTGAGTAGACTTCGTCTTGTCAGCTGGCTTTTGACAAATTGAAAAATCATTTGACTACGGCTCCCATAATCCGGCCTCCGGATTGGAGCCTACCCTTTGAATTAATGTGTGATGCTAGCGACTTTGCTGTGGGGGCCGTGTTGGGCCAACAAGAAACCTCATGTTCTCCATTATGCATGCAAAACTTTGAATGAGGCCCAAATAAATTATATCACCACCGAGAAAGAACTGTTGGCTAATGTGTTTGCTTTGGACAAGTTTCACTCTTATTTAGTAGGGTCTCGTGTGATTGTTTTCACTGACCACGCTGCGCTTAAATACCTCTTGTCCAAACAAGATGCAAAGCCTCGATTAATTAGGTGGATTATCCTTCTTCAAGAGTTTGATCTTGAAATTAGGGATAAAAAGGGGGTGAAAAATATTGTCGCGGATCATTTGTCCCTCCTCCCTTTTGAGCACCCTACCAAAGATGACTCTCCTATTTGTGAGACTTTCCCCAATGAGCAACTCATGTCTTGCAACGCCTTGAATCAAGCCTTAACTCCTTGGTACGCCGATGTGGCCAACTATTTGGCCACAAAAGCCATTCCTCCTCATTGGTCCGCATTGGACAAAAGGCGATTCTTTAGGCTAGTGAGACAATTTTTTTGGAACGAGCCTTATTTGTTCAAATATTACTCGAATCAAGTTGTACAACAGTGTGTGCCAGATGAGAAATTTGAAAGTGTAATGAAATTTTGCCATTCTCATGCATGTGGGGGCCATTTCTCTTTGAAGAAAACCGTGGCCAAAATTTTGCAAAGTGGACTCTATTGGCCGACTATGTTTAAAGATGTGCATTCATTTTGTGTGGCGTGTGATAGATGTCAAAGGCTAGAAAGCCTTACTAGGAAACACATGATGCCCCTTAACCCTATCCTTGTTTTGGAGGTTTTTTATTGTTGGGGCATAGACTTCATGGGTCCATTTCCTAGTTCTTTTGGGTATCTTTACATCTTAGTGGCCATTGATTATGTTTCCAAATGGGTAGAGGCAATACCGACAAGAACCAATGACCACTAAGTTGTGGTCAAATTTTGCAAAGAATATATTTTTTCCCGGTTCAGTATGCCTCGGGCCATCATAAGTGATGGTGGCTCCCATTTCTGTAGTAAGCCATTAGGGATACTCATGAGAAAGTACGACATTATTCACAAGGTTGGTTTGCCATACCATCCCCAAATACAAGGTCAAGTCGAATTAGCCAACCGCGAAATCAAGACAATATTGGAAAAGATGGTTAATCCGTCTTGAAAGGATTGGTCTTTGCACTTAATTGATGCATTGTGGGCCTATTGAACGGCTTACAAGACCATTCTAGGTGCCTCCCCGTACCGTCTTGTGTATGGAAAAGCATGTCACCTCCTGGTTGAAGTAGAACATAAGGCATATTGGGCTATTCGACA
Source organism: Euryodendron excelsum (assembly GCA_033060915.1). Classification (NCBI taxonomy): domain Eukaryota; kingdom Viridiplantae; phylum Streptophyta; class Magnoliopsida; order Ericales; family Pentaphylacaceae; genus Euryodendron; species Euryodendron excelsum. The sequence continues at coordinate 2,130,777 of CM065385.1, read as the reverse complement.
ATATAATGAGGGGTTGGGTGAAACCGGCAACCACTAGAAGCTACAATTGAATGAGCTAGCTGAAATCCGAAATGATGCGTATGAAAGTGTAAAAATTTCAAAGGCTAAAATGAAAGTTCATCATGACCAACACATTCATCGCAAATCTTTTCATGTTGGTCAAAAAGTTCTTCTCTACAATTCCCGGTTGCATCTCTTTTCGGGAAAGTTGAGGAGTAAATGGTTCGGCCCCTACCAAATTAGGGAAATCTTTCCCTATGGTGCTATTGAGGTGCAAAATCTTAAGCATAGCACACCTTTCAAGGTCAATGGGCAAAGGTTAAAGCCCTACTTCGAGCCTTTCCAAGGCGAGGTAAATTGTGTGGATTTCATTGATCCACCCATCTTAACTTGATGATTGTCCCCTATGAGTTGCCACCCTCCTGTGGTTGTTGTCCCAGTCTCTTTTGTGTTGTTGTTACTTTGAAGACAATGCAACCTCTTAAGTGGCGGGTGGGGCGAGTTTGTTTTGAGCTCATTTTTGTGTAAATTTGTGTAGTTTTGTTTATTTTCTTTTGTTCATTTGCAGTTTTTGATGTTTAAGTTAGTTTTTGCATAGTGCTTTGAGTTTCCTGGTTTTTCCTGTGTATTTTCAAACTTTTTGCGAAATTACCATTCGAATGGTGCGTCCGGATGCGTTTTTCGTTCGGATAGTGCGTCCAAACGCTTACTTTACCGTTCGATCGGTGAATTCGAACGGTCCGTGGAGCAATTATTTCCCGTTCGGATGGTGTCCAGACGGGCGTTGATCGCACCGTTTGGATGGATTTTTTACTGTTCGGACACCCTTTTGACCATTTGGACGCTTATTCACCATTTGGATGGTGTGTCTGGACGCACTCCGGACGTGCATCGAACGCATGGCCACCCCTATAAATAGGGAGCGTCCGTATTGAGTCTGAACTCAATACAGACGCTATACGGGGAGTTTTTGAGTGTTTTAAGAGCTTTTGGACGATAACGGAGCCTTGCCGGAGCCCGAGCACGCGCCCTTGACTCCTCCACCCTTAGGTTTCACGCGTCCCTAGGTATTCCTGTGCCTTATCTCATTTTATTTTTATTCTTTACCTAGAGTTCTTTTTTTAAGGTGTTTTGATATGGTAGGTAGATGGGCCCCTGGTGCCCTTCCGGCTGGCCCAGCCCTAGCTTATGATGCCACTCGTTTTGTGTCGGAGGATGCTTTCGAGGCATTGTCCTAGACTTGGATTAAGAGGGGTATAGTACTTAAGCGTCAAATGGACTTAGACCAGTTTAGGGACTTCGGGTTTTTGTGGGCTCAGGCATTTGAGGGCCGGGGTTGGGTCCCTCTCACTACCTTCATGGGGGAGGCCATATTTACTTTGCTCGCCGAGTTTATGGCGAATGTGTCTGCCTGTTGTATTACTCCAGGACACGAGCAGATTATGTCCTGAGTTAGGGGGTTTGACATTGGGATCACCCCTGACACTTTTGCGGAGATGTATGGACTACCTAGGGTGGCAAACCCTCAGTATGGTTTCCCATCTAGGGGAGCCCCGGATGACTTCAGGGTCATTTTCGATGAGGTTTGCCTCCCAAGCACTAATTGGGGTATGCGTCGGCAGCTGGCGGTTAGCTCATTGCTCCCGATTTACGCCCCTTTGTACATTTTTTGCTATCAGTCCGTTTATCCCATTACTAGACATTCTAAGCTTAAGAGGGGCAGAGCGAGCCTTTTGTGGGCTATTAGGATGGGCAAGACCATAGATCTCCCGTTATTTCAATTTAGGGCCCTTGCGGAGGAGTGCTTGCACCCGCGTGCTCAGGGATCCATCCCCTTCGCGGTTCTTTTGACACGGTTGATCAAGACTGCATTTGGGGCCCTTGTTGCTGGATTTTCTCGTCTCCTGCAATCGAGGGAGGCCATCGGTAGATCCACCATCCAGCGGGGATTGCGATCTCACAGACAGCTGCAGCAGCCGGAGCAGTTCCAGCCACAGCAGCAGCAGGAGCAGCCGGGCCTTGCTGACCCGGACCAGTACGACCAGATATTCATCAACATCAGTAGCAGCAGCACTTTCAGCCACCGCTGATGCCCGGTCCGGCATTACAAATGTTTGAGCAGATGCGGTAGACCTTAGATATGTTAGCTGCAGGATCAGCACAGCAGTCTGCCGACATTACTAGGCTAGAGGCTGCCCACGCAGCTCATTTTGCTACACTTGAGGACTAGATCCGAGCCCAGTTTGAGCAGATTACCGCACTTCAGGGTCAGACTCGAGGGCAGACCAGGATCATTGAGGAGTTATTCGTTGAGGTCTGGACCCTTAGGTCAGCTGTTGCCCCGCCTCTAGATGGTGATGGAGATGATTAATTAGAGTCTAGGATTGTGATGCCTTTTGTACACACTTAGCATATCATTGCATCATGTTTTGTATATTGTTTTGACATAGCGTATATTGTTTTGATATAGTGGATTATGTTTTGAGCTTTCTTCATTGTACATCATTTATCTTTGTATAACCTTTCTATCTAGCTCGTATTTTTGGAGTGTTTAGCTATAGGTGTGCTCAAATTTTGGTTTATGTTACTCACCTGTACAATTTTGATGAGGATTTTGGTATTGTATGGTATCGGTATCAGTCTTCATTTCTCTCACGCATCTAATTACATCTCTTATAATGTATGCTTTGTTAGCTTTTGCGATGGTTGCGTTGACTCCTCATTTTTTATGCACTATAACATTGTTTTTGACATTAAGACCCAACTTAGATTGAGATGGACTCGTGTCTCACTTTTGACTCTATGGAAAGTGCTTGATTCATGCATTGGTAAAAAGTTATACACTTTTTACATGAGTTATGCTTTGCAATATATTTTTGTTACTTTACTTTACATTTTCATCCATACTTAGTGGAGATTATCACTTTGTGAGCTTTAGAGCGTTTACTGTCTTTTCGAGGGTCTATATTTACTCAAGAATTGATCTTTCACCCTCATTTCTATTGAATAACTTCTTTATGCTTGCATTTGGTTCATAAGATGAGTTTTGATCTTGATATTAACATTTTTACTGTATGGAATATTATAATTTGGCATCTTTATGTAATTCTAAGCCTAAATCCTTCTTTGATAGCCATTATCCCTTTTATTTCACCATATAACCCATTTATCATTTCATTTATCACCAACTTCTTCCTCGAAAGATATCATTGAAATATTTTGTACTTCATAACCCTATTCTATACTATGTTGGGGAAACAAAGAGATATAAAATAAAAAAAAAAATCAAAATCAAATCGAAAAAGAGGAGAAGAAGAAGAATAAGAGAAAAGAGAAAGAAATGGGTATATGATAAAAAAAAAAAATGAGAATCATGCAAAGTAGCAACGAAGTCAAAGAGGAGTTGTAAAAATTGAAAATGTTTATTGTTCGAATCTTTGGGTACATAACAAGGAAGGAGTTGGACATGATATCTTTTCATCATTTCATTGACACGTGATGTGTTTTGTACTTACCTTTCATCATTCCTACTTTACCTCTTCGCCTTCCAAATCACTTAATCGATTCAAAGATGCTTCATTATAATTTTCATTAGTGTAAAAGATTTATCTTGTCAATTCTTTGAATTATTGCGCATCTATGAACATTCTTGCATGAAGTTATGCCAAAAGCGATACACATACATGTTGTCCGGTTCTTTGTTTTGGATATGTTCACTTGTTTTGCCTTGTACATTTACTCCATTGTTGAACATATCACTGTGTGAACCATGTGGGTCTTTCATTCCAAGTGTATGCCCGGTGAGGATTGAATTAAAACTTTACGGTTCAGAAGTGCATAATTAAGTTCCTTATATGTTGCTTAGCATTAGCTTATCAAGCACACACGCACAAACTTCTCCAGTGTATGAATTTTTGCATAAACTCCTACATGTGTTTGAGGTTTGAGATGCGTCCATTGATATCTTGAGTGGGTCGTGTATATTTTGTTTCTTTTATCGTCTTTATTTATCTCCTTTCTATAATACATTTTTGCTAAGGACTAGCAAAAGCTAAGTTGGGGAGTGTTGATTCCACTCTAAAAGTGTAATCTTTGTCTCCTAATTAAGTGTTTGTTAGCCTCGATATGGGTATTAGAATATGTTTTTAGCAGTAAATTGATTTAAAGTGGTTCTTTATGTGTATTGTAGATTTTTGGTGATAAAATGGTGAAAAGGGCCTAAAGAGAAGAAGACCGTCCGGACAGACTGTTCGGACGGTTCCCACCGTTCGGACGGATAAATAACCATTCGGACGCTTTCACCGTTCAGACGAGCGAATTATCGTTCGGACACTAGACGGAAATCGAAGTTCCAGAGTCGATTTTTCCCGTTCAAAGCCGTTCCAGAGTCCATTTTTTCCGTTCTAAGCTATTACAGAGTCGTCTTTTTCCGTTCAAAAAATACAGAACCGAGTTTCCACATCCGAAGACCGTCCGAATGGTGAAATAACCGTCCGAACGGTTACTCTACCGTCTGGACGGTGCGTCCAGACGCCCTTTAGATGGTATTAAGACGTACTTCGGAGGTGAGCGCAGTTTTGCCCTACAACCCGGTAGTCGAAGAAAAAGAATGGTTATGTTGTTTTTTAGGGTTTCTGCCGCGGGTAGAAAGGGAGAATAGGGAAAAAATATGTATTTTGCTTAGATTTACTTTACATTGTTGTATTTAGGGCTTTAGGAAGTGTTTAGATAGATTTCTAGTGTTGTTTAAGTGTAATCTTTCACATTTTCTATAGTTCAATATATATACACTTTTGATTTCAAGCAAAAAAAATGTTGTCTCTATATCTTGGGAAACTATCAACCATGGAATCTTCAAGCTAAGCTCATTGTTTGGGGATAAATGTGAAGATCCACTAAGGAAGGCATAGGAAATGAAAGGGGAGTTCTCAATCTTGTTGAATATCTAATTTTCATCTTTATCTCTAATTATATTGGAATTAATTGTTGTAGAAATCTTAGATCTATAATTATAGTTAGTAACATGTGATTTATTTCTAAAGAACCCATGAATGGTGTTAAAATTTAATTCCAAAATAATTAGAGATCCCTAAATTTTCAAAGCTAAACTTTCTGAATCAAGGGCCTTTGGACGATTCTTGATTTGAGTTAACCCAAACTCCCCATTTCAAATTCTGTGCTAGAATTGGTAGATTGGAACATTTGAACCTAAACCCCCTTTTGAATCAAGTTAAATCCCTACTTGTTTCATTTGAAATTTCGGTTAAATCAAGAGTTAATTTAGTCATAATTGTGGTTGTTGGAGTAGAATTTTCATAATTGTCTAGTTGCTTTAGCTAAAATCAAGTTGTTGGGTTTAATTTCAATTTAATCGTTTGCCTAGTTATTAGCAAAACAACTCTTCGAACACCAAAAGATTTTCGGTCAAATTTTAGTTACCATAGGTATCGATTCCACTCTTGGTTTGTAATTGTAATTTGCATAGGTTTCTAAACTCTACTCGTTTCGATTGCTAGATTGGCACAAGTCTCATGGGAGAACATGATAGCAGGAGTACCCCCACTTAAACTACAAGTACCTCGATTGCGGTGAGCGTGGCGGGAGCAAGTCAGTAGTAGGGTCCTTTCCCAACATTAGGGGCCACTTGAAAAAGGGCTTATCAAGTATCTGAGGCAGAATCTTGTAAATCGGGTCCTTGAAGATTGTGTTGACCGCTTCCATTTTCTTTTTCCCCCGATTGTTGTTATTCTCCTCTCATATGGGCTTCTTACTTTCACGTCCATCTTTCTTCTCAGGTTTATCACCAATCTTTTCTTATACTGGCTGAACAACGTCTTCCTTTACCCGTGTATATTGTTCGATCCTTAGCATCAGGTCTTGTATCCGGGTGACTGGTTTCTTCATGAGGGATTGTGCCATGACCCATTTTATCTTCTAGATCAAGACAAAGGGGGTTTATAAGGTAAAGATACATCGTTCACATTCTTTCAAAATGATTATTACATCCAGAGAACATTAAGTTTCTTGTTGAGATCCATAACTTTATTTTATGTACAATCCAAACTAAATATTAAGGAAATTCCAACTGAACTGGGTGGTTTATTTCTCATACTCATTTCCTTGGAATCCAGCGAAATTCTCATTTCTTGAAATTTGTCCTATAAAATAGGAGTGAGCTACAGAGCCCAGTAAGAATCTTTTAAATTCTATAAAGCATAGGTTTAAACGTAATGCAGTAAAAAGATAGTATGGCATACATATGCCCCTTGTAATTCTTTTTCTTTTTCGTCAAAATCAGGATCCTTGCAGGTATGTCCTGCCTGGGGCATCATCAAGCCTAGTGGACCCACCCTTGATTCTTCCCCTCGTCAAGATAGTGGGGGCTCACCTATGATTATCTAGCCCATATCAAGCCCAACGAAGCTGACCCATGATCGCCTCAGATCAAGCCCAGTCAGGTTCGCCCATGATATTAACTGGGGGTCTTTTCCGATTGTTCCACGCTTATTCCTTCCCAATGATGCACGCAAACAATGAATGTATATTTGTAGGAAGCATTATAAATAACATAATTAACAGGAAGATGTAAAGTCAAAACAGTAATTTGCAAGTTATCTGATAAGAAGAAAATAAGCATGTACGTTAAAGAATGCATAAGTTCCTACCCTGATAGTAGTCTTGCTAAAAATAGATACTCGTTTCACGTACTGTCTGTGAAGAAAGGAAATCTGAGCTTGTATGTCATAATTATTCGAGATAGATGGAAGTGTCAAATAATTAGAGAGTTAGCAAGGTTAGAGTTGTTAGCCCGGGGGGGGGGGGGATCCGGTAGAACGGATCCTTTGGAATCCTCCTCGTTTCCCGTTAAGAACAAAATTGCTCAATATTGGGGTCCAAGGGTGAAATCCCAAAAGTTACCAGGGAGTTCAGTGACCTTGCACTCTCCCATATTTGGGTTCCTCATGCTTTTAGAGGTCTACTGGTAAATTTTCAAAATTTTCCCATTTACAGGTTATTTTCTATGATTTTCTGTGTCTAAACAGAGTTATTAATTCACAGAAAATCGTAGAATTATAAAAAAATTCCAGAAAATTTAAGGTAGGTTTACATGGTCTCTTAGACCATTCCACCAAAATTTGGTGGTCATCGGAGCAGGCACGCGCCCTCAAGTGCCACAAGCCGCGCGTAGTGTAGGAAGGCATAGCCTTCTTCTTCTTCCATCGTGACTAGTAGTGCTTCCTGGTCCATTTTCGGCCATCCACCACACTTTCTGGCCATGCATGTGCAACCCAGAGATAGATAAGGACCTAGGCTTCACACTCATGGTCAGAGCTCGGCCGGGGGTGGTCGGAGGTGGCCGATTTTTTGGCTAAAAAGTCCGGTTGCACGGTGGAACCCTAGGGTTCAGACCTGCAACTGGATTTTTCAGGCCCTTCCCGTCGTTTTATGGAAAAGTTTCCTTCACAAAAGTTGTTTGGAACGTCAAAACAAAGAGGACCCAACTGGCCTCGTCGGATTTGATGGCCGGTGGCCGAAGTTATGGTCTGCCAAAACTTTTTTGGCGAAAATTCATTCTAGGAGTTGGGCAGGGCATGTACAGAGGCTATGGGCCTCTCTGGGACACCCATGGGTGTCTTTGAGAAGCTTCATGGCCTCTGCAATAGCCCCCCAGCTCCCTTTTCACTTGCCACCCTCAAAACCACCGAAAATAGTTTCTCTCTCTCTCTTCGCTCGCGGTTGCTATGGTGGCTCTACGGGGGTGGTTTTGCTGGGTTTAGGGAGTTCATGGGATGGAGAAAGACGTCCTCATATCTCACTTCAAGTGGCCCAACGTCCACCCTCTACTTCTTTCTTGTTTTCTCTCTTTTCTTTTCACGGTTTTTCACTTTCTCTCTCTTCGGTTTCTTTGTTTTTCAACCATGGTTTCCACTCTTTTGTGTTGGGTTTAGGTTGTGGGAGGTAGAGGGAGATGGGTTCTTACCTTAGGGTGTAGTTGAGAAGCTCAGCCAATGTTCTCTTTCCTTCCCTTTTGTTTTCTTCCTCTCGGTTTGGTTTTTATCGATTTTTCGACGACAAACTCAAAACATTCGAATTGCCTACAACCCTATATGCTGGTGCGTTGCAAAATTTCATGAAGCCAGGTGTGATGCCATGGCAATGCATGGATTTGCAAGGTGTCTCGGTAATAATTCTAATGCGATAAGGTTTGTAAGTCGGTTTCGGTAGAGTGAATAGTTCGAATAGATTTTAGTTTGTTTAGATTGATATAATGTATTATTTTAGATTGATATTTTGAGGACATGTAAGTTGGCGTACAAGTGGTGCCAACCTCTTTATCTATTTTTGGTTATGTCACAAGTTAGTGGAAATCTTGGTTCGTAATTAAACCGGTGGACTTGAACAGGTTTGCTTCTATTTGCTAATGCATGGTTATAAGACTTGGGCCAGTTTAAAGTTTTGGGATGGTTCACGTAGGGTTTTAATTATTAAAGTGAGATATGTTCAATAAGCGAGTGAACCGGCTGAATAAGTGTGTATAATTGGTTAAACTGGCAGTTACCTATAATCGGCCGGTTTAGATTTTTGGACCTGTGTGAGTTTAGGTTGGTTCATAGGGAAGGGTTTAGACTGGTGTGTCTAATAGGCCGACATTCGATTCTTTGCTCCAAGGAAGAACCAAACAACTATCTATAAATGGTTTTATAATGATACTCGTCCGTCGTGTTTTAATTTAGACATAAAAACAAATCACAACAATTCTAACCTTTTTAATAGGAATATAATATAGTCAAGAAAATTTAGGTTGTTACAGATTGCCTCAGCCGGTGCTCTCTGGGAAGGCTGATATTGAACTGTGCAACAGCCAGCTGCTCATTACAGTCTCTATTTCGTTGTAAGCTTCCCAGTATCGCCTTACATACACCCGTAATCCCTCATCGTCTTTCTTCTGTAGGGTCAGCAAGTAGTCCACCTCCTTAGGTTATTTGCTATTTACTATGAAATGGTTGGTGAATAGCTCAGCAAGTTGTCTCCATCTTAAAACTGATCTGTACTACAGTTTGTTGAACCATCATAAGGCCACCTCTCCCAGGCTTAACGGAAAAACTGGCACATAAGGGACTTGTCGTCACTTTATAGTGCCATCATATGTTTGTAGTGCCGAACATGAGTAATGGGATCTATCTTCCCATCATAAGGAGTAAACATTGGTGGGGTGAATTTCCTGGGAGGTCTGCTGGACTCAATTTCTTTTGTAAAAGGTGTGGAAGCAATCTAGTCAAGGGCTCTTTTGGCTACATCCTGGGTTGTGTGCTCCTTATGGTGCTTATCCCTATTATATAGCCGCTCGTTTAGCCACTTTTCCCAATCCTACTACTCTGGTTCGGCCCTTACTGGATCTCTCGCTGGTGTCCGATTTCTCTGAGGTTGTCGATCTTCCTGTCGGTCAGTATAGTGCCCAGTACTAGAAGCATGGCTCCTAGTTAGGCGTGCAGCAGGGGGGTTCATGTTTCTTGAATTCGTCCCCCTTCTCTTGTGACGATTTGGGGATCCATCGAGTACCCATCCATCTCTTCTGGCAATAGCTTCTCTCATAGCTTTAACTGTTGACCTGAGGTGGGCAATCTCTTTATTCTCTTGTCAGAGTTTTCGCTCGGCTGCTTGGGGCGATAAATTACTGGGTACATGTCCACTGAAAGGCGATGGATTCAACTTCCTTTGATAGTTCCTTCGGCGATTAGGATTTTTGACATACTACGGAGCCCGTTATAGGCCCCCCTGTCTTTCCCACTGGTTGCCTCTAGGGACTCATATCTACGACCTGATAAAATGTCCTTTTAGAGTTCACACCGAATCATCATGACGACTTGACTGGTAAGTGTCGTCCTGACTGTGAACATCATGGCTATCTTCTAGCTCCCTGTTGGTCGAATCAACTTCTCCTCTGAGAGAGCTGATACTCATTGTTGTGTAGACCTTCTCACAGACGGGGCCAATTGTAGGTAGAATTTTTAGGAAGGCTTGGTTGAACTCTCAAACCAACTCGACGAGCTTAAACAATCTGCAAGGGTAGAAGACAATGAGAATGACACGACCCCCTTTGGGCTGAAGACACTCTAATGATTAAGTTAACAAGCTTAATTACAATGAATCGAAGAAAGTATTGAACTCAAGTGAACATACCTTACACCTTTAGTGCATGAGGGTATTTATAGGTTTAGGAATGCCACGTTTCCTTTGGGAATTGGAGTTACTTTCCTCCTATGAATCTTTCTTGCTTGACTCGATTTAATGTATTAGACATATTCTTATCCTAATTCACTTAGGAATAGGATTTGTATTCTGACCTTATTTAGCCCTTATATCTTTTGGATTAGAATTCCTGAGCCAACCCCCTTGGGTCCTAGCCTCTGATCGGCATGGGCTCGGCCTGCTAAGTCGGCATCCCCCATGCCGACCTGAGCTGGTCTTCTTTTTATCTTGGGCTTGGCTCTTATTGGGCTCATATTTACATATAGTCCAAGGAACATTTTAGTTAGTAGACAAACTATTTAATAAGATAATGTCAATTTATATAAAAAAAATCATACACGTGCAAGTCACATATTACCTTTCTATTTTTCTTACTGGATTGTTAATAGAAGGTGTTAAATGATACAAATTAGTAGTTTAGACAGTTTACATTTTAAATTTTAAGAAGGTCAAGTGTGATATTGAGTGATAGTTCGGGAGTGTTGTTGTAATTATCTTTTTTTAAAGATATGTAACATTTCAGTTTTAGTTTTTAAAAATTGTATAGGATCAATTCGTGTTGTGCTTGCTTTTCTCACGGATGAAAATTGTTTTAAAAGAGTCATTTTTGCAAACTGTTGGCTAAAGATTTAAAATTTTAAAAAGAATAAAATATTATATTCACAATAAATAAAAATATTTATCTATAATCCTAATTCGTGTTAGGAAGGATTTTACTCCAAGGAGTTCGTGATGGTGTTTAGCTTGAGAGTTTTTGAAAAAAAATATAAAACAGATGAAGGCCAACAAAAATTGATGGACCAAACGACAAATAGAAGAAGTGAAGTGGGGATCAACTAACTCGCATATATAGGAAGACTATTGCTTTCTGTTCATTGGAGCAATATATTAGGAAGAGGGAGCTAGTGCATAGGTAACTGTGAGTCCTCAGTTTGGGTGGCATCCATACTGTATATTATCCACCAAGTGCATGAAACTCTAAAGTCAATGTCAATACTCCATCTTCACATTTGTTTCTCTAGATAGAATAAAGGGGATAATCAACTTAGTGACATTAAACACTCCATGTGATATAAGGTTGTTGCTTCAAAGACTTTAATAATATATACCTATCTATATATGTCTTCTATATCTATCAATCTATCTGTTTATCTGTCTATACTTATTATAAAGCCAACATTTGAGTTTGATGAAGCCTATTTGCTGGAACTTGTCACAATTGTGATTTCATAAAATACTCACATCATAGGGTATGTTTGTAGGGTTAATGGGTGTTATTTGAAAAAATACACACATCATAGGTTAGGTTAATAGAGTTAGTAGGTATGGGCACACATGTCTTTCCCTTTGTAGTCTATGGATTTTTGGCGAAATCTGTTTGCTGAAGCACGTTATGATTATAATTTGTAAAAACACTCACATCATGGGTTGAATTAATGGGTTAGTGGGTGTAAGCACCCATTTTTGCCCACCCGACAATCTCTAATCCAAATCAATCATCCAATAAAACTTCATAACACTATCAAGTCCAAACTAGCTTTTTAAAACTCTACTCCAGTCAAAGCGGTCGCTTTCGGTACCCAAGGGCCCCACTCAAGCCAGAATGACCAAAATACCCTTAGGCTTTCTAGACAGCTTCCCGAGATCAAGCGATCTCCAAAACCATTGCCAACATTATTGGAGTGACGGAAATACTCACAAACCGTAAACAGTTCACTTTTGGCACTTGCTAGCCTGCTAATATAGAATATTCGTTATGCCCTTTGGCATTCGGTAGCTTCCTGAGATCAAGCAATCTTTAAAACTATCGCCAACACCATCGGAGTGGCGAAAACACTCATAAACCATTAAGCCGCTAGAGTGGCGAGAAATCACTCATAAACAAGTTGACATATGTACGCCGCAAACAATCTAATGTCGTAGGACCGAAAGCGCCCCTTGGCCATGGCACATTTTTTTGATGAAAAGAGAGACCCTTGAAAATTAACTCGTCACAACCGTTAGAGTGACGAAAACACTCGTAAACCCAGGTAAGCCTCATCAAAAAGCCCTAGCCCATGGCCCGGCCGGCCTAAGCCCGTAACAGTATGGGCTGGGCTTATGTTTGATTTTTTAGCCCATGGGTAGCCCACGCCCCGCCCCGCGGTTGGACATGAAAACCCAACCTGTGGCTTGGCCCGAAAGCCTAACTCTCTCTATCTCTCTCTCTCTCTCTCTCTCTCTCTCTCTCTTTATTCTATCAAGTTTCAACTCTCAAAGCTTATAATCTCAATATTCAATTTTGTATTTACTTTTGCGAATCATAGAAAACAAAAAGAAGAGTGTGTGGCAGAACTTGAAACAGAAATTGAAAAAAAAAACTTATCATTATCAAAATTATCATGGATTGTAGATAGTTCACCTTGTAAAGAATAGTGACAAATAATTTTTTATTCCATCTATTACTTTTTGTTATCATCTCATGAAATTAGTAACTATTATTTTTTTGGGAGAGAAATGCAAATGATTGACGGATGTGTATGTGCCAACCTAGTTAGGATATACTTATACTGTAGTGATGCAATCCTTCTCCCTCACTTCAATTATTTACAAATTTTACATGTAAAGAATTAAGATCTATGGATGATTTGATGTAATTATGTATTAATTTTTATAAAAAAAATTTTCCTTATGCTTGATACTTTGAATGTAGTAAAAAAAACGAAGGCCCATAAGCTTAGGCTCGAAACTAGGCCCAGAGGCCCATTTCCCCTAGGCCTTTAAGCCTGGGACTGGCCCATTTGCCAAGGCCTGGGACTCTTTTTTTTGGCCCAAACCTAACCCATTGATAAGTCAAATCCTGCCCAGCCCGGTTGAAATATGGGCTGGGTCGGCCCAGCCTGGCCCATTGATGATTTTTAAACCCAAGTCAACATTAGCGCTTGCTAGCCTGATACGGTGAAAAATAATCATTTTGTCCATAAGGCACCCCGACACATTTTTAAGAAAATAATAAGTCCTCGAGATGGTAAATCCACCTTTCCAGGACTGTCCCCAGATAGTCCAGCATATTCAATATGTCATTCCAGCCGACTCCAGACCTATTCCAATAATACCTTGTCAAAATAACTATTTTGCCCCTAAGGCACCCCGACACGCCTTTGAGAAAGTACTAACTCCTTAAGACGGTAAGTCCACCTTTCCAGGACTATCCCCGGGCAGTTCGACATGTTCAATATGCCATTCTGGTCCATTTCAATCTCATTCCTGTAAGTTTTGATCAAAATGACCATTTTACCCCTGGTGACACTGACACCCCTTCCAACCACACCGGCTTTGAAAACCAAATCGGTATCCTCCAGGATACTCCAAAGAGGATCCATGTCCATTTCCAAATGAGTCCCTTGACTTAAAACTCCCTTAAGTTAATAAATGTTTCGCAGAGCGTGTCACATATACTCCGCCAAAGTTGACTTTTTCTTCCTTCTCTAACAAAAACGCACCGTTAACAACCTGAAAAATACTTAAATTATGGAATTCCTTGTAGCTTAGGTGATAGGCTTTTTATCTATACAGTCCGATAGTCAATAACATCTCCCGAAGGTCATGATCGTACAACCCAAAGAAAGGCACTTTTCAAACACTTTGGAAAAATAAAAGTACACCTCCTGGAGTTTGTTTAAATTCCAATTCCCTAATTAAAACGCACCATCAAACGACTTGAGAAATGCGCAAATTAGGAAATTCTCGGAAGACCTTTTGGAGCACTTTCTATCGATATTGTTCGATTAAGAAAACTGCTTTCCGAAAGCAACGATCACGTGGTCCAAAAACTATTACTTTGAAAAATCGACGAAATGTCTTGTAGATACTCTTGAAAGCTTATTTTTAAGCTCGCTTCCCGAGGTGAGATCTTTATCACCCAAAGCATCCAAGGCCTCTTGAGGGTACTAAGTTCAAGAAAAATTACCTGGGACATCATGAACGCGATCGATTGTCGCGAATCTTTCTCGGATGGCACACATATCGAGGAAAAATCAATATAAAAGTTTTTAACAGTGGAGTGTGTGCTATATGCGTCCACATTTTGATCAGATCATCCAAAACTTGCCTTGCAGCCTAAGAGAGGAAAGCACAAGGGTACCATATGGCACTCAACCCGTGCATATGCTATAGCCATGCACATATAGGATATGCACAGCCTGAACCTAGTGACTCCCTTTCTAGTATCTAGTACTAATACAAAGCCAACACCTGAACTTAGTGAAACCTCAAGCCTATAACGATTGTGGAGTTGGGCAATAGGGTTAGTGGATTAAAGGAGTGTAGTTATAAAGCCAACATTTTGAGGTTTGGAGAAGTCTGTTTACTTTAGTTTGTCACAGTTGTGATTTCAAAAAAATTCACGTCATAAGTTGGGTTTGTGGGTGTGACATTTATGTATTCATTAGAAGCATTTAATTTAATTAAGTATGGATTAACCTAATCATGGTGCTTAATTAGCATGATTTAATATTAATAATTTTCTTGGATTTTCATTTGTAATTAAACTCGATTAATTAACTTAAGTGAAGATTAATTAGTGTTAATCAAGTGATTAAATTTACCTAATTAGTCATAGAGGTTCTTGTTAATGTCTTGTGAAGGTGGCACCTAGGTGTGTGCTTCACCAACAAGGTGTGTAATTATTACCCTTGATAAGAAATAATATCTTATGTATTATTCTTTTCATTTATGTATTAGAAATCTTCTTTAAACAATTCCATATTAGGGATTTATGCATTAAATAATATATTAGAAGAGAAAAAGGAATTCAAATTAGTTTGGGGTTGAAATTCGCATGCTGTCAGTATGCACTAATGCACTTTGGAAAAACAGCCATAACTCTTTCTAAGAAACTCAAAAATTGGTTCCGTTTGGTTCTTTAGAAACTAGACTCATATACTTTTCCGTTGATATAAGGCTTGTAACCTATATAATTGTAGATTGATTCAGATTTTAATTTAAAGTTAGCCTAAAAATGCTGATTGCATCTCTAATTTTTAGATTATTTGGTTTATATTCAAGTGGGTGTATCTCATTCACCGGAAGATCACTTTAAAACCATAACATAGTAGTTTAAATCTCTTTAAGGCTACTTTCTAATGACATTAGTTTCAGTAATAGATTCTTACCATTCTAAAAGATATGAGAAAAATAGTACACCTATGTTAAGGACCTAAAGTGTTCATTGTTGTGTAACCTATATTTTGTGTATCTTATCATTTTAAGTAGATCCTTAGCTACTTTTACATATAATAATGAGATAAAGAGTTCTTAAATCTTGAAATGAGTGAGTTATGCATACACATGCATTCCATATGCATTTATTATAATGCATAATTGTGGAAAGTAGATTTAAGCATGCATCTAGTATCAAGACAACAAATAATTTAGTTCTTGTGTTATCAATTTGTGTACAGATAATAGATCAAATAACAAATTTACTAGTATCAAGACAACAAATAATTGTAGGAAGAAATAAGCTATAATGAAAGGAAATGTAATAAAGAATGAAATATATGACTATAATGGACATTAGATTTCTTTATTATCTATATTAATAAAAAGGAGAACACCAATTTGGTGTCTCTCAAAATGAAGTTGTGTCTCTGTTTTATTTTTATTTTATAACACAAACCCATAAATACGTTTTTTTTTACCCTACTTGATACTTCGAAGCTTTGTGGGCAAATAACAAAACTCATGCACTATCATTAATTAATTGTTATTTTTTATTATTAAAATAAAATTTTTTTTAACTAGAACTTAAGAGCCCCATTTATTTTACTTACTAGGAATAGCCCAACGGGTTAGAACTTGCTTTCTCTTAAAAAGTGGCAAGTTTTACTCTTGTCACATGCAAGAGTGCTTCTTGTGGTGGTTTTGTTCTCCACAATTGTTGTGGCTCTTGCCCCCTTTGCTGAGCAAGCCTTTTTCATCTTCTCTTTCCTTGTTTAGAATTAAAAAGAGTTTTATTTAATATTAGTTTATACTCTAATTTTTACTAAGCCAACATCATAGATGAGTAATTATCATAGTATTATATAAATTATTTACTAATTATCATGAAAATTCAAAAAGTGAATACATGAAACTAATATTTTAAGTAATTTTATAAGTGAATTATTTTGATTGTTATATTTTTATTTTCTTACTTTTCTTTCCTTATCAATAAGTTGCTTTCTTCTTTTCTATGAAGAATTTGAGAATAAAAATAAAAAAAAAATTAAAATGACCACTTGTAAGTTTATCACCTTTTAGAAAATATATTTACCACATGATGAGATGGAAAGATATTTATTATATGATGAGCTCAAAAATTATTACTCTCTGCCAGGCCAAATTTTATTAACATAAATACGACTTAAATAGATATTTTAAAATTTTGCAAATACATATTCCAAAGTTAGCTTTAATATGCTTACAATTCCTAAAGCAAAAATTTTCAAACCCGTATAGGGTGAAAAAATTAGTTCATGTACATTGTACTCGTTAGCTATTATTCTTATATTTTTAGTTTGCCTCCCCCCAAATAAAAAATTCTTAATTCCGTCCCTAGTTAGGCTCTAGCCTCGAATAGACTCATTGGGCTTTAAGGCCATGGCCATGCCCTATCACGAGCTTTTGGAAATATGGACTTGCGGGCTTGGCCTAAATGCAGGCTTCAAGTAGTGCTTTTTACAAAATTTGAAATTAATTAGAAGAAATTAAAAAAAACTATAATACGGAGTTGAAAGTTCATCATATCAAGTAGAAATGTACATTTGAATTTAGATATGGAGAAAAAAAACTTTATTTATAAATATTAATCCATTATGCCATTACAACTAAAGTGAGAGAGAAAGAGAGAGATTGCATCACTTTGTGATGAGTATATTTCAACTGGGTTGACACACACACACACACACATATATATATATATATATTTGTCAATCATTTATACTTTTCTAGGCAAAAGATGGATGATTAATAAATTACATAAGAAGATAATAAAAATAAATGAAAGCATGGCTTCAATGTTTATTCTTCATTCTTCTTCGTCATGTGAAGTATCTAGCCCTAGTTATGCTGCCCGTGTTATTATTTTTGTTTTGTATGATCGCTCGAAATCTAACAGATATAGATATATATATATATATATATATATATTTTGAATTTTCGGGGGTTGGCAGCCGACGGAGTCAAAATTAAAGCCCAAGTCCAGACGAGACGAGACGTATTAGAACGGAGTCGGCCAAAATTCAGGCTGGGGTTTGGAGTAAAGCCTTATGGGCCGGATGGATGATGAGCCTTAAATTGCCAACAAGAAGAAGGAGTAAACTGACTGGGACTACGTCAACTCTTTATTACCAACTAAAAGTACAGACAATAATAATAATAATAATACCAACTACGAATGGTAAGCTTGTATAGTAGTATGTATGTATGGGTGGTTTCAAAGGCGAAGGAGAAGGAGAAGACTTTTTCTTGTTATTGTTTTTTTATTTTTTTTATTTTTTTGGTCATACCACTATTGGTTATTAATTAATTAAAATAAAATAATAGTGGAAATAGAGAATAGAATAGTTCTCGTTCCTTCCTTCGTTCGTATTCACTTTCTCGGATACATCCAATTTTGAGGGGAGGGTTGGGTTCCTTTTAGAGGCTTGCTTGTTTTGAGTTTGATTGTGTTGTGTTGGTGATATATTTCGTATATCATGGAAATTCGGATGAAACATCGGAGCTTCTGCAATGGTTTTTGAGACCACCCCTCTCTCTCTCTCCTCTCTCTCTCTCTCTGTCTCTCTGTATACAGAAGAAGTATGTCTGTTCTGTTTGTATAGGTGTGATATATAGATATATAATTGTGAATGGCAGCAGGAGGCAGTAAGAAGGACACTGCACTGCAACTGCGAGCGGCGGCGGAGTCAGCGATAGAGTCGATCGGATTGGGATACGATCTGGCCTTGGATTTACGGCTCAAGTACTGCAAGAATAAGCATTATTATTCCGCCGCCAATCCACGAAGGCTCATCACCATCGACCATGATGATAAGGCTCGTGATATCGCCATCCCTGGCGGTATTTTAATCCCAAACGTTTCCAAATCCATCAAGTGCGATAAAGGCGAAAGGTTGCGATTCAGCTCCGATGTTCTCTCTTTCCAACAGGTAAGTTAAATTAAAATTAATATACACGCACAACATACTTCTCGTAATCATAATCAATGAATCCTTTTGGAGCTCAAAACAATTGATTTGGTTAATTTGTTTTGTTGTTTGATACTCCCAACAATGGGCCATTTCATAGATGATGGATGTGTAGGTTTGACTTTGGTCAAACTGTGCACGACAATAATTCCTCTTTTGGGTTGCTTGCTTCTTCTGTGATCGGACTTAGGAGGAGGAGGAGGAGGAGGAGGAGGCACATGACAATCTGAATTCATCATGTTAGTTTGGAGAAACAGCACTAGTGATTGAGTTTGCTATTGAATTTTCCTTCCCTCCTCAAGTTCCAAGCTATTCGGTTTTACATTGATTGGCTCACACGGCTAATGTTTTTAATGCATGTTTTGCATTTACTTACTCTTATTTATGTGTTATAATATATATATATATATATATATATTTTTGTTGGTAGGGGAAAGCAACTCCAACAACTCCTCCAAAGGGGAAGGAAGCTTTTTGTTTTTGCTCATCGTGTTTTTTGTTTACTCACAGTTATTCATGTATTAACCTCCCTTTGCAGGGAAAAAAAAGAAAAAGAAAAACACATTTTTGTGAACATTGCCGTAGAATATTAATAATTGCAGAAATTGAGATTTAAAAGTTTTATCGGAGTTGAAAGTAGATTGATGCATAACATTGTTGCATAAAGAAACTTGGCTCACATAAATTTCTCAGGTCAATGTGCATCTTTAACCCATGTACAATTTTTCTTCTTTTAGATGTCAGAGCTGTTTAACCAGGAACTCTCCCTATCTGGTAAAATTCCATCGGGCCATTTCAATGCTGCATTTGAATTTAGTGGTTGTTGGCAGAAGGATGCTGCCAACACTAAAACCCTTGCTTTTGATGGGGTCTTCATAACACTCTACAGCATTGTGCTGGAAAAATCACAAGTAGCACTGCGGGATCATGTTAAACAGGCTGTGCCATCATCATGGGATCCTGCTTCTTTGGCAAGGTGAGTAAATGAAAATGGATTGCAAAATTCTGTTCACAGGTTAGGATTGAAGTTCTCCTTTCCTATTCTGCTTCCTTGTGATATTACCTCATATACAGTGTGGAACTAACATAACTTGTTTTTTTTTTTTTTTTCCTGCTAACTTTGGGTGATTTTGCGTGATAGCTTCCTCAAGAAAGCTTTGGGATTCTACCTAAAATTGTGTAGCAAGCCTAAAGTATATGAAATGAGTTCGTATTAGCTACTGGTTTATTTTGCCAGTTATTCTGCTCTAGCTGTGCTCCTTTTAGTTTGAAGTCTAAATCATTAAATGAGAGAAACTTGCTCGTGTTAACTGGTAGTAACATATACTTGGAACTATAGTCTAAGGGTCTATTGTGGTCTTTTTAATTGTAGAACATCTCATGTAACTTAACCAAAAATCATATAGGATTGCAGATTTTGTCTTTTGATTGATTGTTGAATCTTTCCTTAAACTAACCTTGGGAACAATGGTAAGTTGAAAGGAACAATTTACAGTCTTATGCTTTCTTGGCTATTGTCAAAAAGTTAAAAAAAAAAGAAGAGAATTTTGTTGTTGCATTAGGGGTAGAAAAAATGGATGCACGCAACTGAACCACACAAAGTGTTAATCGGACTACTGTGTGTGGCTCCACAAAGCTTTTTTTGCAGTATAGTTTTGTCTAGGGCCATGCTATTAAGTCGTAGGACATCATGTACTTTCTCACATAATGTTATATTTTACAAAAAGATATAGAAATTCAATTAACATAAAATTAGGTTGGTTAAGCTCCTTAATTAGGCTATATGAACATTTAGAAGCAATGCAAAACAAGTTTTTGTCAATTATTAGGGATCCCTATAGATTCAAATTCACTTCAATTCAAACAAATAAGTCAACACACATAAATCATGCTCAATTAGACACTTGATGCAACGTAATATATATGAAATGAAATGCAATGAATTAGGGTATTACATCAGACCTCCCTAAACCCTAAATATATATATATATATACATATCTATCTCCCTTTTGGCTACTGGTACATGGACACGTCCCAAACATTCCCAAACATTTAAATATAATGCATAATGCAATGTTATATTTTACAAAAAAGGTATAGAAATTCAATTAATATAAAATTAAGTTGGTTAAGCTCCTTAATTAGGCTATAGGAACATTTCTAAGCAATGCAAAGCAAGTTTTTGTCAATTATTAGGGATCCCTATCTTAGTGCATACGGATATTCAAATTCACTTCAATTCAAACAAATAAGTCAACACACGTAAATCATGCTCAATTAAATACACTTGATGCAACATATGAAATGAAATGCAACTTAGGGTATTACATCAGATCTCCCTAAACCGTAAACATATATATCTATCTCGCTTTTGGCTACTGGTACATGGACATGTCGCAAACATTCCCAAACATTTAAATATAATGCATAATACAATTTTTAAGATATTATTATTTAGGAATGTACTCTCTCCCCCCCTCTCTTTCTCTCACGGCTCATTGCTGTACCCACACAAACCATCTCATTGTCATAGCCAAGCCACCTACCAACACAATCAACCACCAAGGTTCCCCCCTCCTCTCCCATGTCTCTCTAGGCTCTGTGTCTTTGCGAAAGGGGATGTCTATATGTGATTGTTGCGTCTTACGTTTTGCTTATTCCAATCTCTCTTCTCAACCAAGCACTGCTTGCACAGCCGTCCACCATAGCGACGTATAACAGCCGAGCAAATTGTTGCAGCCTTGGAGACACCCCCATCCAGAATCAGGGAAAACCGTTGCAGTTTGCACTACTTGCATCTCTCTCTCTCTCTCTCTATATATATATATATGTGCATAGCTCTCTCTCTTTTGACTCTATTGTCTCTAGGCTCTCCCCATGTAAACATGTCTTTTATCGTCTCTCTCTCGTTTTATCAAGAATTCAAGACACATGGAAAGGTCACTGTAGTCGTCTTTTATATATAGAGAGTGAGTTCAGAGCCAACAGATTAGAATGCTCATAAATGCATGTCTCTGTCTGTTATAATTTAGTAGGGAGAGAGAATAAATGAAGACGATATATGAAACAGAGAAGGTGGACGGGGTATCACCCGTGACAGAGTTGGCCTTGGACAAAAGTTGTTCATGTATCTTTTCTACTGTATTAGTAGTATATACACATAAAAATTGTATTGAAATGCTATTATCAGATTTTGATGCTTTGCACCACAATTCTAGTGCCCCAAATTGATTTTAATTAAGTATTTTAAAATATGTGCTTTCAAGTTTTGCAAAAACTAGAAATAAACAAACTTTGGATAATTTAAGAGTGGATAATCATGGTAAATATACGATTTAATTTATGGGACTTTTTAGATAATCACATTAGGCAGATTAGGTGATCAATCCATTAGTTGATGAGCTTTGAATTTTGGTTTCTAAGAAAATTTGGGTCTCTTTAAAGTCTAGGTGTATTAGTTGTAGACAATATTATGAAAGTTTCATTTCTTGAACTTAAATTTTAATTATCATATGCGGATTTGACCTTATTTTATGTAAGGAGTTTATATAAACCATAATAAGTGCGTAAAGAGTCTATAAGAAAATGGACTGATTGATGTGGAGGTGTTTGTGTCTATAAATATAATTATTGGAGATATTTTCATCTAGTTCTATCCTTCCTTACATCCCTTTGTAGACAGTCATTATTCATACAATGCATGAAATTTACGTGGTTCATATAGAGAGTCGCCTTGTACAAGCTTGCGGGAGTAGTTGGTCGAAAGTTTGGACACTGTTAAAAAGTCGACATACCAGATTATGTAGTGGTTGTTACTTCTATGAATTTTCATGCCATGAGAAATTGGTCTATGTCAGTTATTAAGTTGATTATGGTAACGTCAATGAAAAGAACAATTCTATTATGGAATTACCCTGATTGAATGGGACCCACTACCTTATGTATGTAGGTTTAGATTTTATTGGAAGTGTCGTAGGCACGGGTTATTCCTAGTTTAAATTTATTTCATATTATATAGTTTTCTAATTTAAGATATTATTTATGGTTGTCATTGAAACAAAAGGGGATTAATGGAATCAAGGTATTTGAATTTCTATCTCCCATCCTGGTGAGAGGCTAGAAAATTTTCTTCACTAAAAAATTAAAGGATCCAAGTGTCTAATTTAGGTTTAGAGAGGAGTAATACATATATCCCGTACCTTACCCTTGTCATATCTTTAGCATATCTGGTGAGATACACAAGGGGAAATGGAAGAGTCTATATATCACAGGCGGGGTCTACTTTATGTTCCTCTTTTGCCTCCTTTTCCACATATAAACTTTAAGATGTCGACCCTATTAGTTTGTGCCATGAAGTGAGCTCGTCATTTAGCATTGTAAATTACCCTTTAACGTATTCACTTAATCACATTCTAAATTTAATGTCTTCACTTTTCCCAACTACTTGGGATTAGCTACGTGTATCCTGTGTTGTCATTTCACGTTTATCAAGGGCCATAATCTCAGTTCAACCGCAATATAATATTCATTTCTTTTTCATATCAACCCAAATTTATTTTTATCTACCTACTCCCGTAGTGTTACCTTCAATGTGGATAGTGTCACTCTTTCTAACCATACACTTATTGGTCTTCGTGGTACATGGCCAAACTATCTTGATCTATTTTTCCTCATTTTATTTCTAATAGGTGTTACCTTTATCATCTCTTGAATTCATTCATTTCTAACCCTATTTTCAAAATTTTCCACAAATTCACCTTAACATCCTCGTCTCACCCACGTTTATTTTGGCAACATGTTGTTTCTTGATTGCCCAACACTCTGTAGCACAAAGCATGATTGGTCTTATAGCTGTCTTACAAAAATTTCTTTTTAGCATCATAGATATGTGTCAATTACATTAGACACCCCAAAAATTCCTCCACTTATCCCATCCTACCTTAATTCTATGAGTAACGTCGACATTACTCTCTCCATCTGTATGTATCTTTGAGCTTAGGTATCAAAATTGTTTCCTCTTTGATATTGCTTGGGTTTCATTCAATATATCCTTCCATTAGTACTTTGTTTTTTACTAAAGTTGTATTCTATTTATTCGGTTTTAGTCCTACTTATCTTAAACCCTCTTAATTCTAAAGCTTCTCTTCAAACTTCTAGCGTAGCATTTACCCCTTTTGATTCTTCTACTAAAACATTATCATTAACAAATAGCATACACCGTGATACCTAATATTGTACGTCGTTTAGTCAATGGTTTAATGCAGATTCCCGATGTTAACCTACGGTGATAGGAAAATCACTAGTTTCCTCTACTACTTGTCCTCACTATGGTCATAGATCCATTATAAACGTCTTATATCATGTCACTAAAATATTTGTGGTGCATTTTTTCCCCAAGGCCACCATCTTTAATCTATAGGTCTCTATCATAGGCTTTTTTCAAGTTTTAAAAACAATATGAAGATTTTTCTTGTTTTCCCTATACCTTTGCATTAGTCTACTTACCTGAGAATTCTCTTCCATGCTTGACCTGCCAGACATAAATCCAATATGATCATTTGTTACTATTCTTTCAGGTCTTAATCTATGCTCGATCACTTTCTTTGATAGCTTTTTAGTATGACTCATAAGCTTGATACCCCTATAATTCATAAACTTTTGTACATCTCCGGTATTTTTATAAACTAGTTTTAGACCCGTACGGTGCACGAGATTGGAATACCTCTTTAGATCCATTGCTGCTTAACGACAATGATTTTAAATAAAAACTGAATATAATTTCTTTGGTCATATTTTTAAAGTTTTCATATAATTTAACTAACCCATATATGTTTATAGTAAATTGAATATTAGTATACGTAAATGTATTATCTATTTCTGTTTATGTATTCTAAAAATAATATAACTTTCTATGGAATACATAAATCACATAAATGTAACATTCTAAAAATGAAAATTAATTATTCGCATAAAGATCGTAATAAAAAAGAGGGCGGATTAGTAGTTATTGTATATATAATTTTTTCAGTAGAGTTTCAAATTTGTATTGAAATTAGATGTTCAATTTGTACATAAATTACATATGTTTGGTTGTACAAAGTATTGAAAGTTGTGAAAAATATGGGCTCCTACTTTGTACAATCAAATGATGCATGTTTAATACATGCCTTAGTATTTGTCAAAGTAAAAAAAAAAAAATGAATGTATTTGAGGTCACAGGTGAGAAAATTTAAAAAAATAGTCAATTGATTCTTTTAGAATACAACTTATTCTTAATTTTTCTATGTTTCTGTGTGTTTTGATTGTAATGTAGATACATTCTTAATTTTTCATAATGCATTGTATTTAAAGTAATAGTTGGAAAACTAAGAAAAAGTTAAATTGACTTTTACAACTTTTAATAAAAAAGTATGCATTTTATTTTAAATGAATTTTGAAAGATCAAAAGAAGTAATATATTTTGATAATTACTTATTGATTTGCACAAGGAAGTGAACCTAGATAAATTAAAAAACAACAGATAAAAAAAGAGCCACCAACAACATTTGTTTTTTAATTTTAAGGTCTTATTTTGTTGTAGTAATTTAACCTTTTGTTTTCATGGAGAAGATAACCTAGATAAATTAGAAAACAAAGGTTAAAAAAAAGGCACTCAAAGTAAGCCACTTGTCTCAATCACAAAGGTAATGGCCAATGCACAATATGTGTTTTTTAATTTTTTGGTCTTATATTTGGTTGTAGTGATTTTACATATAAATATTATAATAATATTTATTTAACATTTTATGTAGTTTATTTTATGTAATTTAGTTGTGTATTCATCAAACTATTTATGTTTAACTCATCTAATCATTTATGTAAATTAATTGTATATTTATCCAACTATTTGTGTTCAATTATGTATTTCATTAAACAAGTGTGTATATTAATAGTAATTCTTCTTTAATCTCGCATGTATATGTAGTAATATACACTTACAAGAACGTAGTGTATGTTCATGAACATAACATACATGAACCAAAACAAATACCATGAATCTTATATTCATGTATTAATCAATATATGTATATGAACCTAAAATATATGTACTAATATAAATATAGACATAAATGCATTAATATAAATATATATAAATGCACAAACATAGACATCTATAAATGCACTCATATGCATTTATATGAGTACATATTTATATAAATGCACTAATATAAAATATATGCACAAACATCTATAAATAAATGAACCAAAAAAAATGCAATCAGCCACAGACACCATAAATACATAGATAAGTACATTGAATAATAAGTACAGTGAATCAGTCCAAAAAAATAAGTACATGCACTAACCAAAGAGACAATGAAATAATTAAATACATGTATAGTGAACCAAAGAGACAACCAAATAATTATTTTTTATTATTTTTTAAACAACACTTTAGAGCCACTCAAAATGAGTCACTTGTCGCAACCACGGCGATAGCTGTCTCCTTTTTTATATTCTATATAAATAGGTACTAAAATACTTTCCTCCACTCATCCGACACTTTCTTATTATAATTTTACTGAGTAGGTTTTGTTGACCAAGACATGCCTATATTTCCTAGGCACTTTCAAACCTCAATAGGGATGCCATCTGGCCCTAAAGATCTTGTTGTTTTTATATTCCTTATTGTACAGTTCACTTCATACACTCTAATTCTATAGAAAATCTAGTCCCAATCTCCCTACTGTTACCAGTTTCTTCTAAAACTGAGTTCTCTCTATGATTTCCATTCAATAACTTCTTAAAATAACTTCTCCATCTCTGATTTCCTTGGCTTGCACCAAAATTCATGAATCTTCATTGATTTCATTGGTTTAGATCGATAAAGTGGCACAATGGAAAAGTGGACGGTACTACCTAGCATTGTCACTGTGTTTCTAACCAGCAATTCCTAATTTCAACAACCTTCTACACTGAGCTTCCAGTTTCCTTCAATACAAGGATAATGTGCTGAGAAAGGGGCAATCTGAAAATTTTATATGGTGGTGTCTTCTTGAGGTCTTCCTAGTTAATTCCTGGTTCAGATGTTCTTATATTTTATGTTTACTATAGGTTGCTATACGGATGGCTTAGTTTTATTATATTTTCTTATGATTTACTTCCTCAAGATCTAAGAAGCATGGACTCTTCTAAGAGGATGTCATATTTGTGTCGGATATGTGTTGGACACATGTACATGTTTAGCATGGACCATTAAGTGTTTAATTATTTTTTAATATTTTTGGAATTGGACACCTCATATTCTTCGTTTAGACATAAAAACACACCTATTTAAAGAAAATAACTTGGGAGCCAAGGATTAAGTAAAAAAAAAAAAAAAAAGGTTTGTACGGTTTATATCTATTAATTCCTTCTCATTTAGGCTTTTCAATTTTAGGAACTCTAAAGTCCAAAACTTTTAATTTGTTTGTGAATAGAGCTTCGTAAGAGAATTTTAGGAATAATTTTTTTGTAATGTAAGAAAAGAAAGAAATTATTGTTTTCATGATTTTTTAAAAACTGCCATCTTGGCATACCCATGTAATGATATAATGTTGTATCTATGTCCCGTCTCTATGTCCGGGCTTCTTAGTTCAAGAATATTTTGGTGATTTCATAATTTCTGGTTAGGGGCATTGTTTGTGGCCAGTGGTTTTTCTTTTGTGGTAGCACGTAGTTTGGCAAAAAGATAGTTGCCAAATTGTCAAAAATCACATGTCAAGTGGCTATGTCATGCGCATTCTCTTTATAATAACAAATAGAAGTTGCTTCTGACAATGATGTTCCTACTCGAATAATCATTGAAGTTAATCTAATATTCTGTGCTTAGTATACTGTTTAATAAGATTTATTTCTCAGGAATTTGAACACAAAATGGCTTTAATGATTTTAAATGTGTAGCAGATATTAGTTACCGCCATAACCAATGTTCTTTTCTCATTTGGTAGCCATTTGTTTATTTAGAGTGTAAATTTTCTTCATGACTGGAGAAAGAAAGTGGGTCTTGCTAAGATACAGGTAGAAGACTTGAAATTTTTACGAAGATTAGCCATAAAAAGATTAGAATGGATGCTATGTTGAATTCATTGCTGAGTTTGATTCTTCTGCTTAAATTTACGAAGATGTTGCTACCAATGATGCGGTGTTATTGCAAGCAATCAACTTTATTTCATTTTGTTTTTTTGTTTCTGTTTTGGTTTGGTTATAGTTTGTTGTGCATTTCCAGGTTTATTGAGAAGTTTGGTACTCATGTTATTGTTGGCGTGAAGATGGGGGGAAAGGATATTGTATATGTGAAACAGCAACACTCATCTCCTCTTCAACCTGCTGATGTACAGAAAAGATTAAAGGAGGTGGCAGACAAGAGGTTTAGTGATGGAACTGGACAGTATAGTAACGACCATCGAAAGGTGTATGAGAAGGAAATGGTTTGCTGCTGTCTAATCTTTCCATATAAATAAATATATATGTTCGTATTACTGATTTACGGATTTTAAAGCTCAAAGAGGCAAATATACTCTAAACAATTCTAGTTCCTCTAAGTCTGAAATTGCACTGTGGCCTTGTGTTTTTGTGCTAGATGATACTCTACTGATGAATGGTATGGAGGCTCAAAATATTTTTGTAGGATGTATGAAACCTTAAGAAATTAAATTTATTACAAATCTTTTGTCGTTGAGATCTTTCTTATATCAGTAATAAAAGATGTGGAAGTTCTCTAATTTTCCCTGAACATTAGATAACAATTTTTAGGTACCATTCAACATTCTAAAATTTATATATGCATAGGAAGATGAACTATATTGAATTGAATATTTTTGGGAAACAAAGAGAGGATAAGTGAGGAAAATGATGACTTGGATATATGCAAAAGCTTTCCTTAAGTTTAAATTCTCTGCACAAGGAAGAAAAGTGCTGTTGGAGTGTTTTTTATATTATATAATGCTTATCAAATTGTAATAAGACGGTAAGAAGGCTGCCTATGCTCTACAAAATTGTGGAATCATGGCTAAAAGTTTCCTTTTCGTATAGAAGTACCAGCTAGCAATCATCATTATTTCTAGAGTATATCTTTTTGATTCATCAGTCAACTCAATCAACAAAAAAGAGAATCATGCATCATCTTTGTTTCACTGTTTGAGAGAAATATTGTCTTGGTTGAAGATATGGCATTGGCGTGTCTTGGTTATTTTTCCTAGGTTTGATGCCTCTACAATTACTTTTGTACTGCATTGAAAAGGCATATAAAATATACCATAGACAGTTGTTGCAACTTCTTAATTTACATCTCTTTTGTATTTTAGCTTGAGATCAAGGACCATGGGCTGACCTTCATGGACTCCAGTACATTGAGTTCTTACTCTTCACAAGAGGTAAGAATTATTGAAAAATAAATATTTAAGTTTATTCGTCAACTTTTGCTTCAATAAAGTGCCAACTTAAGAGCCTGCCTTTTGCTGATTGATCCCATGTGCATGTCATGTATCATTGTAACTCCTGCAGTGAATATTACATATACACGTCTGCTACTGGCTTCAAGCGACCATTAGACCTGAGTTTGCTTTCGTTAGTCTCATGTCTTATTTATTTGAGTGCAGGACATTACATTCTTCTGGAAGAGGAGAGGTGGAAACAATTACAAAAATTTACCCCATGATAAGTGGTGTCAGACTGTCCAACTTGAAGCTGATGTGATCTCAATGTCCTTTATTCCGATCTCATCATTATTAAGTGGGATTGATGGGAGTGGATTCTTGAGCCATGCCATTAATCTCTATCTACGTTGTAAGTAAGAAAATCCATTTTCTTTATGCGGTAGTGTTACTACCATTTCTGTTATCTCTTATTCTTTTGTCATTGGGTTTGAGAAAATCCATTTTCTTTATGCAGTAGTGTTACCACCATTTCTGTTATATCATTATTCTTTTGTCAGTGAGTTTGTCTTAATTAAGAGGCAGAACTAGTCTCACATGCAGTACTGCAACACGTTGTGATACGGTGTTGATTGCAAATTGTAGTATAATATAGGTTGGTGTTCTGCTCCCTGAAAAATATATTTCTTGATATAAATGCATGATGAAGGGTGATTTTTTTTTTCTTTTCTTTCTTTCCTTTTTCTTTTTAATGAATCTAAAGTTCTGGAAAACTCGAGTATAACTAAGTGCCTTCAAAAAATGAAATACTTTTCTTTAATCTATTTTACATTTTCTACAGTGCTCTTCTTCACTCTGCTTGCACTAATATTATCCTTATCTCAACTTTTGCTCCACAAATCCTTTCTGTCATTTGGTTCCTTGTAGAGTCTATTTTCTTGTAAATTATCTGTGATCAAGGCAAGAGCCAAGTAGAAGATTTGAATTTTTAGATCCTTAAGCATATCATTGTTAATGCAACCTTAGGCTTTTTATAGTCTTGGAATTGGCTGTCAGGAGGTTAAATGGTTGATCCAGTGCATGGCTGACATTAATAGGTTTGAGATAGAAAATAAAGAAGTAACATGAATAGAAAGGGCTACAGGCCATTATGCCATATTGTACCTTCAATACTGGGTGTTGGGATGAGAAGACTTGGTACAGACCTAAAACCCAATTTTATTTGCACTAAGTAGCCATTCTCATACTCAAACATTTTATGCTTGACAATGATATTTTTCAGCTTGCTCCTCTAAAAGTGTTATTTTGAACTACACTTATAATCTGAGAAGCAGAGACACGTCTAAGAAGGTGCCATGTTCGTGTTGGACACTCATTTGATCCCTGATGCGTTACACGCGTCAAAGCTGTGTCATTTTAAAAAATTTTTTTTTTTTAGGATTTGACACGCTTCGGACACTTGGGCATACAGGTGTCTGCGTGCCTTCTGTCACTTAAATACACATGCAACACATTATGGATTTGAAGAAAATAATTTGAGATCCAATTTTTAAAATAAAAACAATGTGATTTTATACCTATTTTGACATTAAGCTATGGGATACATGGTTTTTAAATTTAATTAGCGTTGTTTTGAATGGAATATTCCTATGTATGCATAAAAATATACAAACTATATATTTTTGCCTTGTCCCCGTTGTGTGGTATCCTGCATTTTTTTAAAATCGCGGTGTCAACGTGTCCATGTTGTATCGTGTCTGTGCCGGTGTCCGAGTCCATGCTTCTTGGCTTATAATATGTCTTCTAGGAAAAGGTAGTTTTAGAAATAGAAGGGCTGCTTTTCAAATATTATGCTGATGGCCTGCATCTTATTTTTGACCAAATCACTGCTTCACTAGTTCGCCCAATTGACTCATTCCGGACATGTCAGTGTTTCTCCAAATTGCTTAACCAGCCACCTTGTGGTGTATGTGTGGGTGTTTGGGCTGGGGGTTGTTATGGAGGTCTTTCTCCTCAGAGACCCAATCTCCTATAACAGAGTGAGAAAGCTAATTGTTTCAGCTGAGCGTAGTTTTGATATGTAAGTATACACAGCTTTACACCTCAGAATTCCTTAATTTACAATTGATATTCCCTTTCTTTATTCATCACTGCAAGGTGTAAGCGTGGTATAATTATTCTCTTGAAGCACTGCAATATTCTTATAAGAAAATGTTAAGTAAAAGAACAAGGAACTGTTTCTCACTAGTTATATGCTCTTGTTCTGTCCAGAAGAATTAAAGTTCTATTATATGTAAATTTCTTTGTGAACAGCTACACTTGAAACTAATTGTAAATGCAAAAATTTCAACGCAGAAGGCAGACAAATTTACACCTAAAATAGCATTGTTTTGGAGTTGTTGGGGTTTGATATGGTTCTAAAGAAACATAAATTGTGGAATACTATCCTAGAGCTAGTTTTGGCATTTATAGTCACAATTTTTGGATGCACATTTATAATAGTGAGAACTGATGCAAATATATGTAAATGTTGTGTTGATGTCTTCTATAGTTGGCTTCTGATTCTTAATTGCATTCCTAAGTATATCATGGATGCATTGTATTTGAGCAGTCTTGTCTGAAGCACATGTTTGGTAGTAAATGGCAGTTGTACTGCAGGTAAATTATTTACCCAAGCTATTTTTTTTTTTTTGGGGGGAATCCATGGAAGTTTTCAAAGGCGTTTCACTCTATTGAAAGGTGGGATGATAATGCTAATCAGAAATTCTTGGAATTAGAGAATTGTTCGTATCAAGAAGGTCATCTGGTATTTGGTTAATTTATGATCTGAAGAAGGCATGTCTTGGGAAAATGCTCCTGGAGAGCAAGAGTCAACCTTGGCAATCACTAAGTAATACTGATGGAAGTGTTTAAACTTCTGCCTTAGTAATACTATCCAAGGATCAAAATTTCGTTTCGACGGGTCCTTTCGGTTGGCTCGAAAATGGAAATGTTTCGGAAATATTTCGGAAAAGTGAAAAATATTAAAATAGTAAAATACAATCTTTTGTATGAAAATTGTACGTCATTTATAAAAATTTTAAATTTGGGTTAATACAACTTATTGTTTTAGTATATAGCATTGTGTTTTGGTACATTTTTCTATGTTTTGGTGTGTTTTGATCATAATAAGAGTGTTTTGATCATAATAAGAGAGTTTCGTTATTCCACTAGTATTTCGCTTCGGTCTCTTAGGAAACGGAAACATTTCAGTCGTTTCGATGGAAACAAATGAAAATTTTGTTCCTTGATACTAGCACTTGTAGGAAAGGTTTGGGAAGTACAAAATGGTTGGTGGTTAGTTGATGCTCATTTTGCTCTATGGTCTCTACTCTTCAGCAACATGAATTATTTGATTGAATACCTAGATGTTCCGAACTAAGGAGGTTGGGTAATATAAGGACAAATGCACTGAATGATCATTAGAATTTGTCTTCCTTTATTTGGTTGAAATGATTAGAACATTGACTTTTGGTCTAAGAATGCACACTATACAGTTTCAGCTGTTTAATGCCGATGTAATTCGGACACTCCAAGAGTATCTCATTGAGTGAGTTGTTCTGTTCTGTAAGCTGAAGGATATAATTTAGTAATTGCAGGCATCTGAAATTATTCTGAATATAGTATGTGGGGGTTTGCTGTGGGTTGTTGCTTTTTTTTTTTTTTTTTTTTTTGTTGGGGGGGGGGGGGGGCTTGCTAGGCGCATTCTTCAAGCATTAATAGTTTCATAGTGTGTATTTATAGGTGGTAACAATGCAAAGGGCTTTGTTATAAGAGTTGACAGCTTGAGAATGGTTTCCAGTAATCATAATTGATTTTTTTCCCTGATAAGTAATAAGTGTGTCTTGTATCTGCAGGGCCCATACAATTATTGGGTAGCACACACTTATCAATTAGGATTATTGGTATCCTGTAATCCTAACTGATTAGGTTATTTTGATATGTAAAAAAAAGTGCATCTTGTATGCTGCGGGGCCATACAATCATTGGCAAGTATTTGGTTGGGTGATGGAGACCAATATCCACTGGGGGGTTGGCTAGTAGAGAGAAGACAGTAAAGATTGTACTTCCATTGACGTAGTGGAATTTTTTTACGATGTAGGCAGGTTTGGGCCTAACCATGTTAATTCTCTGTGTATTTTTCTCTTGTGTGTATGTATGTGGTGGGTGTGCTTTCTTTTGCGTGTGGGTTTAATTCCAACTAGTGGATATTATCTCCCTCTACTTAGCGAACAAAGTCTACATGCTGAACCACATGAATTTCTGTGTTCATCCATGTAATTGATATTATCCTTCACAGCTTTCGTTATTGTCCTGTGGTTTGTACACATCTCAAATTCCAAACTTTTCACATGTAAATTTATTTGTTGGCTTCATTATAATTTTTTATAAGATTGTGGGATACCCATCAATCATTAGGATTTGCATCATTAATGATGATCCCCAAATAGTGATGCAAATCTTAAATATTGATGGGAACTTTTCGGCTTTTAAAAAATAGTTTCGTGGCATTGTGAGTGGCACAAAAATGCCTAAATAGTTGTCTTCTCTTTTAATTTTTAACATATGACTTGAGCGTGATGCTAATAATTAAGGTGTGCTCTCCATCTT
Organism: Euryodendron excelsum; assembly: GCA_033060915.1. Classification (NCBI taxonomy): domain Eukaryota; kingdom Viridiplantae; phylum Streptophyta; class Magnoliopsida; order Ericales; family Pentaphylacaceae; genus Euryodendron; species Euryodendron excelsum. The sequence goes on along the minus strand of CM065385.1, from coordinate 2,097,271 downwards.
TTACTTGTTTTCCATTTTTTCTATTTTTTACTCGTGTTATTATTGTTGTAGAATCATTTCCATAGTGGGGCAATACTTTCTTGATGATATGTCTTTTTATGTTAAAATTTTCTGCATGTAACAGTGGCTTGTTATCATATACAAATGTCTTGCAAAGGTAACAAATAAAATATCCATTGGGGGCATACATGATGGTAAGTTATATAGTGTTACATCTATCTCTATGCATACTAACCATCCAGCTTAAATTAGTATTACGGTAAGTTGAATCTTGCATGATTGATTCTTTTGAAAGGATATATTTTACATCACTAATAGTTTCTGTCTAGTTGTGAATTTGAGGAGCTTCTCTGTATATGGCAGAAAATTATGTTGATTTTGTAGTTTAAATCAGACGGTTTTCATGGTTGAAATTATGGACACGGATATTAGTACAATTGTTAAAATGTATATTATTTATTTATTTTGGATGCATTCTTTAAGTGTTCAGATTATTCTCTTGATGCTTGTGGATAACCATCTGTATGGTTAGTTGGGTTGACATGCTTTGATATTTGTGGCTTTTAGGTTGGGATTTTTGAAGAGGTGGCTGAAAGGTACTAGGCTTTATAAGTGAAAAGAGTTGAACTCGCTTGTGTTTGAAGGTGATAAGTTATGGGAATTCCACAAAATCTATTGGCTGAAATTTGAGACACAATTATTATCTTAGTTTTTAAGGTAAAAGCTGATCAAAAGGGGATAATTGTCATAATTATGACATTATGGTTTTAGTAAAAGGTTTGCTTTTAGGTAAAAGAAAAATAATGGTACTAAAGACCACATAACAGTTCATTAACGCAACTAAATCCAACTATTAACATATTCACGGCCACTACAGCCCAGGGAACAAAGTATGAATTTTCCTTATGCAGTTGAAACGTTAATAATAAAGCATGAAAAAACTAATCCAGCTAGACACTACTTTGAAATAAAGATATGAATTGACTCAAACTACAATTAATTCTCTCATATTGAAAAAGATTACTGATTGTTCAGATCCTAACTTCGCCTTTTGCTTACCATAGAGGTAGATATTTATGTTTTCTAAGCAATGGCTGCTGTATCAATTCTTTTGCCAGTAAGTTCAAAAAATATAAATAACAAAAATAACCAATAATAATAATAATAATAAAGAAAGAAATTTTTTGTTTTTGCCAATGATTTGGCACCAAAACTGTCTTTTTTATCTTATTCATTTTTTTTTATAGAGAAAGAAAAATTTCTAGAGAAAAACATTCCACAGGTGCCAAAGTAGTTAGCTTTTATATTTGTTCAAAAAAGTGGTATTTGAAATGTTTTCTATTTTATTTATTTCTTTCTTTGTCGTTTCAATTTTTGTATTTTATGATTTTGATTGTCTTTTGTTTGTCTTCTAAAATTAAAATTTCTTTTTTTTTTTTTTCCTACCCTTTTTCTTGAGATCATATAATACTTCTTGTCCTTGAAGAGCACTCCATAAGATTTACATATAAATTTTCAACTTGACTTTGATTGTCTTAGTAAGCATAAAATACTAACAAAATTGCTGTAGCAAAGATGTGGAGGAGAAGCGAAAGAGATGAGAAGGGGAAAGAAAGATGGAAGAAGAAGAAGAAAGAGGAAGAAGTAGAAGAAGGGAAAGAAAAGCTCTGTTATGCTAAATTATTCCCAAGGGTTTATTGATCCTATGCAATTGAGCTCTAGTATATAGAGCCTATTCCAACAAAGGAAACAACCCAATTAAATAAAAAAGTTAGATAATACGAAAATAAAATCACATCAAACATAGAAATCCTAAATTCTCAACTTTGGTTGCCTCCATTTATGCCAAAAAGGCACACGAGACCTCCATCATGATTTCCATTAGAAAAAAACTTGAGTCTCTTTTGCATTCCATTCATCTTGCTTTTACATCTTTGGGCAACGGCCACCTCATTCTCCCCTTCCTTGATGGATAACTGATCCAAGGTATGAAAATTAATCTTAATTTTGTCTTGGCTCTCAAGTTTCATTATATCTTGTTGCTACTTCTGGTTAATTGTGTCTATTCATTGTTTTTGCAATAAAAAATGTGAGAGGTCCACCTTGGAGAAAATTTCCAGTTTGGTTTGAATTATATTTGCCGGTTGGTCATCTAATATAGAAGAAGTGGATCCAGTAAGTCAGCATCAATATGGCAATCTGTTGCTTCACTACACTTTTCATTGACATTTGACTAATCGTTGAGTGGTTCAGGCAGTCGTTCAGTCCAGTCACATGTTAGCAGTAGATCTCCTATGTTCATGGAACATTAGGGTGAGGCCACGCGTATTCTTGACTTTCAGCATCACTTGCAGGCTGCAGCCTTTAGTTATTTCTCTTCATCACCCGGAGAGTGTTGTTAATTTTATGTTTCATATGTTTGTTTCTCTAATGTGAAAATATGGCTATATCTGTTCATGTATGCTTTAGTACATTTTCTGCTTATTTGTAATACCAGTTTCACTTAATACAGTTACTCTTCCAGAAGAAAGAAAAGTTATTTGATAGGCTTGGTGTTTTTGGCTTATGTGATTTCATCTCCACATTCTTCAGGAGTGAAAATTTGCCTTAATGTTATTTCCTGTATGGTCTTTCAAAATACTAATTTGTTAATTTAAAAACTTACTTTTAACCTTTGGTTTCTGAATTCAGATAAACCTCCAATTGAAGAACTTTATCAGTTTTTGGAGTTTCAACATCCAAGGCAGTGGGCACCAGTATTTGGCGAGCTTGCTGTAGGTCCTGAGAGGAAGCAGCAAAGTGGTGCATCTTTACAGTTTAGCTTTATGGGTCCCAAGCTCTATGTTAACACTAATCTGGTAATGCTCCTAAGAATCTAGAACTGTCCATTTTATTCTTTCTTGAGTAGGTTTATTTTTCTTGACAGAGATGACATGCAAATTGGTCATCATGGCATATCTGCAGAGTTATCAATCATAATGCCTAGGTTTACCTACCTTGAGTTTTAGATCTTCAATCTTCATAATCTTATATCTTCAATTTTGATTTTCCATTCAGTAAAAAAAAAATAGACGAAAGGTAATGTTGTTGATTGATGAGAATTGTTATTTAGCTTGGCATCAGCTTGGTGTTTCAAATTATGTTTTAGTCATGCAAGCCAAGACATGGACTCAAGGCCAGCTTATGTAGCTAAATTGATAAAACTAAAGTTAGGTTAGGTTGAGCCGGGAGAAGTAAGGTTTATTGGGCTTTGAATAGAACTGATTTCTTACCTGAGTTGTCTTCAACCCAAAGTTTAGCGTATTCCATATGTATTCTGATGTCCACGACTCATGACTCTTCTTTTATTTAAAATGAAACTGACTTGCTCAAGAATGATTAGCTCATCATGGCATAAGAATTGTATGGCTATTCGACTTTGTGTGGCATATTGGGTGTCTTGAGCTTACTCCTAGCTTGGGGGGCCATTATGGGCAGATGCTGGACGGTGAGGCCTACATCCGACACCTATTTCAAAATATTAAGGGTAAATTACACTGACCTTTCTGACAGTAACAGACACTTCCTTCATGGATTCTGAAATGACAATGACATCCCTTCTAGTTTGGTTGTCAGTATCAAATTCCTCTCCCTGTCCAATTGCCGTTGCTGACACTGACGAAAAGAGCTGATGTCACCTTATAATTTTTTATACCCTTATTTTTAAAAGTACTTTTGTATCCTTTAAAGAAAAATTAAAATTGTTTTCAATACACTAACCAGATCATGCCACGTCACCCGCCATTTAGAGAACACTAAATGCAGCAACATGCAATCTTTCTCCCACATCATCATCTACTCATATCTTAAACCAGCAGCAGTAAATGCCATTGAACTCCGTTATCAAAACTCTTGCAAAAACAGGCCCTACTACCTCCATCCACCCCCACCATCACCATATAAACATATTTCCACCCCACTCACGGCCACACCAAGAAGAATAGCAGCACATTGCACACCACACACTACCTTCTCCATGTATTTAAATGGAAATAAACCCACAATCACCACCATTTTCTTCTCATCTCTCTCTTTCTAATTAAAGCTACAAGCCCCCCTGAACATATCTTCAATCTCGAACAACACACCCACATCTACCACTGCCCTGCCCACCACCGTATTCGGTCATCTCTGGCCACAACAAGAACAACGGCAACAGTCCTCCTCCACCTCTACCCCTCACTCCTCCTCCGCCTCCCTCTCTCCTTGCCTCTGCCAATCGGCCTACCTACACCACCCAATCACAACACATAAAATTACCTATACGTATATGTAAATATATGCATATAAACATACACAGTAATCAGATCAGGCCCACCATCGTTCCTTAATTGGGTTTAATCCCTACCAATTCATCAACCACCTTCGTGCATTCCTAATTTCCCCAAGAGTGTAAAACTTGATAATTAAAAAAATATCATGTAGATACCAACCCAGATCGAACCCAATTTCATAAAATCTAATCACCAATTCCACAAATTCAATCAATTTAAACCCATCATCAATAGTACGCACAATAGTACGCAATCGATTTGAGATGGAGTTGGGAGAGGGGCTACGATAGTGACGAGGAATCCACACAAGAACTGGTTGTGGTGATCGAGTAGAACTGATGGGTGGTGGAGTTGTAGACGGAATGGGGAAGGGAGAGGTGGGTTTGTTAAGGGTGCTCATGTTATGGAACGATGGAGAGGAGGATAAGGAGGCAATGGTGGTGGTGGTGGTGGTGGTGATGATGGTGACAATGGGGGGTGGCGCTAAACGGTAGTGTCGGTGGCGTGTGAGGTCGAGTTTCATGGCCGGTGCCGGACGGGTAAAGAGGAGTGAGAAATTCTGGTTATGGTGGTCTGGTTGTTTGAGAACAGTGGGAGGCTATGAAGGTTGTATGCAGGTGGGTTTGGTTGTAGAGAAATGACTGTTTGGTTATACTGATATCAGAAATAGGGATAAAGAATAGGTATGAAAATTTAACTTTCCTTAAGGGTAATATAGTAAATGCACAGCTTCCACTAATGACCATTACCTGACAATTCTGACAAGGTAGGTCGGTGTTATTTCAGAAATCAAAGGGGAACTGTCTGTTATTGTCAGAAACCTCAAGGGAGGTTAGTGTAATTTACCCAAATATAAAAGAAAAGCAAACACTTGTGGTGGAGATCAGAGGAGACGAAGGAATTAGGATTTATTTAGCATTTAATGTATTTAGGAATTTTATTTTTGTTAGGATTAGGAATTTTAGATTTTTTTTTTAATTTTTGTTTCCTTATTGGATGAGGATCATATGCCATATATAGGGCATATTGTACATGGATTGATTTAGTTTTTGGCATAATTGAGTTATACAGAATTTTGGTATCCTTTCTCTTAGTAGTCTTCTTTCTCCCTCTTTTCTCCTATAACTCTGTCAGCTGTCTTCTCTCCTTTTGGTTTCTCTTCTCTTTCTTCTCTTTCCTGCTCTCTCTCTCTCTCTCTCTCTCTCTCTCTCTCTCTCTCTCTCTCTCTCTCTCTTTGTGGTTACTATCCCACATCCATCTCACCAATTGGACCCGTCCTCCAGTTGCAAACACATCGAACAATGGACTAATGGAATAGTCACTGCACCCCTTGAACAATCAGACCATTCGAACCCCACCACAAACCCACTTGAACTCCATCACATCTATATTCGACCAGCCATCGATATCGCCCCTCCCTCACTGTCCAACGTTGCACATCAACACCGCACAGGAACCAATGCGAACATGAAAGACTCATTGCAGATCAGTGTGAGCATGTCGCAACCCTAGTCCCAAAACCACCCGTCATTGCATACCAGAGCTCCAATTGAACCCGTCACAGCCATCAACCTAGAGTTCCCCATCGATATCTTTTCCTCATCGTTGTTATCGTAGGGGTTGGTTGCTGGAATCCTCGACAATGTCAACCGGTTATCATTGGAGCCATCGATGTCGTCCACCAGCTTTGAGCCTTTGACCAACCTTCAACACAGCTACTGTGCCACAGGCCTAGGGCTTCGATTGTGTTCTGCGTGAAGAAGATGTTGACTGAAAGAGGTTTTTAAGACTTGACCAACCCATTATGACAACCCAAATCTATATTGTTATATTAAACCCATAACCAACTGACCCAACCCAACTGACACATACTCAAATCCTTCAACAAGCCCGCTAAAATCAGCTGAAAGCAGTGAGCCCAAGTCTCAAAAAAATCAGCTTGGTCCAAACCCAACAAACTTAGCCCAGAATTGAATCCAGAACCCTCACCTAGCAAGTTATACTTTGCCCAATAAAAAAAAAATCCAACAAAAAAAAAAAGAGCAGTAGAAAAAAAATTCCTTGAGGGAACCAGAAATTTTGTAGAAGCTTGGAGTTCCCTTCATGGCAGCACCAAGCCCAAGTACCCCACCTTGAAAAAAAGGTATGCGACCTCTCTTAAAAACTGGATTAATTCTTTTATCTGTTTTGTAAGTCAATAAATTGTGCACTTTGGTCCAATTAAAGGCCACTTCCAATTTGTTGCTTGTAGCACCTTCAAAAAATAAAAATGTGTTTGCACCTTGATTTATCCTTGTTTTGTTGCACCCTTTAGAGTACACGTTTGCATGACCACTTTATCGCATTTTAGTTTTCTTTGTGTGCGTGTTGTATAGGTTTGCAATCAGCATTTATGAGAGCAGTTTGACTCTTATATTGGCCTGCCCATAAACAAAGGGTCCACAACAAAGAAACTAGTATGAGCACTTTGAAGGAGCCTGTAGATTGGCTAAATGAGGACATATTTGAGAATCTCAGTACATAACTGGACAAACGCTTCTCCCAAATTTTCAAATCTTTGGGGATGTATCCTGATGAGGATCATAGGGTTGATCCACATATGTCACATAGTTTTAGGAAAACTCTTAGTTGTTATCAACCTATTTGGCATATAGGATCCTCTAACCAGGGTTTCCTTCCAAATCTTGCAAAAAATTCCAAGTTTCACGTGTACAGGATATTATTTTTAGGGAGAGTTAGGTCCATAATTTGGGCAGGAAATATTTTTCATCTAATTCCTGTCAGCTTGCCTCTACCCTTGAGTGTCAACATTACCATAGTAAGGTCATATGACATCCCATTGTCCACATCATGAGTTAAGAGTAATCTACAAGAAAAGATGTTGACCAAATTGTTTACCCTTTAGATGAGGTAGTGCAATCTGTAATATAGGGTGTTGATCAAATAATTGCAGATTTAGGTGAGGCCTTCAAGTCTAAGGATGAACATCAAGAAATACTGGAGAATGATCACATCTCCATGTCCATAGAGGAAGATGCTTGGAAACGCACTAGTAGTTTCTATACGTATAAGGAATGTGATGACACAACTCTTAAGGTCATCATTGATAGTGGGTGTTCCATACATATTCTGGCAAACGGATAATAAAGTTGCAATCTGAACCACCTCCTCAACCATTTAAGGTTGCGGATTGTGTTTTCAGTAGGTATTGAAATTAACATGTTTAAACTTGTCAAACTCCCTATTGTTTGTTCTTTTGAGTCACTTGTTTCATATGTTTAGACTTACATGCCGATAATGGGAGGACAATTGCTTCAAGTAATGATAATTATAAACTTGCTATTGATGTGCATGATAGGAAACAAGAATTTAATATTGGAGACTATGTCTTGGTTTGCGTGTTTTAAGCATTTTTATTTATTTATTTATTTATTATTAGCATATTAGAAATTGCCAAAAGAATGGGGGTGCAAACATGCACACATCAAGTATAAATCAAAATCTCGTAAAAGTTCTATATATCTACTGGGATACTGCCACAAAAAACCCTTATATATCTACAAGATTATAGAAATCTTCCAAAAAGACAACAAAAGCGTGTAAAGAAAAAGGAAATCTTCCTTTAATCGAAAGAATAACGTAAGCAACACCACTCCTGTTCTCAAATAGTACTTTCTTTGCTTTCAAATGACCTCTTGGTCCTCTCTCTCCATAGACATCACATCAGGTAAAGGGGGTTGCCTCCTATGTCTTTGAAGCTCGATCTCTAGGACATCCTCTACTCCAAGAAGCAAACAATTCTTAGCTGACTTAGGCATCACCCAATCAACACCTAACACTGAGAAGATCATGCTCCAAATCTCTCCAGCAAATGAGCAATGCAGTAGCAGATGATCCACACTCTCGCTTGAGCACTTGCACAGACAACACCAGTCAACTGTGATCTCATATTTCTTTCTCAAACTATCAGTAGTCAAAATGGCTCCCCGGTCCGCTGTCCAAGCAAAGAAAGCCATTTTGACCGAAACCTTCCCTCCCCATGCTTCTTTCCATGGAAAGGAATTCTCCCCTCTCCCAACAAGGATTGAGTAAAAGGAAGAGACAGAGAAGACACCTCTCAAGTTCCCTTTCCAACCGAAAGAATCCTCCAAATTTGTTTGAACTGAACTGTCTTTAAGTCTAACCAACAGCTGTTCAATGCATTCCACCTCACAATCTTGGACCACTCTTCTAAATAAAGGAGACATTACCCTCCCAGGCTGAGAAAAATGCCTCAGGATGAGCAACAATCCTGAAGAGATCCAGGAACACCTCCCTCAAAGGGGTCTGACCACACCAAGAGTCACACCAAAATCATACTCGCCGCTCATTCTCAATATTAAAGCAAAAGGAGTTGTATAAATCCTTCCCGACTCTGATAATGCTCTTCCAAAGCCCCACACCATGAGGACCTCTGACTTCATATGTCTACCATTCCCTCCTATACAGACCATATTTCCAGCCTTTAACCCTTCCGCAAACTGTCAGGGTCCCAGGAAAATCTCCACAACCATTTACCTAGCAAAGCTTGTTTGAGCAAAACCAAATTCCAAATACCCCATCTTCTTTCAAAGGAAGGCATATAGTCTTTCAATCTCCTAGATTTAACTTAAATTCGTCCTTAATGCCACACCATAGAGAATCTCTCATCAATTTCTCCAACCTCCTAGCAATAGAGACGGATGGAAAACAGAAATAAGTCGGTAGATTCGAGAGTGAACTCTTTATAAGTGTCAACCTACCACCCTTTGAAAGATATTGTCTCTTCCACGATGCTTATCTCTTTTCAAACCTCTCCACCACCTTATGCCAAACTGCCTTAGCCTTGAATGTTGAACTGAAAGGGAGCCCCAAATGACCACGGCAACGATCTTGCCCCACACACCAAAATAGCTTCTAAAGAACAACCTACACCTCCCCAACCGAAATGAGCTCACTTTTAGCTAGAGTAAGCTTCAAAGCAAAGCAGATTGCATCTAAGAGTTCTCAATTCCTTCTCTGTTCCACAAAAAATGACAGTGTCATCTGCAAATAAAAGGTGTGATACAAAGACCAACTCCCCTCATCTATCATCAACCATGAACACTCAACCTCCCGTCCTCCATTGCCTTGTGCAAAAAGCAACTCAAGGTCAACATCTCCTTTCTAACAATTTATGCTCAAGTGACTGAACTTTATCATATCGTTTGTAAGTTTGGACCTATTGCACATCTACTTGATTTGCATATAGGTATGAATTTTGGTCATGTAGTCTCATGTTTTCGATGTTTTTATCAAGGCATCTTTGAGCCTCCTCTTTCGCCAGCAGATGCGTCTACAGATGGTGATCCCTTTGTTCCAGCACTTATTCCTTGTCTTATGCCACAATATAAGGATCAGATTGAAGATATTCTTGGGATGCATGCTGCTGCTTCTTCTTAAGATGGTTTGTGCAGATATCTTGTTTGCTCAAAGAATTGGCCAGATATTGAAGCCACTAAGATTTTTTATGACACAATTAATTGTTTTGATCTTGGATAGTTGGAGTAGTTTCATTGGTTTTACTCTATGGATGAGAGTTTACTTAATGGAATGATGGAGATCAGAGAAAACCAAGGAATTAGGATTTAATTTATTTAGAAATATTATTTTTGATAGGAGTAGGAAATTTATTTTTAATTTTTGTTTCCTTACTGGATTAGACCCATATGATATAAGTATGGCATACTGTGTAAGGATTGATTTAGTTTTTGGCATAATTGAGTAATACCGATTTTGGTATCCTCTCCCTCAGTCGTCTTCTTTCTCCTCTTCCTTCCTATCTCTCTATCAGCTGTTTTCTCTCTGTGATTCTTCTCCTTTTGGTTTAACTTCTCTTTCCTGCTTTCTCTTTCTTTATCTCTCTGTCACCTCAAATAACTTGGTTATTTGAGCTGACCATGTAATAAGCGCAGCAATTCTTTTCCATTCTACTATTATCATTAACTGTTATTATTCTGTTTTTGAGAGGTCCTGGCGTTTGAACCTAGTATCGAGTCGATATTAATTGTCTAGTTTATCTCTATGCCCAAGATGCCTGTTTAATTATGTGCTTCATTTGACTCAGATCTTTATAATTTCATATTTGGTTTTGTGTAAATAGACAGTCAGGAACAGTGGCAGAGAGGGTTGATGTATTTGTATTCTTTGAACTAGAGCCTCCGATCACTAGAATATTTATACTAGAAAGAGAACCTATTTAGTGTCATTATGTGAGGCACAACTGATTCATGAAGCCTCCTAAGCACCTTTAGTCTCTCTTATTTCCCACTCATGACACTGTCATAAACATGTGAAGGCAATTATTTGTTGAGATGCAGTATTGGCTTTGGTCAAACTAATGAAAAATCTTACTGTTTTTGTAAATATACTGGCCATTTAGCACCACCAATCATTTATGGATTGTCATCTGGCTGAAGTCTAATTTCAGATGTCAATTGTTAGAAGCATGTCAATGCTAATGATTTATCTAATTTCATCACCGGAAACAACCGAATATACTACTGCAGGATCTTCCGCTGCTTCTGTTGTTTTTGCTCCCGCCTGTCACTATGCCACCTCAGCAGCTTGGACTGGAACTGCGTCCGCATCAGGCTATCCCCAATGATTTAGAAGTAGGGCGAATGTTATTATTTTGGTGTTATTGTATGCTTAAATTATTTGCGTGCTTTGGACAATGAGTTTCAACCTTATTTTTAGTCCTCATAGTGATAAAAACATCGATGGTGGGCTTAGCATTTGTACTCTTTGTTCAGGTTTCTTCACTTTATTTGCATGTATATCTTCTTTGCGCAGCCATATTGTTCGGCATGGTGAAGTTTGTTTCCTGGTTGCATTGCAGTCTGGAAGATATTAGAACATTGGTTCATATTCTTCCATGTTTAGGCTTTGAATATTTCAGAAATTAGTAGATGCTATTGGAGTAAACAAATATTTTAGTTATCCATGCCAGATGGCCTGACCAATTCATTTTGCCTTGTAGACCCGCAAAAGTCCTGCTATATTTTTGTTTGGATGAGCTTTTGTCATGTCGTCCCTAAAGAAGAATCAACATAATAGGGATGGCTGCATCCAGAGCTTTCATGTGGCGACATGGCTTCAGCTTAATCACAAACACTATTGCAGGTTGCATTGTTTAAGAAATACGTAATCTTTTTAAATCGAGCACTATGTGCTTGCATTAGGATATCAACTAGGAAGATGCTGTTCATACATCAATTATTTTGTTGGTTGGTTCCTTTTATATGTACAACTGATTATGTGCCAAGAAATTTTTTTTCACATGGTGGTTTGATTATTCTGCAAATTTGTTGATTATTACAGTGATGATATCTATGACAGGTAGAAGTGGGTGAGAGGCCAGTCACTGGCCTACGACTCTATTTGGAAGGCAAAAGAAGCAACTGCTTGGCGATTCATTTGCAGCACCTCTCCTCCCTGCCAAAAAGCTTCCAACTTCAGGATGAACCAAATGGCAACTCCCAAAATTCTTATGATCGTAGGTACTATGAAAAGGTTCAGTGGAAAAGCTTCTCTCATGTATGCACTGCCCCTGTGGAATCTGACGAGGAGCTCTCCATTGTTTCTGGTGCCCAGTTTGAAATAAGGGACTCTGGCCTGAAGAAAGTTCTTTTCTTACGCCTCCATTTTTCCAAAGTTATTGGTGCTATAGTGGTGAAGCAACCTGAATGGGATGGTTCTCCGGTCTTGGCCCAGAAATCTGGAATTATCTCAACATTGATAAGTACGCGTTTCTCAACAGCTCAAAAACCACCGCCACGGCCGTCTGACGTAAACATTAATTCTGCTGTATATCCTGGTGGCCCACCTGTTCCGGCAAATGCACCTAAACTTCTGAGGTTTGTTGACACGACTGAGATGACGAGAGGACCACAAGACCCACCTGGCTACTGGGTCGTGTCCGGAGCGAGGCTTATAGTTGAGAAGAGTAAGATATATCTACGTGTCAAGTATTCTCTCTTGACTGTGGTTCTCCCTGATGAAGAGGTGCAACTGCAGTGCTAGAAAGTCTAATTCTCTCTTTTCCGAATTGTGATATCAAGGAAATGTTGGAAATGGAACGATTTTGTTTTATTAAGAGATTCACTGCTGCATTGTGTTTTGTATACTAATTTTTCTTGTTTGAATTGCCCTGTAATTCTCAAACATCTGTCTCGCTGTTGCAAATATTAGGTATGGGGGGGCTACTTGGGAAAAATAGATGTGCTTCATGAAGATAGATCCTCCTCCTCCTCTATAAACAAATTCATGTTTTCTATTTTGGTGTGTCCTAGGCAGCGGCCTCCTCCTCCTCCTCCTCTACATTCCATTTTTTATTTTTATTTTTATTTTTTAATATATATATAAAAGTTTAGAGTGAGGAGAGGCTATCCTAATCCGAGGCCAGGGCAAACCGCAGTCCTCTATGAGGACTATACATTGGGCTTATAGATCACCTACTGAGGGAATCAAACCTAGGCTTAAGCAAAGTATCTAGTTCTTATCAACTCAATCAATTTCGTTGGCCCTCTAGGTCCTATCTTTAATCAAACGATATGCGTGCTCTCTCTTGAGGTTTGTGGGATAGTAATGAAGTGGTAATAAATTGTTTGATGATTCTAAATTTTGTCCGAATGACAATGATCATATGAGCCGAGCAGCTAATGGGGGCAAAGGGATCGGAGAGAACCAATCAGAAGAGGAATCAATAATGAAGTGGTTATAAATTTTTTCACCAGCTAACTGTCAAACCCTGTCCACTGAGGCTTGCCCTGTATGCACTATTTAGATATACAATACATTAGAAATGGTGAAAAAATTATGGATACCATACATTTTATACGACTAAGTAATACAACTAAGTAATGCATGTTTAACATGTGCTCTCAAGCACATGCTTTCATTTTGCAATACAAAAATTACATTGCGACTCCAACATTCTATACAACATAAATTGGTTAAATATACTAGACAACTTTTGTACATTAAGTAAATTCATTAGTAAACAGAACACATGATTCTTGTTATCATCAAATGCGTGGGGTAAATAGTAGGTAGCTTATCGTTAGGCAGAGAAAGAAGTCCACAAAAATAGCATGAGCAAGGCAACGAAGGTTCCTAGATAGATCCTGTTGTTGGGTTTTTTAGTGGAGCTCTGCCGTAAAATCCCGATTTTTTTAGAGTTAGTATAATTTTACTCATAAATCTTTGTGTCAGGTTTAACTTTATTGTTGTACAATTATTTCAGTGCTTTTGAAATTATTTTTAGTTGGTTAAATTTTGTAAACCCCGATTCTTGATACTAGGCCACATTGGTGCAGTGCTATACATTTATATGTTTATATCAGTGGAGTATCTATACTTATAATGATGTATAAGTGTGTGTGTTGTGTGATTGAAATGGATGGGGTGATATACATATAGTTGTGTGCATATGTATAATTTATCTAGATATAAGGGTGGTAATTGCGGGCATATAGCCGGTTGTGAGAAAGAGAAAAATATAAAATAAAAGAGTTTATAGAATTGATGATAGTATGAGAATTGATACCAGCATCATGTTATTTTAGTTATGACCTTGTGAGGTTTTGCCATGGCTGTTCTAAGCCTTGGTTATTTAGATTTCATGGTGGCAGCAAGCTAGAGACAAAAAGAAATAGGAAAAAAAAAAAGAAAAGAAAATGGGCTGGAGTGGTCTACGGCAGTGAGTTATAGGCAGTGTACCAATGGTGAAAAGGTAAGTTCTGGCCATAGAAAAAGAAAGGGGAAAGGGCAGGAAAAGAGAAGAGAAAAAAAAAAAAAAAGAAGAGAAAAGGAAAGGAAAGAAGAAGATAAGGGAAGAGAGAGAGGTTTACAAATTTAGAGGAAGAAACCCAAAAAATTTAGAGGGAGAGGACTAACCCGCTGGGGAAAAAGATGACTTCGCAGAAATTCTGTGTGGGTAAGCTCATCATAAGTACAATACACTCTGTTTGCTAGGTCTATTCGGATAGTTTTGAACTATGTAAGTGACCGTACCATTGGTTTTTCGATGTGCTCAATCTATGATGTTAGTTTGATTAAATTCTAATCATAGAGTGGTGATTTAGAATGATAGCAAATGATTGGTTATAATAGCAGTTTTACTAGTTCGACGGTCAAATGTGATCGGACTGCTATGAAATTTCATTATGTCGATCATCGTTATAAAATTTAAAAATCTAACGGATTGGATTTGATAGAATGATATTCCAAATTTTAGTTGCGTGAAATGATGTTATTTGACATTTTAAGTACTTGTTGTGTACCCAAAATTTGTGGTGATGAATTTCTATTCGGTACCCTCATTCTTTTTGATTGCTAGATATGATTATTGTTGCTTATAGTTACAATGTCATGATTCTCATATTAATGTTATTTTGATAATGTAATGCTTTATTGAATATTCTTATTTTGAATATTATTATTATTATTGATGCATACATTGCATTGAGCCGCATGGATATAATGGAGTTATGATAGCATGCATTTTTTATTGCATGAGAACGAATGATAAAGTGTATCATCTGTAAAAGATGAAAATTCTATTGAATATGATTGATAAATATTGAAAATTATAATATAATAAGCATAAAGATATAAGCAAGAAGAGATTGTTCCTCTCTCGGGTGAAAAACTCGAAATTAAGTCTTGGCCAAGTGTGTTTAGCGTCTTTAGAAGCGTGTTGATCCACTCGTACCACAGATGAAAGTTCTGAAAACGGAGTTGGTAGATGGCACTATAGATTAGAGCTCCAAAAGCCATTGTTTCTCCCAAAGAATTAATATATGACGATGAGTAAGGAAATGTAAAAATTAAAAAGGTGAATTGGATAACAGAATTGTATGGCATTAAATGGAATAAATGGTTGGGGTAAGAAGATTATATTGCATTGAAGTGAAAATCAGTTTACCATAGCATTGCATTTATATTGCATTGCAGTTTATTATTGTTATCATGCTTATATCCTACTTTGGATGCTATATGTTATATGTTGGATGTTTCTAGACTACTGAGTGTAAGTTCACACCCCACCAAACTTTGCAGCTTTAGGTTTGAACCTGAAGACAGATGGTTTGGAGTAGCTGGATATTGATTAGATTTTATGTTTATATGTTTGGTTAGTATTGTAAGAAATCTTGTATTGTATTTTGGACTTCGATTGTGTTAGGGATATTGTATTGGGTTTTCAATAATTATTTTTAATAGACGTGTATGTTGGGAATTTATACTAAAAGACACGTTTTGTGTAATGGCTTTAGTATTTATTGATAAATTAGTTATTCCATTTTAATGAGAATCTATGTGAGAAATGTTTGCATTGCATTATTTATTTAATGATTATGCATGTGTCTTTTATTTTATATGGTAGATGATTTGGTGTGTAGAGTACGAGTTACACACGGAAGATCAGATCATTGGTTCTTATGGAATATAAGTTTATCGTTCACAGTCTTGGATGGAAATGGACACACCATCAGTAGGACTGTAGTACAAAGTTTTAATAGGTCTGTCTTGACTATGGGGAACAGTATAGTTCCAACTCCTTGTACTAATACACTTGGTGTGTATGGAACAGGACCATGTTGAGGTAATTGTTTTTATACTGACTATATAAGACAATTAATACCTCATGATTATTATGAGTGCTTATGTTCTTAATCCTAATATAATAAATAGACACGTGCATATAGTATTTATTGTTTTGATTCACAGAAGAGTGAGATTCTTTGTGGGTAAATAAACTCAGTGAGTTGGACAATAACATTACGTGTATGGTGAATATTTATTATTGATGGAATCCACATTCCCGTATAGAGATTGATGATACCTTATTGAGGAAGCTTATAAGTTTTGATTATATCAAACCCTACAGGTGGATTATGAATCCGACATATCAAATAAGTTAAGTGGAAGGTCTTAAGGAATTAAATAAGTCTATCAAATTTAATTGTCAATAATTTAATTTAATAGACGGGTATCTGTAATCTTAACGTGGGGAGATAAATAGGCATTTAATAATATAAAGCTTGAAATATAATTTTTAGTATAACAGGGAGTGCAATTATAATTCGTTAGTGGTATAAATTATAATTTATGTAAATAAAGATTAATCCTGGTTGGATTAGGAGTCCTTATTTGCGTAGGAAGCCCTAGTTATACTAATCCTATGGTTCCTGTTGTAGCATATATATATACGCACTCTAAGAGCTGCTAGGGTTACACACTCTGCACATAATTGAGGGATACACATTTTTGTGAGGAAGAGAAACCCTAGCAGCGGTGAGCCCACTCTTTGTAGAGCAAGGTGTGTACGAGAAATACAACAAAAGTTCGAAGGTTGAGTTCGAGCAGTTGTTTCGTGTTTAGTGCTGATTCTTGTTATTCGGGATCAAACCAGAGAGATCTCGAAGGTACGATTCTAATCACGTAGATTAGGTTATGCTAATTAGATTAGAATTTTTGGTAGTATGCGCATACACTATAGCCAAGTCGTGGGAAATTCCGCAGTCCCCAACAGTATAGAGCTTTGTTGTATCCATGGACTGTTTATTAAAATTCGACTTTATTATTTTTACAATATTAGAAATTTGGTATATGTTTCTCAAAATTATTTGTTTTTAGTATAAATCACTCCTGAATTTTAGGGTGTGACAACTGCAACCTCGTTGTTGGGATCGTCAGATCTACGTATACGCGGAAGCTTGGAAGCACTCACTCAAAAATTACACACACTAAAGAGACACAAGATTTAATGTAGTTCACCCAACTAATTTAGTGCTACGACCATACATGCTAGAGAGAGGTTTTCCTATGAACAAATAGGACAAAAGATTACAAAAGGAGTTACATGGCACAAACTCTCTCTCTTATAAATCCTCATTATTCTCGTTCTCTCATCCTCACTGTCTCTTCAACAGAGGATCCCACTCTTTATAATAGAAGGACTCATAGAAGGACAACTCTCTATTTGCCACCCCAGCTCGTCCCTTGACCCACACTCCTACACGGGGAGCAGTGCTCTCCAGACTTGCCACTTGACTCCCTTACATTTTAGACGTACTCGACGTCCTTCGACATACTTCGCAGCCTCTTCCTGAAGGGATATTTATTATCTGTTCTCTCATTGTGCAATCACGTGGCTGAAGGAAGAAATCAACACAGGATGCGTACGCGGCCAACACATCCATTTCTTCCTTACCTCTTGTCTCTTTCTTTTCTTTTTCTTCCTTGTCAGCTACTTTAGGTGGGCAAAGTCCACCATGATGGCTGGTGGGCACTCCACCCATATGGTGGTAGAGCCCAAGTCCATCAATCAACCCCTCACCCCAAGTGGGTGGGATTGCACTGTCACGACCACAACTCTATTGGCCATGTCGTCGGCCCGATGGATCTTCCATCTACCACAACCACTGCTCCTCCTGCCTTGTCATTGTCATCGTTAGTTATCGGTCTACCACATGTCCATCCACCATACCCAAATCAATATGGTTTGCACCTTCACTGAGAAGCTAGCATCCCCTTCACAGAGCACTTGTCAACACCCCCTTGTCAAAGTGGCTCTTCATGGCTCCATCCCTCATTCAAATTGAGCTCAACTTAGAGAGATCAATTGCCGCCACTTACTGAATCTGGAGCAAATGAGACCCATTCATCCTATTTTTTGTATAACGGTCTCACTTCCTCTACCTGGAGCTTCCATGTGAACACTTAGTATTTGTTGCTCTCTTCTCTGACCAGATTTCAATACACTTGATCCGTCTGCCTGTGCACCTATACCTTTCGACCATGTACTCTTGCACTTGTTACGTGTGCGTCATAGTAACTCTTTGTCACACTCCGTAACCCGGTTTATGCGGATTTAGGGTATATGACCAGCCAGTAGCAAGGCTACCCGAGGTCATATTACATAAACTGGTTGATCACCTGTACATAGTCATTTAAAATTTGTGGAAATAAAATTTTTTATAACTTGAAATATAATCCGTGTCATACATGGTAGAGCTGTGCCTAATCCAAAACATAACATATATAAGGACCAAATCAAGGTCCGCCAAATTTATAGCATTATATTATTACAAAAAATTGGGTCCAACCCTCAAATATTATACAAAACATAAGCTCGTGGGCCATAACTCAAAATTCACATATGACCTCGCTCTAGGGCTTCCCAGATTGACTACTTGAAAATCATTTGAGAAAACGTAAGCTAATGTTTAGTGAATAACAATGATACATGAGCGAAGAAATATCATGGACTAGCAACTATATCCAATGTACAATGATGTATAATCATTTATGCATAAGGAAATGAGCTTTTGAATGTTTAAAGCGTAGGCTTAGAACTCATAGGTAATGTAAACATCATTTGAAACGTTTCAACATTTCAAAATATGATATCATAAGAAGAGAGGCAACATAACATTATTCTTGATATAGCATTTCATAACTTATCGTAAAACATGTCATAGTTCTCGGTTCATAACATAAATGTGCTATAACTCGACATATGAGCTAGGCTCGATAGTAACCATATAGGTCATGCTAAGGCTCTTTATGCCAGGGACGTCTCTCAATATAGATAGTTTATTTCCTGTCCTCTATCATAGGACTATTGGGCTAGATTAAGGTCTTGTCATGAGAAAACTCGAGTTGGCACCATACATTGAAAACTTAGCATCTCTTTCATTTAAACATTATAGTCCATGGTTTTCATTCATAACATAAATATAACTTGCATACATTTGAAATATGACATTTGTAATTGAACATAACATTGAGGCATTACACTGTATGGAAAATATTCATGATATAGAGGTGAGTTTAAAACATTTGGAAAATAATAAAGTTTTACTCATGGCATATCGTTACTCGCCTCTCTCTGATTGATTGGGTGATAAACAAGGTGCTCCTACACAAAATGCACGTAGAAGCATAGAAACTTCAATACAAGGTTCCAAGGCAAAGCAATAACACATAAGTCAAGACTAAGCACATAAACCCCTCGACCCTGACTCAACAACACCTCATTCTCATAACGGGAAAGTGAGACTAAACTCTAAGACAAAGCCCCGATGTAAAATAAGAATATGAAGTTGAGGTTTGAACATGAAAGCCGAAATGTCGACTCTTTCATCGAGTCCCAACTACCTCTCAAAGATGAGTTCACAACCAAGGATAGTTCAATTTGAAAATAGGCTTAAGGGCCTTTAATTTGATAGGTCATGGGCCAAAAACACATTTCGGGTGAAGAAGTTATGCCTCACAGAAGATGGACTAAAATTTTGAAAAACAATGTTGTTGGCATGGATTTTGGGTCAACTTTAAACTTCCATAAATCTCAATATATAAGGAATTAGAGAACAAACTTTATATGGGTACATAGGTCTATGAGTTTACTTTCTAATGCTTCAAACGATACATCATTCAAGTTTTCTAGAAAAAGTTATGCCCGTTTTACTAAATAGTGCCGGAACTGGCAGACCGTTCGAACGCCCAACCGGACTGTTCGAACGCCAGGCCAAAATGACCAAGCCGTTTGAACGCCCAAAATGGCCATTCAAATGTCAGGAAAAAAAATGGAAAAACACCCTCTTGGGCCGTTCGAACGCTAGGCAAAATGGAAAACTCTACTCTCGTGCCGTTCGAACGGCCTTGTCGGGCGTTAGAACGCCCCCACCTGCGCAGTAGCAATTTTCAACCCAAAACACAACCAAACCTTCCCAACACTCTTAGGGCTCAAAGATTAGCCCACAAGGATGACAATAACTCAAAATGGGGGAGAAAAAATAATTAAATCAAAGGGATCTAGAGTTGAACTCAAAATCCTAACATTTTACATATTTGAGAATTTTTCAAACCACCACTCCTAATTTTCAACAATGAGCTTTAAGCTCTCAAAATCATGCAAATAGGATTTAAGGGATCCCCCAAATCCAATGATAACACTCCAAGATGCATATATACAAATACCTAATAAAATGGTACAAGATAGATACATATACATATATAATTTTGTAGAGAGATAAAGTCTTACCTTTCTCCAAGCTTGGTGAAGTCTTCAATGACTTCAATCTCTTCCTTCAATCTCCTCTCTCTTTCTCCCTCTCTCAACCGGTTAGTGTGTGTGTGTTTTGTGTTATAAGAAGATACAAATGGGAAATAATCCCACGTGTCTCACATCTCCAGCACAAGATACAACACAAGTTCTCATTGGTCATTTTTAACCCAAAAGAAGAAATAATTAACATTAAATATTGCATAAAATAGAAATTCTCATTAATATAATTAAATAGAGGTTTAGGATATCACACTCTTGCTCTATTTGGTCATCGTCGTCGACCCGTACTACTGTCTCATATTTGACAATGGCTCCACCTATCATATCATTCTTTACCAGCCCATACAGGTTGCCAATTCATCCAACCAGGATCACGCAGTCTAATTAATGATTGCTCTTTCGTCATCGATTGACCCAAATGCTTCTGATCACCCTTAATCTCTGCTTGATCTGTCCAGTCCGACCAAAGCTATGTAGAAATCATAAAAAATACATCCATTGGTGACTTCGCAGCACCTAAAAACCTTGGGGACACCTCCCTCAATGAATTTCGAACAACTTTATCGAACCACATTGCCCTCGAAATTCTTACGTCGAACCAGCCAAACACAATCCTTCACCAAAAGATCCTTCCACATTGGATCATTGTCCAAGGAAACTAAAGTAAACTGACGTTCAAACAATTTTCTTTGTCTCCTTATCTTTTGGTCTGGGCCCCACCACTTTTGAGATAAGAGTAAAGAATATTGTTCATTGCTTACCTGCTCCTTTAAGGCTTCACTTGCAATGATAATGGCCCCACTGTCTTCAAGACTTCAGTACGTTGTCCTCCATCAACTGAATTTTTTTTTTTTTGGTCTTGTTCTCTCTCTGTGCATGACCAGTACTTTCACCAAAAAATTTTGATCTATTCGCCGAGATCAAAAAATTGTGGATCTCCTCCCAAGGCTCTGTTGCAAACTCTCCGCACTTCCCACATAGTTGAGCTAGCTCACACCTTGCTCTTAACAACCAGAGCTCTGATACCAATTGTTGGGTTTTTTAGCAGAGCTCTGCTACCTCGTTGTTAGGATCTAGATCCACGTATACGCAGAAGCTTGGAAGCACTCACACAAAAATTACACACACCAAAGTGACACAAGATTTAACATGGTTCACCTAACTAATTTAAGTCTATGTCCATATAAGCTAGAGAGAGATTTCACTATGAACAAATAGGATAGATGATTATAAGAGGAGTTACATGGCACAACCTCTCTCTCCCACAAACCCTCACTATTCTCGTTCTCTCATCTTCATAGTCTTTTCAACAGAGGATCTCAATCTCTGTAACAGAAGGAATCATATAAGAACAACTCTCTTTTTGCCATCCTGGCTTGTCCCCTAACTCGCACCCCTACACCGAGGGCAGTGCTCTTCGAACTTGCCTCTTGACACCCTACATTTTAGGCATACTCGACTTCCTTCGACGTACTTCACAGCCTCTACTTGAAGGGGGTATTTATTGCCTTTTCTCTCATTATGCAATCATGTAGTTGTAGGAAGAAATCAACACAGGATGCGTATGCATGCGTACGCGGCCAACACATCCATTTCTTCCTTATTTTTTGTTTCCTTATTTTCTTTTTCTTCTTTATCGGCTACTTTAGGTGGGAAAATTCCACCATGATGGCTGGTGGGCACTCCACGCACATGGTGGTGGAGCCTAAGTTCATCACCTCTCAATTTCTTGTCAATTACCTATCTACCAACACTAACATTTTTTGTGAATGTCAAGCCTACATCTAATTATGATTCTTTTATGCTAAAAATATTAGACGTAGTTAAATAGAAATACGCCTTCATTTAAATACTGAAATCGATTGAGATGTTTTACTTGTCATTTTCCATTGCTTGAACAATGTATACTAGATATGTAGAAGCTCACTATGGGAAGACCCATGATACCCATGGTATTAACCAACACCACTCACCCACAACACAAGACCCATTCATTCACACCCACAATGTATAGGGAAGAGCGGATTGCAAAAAACAGAAATTGATTGAGAGGAATAGATGAGAGATCTTATAAAGTTGAGTTCTCATGTAAACACAAGAGAGGAGTGTTGGCTGTCGAGGTGGCGCACTACGTCCATCATCTCCTACTCAAACATGGTGGCCATGACAACCATATCTCTCAATCCTCCTTATACTACTGCATGTGCTTATATAGGCTAATAGGTTTTGCGACCGTTATACACACTTGTAATTTAGGAGCTCTATATAGGTAACCCTATCGTGCCAGAATACAAACATCAACCCTTAATTAGAAAAGTGTCTTGTGTACCCCAGACTCTTCCAGAGATATTGGTTCAAGCATCTCTAATCTCTTAGAGAGCATGCTTAATCCCTCGAGGCTTTTGCCAATGTATCCATACTTTTGTCCCAACACATAAAGCGACACAAGAGTTATTAAGCTAAGGTATTTTTTACCTTGTGCAATTCTGGCAGAGTTCTAGTTTGGAGGAAGCTATTTGGGAGTCAAAAATCAAGTGGATTAACAGCAAGATAAGGGCTTATCGGGAGTCGAAAATCAACAAGAGTAACAGTAAGACAAGCCTGTTGGGAGCTTGAAAACAAACATGGGTCTGATTGGGCCGGCAGAATTATTTATGCCGGAATTCATCCTGGGCTACAACTTTGACAGAGCTATTGGTCGGTGGAATTGTGGCAGCATTCTAACTTAGTCGGGGAGCATTTTTTGCATTTTTTGTTGGGTAGAGTTTCTGATAGTCATCAGCACTATTAGACCTGTAAATTTGGTAGAGATTTGGTTGGGCAATAACACTTCTAGACCCAAAAATTGAGTAGAGGTTAAGCTAGATTTGGGTATTTTCAAAACTACTAAATCGGACAAGGGTCCATCTTTGGTAGAGCTAACCAAGTCCATTTGATCGACCTCGCACGTCGGATGGGGATTGGGCTCCATGACTAGGTATTGGGCTCTATTCAGTGCATAGTCGCTCTGCGTGGATTCTTCTTTTCTTTTTGTGTTTGATGTTGTACATGTTGTTAAGTAAAGTGAGAGAGGTGTATAAAACGAGGAGTGGCTCCAGATTTATAGGACTTTGGCTACATGACACTACATGCCATTTTTGGCCAGCCGTACAAGGTGCAATCGTTGACTCTTTTACCTATTACTAGTAGAGTTTTAATTTTCTTATATTATTTGATTTTCCTTCTTAGGCTGGTTTGTAGCATTAACCTTGTTCACTTTCCCCCATTTTTACAAATATTTTTTAGGTAATCTCCAAAAAATATATTCCATCAAATATGCTCTATTTTGCGTTTATTTCTTGATTCACTAAATAAACCCAAAGCTATCAAAATATGTTGTTCACACACTTGAATTTTTTTTATTTTTTTTATGAATAAGTTAGTTTCCAACATTATGAATAATGATTCAATGCGTGTTAATTATTGTGTCTCTGGTTGGATATCCCCTACTCCAGGGACGGAACCATCCTTTGATGAAATTTTACTTAGGCTCCATAGATTTTTAGTATTTTTGGTAAGAAAGTGTATCTTGGCCACCTTAGAATTTTAAAAAATTTTTTTTGACCTTCTAAAATTTAATAAAATTAGAAGAAATTTACCTTGAACTTCCAAAATTTTAGAATGTTTATCTTAGCCCCTCAACAAAATTTTAAATTTTTTTTTATCTTGGCCTTTGATGGCCTTCCTCAACAAAAATTCTTGTTCCGTCCCTGCCGAATTCTCGTGAATCAACAGTTTAGAACAAGAGTTGGCCATTAAATTTTATAGCTCTTACTTATAGTTCCTGCTCCCTTCCAGTCCTTAACGGTTGAAATTCTTTAGTTTTCTTATTTTATTACGCCACATTAGAGTTTTTTACTTTAAAGAAAAACACCCAACTCTTATCTATAAAATACTATTATCGCATTATTTAGGTATGATTTTGTACAAATTTTTCAAAAATATAATAATATTTTTTTCACTTACGATTAAAAAATTGTGAATCAAGGGATAGAAAATATGAAAGCAGATCGTGAAAATTAGTGAGTAGTGCCCTAGGTAACTAGAACTCTCTTAAAAGTACATAGACAGGTGGAGTTAAAAGGAACGGACAACCATGAGTATGAAAATGAGATAAATCTATGAAAATGTAAAGTTTGTGCTGCCGTCATATGATGGACAACTTTGTATGGGCATGCCGTGTACAGAGGTTAGTGAATAGAATGGAAGCCTGTGGTGGGAAACTGGCAGTATAGCAGAGCAACAGTGGGAGGAGGTAGAATTAAGGAGGAGATGAAAAGTAACCACAAAAGAGCAGCAAAACTGGTTGTGTAGAGTAACCACAAAAGACGAAAAGTAACCACAAGTGCATTGTAATTTCATTTAGCTTTAAGGCTAAAAGTGACCAAAAAAAAGGCTAAAAAGAGTCAACGAAATCGAAGAGCAAAGTGGCTATTTTTATAGAGTTAGATATCAATAATTGTACTATCATATTTAAAGTTTTTGAGTTCCTCACAATTTATTGATATTTTAATTTTTTTATTTATAAAAAAAGGGTAGAAATTGTTATCAAGAAAAGATCTTCTATTATTCAGCACTTAAAGAGCGTCATTTATTCTTGTTACTCATTTTATATAAAGGTGAATTTTTTACTCATCAGGTGAGATATTTAACCCATCTAACAAGAGGAATTTCATTATTTTAAGAGAGGTGAAATAAAGATTGGTGTGATGCTCCAACATTATTGAATAATTTTTTCAAGAAAAGAATTGTGATGATTAGATGATGTCAAGGTGACCTAAGACTAATGTCAACTTCATTGGTTCGGGAAATGGAGAAAGTCTTCCCATTTGTTAACCTAAATGCTCCTGTGGTCGCATTCTAGCCTATCATGTGCCAAAAGCTTTCGTCATCGATCTTTGGACCAGTACTTGTAGGAGTGGCAACGAGAATTATTTAGTGCGCATCATCCTAATTTTATTTCTAATTAAATAATGAGTCATTGCTAAGTAGTTTTCAAAAACATTTACTTTGTAAAAGGTGGTGAAGCAAGGATCCCCCCAAAAACAATTGATAATTGTTAGTCAATTGTCATTCAATAAAATAAGGTTACAAAAGAAGGGTCCAATGACATAAGATTTCTTAAATAAAAAAAAACGTACGTGAAGTGAAAAGAATAATAAAAATTAGACTTGCACTTCCAAACCTTATTTTTTTATATTATTATATAAATTAAATTGCAATAATCATTATACAAATGATTAAAATTAAGAATTAATCAATTAATATCATAAAAAGAATGAAATAAGAGAACACAAAAAAGAGCTAATATAATGAAACAGTCCTCCAGTCCTAGCTAGCAATATTGGATGATGAAACCTCGGTGGTACATATGGGGCAAATCTGGCAAAAGGCCAAAAAGTAGAAAGAAAGCAAAATTAATTATATATAATGAAAAAAAGAAAAAAAAAAACTAATTAATAAAAGGAAGGAGGGAGAAGTCAGATGATTTGAGTAAGGAATTACATTTTTAATTTGAAGCCACTTGCTTATACAATCCGAATGGTATGGGTGTTCGCAAGGGAGGAGCGCCACCAGAATTTCCCCCTCATCGTACTCCACTTGACATATCACACACCTGTTTCTCGGATCTCACAATTCAGACCCAAATTAATTTTATTATCATTATTATTATTTATATATGCAAATTAAATCAATTGCACACACGTACCGATCAATAATAGCTTTGGCATGAACAAGAGAGGGGCATGTTAATGTACATGTATACGTATATGGAGACAAGGATGAAGAGATTTCTTGTGGTGAGAGTCCTCTCTTCTCTTCTCCAACCATCTCTTCTAAACCTATCAACTCCTGCAGGCAGGCAGACATGCATGCTAATATACATTTATTTTAAAATAATAATAAATAAATAAAAAGTAAGAGAGAGAGAGAGATTTTTAATTTGTAGATATGCTAGCTAGAGAATTTAATTAAGAACATATATATATATATACATAGTGGTAGAGCTAGAAATACATTTAGGGGGGCAACTATTGGTCATAGACCCAAATTTTTTTCCATAATCAACGATACAACAATTGACTTTCATATATGTGCAATTGATTTTCAAAAAATTTGTAAAAAGAACTTCACCAAAATAAAGATGTGATAATATTTTTGTAATTAAAAACTACTATTATGAATTTTTTTTATAAAATAAAAAGTTTAGATTTAACCACATCGCTATATAATAATTTTGTATAACTTTTATGTATGTATTGTAATATTTACCGATAAGGTACATAAACTTATGTGTAATATATAAAGAGATCTTTAAAGAAAAATAACTACTTAAGTGTGATACTTGAATGATTTAAAAATAAAATTTTTAACTATATAAGGGGACATTTGCAAATTTTCAGAGGGGGCAAAATGAGAAAACATTTCAAAACTATAGGTGCAAATGTAATTTTTAAAAAATTGAGGGAGGCAATTCCCCTCTAAGCCTTAAATGGCTCCGCCAGTGTAAGTATACATATATATATATATATATAGATAGATATACATAAGGGTCACTCACACCTCGTAAGATAGCTCGTCTGGATCAATGTCGTCTTCCTCCATCCCCATGTTCATCTCCATTTCCATTTCCTGATCACAACCTCATCCTCCTTTTATTAGTATACTTAAAACAATTGCCATGCGGGGACAATAATTCTAGGGCCCAAAATACGGTGAAATGGCAATAGTGCCCGCTTAAGGTCATATGACAAAACACATGGGACAAAGCTTAATTTGTTGTGACAACAACTGGGCCCACCAAATCAGATGGGCCACAACCAGTTGCCGAAACTATACTGCCATTATAGTGGGCCGCGAGGATTTGATTGATTAAAATGACAATTAAAATAAGCAAATAAATAAATTAAAAATACAAGAAATAACAAGCAAATTAACCTGATCATAAATAATAAGCAAATTAATTACCTGATCATCGCTGCTTTCTTCTTCTTCCAGAAATTCTAATTCAGCTGCAAATACAAAATTAATAGGAGAGTAAAATGATTTGAGACCAGTAACCAGTATGGTATTTAAGAGTTCATGTGTATGGATAAATAAGGATAAGAAAATAAAAGAAAAAGCTACACTGATGAGGAGCTGGTCAAAAGTTCTTATTAACGTTCATTTTTGTTTCAGCGTATATATTTGTGTATGGAACTACAAGACAACACTAGAAGAGGGAGAGAGAGAGATATATACTCATAATATACATATATATATATATATATATATATAACGGACAAGGATTTTCTCTGATCTAGGTTGGATGAATTTCTACTGCCAAGTTGTTATATATTAAAACTGTATTGTTAATTCATTTTTATTTTTGTTTTCTAGATTTTAACACTAATCATGAGGTTACTTTATCTGTAAAAGATACTTAAATAAAAAATCAAATAAATGAGTATATAGCAAATGGTATTCTGTATTCTGTATATTCCTAGCGTCTAGCTGGAAAAAAAAAAATACCTATTCGGGACTGTAATTGAAGAATTTTAGAAATTATTCATTAGAGAAAATTGCCAAGCGGCTAACTATTATAATGGGAAATGGAGTAGTAGTACTGAAACACAACATTTAATTGGTGAAAACAAGTTGGACCTGAACGAAATATTCTACCTTCGTCAATCTCTTGACTTTCAAACAGTGCACCATCCTCCTCCTCCTCCGAAGTTGCACTTTGATGCTCTTCCTCTACCTCATCATGCTCTTCCTGATCATGATCAGAAGTAGCACTTTGATCCTCCTCCTCCTCATCATCATCATCGTCGTCGTCGTCGCTATCACTTTCAACTGTCGGAAGCATCATCATGAAAGCCCACTCCTAAGTTCCGCAAAACAGCATATTGGCTCCCAATTTCAGTTCATCAAGAAGGAAAACGAACAAACAAATTTGAGAGAGAGAGAGAATTGAAAAACCTGTTGTTGCAAGGCGAGTGCAAGAGCAAAATCAGAATCGATCTGGCCGAGTTGAGTGAAAGGGGGGGCTCTGCTGCTGCTGGAAATCCTTTTCGCCTCCTCCTCCTCTTCCTGCTGTTGTTGATGAGGATGATGATCAGCCATATCGTCGGTCGATGCCAAAACCTATCTATCTATCTATCTATCTATCTCCTGGACTTTGATCAGCACATACAGATACAATGAGACAGAATCCATTAATTGGCAATAATTGGTATATATATATATATATATAAAAGAGGAAATGAAGAAGAATATTCTCGTGGGAAGGGAAGGGGAGGGAACGGGAGGGAGGGAATTGTTTGTTGCTTTCTTTACAGTGAAGGCAACACTTAATAATTTCCATGCAAATTAAGCGATTCACTGCTAGCCTCGCACCCGTATTATTATTCTAATGAATGAGAGTATACCTCGATTCGATTATGCCTTTCCATTACGTTTACGTTTGCGTTTGCGTTTATTCACGTACATGAAATGAGATCCCTTTCCTTCCCTTCCCTGTTTAGCCTTCCCCAGTTCGAGATGGATGTACGTATAGCTAGCTAGCTTAACTCTCTCTCTCTCTCTCTCTCTCTAGGAAGGAAAGATTCTCTCAACACGTCACTACTGATACAAAAAAAAAAAAAAAAAGAGTAAATTAAGTACGGGAATATTATTCATCTTGACCAGCCATCTTACGTTACGTACGCATCCTTTCTTTCTTTGCAAGTTAGTAATTAATACACTATTAAATCAGTTTTCACGTCCCATATTTGTATTCTTTTCTTTTTTTGTTTTTCTTCATTTTTCGCTGAGTACTTCTCTCTTGAAATTTAAGGGCCAGTTTTCTGCTTGGGTGTATTGAATTTTTCCATTTGGAAATTTTTTAATTCAACTAGTGATTTTAAAAGGGATATGTATAATTTTTAAACTTATGTACGCATCAAACAAAACAGATTTTAGATCTCCCCAATTAAGTTTTAATTAATTTTAGGCTTGAGAAAATATGAACTTATTGGTAAAATTCTATCTATCTGTATAATTTAATTATTACTTAATATTAAATGACCAAATTCATATTTTTGGAACAACCAAACTACCATTAACATTGCGACACTTTTACATTCAAAAGGACATGTCACGAAGTGTATTGAGGTTACTACCATTAATGCTCGGTCGGTCTTTTCAATACAGATTTGCTACTCTTTGTAACAGGTATGCATGCATGCATGCCTGCCACCTTCAAGCGCATTTAACTAATAATAACATTTGTAAATTAAGGTGCATAGTTGACACCCCATTAATTTTGCCTCACACATTTGTGGATTGGAGCATCAATAATATTCTAGCTACGCTAAAACCATTAGGCATCAATCAATTACGTACCCAATATATAGGAGGAGTCAAAATAAATAAATAATAAAATATTTTAATCCCGCTTGTTGTCACGTTACGAGTATTCCTTTCAAATGGCCGGGGGCCGAGCACCCTAAAGATTGACAAACCCTCCATTTTAGTCACCAAGAACCATACAAGCCCAAGGATTGATCTTGAAAGCATGCATGGGTCACAATTAAGGTGGTGCTCGACTACTACCCACCCTATTTATAACCACGGCACCAACATCGATATCGAAAGTGTTATATGGGACCCACGGAATGTCCACATGGGCACATGGATATATATCCAGTATATATTTCATCTCCTATTGATAAGGAGATAATGTGTTATCCCTATCAAATTTGGACTCCTAGAAGATAAAGATAAGTGGGTCTTATCTTTATCATGGTGTATATTTATTATACACAGATTATATCAGAAAAGAACTAACGTATTATCAGATATACACTATCTTTCTAGATTAATTTCTCTCTCTAGTTTTCTCTAGCGCTACCATCTTAGTGCCTTAGGATTTGGAACGTGTGTTCTTCGTATTGGACTCTAATAGTCCTCTACTGTACGACGAGGAAGACACAAAGGAGATTTTGGATTGATTTGTTGTATATTGTACGTGTTGCGCGAAGGGCTTGTAAAGCAAGTAAAACGATTTGCACATCATATTGTTATCTGCATAAGGTATTCAATATACCCCACTTATATTTTTCCTTCATTGGTATCAGAGCTTTATTGTGATTGTCTTTCGCCTATAATATGCCATGAATATTTATATTTTTGCATGCATGCACACCTTTGAGTGTTAATGGCGTATTTTTATATATTGAGTTTCAGGTAACAAAATTTAATTCAAAATATTCCTTATAGTGTCTGGAACTCACTTCGAAAATTTTGTAATTTTTCGTTGCACGGTTTCAGAGAAATCTTGATTTATATTTTCCGAAAACTCTTGTTAAACCTGAAACTTTGACCTTATTTTTGAATTAGAAAATCTGTTTTTCGAACTTCAAAATTTACATAGATATGTTCTATGTCACAAGAGCTTTTTGTTCATATAAAATTTGTATAAACCGATATTAGATGAGTGAGATATAGAGTCTCAATGTTGCGCTCATGAAATGTCGAATTTGGATTTGTTCCTGGGTTGATAATGCGTGGAATAAGTGCTCAGCTTCATGTGGTTTGTACCGCCAATAGTCTGCAAGTGGATGGTGATGTCACATGCGCATCATAAGATGACATCATATGTGCATGATTTGGCTAGCATGTTAGCATTGATATAACCATGTACGTTGAATATTTCAACGGAGAAACAGCTCATTCGAGCAAGTATGGTGCCATGCGCACTTGCACGTTGACCAACCAACGCTTGACATGTGGCGCCATGGTCTAGCTGCTAATTCGAAAGGCCCGTGCATGTGTTGCGCTTATGGGTTTACTGAACTCTGTTTTCAAAGTGCTTTTTTTTTTTTGAATTCGTTTTAATATGTACATCACAATTATGTATTTTGCCTGACGTAAATATTTTTTAAAAATATTTTATTATTTTCTAGATAAATAAATAATGATATTTTAAAAAAAATTATTTTAAATGAGTTTTAAAATAATATAATGGTTTTAAATTTTTTCCTAGGGTTATTACATCACTTTTGTTGCAATAGTAGTATTTAAATTATTCATGGTCACGTTTATTTAATTATCTACTGCATAATGATGTGATATTTTGTGTGCCACTTGGGCATACTATATTTTGACACTTTAGGATTATTTTTAGACCATATACCCATTCCCATAAGTGGTGAGTGTGGTTACCCTCCATTCAAGTGACCAATGTATGTTATGTATGAAAAATAATGGAGGTAACATTGGTATTTTGAGGTGCTCATGTGATGAATGTATGTTGTTTATTTATTGTTGTTACAAAATAATTTTTTGGATACAAAGGAGGTGCGGCATCCCCTTTTGCTCATTGTTTATTAGTTTTGATGTAGTAGGTTTTTCTCATTTGTAAAAAGGGATGTAATTTTTAATTATTTATGAGAAGCCTTGTAAGGGGATGTGTTTCGCACCAAATTTGTAGATATTGAATTGTTTTGGCATGATGCACCAAATTGCCAATGGAGTCCTAACTTGGGCTCAATTTTTATTGTATGTTTATAAATTGACATTGTGGAAAGAGGGAATAGTTCCCCATATTTTATTCTAAATTAATTGGATATTTAATTCTAACTTACATCATGGGAGATGATTACTAGCACCTAAAAATGCGAAATTTTTGATCTTTTGATGTAGGAAAGAATTTTGTGGTCTAATTGGATTTAGGGTAAAATATTAAAGATATGTACCTAATTAATTTCCTGTGCAATGTATGTAGTGCAATGGCCTCAAAGAACATAATTGCTGACCTTAATAAGGGAGAAAAACTTGATGGAAAGAACTATGATATCTGGCAAAAGAAGGTTCAATACCTCCTCAACGAGCAAGAGTTGCTTGACCATCTGACGAACAGCATGACTCTGCCTGAGTCAGGCAGCACGGCCCAGCATTACCGTGATGAACAAGCTTATGACACTTGGTTTAAGAGGGACAAAACTGCGTGCTTTAATATGCTAAGCTGCATGCATGATGACCTCATGGGGGAATTTGAGAAATTTCTCACTACCAAAGAAATGTGGGAACAGTTGCATCTTAAGTATGGTGGCACCACTGCTGCTCGGCTGCGTGCTTTGACTCTGAGGTTCAATCAGTATGTAATGGACCCAAAGCATACTATGACTGAGCATCTTAGGGTGATGTCTGCTATGATCAGAGAGATGAAAGCAGCTGGAAACGATCTCACAGACGAGCAGTAGATTCTAGCTGTCATCCGGTCCTTACCTGAACCTACGTGGGGATAGGTGAAACTTGTGTTCACGCACAATGAGGGGATAAAAAACTTTGATGACATATCTCGCCATTTGGAGCTTGAGGCAGAGCGCGTTGAAGCGATTCGCAGCATTGCACTTGTCGCCCAAGCTGGACATCGTAGGGGTTATAAGCCCTAACGCAATGGACAGCGAGGTGGAGCTAGACAGGAAAAACCAAAGAATCTGGCGCTAAAAGATGGCAGAGTGTCCAAACGCCACAGAGGCAAGCATGGTGGGAAGAAAGATAAGTCCAAGTTGAAGTGTTATAACTGTGGACAAAAGGGTCACTTCGCTCAGGATTGCATTGAGCCAAAGAAGGTAAAACCTTATTCTAGCTCTCTTAATACTTTTGTTTGCTCGCATGTCTTTGTGACTCATTGTCTCCCTGGTTGGATTGTAGACACAGGAGCAACCAAACATATAGCGAGAGATAGAGCTGGATATGTAGATTACCGTCAGGTACCAGTGGGTAGACACCAAGTGATTATGGGAAATAGAGCGCAGGAAGATGTCCTCGGAGTTGGCACTTATCAGCTCAGGATGCGCACTGGGCGCGATTTGCTCCTTCATGATGTGCTTCATGCACCCACTTTCCGCTATAATCTACTTTCAGTTATCTCATTATTACAGTTAGGATTTTCTTTCCAATTTGAGAACAGTAGTTTGTCTATTTATCTCGGTAGTGAGCTTTATGGTCATGGTACATTAAAGGATGATTTCTTTATGTTGGATTTAGATTCAAATAATTCTGTTATTTGTGTTGCATCTTCTTCTTCTTCTGATGTGATGTCTGATTCAATTAAATGGCATGCTAGATTTGGTCACATAGGACAAGAAAGAATGGCTAGATTGGCTAGAGAAGGGCTTTTGGGCTCTCTTGCCAAAGTAAGCCTACCTATTTGTGAGCCTTGTTTAGTTGGAAAGTCATGCAGAAAGCCTTTTGGTAAGGCAATTAGGGCTTCTCATTCATTGGAGCTAGTCCATTTGGACATTTGCGGACCAATGAATGTCAAGGCACGACATGGCGCATCCTACTTTATTACATTTATAGATGACTTCTCTCTATTTGGTTCAGTATTTCTGTTGTCTCACCGCTATGAGGTTTTGAAAGTTCTTCAAACTGATAGAGGTCGAGAATATTTGTTTGATCAGTTCAAAGATATCTGTAAAGAAAAGGGGATACGCAGGCAGTTAACGATTCTTGGTACTCCGCAACAAGATGGTGTTGCAGAAAGAAGGAATCGTACTCTTCTAGATATGGTTAGGTCGATGATGGCACAAGCAAACCTCCCAATAAGTTTTTGGGGAGATTTTCTTTTGACCGCAGCCTACATCCTTAACCGAGTGCCTTCAAAGTCAGTTCCGACCACTCCATATGAGTTATGGAGAGGCGAGAAGCCTAACTTGGATGGCTTGCGCCCATGCGGATCTGCTGGTTATGTTCACAATTCTTCCCATAAGTATGGGAAATTAGGCCCTAGAGCTAATAAATGTATTTTTATTAGATATTCAGAACATTCTAAGGGCTATGTTATGTACGGTGAACACCTAGATGGAGGAATGACTGAGATTGAGTCACGCAATGTTGATTTCCTAGAGGAGGATTTCCCAAGCATTGGTAAAGTTAAGAGGGATCTTGAACTCTATGAGTTAGAAGAACCTCAAGGAGATGCACCTTTATCTTATAGGCATGATGAGGAAACCCAACCTCATCCTATAGTTGCCAGAGACAGTGGGAGCAATCCCTTACCTAGTGGGAGTATACCATTAGATGACTCTCATGATTCACAGTTGCGTAGGAGCACTCGAGGAATAGTTCCTCGTCGTCGCTTCGATATTGAAGGAGAGTCCTTCATAAGCATATTTGTGGATGCTGATGAGCCAGCTTCTTATGCTAAAGCCATAACTTCACCCGCTTCTGAGAAATGGCTAGTTGCTATGCAGGA
The DNA here is from genome assembly GCA_033060915.1 of Euryodendron excelsum. Classification (NCBI taxonomy): domain Eukaryota; kingdom Viridiplantae; phylum Streptophyta; class Magnoliopsida; order Ericales; family Pentaphylacaceae; genus Euryodendron; species Euryodendron excelsum. The sequence continues at coordinate 2,062,557 of CM065385.1, read as the reverse complement.
AGAGATGAGCTCAATGACTAAGAATAATGTATGGGAGTTGGTTGATTTTCTGCCTGGACGTAAGACCATTGGTAACAAATGGGTCTTAAAGATCAAGCGCAAGGTTGATGGGTCAATTGACAAGTACAAGGCCCGTCTTGTGGCGAAAGGTTATACCCAACAGGAGGGTGTAGACTATGAGGAGATGTTCTCCCCTATGGTGAGATTTGCCTCCATTCGCCTAATTCTAGCTATCATTGCACATTTAGATTTGGAATTGTTCCAAATGGATGTGAAGACAGCATTTCTCAATGGAGACCTAGACGAGGAGATCTACATAGATCAACCCATTGGTTTTCAGGCAGAGGGACAAGAGCGTAAGGTTTTTTGCTTGAAGCGCTCCATCTATGGCCTGAAACAATCGTCTAGGCAGTGGTATTTTCGGTTTCATCGAGCCATTATCTCTATGGGCTTTACGATGACTAAAGAGGACCATTGTGTGTATGTTAAAAAGGGTAAGAATAAGTTTCTTATTCTTTCGCTTTATGTGGACGATATTTTGTTAGTTGGAAATGATATGGAGATGATTGTCACCACTCGAGAGTGGTTGTCCTCCACATTTGAGATGAAGGACATGGTTTAGGCGGATTATGTGCTTGGAGTCAAGATCTCGAGAGATCCGTTTAAGAGGCTTCTTAGCTTATCTCAAGAGACTTACATAAAGAAGATTTTAGAACGGTTTTGTATGCACTATTCTAGACCCATAGACACTCCAATGGACAAGGGTCAAATTCTTAGCATTGAGTAGTGTCCTAAACAGAGGAAGAGAAGAAGCAAATGGCCAATGTTCCATATGCCAGTGCAGTCGGCAGTCTGATGTATGCTATGATGTGTACTCGACCCGACATATGTTTTGCAGTTGGTATGGTTAGCCGATATCAAAGTAATCCAGGAGCTACACATTGGGCTGCAGTTAAGAGGATATTTCGGTATTTGCGAGGGACTGCAGACCTCGTTTTATGCTACCAAGGTGGTAGTCTCAGATTGGCCGGATACAGTGATGCAGATGGATTTGCTGATAGAGATGAGCGTAAATCCGTCACGGGTTATGCCTTTATACTCGGAGGTGGTGCTATTTCTTGGTGTAGCAAGAAACAGCAGTGTGTCTCCCTATCCACCATGGAGTCAGAGTATGTGGCATGTACTGCTGTTGTTCAAGAGGCTATATGGTTGAGGAGATTCTTGCAGAGCTTCAGTATCACAGGGTATCTTGATGAGGCTGTTGTGATTCATTGTGATAGCACAGCCGCTATAGTTTATGCAAAGGATCCTAAGTACTATGGTAGGACTAAGCACATTGATACTCGGTATCACTTCATTCGAGACATCATTGCGCAAGGGCAAGTGGTCCTAAGGCATGTCTCCACCAGTGATATGATTGCTGATCCATTGACCAAACCCATTGCCAGAGATGTTTTTCATAGGCATGTTAGGGGTTTGGGATTACGTAGGGTTTGATATGCTTATTTTGTTGGACGCTTTGGATTATATCTTATGCATTATGAGATGAGTTTTCATTTAATGGGCATGATTGGTACTTGTTTTAGTTAGTGCACATATCTTGTATAATGAGTAGATGTCACCAGGCTTTATGATCGGCCCTCTCACACGGGCGATCGCCCTAGCGCTGAGATAGCGAGCAGGATGAGACACTAAATGATCACATAGGTACCATGATAATGTGATCTCCTTGGTGCTTAGAAAGCGAGCAAGGGTTGATGTTTATTTATCTGTTGCCTTAGTAAGAGCCAAGATGAGATTGTATGAGTCGAACATGGAGTTATCCACACCTCCATGAAGCCTGTAAAAAGCCGGATGTGAGATTCTTGAGAAGCTCAAGTTAGGCGCTAGTGAGAGCGACTAGACTAAGATTTGTATGGTGTTAGAGTGTGACAGACCCTAAGTGGGAGCTCCATCATAGCATACATATCATACTGTATGTGCTATAAGACGACCATTGTAGGAGTGACAGAATAGATCCCTGTTTTGTCACTGTGTGAGCCCTATGGACTTTAATTCCAAGTTTATACCCTTTGAGACTTAGCACTATGTCATGAATTTGAAGCTTGATGTTGCTACTTTAGCATGTTATCCAAGGGTTACGAGGAATATGATCCAGCGGAGCATGTCTAGGAAAGCAGTTGAGTTTAGATGGATTGACATAAGTGGCTAAAGAAAGATCAATTGACATCACACTCATGATTTGTTGCTCATAGCCCGGGCGATCGTGTTAATATTAGTTTTTGATATGATCATGAGCACAAATGCATTGAGAGGTCTTGCATGGCTTTGTATTAGTTACAGTAGGGGTTAGAGGTGCAAGATCTGGTGTGGTTAGATGATTTGGGGTATACACGAGATGATTGAGTTGTAGTGTTATGTTAGTTAGATGGTAACTTAATATAACATTCCTCACCAGTACCTTTCTCGTCTGTTGCACATTCCATTTCTTGTATAAGGAGTTGAACAAGACGAGAGATTTATGAGATGAGATTATTGATGCCACTTGTGTCCAAGTGGGAGATGTTATATGGGGCCCACGGTATGTCCACATGGGCACATGGATATATATCCAGTATATATTTCATCTCCTATTCATAAGGAGATAATGTGTTATCCCTATCAAATTTGGACTCATAGAAGATACAGATAAGTGGGTCTTATCTTTATCATGGTGTATATTTATTATACACAGATTGTATCAGAAAAGAACTAACGTATTATCAGATACACACTCTCTCTCTAGATTAATTTCTCTCTCTAGTTTTCTCTAGGGCTACCATCTCAGTGTCTTAGGATTTGGAACGTGTGTTCTTCGTATTGGACTCTAGTAGCCCTTTACTGTACGACGAGGATGACACAAAGGAGATTTTGGATTGATTCGTGGTATATTGCACGTGTTGTGCGAAGGGCTCGTAAAGCAAGCAAAACGATCCGCACATCATATTGTTATCCGCATAAGGTATTCCGTATACCCCACTTATATTTTTCCTTCAGAAAGGATCGTTTTAAGTTTATCTATACAGGTTGGTGGTGAGAGAGTATATGTATATATATTAGGATGTCATATATATGAGATCAAAATTACGAGGTTTAGGAGAAACACTTACTTGAGCACAGAATTACTCTATCCGCGTAGCCAAAAGAGAGGTTGAGAGTGTTGTGGTCACAAGTAAATGAAGCTAGGGATGCGCTCTGGTGGAGGCTAGACTGGCTCGCTCAATTGAGCCAAACGGGACCTAGTATTTGGTTAAGGCTCTTGGTCTCTCTTTGAGAGGTCAAGAGTTTGACTCTTACCAAGTGCAAGAATTGATTGTAAAGAGATAAAAACTTATTAAATTGCCTACAAGATGCCAAACATGACATTAAAATTGGTGAGTCTTCATCTTTTACTTGATGCACACAATTAAATGTGTCAAGTGTAATTCTTAGGGTATACAAACATACTCTACTAAACAATACCTTAATCTAAATTAACGTTTGCATATTTATACTATATATTGTAGCATATGTGGTCTTTGAAGTTGAAAGTACTATTTCATTTTTTTAAACATTTTTTTACTTATTAAAATAAGAAAATACACATGTCTTGAAACTATTTGTTCTTTCAAACTTATTCTTTTAAGTTTAAATTTCATTTTATTTTGTCACTTAGTTTATGTGGTAAAATTTTTAAATTTCTTTCAATTATACTCCTTACATAGAATCTTTAATAAAAAAAAACAAAAACAATTCTTAATTTCCATCATAAGAAGTACATATATAACACATCAATCACACTCTTAAAAAAAAATCTAAAAAGAAATCAAAATTTTGGCAAAGCCTAATGAAATTTAAGTCATTATATTTATTTACTTTTTAATAAATGAATTTTTGGTGCATACTTTTAAGGTTTAACCATGAAATTGAATTAAAAGTGATTGAAGTGTATAAACTTAAGTCCTTATATTTATTTAGGTTTCCAAAACATTTGGCCAGAAATATGAAAAAAGAAAAAAGAAAATGATGAGTACAGATATTACCCTCTAGACCAGAGCACTATCATCCAGCATGCTTGAGTCATGCCAGCAGACCCAAGCCAGGAGGAGCACACTAGACTTGGTCTGATGCCTGACCTAACCAGGCCCAACATTAGGGAGCCTGTCGCCAGCTAGGGGTTTGAGATCTCAGCCAAGATACTCTCATTGTTTCCTTATCGATATACAGTCAACCGAGATCCAAGGAATCAGAATCAAATCGAATCACCTACCGAGATTAGAGGCAAACAATCATGCTAGAATCATTTAATAAACCAGCTATAAATAAAAGGCTCAAGTCCATGAAAAGGTACGCGATTTGTTCACCATTCTCTATTTATTACACACTCCCACATATTCCAACCTCCAATTGTGCTAACTTAGGCATCAAAGAGTATTGGGTCGGCACCTCACCGGTGCTTAATACTATCACTGTGATTTTTGATCCTTGTAGGTTTTGTGCATCGACCTCGGTGAGCACCTACAAGTTTACTGCATCATCAGTTAGAACTGATGAGTACACATATGACCCTCTAGACCAAAGCACCATTATCCAGCATGCTCGAGTGAGACCAGCAGACCCAAGCCAGGGGGTGTGCACCAGACTTGGTGTGATGCCTGACCTAATTGGGCTCAATATTAGGGAGCCTGTCACCAACTAAGGGTTTGAGATCCAAGCAAAGATACTCTTGTTGTTTCCTTATCAATAAATGGTCAATCAAGATCTAAGGAATCAGAATCAAATTGAATCACCTACTAAGATTAGAGGCAAGCAATCATGCCAGAATCACTGAATAAGCCTACTTTAAATAGAGGGCTTAACTCTATGAAAAGGTACGCGATTTATTCATCATTCTCTATTCACTACACACTCCCACATATTCCAACCTCCAATCGTGCTAACTTAGGCATCAGAGAGAATTGGGTTGGCTCAATACTATCACTGTGCTTCTTGATCCTTGCAGGTTTTGTGGATCGACCTCGGTAAGGACTTACAAGTTTACTACATTATGAGTTAGAATTGATGAGTACAGATATGACCCTACAGACTAGAGCATCATCGTCCAACATGCTCGAGTCAAACCAGTAGACCTAAGCTAAAGGGAGAGCACCAGACCTGCTGTGATGCCCGACCTAACTGGGCCCAACATCAGGGAGCCTGTCGCCAACTGGGGGTTCGAGATCTTAGTGAAGATACTCACGTTGTTTTCTTATCAATCAACGGTCAACTGAGATCCAAGGAATTAGAATCAAATTGAATCACCTATCAAGATTAGAGGCAAGCAATCATACTAGAATCACTGAATTGCTATAAATAGAGGGCTCAAGTCCATGAAAAGGTACACGATTTATTCACTATTCTCTATTCACTACACACTCCCATATATTCCAACCTCCAATCGTGCTAACTTAGGCATCAGAGAGTATTGGGCCAGCACCCCACCGGTGCTCAATACTATAACTGTGCTTCTTGATCCTTGCAGGTTTTGTGCATTGACCTCGGTGAGGACCTATAAGTTTACTACATCATTAGTTAGAACTAATGAGTACAAATATGGCCCTACAGACCATAGCACCATCGTCCAGCTTGCCCAAGTTAAACTAGCAAACCTAAGCTAAAAGGAGAGCACCAGACCTGGTGTGTTGCCTGACCTAACCGAGCCCAACATCAGGGAGCCTGTCGCTAACTGGGGGCTTGAGATCCCAGTGAAGATACTCTCATTGTTTCCTTATTAATCAACGGTCAATCGAGATCCAAGGAATTAGAATCAAATCGAATCACCAATTGAGATTAGAGGCAAGCAATCATACCAGAATCACTGAATAGGCTTGCTATAAATAGAGGGCTCAAGTCCATGAAAAGGTATGCAATTTATTCACCATTCTCTATCCGTTACACACTCCCACATATTCCAACCTCCAATCGTGCAAACTTAGGCATCGGAGAGTATTAGGCAAGCACCCCATTGTGCTCAATACTATCATTGTGCTTATTGTTCCTCGCAGGTTTTGTGCATCGACCTCAGTGAGGACCTACAAGTTTACTACAACATTAGTTAGAACTGATGAGCATAGATATGACCCTCCAAACCAAAGCACCATCATCCAGTATGCCTGAGTCAGACTAGCTAACCCAAGCCAGGGGTAGTGCACCAGACCTAGTATGATGCCCGACCTAGCCAGGCCTAACATCAAGGAGCTGTAAGCACCCCATTTTTGACCGCTCGGCAGTCTACACTCCGTCCAGACTTGTTTTCAAGTCATTATGGGCATATTCCTATTGAAACCAACATTCTAAGTCCAAATCCCGTCTTTCCATCGCTTCGCAGGCTTGTCAAGCCCAAATAGAGGCAAAATGACAAAAATGCCCTTAGGGGCATTGTCCTTTCCTTTCCCTTTCCAACCCCTCTCTCGAGACAGTTTATTCCTCGAGACGGTTCCAATCCAGGCACGTCTCCTCGGAGGCGATAAGTCCCCTTTCCAACCTCACTCTCGAGACAGTTTATTCCTCGAGACGGTTCCAACCCAGGCACATCTTTTCGAAGATGGTAAGACCCCTTTCCAACCCCTCTCTCGAGACAGTTTATTCCTCGAGACGGTTCCAATCCAGGCACGTCTCCTCAAAGGCAATAAGTCCCCTTTCCAACCCCACTCTCGAGACAGTTTATTCCTCGAGACGGTTCCAACCCAGGCACGTCTTTTCAAAGACGCTAAGACCCCTTTCCAAACCCTCTCTCGAGACAGTTTATTCCTCGAGACGGCTCCAATCCAAGCACGTCTCCTCGTAGGTGATAAGTCCCCTTTCCAATCCCTCTCTCGAGACAGTTTATTCCTCGAGATGGTTCCAATCCAGGCACGTCTTTTCGAAGATGATAAGTCCCCTTTCCAATCCCTCTCTCGAGATAGTTTATTCCTCGAGACAGTTCCAATCCAAGCACGTCTTTTAGAAGACGGTAAGACCCCTTTCCAATCCCACTCTCGAGACAGTTTATTCCTCGAGACGGTTCCAACTCAGGCACGTCTCTTCGGAGATGATAAGTCCCCTTTCCAATCCCTCTCGAGACAGTTTATTCCTCGAGATGGTCCGAGTAGCGAAACTACTCACAAAACCGTTAGAGTAGCGGAAATACTCACAAATAGGTCGATATAGGGAATTGCCAACAAACCTCTGTGTCACGATGACTGCCGTTAGAGTGGCGGAAACACTTAAAACCTAGGTCAACACCAGTGTCTGTTAGCCCACTTCGGTGAAAAATGACCAAACTGCCCTTTGGACCTTTTTCGAGACTTTCCGGTTAAAATGACCGTTTTGCTCCTGGTGGGCCGGTCTCCTTTTTCGACCACACTAGCTCTAGGTATCAAAATGGTAACCTCCTGAGACTAATTTTTATAGTATTCTCAACCTCCTTATCTTTCCGGATCATTCTGAGTCAGCTCTGGCCAACCCGGTGCAAAATGACCGTTTTGCCCCTGGTAGGGCCGGTTTCCTTTTTCGACCACGCCGGCTCTGGGAATCAAACCGACAACCTCTGGGAACATTCTGAATAATGTTTCCAGATCCCAAGTCTTCTTCCAGGACAGTCCAAGTCTGTCCTGGCAGTTTCCCGGTCCGATTGACCGTTTTGCCCCTAAAGGCCCGGTCAACCTTTCCGACACATTTTATCCTCACTTTTTAAGTCAAATATCTTCAGGATACTATTTTAAGTGTTCCTGCTCTTTTCCGGCCTTTCGGGTCATTCCCGGCTCCTCCAAATCATTCCCGGACTTTCCGGAGCCACTCCTAGTGAAGCCAGGCTAAAAATTGTATGGTAGTCACTAGTACAAGCGCCAATGTTGTCCAACCTCTATAAATACAGAGATTCTTCCAACGTGAAAAGGATCCGTAAATTCAACCTAAAAATCATATAATTCAATATACAGAGCTCGAGCACCTCCTAAACCCTAGCTTCCCTAGGTTTTCCAAACCCTAGCCACCATACACTAAACCCTAGCCTCCTATACACTCCTATACACCCCCATACACTCATACACTAGCCTTCAACCCTCCTTTGAAGACTTGAAGAGCTGCAAGCCAAAGCTTGAAGACAACTCTTGAAGACTGAAGACGAAGACCGAAGACCAAAGAAAGCAAGGCGCGCAAAATAGCAAGACATACGGTAGGCTCCCTATTTAAATTTCTGCGCTTCCCCCCTCTCTCTTCTCTCTCCTAACCCACTTGGGTTTTCTCTATTTTAATCCCCCATTTCTTTCCCCCCTTTCTTTGCATGCTTGAAACAAGGGGATTCCCAGTCCATGTGTAGGATTGGGCTATTGGAGAGTCACCGTGTCGGGGGCTTTCTTCTAGTCTAACCAGAGACCACGTGGGTCCGGCCCCCTTGATTATGTGGTGAAACCTTAGCCTTGTATGTTCACGACCCCAAAATTGCATTGTGCATATCATGATCTTGCATCTTCCAAAAAACTGTTTTCAAATCGTTTTCAAACTTGTTTTCAAAATTGCATCAAAATCTCTTTCTCAAAATATGTTTTCAAAATCACAGTCCTAGGGCGATTCTAGCATTTCCATGGCTAGGATTGCTTTAGGAAAGTGTTACATTTAAAGTGACCAATACGGTCCATATTTTCAAATTTTGTTGTTTTCAAAACCACTTTCCTAAAGTGGTTCTAGCCCTCTTATGGTTAGAATTGCTTTAGGAAAGTGAGATGTTTTTACACCTTCTAAAAACTCTCTTTTCAAAAAGTCTTTCTTCCTAAAAATCTCTTTTTCAACATACTTTCCTAAAACTCTCCTCTCCAAAGTTGTTTTCAAAAACTCCCTCCAAAATCTATTTTTCAAAGCTTCCTTTTTCAACTCCTTTCCAAAAACTCTTTCTCCTCAAAATTCATTTTCTAAAAACACTCCTTAAATTCACTTTCCTAAAAACTCTCTCTCTAACAATCTCCTTCTAAAAATCTTTCTAAAAAACTCTCTTTCCCAAAATCTCCCTTCTAGAAATTCCCCTCTAGGATTTTCCTTCCAAAAAAGCTCATTTCTGAAAACACACTTTCTAAAAACTCCTTCTCTTTAAAAACTTTTTCCAAAAACTTCTCCCTAGGATTTTCTTCCAAAAACTCGTTTCCAAAAACGTACTTTCCAAAAATCTCTTTTCTTAAAGCCCAAGTCAAGCCCAGAACCCACAATTAGGAAACCCTAATTTGCTTTCCAAAAACATGGTTTTCAAACTTTGCCCCAAACCTAGGTGTCAAAACCTCTTGTTTTCACATCCAAACTATACATGTTTCCAAAACTTATTTTCTACGTCGAAGCTATAATTTTCCAAATCTAGGGTTTCTAGAATCTTCCTTTTCAAATTCTTGTCAAATCAAATCTTCTCTTTAAGAAACCAAATCCAATCTATCCGTTTAGGAAACTAGATCCAATCCTCTGTTTTTGGAAACAAATCCCAAACCTTTCCTAATTCAACTCCTTCCTAATTTCCTACCTTTCTAAACCATAAGTTTCCTAAACCTAAACTTTAAATACAATTTTTCTTGTTCTTCATAGTGAATCAAAATAAAATAAAATAATAAATAAATAAATAACAAATAAACTCTTTTAATTAAATGATTACGAATAAACTTTCATATTGTCTATTAAATTTAAATCTTGCATATTAATGGCATATGTGACATAATTATTTGGCATTTTTGTTGAAAAATTAGAAACCGAGTATTTGTTAGGTTGTACAGGTCCCATGCATGTATCAAGTTCGGACATGTCGTTGGACTTCAAATAATATTACAATTGTTCGGGAATTAATTCCATACATTTTGGTAGTTTTGGGACCTAATCTAGCTTTTGGAGAGTGTGGAGGGTACAATAGTCTTTTACCATTCAAGTGTATAAGATAAGTCAAATATATAGGTGTGTGTGTCCGCGCGCTCTCTCTTCCCTCTCTTACAATCATAAGGCTCTCTCTCTCTCACTCTCTCTCTCTCTCTCTCATTTAATTTTGTTCACTTTCTCTCTACGATTTGAGTTTTTAAAAGTAAGATTCAATAAAAAGTTCAAGAGTTAACATTGTTCTACTCGATGAGAGCTAATCTACAATGTTAAATCTCTATTTTGGTGAGTTTTCACATTTGGAGTATTTCCAACCCTTGGTAGAGATTTCACTACCATTGCTAATTATTGATATGTACCTTACTTTTATATATTTTAGTTTCATGAAAATCATGCTTGAAGAGAATTAATTATGAAACCCAATGCTTTTGCTTATATGAAGATGATATTGGATGGATGATTCTTACTTCTTGTTGTACATTGATGATTCACTATGTGTTTGAAGGGTTGTAATATTTTGTTGGACAAAACATATGGTCAAAACATGGAAAGCTCCCAAGTTAAACAAGCAAGTATGAACTAGTGCACACCAAGTGCTTGATAAATTGTGTGATTTTATTTGTTTTATGTTTAACTAGTGATATGGGTTATTGGTTGTGGAAAGTAATGATAATGTTTGAGAATGTGTTGGTAATGAATGAAATAAATGTATAAAATATTAACTAGTGGTCATGTTGGAGAATTGTGGACATGTGAGTAAATGGGAAGCACTAGTCGCATGGGTTGTAAAACCCATAAAGAGAGGAATTACAAGCAATTAGGGGTGGAGCGCTAGGGTATGGTCAAGTAGGATACACTCATCCCTTGGAGTAATACCTTGTTGACACCCAAATTTTGACCCTGGTCCACATCACATCCTTAAATTAGAGCCCAAAGGACCGAATGATGGTCGGACTCCGACGGTACCATAAACCGAAGTCCAGAAGACTGAAAAATGGTTGGACTCTAGTGACACCTTAAACCGGAATGCAAAAAATCGGATGACGGTCAGACTCTAATGACATCTTAAACCAGAGTCCAAAAGACCAAATGATAGTCGAACTCCAATGACACCTTAAATCGGAGTCCAAAATACCAGATGACAGTCGGACTTCGATGACATCGTAGACCGGAGCCCAAAAGACTGAATGACGATTGGACTCAGATGATGTCATCCAGTAGATTAGTCATCTTTGATAAACCTTGGATCGGAGTCCAAAAAACTGAATGATGGTCAAACTCTAATGACATCATCCCAGAGATCTCTCATCTCCGATCACCTTATACTGGGGTCCAGGCGAACGCATCTCAGTCCAACTCTAATGACATCATCTCGGAGATCTCTCATCTCTGATAAGCTTAGATCAGACTATAGGTGACTGCGTCCCGGTCCTACTCCGATAAGATCTCCCGTCTCCAATCTCTACTGTCATCACCTAGGGTCTTTAGCACAAGTCTCAATGACCGCATCTTGGTTGGACTCCAAAGCCCTAAACCGGAAGTCTTAAGCTTCCAAAGCCCATAAAATCATGCATTGACAAGCTTCGATGACCTAAACCAAAGGATGGTGATCCCCAGTATCATCCTCCAAAGACCAGTTCATCAATCGAGGGCAATAACCCTTGACCGGAGAGCACCATAACAAATCAAGACAAGTGAAGCTCAGCTTCACGGCATTGGACTACTATGAAGGACATTTTTATGCTTCACGGCAGTGCAATGCCATGAAGCACATAATCCTTCTTCACGGCACAGAATTGCCGTGAAGGCCATCAAGGTGACATCATCCATCTAATCATTAAAATACTAGATGTTACAATGCCTTGAAGAAAAAAGTGACTTTTCATGGCATTGCAATGCCGTGAAGAAGGAAAACCTTTGTCACGACGTTGCAATGCCATGACAAAAATGTCTATATACATGTAAAACCCTGTATTTTTGTAAATAAATAAATAAATATTGATAATGTGTTGCTCCACTAATTTATTAAATTGAAAATTTTCTAATTTGGCTTATATTTGGGCCTTTGAGCAAGTTTGTAGTTGATAGCTTGTATTTGGTTATTTTTGTAATTTTGGAATACCTAATTAAATATTAGGGTTTTGTGGGACTTGTCACATATATGTGTGTTATACGTGAGGGAAATTTTTGGGTCTTGGTTTTGAAAAGAGAAGGCAACTAATAGAAAGAGAACGGGAGAGAGACACAAGAGAGGGTTGCAGCTAGGAGAGGCTATGTTAGGCTCTCCATCAAGTTTTTTGATCATCCAATCAGGTAGGGTGATGGAACAATCCTTCTATTTCCTTTGGTGCAAATAGACACATATGAATATATGTAGTTAGGAAATATATGTATATTGTTGTTGTGCATGTTGTCGTGCCTCGATTTTTGGGTCCAAGGTCCTTTCGGCTTGGAGATAAAAGCACGAAACTCTATCATTAGAACTCATCCTCCTAGAAGGATAAGTGCGACTAGGTTTAAACTTGAAATATGTATGATTAAGGGCTTTTTAGAAATATAGGAGTCGCCACCTAACTTGATTAAGGAGAGTTAGGACACCTAAAACTAAGTATTAATTTGAAGATTAAACTTAGAGTTTTTGGAAAAGATTTTGAAAACTCCCTCAAGAGAGGGTTTTTAAGAAAATAGGTTGTTTGGCAACCTTTGAAAAGATTTAAGCCATTTTGAAAAATAACTCCATTTTAGTCTTTCGAAAACAGAAATCTTTGGTCCCGGGGTTGGTTACATGTAGAGAAAATATCCTAAGATCATTACCCTACCCCGCCCTTTCGTTACCTACATGTCTAATCACCCTTTTGTTCACTCACTAGAATAACCGGTTACCATTCTCCACTTAATATCCACTTTAGAATTTTGAAAAGGGGGTTTAGTCATCACTTTTCAAATGAATGATGCATGATGCAAGTTTTTGGAAGAAGTTTGAAAACATGGGGGTTTTGAAGGAGTTTGAGATAGAAGCTTTGAATTGATAGAAAATTTTGAAAAGGGGGATGGAGTTGAAATAGAAGTTATAACCGCACCATTTTAGGTTGTCTACGTATCCCATTTGGCAAGAATCAGGTCAATCGTAGTTCGGGCAAGAGCCCGACGGAAAATAGGCGCATTAAGGCCTTTAGAATGTTTTGAAGACACATTGAGGTCTTTGGAAAAGTTTTTGAAAATGCTTCGAGGTCTTTGGAAAGTTTGAAGACACTTTGGGATCTTTGAAAAAGTTTGAAAACACTTTGTGGTCTTTGGAATAAGGGAACTTGAGAGTTTTGATTTGAAATCGGATCTTTGAGTATTTTGAAATAGAACTTTGAAACTCTTGAAGTGGAATTTTGAAGTGTTTTGAAATGTTTTTGGAACAACTTAAGGAAGTTTTGAAAATACTTTGAAATAACTCAAGAGAGTTTTGAAAATATTTTGAAGTCTTGTTTTGAAAACCTTTAAGGTATATTTTTTAGTGTTTTAGTAAATTAGTCTTTGAAAAGTTCTCGAAAGTGGGTTTTGGAAACACCTAGGACTTTGGAACTCTAATATGGACAACCTCGGAGGTTGTTCTTGATATAACACCTTCCTTTAGGATCCCTAATCATAGAAGGAGTACGGATACCTTAGGGTTGTGAATTCTTGAAAACATTTTAGAAATTTTTTAAAGATAGAGTATAGGAATTTTTGAAAAGGTTATGGAGTAGGTTTTTGAAATCTTAAGAGAGTAGGAGGTTTTGGAAAAATGGGTTATGAGCATAGTTTTAAATAGAAAGATTATTTAAAAGGGGTCTATGAGTTGGAACATTGAAGTATACTAACCTAGGTTGGGGTTGGCCTAAGGTTAAGGGTGACCTAAGGTTAACTAACTTGGGTTAGGTTAACCTAGGGTTAAGGTAACCTAGGGTTAACTAACTAAGGTTGGGATCAACCTAGGGTTAAGGTGACCTAGGGTTAACTAACTAGGGTTAGGTTAACCTAGGGTTGATAACTGGGGTCAAGTTAACCTAGGGTTGGATTGGAAGATAGTTTGAAAGATGGTTTTATGCACTTTTGAAAGGAGTTTTGGAAATCCAATCATGTTATGCAAAAGATTTTGGTTGACAACCCTTTTCAAGATTATTTCCATGAAAATTTGACTCTATCCAAGACTATAGTTTATATGGTTAGTGCTTGAAAACCATTCCAAGTAAGGTTTTCTTAGGGCCATTATAACCTTTATCTTGACAAGAGTGGAGATTTCAAGAGTCAACATAATGATGACAACTTTTGAGAAACCATTTTAAATGGAAAGATAGAGAGAATAAATCCTTGAAAGTTATTTTTGAGAAAAAAAATTTTGGAAATCATTTTTCAAGCACACTATTCTAACAAGTTAGGATTCCTATGGCTAATGTAAAGGGAGACCACTCAAGAAAGGATTCCATGGGACTATTTCAACCACTAATTTTGAGAGAATAGAAACCTTAAAATCAAAGAGTTTGAAAAGCACTTTTATGCAAGAATAAAATAGAAGGAAACCATCCTAACAATTTAGGGCTCCTATGGCCAATTAAAAAGGAAGACCACTCAAGAGAGGTTCCATAGGGCCATTTCAACCACTAAACTTGAGAGAATAGAAATCTTCAAAATTAGAGAGTTTGAAAACCATTTTTATGCAAGTGGGAATGCAAAGATGCAAAATGTGAGTTAGGGGGTTAGTGTGGGGATTTTTCTAAGGCATAACTTCTAAGGTCTCATTTTAAACTTTCAAGGGACCAACTCTTAGAACCATTTTTTAGAGAAATATTGAACTTGAAAATGGCATGGAAGCAAAAATAATGTGAGTTTTATAGAACATAGTTATAAACATGAAAATGAAGCCATGCACACAAGACATGATCAAGATAGCAAAATGCAAGGGGGTCATGAATACATACAAGGCTTTAGGCTACACCACATAATTAAGAGGCTCCAAGGCCATACCATCTTAAAGTAGGCTAGTGAGAGGTCTCTCTACACGGTGGCTCCCGCTAGCTATCCTCTAGGCATGAACTAAGAGCCCTCTTGGCTTCAAGCATGCAAGAAAGAGAGGTTGAAGATAGGGATTAAAATAGAGAATAGCCTAAATAGGCTATGAGGGAGAAGAGAGGAGTGGGGGAAGACAAAAATGTAAAAGGAAACCACCTTTTGCCTTCAATACACTTGTAATCTCTTATGGATGCCTTGACTTGAATTTGGATGGCTTCAAGTAGACTTGAGGGGCTGGAAGGAGGAGTTTAATGGTGTATAGGCCTATATAAAAGAAGTGTATAGGCTAGAAGGAGGTGGAATCTAGCCTAAGTGTTGGAAGAGTGGAATGTATATAGAAATTCGAGGTTCTGGAGCAGTTTCAGCAAGGCTTTGCATCAATTTTTGGTCCTCCAATATGCAAAGGGGGAGACCAGTATTTATAGGCAACTTGGGAGAGGCTTGGCGCATATGCTACATGTGCCTGGCCAAAATTTGTCCTGGCACATGTAGCATATGCGCTAGTACTGTTCCTTTGCCAGAATGTCACGTGGCACCTAGTACTGGCTAAATCCTGACAGTTAATCAAACTTTGGCCAATTTGATCATAATCTGGGTGCACATAGCATGCGCTCCATCACTAGAAGTGTTTGTTTAAACTTTGCCTCGATAATTGAGTTACGGGGGAAGGTTTCGGAGAATTCGGTTGCACCCGGGGTGTTCTCCAGAGGTTTCTCATGAACTTTCGTGTTTTTGAAAAATTGGAATGGTGTTCAGACGTGTGGGATATCTTCTCGAAAAATGTGCATAAAATGGCATCTTTGCGGAGCGTTTGTGATATGCTCCGTGGGGGTTCGAAAGTAACCACTTTTGTGTCGCGTGATCAAGGCCTTCGGGAAGCGATCTATCCAATCGAACTGTACCGATGAAAAAACTCTAGAAATACTTTCGGGAATTCTCTAATTTACGCATTTCTCAAGTCGTTTGACTGTACATCATAATTAGGGAATTGGGAAAAAAGTCAATCTAGGCCGAGGGTTGCAGAAAGTTACAGTTTTTGAACCATCTGATGAAGAGCTCAGGAAGCGATCTATCTGATCGAACTGTATTGATGGATAGACCTATGAACGAGCTTTTGGAAATTTCCCGGTTTGCACATTTCTTAAGTCATTTGATGGAGTGTTATAACCAAGGAATTGGGAAAAAAGGCAATTTTGATGGAGCATTCACGAGACGCTTCGAGAAAATTTTATCGAGTCGGGGGTGTTTAACGTCGTAAAGTCCTTCTTAGGCTAAACAGAGGTGTGTGACAAGACCAGTTGTTCAATATCCAAAGACTAGTGTTGTTTTGGGGCGCATTCGGGTTGTCAGGGGCAAAATGGTTATTTTGGCTGGTTTCAGTTGAAAAGGGTCAGGAATGGATTAGAGAGTTATGTTAAGCATGCCGGGTCGTTCAGGGGTGATCCTGGGAGAGTATTTCACCGTTTGGTAGGGTTTGTGCAGTGCTGGGGCACTCAGGGGTAAAACAGTCATTTGGACCGGAGTTAGTCGAAATGGGACCAGAATTGGACCAAATCGCGTGCAGAGCACGCCTAACAATTTAGTAACATTTTGGAAGGGTGGATTTATCGTTTTGAGAGATTTTGAACTTTTTCAAAACATGCCCGGAGGCCCAAGGGGCAAGTTCGGTCATTTTTCACCGAGTCGGGCTAGCAAGCTCTGGCGTTGACCTATATGCTAGTTCCGGAGGCCGCTCGGCCTCAAAAAACTACTTGTGCAGTGTTGGTCCTTGAGACCGCCCGGTCTCTGAGAGCTACATGTAGGGTGGTGTTGGTTCCTAAGAACGCCTGGTCTTAGAAAGCTACCTGTGAGGGTGGTGTTGGTCTCCGAAAACGCCTGGTCTCAGAGAACTACCGAATGACGGACATTCTACATTGGCGGGCTAGCAGGCGTCAGAAGTGAACAGTCTAAAATTTGATAAGGTGTTGGTCCCTGAGATCGCCCGACCACGGGAAGCTACCTGTATGGCGTTGGTTTCCCAGATCGCCCGGCCCCGAAAAGCTACCTGGAATGATATTATGGCTTCATTTGGGCTTTATGGGCTCAGGATGAGACTAGTTGATTGGATTGGAGTTTGAAAAGTCCATCTTGGGTTTGCATATGTTGTAGTGTTTGAAACTAGGTTCGATTGGGTCGAAGATTGCCGAGCGGGCAAAATTGGGGTGCTTACACATGTGACTATGGAGAAGCTTGTGTTTCCCTTTTTGCTTTGATGCATGTGTAGTTTACCCATATATGTATATCTATGTAAGTGGGACGCTGCGTTCGATAGTACGAGTGTGCAATTGTTTGAATATACGCAGGTGTATTTCTATGTGTTCACAGGTTATGCATAAGTATACGAGAAAGTGTATGTGTAGGTGTATGAAATTAATTGTGGATGAGTGTTTTAAGTGTGTAAAATCAAACAGTTAAAGGGTGAGAGAATAAAAAATCAGCCACTATTGTTCAACTGTGATGTATGTGTGTATATATTTTCATGGCTGTATGTAGAGATATATATATATATATAGCTACATACTTGTATACTTGTTCAGGTGTGTTATGCTTATGCTCATGGTTGGGTGTGAAGAACTCACAGGTTACCAGTTTGTCAGTATAAGAGGAGGAAGGTCACCAGTTTGTCTAACTGGTTCGGCCATGACAATTCTGTGTGTGGGTGACCAATGGTGTACGTGTGTGTTTGCTGATGGGTTTCTGATTGGAATGGAAATTGGTTTGGAAGTCTAGGTGGTTGTCTAGGCTAACCTTGGGTGTACAATGGATAGAGTGTTGGCTTTTGGTGCCTAAAAGTGTTAGTTATAGAGTTAAGGGTAACTATATATAAATGTACGTACATGTGGGTTTGTGTTGTGGGTTTGTATAAACCTATTATGGTTTTGAAGAAGGAACAAGAATAAAATAAAACAAGAGAAAAGAAATAAAAGAATGTTATTGCTTTAAAGTGACAAGGAGGGATTATCATATGCATTGCATGCACGTTGCGTTACTGTTATATTTATTCAAATGCCTATATCCTACTTTGAATGCTATTTGTTATATGTTTGATGTTCTGAACTATTGGACGTAAGCTCACTCCCCGCCAAACCTTGCAGGTATAGGATTGGACACGCAGACGATGTTTTTGACTAGCTGGATATTAGCTAGATATCTGTTGTTTGACATTCTATTAGCATTGTGGGCAATCTTGTGTTATTCTTTATTTTGTTTGTATTTGGAAATTTTGGAATTTAGATTATTATTATTATTAGTAGAGTAACGTGTAGTACTTTACATTCCATATGTAGTTTGGTTTTGGGACTTATGTGTATTATTAATTTTGAGAGACGTGCAGAACTCTGTTGTACGTACGAACTTCATCAAATTGGACTTTATTGTTATTATTGTTAAAACAGTTGAAATTTGGTTTATTTTGGCCCAAAATTAGTTATTTTCACTTTAAATCACCCCCGGATTTTGGGGCATGACAACTTGGTATTAGAGATTAGGTATATGAACCCCTAGGGACTGTTTGTTGTGTATTAGGCTAAATTGTATTGTTTTTTGGATGTAGAGAGAATACTATTATTAAGTAGAGTGACACAGAGATAGCATATTGGGCTTAGCTAGATGATATTTGTTTTTTTGTTAATACATGAACCTTGGTGACTGCTGCTAGCTCATGAGTGAAAATAATTTTGTTAATTAGTATTTGGATATTGTTTACTTGATCGTTGCCTATCCTATATATGAATTTTGAGAACGAATTTTTCAAAAGCTAGAAAGTTTGTAGTAGTTGTTTAATATCGTGTTGTACTAGCTAACTTTTTCTAAGTACGCAACAGAAGCTATATTTTAAAAAGAATATTAATAAAAAAATAATGGTCTTATTTTGGTTGTTGATTAGAGTGCCCAGCTGAAGCGTAGGTAATGTATTGGGCTAAGTTATATATTTTTCTTGTGTATCAAAGCACACAGTGGAAGCTGTATCTAAATTGCTAGAGTTTTTTGTGTATGAGTTTTGAATTTCGAGGATGAAATTTTCAAAAAATAAGGTTATTGTGATATCTTATATTTTTTTAGTGTGTTTATTTAAGTTAAGGCTATGGAATTTTGATGACAAATTGTTTTTAGGTAGGTAGATTGTAAAACTCTGTATTTTTGTAAATAAATAAATAAATATTGATAATGTGTTTCCCTACCAATTTATTAAATTGAAAATTTTTTAATTTGACATATTTTTCAGCCTACGAGCACGTTTGTAGTTGATAGCTTGTATTTGGTTATTTTTGTAATTTTGGTAGACCTACTTATATATTTAGGTTTTGTGGGACTTGTCGCATATATGTGTGTTATATGTGAGGGAAGTTTTTAGGTCTTGGTTTTGAAAAGAAAAGGCAGCCAATAGAAAGAGAATGCGAAAGAGACGCAAGAGAGGGCTGCGACTGGGAGAGGCTATGTAGGGCTCTCTATCGAGTTTTCCAACCATCCAATCAGGTAGGGTGATGGAACAATCCTTCTCTGTCCTTTGATGCAAATAGACACATATGAATATACTAGTTAGGAAATATATGTATATTGTTGTTGTGCATGTGACTATGGAGCAGACTGTATTTTCCTTTTTGCTTTGACGCAAGTGTAGTTTACCCATATATGTATATCTATGTAAGTGGGACATTGCGTTCGATAGTATGAGTGTGCAATTGTGCAAATATACGCAAGTGTATTTATATGTGTTCACAGGTTATGCATAGGTATACGAGAAAGCGTATGTATAGGTGTATGGAATTACTTGTGGATTGTAAGCACCCAATTTTTGCCCGCTCGGCAATTTCTGGCCTGACCGGATGTAGTCTTCAAACACCATACCACGTGCAAACTCAAGATGAGCCTTTCAATCTCCAATCCAGTCAACTGGTCGCTTCTCGGGCCCACAAGGGCCCTTCGGAGCCATAAGCACCATCATTCCAGGCAATTGTCCAGACCAGACGGTCTCGGAACCAATGCCATCCAGGTAGCTCCCTAAGATCGGGCGATCTCGGGGAGCAACACCTTATCAAAATTCTAGACGGTTCACTTCTGGCACCTGCTAGCCCGCCAATGTAGAGTGTCCGTCATTCGATAATTCTCTGAGACCAGGCGTTCTTAGGAACCAACACCACCCCCACAGGTAGTTTTCTAGGACCAAGTGTTCCTAGGAACCAACACCACTCTACCGGTAGCTCTCTAAGACCAAGCGTTCTTAGGGACCAACACTGCACAAGTAGTTTTCCGAGACAGGGTGATCTCGGGAACTAACACCTAGGTTAACACTGGTGCCTGCTAGCCCGACTCGGTGAAAAATGACCAACCTTGTCCCTTAGGCCTCCAAGCACATTTTGAGAAAGTTTAAAATCCCTCAAAATGGTAAGTCTATCATTCCAAAGTGTTACTGAACTGTTAGGCGTCCTCCACGAGCCATCCGGTCTAATTTCAGTCTCGTTCCGGCTAACTCCGGTCAAAATGACAGTTTTGCCCTTGAACACCTCAGCACTGCACAAACCCCACCGAACAGTAAAAGACTCTCTTGAAACTATTCCTAAATGACTCAGTACGCTTAACACAACACGCCAAACCATTCCTGACCATTTTCAACCAAACCCAGTCAAAATAACCATTTTGCCCCTGACAATCCAAACGCACCCCGAAACAACACCGATCTTAGGTTATTGAACGACGGATCTCGTCATAAACCCCCGTTTAACCTAAGGAAGACCTCACGACACCAAACACCCACGACTCGACAAAAGTTCCCTGGAGCGTCTCACAAACGCTCCGCCTAAATTTCTTTTTCCCCCGATTCCCTGGATTATAATGCACCGTCAAATGACTTGAGTAATGAGTAAACCAAGGAATTCTCGAAAGCTCGTTCACACATCTTTCCATCGATACAGTTCGATCGGATAGATCGCTTCCCGAAGCTCTCCATTATACGGCGTGAAAACTATAACTTTCAGCAACCCCTAGAGCGTTTCGCAGACGCTGCGCCAAGGCTGACTTTTTCTCCAATTTCCTGATTAAAATGCACCGTCAAACGACTTGAGAAATGCGTAAATCTAGGAATTCCCAAAGTATTTCCAAAGTACCTTCCATCGATACGATCCGATCGAAGAGGTCGCTTTTCGAAGGCCTCGATCACACGACACGAAAACAGCCACTTTCGAACACTCTCGGAGCGTATCACAGACGCTCCACAAAGTGTCCTTTTATGCACGCTTCCCGAGACAATATCCCACGCTTCCAAACATAATTCAAACTTTCCAAAAACATGAAAGTTCATGAGAAACCCCAAAAGAACACCGTGGGTGCAACCGATTCCCTCGAAACCTTCCCGATTAGCTTAGTTATCGAGGCAAAGTTTGGACGAACCTTCCCGGTAATGGAACGTATGCTACATGCGCTCAAATTTTGATCAACAGTTGAGATTTAACCAGTACATAGGGTGCCACTTGTCATTCTGGCAATGGAACAATACCTGCGCATGTCCTATATGTGCCAGGTCAAATTTTGGCTAGGCGCATGTAGCACATGCACTAGGCCCGTTCCAGATTGCCTATAAATACCAAACCACCCCTTTGCATATTCCATCTCTGAAATTGTTGCGAAACTCTGCTGAAACTGCCCCAGAATCTCGAATCCTTACATTTATTCCACCCCTCCAACACTTAGGCTAGATTCTACCTCTCTCAAGCCTATACACTTCACTTATAAGGCCTTATACACCATTACACACTCCATTCCAGCCCCTCAAGCCTTCTTGAAGTCATTCAAGCTCCAATCAAGACATCCATTGAAGACTACAAGTGTGTTGAAGGCAAAAGGTGGTATCCCTTTTGCATTTGTGTCTTCCCCCACTCTTCTCTTCTCCCTTCTAGCCTACTTAGGCTATTCTATATTTTAATCCCCATCTATAACCTCCTATTCTTGCATGCTTGAGCTAAGAGGGCTCTTAGATCATGCCTAGAAGAAAGCAAGTGAGAGCTACCGTGTAGGGGGACCTCTCACTAGCCTACTTTGAGATGGTATGGCCTAGGAGCCCCTTGTTTATGTGGTGTAGCTTAAAAGTCTTGTATGTGATCATGACCTCTTGCATATTACTATTTTGATCATGTCTTGTATGCTTGGCTTCATTTCATGCTAATTGTCATGTTCTATAATGCTTACTTTACTCTTAAGCTCCTTGTCATTTTCAAGCTCCATATTTCTTTCAAAAATTGTTCCAATGGTTGGCTCCTTGAAGTTTAGGATGGGACCTTAGAAACCATACCTTAGAAAATCCCCTTCTAACCCATTAACTCTCACCTTGGCATCATGACATTTTAACTTGCATAAGAGTTGTTTTCCAATTCTCTAATTTCCAAGATTCCCATTCTTTTTAGTGTACTGGTTAGAATGGCCCCATGGGACCCTCTCTTGAGTGGTTTTCCTTTAATTTGGCCATAGGAACCCTCTCTTGATGGAATGACCTCCTACAAAAATGGTTTTCAAAACTCTCTGCAAAAATGATTTTCAACAATGCATTCTCTCCATCTTTGTATTAAAAATGGTGCCTTAAAAAGTTGTCATCACCACGTTGATTTTTAGATCCCTTACACTCTTGTCAAGATTATGGTTATAATGGCCATGAGGAAACCTTCCTTGGAATGGTCTCCAATCACCAACCATATAAACCATACTCTTGACTAAAGTCAAAATTTTCATGGAAATGATTTTCAAAAGGGTTGTCCACCAAAGTCAATTGCGTAACATGTTTTGTTTTTTAAAACTCTTTCCAAAAGTGCATTAAACTAACTTTTAAAACCATTTTCCAATCCAACCCTAGGTTAACTTGACCCTAGTTGTCTAACCCTAGGTTAACTTGACCCTAGTTGTCTAACCCTGGGTTAACTTGACCCTAGTTCACTAACCCTAGGTTAACTTGACCCTAGTTCGCTAACCCTAGGTTAACTCGACCCTAGTTGTCTAACCCTAGGTTAACTTGACCCTATTTATTCAACCCTAGGTTAACTTGACCCTAGTAGTCTAACCCTAAGTTAACTTGACCCCAGTTATCCAACCCTAGGTTAACCTAACCCAAGTTAGTGAACCTTAGGTCACCCTTAACCACAAGCTAATCCAACATAGGTTAATATGCTTCAAGGTTCCAACTCATGAACCCTTTTTCAATGATCTTTCAATTTTAAACTATTCTCATTATTCATTTCTCCAATACCTCCTACTCTAGTGATTTCAAAAAACCAACTCCATAAACTCTTCAAATGTCCCTACACTCCATCTTCAAGACAATTCCAAAAATGCTTTCAAAAACTCACAAACCTAAGGTGTCCCTAGCCCCCTCATGGTTAGGGATTCCAAAGACAAGTGATAAACCAAGAACAACCCCTAAGGTTGTCCATATTAGGATTTCAAACCCTTAGCCATTTCCAAAAACCACTTTCAAAAACTAATTTGTCAAAACATTCCTCCAAGGTTTTCAAAACAAGACTTCAAAAATACTTTCAAGTTCTCTTGAGTCATGCCAAAGTATTTTTTTTTCCAAAACTCCCTTAAGTTAATCCAAAAATATTTTCAAAATACTCCACCATCCAATTTCAAGTCAAAACCTCCAAGACTACAAAGAGTCTTCTACTTCCAAAGACCTCAAAGTGTCTTAAATTTTTCCAAAGACCCCAAAGTATCTTCAAACCTTCTCGCCTATTTTCCATCGGGCTCTTACCCAAACTACGAATAACCTGATTCTTGCCAAATGAGATACGTAGGCAATCTAAAATGGTGCAGTCACAACTATTATTTCAACTCCAATCTCCTTTTTCAAAAATTCCAAGTTTCTATTCCAAACTCTTTCAAAACCCCCATTATTTCCAAAATTCTTCCAAAAACTTGCATTATGCATTTTCCATCCGAAAAGTGATGACTAAACCCCATTTTCAAATTTTCAAAGTAGATATTAAGTGGACAATGGTAACCGATTATTCTAGTGAGTGGATAAAGGGTGATTAGACATGTAGGTACCGAAAGGGTGGGGTAGGGTGATGATCTTAGGATATCTTCCCTACACGTAACTAACCCCCGAACCATAGATTTTTGTTTTCAAATGACCAAAATGGAGTTATTTTCCAAAAGGGCTTAAATCTTTCCAAAGGTTGCCAAACAATCTATTTTCTTAAAAACCCTCTTTTGAGGGAGTTACAAAACCTTTTTCAAAAACCCTAAGTTTAATTTTCGGATTAACACTTAGTTTTAGGTGCCTTAACTCACCTTAATCAAGTTTGGTGACGACTCCTATTTTTCTGAAAAGCCCTTAGTCAAACCAATTTTCAAATCTAGTCGCACTTGTCCTTCTAGGAAGATGAGTTCTAATGACAGAGTTCCGTGCTTTAGGGTTTTCGAGCCAAAAGGATCTTGGACATCCAAAAATCGGGGCGTGACATGGATGAGTGTTTTAAGGGTGTAAAATCAACCAGTTGAAGGGTGGGAGAATGAAAAATCAGCCGTTGTTGTTCAATTGTGATGTATGTGTGTATATATTTTCGTGGGTGTATGTAGATTTATATATATACTAGTAAAATATGCCCGCACAAGGCACGAGTCAATTTTGTTTTGCTCATTAAGATAGTTTTTTGCTCATCTGAATTGCTTACTATTCATTTCTATTTTTCAAGTGTAGTAACTTCATATGGAACCAATTCTAAGACTTGAATCACGGAAGAAGAGAAGATTAAATTTCCATCAAGTGAATCCCTTTTAATGGCCTTGAATAGTGAATTACTAAATAAATAATCAAGCAACTATCTCCTCAAGCTAGTTAGTAAATTTCACATTTCCCCTGTTAATAATCCAACAGCTAGTTAGTTAGCTTCAGTCTTCATTTACTCTTATCTAAAAATTTAAAACTATGGAATTTAGTAGAGTGAACATCCTATGCAAGAAAGAGAGGGCAGTTACCATGTCATTGTACACGTTGACAATATGGAAAGTTCTAGGTGTCTTAGGATGAAACTGGGGACAATGTACCAATAACCAGGCAAAGCAAAGCCTATGTTTCACTTCATAATAGCAAAGTCAAGCTTGTGTTTCACTTTATTTCCATAAATTTTCAGTGGTCTAAGAAATGAACATATGAAAACCAAGGGAGCACACCAAACGCAAAGAACACCATGGTTAATAGAGGAAGAAAGTGAGGAGGAGAAGAGAGGTAGATCAGTCCGGGGGTACAAACATGGTGGTGAAAAGGAATCTCCACCATTTGAGATGGTGTGGAGGTGGATGGTTGTTTGGCTGAGACACTTGAGGTCTCTTGTCTTAGAAAAAGGAGTATGATGCCTACTCTTTAGTGGGAGAAATAGAGGAAATGAAAGGAGGCCGGTGGTTTCTAAAGAGAGAGAGAGAGAGAGAGAGAGAGAGAGAGAGAGAGAGAGAGAGAGAGAGAGGTTTTTAGATGGTTGTAATGAGAGAGAGGGCTGGTTTTCGAGAGGGAGAATGTGACGGTGTATTGGAATGTAACCATGGTTTTGGCAAGTGAGAGAATGTGAGCCTCGTAGGGAGAGAAGAAGAGCTATGTAACGCTAGAAGCGTCCCTTCAAACAAATGAAAAAAATCAGGCCAATGGTTTTCCAGCTACCTTCATTGCCTATTGGTTGGCACATGGATACACATGGATACACATGCATAGAATGCATTTTTCAAAGTCAAGAAAAGCTGCAGGTTCTATTTTTCAACTGACTTGACTGTAAAATCTGAATCTACTGGAAGTAAATTAGCATGCAAATCTCATATGGATGGAAAAGTCTATGAATCTACTTTCCAACCAAAAAAAACAAAGCATGGTTCTATTTTTAGCTGAAATTTTATCAATCCTCTTGACTTTCTGCTGCCCACCTCTTTTGATTTTCTTTGTTCTTAGGTGTGTTTTGTCAAGAGTCTCGTAAGTGTTTTACATGTTTTTCTTGTTGAATGGTGGTAGTCAAAGGTTGATTGTCTTTCTTTGTAATCAATCAAGTGTGCATGTATGTCAAAGTGCATATGTGTTTGTCAAAATAAGATACATATTTAATAGGCTATTACAAGTGGTAATGAGATAGAGAGGTTTCAGATTATGTTTGAAAGTTAGCCTTTGGCTTTCTAAGAAGAAGGATTTCTTCTCGTTTGTACTCTTATCCCTCGGTAGATTTTCCTAAGGAGGCGAGCTTATATCATTTCTTGAGTTTCGCTTGTGTTACCTCCTCTATTCTCCATTTTTCGGCGTCACTATGAGGCTGGGCTGTCATTGTGATTAGCCGGTGGTTCGGTGGGCTAGAGTGGTTTGGTGGTTCTAGTTGAGTGCATTTAGTTGAAAAATAGAATATTAGAGAGAGAGAGAGAGAGAGAGAGAGAGAGAGAGAGAGAGGGGTATCATTTCTGTGATGGTGGTACTTTTGACAAAGTCAAGGGGAGAGTTTTTGTCTTGAATTGAAATGTGAGATAAGCTCTTATCAAGTGATGTGGTGGAGTAGTGTGCACAAGAATCTAGACTCTAAAGACAAACTTTCAATGAATTGTAATAACATTTTTCTATAGGGTTACAAGTGGTAAAATGGGACAAAAATGAGTCGACAAAACCAAAGAGCAAACTAGCTCTTTTTATAGAGTTAGATATGTATATATATATAGCTAGATACTGGCATACATGTTCAGGTGTGTTATGCTTATGCTCATGGTTGAATGTGAAGAATTCATGGGTCTTTGGGCAAGAAAGGGAATAAGGGGTTAGAGAGCATTGTTAGGTTCAAGCATGGTGATGTTGGGGTCATTAAGAAATAAAATAATAACAATAAGAGAGGAAAGAGATGTTCTGCAATGGGTTTTCATGTTTGAATTCAGGTTACCAGTTTGTCAGTATAAAAGGAAGGTCACAAGTTTGTCTAATTGGTTTGCCCATGACAATTCTGTGTGTGTGGGTGACCATTGGTGTACGTGTGTGTGTTTGTTGATGGGTTTCTGATTGGAATGGAAATTGGTTTGGAAGTCTAGGTGGTTGTCTAGGATGACCTTGGGTGTACAATGGAGAGAGTGTTGGGTTTTGGTGCCTAAAAGTGTTAGTTATAGAGTTAAGGGTAACTATATATATAGATGTACATACATGTGGGTTTGGTTTGTATAAACCTGTTATGGTTTTGAAGATGGAACAAGAATAAAATAAAGCAAGAGAAAAAGAAATAGAAGAATGTTATTACATTAAAGTGAGAAGAAGGGATTATCATATGTATTGCATCCACTATGCGTTGATGTTATATTTGTTCAAATGCTTATATCTTGCTTTGTATACTATTTATTATATGCTTGATGTTCTGAAACTACTGGGCGTAAGCTCACACTCCGCCAAACCTTGTAGATATAGGATTGTACACAAAGAAGATGTTTTTGACTAGCTGGATACTAGTTAGATTTTTGTTATTTGATATTCTATTAGCATTGTGAGCAATCTTGTATTTTATTCTTTATTCTATTTGTATTTGGGAATTTTGGGATTTAGATTATTATTATTAGTAGAGTGGCGTGTAGTACTTTACATTCCAAATGTAGTTTGGTTTTGGAACTCATATGTATTATTAATTTTGAGAGATGTGTAAAGCTCTGTTATACCTATAGTCTTTATCAAATTGGACTTTATTGTTATTATTTTTAAAACAGTTGGAAATTGTTTTTTTTACCCAAAATTATTTATTTTCACTTTAAATCACCCCCGAATTTTGGGGCATGACAATATATGGAGCCCCCCTTCACATTTTCACACTCTCTCCTCCCCTCTCTCTTTTTCTCTCTAAAGGCTTCCCTTTTTCTGTCTAGAGGAGAAAGCCCTCCTACAGCCTCACGCCACCAAAACCAGCCTGGTCATCCTCAGCTTAGCTGAACCCCTGTTCGATTGATTGGTCCGAAATCACCCGATCCTAGCTGAAGCTCTGCCCGATTTTCAGCTCCAAACAAGCTCCCGCCTTGCCATTACTCTGTCTGATTTCCAGCTCCCGGCTCCAAATAGGCTCCCTCATAGCCATCACTCTGCCCGATTTCTGGCTCCAAACGAGCTCCCACCTAGTCATTACTCTGCTCGATTTTCGACTCTTGGTTTCAGATAGGCTCCCGCCTAATCATCACTTTACCCGATTTTCAGCTCCAAACAGGATCCCGCCTAGCCGTTACTGTACCTGATTTTCTGGCTCCCGACTCTAAATAGGCTCCCGCCTAGCCTTCACTTTGCCTAGTTTTTTACAACTAAAATGCATCCATAATAAGCAAAAACTTCACTCCAGGTATACAAAATTACATTTTAAGCCCTAGAAGTCATGCATGTCTTATTCTACTCCTTTTGTTTCTGGTGGCTTACTTAGGCTTTTAGTCAACATACTACATCTGCATACTCATAAAGAGCTGCATTTTGAAAACCCGAAAATAACTTTTTCAAAATAAATGTCCAAGCCATTATCACGAGCCACTATACGTATGCTCTACGGTTGCCGTCTATACGGATCTTTCGATATCAAAAATATGTGGCCCGTCAAAATGACAAAAATACACTTTCCCAAAAAATCATTATTTTTCTCTAAAACACAGACCAAAGTCATAAGCATAGCACGTATGCTCTATGATTGTCGTTATATTGATCTGCTGTGCCAGAAATACAAAACTGCCAAAATGATGAAAATGCCCTTTTCTCAAAAAAACACTCATTTTCTTAAAAATGGCCCTGGCTTCAGTTCTGAGTTTGTGTACATATACTCTGTGATTGCTGCTAACCAGATCTTCCATATCAGAAATACCAAACTCCTTTGTGGACTAAATCAGCCTTTCGAAAGTGGTACAAACTACCAAAATTGCATAAAATTGTGAAACTTCCTTTTCAAAAATTCAATTTCATAACATTTAACATAAGCATTGCATCTGATATCATAATCTTTTTATAGCCTTTTTATCAAAGCCGGGAAGTTCTATAGTGTTAGCCTCTTCCCATTTCCCATGTCGAACTACACTTGACCTGATTCTCACATCATCGAGATAAGTAGGTAGCCTACGCAAAGGCTCGGTCACCTTTCTCCCATCTTATGAAGAACCAATCATTCTAAGCCAGAGTTCTATTCATAAACACTGGGCCACTCAATCACACACCAAACTACGCTTGGCCTGATCCCTACATATTGGGGGCATCTAGGCAGTCTGGGTTCTCTTCCCAAGCGTAGTCACACTTCCCCCAACAGGTGAGGAACAACTTATTAAATCGAAGTTTTGTTAACAAACTTTAGGCCATCAAAGTCAGTCTGAACTACATTTATCCTGATTCCTATATAGTTAGGATACGTAGGCAGTTTGGATTCTCCTTATAGGTTCGGTAAAAACTCATCATACGTATTAGCATATTTTGCTCTTTTATTGGAATAGAATTTCAAAACCTCCTCTAGAAAAGAGGCAAGTCTTTCAAAATCGATCATGTGCCCTTTTCCAAAACAACAGTATTGCATTCATATTGCATCCATAAGCAGTATAGCAGTTATGTTTCCAGCATTTGTGCATTCACTACACATGAGTACTTAGCATACATATATAAGCAAAATCATTCTCAACTGTACACAATTGACATGATGCATGTACACAAGCATGATGATGATGAATTTGTTAGACATTGGAAAAGAGGTATCTAGAGCGGAGGTGATGCCGGGATTAGGTGTTTATGTTTGTATTACATATACTTCCCAACACATAACAAGATCCCCGAGTCTAGACCTTATTAAGCAGACCAACATAAAGTCAAACCATCAAGGGCCTTTCAAAACTGATTTTCAAATTAATTGGAACCTTTCCAAATTGCATATCATGTTTTTGTATTAAAACTATGTTTTTAGCCTCTAAACTCATGTTTGCGAAAGCACACTTTTTGGTATCTTGGCCATAGTCACCAAAATGGGAAACAGAAGCGGGAAATATTAAGGGGAACAAAAGCGAAAAATGTGGCTAAAAAATATAGGGAGAAACGGGAAGCTGGAAATGATCGGGAAACTTATTAGGAATCTTATTAGGAAACTTTTGCAAAATTCAAAGGAGACTTTTAAGAAACTTAGTGGAGACCTTTGAAAAACTTACAGGAAACTTGTGGAAAACTTAAGGGAAACCTACATGAATAATTTCATAGATACTTAGTTAGAACTTAAGGGGGAAAAAATTTAAAAATTAAGATTTCAAGTTTCCAAAGCATTTTCCCTAAGTTTCCTAAGAGGTTTTGTAAAGTATCCCAAGAGTTTGTCAAAAGTTTTCCAAGAGTTTCTGAAACATTTCTCCTGCATTTTTTGGAACGTTTTTCCAAATTTTTTAAATGAGTTTCGTACCGGTATCAGAAACGCGTCCAAAATGAGTTTCCCGGTAACTATAGTCCTAGCACTCCTTAATTGTCAGGTGGCGACTCTGAACTTTTTCCAAAACTGATGGCCCTTTTCAAAATTAATTAAACTATGCGAGTTGGGACAAAGAACCCCATGCAATCTGGAGTTAGTCGAATCTCCAAGTCACATGAAAAACCCCATTCTGGGCCTCGTCTCATTCACAAGATATTTAGGCAATCCAAAATCCGATTGTGACATACCCCACAAAAAGAAAAATGTATGTGACTTGCACATTTGTAGGGTGCATGAAATTGGGGTACTTGAGTTCTGATATGGTTAGGTGAGAGAGATGTATAATGATTATAGATTTATATTGGTTGATGATGGAATTGAAATGAACACTTCAATTCTGATAAACAAATTGAAAGTTGTGTGATTGTAAAGGATACAATGCACATGTGATGACATTAATATTAGGAATATAATGTGCACCAAGAAATTCATGCATTGATAATTCATTTGGACACTTCCACAAGTCACCATATTAATAATTAGTTTTGATTAATAATTCTCTATGGGTATGTTTGCTCACCCTAACATTTTACAAATAAAAGCCTAGAAGTCTAGTTGCTTGATTAAAGATATGAAGGTTTTGGAATATTTGCATCTTTTAAAACTCTACCTGAGACCGAAGAACAATTGATAGATGTATTTATTATCTCATGTTTTCGGTAGTCCTTTTACTGTTTAAATAATCTAGTGATGTAATATGATAGGATGAATACTGTAAGTTAATTTTGAAACCTTTTGAAAAATTGTAAATGGTTCATTATGTTAGCTTTAATTTAATATATTATGGCGTTCATTTGGATTGAAATTGAAAGAGTTGTGTAAACATTCCACCAAAAGGGCAGAATCTGACTTAAGTGCCCTATTATGACCATAACTTGAGTGTTACATGGAATTTTATAGTGATTCAAGTTGGGTTGAAACTAGATTCAATTTAGACCATCTCTGAAAATTTTAATAATTTTAAGTCTTATGGTTTAAGGGAAATTGAATTTCTCAATTGAATATATAAACTCTGCAAAAATTTTGTTGTGCGAGTTTTGAGTACTAAAACACTATTTTACGCCACATGTTCACTTCCTCTTCTTTTATTTTCTTATCTCTTTTACTCTCTCTCACACTTTGGTCATAGGATATGGGCCGTGACAGTCTTTCACTTGTAAGTAGTATCTTATCTTCCAATGCTAAAGAATGAAAACTTCATAAGACAGTATTATTGCGTTATTACGCCAACAAGGTTACGTCATTGTAATGACTCAGATTTTCAGACCGTTAATAAATAAATAAATAAACCAAATAACCTCAAATTATATTTTCCTATCATGTTGCCAAATAAATGAACTCCAAAAATAAATGATAAATTAATCTCCAAAAAAACAAAATAATCAACATATACTATGCGTCGTGTCTCCAAAAGAATAATTTCAATAAACTTCCAAATTATAACTTTGAGATAAAATTACAACTCCAAGTACCTCAGAATAATAAATAATTCTTCATAGGCTCCAAATAATAATTCAATTTGCTCTAAATATTACACTAGCACCTCATATGCTTCCACCTAAAAAATAAAATTAACCCGAAAAGTATACAATACTACAGAAGTACAAATACTCAATCCAGGACAATCAAAGCGAAGCTCAACAAATCAGATTAAAAACAATAATAATTATCAAAAGCCGGTCAAAATTACAAAAAGCCCCGTTCGTAATAATCATTTCAATATTTTCATTAGGCTCAATGCCTGACCCTTTTCAGTACCATGCTAAACGTCACTGTAAGCACACTCCATTTTTGTTTGTTCGGCAATCTCTGGACCGACCGGACCCACTTTCAAATACTAAAATAGAGTCAAACCCAAACCGACCTTCCAAACTCCAGTCCAGTCAACCGGTCATTTCCTGGGCCCGTTGGGTCCACTTAAAGCTAAATGACCAAAATGCCTCTAAGACATCATTCTAGTCCAATTCAATCCGGCACGCTCTTTAAGAGGATACCTAAGTCCTCATAATGATAAGTCTACCCCTTTTAAGACTGTCCCAGACAATTTAGCATGCTTAGAATGCCATTCGAACCAGTTCTGGACTCATTTTGGTGGTTCCTAATTAAAATAACCATTTTACCCCTAGGCGCCCCGACCACCCTCATCAGCCACATCGGCTCTGGGTAACAAACCGGTAAACCCCCAGGGGCACTCCCACGAGTCCATTTCGGACCCGTTCTGGTGTTTCCAAATCAAAATAACCGGTTTGCCCCTAATGGGCTAGTCATCCCTTTCAACGATGTCGACCCTAGGCATCAAACTGGTAATCCCTTGGAACACCCTTAACAGTGTTCCTAACATTTGAATCCCATCTCGGTCAACTCCGAACCAATTTTGGAGTTTTTCGATTCAAATGATCGTTTTGCCCCTAGTGGCCCAATCATCCTTTTCAACCACACCGGCTCTAGGTATCAAACCGGTAAACCTCCGAGGCATTCCTATGTGTATCCCCAATCTCCAAGTGCCATCCTGGTCCATTTTAGGCCCATTCTAGTATTTCCTAATCCAAATGACAATTTTGCCCCTAGTGGGTCGGTTATCTTTTTCAACCATTCTGGCTTTGAGTATCAAACCGAAAACCCCTAAGGTGCTCCCGAGTGCCTTTATCTCTTTTCTAACTGGACCCCATAGCCCGACAGCTTTGCAGATCAAACTGGAGCCACTTGTAATGGAGCCAGGCCAAAAAATGGTCAGGAGCCACTAAGAGTGGCGCCCCGATCTTTGCCTTGCAACCCAAGGTCGAATCAAATTTGCGAGATCACTTTCATACTGAGGTGGTGCCAATCCTAGTGGCACCATACCAAAAATGGCTAGGCACCACTAGACCTCTTCTAAATTTTGCCTATAAATATAGTGCACCACCCAGCATATTCCAAGTCCGAAAAATTGCAAAGAAACACGACCTCTCTCAAGATAGCCCTTGAAATCCTCCAAAAACCCTAGTTCTCTCCAAGGTTTTAGTCCCATAGCCCCATACATTCAAACCCTAACCTACACTCTTCAAAGCCCTAGCCTCCTACACTCATCGAAGGCTACTTCCAGTCCTTGAAGCCATT
This sequence comes from Euryodendron excelsum, assembly GCA_033060915.1. Lineage (NCBI taxonomy): Eukaryota > Viridiplantae > Streptophyta > Magnoliopsida > Ericales > Pentaphylacaceae > Euryodendron > Euryodendron excelsum. Next base: position 2,029,069 of record CM065385.1, on the reverse strand, counting down.
GAAGACCTCTCAAAGTTCAAGCAAGTCCTCCATTAAAGCATTCAAGCTAACAAGAAGATAAGGTAGGTCACTATTTACTTTTCTACAATCCCCCTCTCTCTTTTCTCCCTCCTATTCCACTTGGACTATTTTTCTATTTCAATCCCCATCTTCAAACCCCATTTTCTTGCATACTTGAAACAAAAGAACCTTGGGTCTATGCCTAGGGGAAGCTTTGGAGAGATCATCATGTCGAGGATCTTCTTTTAGCCTAACCAATCTTGGAATGGTCATAAGGCCCCTTGCAATGTGGTGAAACCTTCAACCTTGTATGTTCATGACCCCTATGCATTATATTTGTCATGTTCATACATTGTTCTTATTTTCAAACTCACAATCTTAAGGTGATTCTAACCTCCTCATGGTTAGGGTTTTCCTAGGAAAATGACATATTCAAAGTGACCACCAAGGTCCACATTAGGGTTTCAAGCCCTAACTTGTTTTCAAAATCACAACTGTAAAGTGGTTCTAGCCTTTTCATTGTTAGGATCGCTTTAGAAAAGTAGCATATTCAAAAAGGCCTTCAAAGGCCACATTAGGGTTTTAAGCCCTAAAAAAAATGCCTCTTTCAAAACTTTTTGCTTTTATTTCTTCTAAAACCTCTTTAAATTTCATGTTCAAACGCTGTTTTCCAAAATTGGTTGAAGATTTGTTTTCTTGAAGCCCTAGGAATCCATGTCTTAGAAAGTCCCATCTTGTCCCTTAAACTTCATTTTTGCATTATTGCATCAAAATGGTTTTCCAAATCTTTGTTGCATCATGTTTACAAAAAGTGCATAACTCTCTTGAAATGTTTTCAAAAAAGTGTCACATAAAATCATAAAATTCTCAATTCAAATCTTTCTTTTCTCAAATAAAATCTTTCCATTTTGGAAACCAAATCAAATCTTTTCATCTTGGAAACCAAATCAAATCTTCTATCTTTGGAAACTAAATCAAATATTCTATTTTTGAAAACAAAATCCAATCATCTATTTTTGGAAGCAAAGTAAAACTTTTATTTTTCAAAACATTCCTAGAATGAAACTTTCTTTTTTCAAAACAATCCTAAAATAAAACTTTCTTTTTTCAAAACTTTCCTAAAATAAAGCTTCCATTTTTCAAAACTTTCATTTTTCAACTAGAAATCATACTTTTCCATATTGCATCAAATCAAATCTTTTCCATTTCAGGATCCTTCCTAAACCGTAGGTTACTTGCATTCCAAGTCACTTCCAACCCTAGGTTGTCTAACCTTAGGTGAATCTAACCTTAGGTTACCTTAATCCTAGTTTGTCCAGCCAAGATTAGGAGGCTTCAAGATTGTAACTCTGGGACCCTTTTCTAACACTCCAACTCCAATCCAAAAATATTTTAAAATACTCTTTCAAAACTTGTCTCCATCCAAAATGGTTAGACACTTACCATTTTTCAAAAACTATTTCCAGAATGATTTCATAAACTTACAACCCTAACCCTTTTCTTGGTTAGGGTTTCCAAAGGAAAAGTGATACATCAAATGAAACATATAAGGTTCATATTAGGGTTTTCAAACCCTAAATGTTTTACAAAACCTATTTTCAAAAACTATTTTAAAACATCGCATCCTTGAAACAACCCTAGGCCTTCTATAGTTAAGGTTGTCCAAGATCAAGTGAGATATTCAAACAAGGGAAGTTTCTAGCCCATTTTCCTAAAAATGTTTTCCAAAACTCATAACCTTGAAGGAGTTTAGTTCTCAATTAACTAATCTCTTAAAAGCAATGAAACATTGGCATACCTTTTATAAGGTATATAAAAACTATTTTTGAAAAGCCTTTTCAAGACAAGTTCCCAAGAGCTTTTACAAGTCCAAATCTCCTTTCAAATTTCATTTCAAAAGCGCTTCCAAAAACACTACAACATCCAATTTCAAATCAAAACTCTCTTGAGTTCAAGTTTCAAAACATTACAAGACTTTCGCAAGTCTCTTTTCAATCGGAGCCTGAGTCCGAACTACGACTAACCTGATTCTTGCTAAACGAGATACGTAGGCAACCTTCATAGATGCGATCATAACCCCTTTTCAAATCAAATACCCCCTTTTCAAAATTCAACCCCAAGTCTTTTTCACACTCTTTCTCAAATTTATCAAGCATTATTTATCCCAAAAGTGATAGCAAAATTCTTTTTCAAAATCTTTTTAAAGTGGACATAAGTTGACAATTAGGAATTGGAGATTCAAGTGAGTGAAACCTATGGTAAATAGACATGTAAGTACCGCAAAGGTGGGGTAGGGTGATGATCTTAAGATATCTTCTCTACACGTAACTAACCCCCAGACTATAGATTTTTATTTCAAAAACCAAAACGAAATTATTTTCTAAAAAGGGCTTAAACATTCTCCAAAAGCTGCCAAGCAACCTGTTTTTTCAAAAACCCTCTTTAGGAAGTTTTCCAAAACTTTTTCAAAAGAAAACCTAAGTTTAGTCTTCGGCATTTACTTAGTTTTAGGTGATCTAACACACCTTTATCAAAGTTAGGTGGCAATTCCAAATATTTTTTAAAAAACCCTTAATCAAATGAGTTTCAAGTTCAAATCTCATCGCACTTGTCTTTCTAGGAGAGCGAGTTCTAATAACGGGCATCGGGTTTGACCTGAGCCGAGACCCAGACTTGGAGCTGAAAAATCGAAGCGCGACAGTCACCCATGCCACATAACATACTAAATTCCATAACCAATACCCCATAGGGTCATCATTCCATAACCAACACTCCGTAAGGTCACATTTTCAATAATAGGCCAACGGGTGTGTTTGTACATATTTAATCAGTTTTACAACACGTCAGCCAAAACATAATTCAACAATTTTTAAAAATATAATTTTATCAATGAATTTATCAACAAAGACGATATTCAAGGATGTGCTGAAAGGAATCAATAGAGCCAAAAATTGCACAATAATGAAATTTAACAATGGGCTCGAACATTCAAAAGGAGTATAATTAAAGAATGACAAGAATAAACTCTTTGCAAGAGATTTAGAAAGGAGCATATTATATACAACTGGTTTATCTCAAGCGTATTTTACAATTTTTGTCGAGATCACCATACAATCCAAAATTGCTGTAGTTGAAATTATAATTAAATTAATTTAAACAACTAAATGAATTAAATATGAACATTGAGTAGTAATTCTTACTCTCCAAGAACATCGAATCCCAACTATCCATCATTCCCTTTCCCTTTCTTTTTTTTATTAATTCTTCCATTGCCTCTCTCTCTCTCTCTCTCTCTCTCTCTCTCTCTCTCTCTCTCTCTCTCTCTCTCTCTCTCTCTCTCTCTCTCTCTCTCTCTCTCTCTCTCTTTCTTTTTCTTCTTCTCTTCTCTTGGCAGCACCTCAATTCCCTAGAATAGCCGAACCCCCTCAATTGTAGTGTGAAGAGAAAGCTTGGATTAAGCCTTGTATTTATAGGCATAAATTGCTTGGAGAAAGGGAAAGGGTATATACTTATTTGTATGTTGTCTTGGGGCATCCCTTGCAAAATTGTTATTTCTTATTTTAGAATTATGTATACCTGAATCACCCTCTAATCCCCTCATCTTCTTCATTTCTTTCATTAATCCCCCTCATCTTTCTTTTATTTTTACCCTTGCTTGCCTTTCCCCCAATTAGAATTATTTATTATTTTATGTAAATTCCTTTACCTCACTAAACTTCACTTTAATTAAATGATTATCTTTCTTGAGAAGTAATTTAGGACATTTATTTCTTTTATTTTTATTTCCTTTAATGTCAAAACCCAAAAATTTATTTGATAAAAATTGAGAGTGCTATAGTCACAAAGTCCATGCATGGCTTCACGAGTTGCGTCTAGACAACCAGCATTTCTTTCACATGACATGATGCAGGAACGATCGGTGATAAAAAATAACCTGTTGAACACATTTCATAATTCAGTTGAACTTCGCCAAGAAGATATTAGAAAATTAGGCAACTATTAAATGTGAATCTTCAATAAGAATGGGTGCTGTTTTGTTGCTGTCGAGGTTGATGCGGTTGATCTGGTCGCTTAGCTATTCCACTATCAGCTTGCCACATGTTTTGCTCCCCACCCCTTTAACATAACGGAGAAATATGCCATTACACACCTTTATCACTTTTCTCTCACAGATTCACTGAAAGTCTATCTGATGAGTGATAATCGATCACATTTTGGGTTATTCGTCCACATGTTCTGTACTCCAATCATCGACGTCTCGGCATCCCTTTCTACCTCTTATTCACATCTCCCACGACTTTCCTGGGCTTTATCCTCCACTCTCTTTAACTCTACACACCCAACTCACTACTGAGTTTTATGACTCGTGTGCTGAGTTAACATCAATCACAACCAAACATTTTTTCTTTTTCTTTTTTTGTTTTCCTGATAAGCAAACATTTCTTCACAAATCTCCCTCTTTATTTCTTCTGATTTTAATATTTGTTTTATTTTTTTCTTCATAGTATTGAATCAAACATGCATAGGAAATAACCAGACGAAGAAATGGTATGAACAAATTTTCAAAAAAGTAGTTTATCATCTCTTCATCGTAGTTTATAAATATCTGGTAACGGAGGAAAAAAAAATGAGAGAGTTGGAGCCAGTTCAGTGAGATGAAAGGAGTGAGAGAAAATTGGGGCGGTGGGATGATAGAAGTGAGAGTTAAATAGGAGAGAGAAAATTAGGATCGGCTCACCTCTATATCTTAATATTCAAAATCTTTCAAATTTCTTATCTTAATACGTCACGTGTTAGTCACCTAGATCTAACGGATAATGTTGTTATCTGATTCAAACCATCGTTCTCATTTTGTTAATTTTTTTAATATTAAGTAAAATCGTGGGTTTAAATAAGATAGTATCACCTGTTGAATCTGAATGACTAACATGTGGCGTAGTGAAATAAAAAATTTGAAAAATTCTAGATATTAAAATCAAGAGGTTGGAAATTAGGGATAGTAACATGCAAAAAAAACTTGTAACGGCAGATTTCTCCATTACATTTTCGCACATTAATGTGGTGCGACCAAAACATGTGGCAAGCTGCTAGTGGAATAGCTAAGCGACCGGACACAACCGCACAAACCTTGACAGCAACAAAACCGTACCCCAATAAGAACACAATTACACAAGTACAATAGGAATATGAAGAAAACTCTTCTCTAAAATATTATTTTTCAAAAACTGTTTATGCCAAGGGCCCTTACATTGCGTTTATAAGATAGACATAAACCCTTAACTTAATTACTCAATTTAAAGCTAAAATAAAATAAAATAAAATAACCAAAAAATAAAAAATCGAGTTAAACCCAAATTTGGACGCTAGACACTTATAAAAAAAAAAAAACTTGCAGACCAAATCAGATTCACATAGTTCAAGATATTGAGCAATCAAATATTTTTATAAACATCAAAATCGCTCCTTTTGAAGCCTAAATAAGAGAATTCTACAGTAAACTAATAGATCCATAGACTTCTATATATTTTGATATCCACCACGTTTCAAGGCAGAGTTCTAAATTTTATACAATTTTGAGTTTGAAAATCATGATTCTCACTCTACATCCTTCTCCCCAAGCTGGAGAAAGTCTTCCTCGAATTTAGATTTCGACGTAGAACTTTGAACTTTTTGACATTCGTCACAACTTCAATCCAGTCTATTTGTTATACCCTTATTTTGATGACTTTTATAATTATTTATTTCGAGTTAATTTAAGGCCCATAACGGTTTTGCGAGTAATAAAAATATTAGAATACATATTACAGAGATTAAGATGTCAAAAATGAGAATATTTATTTATTTGAAAGAAATTAACCAAAAGCCAAAAGTAAGGCTTTGGGATTTAGTAATATTGAATGAATTATAATTTATTTATGGAATTCATATAATTATTGCAGAATCAATCCTAGCCATAACTATTGGGGTATGCCAGGCGTCATAAACTCCCTCTTATAGGGTGAAACCATGATAGTACAAGGGGGTGGGTGTATGTGACAAAGCATAGGACTAAACTTGTTGGTCGAGGCTCTCACAACTTAGTGCCAAGAGACACCTATCTGTACATATCTCTTTAGGGCATTGTCTTCACTATATTAAGATAGAGGGAGGAGAGAAACTGTGTATATATATATATATATAGTACATGGAGAGAGAGAGAGAGAGCTTTAGGTGAAGGAAGGACTTTTAGTGAAAATTCTTGGTTTAATTTTGAAGGCAAGAAAACTCTAACTTAAGTATGTTATATTGTTTAGAGTATAGAAGGCAATGTTGTTGTAATTTTGATTCTTTGCATTTGATTAGGGTGTAACCAGGGGTGGACTCAGAAATTTTTTTGAGGGGGGGCCAAAGTAAAATTTTTTTAAATTTCAAGGATTGAAGGAAATTTTTTTTAGGTTTTAAGAGACTAATACTCAAAATCTTATCCTAAAAATTAAAAAAATTGTGAGATATAAATAGAAATTTTAAAATCTAAGGCGGGCCAAAGCACTATTCTTTATTATAAATATGCAAAAATTATGGGGCCTAACTATAATTTCAAAAATTCAAGGGGGGCCACCGCCCCCCTTGGTCTTCACATAGGTCCGCTGATGGGTGTAACAGAGTCAATTGCAATTGAACGTGTGCGGATCCAGTCCAACGCGATAACGCATTGGCCTTTTAAGGTACTGGATTATGAGACCCAAGCAGTTTCACGTGGACGGAGACAAATTACCTAGCAAGCTATGATAGTAACAAGTTGATTCTAAAGATTATATGTTGTGAGTCAAGACCCAAAGTAGATAATATTACACCATGTGTATTTTGGATCGTGACATATTGCACCGTCTGTTACACTACACTCCCTATTATGTATACTATATGAAAATTATAGAAGGATAAGGATATACGTGAACCATGCCTTGGGAATGGTTAGTGATCAATATATCATGATACTCCACGCAGTTGTTATGGTTGGCATGGAACCAATGAAATCAAAGTAGCATTTTATACTATGGGTGCTTGGCGACGATCCACGTCTTTTTCACCGTGTGAGTCTTTATAGGTCATTTTTAAGTAACCAATATGTGACAATATCTTTTATAAATGTTTTACTATGCCGTGAGGTAAAAGGATTAATGCATCTACTTTAATATGACACCTTACGTTTGCGACGTTCTACTTTGACATGATACCTTCTACTTTGACATGATACCTTACGATTGTAACCTTCTGAACATCGATGTGAAAGCAGTTATAGTTATACTTTATTCGAATGATATTATAACAAAGGAATGATTATCTACGCTTTATGCTCACAGTGCATAACTTGTTTTCACTTTCCTGTATTACGATGTAAGTATGATTATATCATTAACCTCAAGGGATGAGATATGCTCTCAAAGGAGCGGAGATACCTAACCGATGTATCTTATTGGATTTGGGGTACCAAAGATACATTTTAGTCTATTGGTGATTGATGTCTCTATGCTTACTCTTGACAATTTTAGTATAGAGTTCCCACGCCTTGTGCATTCAACGATCGCACGAATCTAATCAATTGTAGTACGGTCTCACACAATTATGTAAGAGTAATTGAGATGTTTACATTGTTACTATTTGCACACCCACGTGGAAATGGGAGATAATATTTGGGTTAAATTCGACACCCCCGGACATGCCCAAAACCAAGGGATGACAGTTATAGCAACTAGCCACTATCCCCAAACAAAGGGTGGTTATTAACCCCACATTACGCATACATGATAATACAGATTGTATAAAATGTAAGTGGCTTAGCTCTCGCTTCTCTCATGAAGAAAATCTCTCCTGTAAAAACAGTGCACGTGTGCGCATTTGAGTTGTGACCTATTTTTGTGAGTGCATTTCATCTTGTTCCTCACTTTAAACCAAACACCAAAAAGGCAGTACATTTAAGTGCCATTGCATAAAATCTTTGGTTTTCTCCTCCTATTCACCGAGTTGTGAAGGGAAAATTGCAATACGAGCACAAGCATGAGAGAGAGAGAGAGAGAGAGAGAGAGAGAGAGAGAGAGAGAGAGAGAGAGAGAGAGGCGTGATCAAAAACAAAACTGGAACTCCTTTCACAGGGCCAATTTGAGCCGGTGGTAAAGTGTAAAATCAATTATTAATAATAACACAAGCAATAATGAATTAATAATTACAGCACCCTTTACAACAAAAATCCAGGGCCACACTGGAAATAATAATAATAATAATAATAATAATAATAATAATGGTGCTTTACTACTTAAAAGAACAAACTTTTTTTCTTCCCTTTCCTTTTCTCACCAGCCTGCAATTTGAGCAAATACCTTGGTAATAAACTTTCAAATTGGAAATGCAACATTTGGTTAAATCAACATTGCAAGAAGTCAAGTGCAAATCCATCGGAACACAGGTATTCGACCACAATGCAATGCCACTTGGTTAAAATATATGTTATGTGAAATCTAATAGAATACCCTTCTAAACAAATGCCAATGACACGTGTGAACTGGATGGCTATAAATGCCAGTAAGTAAAATTGATACTCTGCCTTCTGAATAAATACTGGAGAACGAAAGCCTGTTCTGCATTGTCATTAAATTGGAAAGGGGAGAAAAAACCGTCTTCCAATTATGGAAAGCCATAACAAGGAGAAATGGCAACAGAGAAGGCATATACAAACAAGCAGAGAGCATCCCAAGAGTCACATTGATGATGTTTCTGCAAGAATATCACAATTTTCTACAATCCTTTCAGAAAAACAAAGTGAAAAGAATATGAAACCCCACCCTAAGTTAACTTTCATTGCAAAAAGACAACCATGAGAATACTGACCCCAATTCCGAAGACAGCCAGTGTGATTAAAGGCAGAGGTTAAGTCCATGTATACTGTCCACCTGTCCCATTATGCTCCCTCAAAAATTTCACAAAATGGAGCACTCCTAAATCATTCAATTGAAGGATGCTGTAACCCCTTCGTATATAGACCTATATATTGTTTTGTTTTCAATCAAGACAACCAAGATTGTACCCTTTTTAAGAGAACCCCAAGGAAAAATCGGTGAAAATTGAAATGCAAATGTTTTGACTTAAACAAAGTTTTCTAGTTGAAGTATATTGGTCAAAATTTCCCATCAAACAAGAATCCCAGAGACTGATGAGATATGTTGAAAATGATCAAAATTCAAAGGTATCCTTTAAACGAACACCCACCACGAAATCAGCCACAGGCATCCTTAGTCTAGGTATTCTAAAGCTTTCTTACATCAACCATGCTTACTAGGTGATCTCAGAGGGTAGTTCCCGGGGGCAGAGACAATGTAATTGTGATACCACCAGTACAATCAATGTACAAATTTGAGCAAGACAATAAAAAATCGAACAATAAGTACTCAATTTTATCTAAACTAACAAGAGAATACATACTGACATAGTGACAAAGATAAAAACTCCAGAATGTTTTTAATACCACACACTTAAAATATGGGAGGGAAATTTTTCCCCAACTACTTATCAAAACAAAATGACAATCTATGGTTAATAATTTATTTATCATACATTCATCTACCAGAGTGGCTCATTCTTATTGCAACCATTTTCCAGTCTATGTACAGGACAAGTTTTCTTGTTCAAGTGTCAGCAGTAAAACAACAGGTTGCACACGACAAAATTTGCATTATGCATACTGAGAGTAAAAGGTCATACCTTTATGATGAATAATCTCAAGGTGAGAACAATTGTATCTCTGGAACTGTAAAATGGAGGAAATGGTAAAATATTACACAAAAATATGCACAACCAAAATCACATAAGAACACTGGATGGCTGTTGCTTGAAGGAATGCATCTGACCAAAAATCATTATTAAATCCTAAATGATGCAGAGAATTCCTTCGGCAATTTTAAATCAGTTTTGAAGTTTGATTAGAAAAGGGCCATTCCCCAGGCTGGTTCCTGATAATTGAGGATGCTGGCAGAGCAGACTAGATAAAGACCTAACTTTTCGCAAGATTTTAACCTGCCTTCTCATGCTTGGCAGTCCAAACTTTTACCTTATACCAAGCAATGGCCACTCGTTTTGACTGTTGACTTGAACAATAACTTTCAAACTATGATTACCCCAACTTGAGGAACACCAAGGTCTTCACATAGATGAAGCAACACATTTTAAAATCATGCTCATGACATTTCCAAGGTCTCAAAACCGTTGTAGCAGTATTATCAATACAGTTGTAACGTGATAATCTCAAGGATCACAATTGAGTTGATACTTTCACTCAAATAAAATGACAAATGACAAATGAAATCAGCCCAATTTTTTCTTTCTTTTTTTAAAACAAATTTTCAGGTCATACGAGAATTGTCATAAGCAGTATCAAGGGTTGCAAACCAGGTACAAAAAGAGTCCAAACAAAACAAAAGGCCATTAAAAAGCTTTACCCTCTATATAGCTCCATATTCCCCGTGAAATCCAACAATGGCCTAAATCAGGGTTATCCCTTTGGGAAAAACAGCTATAGAAAATGGATAGAAAATTAATTTCCAGCCTATACAATGGTAACTCCTAACCTTACAAAGTTCTCCTATTCCACTCCCCCCAAAAAAGCCACCACAAGCAAAAAGCTACGAGGCACTATGCCTTACTAATCTGTTTTGCACGCAGTTCAAAGCAATGTGATTGAATTTTAATCTCCTTTTGGTTATTTTTATCCAATTTTAAAATTTCAAAATAAAATAGTTTTGAATTTGTGGAAAATGAAAGAAAATTATTATCCATTATCATACTTGAATGCGTAAGAAAAGCAGTCATTTTCTAGGCAGGTCTCTTCTGGCTTAGTGTTTTTCACTAGATGTGATGTTTTGGGACTCAAAATCATTTTTTTTTGCTCGTGAAATTTAATAATTTAAAATTTCAAAAAATTGAAATAAATGCATAAATTGTGTAACTTTTAATATTATGATATTGAGAGGGCGTAAGTTGTGTTTTGATTGGCAAGTTTGGAATTAAACCACCTATGGGTATCACTCTTATAAATCTGTCTCATTTGATCTTAATGTTTAAGCGACGCGGTTTGACCCTAAATTGACACTAATTTCAGAGAGTTGTAGAGAGTTGCATCATCGGACAAACCAACATTTAAGGGTCATGTCAACGAGGAAACACACTTTATGTTTAAACAAGTGAAGAGTGTGCTCTTTGTCCAATACTTAAAGTGTCTTTAAAGTTACAGAAGAAGGACTTAGAGGCTGCTAAATCCAGTATCAATACTAGTTTAATCAGAGTTCTTGGAATTGGAATATTGTTTTCAAATAAGTGCTTACATGCCGCATAATTTGAATGACGCTGCTTCAGAATGAGTGCCAAGAGGTGGCAAAAATCCAATTTTGGTGCCTAATGATGAGCGTCTAGGGAGGACAAATTCTGACACTGCTTATTTGACTTAAGTCTAATGGGGGTGAGGCATTGGAGCCCACGTGAAAGACTGAGGTGTTTCTAAACTGGTCGCCGATACTAGGCTCACGCATTGGAACGGCAATGGCCACCAAGCGCATCAGACCATGGGTCAAGACTAAGACGGTTGTTGTTTACAAAGGCGCACGAACCATCATCCCGTTCATTGAACCCAGCCACTTTGCAACCCTGCCAACCTCCCTGCCACAAAAAGGTTGATATGAGACCCTCAACCCAGACTCTTCGTATGTTGGTAGCTCGAAGTTCACTGACCCAATCCTTATTCAAATTGAAGTCAAGGATCAAAATTTTGTTTCGATGGGTAGTTTCAGTTGGCTTGGAAACGGAAACATTTTGAAAATGTTTCGCGATGTTTTGAAAATAATTCAGAAATGACAGATATTAATACAGTAAAATACAATCTTTTGCACTTTTCTCAATAAAAATTGTACAAGATTTATGGAAGTTCTAAATTTATGTTGATACAACTTGTTTTGGTCTATAGCCTTGAGTTTTGGTACATTTTTCGATGTTCCAATGTGTTTTAACGTAAACAATCGAGTTTCGTTATTTCCCTAGTATTTCGTTTCGGTCTCTTAGGAAACGGAAACGTTTTGGCCGTTTCGATGGAAACAAATAGAAAATTTATTCCTTGATTGAAGTCGGAATATGGCCACCGTTTCGACTCACACAGCTTGTCCCACCAGAAATGTCCATTTCTCACAGTCAGAGCTCATGAACCAAGGAAATCACCACTTATCACCTAATTCCTCCAACACGGAGATGCTCCAAAGATGGTCTCTGATGGGGCTGCAATCGATTTGAAACAACAGCCTCTTGGTACCCACCAATCCAAGAACTTGATGTTACGCAAATCTCCACCTCCCACTTCTGATTCTTGCCACTTCAGTCTCTGAGAGTAGGACAAACCGAAAAATTGGCCCATGAATAGATGCAGCAAGTCTCTCTCCCACTCACTCTCACTCTCAGAGTCTCAAACCCCATTATATATATATATATATTGTTAAATTTACTAAACCTTATAGAATCTGTTGCATTTGTGGTGTAAGGAACAACTATGATTGAGAAGCTATCATTAGTTCTTAAAATAATCACTCCAACCCCAAAATCATTTCCATTCTATTTTTCCTCTTTTTTTTTTTTTTTCCCCTTTGAAATGCTGATCTAACTTACATGGACTCGGGTATAAGTGTCAGGTGAGGGTATGTATCTAACTATCGAATACATCTAACTTTCATGTCCAAGGATGACTAGATTTCATATCTTTTAAATATTTCTTTTATTTTTTTAGGGTAAAATAGTACTTACAAACTAATATAGATGAGTACATGTCCAACTAGATATGTTGAACACACATACTATACCCTTACCAAAGAACAAAATTTTCATTTGTTTCCATCGAAATGGCAGACACGTTTCCATTTCCTAAGAGACTGAAACGAAATACTAGTGGAATAACAAAACATTATTATTTCCATTAAAACACACTATAACATAAAAACATGCACCAAAACACAACATTACATACCGAAACAATAAGTTGTGTTAACCTGAATTTAGAAATTTTCATAAATTTTGTACAATTTTCATTAAAAAAATACATAAGATTGTATTTTACTATTTTAATATTTATCACTTTTAAAATGTTCCCTAAACATCCTGAAACATTTTCAAAATGTTTCTGTTTCTGAGCCTACCAAAACAACCTCTCGAAACGAAATTTTGATCCCTAACCCTTACTCGAGTGTCAAGTGACCGACATGGGTGCTTCATAAATTTAGAGGAGTTCGTGGAACATAAGTGCTGATTTTGTGCACACAATGGGGAAATTCAAATTAATCTTTGATGAAAAAGTGTCGATTGCGGAAATGGGATAAAGATGCAGAATACGTTCAAGGATGAAGTAAAGAGTTAGTAATGATCTAACACTACAACTACAAACTGGTACCACGGTTTCCATCGCAAGAGTAGGACAAAATAAAGAACTCTTACACATGAGTGTCCTTTTATACAATAATTTAATAAGTATTCTCAAACGTGCTATGTATAAAGAGTTGGAATCGTTTAACTTACCAAGTAATATTTGGTGAGCTGTTTTCTGCCCTTAAAATACGCTCAACCCCACCAGTACTAATTATTGAAAATTCTGTAGCATGTCCAAATGGAATAGTAACCTACACAAAGAATACAAATAATAAAATGGGACATGAATAAAAAAAAAATAAAAAGGAAAAAGAAAAGGTCAAAAAACAAAGAAAACCTGCATAGGCCACTATATAGGACACGTATTTTTGACAAATCATGATCTTGCGCTGAAAATATGTAACAGACACATATAGAACAAAAGACAACTAGAACATTTTCTGAGCCACGACAACTGTTTCTCCAAATGCTGACCCCAAAACTTGGTAAAAGGCTGCAGGAGACTTGGGACAAACCATCAAATGTTCCAAAGGAATTTCACATCTCTTATCAGCTCAGTGCAAATGTACAATAACTACTGAGTCACATATCCAATGTATGTAGCAAGAGGTATTATATGAACAGTAGGCATTTATTGAGTTATACACATATAATTATATCATCTATAAAAAGCAAAGGTGGACATATAATGTAATAGAAACTAGCACCATCGAAGTCTAGACCTCCTGTCATGATAATGAATCGCAGGGTGAGCCACAGGAGGAGGGAGGGTAACTCATGCACAGACCAGCTAGCTAAGGAAATGTTCAGCTTCCCTCTTCCATGTCCTTCATATTAGATTCTGTCCAACTGCTTCTAGGGACAGATTTGAGAGGATTTTCCCTTTTTGGACGGTTAGATTATAGTTTCAGGGCTTCAGTACTTTTCTAACCAAGAGAGAAGGGGGAAAAAAATGGTCCAGTGCTGTACTTTTGTTCTGCCACTGTTCTCCAGAATGTGTTTTGATACAAAGCCAAACTGATTGCATGAATGTAGCTGATTTGGAGCAAGGCTTTTGGGTTTAAATTAACGATCTACATTTAACTCCTATTCAGGAGTTTTTGCTTAATATGGGTTTAGCAGGCAATCTTGTGTATCTAGGGAAATTATTCCCACCCCCGTATAGGAGGTGGAAGTGCCCCCATGATACCGAAAAAAAAGACAAAATAAAAATGATAATAATAAAATGATACCCCTAGACCACCATAATGGAGCTTGATTACGCAATGTAGTGGCCTCAACCAAATGCTTTCTACTTCCATAATTGAGGCAACTTTCAAAGTAGTCCAGTTTGACAACCATTGTTGTGGTCAACATTTCACATTGCTATACACTGTCTCCCACTGGCCAAAATCTTACTTCTTGAAGGTATGATTAAGTTAGGAGTCAGTGCCAAGTATGGCCCAAAAGCATATTAGCAATTTCCATTCTAGATTCACTACTAATTGTACAAGGAGCACTCACAATATCAAATTTACAATAGCATAATAAGGTACATGTTTTTAATTCTAAAGCTGCGGAACGGTATGAAACAAAAGAGTAATGCTGCCCACAGTGATCTTATGTTATGTTAGGGTAATACAAAGCTTTAACATTTAGGGTCTTGAATGTAGAGGAAAGTTTGTAGAGTTTTGTAGATGAAAGGATATTTGAATTGGCTAGGTTTTCGAAGTATGAGGTTGTTGGAGGCCCAGATTATGATTGGATGGACATCAAAGACAACATTTTAGGCAGCAAATAAAGAACAAAAGGTAGGGGAAAAGGGCAAGGTTTATTAGGGCTTGATAGGCTAGGTTTTATCAACAAAATAAAGGTGGTGTATAAGAACAGCCTGAAAAGGTGAAAATCAACTTCAATTTTTTTCGTTGTGGAAGGGAATAAGAAGAAGAATCAACTGGGAAATCCAACCTAGGACTTTGCAGGAATAACCATAAGGCTAACTCATGCATCATACCAAGCTTAAAAAGTGTCTTACAATTTCTCAAGAATTGACCCTTCGATTGAAACTGATACATTGATTCTCATATGCTGATAGATTTGTCTTACTACTAGGACTAGGATTCTAAATAAGAAATTAAAAATAACTTGATCACTAAAAACATTCTAGACCTAATAAAAGGTTTAAGGCATACAAAAAAAATTAAGGAATAAAGAATCATACACTTGTGGTCGGCGAAAACTTCTCGGTGACTAGAACACCACTGGGTCCACTACCCTTGATACTGTAACCTTCTCTCTTGATCACCAGTGTAGCTGGCTCCCATATATCAATGTACCCAGTCTGGAAAATTAATAAAAAAGTGAAAGCTCAATAATTGACTCAAGCCATGTCAAGTAAGCGAAGTTGTAAAATGTGGGCTTATGGTGGAAAATCAAAGGATGAATACAAAGAGCACAAAACTAATAAGGGAGTTAAGTCATACCGACAAGGATACCCTGTATGAAGCATGGGCATTATAAAGTGTCTTCTCTATGCAGTTCTGCATTTCAGGATCTGTGGCAATAATGGAAAATGACAAGCATATTATATACTAAAGCATTTGCAAAATATGAAGTACCAGGTTGAAAGTGAATGATCTAATAAGAAAAAAATAAAATGGAGTTCTCAATTATATTTCGATGTCAAAGGATTGTATGATTACAACCCAAACAGCTGCCGCCCGCCAACCCCCCCCCCCCCCCCAAAAAAAAAAATAAAAGAGGGAAGTGTATATGGTTGTTTTGTGGTTTGTTTGACAGTATCCAATGGGGATAAAATTCCCCAAATTTAGAAAAGAATGGAAATATAGGTATTCTGCAAACTATTTATCCACTGTATGTAGGCAACCAAAATTATCCAATCCCCACATTATAAAATTGTGGACTGGAAACTATAACACCAATATAGACTAACTTATACAACAACTATGACCGAGAGCCCAGTAATTCTGTTGTCCACTCCATATACCAGCTTAAGGTTTAAATCATCTCCTCTTAGTATCTTCATTCTGAAGTCTATTGATTTAAGCAAAATAACTTGAAACAGGAAACACATAAAAAAGGAAGCAGGAACAACAATCCTGTAACAGTATAAAAGAGAGCAGGAAATTAAAGCAGATATATCAAAAGCTTCCACGCACGCCAGCTACCCAAAAGAAGTGTACTACAACTTATATCCCACATTTAGTACCACACTACCACACAAGTTTTGAAAGTACCTTGAGTGTGCATTTTTCCTGCAGTTGGACAAGACCACATGCAGCAAACTCAGATTTCTTGCAACTTGCCCAGTTATTTTTCAAATATTGGCAGAACTACATGGTGTACCAAAAATAAGCCATGGCATAAAATTTATTAGATACTTCTTAAAGACCCTTTGAAAGATTACAAGCACTAAGAGTCTGTAATGAGGATTCAAGTGGATAGCTGATTTGATAAGCTCCAGAGCCTCCTAGGAATCTGACTCGAGGGCCACCCCACAAAAACCCAGGTTCCACGCAAGGGTTAGACCCTGCCAAACAGCACAGAGTTCTGCTTGAAAACAGGGATGGTATGTCAAATCCTACAGAAGAAGCCTGCTAATCTTGAGCCAAGCTCATCTATGATAACCCCTCCTGCTTCCGAAGGACGTAGAGCCCTAAGGGAAGAACCATATACATTTACTTTGACCCAACAAGCCTCCGAAGGTTGCCAATTCACCACAATATGCCTCTTAAATTTCACAAGAGTGGGTGATGTAGGACAAGTAACCAGATTCAGAGAAAGAGAATAGGTAGAAGAGAAATAAGGAGGAAAGAACCAGAATGGGTAGAAGAGAAGAAGAAGAGAACTATGAGGGGAGAGAAACCCATAGGGAGGAAGAAACCAATATTTAATAATCATCCAAGCTAATCAATTCTTTACACACCATGCCCTTTATATAGCTATGTCAAAATAGAAATATAAATAAAATAAAACTCCTAAAATAACAATCCTAATAAAACATTAACTCTAAGAAGACTAAATTTATTAGTCTCTTTATTCCGCATCATTCTCCTCGGCTGAGTGAACTCTCCTCCAGAGAGTAAAAGCATTATTACGTCTGGAATTAACCAGGGTCAAAGAATTGGATCGGATCATCAAAATCGGAATAGCATCAATGTGGGTGACTCTTCCAATGCACGAGATATCTCCAAAAGCCATCTCGCAGAGAAAGAACATATGACACCTCAAGAATACTCTCAATTGGATCTTCATGCTGTGGCAGAAGCAATGGAAGATGAATGACATGGTTTTAGACATGAAGTTGAAGTAATACCACCTATAATCAATTCTGCTGACAAAAAAGAGAGGTTCAAAGATGTCTTGATAAGGAAACAAGTCCTCAACAGTGAAAACAGAATTAATAATCATATATGATGCCAAGTCAAATAAATATGCATTGGGTCCAAACTCATGAATATTATGTAATGGTTCAGTGGCTTGAGAAAGAAGTATCATGAATGAAATATTAGCATAAAGCTCAAAGAGTTGTTGTGCTTTGTTCGGCTTGCTATGGCAGTACAGGGACGGTGGATATGGCAATGGATCAAGATTGGGCTCTGATACAAAATTGATGTAGAACAACCAGAATCGTAGAAAGAGAATAGTTAGGAGAGAAATAAGACGGAAATAACCAAAATGGGTAGAAGAGAAGAAGAAGAGAACTGAGGGAAAAGAAACCCACAGGGAGCCTTATGCCATGGTTTGTGTAACCTTTGAGCCTTATACCAACATTTCATTCATGATACTTCTTTCTCAAGCCACTCAACCATTATCATTCATAGACCTAATGCATACTTATTTGACTTGCCATCAGATATGATTATTAATTCTACTTTCACTATTGAGGACTTGTTTCAATATCAAAACATCTTTGAGCCTCCCTTTTGTCAGCAGAATTGATTACAGGTGGTGTTATTTCGACTTCATGTCCAAAATATGTCATTCATCTTCCACTGCTTGTGCCACAGTATGAAGATCCAATTGAGAGTATTCTTGAGATCTCATATGTTCTTTCCCTACGAGATGGCTGTTGAAGATATCTCGTGCATTGGAAGAGTCACCCACACATTGATGCTTTTCCAATTTTTTATGATTCGATCTGATTCTTTGACCCTGGTTAATTTGAGATGTAACATTACTTTTACTCTCCGGAGGAGAGTTCACTCAGTCGGAGAGAATGATGCGGAATAAATTTATTAGTCTCTTTATTCTGCATCATTGATTCTACACCATCATAACCTCTCCAACCCTAAAAAGGACAGCTGCTTTCGAATACCAGAGAAAGGCCACAGCCGCGAGGAAGATCAACTTCCAGCTAGCCCAGTCAACTATGTGCCACCCCAGGTTCAATAAATTCAGGCCACCCAGGTGTCCAATTCCAAGGAGAAGAAATACTGTCAAGCTTCAAGCTTAACAAGACCTTGCCAAACTATTTTAGGGTATTCCAATCACACCAGCTTCTATCACGCCCTTGGCACACTGATTTGAAGTTCAGTTGGCATGAATGCAAGAGATGCCATTGGCCAACTCCCTGGTGTCATCTTTCTTCCTACTGCTCCCCCTTCTGTAGGTCAGATTCAGCATAGTTAATATTAGGGTTCCATGGAAATACTTTGTATATTGATGGTTAGTTGAAGTGCATCCCCTTGTCTGACCAGTCCATACATTTCAGGCTATAAGTTTCTAAATCATTGAAATTTTGCTATGAATCCAAAGCCAACAGAAAATTCTATACAGTTCTATTGATAGCTTGTGGGCCAAAATCTAAGTTCAAATGAATAGGTTATGGCTGTTTGAAGTTGGCACCCTAGCCTGAAATTACTCTATGAATCTGCGTGTCGACACCTGTATTTTAGGTGTCGGCACATTCAACCTTCCTGAGTGCCCATACTTGCACTTTGTAAAAAGGTGTTGACATTTTCATTCCAAGTCTCACCACCTTCCGACCAAGTGTTGACACATTTACTCAAGTGTTGACACTTGACCTAGAAGACTACACTTTTGTTAGAACATCAAAAGTTGTTCACTCTAAAATGCTTTTGCACTATTCTAGGGCCTATTAATAAAAACTAAGACTTGTTCCTTGAACATTATATGTCTAGATTGTGTAGGATTATCATAAGGAAAAATTCAAAGTATTAAGGGACTTAAGGGGAGTAATGGAGTAATTGGAATAACTTAATTGTATTTTTCATACAAATGCTTTTATTTACTACAAGCTTGCACAATTGATATGCTTTCAATACAATAGTTTTATCTATGATATCTTTCAAGTATAATTACCACGTTTTGATGTCAGGTCTTGTATCTATCATATTATTCAAACCTATAGACTTAATTATATGAATGCTAATTGAACTATGCATGTGAAGCTAGTATGTGCCATTCTCAGAAGTCCCAAACTGGGAGAATTAAAATAAGCCGGAAGCTTGATATATTATGATTAGGGAGACATCTCCCACAACTTTGTCATCTTGCTACGCCCCACTAGTGGATGGATCTTGTTACAGGTCTCCCGTTTAGCCGAGGGCATGAGTACATTCAGTGTGATGTTTATGATTTGATACTAATATGCTTTTGCCACTATAAAACTGTAAAAGCATCTTATGGATGGAATATGTATATGAGATTCTTGTATATCTTATGATCTATTCTCAATCTCTTATATTGCAAATGCTTATGATGCACTTAAATTAAGTCCATTGTATTTTCATGCTTCAACTACTCTTCTATTCACTGGACTAAAGCTTATGCTTTTGCTTACACAATTTCAAAGAATCAAGAGTAAGAGCCTATACTTGGAGGCATGTTTTGATGAAAATGCTTTTTGTGAATGCTTGAGACTCCTGCTATGTTGTGGTTGGAGTTGCATGATGTTCCTTGTTTAAGTTTTTGGATTTATGTATGTACGGTTGTGGAATGAGCCAGTGGTTATTATGACTTTGTG
This sequence comes from Euryodendron excelsum, assembly GCA_033060915.1. Classification (NCBI taxonomy): domain Eukaryota; kingdom Viridiplantae; phylum Streptophyta; class Magnoliopsida; order Ericales; family Pentaphylacaceae; genus Euryodendron; species Euryodendron excelsum. The sequence continues at coordinate 2,008,659 of CM065385.1, read as the reverse complement.
TTATGTTAGTGCATGAATTAATGGAAACATAGGCACTTACTCTGATATTTGGAATGTATGCACATATAATTTTTTATATTATGCTTCCACCATTATATTTTCTTATACAGGTAATCAATCTTTTGATTAGTTAAGCCTCTCTGCAAAAGGTAAGTTTGGGGTTGTGAGAGCTTTGCCCCCATGTACCCAAAAACAAATAAAAAGAAGAATAAACATTAAAAGCACCAGTTTGAAGTTATTTTGCCATCTAGGTTGTGCCAATCCACTACTAGACCCCGTAAAAATGCTAAACATTTCACGCCATCTATTATGGGATATTCATGAAAACATGTGACAATAATAGTTCCAGCAATGAAACCTAGACGTCTAGACTAGATGTTTTAATTAGATGAGCCAATCCAAAATGCAAAAATAGTACCTAGCTAAACACTTGTTACAGTCTCATCTTTTGAGGCCAGGTAAGGTGGATAAGGATCAACCTATGAAGTACGGACACGGTAGTCTGGCTGCTCCAAAGAAGAAGAAGCAGCAGCAGAAGCAGAAGCAAAAGCAGCAGCAGCAGAAGAACAAGAAGAAGAAAAGAAGAAGAAGAAGAAGAATCAGCTAAGGAAGATGAAGAAAAGAAGAAACAACAACGGAAGAAGAAGAGAAGTAATAGCAGTGACCAGCGAGCAGAAGCATTGAAGGAAGAAACAGGAGCAGAGCAGCGAAGGAAGAAAGAAGAGAAGCAAAAGAGCAGTGAAGGAGGAAGAAGAAGTAGTAGTAGTAGCAGTGAAGGAAGAAAAGGAGAAGAGGAGAGGAGGAGATATGGTATACCTGTGCCTTGAGAGAGAGAGAGAGAGATGATAAAACACCTTTTTGCCAACCCAATGCATCTGATGAGCCCATGTGAGCTGATGTAGTTGTGTCTTTTTGGAGAGAGGAAACAAACCCACTTTGGTTTGATGACTCATGTGCTCCATTAAAGAGGAGAGAGGCAAGGATCAAAATTTCGTTTCGACGGATCGTTTCGGTTGGCTCGAAAACGGAAACGTTTCGGAAATATTTCAGAAAAGTGAAAAATATTAAAATAGTAAAATACAATCTTTTGTATATGAAAATTGTACGTCATTTATAAAAATTTTAAATTCGGGTTAATACAACTTATTGTTTTAGTATATAGCATTGTGTTTTGGTGCATTTTTCTATATTTTGGTGTGTTTTGATCATAATAAGAGAGTTTCGTTATTCCACTAGTATTTCGCTTCGGTCTCTTAGGAAACGGAAACATTTCGGTCATTCCAATGGAAACAAATGAAAATTTTGTTCGTTGGAGAGAGGCTTGTAACTTACATGAACAAACTAAATTGTACTTGCCTTGTGATGCACGTCCCCATTTAGAAGAATAAACATACTTTTTTCCTAAAATATTATTTGTTACTTTTTCTAGGCAGGGTCTTTCGCTTAGGAAAATTAGTGAATTATCCAATATAACAAAAAATATTCCTATATGTCCGTTTCCTGTTTTTTATTTTTAAATTGCCTTATCTTGTGTCTGTATGCGTGGCAATGTCTGTATCCGTGCTTCTTTCGGATCAACCATTAGTTTACAGAAGTAGAAATGAAGATCAAGGGCCGAAGGCCATGATTCAATGCCCAAGGCACATACATAATGGCTCATAGACCTAGGCCCAAAGCCCAAGGCTAATTAAAACATTTCTAACAGTGCCCATGGTTGGATTCTCTTGCTTAGCAAAGGAGTGAAACAAGTTCTTTCACTAGAAAGCAAAGTAGTTTCTTATACCAAAAAGTTCTTTCACTAGAAAGCAAAGTAGTTGCTTATACCAAAAGCTCAATAGTAACCTACCTAAGTTTCTATTTGATCTAAGAAGCAAAATACTAGAGAAGGCAATTATTTACTCCCCAGTGAGGCAACCTCCACTATGAAGGAGGTGGGATGATTCACGCAAATTCATGTTGAATGAAAACAAAGCTTCTAGTGTTTGGAGCAATGGATTCATCGAGAGAAGAATTCTGTCAATCTCTAGTGCACATAGATTCCCAGTAAGCACCAGTGTGAAGATTCTTCAGTAAATCCACAGTCCACACTCCACATATTTTCGATTGAGCCCTTTTGCAGTCCCTTTGGACCCTTTCACCTTATTTTGTACTTCAGCAAGTAGACAAAAGAATCCATGCTTATTATCATCATCTAGAATATTTCAAAGAATTAACCACCCATTTCGTGACTTATTTAAGACTTTCATGCATCATGCAAATTCAAGCAAGCATTTATTACTTCAGCTTCCCCAACTGTTACACTTCTAGCATTCCACATGCCAAAGGATACTGAAAACTTGACAACCCAGTCTTTGAAAAAAACTGTACATGTCTCAACTAATTAACCAACAGGGTGCACAAACACACACAAAACTAATTAGCATACATACGAAAGGAGATAAAAACTGTATATAAACTGAAACTTCTCAAAACTTATACATGTGTCAACTAATTAGCTTACCACAGGTGATCTTTCTATGCTCATTGGAAAAGACCTTCATAAGTTCACCCTGGAGACAAAAGAGAAATAAGTTAACATTCTAGTTGTATTTAACTAGTTTTTCAAAAACAAGTACCACATCAACAAACTTCAAACTTCACAACATACAACCATGCTGCATAATTAGCATACACATGAAAGGAAGTTCCACCATTTCCATAATCAAGTATGCTTTAGTAAATGTTTGGTCAGCACAAACATCTCCAGCAACAGTTTCTGATAGAAAATACAGTAGGAAATAAACTATTCAGATCAACCACATTGCATGTAATCATTTTTTTCCCAATCTTTTGCACTAAAAACAAATAACCTTAATCCAGCCCCATGTGACATTTTCAACCATCTGCATGCAGGTACCCACCTCAACCAGTGGCGTTAATGCCAAAGGAGTTTAGCACTACTGGTTGCATCAGAACTGAAGTACACTAACTCCTAACCTCATATTAGAGCACTAAAAGGTCACTGACAAAGAACTAAAGCATATAATCTGCTGCAATGTATGAAACTAAGTATGAACTAGGACCTAAAGCTAGGGTGGAAACACAATAAACACATAAGTAAGTTAATAAATAAAAATAAAAAAGAAAGGGGGAAGGAACAGGCTTCTCAATTTCCAACTGTCTCCTTTATTTTGTGAATGAATAAGAAAAAATATCAATGAATGCATGTAAATCTTGGAACATAATTTGTTTTCTCCTTTTATTGACAAGATAGTTCAATAAAATGGACCTATGTAAGATGGGTGTGGTGGGCGTGTTCAGGTGTCCCAGGGAATCAGTCTTGTCGAAGGTGGGGTATAAAAAAAAAGGCACCTATGGAGGCACAACCCACATATAAACGATGCATATGAAAAAGTCTATAGAGAAGTATTCAAATCCTCCACAAAATCCTAAAAGGACTAAAGCGAGACATTGCCCTGTGCAGGTGCATGGGTCACAACCCAAGAGGTCAAGCATGCCATCATCTACGTCAGTTCCTTAAGCTGACAAGACATCATGACATCATACTAGAATCTCCAGAGTAATTACCTACTCATGTACTCTCAAACAATTTGAGCACGTGCGCACAGGGAGCTAATGTAGGTACATGAGTCACAAGCCACATGGTCGGACACGCCACTATCTATATCACGCTAACGCACACAGTGCCTTAACCCCAAACCCGTTCAAGGCAAGCTCCACGGCCTCAGGAGTGGGGCCACTCAAGACCCCACCTCCCTCGGTCTAGCACCAAGGGTCCTGAACTCTACCCTAAGACCCAAGGATCCTCCATCATACCCTTAAGTACGAAGCTATGCCTCAAGAATCCTCCATCACCTTTGAGCGCACCTCACCCTCCAGGATCATTAGGACACATTCTCTAGCAACCACGATCCTTGGGTTCTTGAGCAGAACCCAAGGATCCACCTCCTAAGAACAAGTCATGGCACTTCTCCAGCTAGCCATAATCCTCCATAAAGGACCATCAGGGAGTTATGGTTTGGAGGCTAGGATCAATGGGTTCATCAAAGTGCTAGTCCCTCCCCCTCAAAGGGATCTCCTTGACCTGTCACAACGAGAGAGAGTTCTCCACCTATAAGTCGAGACAACAACGCTATGATCAGGAGACAAAAGGCATATATCGGCATAGGTCAACTTTGCATCCAACATATCCCATCTACCTCAAAGGATCCCGGATGCAACGCTAACCCTCTAAGGCTAAGAGGGTTAGGCCATCACACCATGACAAGTTGCCTCTCCCTCTCAAATCCCTTCACCTATACAAAGGGCCTCTCTTCAAAGACACAGAGTTCATAAGTCAATCAAGCTCCCTTTGGTTCACTACTCTCTCTCTCTCTCTCTCTCTCTCTCTGGGCTGCCATTGATTCTCTCCCTTCTTCTCTCTGCTTGGTTCAGTAATCACTGAGTAACTGTCATACTTTCTAGAAGGTCACATACACCCACGACCCCTACGGTCGCCGACACCCTATAACCTAACAAAAGAGAGCATTCAAAAGCTAGCTCTTCAATCAACATACAAATCATCTTATTCACTCCATCAAAAGCCATGATTCCTGCCATTCCCCCCTTTCGCAAGTCCCATCCAACAAAAAATAGCAACTGTCATACTTCCTAGAAGGTACACATACACCCACAATCCCTACGGTCCCCTACACCCTGTAAGGCTGTAACCTAACAAAGAGAGCATTCAAAAGCTAGCTCTTCAATCAACATACAAATCATCTTATTCACTCCATCAAAAGACATGATTCCTGCCATTTCCCCCTTTCGTAAGTCCCATCCAACCAAAAAGTAGCAACTGTCACGCCTTTCCTTCCTTCTAGGGATCTCAATCCCAAGATATGAAGTGAATCAGCCACTGCTCTTTGGAAGACCCACACAATTCTAAACCAATCCAAAAAGATGCAACAATTCTCTAGCCACCCACCAATTAATGAAAGTTGTTCCTGAGCTCCCCTGCCTCCCTACACATACTACACCCAATAGGAACACATGGTCCCTATAATAAATCAGTATATGAATTAGCACTTGAATAGTAGTCCAAAACATACAACCTTGGAAGGAACCTTCACATCCCTCTCCAAGGGAAAGAGGCAGCTAGAGTGTAACATCCTAGGCCTTACATTTCATTATATGCATTTGAATGTGTTTTGTGTGCATAATTATACTTGAATTGTGAAATGAGTTCATTTTGATTGTTTGAATTAAATAAGATTGTATAATGCTTATATTTGATTAGGAGTTTTTCATAATTAATGAGAATTAGGTGTTTCCTGTTATAGATATGTTAGCATTCTCTAATCAAAGTGTTTAAGTAGATTTGTTTAATGTTAATTGTATTTTGGAACACTTCTGTAAAAAGTGATTTTTGATTAGTTTAACTTAATCATGATTCATTAGACTAATCATAGTTTAATTAGGGCTAATCGTGATTAGCCTAAGTAGGGATTAATTAGTGTTAAGCTTGATTAATTGCCTCTGAATCATGATTAGCATGTGAAGTGCCACAACACATGGAAGGACACCTAACCTATTCCTTAAGGGACATGTGTCCCTCTTATCCTAAATGAAAGACGTGTTCATGTGTCAGTGTGTTGAGTCATGTCATGCTTCAATTTGTGAGGAGAGAGAAGAGGGAGAAGTAGAGAAGAGAAGGAAATTCTGCACACAAGATAAAAGAAAGAGAAGAAGTGTTTGGTTAGAAGGAAAGTGAAGGAAAAAGGCTTTGGAAAAATCCAAGAAAATTTCAGAGGCTTAAGAGAAGGTGAGGGATCTCACTATCATGATTATGTGCATGCATTAAATTGATTATTGCATTTAGAAAGACTTCTTCATGCTTTTAGAATTGTGATTTGGACCATAGAAGTGGAGACTTTAAGGTGAAGACTTAGAATCCTTGTGAATTTCATGTGTTGATGCTTTATGTTTTGTTTGAAACCTTGCAATCTCATTTCAAGGCCTTAGGAAGCTTAGAAGTATGTTGGACTAGTGGGAATTGCCTAAAAACCTCATTTGGAGGTATCATTTTTTGAACCATAGCCGTGCCAGTGCACGCCTGAGTGTGCCTAGTGGCACACTTCTCTGGTGGGAGTGCGCCAGTAGCACGCCAGTGCACACCTAGTGGCACTGTCCTCTATAGGAGGCGTGCCAGTAGCGCGTCAATGCGCACCTAGTGGCGCACCTAGTGGCACACTGCCTCTGGCTTAGGTGCGCTAGCAACGCGCCTAGCAGCGCAGTCCTTAGGAGTTTACCCTCCAATCATGCATATTGGCTACATTTGGAGACCTTTATTTCGTTAGGAACATCATTTCATGTTTTAATCATATAGGATAATTAGCTTAAAGAGGATTCAAGCTCTTTTTAAAGAAATAAGGTGACTGGTGTGGATGCTTGGAGTATCCCTTTTAACTTGATTTGCCTCCAAATATATATCATGTTACATTTCAATGACAAATGATATGTTTTTTACACAAATGTTATATTTTACGAAGAGCTTTGAATTTCATGGACATTATACTTGTGAAATGCTTTGAAAATGTGTTTAAATGTATTGGGTGATACACTCGGGGATTCTAACTCGGGGGACTTAAAACAAACCCTTATATGAATTGGAGAGACATCCCCCGGGACCACATGGTTCTTTGTGGGTTCTACACGTGTAAGAATCAATTATGGACTTTGGCTCATTGTGCTCAAAGAGTGTGAATACATACTAAGAAGTAGAGTTTATTTTGAAGTACAAATGTTTTTTGTATTGAATACGTGAATGATCATATCCATCATTTCAATGAAAAGCTATTATTCTTATATAATGCATTTGAATGGCATTGTTTAATGAATTGTCCATGGATTAACTAGAATATATTCCTTGTATCTATATCATGCGCTAGGCTTTGGCTCATACTATTATTTTAACATTTTAGGTAATGAAGAGTAGGACCTTGCCTGAGAATATTTTTGAAAAGTTGCTTGAATGTATCATATTGGAGACCAATGCTTTTGTTCCTCAAAAAAAGTGTCCTATATTTCAGACCTCTGACCCACGTGAATAGTTGGAGACAATTTCTTGTATATATTTGTTTTGTAAAGCCTTCTTGGGATAGGCCTAATGGTTTGTAATAACCCTATGTATTTGGTTTTTGTCTTGCGATGTGTTGAAAACTTAGGCACTTGCTTTGAAGCTCAGTTTAAATGCGCAAGACTATATTATGCGTCCGCTATTATCTATATTATGAATGAATGCACAAGTGATAAACCTATTTCATATGTTAAGCCTTTGGTAGCTACGCTATTGGCCAGTTATGGCCTTGATCCCCATAAGTGGGGTTTGAGTCGTGACATAGAGAGCCCACCAATCGCTTGAAGGACTTCACAGCAAACCTGCCTGACCAAGCCTCTATCCATCTCACCACATTTTCCCTCCTCTCTTACCCAAAACTAAATATGAAAAGGCCAAAAGCTTGAAGACTACCTCCACCTCCCTATGATGTACTGATCACTTCAAAGTCACATCTGATTCAAATATGTCATATGGACTCAGGTACAGCCATATAGGTATTGGTGAGGATGCATGTCCTAAGTGTTGGATTCATCTAATTCTCGACTAAGGACACCAAGACATGGCTAGATTTCATGCTTCTTAAACAAATTTTTTTTCTTTTATAGGGTAAAATGATGTTTACAAACAATGATAGAACATTTTATGTACACAATATAAATCTTATGCACAGTCATATATTGAAATCGACTATTTATACAGGTTGGTTGCATGTCAAACTAGACATATTAGACACAAACCTCATAGCTTACCCAAGTGTTAATTGTCCAAAATAGGTACTTCATAAATTTAGAAGAGTCTATGTAACTCTCCATCTTCATATCTGTTAATTGGCAACTAATGCTTGCTTTAAGTGGCAACAAGGAACAAACCTAGGACAGAACATCTAAATGGGGCCTTCCCAAGCCATCTATTAGGCCAGCATCTAAACCATCCCTGTCTCCTACAGCAAAGTGGATATGTTTAGAGAACTCATTCCACCTCTTAAGAATTGATTTCCCCAAACTAACTCCATATGACGTATCAACCTCCAAAGACATCCAATTACCCAATCCACCTGTGTCTTGGGGTATTGTACACTTCTAATCATGAGAATGAACAAAATATATATATATATATATATTTCAAACAGCAGAGCTCATCAAATTTCAACTAAAAAGAAATCAACAAGGAATAGATATAAAGTTGACTAATGTGGCATGACCCGTGATCACAGGTATCACACAGTAGATGCTGCCTCTCTCTCTATTCTTTTTTATTTATTTTATGTTATTCTCTTTAAACTAGTCAGCCATAGACATTCAAGATCTCATTAATTTGTTGTTCTTCCAGAAATCCTATATTCATCTTTTTGAAAAATATACTCTTCAGTATCTAGCAGCTTCTTCTAATCCTCCAGGAGAAAATCCATTTAGAGTTGTGGACATGTTTATTATTGAACCATTTCAATACAAGCACATGGAGACAAACACCACAGCTCCCCAACATCTAGACACCAGAAAACAACTACATGTGTTCCATCCATGTGAAAGGTGCATTTACATGTAAAAGAGAATATAAATAGAAAGAAACTGATGATCATAACTTCACAAGCATCGTGACATTGATTAAAAAACTTCTGTATTTCCGAACACCTTACAGATAGTGAAGGTGTAAGTATCCAAATGAGTGTCACAGAAGAGTTGACGTGGTGGTCAAGTGCAAAACCATCTGATATGCCAATTATACAATAAAAGATATGGTGCTTGATGCTAATATCATAAGTATCAAATTTGCAGTTTTAAAGCCATGCGATGCTTTCATAACAAATCATTCAATTCATGTTCCTCATATAAGGCACAAAGGTATTCGAGACTTGCAAATACTATCATTTCACTCGCAAAGTAACTGTCTTGCTTCACAAAATCAAGATTTCACCAAAGATAGAGAATACCTATAAGTAAAAAGCTTTGTTTGATAGTTGTGAACAGAAAATAAAGTTTCCTACTTCATTTCTTCCTCTCATTAAGATTAAGAAACAAGAAGCTACACAAGAGTAGGAATTGTGAAGGGCTTCCTTTTTTTGCAATACAGGAAATGATGCATTGCATGCATGTTGAAAAAGTGAATTCACCTCATTCCTACTGTAACAATTATTATCTTTTAGGAAAAATAAACCTTGTGAACTGCCACTACCAAAAATAACAGGGCTCTGCATAAAGGTGAGCTTTTGCATTGTAAGCAAGACCAAGAGGTTACTTTTACATACATAATTTGCTCCTCTTAAGCATTTACACAAACAGTCGACAACGAGGTGAAGGGTAGGAAGTGACTGTGAAAGGTTGGCAGCTCATGTTTTCGGTGGTTGTAACATTCAATGTCCAAGTCACCTTTGGTTGCATTTGGTACTAGTAGATGAGAATGAACTAACTGTCTTTTTGCCAGTGTGTGACACTGTCAAAGTGAGACCATGTTTTGTTAAGTCTCATATTTAGCTTAAATGCATCCTTAGTACATGGTTTTCCTAAATTAAGAAGCTTGATTAACATGTTTTAATTGAAGCAAGTCATGTGAGGAGTATTTTTCTTTAAGCATGCTTAATTAGCTTAATCCATGATTAATTAGCTTATTTAATCTCCATGCTTAGCTTAATGTAAATAATGATTAATTAAAATGTGTGTTTAATTATGTTAATGATGTGGATTAGTAGGGAATGATGAAGCAAGGAGGTGTAAGTTTGCGAATGTAACTTAAGGACACCTAGGTGTGTGCTTGTGATTAAATTCGGCTGAAAATAAATAAACAATAAAAGAAAGAAAAAAAAGAAGGAGAAAAGATAACAAAATAGAGAGAATAAGAAGAGAAGAGGAAGAAGAAAGGATAGGCAAACTTGGAGGCGGCAAGAAAAAGGTGAGGAATTTGTATGATTACCTTCAATTTATGTTTTGGTATGGAAAAGAATAAATATAAGAAGCTTGGATGTAATCGTTCTAGATATTTATGATAAAGAAACTTAAGGGAGTATATGTTTAAGGTTACGTTTGTTATATGAGAACTAGATGAAGATATTTAATTGTATTCAATTTATTTAGAATTTATTTTGGTGATTTTATATGTAATTAGAAGGGTAAAATATTATTCATGGGGTTTATATTGATTGACGGATTAGATTCAAGTGAAAGAAGAAGTTGAAGTTGAAATTGAAGTTGTTTAGAGTAAATTTTGGATTTTACAGATAGCACTGTCACACTTTAGGAAAACGATTATATCTCACTCTAGGAAACTCGAAACTTCGCACCATTTGAAACTTTGGAAAGTAGGCTCGTGAATCTTTCCATTGATATAAGGCTTGTACTCTAATTCATTGTGGATTGAGAGATATTACAATTTGAAGTTGACCCAAAACTATTGTATGCAACATTCTTCATCCGAAATGCATTTTAGACCCATGAACTATCAAATTAAAGGTCTTTAAGTCTATTTTCATATGACACTGGTCTAAACCATAAATCCATTCTATTAAGGTAGATGTGATTCAAAGAGTGAATCTATATTGATAAATTAAAGTCTAAACTTTAAGTTTTGCACTCATATCACTTTAGGGTAATTTTGTGTTGTCTCTAACGCATATATCAAGCATTTATATATGATATAATAATTTCATAAATATAGTGTTGTTGTGTACGTTAGGTTCAGAGGCAACTAAAAGTACTCCAATTCCACGTAGGAGTAACTCAACTTTTGCTTAACACAGCAGATTGATAGGGGGGTCAATCTTTAAGATATCCTTACTCCTATTGAAATGAATAACCTATTATTATTAGTAGTAGTGTTGGTGTACAATTATGTGAAGACATTGTATACCATACACATTGTGTGCATAACTTGCATTACACTGTGAGATTAAGTAATGGTGAACTAACTTAAAGAATGTCATGGTGAATATTGAATGAAAGATAGATAATTTGCCAACCGTGAATTGGGCATTGTTATAAAAAAAGGTGTGCATATGTAGTGACATCAGATATTGCATTTACGTGAGACATTTCTCATTAATAATGATGACAGGTGTAAGATTATATATTATTGAGAGGTTGGTTATTTGTTGGTGATTAGTTAACAGTATTTATGAAATATTCGTTCTTTATGATTTTGGTTATCTTAGTGAGTGAGATGACAAGAAACTCACGCCCACACGGGTTGTTTTGCAGGTATAGATGATGATGTACAATCCACTACTTCTGTTGTTGAGTTAATGAGTTTTGAGGAGCTCTACTAATTTGGGTTGTAAATATTGTACATGTTGTACACTTTAGTCATAATGGTTTTGGAGTATATTTACATTTCCACATTGTAAATAGTTATGAGTTTGATCCAGTAGTTCTTTTTCTGTATGCATGGTTAGCAAATGATGGTTGTAAGCTTAATGATGTTGTCAATTCCTTAAAACAATACATTTTTATGGGATTGTTACTAAATAACGTTTGCAGGTTGGTGACTGTGAGATTCCACTCACCTAAAGAAGGTATTATTGACATCTAATTAGGTGTGGGTGTGATTGTCAACCATGCAGCATGAGAACGACAGTTTGTATCGTCAGGCCCCATGGAAGTTCAACTTTTTACGGTGAAAAGTTCAAAAACCTTTAAAATTCTTTTTGAAAATGGGGTTTTTCTTAAAGAGAAACCCAGAAAACCTTAAAAAAGAACCTAGGATTGTAGAGGGATTTCCTTTGGAGTATCCCGGTGGATGCCAGTTTGATTCCCGGGGCTGGTGTGGCTTGAAAAGGCGCTCGAATCACCAGGAGCAAAACGATCATTTTGACTAGAACTTATCGGAATGGAATTTATTAGCACAGTTGGCTAGAGTTCCTGGCCTTCATCAGGAAGGTCAGGTGTTCGAACCCCCCTCCCCCAAATTCCCTTCCCGTCTTCGGCCCTCCTTGTAATCCTTCCGATGAACCAAAAGAAAAAAACAAACAAGAAAAGAAAAAAAGAAAATTTGACTTCTAAGATTTTTTGTTTGCAAGACCGATAAAAGAAAACAAGAAGAAAGAAATATACATCTTAGGTATCAACAGTCATTACCAAAGACTCCAATATTTGGTAAATAAAATAGTAATTCTCTTGAACTATAGTCAATTCAGCATTTAACGTTTGAGCACACCTTATAATAGAAATTTGGAACCCCAAAATCAAAAAGAAAAACAAATCACACAGCAGAGGAACATGTGCACACACAAGACGCTGCATGCTACCACAGTGTACCTTTATTGTACATTACTCAAGATTGGCTATTCCATTTCTCTAATTAGAGAAAATACCTTACGTTTCCTGTTATCCAGAGGCTGGACTTCGATAGCAAGGTATGTATCAACATCATCAGCAGTAACAAGATAGTTAGGTTGCTTTGCCCCTGTCAACAAAATCCTCTCAAGAGCTAAATGTACGAAGGAAAGAATTAAACCACTTAAACAAACTATCAAACTAGAGGAAATACCATCTATATAGTTAACAGATCCATCTTCCAAATGGCGTACCCACTGCAGGTCCAGAAGACAATACAAAATTTAGCAATGAATTATACAGAAACTCCAACAGAAATTACCCACTCACAGGAAGTTGAAGACATGTAATCAAAGATTAATAACCAACAGCAACATCATTAGTAACAAAAGAGAAGTGAAGGCCCGAATTTCAGGAGCACCTCAAAGTTACAGCTGGTTGTTCCGTTAATAGAGTACCCGGATGCTTCGAGAACCCGTCCTGGGAAAGCTTCACCTGAAATTTGGAGGCCCTCTATTGCAGGTAGTGGATCATCATCTCCAGCTGGATATTACAGTGAATTTAGTGCATGATAACCAATATCATGCTTATGCTTAGGCCTTAGAGTAATCAATAAACAGCCGAAAACATTAGATATTATTACCCTCAGAGAAAGATGATGAAGGTTCTTCAAGAACTGGGGGTAAATAAGGAGAATATGAGGAGGTGGGATCATCAAGTGTGGTTGAATAAGGAGAGTTTTTGGAACCCCAATTAGCAGAAGGCTCTCTCTCATTTTGCTGTCCCTCCGCATCAAGATCATCCATTTGAGTGCTGCTGACAGTATTGCTAAATGTCACCTGCTTACCAGTAGTTGCTTCGCCATAATGCGAAGGATGCAAGTCACCCTGGTTGACAGAAAGCTGTGCAGGTACATCTTGGGATGCAGCATTCCTGAAACACAACCAATAAGTCTATCAATAAGTATAATTTTGACAAATGTGAATCTTGAAACCAATATCAAAAAGAAACTCTACACATAATTCAATTAGTGCACGTAAGTAATATTCAAACAAGTTGATGGACGGAGAGATATTTTGCGATAAAGTAGAAGACAATGCAATATGTGAACACCACCCACCCTCCCAAAAAACAAATTTAAATAAATAAATAAACAAACAAAAAACAAACTCACACACACACAAATAGAGAGAGATGACTAGAAGTCGTCTCCATTTTTGTCAAAGTAGCACATTTCTATACAAGAACTGGCGTGTATTTATTCCCACAAGTTTTAGACCCGTGATTTGGAGTAATTTTTTTGGATCCACTGTTTAATGGTAACGAATTAAATAAAAACTACACATAAATTCTTTAGTCATCTTTTTAAAAATTTTATATAATTTAATTAAATGAATTTTGTATTTGTCTATCCATAATCTATTCATGTTAATAGTAAATTCAATAGTAGCTTACTTATTAATTGTTTTTTTATCAAAATTTTTCCCATAAATGCAAGGACTTCCTAACCTTCACATCAAGCAACACAACATCGATACTGATCAATTCATTATTGGACTTATGGTTTAGCAAATCCACATTTTACAAACCCTTTCTTTAATTCTCTAGGCATCTCTATTGGTATTGACCTCACTAAGAAGCCTACAACTCATGGTAACTCTTTGCAATTTCCAACTGTTTAGTTTTGTTTTTTTATTAAACATATCACTAATAACTTCAGAAATTTTCAATAAAGACATGTATATTGAACCACGTGTATGAAATACATGAACCAAGACAAACACATTTCATGTAGTTATCTGTGTAGGCATATGAATGTCGTAATTAATACATGAACATACATAAATTTAATGAACCCTGTATTTATGAACCAATGAAACATCCAACCACACGAACAGAGTACATGAACTATGCATGTACATGAATCTACAATAAATGAACCAATGAAACATTCAACTACATGTATAAAACACATGAACTACAATAAATGCAGTTAACCACTATAAAAAAAAAATTATAAAGTCTAGGGAAAAAAAATAACACTACAGTTATGTACATGAATCTACAATAAATGACCCAATGAAACATTCAACCACATGTATAAAATACATAAACTACAATAAATGCAATCCACGACACAGTTGTAGTAATCTGTAAAAAGATTATAGAGCACAAGGGAAAAAAAATGACACCGCAGTGAGCCACTTGTCGCTGCCCCAGCGATAGTGGCCTCTTTTTCTATATTGTATATAGATTGATATACATATAGATATAGATATAGATATCAAATGCAAGCCATGTATATTGTTGTGTCTACAAACTTCAAACACATCCAGCATTTAAGCGACAATTTCAACCGTTGAACAAATAGCAAACATGCTAGGAAGCTGCAGGTGCATGCACACTGGATATTCTAGGTTGCTTTCTATGTTACTTCTTAGGAGAAAATACAATGACTTAATTTCTAAAGCACCACCTTATTATCAATATGTTTTTATTTGAGTGTGGAGATGACCCCTTTAACCAAAGAGGGCACATGATTGACAAGATAACAAGCTGTAAGAACATCACTCCAAAAATGTTTAGGAACATGCATATGGAACAAAATAGCTTGAGTAACTTCGAGTGTAGAAACACAAGAAATCTGATGAGTAATGCTTTGGTCACGAAAAGACGATGTAAAAGGATCAAACTTATAATCGTTAGCGTTACATGAGACCAAAATATGAATGCAAGAACTAACTTTAGTAGGATCACTAATATTGGGTTCAATGCCATTGAAAATTAAAGACATAATCGGAGCATCTGTTCCCACGGATCAAAAGTAGGATCACTATCTTTAGGTCCAGCTTTCAACAAATGAAAAATGAAGTCCTTTTGCCTTAAGATAAACCTCAACTGATTTAGCACACAAAACATAAATATTCCCATTCAACTTAATGGAAGTCATAGGAGTATTAAATAAGTTTCCAGAGGATACTAAATCAGGTTTGGAGGTTAGTGAATCAGATTCAGAGGATTGTGAATCAGGTTTGGACTTTGGAAGCCATAAGTGGAACTGAACCAGAATTGGCAGACTCAATAAGTAATTGAACGAAGCTGAGATAGCCACAGAAGCGCTGGGAAATGCAAAACTATATGAACCAGAACCGATCCAGTCCAAAAATAGAGAACCAGACCAGACTGAAACAGTCCAAAAACAAGCTGAACCTGGTAGAAAATGGAACCGAACAAAGCCAAGACAGTCACAGAAGTTATGTAAAACCAGAAACTAGATGAAACAGAACCAATTCAGTCCATTCTCCTCTTTGAACAGCATTCAGGTAGAAAACATCATTGAACCAGACTGAATTAAAGCTGAACCAGCCAGAAAACAAGATAGAAACTTGTATCTGGGAAGAACTGGGTGAAAGACATAGTGAACCGGATCTAAACTTACACGGAGAAATCTGAACTGAAACCTGAACCAGGTATACCCAAAGCAGCACAAAACCGAACTCAAAATCAGATCAGAATCTGACTAACATACTTGATCCAAAAATAACAGTAATCCAATCCAAACCAACCCAAGTATATCCTTAATCCGGATAGAACATATGCTATTCCACTAACCCAACACCAACGTTCTTCTCCAAACAATATCACAGATGTACAAGCGAGACTCTTACACCAACAAAACATTTATCACCTTGCCAACGACCATCTCTCACACAACTAACAACCATCGGATATGTTGCAATGGAAATCAACGTGATACAGTGGAGTGTGGTGTGACGCTCAACGATGTATTGTGATGAGGTGATCGATGACATAGTCTGGTCATACGACAATGGGGATACTGCCGATGACTCTGCTAAGTGCAATCAGTAAAGAACAAAAATAAAAAATAAACTAAATGGGTAAAGCAAAGATTTGAAAATTAACCCTAAGGGCCTAAGTAAACTGCTCTGATACCATGTTGTTTAATGTTAATTAAGGGTTATGAAGTGGAAGAGAAAAGGTAGAAATTAGACAAAAAGAGTGTAGGGAAAAAGTTAATTACCCTACTCCTCACATTAACTATTTATATCAATTAGTACATTGGTAAAAGACCAATATATCCTTACCATAGCTTTAACACCACTCACAGGCAGCAAGACTTAGATCTGGGAGCAAGAGATCCAAGTTGAAAAAATGTGAGACTGTGGTCTGATAATATAGGCTTCTAACGGGAACAAGTAAAGCTCACAACACACCACAGGAATGAGAGAACAAACATAAGCTTTCTTCTTTCAGAAGAAACTGCCCAGGTTAGCAGAGACATCTGCACTGCATCCTTCTTCTTGAAAGACACAATCTAGAAAATAATTAACTAATCAACGAAATACAATTACCTGTGATTGCTCATAAGCTCATGTTGAAAGGGAAAACAATAAGCCTTGTCACAAAGTTCACATCAATCAAACACCGGACCCTTTTTATTTCCTTGATGATGCACGTAATATGTTGAACCTCCCACTCCACCCACTTTAGATGCATGCCCGCACTTTCATCATAATTCTAACATAAAAAGTTAAACTGAACAAAAAAAACAAAAAGAAAGCCCTCATGGACTTCATATAAGTATGAATGTAAGGAAGCAAAACCTTCTTCAAATCTAAACTTCTACTTAGACCAAGGATAACGAGTACAATCAAAACCCTACTAAGACTTGCAAAACCTGAAAAATAGGAAGGACCATAATGCTACTTCCAATTCTTGAATGTAAAAAGGAAACACCATAACAAACTCCGAAAGGCTTAATTCCTAACACAACTCAAGTTCAAATTCATATTTAGAAATGACTATATTATGCAGGCTACTCAGGCTCACCATGGTGTTCCACGGGCGGCAACTTTGCTTATTTATTAGTTATTATTGCTCGTGTCTATGAGCATTTGTGGACAATATTTCATTCATGCTAGATCAGTCGACAGGAAAATTCATTAAAAACAGAACCCCCCAACAAAAGATGTTTGTAATTATTCATTCAGTTCATAGTAGCAGTCTCCATTGACCAGGCTAACCTGCTTGGAAGAGGTGAATACTGCACCAAGTCATTGGACTCCAGATTTTTTGCAACCCCATCACCTAAACCACTCTGATGACGTCCCAACATATCCCATTCTGCAGTTGTCTGAGCATCAGAAGAAGTAATTGGTGTGTTTCCATGAGAATATGCTGGCAGAGGCACCAACTGAAGCCCATTTTTGTTCTGCCAATGGAACATAAAAAAATCAGAAATCCATAACGACATTATGGGAAGAGCTTTAACAAGATATACGAGCATACTGAGGTCAACGCTACACCAATGGGGTGAGATGGTGATTGTAGAGGAAAATTTGTGGAGTTCACATCAGAATGCCAGGGTGCCAGTTGATACTGAGATTCCTTTAGCTTTGCCTGACCAACAGAAAGACATGATGCACAGAGTCAGGAAATTAATTACTATGAAAAAAAGAAACAAATGATGTTCATGGATATCCAAAATTGACAAAAGCAAGGTTAAATCCGCTAGAAATTACAGATCAAACCAATAGATGCAGCAAGTTCATATTGCCCTCAAATCTAGCAGAGTACCTCAGCAATAATGAGCTTCTCCTGCAAATGTTTGAACAGGACCTGCAAGAGCAAAGTTCCTAGAAATAAACATCACAATGCTATTTCACCGAAAAGAAAGAACTTCCAACACAGTACTCAGAATATAGACATCTTTATTATACATAAGAGCCATTACAAAATCATATTAGATACTTCACTCACAATGTTTACAATATCTTCTGAGAAAGCTAAAACCATATCCCCCTGAGATTTATAGCTAAAAGTATCCATTTTTTAACAAGCACTAAAGGCTAAAAGTATCACAAGATAATAACGTACCCTATCGCTAGAAATCAATGTTTTCTTTCCCTGAAAAGCAGATTTCATTAAAAAAAAGATGCCTAAAAGGGTGCATCTATATATAGAATAAGTATACAAGGAAAATTAAAGCCTATGAACAAAGTTGAGCTCTCCTGTGAAGTCAACAAAACCACAAGAAGGTTCACAAAATTTCCTGTGAGCCAAAAATGGGAATTATGTAGTAAAGACAATTTAAGTATATGTACTGCCATATTCAAAAGTGCACTAGTTCCAATACCTCCAAATGCACCACATCAAGCACAAAGGGGTCAGTTCTCAAACCTTTCTTCTCCTCTTTGAACCACATAACCTCCTGCCAAGTCTCATACAATTGGATCACTGCATGGAACGATGGGAGCATCCTAGCCCTTCACTTAAAATTATCACGAGCAATAATGGAGTCCAAAGCAGCGGTCCAAACAAGGAAAGCCCCCCCCCCCCCCCCCCCCCCCCCTCTCTCTCTCAAAACAAACACTTTTCAAATGCTCATTCAAAAAAAAAGTTTGTCTACTCCTCTACCAATAAGAATGGAATGAACTAAGAATTGCCAACCATTAACTTCTCACAGCAACCATTAACCCATTAACTTCACAATAGTTCGTCAAGTCTCCATTCATGCATGTCTTCAATTAATACTCATAATTACGTATTCTGATGTTTTAGCAGTTACTTGTATTTTAGTCATTTCAAAATGTTTGAATTGGGCTTTTACGGTGAACTGTGAGCTTTATTTTGGACCTCGTTATGGTATTTGGGCTATATAATTTTATTACTAGTCAAAAATTCATATTTCCAGTTTTAGTCCTAGGGGAAGTAGAATCGGGAGGACCAGAATCCAATAAATATCTATACAATATTTCAATCCAATTGACTGTTTACGAGTCACAAAGGCTTATCACTGTGTGATGCAACTAGCTTCAAATGGGTGAAGCTAGTAAGGATTCTTAGACTATGATTATTGTTTATAACAATAGTTATATATTATTATATCACAATTACAATAATTCTTTGGGCTCGTTTAGATCAATTTTAACTAAATGATACGAAAAACCCGAAAGTCTTCAGTTTCCCATCCCAAATCCTAATTCATGAACATTAAAAATTCTCATACCAATTCATCCTTTATCTTAACACTCCAAAACTTAAAATAGTTGCTGTCCAGAATTTTCCCCGTTCTGAAATTCCAGTAAATTGCCATTCTTGAAAACATACTTGTGACAACTTTTTCCCCTCTGTGAAACGTATAATCTTTTTGTCTACTCTTTAAGCCTAAATTCTAAAAGTTTCATAACCATGGCCCACCAGATAATCAGCAGTAAGGTGCGTGTTCTTAGTTCAGTTTTCCAGTGTTATTCCCAAGTCACTCAGCAATCATTCACTTGTAAATAAGCACTTCTACATGAGCAGTTATCCTTCTTTTTAGCCCCTTCCATCATAAAACTAGAATCACACTGAATGGAAGTAGGAAGAACAAGCTTTACTTTTAAATAAGTCAGCTGAAAAAAAAAATTTCTACAATTAGACGGTTGAAGAGAGGGATTGTAACTGAATGCTCTTCAGAGTAGTGGAGGTAAGTGTTTTGAATAAACTATTGAACTGCTAGAATCCAAGAAGAAAATAAACATGAATGACAACAGGAAGTGGAAGATGAGAACAAAGTTCTTCAAGCCTAACAAGCATGTTCCACCAACAAACATACGTTTGCACTCATCATGCCAAGCTCAAACAGCCACTAATCTACTAAACTTAGCTCCACACATCTAAATTCAACATCAGCAATTGACATCAGAAATTATTTGAGCCATTTCATAAGCCTTTGAGATTTAAAGAACAAAAGGCAAAAAGCAGTTTGACAAGAACATTTACGGTAACACGGTAGCCTTTAGTGAATTGAATAAATTAAACACTACTTTCATGACTTTCACCACAATTGATAAATTGAAATAAAAATAAAATACAGAACTGGAGAGAAGACAATGAATCCCACTTCCTACAGGGGCAGAACAAGGAACTTCTTTTTTTTTTTTTGGCCCGGGGGGGTTGGGGTTGTTGGGGTGTTAAACTACAATGTGAAGATAAATGGCAACAAATGAAACATAGTAGAATTATTTACTAACTCTATTGATAATTGTCAAAGAATTTGTACATCGATTTCTCCAAAACTGAAAACAAAGAATTGTATTTGAATTGTGCACTACTATCTTAATAGAAGAGAAACCATCTATTATCGACTAATATTATATCCCATTTCTTTCTTAAATATACACATCTTTTTTTAAATCCCACTCACAATTGAGTAAACAAAATCACTAAAGATACGGATAGAAAAGAAAAAAATAAAATAGAACAAAAACAAAAGCAAAACAAAAACATAATTTTGAACATTCATCTGCATAATCTATCCAATAAAGAAAAATAATCTAAAATATCAGTAACATACATTCAGTTTTTTAGAATTTGTAATAGTAATAAATTATATATCATAGTTTATTTATTCTCACACATCATGTGAGTGAAGGAGGGAGAGGAAGATTTCCCACCACCTATATAATTCTCACTAGGCAAAGAGGAATCGAGATTATGTGAGCAGATTCTAATGTCTCCTAGTATATAATATTGAGACATGACACACTCAGATTGTAGAAAATCATTGGCAATCATGCCCCCAATAGTTTTCCAACCTTGATAGCTAGCAGGGGATGCATGAATTATTAGGTACACCTCTCCTGTGTGCAACCTTGACAACAACAATAATAAAGATAATCATGGGATTACAAATGTTGAATACTTCACTAACATTCCCACTTAGAGCTAATAAATGTAGAAGGGTGAGAGCATTACTTATTTTGTGCATATTACACAACTCAAACGAGCTCTCACAGACCTTGAGATTACTAACAATAGATTGGGCATCAGGAACTGGTGGCCGCAGAGAGTACTCCACGAGAAGAGGCAGCAAAGTTGAAACAAATGTTGATCTTTCTTGTTGTGCAGCCTGAAAGAACCAGAGCATGATCCTTGAACTCAATTTTCTGATACAAATAACTTTAGGAAATGTAAATCGTTTGTAAACATCTAATATGTTCTCTCAACTCAATTTGTGCTATACCATGCACTAAATAAGTATTGGAATAACTTATGCACAATAATGAAAATGTAACATAAAAATGACCAATATTTATTCCATAAAGATCATAAGAATTTTCAAATTTTTTCTCTCTTTTTGTGTGTGTGTGTGTGTGTTTGGGGGGGGGGGGGGGGGGGGTTTCGGGGGTTTCATTGTAATCAAATTAATGAAATTTGTGGGTTAAATATAATCAGAATATATGTATGTGCTTAACTTTCACAAACTCTAATTAGTGGCAACAATTCAAACATAGAACAAAACTGAAGGAAAAGCATGAATGTGAGGTGCATGACCTGTCAAAGCTGTAGAAGTTGACGAAGAAACTCAAGCCATATAGCTACATCAAATCACCAATACTAGAAGACATCACTTTACTTGACAGACTAAAAACTAGTGCAGTCAAAGGAAGTTTAAACCTACAAACAGTTCATCTCTAGATGGAATTTGGAGACTACAGGGGGCATGTCAGATAAAAACTTCACCACTTTTGGCTCCACAGAAGAGGCTGTATAAGCATGTATGGGATTGCAATGTGTTGAAGGAGAGTCACAGAATCAGGGGAGGACTGGGTGAAGGACGAAGCAGTCCCAGCCACAGAGAGAGGCAGCAAGAGCGAGAATTTCTACATGTTATATAGGAGTATAGGACCTTATCGCAAAACCAAAGCACGAATGGATTTGTTAGAGACAAGGCCTACCTACAAGAGTCCTTGCCCTAGGGAATTCCATACAGCATTGGCAATGCCTTCGTCCTAAGCCACCAAGCCACAAGACCCCAGAATTCCTATCGTGCCAATCAAACAGGTCATTCGGGCTTATCTAGGCTTGCCTCAGAGCCTAGGTCAAGAGATGGACCAGTATCGCAGCAAGCCAGAGCACACACGAAGTGCTTATGGCCTGCGCGTGTGGCTCATTCTTGCGCCACATTCGGATGGACATGCCATGGCCTGATGGATCATGTATGAGATTTTGCCCACATAGGGCCCATACAAAGGGGATCTACATGTGGCATCCACGCAGGTATCGAGTATATACAGAGAACACATACAGAGAACACTGCAACATCAGGGAAACACACAGTATATCTTCAAAACTTAACCACATCACAGGAACACACACTAGATCTTCAAGAAATACCTGCAATGCATATGTGAGACGAATATTTTCCTCAACTATGTCCTGTCTGTAGGAGAGGGCTTTAGATGCAGCATCAACAAGGTCTTGCTGCTGCTGATCAAAGGCCTAGCAGCAAGCATCAAGTTCCAACAATTTCCATTAATTTTACATAAACAGACAGGGAGAGAAAGAGAGAGAGGATGAAATAAAAAAAGAAGTATGAGATGAATCCTGCCTACCATACGCATATAAGCAATGCGCTTTTCCAGAACATATTTCTCATTGTATGCTTGTGCTTCCTATAAACCATAGTAATTAATAGTAAGATGGAAGTAAGAAAAAATAAAAAATAAAAAATTCAACTTGGCAATATCTGAAGATCCCAGATGCCTTCCACCTTGATCGTATAATCAGAAAGATGTTTCCGCAACAGCAGAATCTCTTCTTCATGTTCCCGAATCTTAACAAAAAGATCCTATATTCATCGAAAAGGGACAGAAAAAATTCTTGTGAAGATAGCATTAGGTCCATTAAAATAAATGTCTAAGAATTTGACCATTTAGAGATTTGTCAGATAGTACCTGCTTCCAGAGGCTAGAATTATTAACTTCAGCCATAGGCATCAGCCCATGTCCAGATAAATTAAACTGTGGATCACATTCTCCTTCGATTTGATGCCTAACAAAATAAATATGATATCATTTTCAGTTTTACTCATTACTCACTAACATCACTAAGAAAAAACTTCCATTGGCAATCAATTTTATCTGCGTGAATTTTTTTACATCATATGCTAAATACCTGCTTGGAGAAAAGGATGTTGTAGATGACGAAGAAAATTGAGAGAAGCCAGCATTATCTACAGGTGTCTGACTACCAAGAAGCCCTTTCAAAGTCCCATTGATTTTGCTACTCTCAGAGTGGCTTTCAGCACGAGTTTGTATGGCAATATCCTCACCATTTCGCATTATATCTTGTTGAATTATTGGACCAGATGGATAATTTAGAAAAGTGCCACCAGTGCCTCTAACCCCATCTCCTTGATTTACCGCAGATGAGCCTAATTGATGAGCTATGTGTGGTCCTTGATCACGTTCATCCCAATGATCAACTAAACTAGGTCTTTGAGCTATTGAGTTATCTGGTTTCTGCAGAAATTGCAGACTATCAAATATTTTGTAACAGACAATGGTTGCATATGTAAAAGGCGTACACTGATTCTGTATGTAAAAGGGATACCTAGGAAGCACGGACACACCAAATAGGGTGTTGTTTGCATCTCCGACACACCACGGATACGGATACTCCGTGGACACGCCAAAATACATGTAGGACACGGCTGGGATACGTTTAGGACATGGCGGAGGTATATTTTGTAATTTTTGTAACTTCAATATAAAATACACAAAAGAGTCCAAATCAAAAACATTTTATCATTGGAGCTTGTACAAGCCCTAGCTGCTGCTCAGTTGGAGAAAGAGGCGAAGTGCGAAGGAGAAAAAGTAGCAGCAACACACCACTGGACTCTTCTTCTTGTCTGCCGAAATTTCAGCTCTTCTTCTTCTTTTTCTTTTTCTTCTTCTTCTTCTTCTTCTTCTTCTTCTTCTTCTACTGCTGCTCTTCTTCTTCTTCGCCCAAAATTTTTATTCTTTCTTCTGTTTCTTCTTCTTCTTCTCCTTCTCTACCCAGATTTGCTACTGCTATAATTCTTATTTTTTCCTTCTCCTTCTTTGCCCAAATTTGCTACTGCTGTAATTCTTATTTTTTTATTCACTGCTGCTTTTCCTTTTATGTTCAATGTCATATTGCTTGTTCATGCTTAAGACACTAATGAATCTAATGATGTATTGGATGATGATCTTATTCAATTTATCTCTTTATTTATGCTTGATGTATGATAAATTGATGACCTGTTGTCTATTCTATTGAGTATTTGACTACTGAATTTTTAGATATTTTTGGTGGTATGTGCATGTTATATTTATATCCGTGAAAAATAAAATATATAAAAAATAAAAAAAAATTTGTCATGTCCCCGCCGTATCTGTATCCCCTATTTTCTAGAATTGTCGTGTCCCGTGTCCGTATCTGTGTCCGTATCCGTGTCCGTGTCCGTATCGATACTTCTTAGAGGGATACACTAATTCCATTTTGCAAAAGATACATGCCACGGAGAACTAAGCACCAAAGTTGCCCTTACTACAGAGCAATAAACTAATAGTCCCACAAATTATAACTGCAAAGCCTATGCCACATTCATTGTAAGAAAATTACCAAATATGAAATAGGGAACTCTGACGGACACTTTTTACCAAGCTCACAAGAAGATAATATAGTTGCCAAATGAAGGATTGCAATGACAGAAAGAGTTCAAAATTTTAAATGAAAGTAATGCCTTCAAAACAAATGGATAGAAAAGGCCTCGCTATTTAATCATCAGAAAATTTTACAAATGTGCGACATTCCCTCTTTCTTTCAGGAAGGGCTCAAAAAGCTCCTACATCATGTCAAAAGTAATGGCAGAAAGAGCTCAAAAGTGTAAATGGAAGTAATGTCTTCAAAACAAATGGATAGAAATATGCAATAAGAACCACAATGAGGCCTATCATCAACAAACTTATCAATTAGTAATACCCAAATCAAATGAAGTCTTGTAATGACACAAAGCTGTTTAAGCAGGGCAAAACCCATTTGCCATTTCCTTTTACCTTGGTGGTTGATGTGTTCAAAAAATAATTCATGTAGGTGAGGTTTCAGAGTTAATTGAAGGTCTTGAGATGGATATGTAGACAGACATGCTTTCTCAATAGGAAGCACGGACACTCCGTTTAGGGCGTCGTATCCGTGTCGGACACACATACTCCTCGGACACGCTGGCATACGTGTCGAACACACCAATTGGCGTGTCTTGAGTTTTTATTTATTTATTTTTCAATGGACACACCTAAGACAGTCCAACAATAAGCAAAAACAAGTATTGGACATATCTAGGACAGTTTTGGATTACTTGTGGATGTTATATTCATATACATTACACATAAAAATGCATAAAAATATATTTTTTTGCCTTATTCATGCCGTGTCCGTGTCCTCACTTTTTGAAACTCACAGTGTCCCTTATCCGTATTTGTGTCCGTATCCGTACTCGTATTCGTATATGTGCTTCGTAGCTTTCTCATTTAAAATTTGCAAATAACACAATTCTCTTCCCCTAAGACAAGGACAAGAACTGAAATTTCAATCGCATTCTAACCTTTTTTTTAGGAGGGTGTTTGGTCTTAGGATCATTGAATCATTCAGCTTCTATAGATGGGACTCATGGGAGTGGGATGGAGTCCCTTAAGTTATCTACGCTTCTCATCATAAGCAAACCCTAAAAGGAGGCTATTGGGAACCCCAAGTTGAAAAGATCTCCAAGAGATTTTATCTCTAAAGAACAACAAACAAGCTTCTTTCAGTGGTAGAATTGATCTCATTCTTTTTTTCTTTTTCTTTTTCTTTTTTATAAGTAGTTATAAACTGAAAAAAAATCACCTTCAAAAGGGGAGTGAACCATGTAAAAAAGTTTCATACTTGATGCAGGAAAGCTCGTAAAAATAAGGGATAAATAGACTAGGATTTGTTGATTCACATAGAATACCGAAAACTAGACTCTTCCTAATTTGTTGATTCACACAGAATACCAGAATAAGGTATAACTAGGTTAATTCACACAGAATAACAAAGTCGGAAGGAATACGAAAATACTCTCAATATTATTGATCAAAAAACTACTTTGAGGCAAAGCCCTTACATCTGTTTATATAGCCAAACCCTAAACCCTAATGCATGCTAATTAACGATAGAAAACAAAAACTTAGAGCCCAAGTTAATGGAAACTTGTAGCCTAAGTAAACTTGGAGCCAAAGGAATGAGTTTGATTCATTGGGCCGTCATAGGTCTTTCAAAGTAATTTGAATAGTGTCGGCCTGAGCCCATACCTATCACAATGCTCCAAGTAGGCTATTCCTATGCGGTCAACATCATTCTCTCTAGGGTGGAGAGAATCCACCCTCGAATTCACAACCTCCTCATCTGAACTATCACCATGATATAGGATAAGGTGTTTGACATTGAAGACATCGGATGTACGAACATGGCCAGGCAGCTGCAACCTGTAAGCATTTGGGTTGATCTCATCAATAACCTCCAGAGGCCCAATCTTCCTCGCAAATTTTAGGAATTTAATTTCACAAATTTTGGAGGTCTCGGAATCAAATTTGGCCTTGTATTGTGTTTGGAGGGCAAAACCGTAATTTTATCACTTGAGTAGTATATATATAAGGCTTATTGGAGAAGCTAAACACTTTTCTCTCTCTATTTCTCTCAACCAATGTAGTAGGCTTCTTCTATTTCTACTCCTTTTCATTTTCTTCTCTTCTTCTCAATATTTGAAGACCTCTAGCTTTGGGATTTTACTCTTGGACCACGAATTAAAGTTACTCTACTTGCCAAGCTCTATAAATCTATTAGTTTGAATTTTCATTTTTGGGCAAGTTTGAATCCTAGGGTCTGGTTATATCTCACTTGAGGTAGGGATTTCATTAGCTTGGTTAAATGTTGATATGTTTCATGTTACTTGCATAGATTCCATGCTTGTTGTGGCCATATTATGAAATCTTATGCGTCTAGCTGCATTTTTATGATACTTTTGCACAAGTGTTACTTAAATTTGTCATCGAATCTTATATTGAATACTTCTTGTTGATATAGCACCTATTAGAAACTTATTTGATGAAGAAAGTTGGTGTAATATGAATGTTAAGGTGTTAGAATGTGATTGGTGGTCATCGTGTGTTTGATAAAACATAGATATGAACTTGTGGAAAATCTTATGAACAATATGTTGTGGAAAAACATTGTGTTAATGAAAATTGGGTAATATGGCTGAGTTAGTGTGAGTTTGATTTTGGGATTTGGGATACGGACAGCAAGTTGGGGTGGAGCCCATTAGTGAAAAGCCATAGCCCTACGCAAACGGCCCTAGAATCTTATGTGTCTAGTTGCATTTTTATGATACTTTTGCACAAGTGTTACTTAAATTTGTCATCTAATCTTATATTGAATATTTGTTCATAAAGCACCTGTTAGCAAGGCTCAAAATTTCGTTTCGAGAGATCGTTTAGGTTGGCTCAGAAGCGAAAACATTTTGGAATGTTTCAGGATGTTTCGAAAACATTTCGTAAGTGGCAAATATTAAAATAGTAAAATACAAGCCTTTGTATTTTTTTCAATGAAAATTATACAACATTTAGAAAAAGTTTTAAATTATGGTTAACACAACTTATTGTTTCGGCATATAGTGTTGTGTTTTGGTACAAATTTTTCTATGTTCTAGTATGTTTTAATGGAAATAATGATATTTCTTTATTCCACTAGTGTTTCGTTTCGGTATCTTTGGAAAGAGAAACGTTTCTCGGCCATTTCAATGGAAACAAATGGAATTTTTGTACCTTGCTTGTTAGAAACTTATTTGATGGAGAATGTTAATGTAATATGAAATGTTAAGGTGTTAGAATGTGATTGGTGGTCACCGTGTGTTTGATAAAATATAGATATGAACTTGTAGAAAATCCTATGAATAATATGTTATGGAAAAACATTGTGTTAATGAAAATTGGGTAATATGGTTAAATTTGTGTGAGTTTGATTTCGCGTGAGTTTGATTTCACGATTTGCGATACGGACAACAAGCTAGGGTGCAGCCCATTAGTGAAAAGCCATAGCCCTGAGCAGGTGGTCCTAGAATCCATCGAGTTAGTAGCCCGTAAAGCTAGTGGGTGTGACGAGACCTGTGCAATAGCAAGGTGCTTGTGTTTGCATACATAAATCCTGATAGTGTTGTATGGGTGAAAATGCGTAATTGGGAACGAAATGGAATGAGATGGAATGGATGAATTGAGATTTTGTTGGTCATATTGAAGCATGTAATATGAAGATATTGACATATGGTACAATTATACATGCCACCATATTAATATTTAGCATTATTAGTGGTTTTCCTACTGGGTACGTTTGCTCAAGCCTACTATCTCGCAGATAATGTTCCAGCCGTTTGTGAAGATCGTGAAGTTTTTGGGTGTTACATCTTCTGTAATATTTGTGGGCATAAGCAATGACATATATATATATATATATATATTATATATATTGAATTACCCAAGTTATTATAATTTTTGGTAATCTTGGGATTTTTTTATGTTATTTTGTTGTTGAATGAGCATGAACAATAGATTATTAAAAGTATTTTGAAATACTCATGTAGAACAGGTCATTTGCCAAGTTTGCATCTTATTGAATAGTTGGTATTTGAAAAACCTGTTTATATGGGAAATAGATCATCATGTTACCTTTATTTTGATATATCATGAGTTTCATTTGGTTAAGGATTGAAGAAATTATGCTAAGTATTCTTCAGGTGTACGAATCTGACCATAGTATCTTGTTTTGATCATAACCTGATTTATACATTGAATTTGCATGTGATTCCAATAAGGTTTGAAAATATATTCATGATAGAACATGCATGTCAAATTTCATGGCGTTTTGAGTTTTCAATGAAATTGCATTTCGAAATTGTCATTTTTGGGCCGATTTTAGTTAAGTTGCTGAATTTTGGTCAGGTAGTAAAAGTATCGACACTATTTACATAAACTCATGTTGTTGGTCACTAGTTGTAAAGTGTCGACACCTATTTATAGAGGTGTCAACACCTTAAAACACCTATTTTCACAGGGGTCGACACCTCAAGGCAGAAACATTAAACATGACCTAGAAGGCACTAGTGTCGACATTTCTTTACAGGGGTCGACACCTACACTTAGGCAACTTGATTTTACATTTGTTTAGAGTTCCAAACATGATCTTAACAATATGTTACCATAATACTCTACTACCCTAACGAATTACATTTTTGGTATGGCATTCCAGAATATGGTACTCTAGAGTTCCAAAACGGTGAATTTAGCAATCCAAAGCGATCCCAAACTATTTTTCTATTTATATCTTTAAAGGTCACCTAACAAAGGAAAAAAAATCAATTATAATGAACAAAAATATAAGAAGAATAGAGTTTTGACATAATAATATGGAAAAAAAAATGGGTCATAATACTCTTAGAAACTGTTTTTAGATGATTAAATTGAAAAAACATAAATTATATTTTATTAAATGTTTGATTATTAAAGAAAATTCTTTTAGAAGTATCTTAATTCTAATAATATACTTTATAGAAGTCTACCCCCTAGCGTACCATATTTTAAAACATGTAGCATACCACGTTCACGTTTCCGTTTCACGTACCGGAACGATCTGGGTACCAGGTAACATAGGTCTAACACTTGTATAACTTTGATATGAGTTCCATATAGAGCATTTAGTCTTTAGAATCAATCTCATAATTTAACACTTTGGCTAGCATATTTTCCTCTTTTCCTTTATTATATTTATTTCCTTTACACCTTTTATCTCATGCACTCGAGTTGTGGGATCCGGGGTGTGACAGGGCATCTCATAAAATAGCAATCGCCGCCAACTCCTCCTACAACTCTTCCCCATTCAAATCCTCCACTAGGCCATGAACTCACAAAAACACCTACCAAAAGCCGTCATCCACACATTTAAAAAGTCAAGAGAGGGAAACTATGCCCCTTCACATTCCTCCCTCTCCAAGACCATTCAGTACACATAATTAACACCCCAGCAGCATTACCCACAACGCCCAAATGTTCATATTCCACAAACCTACACCACTGTCCCATCCAATAGTAAGGTTTTCACCAGCATACATTACTCAATGGTTTCCATTGAAACAACCGAAGCGTTTCTGTTTTCTAAAGAACTAATACAAAACATTAGTGAAATACCAAAATTCTAATATTTTCATATTATTAATTTAGGCCAAAATTTTCAGATTCTTATTAGAAAACTAATGCATTAAAGAAAACCAAACTCTCAATTATTTTATAATCAAGTAATATCAACATTAAGTTAGTACCTTTTTAAAAAAAATAAAATTAAAAACTCTCAAACTCAATTATTTAGTGATTAATGAAATTACTGAAGTTAATTTGACTTAATTTCGATACATATTGTCACTCATTATTTAATACTAACATAATTTTATCTAATGCAAATGATTGCATACCCTTAAACATATTCAATTATTAATTTATGAGTTTTAGAAATACATTTGGATGGACTTCAATTCATATTTTCAAATGTTTCCTTATGTTTCAATTTTGTCTCCATTTCCATTAGGGTTTTAGTTTTCAGTTTTCAAGCTAACTGAAGCGATACACCGAAACGAAATTTTCATCTCGCTTCCAAAGCCCTAAGTAAGATGAAGCCAAGGAACCAGCCTTACAGCCCAAATTAGTCACAAGAATCCTAGGGCTCTCCACCTCATCAGCATGAATAGTCTCACTCTTGGACAAATTAATATGAAGTCCAGAGACCCCCTCAAAGTAGCAAAGCACACCGAAAGATCTCAACTCCTCCAAAGCACCACAAAACCTCACAGTGTCATTAGCTAAGAAGCATAATATGGAGAGGTGTACAAATACAGACACAGATACGCTGTGCTACCTAGACTCTCCATTTTAGAGCAGAGTACCTGTGTCGACACGACGTGACATGGGCGTGGGTATGGAATTTGTGTCGAACAATGCTCTCTGCCTCTCGGACATGGCTGTCTTGGTCGAGCATCATTACAAAGTCCATTGACTACCTCCATCGACTATCAAGGCTCATATGTTATATACACTGCTGTATATGCTCCTATATATATGCAACAACTAATGCCCTAGTGACTTCTGTGAGCGAAAAAATGAAGCTCGTGTGGGGAAGACGAGTGGGATTGACGGTGGAGAGAGTAGAGAGAGAGAGGAGTGGTTTATGTGGTGAAGACAACTGGTTTAATCCCTTGGGGGTAGGTGAAGAGAGAGGGAGAGGAGTGGTTATGGTATTAATTGAAAGAGAAGTGATGTGACTTTTGCTTTTCTTCTTTATACTTTGAAAAGTGAGTGAGTTTAGAAATCGACTTCTTGTGTGATGTAACTTTTGCTTTTCTTCTTTATACTTCGAAAAGTGAGTGAGTTAAGAAATGGACTTCTTGTGTGACATAGCTATGTGCACATTGTTTTGTAAAAACTGTAATTCTTGAAATTCAAGCCTTTTCAAAATTCAAATATAATTTCTTGAAAAAAAATCAGATATTATTTCTTCCATTACAAACCTTCATACATCTAAAAGAATTGCTTTAACTTGATATTATTGTTCTTGACATTAGGTATAATAAAATTTTTAATACATAGGAAGATGTGCTTAGACAAATCAATACCAATATATGATATTTATAATTGTTTAATATTTTATGTTTCATATCCCTGTACCCGTGACACTTTTTTGCCGAGTCCCCATATCTCATAACTCAAGCGAGAGGTGCATCCAACCTCTAGATACATGTCCGTGTCCAACACCCGCACCCAAGTTCGGGTGACATAGCAAATACGAACATAGGATACGACATTTTCAAAAAATAAGGATATACGAAAAAAGAAATTTATATATTTTATTTGCTATATATACAAATGTAACAACCATAAATGACCAAAAATAAGGTTAAAACAACTATAATACAACAACTAAGAAGTTAAGGATTCGAAAATTTGGATTTGGGCCTTTCATGTTTTGTTGTTTTGAAAATTATAAATTTGACTCAATTTAATAGAACTAACAATAACATTTCAGCTCCGACGAGTCCCAAAAAATGTCCTACTAACATACACGCATGTGCCCCGAAGTGTCCGAGAGATGTCTACTGAAAAAATATTAACAAAAATATTTCACACGCCAAATGGTGTGGCCGACACATGTCCTGACGTGTTCAAGTAATATGTGTGTACAACACATGTCCGATACGCAAATGGCATATCCCCCACCCCCCCCCCCCCCCCCCCCCTCCTCTATCACCAACCTGAAACCCATTCATCCTTCCAAACAAATCTTGAAATTACCAAACTCAATAAATATAGTCCACTTCCATACTAATGTACGAACAACATAAAATTAAGACTTAAACAAAGCCTAAAATTTTACAAAAGGTCCAAGTATGCTCTATATAGAGTTCCTTATTTTCTCCTCTTCTTTCTATCAAGTGCTGCATCTCTCCCACTTCAAAACATCTACCTCAAGTTTTATAATGACATTGTATAAGAAACAATCTTTGGACTTCATCCTTTGAGACATGGAATTCTGAAGTTAATTCAACATGATTATTCCTTTGGGAAGCACTAAGTAGCCCACCTTTTCCCTTGTAGTCATGAATTTATTTAAAATTAGATAATAAATAGTTGGAGCTTGAAAATTAATAAGTATCCTAGATTGACGAGGAACACCAAATTCAGACAAGTACTTCCTACTGTTTGACTTCCTCAAGCTTAGTACTAGAATCTTCTTACTTCTGTTGTTTTCTTCAACAGCTGCAACAATGTCATCTGATGCTTCCTTGAATCAACTGGCTTCTAAAATAGGAGCTTCAATAAGAGGGAAAAAAGTAGCCAATGGTTGCAGATGCTGATTTTGTACTATAGAAGATGAAGCCTCTTTGATTACCATATTGTTGAAGAAGAAAATTACAATGAAATAAGTAAAGAATTGTGCTTTAATCTCCAAAGACTCGAATCTCGAATCAATAGCAACAAATTTACTGTTGAATTTGTCCTCCATAGCACGAACATCTTGCTTGAAACTTGTGACTTCAGCTTGCAACTCATTATAGCTTATGCCTCCCATGATTTAGATAATTGAACTTAAAAATAGAATCCTTGGCTAGAAAAAAAAAAAACAGACCATAATATCTGCCCTGATGTTAGATATGCAACGTGGTAATACTAAAAACCCAAGTTTCCATACACTGCTCAACATCTGCAGCCTCCAATGACTCTGGCAACACTTACAACTGGGAAACTACTCTACCACACACGCATGCCAATGGCAGCATATCAACAAAATGTCAAAGGACCCACTCACCCAAGCATCGACCTCGTGGTAATGCACGCAAGTCTAAAATAGGATCAAATGTTCTAAAAGAAAGAAAGGGAAGAACAAAATTGGCTGCTTGTCGCCATATCAATGAAATAATGCAACATAGGAACATTAGCGAACTCATCAAAATATATATATATATAGATATTCATGAATATATGTATAAATATAAGTATGCTTTAGTTAACTCAACAAAACAACTATAGCAAATAAAGTTTACCTTGAGACTTAACGGAAATGGAAACAACACAAGGAACCCATATTTTGGGCACCCATGTTAAAGTACTTACATATTTTTCAAGTTCCTGATTCTTTTTCTGAAGTTCCATCCTCAATCTAGTGTTCTCCTCTTCCTGAGAAAAGCAACCCAAGATAGAATGAGCAACTTATCTTAAAACATTCCAAAGTCACAGCAACCGCCAATGCAAATAAACGGCTTACTACTTTCCAAATTTTGTATGCATATTTTTAACATTTTAAACAAAAGTTATAAACAGATTAAGACACTAAGCAATATTGCATATCATTACAGGTAAACCACAAGATGAAACATACCTGCCCCATTAGCATGCATATAATGGGACAGGCAGGCCCCCTTCAACATCTCTCATTGCATGCTCTACACTAAGAGAAGCTAGATCCACATGAGTTGAGTGATGCATAGCTTCAAACACAAACTGGACAACCAACCATAAAAGCATGGTGGATGTAGAGGCCACATAAAGGCCATGCACACCCCCCCCCCCCCCCCCCCAAACCAACCACCACAACACCCACCCACACAGGCACAAAAAAAATAAACTACCCAAAAAACCAAGAAAAAAAAAATTTCACCCTGTAAATAATAGTGGACATATGGAGTTTGTAACACCACCCCATGAAATTCTCTCTATCTGCAAAATATTTATATAATCTAAAATGCCCTACACTCGAGTTTTACTATTTCCAGTCTTGCCCTATACTCAAGTAGTTTCATATCAGTTTGACCCCATTGCCTAACTTGTCAATGCACAATTTACCTTCTTCGCACAACGACCTTAGATCTTAGGCTTTTGGGATCATGTAGTGGCCCCTGATTTCATTACTTCCGTTCTATCAACACAAGCAAATCTGCTACGATATTCATGTGCACATGAATCCTTCTATGAAAAGTTTAAGAACGTGCATTTGCGTGTACTTAATCAAATTAATCTACTTCTAGCAGACTATAACCGTATGCAACTAAAGCAATAAAGCAATCACATTTAGCAAACAACTTTACATGAAAAACCCACCTAGAAAAAACCATGGGGCCAAACTCAATCCTATAGTCATATTAATGTACTCTAGCAGACTATATAATCATATGGCTGTCAATGGCCTCTTCCTTGAAGACTGGAGTTTTAATGAACTTCAAATGAATTCTGTTTAAGACTTAAGATCTCCCTAAAACTTCTTCAAGGATGAAATTGTTAAACTTAGAACTAATTAAGAGTGTATTCAACAGTCATGATGCAAACTACCTTATCTTTGAAATGCATAAAAGATTGTCGTAGAGGAGCACCGGTTTGGGTCCTAGGGCAGCCATTTTATGTAAACAAAATGCCAAAAGGTTAGGACTGTACCAAGTCCACCCCTCCAAGCACCCTGCATCAGCATTAGCATGATCAAAACTAGGTTAGGCCCATTAAATTTATAGAACATAGCGAAAACTGACTTTACATCTTTTCCCTTAAATTTTTCGGTGTATTGGCTGTCAAATTCACTTCCGTCGCTCTCTTTCCCTATGGTGGAAGGTTCGGAAAGTTCTAAGGACTACCATCCTACTAGCTTCTAGGGAAGAGTTAACAAAATTTTTTGCAAAGCTCTCTCGACTCAATGACTAGGTGATATGAGATTAGGCTTCCTTTTTTTCCAGTAAGTATATGAGATCTGGTATCCACTTCTCAAAATGCATGTGAAGAGGCAGGAAAATTTGGGATGGGGAATTAGTTGCAGAAGCTAATATTGACTCACATAGATTGGGATTTCTACACTAATTTTTTTATCATAAGTACACGGATTGGATGTGAGCAAGTTGTTCTTTGTCTACTGTCTTCTACACTAGTCAAAACAATTTATACTCAAGCTCCCAATCTGCTCAGTGGAAATCCAGCCAGAAATTACATCTAAAGCAACAAATACCTACCTAATATTCTTGAATATGGTGAGTAGCAATCACAGTCTTCAAGACCAAGTAAGCAAAACAATAATGGTTGAAACATCACCACAAAACCACACCTGTTACGTGTGGGCAAATATTAACCCAATCCACACCTAATATTTTGATAGTTTGAGACCTCCGATCCTTAATCAACTAGAGCATGATACTTTTGCAAATTGCGTACAAGATTTAAAATTTAGCAAATTGAGCACAAGGCAAAATTTTTGAGGCCATTATAGCTTCAGCAAAAAAAATAATAATAATCAAAAAGAAAAAATCGACAAGGCCATCTACTGGAATAGATAATTAAAAATCAAGAAGAACCAGTTGACACAAGTTAACATTATTACTTGCATAAAGTGGAAGAAGGTAAGTAAATATTATTACTCGCATAAAAAGTAAGAAGGTGAGAAGAGGAAATGTAAGACCTGTTGTTTGATAGTGGCCTCAGCAGCTTCGACAGCTTTCATGACCTGAAACAGGTTATCGCTGTTGTCATTGCTGTTGTTGTTGTTGCTGTTGTTGTTGGAGTTGGAGTTGGAGTTGGAAGAACCATTATTATTACTACGCACAGCTAAGGCAGCAAGCTTGTGCGCCAAATTAGCCCCTCCATCAATCCCACCGCCGTTATCCATCTCAGCTATTTGGGTTTTCGAGGATTATGCTAATAATCGCATAGTCCTCCCTGCGTAGCCTAATAAGCAATTTAAGAAATGAGATTCAAAAGAAGGCGATGAAGATGATTGATCGACTCTTCGCAGAACTTCCCTCTACATAATAGGAGAGATATGTAATATATATATATATAAGTGTTAGTAATGAAAACCTTCTTAACGGTGGTGTCTCCAAACCCTAGAAAGAGATCAGAATCGAGAGAGAGAATGTCGACTCCGTCCCTTTTGGGTATGTATAATAGCTAATTATATATATATATATACTGTTACGACATTGGCAGACGTAGTAAGGGGACTTCTTGTAGAGGAAACAGGAGGCGACAACGCGTCTTTTTCTGCCTTCCGATTCTTCTTAGTTCTTACTATGTAAAATCGCAGAAAACTTCGCTACCATGAACGCCTGTTGGCGCGGGCCTGACCCGAGCAGTGAGTGAAAGTTGCACGCGCAAAAGTGGCCCCGTTTAGAGTATCTCCGATCCACGTTCAAATCTTTTAAAGGTTGGTTTTAAGATTGGTCCTCCAACTCCCCTCTATTTTTTAAAAAATTTAAAAAAATAGAGGTGACTTTTATTTATCATCTTTAAATTTAAAGACTCTCCAAAAAATTTAAAGGCTACTTCATTTCACTATTTATTTAGAGTCAAAGCACTAATTATATAGAACACTTGTATTAATTATTATTTTAAGTCTAAATAATGTATTATTAATGCATTTTTTACTATTTAAATACCATTTTAATAAATTTTTAATTAATTCATTTTTTTTTACTTTGTTAAATATTTATTTAATTTGAGATTGCTTTATATGTGGAATAAATAAATAATTTATATTTTACTTGCTTTTATTTATTTTGAAATTATTATTTATATATGAAATTAAAAATTATTTTTATTTTATTGATTATTTATTTATTAAAAAAGGACTTATAAATTTCTAAATAGGTGGACTCATAATTTTAATTTTTTAAGTCTCATTTTATGTGTTTTAATTAGTTCCATATTGTACTTTAATTTTTTTTAAATGTATTTCATTAGTTTGTAATGTGGTTTTTGTTTTTTTAAAAATTTTTAATGTAATTCAATTTGCAATTTCATGGGTAGATCGTTTACTTTAAAAAAAATTACATAATTTAATTTGAATTAAATATTTGGTAAATAATTACAATTTAGATTAAATTATGATAAAAAAATAATTACATTTTGAATAAAATAGGAGCACAATATGTAATTTTTTACTTTTTTACATAAAAAAAACAATAATTTGAAGAATGAATAGTGAAAATGAAGGTTGATGGGTTTGAGTAATAATGTGAAAAAGTGCGACCCATGAACTTTAAATTTGAAGAAGATGCCAAAATAAAGATGGATTTGAAGGCTTTGGGTTGGAGATGCTCTTATATCGGCTTGTTTATAAAAACATGTTTATTTTATTTAATAAATATTAAACACTCTAGTTAAGTGTCATTAGCGTTGACGCCTTATAGAAAAACATCATTGGCAATATTAAACACCTAGTTAAGTAACATTAGTATTAATGCCTAAAAGAAAAACGTCACTACCAATGATGCTTTTACCTTTCAATTTTCATAATTTTTGTTATTTTCTAAAATGAAAATAGAATTTTTGAAAAATAAACTAAAAGCAATGCTATTGTCAATTTTATTAGTTTAATGAAAAGTCTTTAACATTGACGTTTTCCATTTTAACCATAAAGTGTCATTGCTATTGATGCTTTTAAATTTTACCGACACAGCGCCATTGCTAATAATGCTTTTAGTATTTTAATAAAAACGTCATTTGCAATGACACTTTTATATCAACAAAAAAACATTTTCAATTGTCATACTAAAAAAGCAGAACATGCCTCAACTCTCCAACCGAGACTCCGATGGACATGTCGTCAGCGCTAGCAGGTCCCACGTGCCAACATCGTATCACGTGTCAAGTTTTGAGTGAAACAAAATTCATTTGGCCAATTTGGTATCACCGAACCCCGATTACAACCTTATTCAACAACTCTAAATATTTGGGAGAGGAATATGCCCTAACTACCCGGCAGGCATACATTCATTAGCAAACCTATCAATAGGGGAAGTCGATAGGTGTAGTGGAGATAGCCTCTCAACCCTTGAACTTGTACTAATGCCATGCTGCATCTGTGACCCCCCAGCTGTGTATGATCATACGTTAGATAATACGGTTGTGAGGACATATCGGCATTCTGTGAAGCCGTGGTATAAGAATCTTGCGTCAACATCCCAATGAATGAGTCAGAAACCCACTATATATACCCCCTGAGTCAACAATGAAGTGTATGTCCCTAGAAATTGACTACAACTTCCATGAACATTCTATGCCCCATAACCTGAATACATTGGCTCCGGTGCATTCAACTCACTCGTTATGTTACCCTTCTTCACGTACAGTTCAATATAATTTAGTGTCAGAAAATACGGCAAGATGTGCAGCAGACTATCCAAGGTCATGTCATCGTTGATGGGCACCTTCTTGTAATAAATAAACCTCTCCCATTGTCTATGGGAATGTCTACATATCAACTTTAATCGAATGTTTTCCCCTTCGTCTACAACCTTGGGCATAAGAAACTATTGTAATTTTACAAGTGTTGTTCTGAGTTGTATAATATAAAACCACTTTGCCTCGGTATCACATGATATGTCTTCGTTAGGGTGTTGTACTATAGTCCCGGTCCAATAGCACGTCACATTTACGGTACCCATTTAATCAAACTTACTCTAACTCAACATATGAAAATACAAGTTAGATGAAACTAGATAAAGTTAAACTTAAATTTAAATATTCACTGTAAACAAGTTACAAGAGCTCATGTGATGTAGTCTTGAGTTTCATTTATGATTTCTACAGAAATTGAAACACACACACACACATAGTCTCTCTCTCAATGAAACATGGGATTTGACTCCACTGTGAAGGCAAGTGCATCACATATGATACCATATCAATTATCTAGGTAGCATCCCTACAATAATAAACCTGCTAATTAGTTGGTACATAGTCAGTTGCAAATACCCAATATTAGAAAACCCACAAATAGGAAAAAAAATTTCAAATCCATTGTGAAACCCCCATGTACGTATATGAATTATGAACATAACCCAACAACATTTATGATATTATCAATACTAAGGACAAATATATATTATCCCAAAAAATATAACAATAACAAGAGAACCAAACCCAAATGGTTATATTATAGGGTATATACATATTTACATATATATATATAGAGAGAGAGAGAGAGAGAGTAATGTTACCCCAGCAATGGCGAAGACAAACTAGCAGTTGGAACTTGGAATCAGAAGTCGAGAGAGATGGTGGGACCCTCTGTTAGTATATCTTCTTCCACACACTAACTCTAAACCTTAAATTCCTAAAATGCAAGCAATATCAAATGTGAGAGCAAGGGGGCAAAGCCAGAGCAATGGGGACGAAGAGGGACGGAGAGAGGACAATATTACTAGCAAAGAGAGACTAGTCGTTGGATGAGACACCCTTAGAAGTAGAAGTTGAGAGAGAGCTCCAGAGAACCAATCAAAAATTTCAACCTAACTGAGAGAGAGAGCTCGCTGCTGGTACATATGTGGAACACTAAAAGCGTTAATACTATTAACGTTTTTTAACTAATGAGAAAGCGTCAAATACTATTAACATTTTTAGTTAAAGCATTATAACTTCAATACCATTGATGCTTTACTTTTACTATTACTTAATTTTTTAAATTCATTTTTCATTTCCAAAATACAATTCTTATTACAGAAAAATAAAAGTTAAAAGCATCATTAGCATTGACGCTTTAAAGGAAAATGTCAATGCTAATGACGCCTAACCAGGGTGTTGTAAATATAGAGAAAGTTGCTTTGGTTTAATATTTATTAAACAAAATAAGCATGCTTTCTTAAATAGCCCGTTTTTGTCTAAGGAATTTACGTTCTAAACGTTTGTTCTTATTTTTGTTTTTCATTTATTTAACAGTTAATTTCACCTAGACCCCCTGAAGTTGAGTTTATCAACAACTAGACCCATTACCTTTCAAAAATAAGTATCTAAACACCTTTAGGTTTTAAATACCAGCAGCAAGACCCCTTACCGTTACCTCCATCGATAGTTTTCCGTTTGTTGACCATATTAACCATATGAATTGACAATTAGGCCCCCCTTAGCACTAAAAAATAAAAAGAGAAAAGATAAATGTTTCTATTTTCTCTCTCTTCCTTCTTTTCTTCTTATTCTTTTTCCTTCTTTTTAGTTCTCTCTCTCTCTCTCTCTATACATACATATATATATATATACAAAAATATATACATATATATACCCCTTTGTGATCTCTCCTCTCTTTGTGTTTTTCCAAAAACAACCTAGATATCTAAAAAAAAAAAAGAGTGTAAAATAAACTTTTTTTTTTAAGTGTAAAGTTAACTTTTTTTTTAATGTCTTCCCTTTTAAAATAATTTTTCTATAAAATAACATGAAATCATGAAACACAAAATGAGGAATTATCTCGTATTACCTGAAGTTTTCCCTACCAAAATTTTTTATTACGTAATTCGCCTTCTCACTCTTAAACTTAGTGTTGTTCACTGGAAAATTCTTTTACCTTCATATTTTTGATAGGATTATATTGCTAGATGTGATCAATATTTGCATGAGTACTAGAGCACATTTATAATGTTGTAAGTTGCAACTAGTCACAACTCACGAGGATTAGCAATTCAAGCCCACCAATTCCTAACTTTGCTAGCTTGACATAATAAAATAAGCTTTGTGTGCCTTGTCCTTAGGTGTGTTTTTTAAAATGTGTTAGTGTACTAATCTTTTATTTGTAGGTCTAGGATGTGTGTCGTGTTATTGGTTGTGTTCTTTCAAACCAACCATTTACTACTAGTTTCTTATATGATTGTAGTTCTTCATTATCGAAAACCCAAAATGACTGATGTATCATATAAAGTCACATAATCTCATCACGTATATTTTCTTATACACAAGAGTTTCAAAATGCCAAACCTAATTCTAGAAAATGTTATAGAAACGCCAAAAAAACTCAAACCTAAGAAAAAGAAATAAGAAAAGAGAGGCAGAAGGTGGCTATTGTGACCAGAAGGAAAGAAGGAAAATTAGGAGAGGGTGATTGTGGTAATAGTTAGGGTTACTAACAAAGACGCTGTCAATCCATTAAGGGCGGATTCAAATGGGTAATAGCCACAAGCTTTACGACTTTGCAAATTCGTTAAGGTCGGCCATAGAGATCCCGATTGCCCACTCAATTTCCTTTATACAAGTGATGAATACTCTGACCAATTTGGAGATTGTGAAGAGAGTGTAGGTAGCAGTGAGAGGGGAAGTTTTTGGGAAGAGAGAAAAGAAGGAAAAAAAAAAGAAATGAGGGAGGGAGTGTCATAGTTGTAAAAAAAAAAAAAATAGAAGATAAGAAAGGAGAGAGAGTTTTCTTTCACAATTCCCAATGATGTTTATACATCAATGTATAGCAGGTTAAAAGTAAAAAATGCTCCAATAATTTAATGGTTACTCGCAAAAATGGAAGGCAAGGGTCTAGGTGTCTATATCTCAAAACTCAGGGGGTCTAGGTGAAATTAACCCTTTAAATATTCTAATTCTGATAGAAAACAATCGTATTAAAATTTTCAAATGAAATAACTAAATGAATAAAAATATATTTTCACGTCGAGATACATTGTCACAATAAAATAAAATTAAAAAAAAAAGAAAAAGAAGAAGAAACACTCATTATATAAACCTTATTTTGACATTTTAGTTTGATTAGAAAATAACTTTGGTTGAAGAAGATGAATGCTATCATATAGGTGTTATATCTTTAATAGAAAAACTTATAATATTTGTCAAATTATAAAATACAATCAAGCGAACAAGGCTAATCACAATGGGTAAAAGGTAATATGAAAAAAAAATTTAATTTTGTTAACATTGATGTATACTACTATAAAATCTAATACTAAAGAGTTTTGGCAAGACCAGTCAAGTTTTCACATGCCTAAACAACCCCTTTAAACCATAACTGTTTTAAAATGTTTATCAGTAGTGAGTAGAAGAAAATTAATGTACATGTGGTTGTTTTAATTATAATATATTTTTTATCATGCGGTAATGTGCGCACTCATAATGTGTGATGCCTTTAGTAAAGGGTAAAAAAAATTCGAATGAAAAATAATTGCATGCAAGAAGATGTATAAACCGGCCATACATGCATACATATATAGG
Source organism: Euryodendron excelsum (assembly GCA_033060915.1). Lineage (NCBI taxonomy): Eukaryota > Viridiplantae > Streptophyta > Magnoliopsida > Ericales > Pentaphylacaceae > Euryodendron > Euryodendron excelsum. Next base: position 1,965,922 of record CM065385.1, on the reverse strand, counting down.
ACATGTAGTTGTAATCAGAATAATTTGTCAAGACATATTTAATGATGCTTGCTTAGTTTTTAAGTTTACTATTGAGTTTTCCTTTTTAGTTTTGTCTTTTGGTTGACCGAAAAAAAATAACATCATTAATTTATATAATGGAGATGTAACGATCAAGAAAAAAGTGAAGATATCATAAGGGGGTACTAAAACATCTAAAGATGTTATTATTTGGCTCAGTTTACTACAGATCTTTGCTTTCTCACACCAAATTAAAAGAAAGAACAATTTAAACATATATATATATATATATATGCATCTTTACTTACAGAAAAATAGATAGCATCGTGCATCTATTTTTCTACTGGGCTTAAGCCTTGGCTCGGATTGAATTGATACTCTTTCTGTTAGAACTCATATTAAAAAGACAAGTGTGATGGGAGTTTAAACTTGAAATTGATTTTTGAATTAGAGCTTTTTGAAAAAATTTGGAATCGACACCTAACATGATTAAAAATGTACTACATCACCTAAAAGTAAGTGTCATCCAAAAACTAAATTTAGGTTTTTTGAAAATGCCTTTTAGGAAAGTTTTTTGAAAACAAGGTTTTTAGCATCCTTTTGAAAACTTTTTAAAGCCCTTTTTGAAATGTGACTCTATGTTGCTCTTCTAACTACAAATCTATGATCCAGGGGTTGGTTACGTGTAGGAAAGATATTCCAAAATATTACTCTATGCCGCCCTTTCGATGCCTACATGTCTATTCACCCTTAATTCACTCACTAATCTCTGATTACTTAATATCCACTTGTTGAAGTTTTGAAATTAGGTTTGGTCATCATTTTTGGGATGAAATGATGCATAATGTATGTTTATTAAAAGACTTTTAAAATAATAGGAAGTTTTCAAAATTTGATTTTGAAGAGAATTTTTGAAAAGACATTTGACTTGAAATAAAGGTTATGACTGCACCTATATTAGGTTGCCTACGTATTTCATTTGGAAACAATCAAGTCATTCGTAGTTCGTGTAAGAGCACGATTTCAAAGGTAGATTCAAGAGAGTCTTGGAAGGCTTTAGAACCTGAATTCATGAGAATTTTGACTTAAAAATTAACTCAAGAGAGTTTGAAAATGTTTTTGAAATAGAACTTGAGAGAATTTTAGAATATTTTGAAACAACTCAAGAGAGTTTGAAAAATATTTTTGAAATCAATTCAAGAGAGTTTTAGAATGGTTTGAAAAAACTCAAGAGAGTTTAGAAAGTATTTTTGAAATTAATTCAAGAGATATGAACCATGGAAGCACCCCATTTATAGCCGCTCGGCAGTCTACACTCTGTCTAGACTTGTTTTCAAGTCATTGTGGGCATATTCCTATCGAAATCGATTTTCTAAGTCCAAATCCCGTCTGTCTATCGCTTCGCGGGCCCACCAGGCCCAAATAGAGGCAAAATGACCAAAATGCCCTTAGGGGCATTGTCCTTTCCTTTCCAATCCCTTTCTCGGGACAGTTTATTCCTCGAGACGGTTCCAATCCAGGCACAACTTTTCGAAGACGGTAAGTCTCCTTTCTAATCCCACTCTCGAGACAGTTTATTCCTCGAGATGGTTCCAATTCAGGCATGTCTTTTTGAAGACGATAAGTCCCCTTTCCAATCCCTCTCTCGAGACAGTTTATTCCTCGAGACGGTCCGAGTAGCGAAACTACTCACAAAAACCGTTAGAGTAGCGGAAATTCTCACAAATAGGTCGATATAGGGAATCGCCAACAAACCCCTGTGTCACGACGACCGCCGTCAAAGTGGCGGAAACACTCAAAACCCAGGTCAACACCAGTGTCTGCTAGCCCACTTCGGTGAAAAATGACCAAACTGCCCTTTGGACATTTTCCGAGACTTTCCGGTCAAGATGACCATTTTGCCCCTAGGCATCCGAATGCCCTGGGAACCACACTGGCTCTGGGTATCAAACCGGTAACCCTTTGAGATTACTTCTTATAGTATTCTCAGCCTTCCTTTACCTTTCTGGATCATTTCGAGTCAATTCTGGCCAACCCGGTACAAAATGACCGTTTTGCCCCTAGTGGGCCGGTCTCCTTTTCCGACCACACCGGCTCTAGGTATCAAACCGGTAACCTCCTGAGACTATTTTTTATAGTGTTCTCTACCTCCCTTTACCTTTTCGGATCATTTCGAGTCAGTTCCGGCAAACCCGGTACAAAATGACCGTTTTACCCCTGGTGGGCCGGTCTCCTTTTCCAACCACACCGGCTCTGGGTATCAAACCGGCAAACTCTGGGAACATTCTGAATAATGTTTTCAGATCCTAAGTCTTCTTCCGGGACAGTCCGAGTTTGTCCCAGCAGTTTCCTGGTCCGATTGACCATTTTGCCCCTAAAGGCTCGGTCCACCTTTCCGACACATCCTATTCTCATCAAATACCTCTAGGACACTATTCTAAGTATTCCTGCTCTTTTCCGGCCTTCCGGGTCATTCCCGATTTTCCAAACTCCTTCCCGGACTTTCCGAAGTCACTCCTAGTGAAGCCAGGCTAAAAATTGCATGGTAGTCACTAGTACAGGTGCCCAAATCTAGTCAAAGATACGTTGCTTGTCGACCTTAAATATTTCCTAAATGGCTGGCGCCACTAGTAGTGGCGCCAAGCCAAAAATTGGCCTGGCGCCACTCCTAGTGGCACCAGTGTAAACTTTGGCTTGGCGCCACTACAACAGGCACAAGTGTTGTCTAACCTCTATAAATATAGAGCCTCTTCCAGCGTTTAAAGGATCCTCAAATTCAACTTAAAAATCATATAATTCGATATACAGAGCTCGAGCACCTCCAAAACCCTAGCTTCCCTAGGTTTTTCAAACCCTAGCCACCACACACTAAACCCTAGCCTCTTATACACTTATACACACCCCTATACACTCATATAATAGCCTTCAACCCTCCTTTGAAGACTTGAAGAGCTGCCATCTAAAGCTTGAAGACAACTCTTGAAGATTGAAGACGAAGACCGAAGATCGAAGACAAGCAAGACGCGCAAAATAAATAAGACATACGGTAGGCTCCCTATTTAAATTTTCGCACTTCCCCCCTCTCTCTTCTCTCTCCTAACCCACTTGGGTTTTCTCTATTTTAATCCCCCATCTCTTTCCCCCCTTTCTTTGCATACTTGAAACAAGGGGATTCTCGGTCCATGTGTAGGATTGGGCTATTGGAGAGTCACCGTGTCGGGGGCTTTCTTCTAGTCTAACCAGAGACCACGTGGGTCCGGCCCCCTTGATTATGTGGTGAAGCCTTAGCCTTGTATGTTCACGACCCCAAATTTGCATTGTGCATATCATGATCTTGCATCTTCCAAAAGTTGTTTTCAAAGTCGTTTTCAAAATCGTTTTCAAACTCGTTTTTAAAATTGTATCAAAATCCTCTTTTTCAAAAACATGTTTTCAAGGTCACAATCCTAGGGTGATTCTAGCCTTTCTATGGCTAGGGTTGCTTTAGGAAAGTTTTACATTAAAAGTGACCAATATGGTCCATATTTTCAAATCTTGTTGTTTTCAAAACTGCTTTCCTAAAGTGGTTCTAGCCTTTTTATGGTTAGAATCGCTTTAGGAAAGTGAGATATTTTTACACCTTCTAAAAGCTACCTTTTCAAAAATCTCTTCCTAAAAATCTTCTTTTTCAACATACTTTCCCAAAAACTCTTCTTTCCAAAATTGTTCTCAAAAACTCCCTCCAAAGATCTATTTTTCCAAGCTCCCTTTTTCAACCCTTTTCCAAAACGCTCTCTTCAAAGTCCACTTTTCAAAAACGTTCCCTAGGTCTCTTTCCTAGAAAACTCTCTCCAAAAATCTTTCCAAAAACTCTCTTTCCAAAATCTCCCTTCTAGAAATTCCCTTTTAGGATTTTCCTTCTAAAAACCTTCGTTTCCAAAAATGCACTTTCCAAGAATCTCTTTCCTTAGAGCCCAAGTCAAGCCCTAGAACTCGCAATTAAGAAACCCTAATTTTCTTTCCAAAAACATGATTTTCAAACTTTGCCCCCAGATCTAGGTTTACAAAACCTCTTGTTTTCACATCCAAACTACACACGTTTTCAAAACCTATTTTCTACGTCAAAACTATAGTTTTCCAAATTTAGGGTTTCTAGAATCTTCCTTTCCAAATCCTTGCCTAATCCTATCTTCCCTTTAGAAAACCGAATCAAATATTCCCGTTTAGGAAACCAAATCCAATCCTCCGTTTTTGGAAACAAAATCAAACTTTCTCTTTTAGAAACCAAATCCAATCCCTTCCTAATCCAACTCTTTCCTAATTCAAATCCTTCCTAAACTTCCACTTTCCTAAATCTTAAGTCTCCAAAACTTCAACATAAAAATCTTTCCTAAATTTTAAAACTCAATTTCCACATCTTTCCTAATTCTACATTTTTCCAAATCTCAACTTTTCAAATCTAAGCTTTCAAACTTTTCTTAAACTTAAATCTTTCCTAATTTCAAGATTTTTTAAAACTCTAAAACTTTCAAAATCTTAAACTTTCTAAATTTCAAATGTTTCCAAATTCAAAGTTTTCTAAATTCAAAACTTTCTTCAGTAAAATCTTTCTAAACTTCTAAATTGTCTAAATTTTAAACTTTCCTAAAACTTCAAATCTTTCCAAATCTAAAACTTTTCTAAACTTAAAACTTTTCTAAGTTGAAACTTTCTTAATTCAAACATTTCCTAAATTGAAAACTTTCCAATTTTTAAAAATTCCTTAAGTTGAAACTTTCCAATTTTCAAAATTTTCCTAAGTTGAAATTTTCCTAATTCGAAACTCTCCTAAGTTGAAGTTTTTTTAATTTAAAACTTTCCTAATTTCAAAACTTTCCTAATTTGAAAACTTCCTAAAATGACACTTTCCTAAAATGATACTTTCCTAAAATGGAACTTTCCTAAATCGGACCTTTCCTAATTCGAACCCTTCCTAAATCCAATCCTTTCCTAAATCTTCCGAGTCTAATGTTCAAGTCAATTCTTTTTCAAAATCTTTCCAAGTCAAATCCAATCCTTCTTTTTGAAGTCCCTAGGTCTAGGTTTCCAAAACCAAGTTTTTCCAAAATCAATCTTTTCAAGGCAAGTCCAATCTTCTCAATTTCAATTTCCAATCTCCTCTTCTAATTTCAAATCAAATTCAATTTCCAATTCAATCTCCTTCTTCAAATCAATTCTTCTATTTTCAATCGGACTCTTGTCCGAACTACGACTGACCTGATTCCCCCCAAAGGGATATGTAGGCAACCTTCATAGGTGCGGTCACAACACTTTTCAAACTTTCAATTCCACCCTCATAGGTGCGGTCTCCACATTTTTCAAAGCTCAAATTCCAATCTATTTTCAAACTTTCAATTTCAAATTTCTGTTTCCAAATTTTCAAACTTTCCAATTTCAATTCCATTTCTTCAAATCTATTTTCAAATCAAATCAATTTCAAATCAATCTCTTTCCAAATATATTTTTCAATTCTCTTTTCTTGCACTTGCATATCATGCATCATGTTAGTTTCCTTTCAAACATTGTTTTTCAAAGTTAATAGGATTGGTCAATAGTTAGTTGAAGACTCTCATAGGTGAATCTAGGGTAGATTGACATGTAGGTACCGAAAGGGCGGGGGAGGGTGATAGCTTAGTGCGTCTTCCTTACACGTAACCAACCTCCGAACCTAGAATCACTGATTTCAAAGACCAAAAAAGAGTTGTTTTTCAAAAAGGGCTAAATGTTTTCCAAAGGTTGCCAAACAACCTGTTTTCTTAAAAAAACCCTATCTTGAGGAGGTATTTTCAAAAACCTTTTTCCAAAACCCTAAGTGTAGTCTGCAAATTATTTTTAGTTTTTAGGTGACCTAACTCACCTTAATTAAGTTAGGTGGCGACTCCAAATCTATTCCAAAAGCCCTTTATTCAAATTAATTTTCAATTCAAACCTAGTCGCACTCATTCTTCTAGGAGGGTGAGTTCTAACGAGAGAGTACAACATTTTTTCCGCTTGTGTGAGTATTCCTCGAGTGCGAAAAATCTGGACGTGACAAACCAAAAACAGTTTTTGAAAATATTTAGGGTATAAAACCCCAATTTGAACCAAAAAGGTTTCACTCTATATGTCACTTTCCTTTGGAGATTCTAACCATGAGCGGTTTAGGACCATACTTAGGGTTGTGAGTTTTCAGAAAACATTTTAAAAAGTAGTTTTGAAAATGATATGTGTCTAGCCATTTTTAGTTAAGACAAGTTCAAAAGAGTTTTTGAAAACAATTTGAAAAGGCTATAGAAATTTTTTGAAAATGTTTTGTCAATACCAATTTTGGATACTCAACAGAGCGAAGATTTTTAGAAAACAAGTATGGAAATGAAATTTGAATTTTAAAATATGATTTGAGAAAGAGTTTGGAATTGGAAACTTAGGGTTAGAATTGCTAACTAGGGTCAGGTTGACTTAGGATTAACTAAGTAAGGTTAGGTTGATCTAGGGTTAACTAACTTAGTTTAGGTTGACATAGGTTAACTAACTTGAGTTAGGTTGACCTAGGATTTTTAAGACCTAGAAAGAGAAACTAGGGTTTTGAACCTAGATAGAGATGTTAGTCCAAGTGGCAACTCAAGAGGGCGGTGAATCGGGTTTAAACAATAATTCAGCAAATAATTTCAGATTTAAAAATTCTAACTAAATGTTCAAACAAATATTAATCAATAAACAATATGTTGTAAATAAATGCAAGCAATTCAAACTATAAATTAAAGGAGATAGAGAGAAGAGAATACGACACTAAGATTTATCATGGTTCGACTTCAACTCCAAAGTTTACGTTCACTCCCCAGTGCTCCTTCTTTGAGATTTTTCTACACTATATCCAAATCGTAGATATAACTACTAGCCTTTTAACCTAGGCATTAGTTCTCCTTTACAACTAATTTTTTCCACAGATGCTAGTCACACCCTTTAAACTAGTTTTTATACGGATGCTAGTCACACCCAACCAAATGATCTATCACTCCAACTAGTTTTTATACAGATGTTAGTCACATTCAACCCTTAGCTATTTTTCCTAACTAGTCTCTCCTTTACAAGAAAAAAGAACAAGAGTACAACCACTCTTGCTTACAAATAAATTATCTCAAAGAATAGATATGCCAATGAAGCTCTCAATAAACTTTGTAGGATGAATATCACTTTGAAGCACAATACTTGCTATTCTTGTTGTTTTCCTTTGCTCTTCAAGTGTATCTCTATTTATAAATAAAGAGTGATGCTTGATTTGTAGCTTCAAATCTGTTTCTAGCCGTTTGAGAAAGCATTGAAAATTTCTTCCCATTGAGTAAGCTGCTGCCAAACAGGATTTTGAATTTCAAATCAGATGCCTTCATTTTCACCTCAATTGTCTCCTTGATAACATTCGAATTTAAAAATGGCTATAAGAGAAAAGTGGTAGACATGGAAGTTAGATTTTTAGAACCTCAAGAATTAAGTCGATCCAAATGGTCAGATCGAAAGTTATAATCAAATTACTTGAGCTATCTTCCAGCTAGTATATTTGAATTTCTACACAGCTATGTCAACTTGTGTCAGCTTTTTCATAGAGCAAACGTTTGAGTTTGAAAATCTCTATCAAATGTGAAATGTAGATATGGATGTTATTTTTCCATATCCTCAAGAATCAAAACATTTGAAGATCAGAGTCAAAAGATATGACTGAAATACTAAGATTGTCTCCTAGCCGTCATCTTTGAATTTTTACTGCACCAGGTCTTTTTTCACCTTGTGTTTCACCTAGATAACATTTGAATTTGAAACTTCATATAGTATATACAATGTATATATGGATGTTAGTTGTTCATAAATTCAAGAATCAGATCATTTGAACTTCTGGATCAAAAGATATGGTTAAATAATCATGACTATCTTCAAGCTGCCATATTTTGAATTTCAAATCTAATAAGTCACCTTAGAGCTCATTTTTGTCCCACAAAACGTTTTTTTCATGAAAACTTCATAAAACACCTTAATTAGACATTTGAGTCTTTTTTCTAATGCAATAAGAATCAGATCAATCCAATGGTTGGATCAAAAGATATGGGCAAACTGCTATGGTTGTATCATAAGATATAGTTTCATCAAATTTTCAACTTAGAAGAAAATTATGTCTTCTAATTTTATTTCTTAGATCAATTTTTCTTAAAACATGATTCTTAAGGATTTAAATATAACTTTTCAAGCCTTGATCTCTCTTTTAAGTGCTTCATAATCCTGCAAAACTTTATTATACTAACTAGACCAAGGATTAAAAGTATTGAATATATTTAATCAAGAAAATATTTAGAAATCAAAGTAAGTTATCATCAAAACTATATATAAAATTCTATATGAATAGACTTAGGGCTAACAATATTGTTAGTTTTATGGGGGCCAGCAATCGACCTTTGACTCAGTTAGGTCTTATTGGGGACTTATATGACTGGCCAACCCATGACGCTTACATGGTGCAGACTCTCATGCCCACTTGTCATTTAATGTGGGGTCTTGTGCTACTAAGGTATAAGGAATTAAAGTTGTACATTGGCTAACAACAATTGGTTTTGGTGCAGTGGTAAGCGATTAATCCTAAATCGAATCAAGTTTTCTTAAAGCATGATTCTCAAGGATTTAGATATAACTTTCCAAGTCTTGATTTCTCTTTTAAGTGCTTTATAATCCTGCAAAATTTTATTGCACCAACTAGACCAAGGATTAAAGGTATTTAATATATTTAATCAAAAAAATAGTTATAAATCAAAGTAAGTTATCATCAAAACCATATATAAAATTCCATATGAATAGACTTAGGGCTAACAAGAGAAACTAGGGTTTTGAACCTAGTGATTTTGAAGAGTGGTTTTGAACTAGAGTTTTAAACTTAGTGGTTTTGAACTTGGAGTTTGAACCTAGTGGTTTTGAACTTGGATTTTGAACCTAATGGTTTTAAAAGGTTTGGAGAGTATCATTTTATACACAAACTGTCGTGCCCAGATTTTTCGCACTCGAGGAATACTCACACAAGCGGAAAAAATGCTGTACTCTCTCGTTAGAACTCACCCTCCTAGAAGAATGAGTGCGACTAGGTTTAAATTGAAAATCGATTTGAATAAAGGGCTTTTGAAAAAGATTCGAAGTCGCCACCTAACTTGATTAAGATGAGTTAGGTCACCTAAAAACTAAGCATAATCCGAAAACTACACTTAGGGTTTTGAAAAATAATTTTGAAAATATTTCCTCAAGAGAGGGTTTTTAAGAAAACAGGTTGTTTGGCAACCTTTGGAAAATATTTAACCCTTTTTTAAAAAATAACTCCTTTTTGGTCTTTGAAATCAGTGATCCTAGGTTCGGAGGTTGGTTACGTGTAGGGAAGACGCACTAAGCCATCACCCTACCCTGCCCTTTCGGTACCTACATGTCAATCTACCCTAGATTCACCTATGAGAGTCTTTAACTAACTAATGTTCAATCCTATTCACTTTGAAAAAGGAATTTTTGAAAAGAAACTAACATGATGGATGATATGCAAGTGCAAGAAAAAAGAATTGAAAAAATACATTTGGAAAGAGATTAATTTGAAATTGATTTGATTTGAAAATTGATTTGAAGAGATGGAATTGAAATTGGAAAGTATGAAAATTTAGAAATAGAAATTTGAAAATAGAAATTTTGAAATTGAAATTTTGAAAATAGATTGGAATTTGAAAAATGTGAAGACCGCACCCATGAGGGTGGAATTGAAAGTTTGAAAAGTGTTGTGACCGCACCTATGAAGGTTGCCTACGTATCCCTTTGGGGAAATCAGGTCAGTCGTAGTTCGGACTGAAGTCCGATTGAAAATAGAAGAGTTGATTGAATTGGAAATTGAATTTGAAAGATTAAGAGATTCAACTTTGAATAGAGGATTGAAAATTGGAATTTGGAATTTTGAAATTGAAAAGATTGAATTTTGATTTGAAAAGATCGAACTTGGAAAAGAGAAATTTAGACTTATTTTGAAAAGATGAAGGTTTAGGAAACCTAGACTTAGGAAAGAGAAGAGACTTAGGAAAGATTTGGCTCGGCTTGGAAGATTTAGGAAATTAGGAAGAATTAGATTTAGGAAATGTTCAAATTAGGAAAGTTCCAAATTAGGAAAGCTTTGAATTAGAAAAGTTTCATTTTTGGAAAGTTCTGAAATTAGGAAACTTTTGAATTTAGGAAAGTTTTGAAAATTGAAAAGTTTTGAATTTAGAAAGTTTTGAGATAGGGAAGTTTCAACTTAGGAAAGTTTAAATTTGGAAAGGTTTTGAAAAAGGAAAGTTTTCGATTTAGGAAACGTTTGAATTAAGAAAGTTTTGAGTTTAGAAAAGTCTTAGATTTGGAAAGATGTTGAAGGTTTGGAAAGTTTAGAATTTGGAGAGATTTAGGTTTAGAAAGATTTAACTTGAGAAAGTTTTGAATTTGGAAAGATTTGAAATTTAGAAAGTTTAAGATTTAGAAAGTCTTAGAGTTTTAGAAAATCTTGAGATTAGGAAAGGTTTGAGTTTAGGAAAAATTTGAATACTTGAATTTGGAAAGTTAAGATTTGGAAAGGGGGTTGAATTAGGAAATGGTTGAATTAGTAAAGATTTGAAAGTTGAGTTTTAAAACTTAGGAAAGATTTTTATGTTCAAGTTTTGGAAACTTAAGATTTAGGAAAGGAGAAGCTTAGGAAGGATTTGAATTTAGGAAAGATTTGGATTTTGAAACTTAAGGAAAGATTTGAAGTTTAGGTTTAGGAAACTTATGGTTTAGGAAGGTATGAAATTAGGAAGGAGTTGAACTAGGAAAGGTTTGGGATTTGTTTCCAAAAACGGAGGATTGTATCTAGTTTCCTAAACGAATAGATTAGATTTGGTTTCCTAAAAGGAAGGTTAGATTTGGTTTCCTAAAGGGAAGATTGAATTTAACAAGGATTTGGAAAGGGAGGTTTTCGAAACCCTAGATTTGGAAAACTATAGTTTTGACGTAGAAAATAGGTTTTGGAAATGTGTATAGTTTGGATGTGAAAATAAGAGGTTTTGGAAACTTAGGTTTGGGGCAAAGTTTGAAAATCATGTTTTTGGAAAGAAAATTAGGGTTTCCTAATTGTGAGTTCTAGGGCTTGACTTGGGCTTCTAAAGAAAGAGTTTTTGGAAAGTGCGTTTTTGAAAACGAAGGTTTTCTAGAAGGGAATCCTAGGGAGGAGTTTTCAGAAAGTGAATTTGAAGATAGAGCTTTTGGAAAAAGATTTTAAAGAGAAGAAATTTTTAGAAAGTGTGTTTTTGAAAACGTAGATTTTAGAAGGAAAATCCTAAAGGGAAATTTCTAGAAGGAAGATTTTGGAAAGAGAGTTTTTTAAAAAGATTTTTGGAAGGAGATTGTCGGAGAGAGTTTTTAGGAAGGTGAATTTAGAGAGTGTTTTTAGAAAGTGAATTTTGAGGAGAAAGAGTTTTTAGAAAGGAGTTGAAAAAGGAAAATTTTGAAAAGAGTTTTTAGAAAACAATTTTGGAAAGAGGAGCTTTTGGAAAGCATGTTGGAAAAGAGATTTTTTAGGAAGAGATTTTTGAAGAGAGTTTTTGGAAGGTGTAAAAACATCTTACTTTCCTAAAGCAATTCTAACCATAAAAGGGCTAAAACCACTTTAGGAAAGCGGTTTTGAAAACAACAAGAGTTGAACATGTGGACCATGAAAGTCACTTTAAATATAACACTTTCCTAAAGCAATCCTAGCCAAGGAAAAGCTAGAATCACCCTAGGATTGTGATTTTGAGAACAAGTTTTTGAAAAGAAAAATTTGATATAATTTTGAAAACAAGTTTGAAGACGGTTTTGAAAATGAGTTTGAAAACGAATTTTGGAAGATGCAAGACTATGATATGCACAATGCAATTTGGGGTCGTGAACATATAAGGCTAAGGCTTCACCACATAATCAAGGGGGCCGGACCCACGTGGTCTCTGGTTAGACTAGAAGAAAGCCCCCGACACGGTGACTCTCCAACAGTCTAATCCTACACATGGACCGGGAGTCTCCTTGTTTCAAGCATGCAAAGAAAGGGGGGGGGGGCAAAGACATGGGGGATTAAAATAGAGAAAATCCAACTGGGTTAGGAAAGAGAAGAGAGAGGGGAAAGTGCGGAAATTTAAAGAGAAAGCCTACCTTGTATCTTCTTTAATTTGCATGCCTTGTCTTCGGTCTTCAGTCTTCGGTCTTCGTCTTGATCTTCGTCTTCAATCTTTAAGAGTTGTCTTCAAACTTTAGATTGCAACTCTTCAAGTCTTCAAAGGAGGGTTAAAGGCTAAGGTATGAGTGTATGGGGGTGTATAGGAGGCTAGGGTTTAGTGTATAGTGGCTAGGGTTTTGAAAAACCTAGGGAAGCTAGGGTTTAGGAGGTGCTCGAGCTCTGTATATTGAATTATATGATTTTTAGGTTGAATTTGTGGATCCTTTTCACGTTGGAAGAAGCTCTGTATTTATAGAGGTTGAACAACACTGGCGCCTGTTGCAGTGGCGCCAGGCTAAATTTTACACTAGCACCACTAGGAGTGGCGTCAGGCCATTTTTTGGCTTGGCGCCACTACTAGTGGCGCTAGCCATTTAGGAAATGTTTAAGGTGGGCAAGCAACGTATCTTTGACTAGATTTGGGCGTATGTAGTAGTGACTACCATATAATTTTTAGCCTGACTTCACTAGGAGTGGCTTCGAAAAGTCCAGGAATGATTTGAAGGAGCCGGGAATGACCCGAAAGGCCAAAAAGGAGCAGCAACACTTAAAATAGTGTCCTGGAGGTATTTGACTTGAAAAGTGAGGATAAGATGTGTCGGAAAGGTTGACCGGGCCTTTAGGGGCAAAACGGTCAATCGGATCGGAAAGCTGCCGGGACGGACTTGGACTGTCCTGGAAGAAGACTTGGGATTTGGAAACATTATTCAGAATGTTCCCAGAGGTTTTCGGTTTGATTCTCAGAGCCGACGTGGTCGGAAAAGGAGACCGGCCCACAAGAGGCAAAACGGTCATTTTGTACCGGGTTTGCCGGAACTGACTCGGAATGATCCGGTAAGGTAAAGAAAGGTTTAGAACACTATAAAAAGTATTCTCAGGAAGTTACCAGTTTGATACCCAGAGCTGGTGTGGTTCCCGGGGCGTTCGAATGTCTAGGGACAAAACGGTCATTTAGCCTCAAGTGGGCCCTACGGGCCCGAGAAGCTATTGGTGGACTAAATTCAAGTTAAAAAGGCGGGCTTAGAGTTTAAATATGCATGGGATGTGTGAAAGTGAGCTTGGTGAGCTCGGAGATTGTCGAGCAGGCAAAAATGGGGTGCTTACACAAACATAAAGGTGTTCTCTTGAAAACTACGGTTTCATGTGAAAACCTTATGATTTTATGTGAAAACCTTGTGATTTTATGTGAAAAACTTTTAAAGAAGGCTTTGAAAAATATCATTTTATGTGAGAAAGTTATGATTTCATGTGAAACTCTTTTGGGAAATCAACTCAAAGGAGTTATGAATTTTGGAAACCATTTTATTAAAACTACCTAAGTGAGCATGAGATTCATATGGTTGATTTATGGAAACCACTCAAGAGAGGGTTGCCTTGGAACCATTCCAATCACAAATTCCAAAAAGCAAAAATTTAAAAACCATTCTAGAGAGGATTGTTTTGAAAACCATTTAAACTCTTTAAAACCACTCAAATGAGAGTGTGATACATATGGTTGATTTTTGAAAACCAATCAAGAGAGGGTTGCCTTAGAACCAATCACAAACTCAAGAGAGTAAAAACTTGAAAACCACTCTAGAGAGGGATGTTTGAAGACCATTTTATGCAAAACTCATGAGAGTGAAATGAAACAATGCAATTTGGAGGGTTAGGTAGTTTTGAAAGCATTCTAAGGTATAGAATCCTTAGGTTGTTAGCTTGAACATGAAGAAACCCTAACTCAGAGAGCTTTTAAGAGACATTTTGGAAAATATTTTGACATGAATTTTGAAAAGCTTTTGAAGATAGTAACAATGGTGGTTTGAAAAGAGGTTTTAAACATAAGAACAAAGTCATTATAAGCATGACATGAACATTATCACAAGTAGAATGTAGAGATATGAATATAAAAGGTTTGGCTTTACCACATTGCGGGTACTCCAAGACCACACCATCTACAACTAGGCCCATGAGAGGTCCCCGTATGCCACGATTCTTATAGGCTTTCATCTAGGCATTCCTTTGAAGCTCTCTTGTTTCAAGCATTCAAGAAAATTTGGTAGAAGATGGTGGTTAAAATAGAAGAAGAGCTCAAGTGAGCTAGGAGAGAGAAGAGAGAGTGGGGGATACTTGAATTTAAACTAGAAGTATAGATTAGTCTTCAATCCACCATAGCTTGGACCTTGGAGCTTCAATTGGAGACTTGATCTTCAAATAATCTTGAGTTTTGGAGACTTAGAAATATTTTTGAGCTTTTTGTTTTGATTTATGAGAGTTTCCTTACGTTTTTAGTCTCTGAAAAATATAAGGGGTGGCCTGCTATTTATAGGTAAAGAATTTTGGGGCTGGCACAAGTCTTACATAAGGCACATGTGTTGGCTAGGTGCATGTAATGCCTTAACCACTGAAGGGGTGCCACATGGCACCCTTGTAGTTTTCAACTTGGGCTATAAGACAAGTTTTATCTCGATCTGATCAAAATATGGGTGCATGTAGCTTATGCTCGCCCATCAAGAACTTTTATGCCTACTTTTTCTAGATATTCGTGCCATTCAGAAAAGATCTAGAAAAATCGGGCATGTTCATAATGTTTCCCTGTAGTTTTTCTTAAACTGAGTGCTCTCGGGGTGCCTTGGATGACTCTGGATGATAGAGATATTTTCTTGGGCAGCAAGCTTAAAAATAAGCTTTCGGCAGCATCTGTGAGACGCTCAGTTGGTTTCCCAAAATGGCCGTTTTTGGTCCACACAATCGTGGCCTTCGAGAAGCGATCATCTCTATCGAACCTATCCATGGAAAGTCCTCCGGAAAGGCTTCAAGGAAATCCCTAATTTAAGCATTTTGTAAGCCATTTGATGGTGCGTTTTAACCAGGGAATCGAGGTTTGACACGTGAAATGAGAGGTGTACTTTTCTTTTTTTCCTAGTGTTGAAAAGTACCCTTTTTTGAGCCGTTCGATCACGAATCTTCAGATGATGTTATTGACAATCAGACCGTACTGATGGAAAGCCTATTGCTCAAGCTTCTAAGATTTCTCTAATTCACATGTTTTGTCACTTGTCTGACAGTACATTTTATTTTGGAAAGTGAAGAAAAAGTCGGCTTTGGAGGAGCGTCTGTGACACGCTCCTTGAAGCTATTATTGATTAAAGTGTGTTTCGAGTCAAGGGACTCACATGAAAATGATAGGAACTCTCTTTGAAGTTTCCTGATACGGGCCAGTTTAGTTTTCGAAGCCGATGTAGTCTTGACAATGTGCTTGGGCCTATAGGGGTAAAAGGATCATTTTGACCAAAGCTTGTCGAAATGAGACCGAAATGGAATTTATTTGGATGCAAGGGTGTGCTTGACTATCTAAAGGTAGTTTAGAATGGGGGCTCTCCAGAATGAGACCGGAGTTGGTTCGAATGGCGTATTGAATATGTCGAACTGCCTATAAATGGTGTTGAGGCTGGTCTTACTGTCTTGAGGAATTGGTGCTTTCTTAAAAGACATACTGGATTTCTTAGGGGCAAAATGGTCATTTTTCACTGTGTTGGGATAGTAGGTACCAGTGTTGATATGGGTTTATGAGTGTTTCTATTACTTTAATGATTATGATGAGTTGGTTTCCAAAGGTATCCTGTCTTTTAGTAATCGTGCCACAACCAAGAGGCATTTTTAGTCTTTTGACACTAGGTTGCTTGTGATGTGCTCTTGTTGACCTATTTTTGAGTGCTTCTGCAACTTTGACTGCTTGATAGTTTGTGAGTGCTTTCGCCACTTCGGCAGTTTTGATGATTGGTTTCGGAGATCATCCAATCCCGGCAAGCTTCCTAATTGCAAGGGGCATAACGGACATTCTACCTTAGTGGGCTAACGAGCGTCAAAAGTTTTCTGTTTATGGTTTACGAATGTTTTCATCACTCTGACAGTGTTGGCAATTGTGTTGGAGAAAATTCGGTCTCGAAAAGCTACCTGGAATGCCTTGGGGCATAGAAGAATGCGTAAGGGCATTTTAGTTATTTTGGCTTCGATTGGGCCTTCTGGGCCCGAACATGATTATGTTGACCTCAAAGGACTTAATTGAGCTTCAAAAAGCTGATTAGCGCTTGATAGTATTGTGACGTTGTATTGGAGAATAGTTTGGACCGAAAATTACCTAGTGGGAAAAAAAATGAGGTGCTTATAGAGAGATATGCATTTTTTTTGTATTTTATGTGCCTTAATTAGTATATATACCAAGGCTTTAAGTTGGAGATGTACATAAGTAAGAAATACACTTTACTCCTTTGGGGTTAGAATAAAAATCAAATGACCATCCTATAGTAAAAAGTGGACAGAAGACAGCCATCTAGTTTGGATTAATGTGCAAACTAGATAGAAAGTTAAAGTTAACCATGTGTGTATTACATGCGTGCATTTTGTTGAGTGGGGGAGTATTCATCCCAAAATGAACCTTAGAATGGCAATTTCACCGTTATAAATACTATTCTCCATTTCTTACTTTCCTTCTGTTGGCCCAAATATGCAACCTAGGAGGGGAGTGAATTGGGTTTCTCAAAATTAATAACAATAAATACAAATTAAAATCTCAAAAGCAATGGAACAAAAACTAATATAAGTATGAATAATACAAGCAAATAAATGTGATTCTAAGAATGAAAACAGAGCAAGAAAGTGACACAGCGATTTACAAAAGTTTTAGTCACAATGTGTGACTTACATCATCTCTTCCAAGATTCCCTTGAAAGCCTTCTCCATTATCTAAAAAGCCCTTTACACAGTTGTTGCTTAAGTGTCCAGCTCACTTACACAAGAGTTCTATCAAACTTTCAAGTCCCAATTGATTTTGTCTAAACTTCACCCAAACTTAGTGGTGTTTTTCTCAAAAACACTCAAACTCATAGATTTTACAAAACCCACTCAAGTAAAGTAAATGAGTTTATACATTGGGTATTTCTCACAAAGAGTAAATAAGTAAGTGTAAGCTCAATGAATAACTCTAAGGTACTCAACAAAGAGAATGTAATAGTTAAGGCATAGAAAACTAGTTTTGATTTCAGATTTAAGACTTATAATATTGTATTCTTATAAATAAATGTTGTGGAGATCATATGTTTATAATCTTGCATTGATTCTAGCTGTTGGTGGTGGCTGAGAGAGCACTTAATGTGTTTTCGGATGCTCAGAACGTTCAAAAATCCGACTGTTGGGCTTTAAGTGTCGACTCCTGCAATTGGGGTGTCGGCACTTGTAGCTTTCTTGCAAGCGCTTTTTAGGACATTGCCCAAAGGTGTCGACTCGTAGAAACTAGGTGTCAACACTTGAGGCTTCCACCAAACTTCGACAAGGCATGGTCCAAAGGTGTCGACTCTTGGAATTTGTGTGTTGACACTTGTGGACCTTCTTTCAAGGCTTTGCAATCATAACTAATGCGTCCACTCCTAGAATCTGAGTGTCGACTCTGCTATCTTTGAATTCTTGTCCAATGCTATTGTCTTAATGTTTTGATTCCCGGAACTTAGGTGACGACTCATTTGAATTTTGCATTCTATTCAAATGCATCGACTCTTGGAATTGAGATGTCGACACTTTTGACCAAAAACTCTTAACCCTTTACCAATCTTGACCAAAACAATTCTAGTTTTTTAAGCTCTTCAAGGATATTTTCAAAGCTTATTTTCTTCTCCTTCAAGGTGTGTTGATTACAAATAACACCTTTAAACTCTTTGAAGTGGATTTAGTCCAAATTAATCACTTATAGAGTTCTTTAATCAAAATTGTGTCTTCACCAATCGAAGACATCTTCAAATCACCATGTAGAGCTTCCATGTCTTGTGTTTTGGTGTGCTATCATGGGCACCCAAAAATAAATCTGTTACCCCAAAAACAAATATGTAGTAGTGTGAGTAAGGATCATTTTCACGGAGAGTGTTTAGCTTAGTTTTACACTATGTGAACAAGGATTGGGGGGTTTTGAATATAATGAAAACTATTTCAATGAAAACAACTATGAAACAATTCAGATTAAAGTATTGAAATCAATCAAAAGAACAAACCTTAGTCGAGGTCAACATCCACCATCGAAATTTATAACTGATCATCGATACAAGCATATCAATTCACACATTGAATATTCACCGTCAGAATTATTTTCCTATCTCTCCTTAGTCGTAGTTATTTAGAAACAAGCAATCTCATTAACCCTAACTATTAAACAACCTAGGATAAGCACGTAAGGTTTAATCTAATAGTAGCCTTAAGAATTAGAGAAATCGATAAAGCTAAACAACGCAAGCACAAGTGGTTGCATTTAATTTAGTTGAATGTCCTTCCTAAGATATAATAATTCCTAATGCAACAATCATTAAATCTCAGTTGCTTTACAAATTAGAGGGTTCAAACAATTACGGATTTGATATCTAATCCAGCAGTAGATTGCAACGATTAATAAACTTGTAGGCCTCCTAGCGAGTAAACAAGACAATCATGAAAATAGGCACAAAAGTACATCTGATACTCAAAGCATAAATCGAATTATGAAAACAAATTAGATTTCACAGTTTATTATTAATTCTGAGGCTTCTATTTCCTTCGACCAAGATTCAGAGTTTAGCCACGCAGACCCATGAAAACAACACAAATAATAACTTAGAATAATCTGAAAAATGCCAACAACCCTAAAAACAATATAGTCCCAGCTTTTATAGGCTTTTGAAAATCTGCAGCTGCGCTCAACCGTTCGAACGCCTTTACCACTGTTCGAACGCATCGAACCACCATTCGAATGGTGTGTCGAATGCACTTCGAACGGGACAAATGCTCTTTGTATATTTTGAACGCTCTTCGAACTTGAAATTGATGTGAATCCATTTGACGTACCGTTCAAATGCATATGCTACCGTTCGAATGCCTCTTGGGACCGTTCGAACGCTCTTTCAAATGCTGCTTGCATTTTAGCTTGAATTCGTCCCTTTTAAGCTAGGATTCTTTTCCTTGGCAGTCCATAACAACCTAAATCAAAATATAAGAATAATGAGTATCTTTAGGCATCAACTAAGTATAAAAGATTAAACATTAAGGGAGAAAAATATAACATTTGCATTCTCATCATGTTCATCTCTTTCACAAGTCTTCATCATCTTGAGCACGTTCAATCTCTTCGAAAAAAGATTATGAATATAATCTTACTGTAAGGTTCTTCTATTAATCAACTCTTTTTGCTTATCTACCTTCAACATGCTTGACAAACTTCTAATACACAATATCTTCAATATCTTTAATATATCAATTAAGCTTCAAATCATAATCCTAACTGAAATTAAAGCATAATGTGATTTGCACAGTAAGTAAATTGATTAGATCACTAACACATGGTTTTGTTATCATCAAAATCAAGGCATAGAGTTAACACCTTCTTCCTCCTTCCCACCAACTGTCATAGTTCAAATCACTCCCGTGTCTTCTATTTTTATCACATTCTTCCTCAAATCCCCAGTTCACCACTTTTATACACCACCACAATTCTCTCAATGCCTCACACGCCACTAGATGTCACCTCCACCACCCACCACCCCCTAGCTTGAACGCCACCTTTACTGTCTTGCTGTACCAATTAGTAAGAAGGTGTTAATTTATGGGTTTTTTTAATGGAATGTATGGTCTGGGTTATGCTTTACATAGATTATGTGACATTAAGACTTTAATATCTAAAATTTTATGTTTATTTTTAACTATATATATGTATCTGAAGCTTGTATATATATATATATATATATTATTCATTATAATGGGGCAAGCCAATGTTCCTGCTGTAGGAAGGTTTTGAAACCCGGGGGTTCAAGAGTTCGGACAGTTTTCCTTTTCATAAGCTAGGGTGTTCTTCATCATTGTGGAGGATTTTTTCATAATCAACTGAATTTTTCATATGTGATTGTTCAGTATTTCGCTTGATTTTTTTCTACTATGAAAATTTTCATTGTATGTTATATGAATATCATTATATCCATTATAAGAGCACGCTGATTTTCATTAAAAAAAATTGGTTTGAGCTCCATTGATATGTGTGAGCAACATTGGAAAATTAGAGGGAGAAGTAGACCTTAATAAGGCTGGGGCAATTTTGTCTTTTCACTGAAATAATTATAATCTGTCTATTTTACCATATGGTTTATATATATTATTATAAGTGGAATTTCTAGGAAGGCTTAGTCGATCACTCAAACCAGTATCACAGAGCACCAACTTGTTGTAAGGAGACAAAGGAGTTAGAATGAATCGACCCTCTATGGGCCGATCACACTCCGACGATTAAGTTAGCAATCGCTCTAAAGGATGAAGTGAATAAAGACTATATATGCTTGAATCTCATTGTCCATACCTTACTTCTTGAGACTTTAGTATTTATAGTGTAGAGCTCTCTGTTAAGCCTACTCTGATAATCATAACCTATCTCATAGGTTTATGCTAGCTAGAGTTGGCTAATCAGACAGAAACTCACCTTTATCACCATGCTCGAGTTCGATTGATAGGACGTGAGTATGGTCATCGCGTGTTGCATCTCTTCCGCATTAAATGCGGGTTTGTTCAGCATTAAATACTGACAATCGAGTATTGAGTGCTCCGATATCCTTAACAAGTGCCCCAGCTCTTTGGGCTGAGAAGTCTTGTGACTTGGGCTAATCTTGGGAATATGGGCCTGAGTTGTATTGATAATATTTAGGTTGTTACAAGCCAAAATAAATTTGTTTAATCTTTATTGGGCCTGCCCTAATGGGCTGGGCTAGAGTTTCTTGACCCACAATTGTCCCCCCAGCCCTAGCGCCCTTTGGTAGAGGCTAGGGCTGATGTATCATTGCAATTTAGTGCATGACTGTCGCGCTCAGATTTTTTGTACTCGAGGAATACACACACAAGTGGGAAAAATAATATACTCTCGTTAGAACTCACTCTCCAAGAAGAATGAGTGCGATTAGGTTTGAAATAAAAATTGGTTTGAATAAATGGCTTTTAGAAAAGATTTGGAGTCGTCACCTAACTTGATTAAAGTGAGTTAGGTCACGTAAAAACCAAGCACAATCTGAGGATCACACTTAGGGTTTTTGAAAATCGATTTTGAAAATACTTCCTCAAGAGAGGGTTTTGAAGAAAACAGGTTGTTTGGCAACCTTTGAAAAATATTTAAGCCCTTTTTTGAAAATAACTCCATTTTGGTCTTTCGAAAATAGTGATCCTACGTTCGGAGGTTGGTTACGTGTAGGGAAGACGTACTAAGCCATCACCTTACCCCGCCCTTGCAGTACCTACATGTCTATTTACCTTAGGTTCACCTATGAGAGTTTTCAACTAACAAATGCTCAATCCTATCCACTTTAGAAAAAGAATGTTTAAAAGGAAAAGACATAATGCATGATATGTAAGTGCAAGAAAAGAGAGTTGGAAAATAGATTTAGAAAAAAAGAATTGAAGAGAAATTGATTTGATTTTAGAAAAGAGATTCGAAAAGATAGATTTGAAATTGGAAAGCTTAGAAATTAGAAATAGACATTTGAAAATAGAAATTTAGAATTGGAAGTTGGAAAAAAGTTGTGACTGCACCCGTGAGGGTTGCCTACGTATCCTTATGGAGGAATTAGGTCAGTCGTAGTTCGGACAAGAGTTCGATAGAAAAGAAGATTTTGATTGGAAAAAGAAATTGAATTGGAATTTGGATTGGAAGATTGAGAGATTGAACTTAGACCTAGAATTGAACTTGAAAGAAGATTTGACCCTTGGAAAAGAACTTGAACTAGATTTGGAAAGATAGGGTTTTGGCAAACCTAGACTTAGGAAAGATTGAACTTAGGAAAGACTTGAGATTAAGAAAGACTTGACTCGAATGTTGGACTTGGAAGATTAAGGAAGGATTGGATTTAGGAAAAATTTGAATTGGGAAAGTTTCAAAATAGGAAAGTTTCATTTTAGGAAAGTTTCATTTTAGGAAAGCATCATTTTAGAAAAGTTACGTTTTAGGCAAGTTTCGGTTTAGGAAAGTTTTGGGTTTAGGAAAGATTTCCATTTAGGAAAGATTTTGATTTAGGAAAGTTTTGAAATAAGAAAGGTTTTAAAATAGGAAAGGTTTTGGAATAGGAAAGACTTGAAATTGGAAAGGTTTTGGAATAGGAAAGGTTTGACATTGGAAAGGTTTGAAATGGGAATGTTTCGGAATAGGAAAGTTTTAAAAGTAAGAAAGTTTTGAGTTTAGAAAGTTTTAGATTTGGAAAGATTTGAAGTTTAGGAAAGTTTAGAATTTTAAAAAGATTCAAAGTTTGAGTTTAAGAAAGATTTGAAGGTTTGAATTTGGAAAGTTAAGATTTGGAAAGGGATGGAATTAGGAAATGGTTGAATTAGGAAAGATTTGGAAACTTAAAGTTTAAGGAAAGATTTGAAAATTTAAGTTTAGGAAACCTATGGGTTAGGAAGGTATGAGATTAGGAAAGGTTTGAATTAGGAAAGATTTAGATTAGGAAGGATTGAGATTCCTATTTCCTAAAACAAAGGATGAGCTTTTGTTTCTAAAAGAAGTGTTTTGATTTTGTTTCCAAAAACGGAGATAGGATTTATTTTACTAAGTGAAAGTTTGGATTTGATTTCCTAAAGGGAAGATTTGATTTGACATGGATTTGGAAGGGGAAGTTTTAAAAACTCTAGATTTTGAAGACTATAGTTTTGACGTAAAAAATAGGTTTTTGAAATATATATATAGTTTTGGTATAAAAAATAAGAGGTTTTGGAAACCTAGGTTTTGAGGCCAAAATAGGGAATTGGAAACAATGTTTTTGGGGACAAAAATTAGGGTTTCCTAATTGTTGGCTCTAGGGCTTGACTTGGACTCTAAGAAAAGAGATTTTGGAAAGTTAGTTTTTAGAAAGGGAGATTTTTAAAAGGAAATCCTAGAGAAGAGTTTTTAGAAAGTGAATTTGAAAAGAGAGAGTTTTTGGAAGGGGATTTTTGTAAGGAGATTGTTGGGAAGAGTTTTTAGGAAAGAGATTTAGGAGAGAGTTTTCTAAGAAGGAAACCTAAGGAGTGTTTTTGGAAAGTGTGTTGAAAAAGAGATTTTTAGAGGGAGAGATTTGAAAAGAGAGTTTTTAGAATGTTCATAAAAATATCTCACTTTCCTAAAGCGATTCTAACCATAAAAAGGCTAGCACCACTTTAGGATAGTGGTTTTGAAAACAACAAGATTTGAAAATATGGACCATATTGGTCACTTTAAATGTAACACTTTTCTAAAGCAACCATAACCATGGAAAAGCTAGAATCACCTTAGGATTGTGATTTTGAAAACAAGTTTTGAAAAAAAAGATTTTGTTGTAAGTTTGAAAACAAGTTTAATGCAAGTTTTGAAAACGAGTTTGAAAACAAATTTTTAGAAGAATGCAAGATCATGATATGCACAATGCAAGTTGGGGTCGTGAACATACAAGATTAAATGCTTCACCACATAATCAAGGGGGCCGAACCCACGTGGTCTCCGGTTAGACTAAAAGAAAGCCCCCGACACGGTGACCCTCCTATAGCCTAATCCTATACATGGACCGGAAGTCCCTTGTTTCAAGCATGCAAAGAAGAGGGGGGGGGGGAAGAAGATGAGAGATTAAAATAGAAGAAAACCCAAGTGGGTTAGGAGAGAGAAGAGAGGGCGAAGATGTGTAAACTTAAAGAGAAAGCCTACCTTGTGTCTTGTTTATTTTGCTTTGCTTTGCACGCCTTGCTTTTCTTACTTTGCTTCGGTCTTCACTTTAGTCTTTGAAAGTTTGTCTTCGATCTTCGAGAGCTTCGAGTTGCAGTACTTCAAGTCTTTAATGGAGGCTTCGGAGGCTAGTGTATAAGTGTGTGAGAGAGTGTATGAGTGTATAAGAGGCTAGAGTTTGTGTATGGAGGCTAGAGTTTGGAAAACCTAAAGAAGCTAGGGTTTAGGGAGGCTACGAGCTATATATATCGAACAATAGGGTTTTTAGACTAAGTTTGCGGACCTCTTTCACGCTGGAGGAGGCTCTGTATTTATAGAGAAAGGAATGACTTGGCACCTGTTGTAGTGGCACCAGGCCAAAATTCCTTCTAGTGCCACTAAGAGTGGCGCCAGCTAGTTAGGAAAGTTTTAAGGTCGGCAAGCAACGTATCTTGAGAAGATTTGGGCACCTGTACTAGTGATTGCCATGCAATTTTTAGCCTGGCTTCACTAGGAGTGATTCCGGAAGGTCCGGGAATGATTTAAGGGACCAGAAATTGCCCAGAAGGCCAGAAAAGGGCAAGAACCCTTAGAATAGGGTCCCATAGGTATTAGCCTTGAAAAAGGATGACAAGAATTGTCGAAAGGGTTGATTGAGCCATTTAGGGGCAAAACGGTCAATCAGGCCAAAAAGTTGCTGGGACGGACTCAGAATGTCCCAGAACAAGACTTGAGATTTGAAAAGATTATTTAGAATATTTCCAAAGGCTACCGGTTTGATACCCAGAGTCGTTGTGGTCCCCGAGGCGCTCGGATGCCTAGGGGCAAAAGGGTCATCTTGACCGAAAAGTTTTGGAATTGGCCCGAAATTGACTAGAAGGTTCCTAATCATGCCGGATTGCTTTTAAGACATTCTTGGAAGGGTGGACTTACTGTTCTAAGGACTTGGGTATTTTCTCAAGAAACGTGTTGAAAAATGGCCCTAGGGGCAGTTTGGTTATTTTTTACCGGAGTGGGCTGGCAGGCACTGGTGTTGACTTGGGTTTTGAGTGTTTTCGCCACTCTGCGGCGGTCCTGTGATACAGGGGTTTGTTGGCAATTCCCAATATCGACCTGTTTACAAGTATTTCCGCTACTCTGACGGTTGTGATGTTTGCGAGTACTTCCACTACTCTAACGGTTCACGATCATTCCCGAGACTGCTTGATCTCGGGAAGCTGCTAAAGGGACTTAGCGCCTGAGAATTAACTTTCTCGTAAAGCATGCTGAAACGGTTATTTCTGCATTGGCGGGCTAGCAGGCGCCAAATGTGGATCGTTCTACCATCTAGGGGACTTGGGGTTTTGTCTCGGTCGATGGGTTTGAAGGGACTTACCGTTCCGAAGAAACTTTCTTCGAAAAACGTGCCGGATAGGATAGGCTTACCGTCTCGAGGAACCAACTTTCTCGAGAGAGGGATTGGAATTGGAATTGGAAAAGGAGACTTACCGTCTTCAGGAAGACTCACCTACAGGATTGGAAGGGGACTTACCGTTTTCGGGAAGACGCGCCTATTGGAATTGGAAAGGGGACTTACCGTCTTCGGAAAGACGTGCCTATTGGAATTGGTATGGGGACTTATCATCTTCGAAAAGACGTGCCTATGGGAATATGGAAAGGGAACTTACTGTTATCGGAAAGACGTGCTTATGGGATTGGACCGAACAATGCCCACATTGGCATTTTGGTCATTTTGCCTCTATTTGGGCCTGGTGGGCCCGCGAAGCGATGAGTTGACTAGATTAGGACTAGAATTCTACAATATATCCATATTGACTTGAACTCAAGTCTGGACGGATTGTAGACTACCGAGCGGTTAAAAATGAGGTGCTTACAGCTGCCCCTCTTTTTCTGTCTTTATTTGTCAAAGACAGAAAATGATAGAGTAAGAATCCCATGTTGATAGTGAGGCGGTTAGAGCGACGGACTTTGAAAATTTTCGAAAACAGAAGCTTGGAAATGGATGTTGGGCCCAAAGGCCTTTAAAAGTGAGTTTTGGCGAGAAAAAGGGCAAAACTGCCCGGAATTTGAAACTAGTGGCGCTAGGCCTTGGATAAAAAACCAGAAACATTTCTGGTTCAAACACTTGCAGGATTTGAAAGATTTTCACAAAACTGAGAGGCATTGCGCGGAAATCGACTTGGACATTAAATGAGCGCCTCTTAGGGACCACGAGGGATTGTCAGAAGTAGACGCCGTTGCCGGAAAATTCGCCGGAAGACAAGATTTCGCTAGAGAACTCCAAGAGGTGAGTTTTTGGGTTTATGTGGATTTTGATGTGTAGAATTCCGTTTGAACCATGTGAATAGTGAAAATTGATGTCTTGATATGTTTTGAACACTGTGGTGAAGTTATTTTTGCATTTTGGTGTATGTTTGATTGAATTTGAGTGATTTGACTTGATTATGTGAAATGAGTCTCTGCAGGAATTGGGGGTTTATCCCTACAGCTTTGGATATTGAGCTTTTCGGCTAGATTTTTATACCGTGTGACTTAGAAAAATGTGTTTAACAACCGTGTGAGGTTTCGTGATTTTTTTGAAAACTTTTTGAATTTTTGATTTTTTTAAAAATAGAAAAAGACTTAGAAAAAAAATAGAAAAAATGGAGAAAATTGAGGAAGTGATGAAATTAGTAGAGTTTAAAATTTAGAAAAATATAGGAATATTTGAGAAAACATTTGAAATGATTTTGAGAAATTTTACGATAATTTTGAAAACCATTGATTTGTTGAAAAATAAAACAAGTCTTTTGAGGAGTTTGAAATTTTGAAAAGTGTGCGAGGGTGTAGGTGCTATGTGATTGTGATGTTGTAGGGCGCATAGTTTGTATTTTGTGTTGATATTGTGAGTGTGGCAGGAACCGCTTTTAAATGAAACTCTGTCAAAATTTTTAGAAATCAGGGAAAGAGTTGGAAAAGGTTTTGAAATAAAATATTTTTGAAGCAAAAAGACAAAAAACCCTTGAGATTTTAGAAAACCCGTTTTGACTCGAAGTTGAAAAATCAAAATGTGTAGGAAATTCATTTTGACCTATTATTTGAAATCTTTTTTTTTTAATTTTTTTGTTTACCTGTTGTTTGTTTTTATTACTTATTTATTTATTTTATTATTATTTTTCTTCCACTTTTATTTTCTTATGCATATACCATACATTAACACCTCTTACCTTGGCTTACCTTTTCAGGATGGCGGATGTCGCTGATGATGGTTCTGAGAGGAGACGCTGCTATGGGAAGGGGGCCTGGACGGCTTCTTTTAGCAGCTCTAGTTGTTCTAAGGGTAGTCAGCACTCCGCTGATCGAGTATCTTCTAGCCAGAGTGGGAAGGGGAGTAGGCCTCTAGTCGACCCCTTCCCTCTAGTTGAGCTAGCCTTCGAGGATGAGATGGATGTCGAGGTTTCCCACTTTTGACTTTTAGGATGGCCAATGCAATTTTGAGTTGACTACGGGTTTGGTATAATGGGTATCCTCTAGATGAGCAAAATATTTTTCGCTGGTCCTTTGGTTGTATGGCTTCTCTCCTATTGGTGCAGCTTGTTTTCTGGTAATGGTTCCCTTTTGGCCACCTGACCTGTCTCTCTTCCATTTTAGGGCATGTGAGTTTACCCCTACTCCCCATGAGTATGACTCTCTCTTAGGTCTTTGGGATGGTTCAGCTGACATTATAGGACCCACTTTTCTTGATGGCTGCGTCACGATTGTCTCTTCTCAGCTTAGGCTCTATTGTGCGGCCTTTTCTTCTAATTTGCTGCCCAGTTTCCTTATGTCCCAGTGAAGTTCTTGTTTCTCTCATTTTGAGTTTGCTACGGATAGGGGATTGGCATACTTCTCAAGATTGGTCCATTTTCCCATGGTATCCCTAGCTTTACTTTTCTTGAACTTGTTGATGTTTTCGCCGAGTGGGATGACTTGGTCGTCTGTCGGTTATGTGCATTGCTTGTCAAGATTCGTGAGGGGCATTCCTATACTCCTATGGTCGTGGGAGGGACCTTCGTGAGCCTTACCAAACTCCAACAGGGGGTCAATGCTCATTTTCGGGGATATGCTTCATTATTCTAGCTTTGAGCGATCGGACAGTTATTCGTTACTCCCCTTTTAGCATACATGGTTTCTCAAGTCAGAAGTCATTTGATTGGGCAGGTCGAGGGTGGACCATTGCCCCAGTCTTTGTTTCTTATTGGCCATGAAGATTTGAGCTTTCTAAGGTGTGTGCCGGTGTTGTAGATGTCTAAGTGGTGGCTTTAGCTCCTTTTTGCGTTTTACCCTATTCCTTATTTCTTATTTAAGAGAGAGAGAGAAAGACATAGAGTTAGTTTTTGTACAAAAATAGTTTATTTATACATATTATACTTTTATTTTATTTTTTTTTTATAAATGCACATGGAATTAGATGTCTGACTTATTTTGCATGTTCTACTTTATATATATATATATTTTTCATGAATGCATAGGTTCATACAGGAATGGAATTCAATGCATGTTATACTTATTGGATGAATGTACATACAGGAATGGAATTGAATGCATGCCATGCTTTTTGATGAATGCATGAATAGATACAAACTACACATAAATTTAAATGGATGTACAGACTACACATGCCAGGGATGCATTAGTAATACATGTATATAAGCTATTTACAAAGAAGGTCCTAGGATTGCCCCAGGGTCCATACTCTCAAGATTCTGTTTCCTTTCCAGGATTATGCCCTATTAGTTTTGTCCCATTCTCATTGGGGTGTAATAGCATTTATACCATTCTCCAGGGATCTTGATCTTTTGGTTTGCTATTTTATCCCTACTTTCTACAGGGTTACTGTTTGGAATTTTTTTGATCTCACTTGATTTTCTCTCTCAGATCTCCAAAATGCCACCATGACTCGAGCGACAACTCGCATGCCCTTTGCAGACTGACGAACAGCTAAGCCTTTAATTCGAGAAGACTTCTTTTAGGACCGTAATGTAGGCCGGGTTTAGGGGTTGTAAGAAACAAAGGAATATTTAGGCTCAAAGAACTTCTTTTAGTGGGTTGTTTAAACCAAAACCATTTGAGCACACTTTGGAGCATGAGATTGCCCCTACATTCCTCCCCAGTTCTCTTTTCTCATCTTACTTATCTTGGTATTATTTAGGTTTATTTGGACTCAACAATTTTCTTTGATCAGAGAGGATTTTAATTTGGACCGTAACGTAGGCTAGGTTAAGGGGTTTATGAATGAAAATGGTAGAAAGGCTCAAACATTATCACTTGTGGGGTTTTAAAAGACCAATGATCACCTTTGGTAACTTAACTTCCATTCACTGCTTTCTTCTTTTCTTCATACTCTTGTTATTCTTCTAGATCGCTTTCTGTCCTCTAATTTAAGATCCTTTTTTCATCAAGAAATTTGTTGTTAAGTTGAGTTTTGAAGATGCCAACTTTTTCATTTATTTTTTTGGGATGACAGTATCTTCTTTTGAAGATCCCCACGAACACAATATCTTTTTTATTAGAGACGCCTTTGATGCCATAACTTTTTGAAGATCACAATTTTCATCGTTGCTCATTATATTTTCTTGGAAATCGCCCTTTTCATCATTGCTCATTATATCTTCTCGGAAATCACTCTTTTTATCATTGCTCATTAGCTCCTACTTATAACTTTTGCCTTAACCCAATATGGGCGGTGATCATCTGGTTAGTTTTCTTGAGAAAAGTAACCGGCTCAAGTGGACTTTACAAAGGGATTTGTTTGTGTATGGTAGAAGAAATGAGGGCCTTTCATCACTTCAAATTAAATTGCTTAGTCCATAAAGTCTTATACAAAATTTAGACAATGTTCGTAAAAAAATGGTGTGTTTCTACCGAATCAACTACTCTGTACTTACCCCAGTGTGGGGGATGGTTATAGGTTTGGGGATATCTGAAAAGAGATCACTGACGGCTCTAGTGGGCTAAGCAAAGGATAGTGTTTATTTGGGATAAATAGAACAATGGCTTCTCATCATTTTCAGTACTCGGCTGCCCATCGCTTAGCAAGGATATCATGCAAATGTCGCCTTTTCAATGAACTCCACACTATCTCCTTCCTATCTCTCACTCTCTCTTTGTCTCTCTAAGGTTTTAACCCCTTTTTGAATGGGTTGCCTATGCTATCCCATCTTTTAAGTCGAGTCATTATAAAATGGAAAAGAATCCCTAAAAGTAATATTCGTCCACAAGAGTATGAGACAAAGGGGATAAACTAGAAACTATCCATTTTCATTTTAAAATATGATTACATGGCATGCAATTTTTATCTAAAGAAGATATGCAAGAAATAGAAAACGAAAAGAAAACAAAGAAATTTTGTAGAAACCTCCCTTTTCTTGTAGACCTTCTGATGAGAACCCCTAATAGGGTTTTGGGACTATGCCTATCTCCTTGGTATTCCATTCGCCAGACGCATCCTCAAATAGCATAGGGTAGATTGACAAATCTTCTGTGACGCTTGGGGAACTGCCGAAGATGGTACTGTTGTTGATTTCCTCCTCCATGATTGTATTGACGATGTGATCGCGTAGTGGACTGGCAAGAACAACGGGTACTGGTTTCACCTCCTTGATTTCGACGATCTTATCATTTATTAGATCTTGGATTTTATGTTTCAGAGATCGGCAACTTTCTGTGCCATAGCCTAGTTCGCCTGAGTGATATGCACACCTAAGTGTTGAGTTGAAAGAGGATGGTAGAGGTTTAACCAGTGGTGCAGCTGGTATTGGGTGTAAGTATCTAGCTTTTAGCAAATTATTGTAAGCATCTGTTTGGGTGCTGGCCAATTGGGTAAAGGGTTGATTATGCCCTCTTGCTCTTTTAGGTCTAGTATACGACGACGCATAAACCAACTCAAAAGTAGGTACCCTAAGTATTGCTGGTGCAGACAGTTGTAAGGGCAGAGGGTCGAATGCTGTGGTAGTAATTCTTTCCAGGTTCGCTGCTTGGGATTCACTGAGACTTTACATCTTCCGTTTTAGGGTATGGCAACTTCCGATGTT
The DNA here is from genome assembly GCA_033060915.1 of Euryodendron excelsum. Lineage (NCBI taxonomy): Eukaryota > Viridiplantae > Streptophyta > Magnoliopsida > Ericales > Pentaphylacaceae > Euryodendron > Euryodendron excelsum. The sequence goes on along the minus strand of CM065385.1, from coordinate 1,934,943 downwards.
ATGACCTTTAGGTTCAAGCGCTTTATCAAGAATGGGCTTTGGAGGTACCATGACCAGGCGCCAAGATTCATAAAGTTGCCGATAAGCTGCATCTCTAGAGCATTCCGGCGGGATGAAACTTTGACTTTCCTTTTTTACCTCCTCTTGTGAAAGAGTATGCCCGACTTCAATCTGTGTCTGATCCACATCTTGTGAGGGGTTGGTAGGAGTTTGAGGGTGGAGTACTGTGGTAACATGGAGTTGAGGTTGTGATGGGGGAATAATCTTCTGGCGAGAGGTTAACTTTTCTTCTTTTTTCAAATTGGTCATTTCTACGCGAGATAGAGGGATCGTGGTCTCCAGTTTCATCATCCTTTTTCTGAGTTCTGCTTGTTCTTCGAATATTCGGCTCTACCCCTGCCTGAGTGGTCGATTGGGTGGCACTGAGGTTGCGGGCATCGTTGAAGTGGGCTCTTTGGACACCATTGCTGCATCAGCTTGAACATTTCATCTATTTTGCTTCTCATCTTATTAATCTCCTTACGAGTGACAAGGGAGGTCTCATCGAGGTTGGTTGCCATTAGGAGAGTTCTTTGTAGGGTAGTGATGGGGCTTCTAGGTAGACGTTGTTCTTTTTTGGGAGCAATGTTGACTTTTACGGTAGGATTTCTGTAAAATAAAAAAAGGAAGAAACAGAAAGACAAAAACACAAATCGTAAGTTAGTTTCTGGTTTTTAAAGAGCTTTATGCAATGCATGCCTAGGGTGTCCCTATTTAAGAGGGAAACTAAACATGATGAATTGGCTCACTTCTTGGAGATAGGGGATTTGTCCCTATATGCAGATAACTTACCGTCAGATGGGGAACTTCATCTATTCACATATTCATCCATCCATATATTCATCCATCCATTTGCTCGAGGAAAATGAAGAAATATATTTTAACTTTAGGTTTACGATACAAAAGAATTGAAATACATTTTAACAAGGGGAGAGGGAACATTTTCCCTTGGGGTTACACCTATCTGGTTTTACATAAGAAGTTCTAAACTACTCTTGAGTCTTCGGATTCACCTTCTCTGGATTTGGTGTCGATGAAGTCGCTGAGAAACCTTGTTGACTGATTGCCCATTGTCTTCTTGGCAACCCTATCTCCGTGAGCATAGAGGGATTGGGGCCTCTCTTATGGAATGAATTGATGTGCATGTCATGAGTCCTTAGGGTTTAGGTAGGTTTAATGTAAGGGAGAGTGAACTAGGTGTCACTCTCAATGGGATCATATGCATGAGAATGCAGTGACTTGAGTTACTTGGAACTTTGCCTTGACATGGAATACACATGCATGAAAATGGATGCATAGAGTATAAGGGAGAATATAGTTGAAGTAAACATGCATGTATGAGTAGTTAGACAATCATTATAACAATAAGAATACAGTCATTATAACAATAGGAATAGACAGGTATAAATGAAAATAAGAGCAGTCGCCCTTTCCTCCATGGTTTTGGAAAACTGTGCGCATATCTTAAATTCGGCAGAGGTTCAGCTATGCAAGGTGTCTATATGAGCATGACGTTGAGGGTTGACTAATGCATCCTAAAAGGGCTCGGTCCCCAGATCTTCAAACCTAGGCCCACTCCCCGAGGTGGTGCCATGATCGGTTGGTGATCCGAGTGGGGGAACCATTAAGAGGCCGTAGGCGAAGAAATTGACACAATATCTTGCCCACAATTAATATACCATTCCCCCTTTCTAACTCGAAGGGTCATATCAGGGTAAAAATGCAAGTATGCAGAATGCGAGTGTACGTGCAATGTGTGTGTGATTTTTGAAAGCGGAGGAAAGAGCCCAGCAACTCCCATTCATCCTGTTCATCACATTCATGCATGACAGTTAATAAAATTTAAACAAAAAGCGTACCTACAAAACAAAGATGCAAGAGTTAGTATGTGGATGGTAAACTTAATACAAGATAATATGAATAAATGCATGTTTTTTTTTTCAAACAATTTTAAAAATTTGGTTTTGAAAATATAAAGTGAATAGGATTGAACAAGTTAATTGAAGACTCTACATGGGTGAATGGTAAAGAGACATGACTATGGCCTAATCCTCTAAGTGTCTCCAGCGGAGTCGCCAGCTGTTGCGTCCAGATTTTTCGCACTTGAGGAATACACACACAAACGGGAAAAACACTGTACTGTCTCATTAGAACTCACCCTCCTAGAAAAATGAGTGCGACTAGGTTTGAATTGAAAATTAGTTTGAATAAAGGGATTTTGAAAAAGATTTGAAGCCGCTACCTAACTTGATTAAGGTAAGTTAGGTCACCTAAAAACTAAGCACAATCTGAGGATCACACTTAGGGTTTTTGAAAAATAATTTTGAAAATACTTCCTCAAGAGAGGGTTTTTAAGAAAACATATTGTTTTGCAACCTTTGAAAAATATTTAAGCCCTTTTTTGAAAATAACTCCATTTTGGTTTTTCAAAAATAGTGATCGTAGGTTCGAAGGTTGGTTACGTGTAGGGAAGACGCACTAAGCCATCACCCTACCCCGCCCTTGCGGTACCTACATGTCTATTTACCTTAGGTTCACCTATGAGAGTCTTAAACTAACAAATGCTCAATCTTATCCACTTTAGAAAAAGAATATTTAAAAAGAAAAGACATGATGCATGATATGTAAGTGCAAGAAAAAAGAGTTAAAAAATAGATTTGGAAAAGAAGAATTGAAAATAAATTGATTTGATTTTAGAAAAGAGATTTGAAAAGATAGATTTGAAATTGGAAAGCTTGGAAATTGGAAATAGAGATTTGAAAATAGAAATTTAGAATTGGAAGTTGGAAAAAAGTTGTGACCGCACCCGTGAGGGTTGCCTACGTATCCTTTTGGAGGAATCGGGTCAGTCGTAGTTCGGACAAGAGTTTGATAGAAAAGAAGATTTTGATTGGAAAAAAGAAATTGAATTGGAATTTGGATTAGAAGATTAAGAGATTGAACTTAGACCTAGAATTGAACTTGAAAGAAGATTTGACCCTTGGAAAAGCACTTGAACTAGATTTGGAAAGATAGGGTTTTGGGAAATCTAGACTTAGGAAAGATGGAACTTAGGAAAGACTTGAGATTAAGAAAGACTTGACTTGAATATTGGACTTGGAAGATTAAGGAAGGATTGGATTTAGAAAAGATTCGAATCGGGAAAGTTTCAAAATAGGAAAGTTTCATTTTAAGAAAGTTTCATTTTAGGAAAGCGTCATTTTAGAAAAGTTACGTTTTAGGCGAGTTTCGGTTTAGGAAAGTTTTGGGTTTAAGAAAGATTTCGATTTAAGAAAGTTTTGAAATAAGAAAGGTTTTAAAATAGGGAAGGTTTTGGAATAGGAAAGGTTTGACATTGGAAAGGTTTGAAATGGAAATGTTTCGGGATAGGGAAAATTTTAAAGTAAGAAAGTTTTGAGTTTAGAAAGTTTTAGATTTGGAAAGATTTGAAGTTTAGGAGAGTTTAGAATTTTAGAAAGATTCAAAGTTTGAGTTTTAGAAATTCTAGAAATTAGAAAAGGTTTGAGTTTAAGAAAGATTTGAAGATTTGAATTTGGAAAGTTAAGATTTGGAAAGGGATAGAATTAGGAAAGGGTTGAATTATGAAAGGTTTGGAAGCTTGAAGTTTAAGGAAAGATTTGAAAATTTAAGTTTAGGAAGGTATGAGATTTGGAAAGGTTTGAATTAGGAAAGATTTAGATTAGGAAGAATTGAGATTCTTATTTCCTAAAACAAAGGATGGGATTTTGTTTCTAAAAGAAGTGTTTTGATTTTGTTTCAAAAAACGGAAGTTAGGATCTAGTTTCCTAAGTGAAAATTTGGATTTGGTTTCCTAATGGGAAGATTGGATTTGATTTCCTAAAGGGAAGATTAGATTTGACATGTATTTGGAAGGGGAAGTTTTAAAAACCCTAGATTTGGAAGACTATAGTTTTGACGTAGAAAATAGGTTTTGAAAATATATATATATATATATAGTTTTGATGTAGAAAATAAGAGGTTTTGAAAACCTAGGTTTTGAGGCCAAAATAGGGAATTGGAAACTATGTTTTTGGGGAGAAAAATTACGGTTTCCTAATTGTCGGCTCTAGGGTTTGACTTGGACTTTAAGAAAAGAGATTTTGGAAAGTGAGTTTTTAGAAAGGGAGATTTTTGAAAAGAAATCTTAGAGAGGAGTTTTTAGAAAGTGAATTTGAAAAGAGAGAGTTTTTGGAAGGGGATTTTTGGAAGGAGATTGTTGGAAAGAGTTTTTAGGAAAGAGATTTAGGAGAGAGTTTTCTAAGAAGGAAACCTAGGGAGTGTTGTTGGAAAGTGTGTTGAAAAACAGATTTTTAGAGGAAGAGATTTGAAAAGAGAGTTTTTAGAATGTTCATGAAACTATCTCACTTTCTTAAAGCGATTCTAACCACAAAAAAGCTAGCACCACTTTAGGATAGTGATTTTGAAAACAACAAGATTTGAAAAGATGGACCATATTGGTCACTTTAAATGTAACACTTTTCTAAAGCAACTCTAGCCATGGAAAGCCTAGAATCACTTTAGGATTGTGATTTTGAAAACAAGTTTTGAAAAAGAAGATTTTGATGTAAGTTTGAAAACAAGTTTAATGCAAGTTTTGAAAACGAGTTTGAAAACAAATTTTTAGAAGAATGCAAGATCATGATATGCACAATGCAAGTTGGGGTTGCAAACATACAAGGTTAAAGGCTTCATCAAATAATCAAGGGAGCCGAACCCATGTGGTCTCCGGTTAGACTAAAAGAAAGCCCTCGACATGGTGAGCCTCTCATAGCCTAATCCTACACATGGACTGGGAAGTCTCTTGTTTCAAGCATGCAAAGAAAGGGGGGAGGGGGGGGGAAGATGATAGGGATTAAAATAGAAGAAAACTCAAGTGGGTTAGGAGAGAGAAGAGAGGGGGAAGATGTGTAAACTTAAAGAGAAAGCCTACCTCTTGTCTTGTTTATTTTGCTTTACTTTGCGCGCCTTGCTTTTCTTACTTTGCTTCGGTCTTCATTTCAGTCTTCGAAAGTTTGTCTTCGATCTTCGAGAGCTTGTCTTGATCTTCGAGAGCTTCGAGTTGGAGCACTTCAAGTCTTTAATGGAGGCTTAGGAGGCTAGTGTATAAGTGTATGAGAGTGTGTATGAGTGTATAAGAGGCTAGGGTTTGGAAAACCTAAAGAAGCTTGGGTTTACGGAGGCTACGAGTTCTGTATATCGAAGAATAGGGTTTTTAGACTGAGTTTGCGGATCTCTTTCACGCTGGAGGAGGCTCTGTATTTATAGAGAGAGGAATGACCTGGCACATGTTGTAGTGGCGCCAGACCAAAATTCCTTCTGGCGCCACTCAGGCCAATATTTGGCTTGGCGCCACTAGTAGTGGCGCCAGCCAGTTAGGAAAGTTTTAAGGTCGGCAAGCAACGTATCTTGAGAAGATTTGGGTGCCTGTACTAGTAACTACCATGCAATTTTTAGCCTGACTTTACTAGGAGTGACTCCGGAAGGTCTGGGAATGATTTAAGGGACCGAGAATGGCCTGAAAGGCCAGAAAAGGGCAGGAACCCTTAGAATAGGGTCCCGGAGGTATTAGCCTTGAAAAAAGATGACAAGAATTGTCGGAAGGGTTGACCGTGCCATTTAGGGGCAAAACGGTCAATCGGGTTGAAAAGCTGCCGGGACGGACTAAGAATGTCCCGGAAGAAGACTCGAGATTTGAAAACATTATTTAGAATATTTTCAATGGCTACCGGTTTGATACCCGAGTGGGTGTGGTTCCCGAGGCGCTCAGATGCCTAGGGGCAAAAATGATCATCTGGATCGGAAAGTCTCGGAATTGGCCCGAAACTGACTAGAAGGCACCTGATCATGCCAGATTGCTTTTAAGACAATCTTGGAAGGGTGGACTTACAGTTCTTAGGACTTGGGTATTTTCTCAAGAAACGTGCCGAAAAATGGCCCTAGGGGCAGTTTGGTCATTTTTCACCGGAGTGGGCTAGCAGGCACTGGTTTTGACCTGGGTTTTGAGTGTTTCTGCCGCTCTGACGGTAGTCCCGTGGTAAAAGGATTTTTTGGCAATTCCCTATATCGACCTGTGTGCGAGTATTTCCGCTACTCTGACGGTTGTGATGTTTGCGAGTACTTCCGCTACTCTAATGGTTCGCGATCATTCCCGAGACTGCCTGATCTCGAGAAGCTACTAAAGGGACTTAGCGCCTGAGAATTAACTTTCTCAGAAGGCATGCCGAAACGGACATTTCTGTATTGGCGAGCTAGCAGGCACCAAAGGTGGACCGTTCTACCATCTAGGGGACTTGGGGTCTCGTCCCGGTCGATAGGTTTGAAGGGACTTACCGTTTTGAAGAAACTTTTTTTCCAAAAACGTGTCAGAAAGGATAGACTTATCGTCTTGAGGAATCAACTTTTATCGAGAGAGGGATTGGAATTGGAATTGGAAAAGGGGACTTACTGTCTTTTGGAAGACGCGCCTATGGGATTGGAAGGGGACTTAGCATATTCGGGAAGACGCGCCTATTAGAATTGGAAAGGGGACTAATCGTCTTCGAAAAGATGTGCCTATGGGAATATAGAAAGGGGACTTATCGTCTTCGGAAAGGCGTGCCTATGGGAATATGGATAGGGGACTTACCGTCTTTGGAAAGACGTGCCTATGGTATTGGACCGAACAACGCCCATAAGGGCATTTTGGTCATTTTGCCTCTATTTGGGCCTCGTGGGCCCACGAATCGATGAGTTGACTAGATTAGGACTCGAATTCTAGAATATGTCCATATTGACTTGAACTTAAGTCTGGATGGACTGTAGACTGCCAAGCCGTAAAAAATGGGGTGCTTACAGACGCCAACCGTCAGAAGTCTTTTAATTGGACATGACCATTGTGTAATTAGAACCCATTGCCGCCATCTCAACTTTCTCTACAGATAAAGGAGTTGTGACTTCCTATCGAACGTAGAGCAATCCCTAACTTCGCATCTGTCTCTTTCGAAAGGATAATAACTCTGTAAGTTCTTCCTTTCTTCTCATTCATTTCTTGCATCTTTGGTTAGGGAACCCTAGAACTCTTTGTCCCTGATCCATAATGGGTTCGCGCCTTAGGAGTATGCTTAACTCTTTCGATAGTATTGCTTCGTTTAAGGCCCGATACGATTTTTTGGTGGGCGTAGACATTAGGTTGATCGGTCCTGAGGACGATGGTTAGGTAATCACTGAGGAGGGGACTCCCTTCCCTCTCATTGCAATTATGGAGGGAGGACTCCGCTTTCCTATTCACCCCTTTCTGACTAAAATCCTTAACCATCACGAAATCAGTCCATTCCAGCTCGCACCAAATGGCTATAGCATAGTGATGGGAGTGGTTGAGTTGAACAGACGATTAGGTCTGAACCTGGGGCTTCACGAGTTCAATTACTGCTACTCGGTTGTAGAGGTGAACAGTGTCCGGTCAGACCACCATAGATATTACTTTAGGGCCATGACTGGCCCCAGAGAGTTGGTTCAATTTCTTCCAAGCTCGGGGAAGGGGATTGACGACATTATAGTTAGGGTGAATGGTTTTTGGGACTTTGGGAATATCCCCGTAGAGTTAGCCCCACCAGCACGATGCCCCAGGGTCCCACAAAAAATAGTTCGATCACCTCTTCCTCGATCTGGTACAAACTTTTCCTCTTATCTGCCTAAAATTTCATCTATTTCTGACTCATCACCATTTGATTTCCTCTTTGCAGCAAATGTTGGTGTCAGGGACAAGGATACTGAACTCCTGGGGGTTGACCTGAATGCTTTAGGCATTACCTGTGCATACAAGGGCGAAGGAGTGTTATCCAGAATCGGGCGGGCTGCTCACATCTTGCTAGGATACCCAGTTCGGTACCAATCTTTTACAACGATACATGGAGTTGCTGGCCTGGTTCTTGCTGTGTAGAAGGTAGAGGGAGGTCGGCATGAGATTGGCAAGTATCTGGCATTGCTGCCCCCGTTCCCTACCACTTTTGCTGTTGTCCCCCTAACTATTGTTGCTGAAGGTGACATGGCTCCCAAGGTGTGAGATCTATCACTGGCACTAGGAGGAAGAATTTTTAGGAAGAGGAGAAGGGTGGCCTCATCCTCTATCACCACCACTTCTTCCACCACCGAAGTCACTGCTCATGCTAGTGATGCCAATGTTCCTCTTCCCACCATGCATTCCGACATTGGAGCTCCTGCCACCCCTGAGGTGGTTGATCTGAGTGAAGCTCCAGTATCTCAGGAAGAAGCAAAAATAAAAGGTTGGTATAGATTGCTGAGAAGGAGGTTGCTTAAGTGAAGATTGTAGAAATTACTGCTCCCTCATCTGTGTCAGCGGTTACTGATCCAAAGGGCAAAGGCAAGGTGGAGGAGCTGATACCGGAAGAGTTCGTGGCTTAGCCAAAGATTGTTGGTCGAGCCATAACCATCCAGGATTCGGTCCTTAACTGTACCGGCGCGGCTGTTGGGGCTCTTCAGACCATAGTGCCACCTAGAGATGTCAGGGAGCTAAGTGAAATTGACAATGGGGATCTGCTGGTAGGCGTTGTCCATTCGTCAATGCTGGTAAGAAGTCTTTTCCATCTGTCTTTCTTATTCAAATCTTCTACTGAGCTTTCTATTTGAGTTTTGCCATTTTTTGTCCTACGCAGGGAGTGATCCAAAGTCTGAGATCTTACATCGATTCTGCACTCTGTAAGATCGGCACGACAACCTGCTGTGAAACCACGATTGGCTGAAGGAAAAATTCCATATGAGAGATTGTGAGGTCAAGGGTTTTTAGAAAGCATTTTAGGATCAACAGGTCATTTTAGCAGAGACGTAATCCTGCAACAAACAAATTGAAAAAGACTTCGATGAAGCTAAGGCAGAGGCTGCAGATCTAAAATCTAGGCTGGTCAAGGCTAAGAAGTCGGCATTTGAAGCAAAAACGGCTCTGGATGACTCTCTATTAGAGGTAGAAGGGCTAAAGAAGGAGGGTTGTCGTGCCCAGATTTTTCGCACTTGAGGAATACTCACACAAGCGAAAAAAATGTTATATTCTCTTGTTAGAACTCACCCTCCTAGAAGAATGAGTGCGACTAGGTTTGAATTGAAAAATTTTGATTTGAATAAAGGGCTTTTGAAAAAGATTCGGAGTCGCCACCTAACTTGATTACGGTGAGTTAGGTCACCTAAAAACTAAGCATAATCCGAAGACTATACTTAGGGTTTTTTGAAAAGGATTTTGAAAATATCTCCTCAAGAGAGGGTTTTTAAGGAAACAAGTTGTTTGGGAACCTTTGGAAAACATTTAGCCCTTTTTGGAAAATAACTTCGTTTTGGTCTTTGAAAACAGTGATCCTAGGTTCGGAGGTTGGTTACGTGTAGGGAAGACGCACTAAGCCATCACCCTACCCTGCCCTTTTGGTACCTACATGTCAGTCTATCCTAGATTCACCTATGAGAGTCTTTAATTAACTATTGTTCAATCCTATTCACTTTGAAAAATGATACTTGAAAAGAAACTAACATGATGCATGATATGCAGGTGCAAGATAAGAGAATTGGAAAATAGATTTAAAAAAGAAGAATTTCATTTGATTTTAGAAGAGAGGTTTGAAAGGATAGATTTGAAATTGAAAAGTTTTGGAAATTGAAAATTGAGATTTGGAAATAGAGATTTGAAATTAGAAGTTTGAAAATAGATTAAAGATTTGAAAAGATTGTGGAATTTGAGATTTGAAAAATGTTGTGACCGCACTTATGAAGGTTGCCTACGTATCCTTTTGGAGGAATCAGGTGAGTCGTAGTTCGGACAAGAGTCCGATTGAAAAGAGATTGTTAGATTGGAAGAAAAAGATTGAATTGGAAATTGGATTAGAAGATAGAAAATTGGAAATTGGAAATTAGAATTTAGGAATTGAAAAGATTGAATTTTGATTTGAAAAAAGTAGAACTTCGAAAGATTTAGACTTGTTTTGGAAAGATGGAGGTTTAGGAAATCTAGACTTAAGAAAGATGAGACTTAGGAAAGACTCAAGAGTTTAAGAAAGATTGTATTTAGGAAAGGTTCGAATTAGGAAAGGTCCGATTTAGGAAATTTCCGTTTTAGGAAAATGTTATTTTAGGGAAGTTTTCGAATTAGGAAAGCTTCGAAATTAGGAAAGTTTCATTTTAGGAATGTTTCATTTTAAGAAAGTTTTGAAATAGGAAAGTTTCGAAATTAGGAAAGTTTTTAGAAATTGGGAAGTTCCGTTTTAAGAAAGGTTTTGAAATAGGAAAGTATTGAATTTAGAAATGTTTTGAATTAGGAAAAGTTTAGATCAAGAAATGTTTAGAATTTGGAAAGTTTCAAGTTAAGAAAGTTTTGAATTTGGAAAGCTTAGAATTCTAGAAAGATTTTAAATTTGGAAAGACTTGAAGTTTAGGAAAGTTTAGAGCTTAGAAAGTTTTTAGAGTTTAATTTTTAGAAAATTTTGAGATTAGGAAAGGTTCGATTTTAGGAAAGATTTGAAAAGTGGAAAAAAACTTTGAACTCGAACCTTTAGGAAAGTGGTACATCCAAGTTTTCAAATCTTTCCTAAACTCAAACCTTTCCTAATCTCAAAATTTTCTAAAAGTTAAACTCTAAAAACTTTCTAAGCTCTAAACTTTCCTAAACTTCAAATCTTTCCAAATTTAAAATCTTTCTAGAATTCTAAGCTTTCCAAATTCAAAACTTTCTTAACTTGAAACTTTTCAAATTCTAAACCTTTGTTGATCTAAACTTTTCCTAATTTAAAACATTTCTAAATTCAATACTTTCTTACTTCAAAACCTTTCTTAAAACGGAACTTCCCAATTTTTAAAAACTTTCCTAATTTCGAAACTTTCCTATTTCAAAACTTTCCTAAAATGAAACTTTCCTGAAACGAAGCTTTCCTAATTTCGAAGCTTTCCTAATTCGAAAACTTTCCTAAAATAACACTTCTCTAAAACGGAACTTTCCTAAATCGGACCTTTTCTAATTCGCACCTTTCCTAAGTACAATCTTTCTTAAACTCTCTAGTCTTTCCTAAGTCTCATCTTTCTTAAGTCTAGATTTCCTAAACCTCCATCTTTCCAAAACAAGTCTAAATCTTTCCAAGTTCTACTTTTTTCAAATCAAAATTCAATCTTTTCAATTCCTAAATTCTAAATTTCAATTTCCAATTTCTATCTTCTAATCCAATTTCCAATTCAATCTCTTTCTTCCAATCCAACAATCTCTTGTCAATCGGACTCTTGTCTGAATTACGACTAACCTGATTCCTCCAAAAGGACACGTAGGCCACCGTCATAGGTGCAGTCACAACATTTTTCAAATCTCAAATTCCACAATCTTTTCAAATCTTCAATCTATTTTCAAAGTTCTAATTTCAAATCTCTATTTCCAAATCTCAATTTTCAATTTCCAAAACTTTCCAATTTCAAATCTATCCTTTCAAACCTCTCTTCTAAAATCAAATCAAATTCTTCTTTTTTAAATCTATTTTCCAATTCTCTTATCTTGCACTTGCATATCATGCATCATGTTAATTTCTTTTCAAGCATCGTTTTTCAAAGTGAATAGGATTGAACAATAGTTAGTTAAAGACTCTCATAGGTGAATCTAGGGTAGACTGACATGTAGGTACTGAAAGGGTGGGGTAGGGTGATGGCTTAGTGCGTCTTCCCTACACGTAACCAACCTCCGGACCTAGGATCACTGTTTTCAAAGACCAAAACGGAGTTATTTTCCAAAAAGGGCTAAATGTTTTCTAAAAGTTGCCAAACAACCTGTTTCCTTAAAAACCCTCTCTTAAGGAGATATTTTCAAATCCTTTTCAAAAAACCCTATGTATAGTCTTCGGATTATGCTTAGTTTTTAGGTGACCTAACTCACCTTAATCAAGTTAGGTGGTGACTCCGAATCTTTTTCAAAAACCCTTTATTCAAATCAAAATTTTTCAATTCAAACCTAGTCGCACTCATTCTTCTAGGAGGGTGAGTTCTAACGAGAAAGCACAATATTTTTCTCGCTTGTGTGAGTATTCCTCAAGTGCGAAAAATCTGGGCGCGACAGCTGGCAACTCCACTGGGGATACTTAGAGGGTTAGGCCATAGTCATGTCTCTTTACCTTTTACCCATGTAGAGTCTTCAATTAACTTGGTTCAATCCTATTCACTTTAAATTTTCAAAACTAAATTTTCAAAACTGTTTTCAAAAAAACATGCATGTATTCATATTATCTTGTATTATGTTTGCCATCCTCATACTAACACTTGCATCTTTGTTTTGTAGGTACACATTTTGCATCAATGTGATGAACAGGATGAATAGGAGTTGTTGGGCTTTTTCCTCCACTTTTAAAAATCACACACACACTGCATGTGCACTTGCATTCTACATACTTGCATTATTACCCTGATATGTCATTTCTAGTTAGAAAGGGGGAACGGTATATTGGTTGTGGGCAAGATGCTATGTCAGTTTCTTCGCCTACAGCCTCTTGATGGTTCCCCCGCTCGGATCACCAACTGATCATGGCACCACCTCGGGGAGTGGGCCTAGGTTTGAAGATCTGAGGACCGAGCCTTTCTAGGACGCATTAGTCAACCCTTAACCTCATACTCATATAGACACCATGCATAGCCGAACCTCTGTCGGATTTAAGACACGAGCACCGTTTTCAAAATCACGGAGGAAAGGGCGACTGCTCTTACTTTCATTTATACCTGTCTATTCCTGCTGTTATACTGATTGTATTTATACTGTTATAATACCTGTTTGAATGCTTATGCATGCATGTCTACTTTGCTACTGCATCCTCTCTCCTTACACTCTTTGCATCCATGTTCATGCATTCAATATTCCATGTCAAGACAAGAGTTCCAAGTAACTCAAGTCACTGCATTCTCATGCATATGATCAACCCTTTGAGAGTGACACCAAGGTCACTCTCTTTTACATCAAACCTACCTAAACCCTAATGGTTCTCACGTAACCCTAAGGACTCATGGCATGCATCTCAATTTATTTTATAAGAGGGGCCCCAATCCCTCTATGCTCACGGAGATAGGGTTGCCAAGAAGACAAGGGGCAATCAATCAACAAGCTCTCTCAGCGACCTCCTCGTCATCAAATCCAGCGAAAGCGGACCTGAAGACTCAAGAGTAGTTTAGCTTTTCCCTTTTGTAAAAGTAGATAGGTGGAAGTCCAAAGGAAAATGTTCCTCCTCCCCCTATTAAAATGTATTTCAATTTTTTTTGTACCTTAAACCCAAAATTCAATGTATTTCTTTACTTTTATGAATGAATGTGTGGATGACTGAAGGTTCCTACCTGACGGTAAGGTGTCTGCATACAAGGGCAAATCCCCTATCTCCAAAGAGTGGGCCAATACATTATGACTAGTTTCCCTCCTTGAGAAGGGCACCTTATAGCATGCATTGCATAAAGACTTGTCAAGGTCAAACACTGACCATTTCCTTTTGTTGGTTTTAGGTATCTCCCCTCGTTTCCCAGTCTTACAACCATGGAATTGCTTACTCTTAATACCTTAACTCACTTACTAGCAAAGGCAAGAGGAGTCAAGCATAAGATGATCGAAATGGAAGGCATGCTTTCTTCACTCTTATCCCACGCAACCCATGAGCAAGCAGAGTCCTCGCAGGCCCAAACCCATGATGGACGAAAAAGGATGAAGAAGGAAGACTATGGCTATGCCGCCACCATTGCTTACCAACGACCTCCTCAGGTCGAGGGCCTTGCTCGAATGCCTTCCAAACCAACCCCTAACCAAACACGAGGATTATATAATCTCTCCTTTGGATATCAACCCAGCCCTTCTGGCCCTACCACCAAAAATTGTACCATTTTGAAACATAGAACCCGAAGCCCTTTCAATTCCTGAACCATCGACCCGGCTGTGACTTCACCAAAACTTGGTCCCCAATCGTCAAAAACATCTGCAACACCTTCTCGACTTAAGCGAACAAGGGGGAAAAAGCGGACGTTTACTAAACTCACGTGCTCACAGACCGCGGCTTATTTTGGCCTCTTAGCAGTTGGATATCTGAAACCTATACCTGCCCGACCCTAGCCCAATCCTCTGCCTCATTACTTCAGATCTGCAGCAAGTTGTAAGTATCATTCGGATAGCCCAGGACATGACACCGAAGATTGTTTGACCCTCAAGCATAAGATTCAAGACTTGATAGATAACAAGATAATTGGGGTACGACCAGTAAATCCTTCTCCAAACAGCCCTACAAATCCTTAGCTGGACCGCACCGTCAACATCATTACGAGGTTTGAAAACAACAAGGTTTGTTTTGCTGCATGCCAAGGGATATACTACAAGGATGGGGAGGAGGTGGAATGCGACGATACGGAACAGAGTTGTACTCAGTTACGATGCAACCCCGATAAAATGCCGACCCCCGAGGACCAACTCGCATATGAATTTGTGAAGAAAATTGACCAGGAGTTATCTAAACTAGGCAATTAAAAATCTCCCATTGCGTACACCCGAACAGCATCGAGCCCCAATTGGAGGCCAGAGCAGAAAACCCCGGGCATGACCTATCGAGCTGGATGAATACGAGTCGCTCGAGTGGTTTGTTAAAGATACTCCGGAGCAACTAAATGAAGGCAAGACAATCAAGAAAGCTGACTATTGCATCACCACTGCCAACTCGCTTGGAACTCCAAGAGAAGCATCTACCTATCCTGCCTTGGCTGAAAATCTCAACCATGGATGGAATGCAGACGAGGGCACAGGCCTAAGACCTTACTAAAAATGGGTTCCTTACACAAGCGTACAAAAGAGGGGTGTTCTCACCCACTTTCTTTCTATCCCTTTCACTTTCAGTTTTTAAATTAATGCTTACATTTTCTTATTGTTTAAGAATTTAATGCTTTCCATAAAAATAGTAATAGTAATCAAACGACAGTCTTTTATTCCATTGTTGTTGACTTGTCTTCCCTGGGGAATAGTGACTACTTTCTACGTGAGGGACATGGTTTATCTTATGGAATGATCCAACTTGAAGGGATGATAGCATGAGTTAACCACTCACTAAATGATCAGCTTTCCACAGAGAGAGGACAAAGATGAGTGAGGATACTACCTAAAGGCGACACTTGCAAGACTCTGAAGCTAGGCGATGTGTGGCCAGTTTATCAGAATGAAGAGGAGCCATCTTTCACTTCCCCACATATAAACAAAAAGAATAAATAACTAAATAAATGAACAAATGTACCCATATTCCCCTTGTTTAACCCCTAGAGCCTCACAACAAGCGAAAAATTTTCTTTGTCAATCCCGATCCAAAATTGTCCTCCCCACACTGGGGCGGACAATATTTGAGAACTCTAGGAATGGTGTCCACCCCACTGTGCTAAGGCAGCAATCAAAGCTCTATAGATCAAGCAATCTAATTCAAAGTGAAGAGAGGCCCTCATTTCATTTCCCATACAGTCAAAAGCAACCCCTTGCCAAACCTGTTGAGCCATCTATCTTTTCTTGAGAAAACCCCAACCTAGGGATCACCGCCCACACTGGATAAATTGAACTGCCAAAGAAAAGATCTAAGGGAAAAGGGTCGAAGAATTATTCATTTCATGAAGGAATAGAAAGAAAAAGCAAAGGAAAGGAGTTGCCAAGGGGCAGGAGACAAAAAAAAAAAAAAAAAAGAAGAAAATCATGATTCTAAGGAAAGGCCTAAAGGAGCCATGATTGAGTCATATTCAAAAGCATGATAAGAAGATCAAATGAGAAGAAAGTCATGTTTATCTCAAAAAGTATATAGAAAGGGTGAAAAAACAAGGTAATTTTCACCCTGAGAGGTATATGGTCAAAAACAAGGAGGAAATTTAAAGGTGATCCTAGGTTACAAGGAAACCCAGTAGAAACAATAGGTTTGAGCCTTTACTCTTTTCTTGTAAAACCCCGAAACCATAGCCTACATTACAACCCTATTGAAGTCCCCTCTGATTGAAAACAGATTGCTTGATCTAAATGAGCTAGATACGCTGCCAAAGCTAAAAAAGGATGCTAATCCTACTGAAAAGTAGTTAAGGATGGTATGGATTTAAGCCCTATTGAAAACAACATCAAATTTGAGCCTGCATATCCCATTGTTTCTAAAACCTCCATAACATAGCCTATATTACGGTCCTAAACAAAGTCTCCTCGGATTGAAATGATTGGCTACTTATCGCTCTGCCAAAGGTCAGGCAAGCTGTTATTAAAACCCCGAGAGTCGAGAGTCTCAACCCAATAACCCTATACACTAACCCTAAGATAGAGATTTGGAGGCGATTAGGAGGTTGAGAAAGGTGCGAAATGCTATCATCCAATCAAGGTAGGGTTGAGCCAGAAGAGAGGCTAAAATCCCCGAAGAGGAGGGAGTTACCATTCCCAAGACTACAAGTCTAACAACACCTTGTGTCATTCTATTAACATATTTCTAACCTGTGCATATGTGTAAAAAAAAAAAAAAAAAAATCAGCATAAGCTCTGCACACATAGGATATAACTCCCTGAAGTCACCAATATCAACTCATGTAATAGATGTCTAACATCATCATACATCACATGCAACTGATCATATACTAGGCATAAAGGATCGTAAATGTCTTTATCTATTCATGCATTTGAATACCATAAATATCTATTTTTGTACAAAATATCAAAATAAAATTGTCTAATATAAATACAACTCAGGGACCAGGGGCAAAAGAAGATCAGGGTCTCTACAAGAGGCATCTATCATAGGTTGAAGTCAATATCATCTGGATCAAAATCCCCGAAACCCAGCATCGGACAAGGTGGATAACTACTCAAAGCACCACCATCATGCAGGGAGGACAGAACCGAAATTAGCTGCATACAAAAGGAACTAAGCAAAAGCAGAGCAAGAAGCAGCAAAGAAAGAATAACATACCCCCTACCACCCATCTGAGATAACCGAGCCGTCAGGGAAGCTACCTCGGCTTGGTACTGATCCCGCTCCATCTGGTACTAATCTCTCTGGTCTCTCACAACAGTAAACTCAGCTTGGGGCACATATCCTCCAACTCGGCGCCACAAGTCAACCACCTCCTGGCCAACAGTGTACCCGCCGACCACCACCTCAAACCGGGTAAAGGCACCGACCGATTGAGCCTCAAAGTGCACAGCATAATTTGTATCCGGAGGAAGCAAGAACTCGACTCCCGGCTGATGCTCCTGATAAGGGATAGGCACTCCTGCCACCAAAGCCCCAAACATATACTCTGGTGGAGCTCCTGCTGATTGGAACTCCTCATGAAACTGCCGCCAGTGTCGCTCTCCAAGATACGACTCTCAAGTGTCATCACTGAGAGAGGCAGCTCTCGACAGGGACAACGGGACCAAGTACCGGACTGTCTCATAATGGACTGATCTAATGAAGGGCCGCCGGGTCACATCCCTCGCCTCAATCAGCTCCAGGTTAGCCCGGAGCATCACGAAGTCAGTAATCTTTAATCGCTGGGCTACCCGATCACGAGCCCACCTCAAAGCGCGAAGATAGAGGTCATCCTTAACGACTGCAGGGCGAAGCACCGGTAGGTACTCGTAACTCCACCAAATAAGGAAAGGCCAGAAGCTAGTCATGCTGACCTAGCGAGAAGAAGTCCAAACCCTCATCCACCGAAGAAAGCAACCAAAAGAAAAAGACCCCCAGTCCAGCTTAGGTAAGGCTCCAAGATCGGCTACTATACTCACCAAACGGCACGGCACGAGTGACTTGTTGTTGTTACAGAAACAGCTAAAGATGATATACAACACAAGTCGCCGTCTCATGATATCCCGCTTGGTAGGCGATGGCTCAGTAGCAAAAGTGTGGTCATCCTGACTGATCCACGAGACTGGGAAGGCAGAACGCTCAGGAGGAGGCAAGTCTAACAGCAAACAGGTCTCGTTCCTACTGACTGGATGTAGGGTGGTCCGCCGTCCGACAAAGGAGTGCCCTGTAATAATCGCCCAATCCAAAGGAGTGGGACCTAACTCGAAGTTGACAAAATGAAAGGTCCCGGTCTCCCCGAACCACCTCTTAACAAGTGCCAGTACCAAATACCGGTTCAGGCGGTTAGCTTGTAATCCCATAAAGGCGCCAAATCCAATCTCTGCCAAGAAAGCAGGATATGATGGGGCCGCCCACTGCATGGTCACAAAAACCTGATGAACAGCCCCTCTGAAAGTTGTATGTACCCGTGGAGGCAGCAAATGCCGTCTAGAATACACGCTGGGGTGATAGGCAAGATCACCAAGTGGTGGGATGTCCGGTATCTACAGATCTCCCAAGTCGGCATCCGTCTGCCTATGCCTGGAAGAAGCTCTCCCGTAACCGGTCACCTGATCCCCATGGCCTAGTACCTCCTCCTCGGCACCAATCTTTTTTGCGAAGGCCTGCTCAATCGGAGGAAAAGGGTCAACAGGTAGCCTACTCCCCTACCCACGCTGACTGGATGAAGATCGTCCGGTAGATCGTTGACTACCTCTATATCGACTAGAGCCGCCAGTAGAATCTGTCCGGGCCGCCTTCCCCGAGCGGGGTCTCCTCTCAGAACCGTCATCACCTGCGTCTGTTATCCTGAAAAGGTAAGCCAAGGTAAGTGATGTTAATTTACCAAACATGCAATTCAAATAATAGTAAAATAAAATAAACAATTAACACAAAGAAAACAAATGGAGGATTTCAAATAACAAATCAAAAATAAAATTTCTACACATCTTGATTTTCCAACTTCAAATTTTATTTCTAAAAACTTTTTCTAATTCTTTCCCTAATTTCTAAAAATTTCGGTAGAGTCCCGTTTAAAAATGGCCCCTATAATACCCATGACATCAACACAAAACACAAAACGTGCACTTCACATTGTCACAATCACATAACAATTGCACTCGCGCACATTTTTCAATTTTTTGAAATTTTCAAGACATATATTTTATTTTTCAAATAAATCAATGGTTTTCAAAAGTCACACGAAATTTTTCAAAATCACCTCAAATGTTTTGTAAAATATTCCAATATTTTTCCAAATTTCAAACTTTAAAGTTTTCATCAATTTCTTGAGTTTTCTCACTTTTCTAAATTTTCTAAGTATTTTCCTATTTTTCAAAAAATCAAAAATTCACCGAGTTTTCAAAAAATCACGAAACTTGATACGGTCATTAAACACATTTTTCTAAGACACATTACACAAAAATATAGCCAGAAAACTTAATGCCCAAGTCTGTAGGAGCAAATCCCCTATTCTTGCAGAAAATCCGTTTACATATTCATATATAATCACTCAAAGTCAATGAAACAACTATCAAAATGCAAAAATAACATCACCATCATGTTCAAAACACATCAAAACATCAAGTTCCACTATTCACACGATTCAAACGAAGTTTTACACATCAAAATCAATAAAATTTGAAAACTCACTTTTTGAAAGTTCTCCGGCGAAATCTTCTCTTCCGGCGACTTTTCCGGCGACGTGGTCTCCAGGAAGTGCCCCTTCAAAGTTCAAGTCAATTCTCACACAGAATCTCTCAGATTTGCAAAATCTCCCCATAATGCCGTAGCCGCTTGAACCAGAAATTTTCTGGTTTTAACTCTAAGCCTGGCACCACTAGCAGAGGCGCCAGGCATTTTCTGCCAAAGGTGCCACTGCTAGTGGCTCTAGTTGCAAATTTCGGGCAGCTCTACCCTTTTTTCCGCCAAAACTCGTTTTCGAAGGCCTTTTTGGCCCGTTATCGGTTTTCGACCCCCGTTGTCAAAAGATTTCCAATGTCCGTCCCTCCGACTGCCTCGCGGTCAACATGGGACTCTTATTTTTATCGTTTTCTATCTTTGACAAGCAAAGACAGAAAAAGAGGAGTAGCTGTAAGCACCCAATTTCTACACTCCGTCCAAACTTGTGTTCAAGTCATTGTGGGCATATTCCAATCGAAACCAACTTTCTAAGTCCAAATCCCGTCTGTCCATCGCTTTGCGGGCCCACCAGGCCCAAATAGAGGCAAAATGACCAAAAAGCCCTTAGGGGCATTGTCCTTTTCAATCCCTCTCTCGAGATAGTTTATTCCTCGAGACAGTTCCAAATCAGGCACATCTTTTCGGAGACGATAAGTCCCCTTTCCAATCCCTCTCTCGAGACAGTTTATTCCTTGAGACGGTTCCAATCAGGCACGTCTTTTCGAAGACGGTAAGTCCCCTTTCCAATCCCTTTCTCGAGATAGTTTATTCCACGAGATGGTTCCAATCAGGCGCGTCTTTTCAAAGATGGTAAGTCCCCTTTCTAATCCCTCTCTCGAGACAGTTTATTCCTCGAGACGGTTCCAAATCAGGCGCGTCTTTTCAAAGATGGTAAGTCCCCTTTCCAATCCCCCTCTCGAGACAGTTTATTCCTCGAGACGGTTCCAAATCAAGCGTGTCTTTTCGGAGACGGTAAGTTCCCTTTCCAATCCCTCTCTCGAGACAATTTATTCCTCAAGACGGTTCCAATCAGGCGCATCTTTTCGAAGACGGTAAGTCCCCTTTCCAATCCCTCTCTTGAGAGAGTTTATTCCTCGAGATGGTTCCAAATCAGGCACATCTTTTCGAAGACTGTAAGTCCTGTTTCCAATCCCTCTCTCGAGACAGTTTATTCCTCGAGATGGTTCCAATCAAGCGCGTCTTTTCGAAGACGGTAAGTCCCCTTTCTAATCCCTCTCTCGAGATAGTTTATTCCTCGAGACGGTTCCAAATCAGGCACATCTTTTCGGAGATGGTAAGTCCCCTTTCCAATCCCTCTCTCGAGACAGTTTATTCCTCGAGACGGTCCGAGTAGCAAAAATACTTGCAAACATCACAACCATTAAAGTAGCGGAAATACTCACAAATAGGACGATATAGGGAATTGCTAACAAACCCTTGTGTCACGACGACCGCCGTTAGAGTGGCGGAAACACTCAAAACCCAGGTCAACACCAGTGTCTGTTAGCCCACTTCGGTGAAAAATGACTAAACTGCCCCTTGGACCTTTTTTCAAGACTTTCCGATCAAGATGACCATTTTGCCCCTATGCATCCAAGCGCCCCGGGAACCACACCGGCTCTGGGTATCAAACTGGTAACTTCTCGAGAATACTTTTTATAGTGTTCTAAAACCTTTCTTTGTCCTTTCGGATCGTTCCGAGTCAGTTCCGGCAAATCCGATACAAAATGATCGTTTTGCCCCTAGTGGGCCGATCTCCTTTTTCGACAAAACTGGCTCTGGGTATCAAACTGGTAATCCTTTGAGATTACTTCTTATAGTATTCTCAACCTTCCTCTATCCTTTCAGATCATTTCAAGTTAGTTCTGGCTAACCCGGTGCGAAATGACCGTTTTGCCCCTGGTGAGCCGGTCACCTTTTCCGACCACACCTACTTTGGGAATCAAACCAGCAACCTTTGGAAAAATTTTGAAGAATGTTTTCAAATTCTAAGTCTTCTTCTGGGACAGTCCGAGTCTGTCCCAGCAGCTTCTCGACCCGATTGACCGTTTTGCCCCTAAAGGCTCGGTCAACCCTTCCGACACGTTCTATCCTCAAGTCAAATACCTCCAGGACACTATTTCAAGTGTTCCTGCTCTTTTCCGGCCTTCCGGGTCATTCCTGGTCTTCCAATCTCCTTCTCGGACTTTCCGGAGTCATTCCTAGTGAAGCCAGGTTAAAAATTACATGGTAGTCACTAGTACAGGCGCCCAAATCTAGTCAAAGATACATTGCTCGCCGACCTTAAATATTTCCTAAATGGCTATTGCCACTAGTAGTGGCGTCAAGCCAAAAAATGGCCTGGCGCCACTCCTAGTGGCGCTAGCGCCAGTGTAAAGTTTGCCCTGGCGCCACTGCAATAGGCGCCAGTGTTGTCCAACCTCTATAAATACAAAGCCTCTTCCAATGTGAAAAGGATGCGTAAACTTAGTCTAAAAATCCTATGTTTCGATATACAGAGCTCGAGCACCTCCTAAACCCTAGCTTCCCTAGGTTTTCCAAACCTTAGCCACCATACACTAAACCTTAGCCTCCTATATACTTATACACACCCCCATACACTCATATACTAACCTTCAACCCTCCTTTGAAGACTTGAAGAGTTGCAATCTGAAGTTTGAAGATTGAAGGCGACTCTTTAAGATTGAAAACGAAGATCAAGACGAAGACCAAAGAAAGCAAGGCGCGCAAAATAAATAAGATAAAAGATACGTTCTCCATTTAAATTTCCGCACTTCCCCCTCTCTCTTCTCTCTCCAACCCACTTGGGTTTTCTCTATTTTAATCCCCCATCTCTTTCCCCCCCTTTCTTTGCATGCTTGAAACAAGGGGATTCCCGGTCCATGTGTAGGATTGGGCTATTGGAGAGTCACCGTGTCGGGGGCTTTCTTCTAGTCTAACCAGAGACGACGTGGGTCCGGCCCCCTTGATTATGTGGTGAAGCCTTAACCTTGTATGTTCACGACTCCAAAATTGCATTGTGCATATCATGGTCTTGCATCTTCCAAAAGTCATTTTCAAAGTTGTTTTCAAAATCGTTTTCAAACTTGTTTTTAAAATTGCATCAAAATCTCCTTTTTCAAAACATGTTTTCAAAATCACAATCCTAGGGTGATTCTAGCCTTTTCATAGATAGGGTTACCTTAGGAAAGTGTTACATTCAAAGTGACTTTTATGGTCCATATTTTCAAATTTTATCGTTTTCAAAACCACTTTCTTAAAGTGGTTCTAACCTTCTTATGGTTAGAATCGCTTTAGGAAAGTGAGACGTTTTTATACTTTCCAAAAACTTTCTTTTCAAATCTCTTCCTAAAAATCTCCTTTTCAACATAATTTCCTAAAACTCTCCTTTTCAAAGTTGTTTTCAAAAATTTCCGCTAAAAATCTATTTTTCAAAACTCCCTTTTTCAACTCCTTTTCAAAACTCTCTCTCCACGAAATTCACTTTCTAAAAACGCTCCCTAAAAATCTTTCTAAAAAACTCTCTTTCCAAAATCTCCTTTCTAAAAACTCCCCTGTCGGATTTTCCTTCTAAAATCTTCGTTTCCAAAAACACACTTTCCAAAAACTCCTCTTTAAAATTTCTTTCCAAAAACTCCCTTCTTAAATTCACTTTCCAAAAACTCCTCTCTAGGATTCCCTTCTAAAAACCTTCATTTTCAAAAACGCACTTTTCAAAAACTCTTTCCTTAAAGCCCAAGTCAAGCCCTAGAGCTAACCATTAGGGAACCCTAATTTTCTTCCCAAAAACATGGTGTTCAAACTTTGCCCCAAACCTAGCTTTCCAAAACCTCTTGTTTTCTACATCAAAACTATACATATTTTCAAAACCTATTTTTTACGTCAAAACTATAATCTTCCAAATCTAGGGTTTCTAAAACTGCCCCTTCCAAATCCATGTCAAATCAAATTTTTCTTTAGAAAACCAAATCACATCTTCCCGTTTAGGAAACTAGATCCAATCCTTCGTTTTTGGAAACAAAATCAAATCTTCTCTTTTAGAAACAAAATCCAATCCCTTCCTAATCCAACTCTTTCTTAACTCAACTCCTTCCTAATCTTCTACTTTCCTAAATCTTAACTTGAACATAAAAATCTTTCCTAAATTTTAAAACTCAAAAATCTAAATCTTTCCTAATTCAACTCTCTCTTAATTTCCTGCCTTTCCAAACCATAGGTTTCCTAAAACTTCCAAATCTTTCCTTAAACATTAAGTTTTCAATCTTTCCTAATTCGAATCCTTCCTAAACTTTTCCTTTCCTAAATCTTAATTTCCCAAAACTTGAACATAAAAATCTTTCCTAAAATTCTAAAATTCAACCCCTTTCCTAATTCTACCCTCTTTTCAAATCTTAACTTTTCTAACCTAAGTTTTCAAACCTTTCTTAAATTAAAGCCTTTCCTAATCTTAAGATTTTCTAAAACTCTAAAATTTTCCAAATCTAAAACTTTTCTAAACTCAAAACTTTCTTAAATCAAGACTTTCTTAAATTGAAACTTTCCTATTTCAAAACTTTCTAAACTCAAAACTTTGCAATTTTCAAAACTTTCCAATTTCAAAACTTTCCAAATTCTAAACTTTCCAACTTTCAAAACTTTCTAATTTTAAAACCTTTCCTAAAACAACACTTTCCTAAGTTGAAACTTTCTTAATTCAAAACTTTCCTAAGTTGAAACTTTCTTAATTTAAAACTTTCCTAATTTCGAAACTGTCTTAACTTGAAAACTTTTCTAGTTGAAAACTTTCCAAAAATGAAACTTTCCAAATTCGAACCTTTCCTAATTCCAAATTTTCTTCAATCTTCCAAGTCCAAGTATTCAAGCCAATTTTTCTCCAAAATCCTTCCAAGTCAAATCCAATCTCTCTTTTTGAAGTCTTTAAGTCTAGGTTTCCTAAAACCGAGTTTTCCAAAGTCAAGTCTTTTCAAATCTTTCAATTAAAATTCAATCTCTTCAATTCCAAAATTCTAAATTCCAAATTTCAATCCTCTATCCAAAGTTCAATCTCTTAATCTTCCAATTCAATTTCCAATTCAATCTCCTTCTTCAAATCAACTCTTCTACTTTCAATCAGACTCCGGTCCGAACTACGACTAACCTGATTCCTCCAAAAGGATACATAGGCAACTCCATTGGTGCGGTCACAATTTCTTTCAAATTTCAAACTCCTCCACATTTTTCAAATCTCAAATTCCAATCTATTTTCAACAATTTCAAATTTCTATTTCTAATTTCTCAAACTTTCCAATTTCAAATCTATTTCCAAATCAAATCAATTTCAAATCAGTTTATTTCCAAATCTATTTTTCAATTGTCTTTTCTTACACGTGCATAGCATGCATCATGTTAGTTTCTTTTTAAACATTGTTTTTCAAAGTGAATAGGATTGAACAATACTTAGTTAAAGACTCTCATAGGTGAATCTAGGGTAGATTGACATGTAGGTACCGAAAGGGGGGGGGTAGGGTGATGGCTTAGTGCGTCTTCCCTACACGTAACCAACCTCTGAACTTAGATCACTGATTTCAAAGACCATAAAAGGAGTTATTTTTCAAAAAAGTGCTAAATGTTTTCCAAAGGTTGCCAAACAACCTGTTTCCTTAAAAACCCTCTCTTGAGGAAATATTTTCAAAATCGTTTTCTAAAAACCCTAAGTGTAGTCTTCGGATTATTCTTAATTTTTAGGTGACCTAACTCACCATAATCAAGTTAGGTGGCAACTCCAAATCTTTTTCCAAAAGCCCTTTATTTAAATCTATTTTCAATTCAAACCTAGTCGCACTCATTCTTCTAGAAGGGTGAGTTCTAACGAGAGAGTACAGCATTTTTTCTGCTTGTGTGAGTATTACTCGAGTGCAAAAAATCTAGGTGCGACAGCTGGCGACTCCGTTGGGGAGACTTAGAGGGTTAGGCCATAGTCATGTCTCTTTGCCTTCCACCTATGTAGAGTCTTCAAGTAACTTGGTTCAATCCTATTCACTTTAAATTTTTAAAACTAAATTTTCAAAATTGTTTTTAAAAAAAAAAAAAAACATGCATTCATTCATATTATCTTGTATTATGTTTGTCATCCACATACTAACACTTGCATCTTTGTTTTGTAGGTACACATTTTGTTTAAATTTTATTAATTGCTTTGCATGAATGTGATGTACAGGATGAATGGGAGTTGTTGGGCCCTTTCCTCCACTTTTAAAATCACACACACAGTGCATGTGCGCTTGCATTATGCATATTTGTATTATTACCTTGATATGTCCTTTCTAGTTAGAAAGGGAGAACGGTATATTGGTTGTGGGCAAGATGCTGTGTCAGTTTCTTCGCCTATAGCCTCTTAATGGTTCCCCCGCTCGGATCACCAACCGATCATGGCACCACCTCGGGGAGTGGGTCTAGGTTTGAAGATGCAGGGACCAAGCCTTTCTAGGACGCATTAGTCAACCCTCAACCTCATACTCATATAGACACCATGCATAGCCGAACCTCTGCCGAATTTAAGACATAAGCACTGTTTTCAAAATCACGGAGGAAAGGGCGACAGCTCTTACTTTCATTTATACCTGTCTGTTCCTGCTATTATAATGCCTGTCTAACTGCTCATGCATGCACGTTTACCCTGCTATTGTATTCTCTCTCCTTATACTCTTTGCATATCCATGTTCATCATTCCATGACAAGACAAGAGTTCCAAGTAACTCAAGTCACTGCATTCTCATGCATATGATCAACCCCTTGGGAGGGACACCAAGGCCACTCTCCCTTGCATTAAACCTACCTAAACCCTAAAGGTTCTCACGTAACCCTAAGGACTTATTGCATGCTTCTCAATTCATTCCATAAAAGGGGCCCCAATCCCTCTATGCTCACGGAGATAGGGTTGCCAAGAAGACAAGGGGCAATCAATCAACAAGGTCTCCTAGCGAACTATGAATGCGTCCTAGAAAGGGTAAACTCTATGTATAGACGTGCCTGGATTGGAACCGTCTAAGTGTCCTCGAGACGAATGCCCAAGCGTTGCATAGAGTAAAGGCCCAGCGAAATGGGTTTAGGGACTCCATTGGAGGGAAGAGATTGGTAAGTCCCCTTTCCAATCCCTCTTTCGAGACAGTTTATTCCTCGAGACAGTCTGAGTAGCGGAAATACTTGCAAACATCACAACCGTTCGAGTAGCGAAAATACTCGTAAACAGGTCGATATAGGGAATTGCCAACAAACCCCTGTGTCATGACGACCGCCATCAGAGTGGCGGAAACACTCAAAACCCAGGTCAACGCTAGTACCTGCTAGCCCACTTCGGTGCAAAATGACCGTTCTACCCCTAGTGGGCCGATCTCCTTTTCCGACCACACCGGCTTTGGGTATCAAACTGGTAACCTTCTGAGATTGCTTCTTAAAGTATTCTCAACCTTTTCTTATCTTTCCGGATCATTCCGAGTCAGTTCCGGCCAACTCGATACAAAATGACCGTTTTGCCCCTAATGGGCCAGTCTCCTTTTTCGACCACACCGGCTCTGGGTATCAAACCGGTAACCTTCTGAGATTACTTCTTATAGTATTCTCAACCTTTCTCTACCTTTCCGAATCATTCCGAGTCAGTTTCGGCAAATTCGGTGTGAAATGACCGTTTTGCCCCTGGTAGGCCAGTCTCCTTTTCCGACCACACCGGCTCTGGGTATCAAACCGGTAACCTTCTGAGATTGCTTCTTAAAGTATTCTCAACATTTTCATATCTTTTCGGATCATTCCGAGTCAGTTCCGGCCAACCCAGTACAAAATGACCGTTTTGCCCCTGATGGGCTGGTCTCCTTTTTCGACCACATCGGCTCTGGGTATCAAACCGGCAACCTTTGGGAACATTCTGAATAATATTTCTAAATCTCGAGTCTTTTTCCGGGATAGTCCGAGTCTGTCCCGGCAGCTTCCCAATCCGATTGACTGTTTTGCCCCTAAAGGCCCAGTCAACCCTTCTGACACATCTCGTACTCATTTTTCAAGCCAAATACCTCCGGGACACTATTCTAAGTGTTCCTGCTCTTTTCCAACCTTCTGGGTCATTCCCGGCTTCTTCAAATCATTCCCAGACTTTCCAGAGTCACTCCTAGTGAAGCCAGGCTAAAAATTGCATGGTAGTCACTAGTACAAGTGCCCAAATCTTGTCAAAGATATGTTGCTTGCCGACCTTAAACATTTCCTAAATGGCTGGCACCACCAGTAGTGGCGCCAAGCCAAAAAATGGCCTGGCGCCACTCCTAGTGGCGCCAATGTAAATTCTAGCCTGGCGCCACTGCAACAGGCGCTAGTGTTGTCCAACCTCTATAAATACAGAGCCTCTTCCAACGTGAAAAGGATCCGCAAACTCAATCTAAAAATCATATAATTCGATATACAGAGCTCGAACACTCCCTAAACCTTAGCCTCCTTAGGTTTTCCAAACCCTAACCTCCCATACACTCATACACACCCCCATACACTAATACACTAACCTTCAACCCTCCTTCGAAGACTTGAAAAGTTGTAATCTGAAGTTTGAAGATTGAAGGTGGCTCTTGAAGATTGAAGACGAAGATCAAGATGAAGACCGAAGAAAGCAAGGCGCGCAAAATAAACAAGATACAAGGTAGGTTCTCTATTTAAATTTCTGCACTTCCCCCTCTCTCTTCTCTCTCCTAACCCACTTGGGTTTTTTCTATTTTAATCCCCCATCTCTTTCCCTCCCTTTCTTTGCATGCTTGAAACAAGGGAATTTTCGGTCCGTGTGTAGGATTGGACTATTGGAGAGTCACCGTGTCGGGGGCTTTCTTCTAGTCTAATTAGAGACCACGTGGGTCTGGGCCCCTTGATTATGTGGTGAAGCCTTAGCCTTGTATGTTCACGACCCCAAATTTGCATTGTGCATATCATGATCTTGCATCTTCCAAAAACCGTTTTTAAAGTTGTCTTCAAAATCGTTTCCAAACTTATTTTCAAAATTGCATCAAAATTCCCTATTCAAAAACTTGTTTTCAAAATCACAATCCTAGGGTGATTCTAGCTTTTCCATGGCTAGGGTTGCTTTAGGAAAGTGTTACATTAAAAGTGGCTTTTATGGTCCATATTTTCAACTCTTGTTGTTTTCAAAATAGCTTGCCTAAAGTGGTTTTAGCTCTCTTATGGTTAGAATCGCTTTAGGAAAGTAAGATGTTTTTACACCTTCCAAAAACTCTCTCTTCAAAAATCTCTTCCTAAAAATCTTTTTTTTCAACATACTTCCCAAAAACTCTTCTTTTCAAATTTGTTTTCAAAAACTCCCTCCAAAAGTCTATTTTTTCAAACTCCCTTTTTCAACTCCTTTCCTAAACGCTCTCTTCAAAGTCCACTTTCCAAAAACGTTCCCTAGATCTCTTTCCTAGAAAAACTCTCTCCAAAAAATCTTTCCAAAAACTCTCTTTCCAAAATCTTCCTTCTAGAAACTCTCCTCTAGGATTTTCCTTCTAAAATCTTCGTTTCTAAAAACACACTTTCCAAAAACTCATTCTCTTTAAAATCTTTTTTCAAAAACTCTATCTTTAAATTCACTTTCCAAAAACTCCTCCCTAGGATTCCCTTTTAGAAAACCTTCGTTTCCAAAAACGTACTTTCCAAAAATCCTCTTTCCTTAGAGCCCAAGTCAAGCCCTAGAACCCACGATTAGGAAACCCTAATTTTCTTTCCAAAAGCATGATTTTCAAACTTTGCCTCGAATCTAGGTTTCCAAAATCTCTCATTTTCTATATCCAAACTATACACATTTCCAAACCTCTTTTCTACGTTAAAATTCTATACTAGGGTTTCTAGAATCTCCCTTTCCAAATCCTTGCCAAATCCTATCTTCCCTTTAGGAAACCGAATCAAATCTTCCCGTTTAGGAAACCGAATCCAATCCTTCGTTTTTTAAAATGAAATCAAACTTTCTCCTTTAGAAATCAAATCTAATCCCTTCCTAATCCAAATCTTTCCTAATTCACATCCTTCCTAATCCTCAACTTTCCTAAATCTTAAGTTTCCAAAACTAGAATATAAAAATCTTTCCTAAATTTTAAAACTCAACGTTTAAATCTTTCATAATTCAACCCTTTTCTAATTCTACCTTCTTTTCAAATCTTAACTTTTCAAACCTAAGTTTTCAAACCTTCCCTAAATTCAAACCTTTCCTAAATTTCAAAATTTTCTAAAATTCAAACTCTAAACCTTTCTAAATCTTAAACTTTCCAAATTTCAAATCCTTCCAAATTTCAAAACTTTCTTTCTTATTTTGAAAGCTTCCTTGTTTTCTAAACTTTCCAAATTCAGAACTTTCTTAACTTGAAACTTGCCAAATTCTAAACCTTTCTTAATCTAAACTTTTCCTAATTCAAAACATTTCTAAATTCAACACTTTCCTATTTCAAAACCTTTCCTAAAACAAACACTTTCTTAATTTCGAAACTTTTTTAACTTGAAAACTTTCCTAATTCCAAACCTTTCCTAAAATGACACTTTCCTAATTTGAAAACTTTCCTAAGTCGAAACTCTCCTAAATTAGACCTTTCCTAATTTGAACATTTCCTAAATCCAATCTTTCTCTAATCTTCCAAGTCCAACATTTGAGTCCAATCTTTCTTAATCTCAAATCCTTTCTTTCCTAAGTCTAGGTTTCTTAAAGCTTCTCTTTCCAAAACAAGTCTAAATCTATCTTTTCAAATCAAAGTCCAATCTTTTTCAAAATTTCAAATTCTAATTTCCTCTTCTAATTTCAAATCAAATTCAATTTTCAATTCAATCTCTTTCTTCCAATCAACTCTTCTATTTTTAATCGGACTCTTGTTTGAACTACGACTGACCTGATTCCTCCAAAAGGATACGTAGGCAACCCTCATGAGTGCGGTCACAACCTTTTTCAAATCTCAAATTCCACAATCTTTTCAGATCTCAAATCTATTTTCAAACTTCCAATTCCAAATTTCTATTTTGAAATCCCTTTTTTTCAAATCTCTTTTCAATTTCAATTTCTATCCTTTCAAATATCTTTTCTAAAATCAAATCAAATTCTTCTATTCCTGAATCTATTTCCAAATCAAGTCTCCTTTCTTGCACTTGCATATCACGCATCATGTTTTTCTAAACATTGCTTTCAAAAGTGGATAGGATTGAACATTAGTTAGTTAAAGACTCTTGTAAGTGAATCTAGGGTAGATTGACATGTAGGTACCGAAAGGGCGAGGTAGGGTGATAGCTTAGTGCGTCTTCCCTACACGGAACCAACCTCCGAACCTAGATCACTGATTTCAAAGACCAAAAAGGAGTTATTCTTCAAAAAGGGCTAAATATTTTTCAAAGGTTGCCAAACAACCTGTTTTCTTAAAAACCCTCCCTTGAGGAGATATTTTCAAAATTGTTTTTCAAAAAACCCTAAGTGTAGTCTCCGGATTATTCTTAGTTTTTAGGTGACCTAACTCACCTTAATCAAGTTAGGTGGCGATTCTGAATCTTTTTCAAAAGCCCTTTATTTAAATTTATTTTCAATTCAAACTTAGATGCACTCATTCTTCTAAGAGGTTGAGTTTTAACGAGAGAGTACAACGTTTTTCCCGCTTGTGTGAGTAATGCTCGAGTGCGAAAAATCTAGGCACGACAGCTAAAACTCTCTAAGCTTTAGAGAGTCCCCTTTCCAAGGATTGTGAAATAACGGTCAACGCCAGTTGCATAGAGGGGACTTATCGATGAGTCTCCCATTCTATGTGATGGCTTAGTGCGTCATCCTATGCCTGCCGCGTGAAATCCAGCCATCACCGTGAAATCCAGCCCAGCCATACTTACACAAGCCATCACACTAAAAGACACCATGAAATCCTATGTGCCTGATCTTCCCTACACCCAGTTTCTAACTGAAATGCCCAGTTTCTCTCTTAACTACATGCCTGATCTTCCCACCAAAATGCCCAATTTCCAACCCAAATCCCCTGATCTTCCCTACGTGCCTGATCACACTAATCCTACGTGCCTGATCTTCATGTAGGTAAACTCACCAGGTTCCCTCCAATCTGCTTAAAAGACACCATGTACACCAGGTGATGCCTGGCGCACGATAACCTAGTGTTGTACCAATCCTACGCGACAGAATTGGAGGGAAACTCATTAAAACTCACCGTGTAAGTTTCTTTTGAAAACTCTCCTTGGAAAGAGTATACTCTATGCAACTCCCTCCAAGTGCCCTCTCTCTAAACTTTTGAAAGGACTGCCGAGTGGTCAAAAATGGAATATGTTCCCAATGGTTACCGGTTTGGATTAGGAATGTACCACTTTCCTAAAGCAACCCTAGCCATGGAAAGACCAGAATCACCCTAAGATTGTGATTTTGAAAACATGTTTTGAAAAAGAGATTTTGATGCAACTTTGAAAACAAGTTTGAAAACAATTTTGAAAGCGAGTTTGAAAACGACTTTTGAAAGATGCAAGTTTATGATATGCACAATGCAATTTTGGGGTCGCGAACATACAAGGTTAAGGCTTCACCACATAATCAAGGGGGCCGAACCCATGTGGTCTCTGGTTAGACTAGAGGAAAGCCCCCGACAAGGTGACTCTCCGATAGTCTAATCCTACACATGGACCGGGAGTCCCCTTGTTTCAAGCATGCAAAGAAAGGGGGGAAAGAGATGGGGGATTAAAATAGAGAAAACCCAAGTGGGTTAGGAGAGAGAAGAGAGAGGGGGAAGTGCAGAAATTTAAATGGAGAACCTACCTTGTATCTTGTTTATTTTACGCGCCTTGCTTTCTTTGGTCTTTGTCTTGAGCTTCGTCTTCAATCTTCAAGAGTTGTTTTCAAGCTTCAAACTTCAGATTGCAACTCTTCAAGTCTTCGAAGGAGGGTTGAAGGTTAGTGTATGAGTGTATGGGGGTGTGTATGAGTGTATAGGAGGCTAGGGTTTAGTGTATGGTGGCTAGGGTTTGGAAAACCTAGGGAAGCTACGGTTTAGGAGGTGCTTGAGCTCTGTATATCGAAATATAGGATTTTTTGACTGAGTTTACGCATCCTTTTCACGTTGGAAGAGGCTCTGTATTTATAGAGGTTGGATAACATTGGCGCCTGTTACAGTGGCGCCAGGGCAAACCTTACACTGGCGACACTAGGAGTGGCGCTAGGCCATTTTTTGGCTTGGCGCCACTACTAGTGGTGCCAGCCATTTAGGAAATATTTAAGGTCGGCAAGAAACGTATCTTTAACTAGATTTGGGCGCCTGTACTAGTGACTACCATGTAATTTTTAACCTGGCTTCACTAGGAGTGATTCCGAAAAGTCCGGGAAGGAGTTTGGAAGACCGGGAATGACCCAGAAGGCCGAAAAAGAGCAGGAACACTTGAAATAGTGTCTCAGAGGTATTTGACTTGAAAAGTGAGGATAGAACGTGTCGGAAGGGTTAACCGAGCCTTTAGGGGCAAAATGGTCAATCGGGTCGAGAAGCTGCCGGGACAGACTCGGACTGTCCTAGAAGAAGACTTGGAATTTGAAAACATTCTTCAGAATGTTCCCAAAGGTTGCCAGTTTGATTCCCAGAGCCGGTGTGGTCGGAAAAGGTGACCGGCCCACCAGGGGCAAAACGGTCATTTCGTACCGGGTTTGCCGGAACTAACTCAGAATGACCCGAAAGGATAGAGGAAGGTTGAGAATACTATAAGAAGTAATCTTAGAGGATTACCGATTTGATACCCAGAGCTGGTTTAGTCGAAAAAGGAGACCGGCCCACCAGGGGCAAAACGATTATTTTGTACCGGGTTTACCGGAACTGACTCGGAACGATCCGAAAGGATAAAGAAAGGTTTTAGAACACTATAAAAAGTATTCTTGGGAAGTTAATGGTTTGATACCCAGAGCTGGTGTGGTTCCTGAGGCGCTTGAATGTCTAGGGGCAAAATGGTCATCTTGACCAGAAAGTCTTGAAAAAAGGTCCAAGGGGCAGTTTAGTCATTTTTCACCGAAGTGGGCTAACAGACACTGGTGTTAACCTGGCTTTTGAGTGTTTCCGCAACTCTGACGGCGGTCGTCGTGACACAGAGGTTTGTTAGCAATTCCCTATATCGACCTATTTGTGAGTATTTCCGCTACTCTAACGGTTGTGATGTTTGTGAGTATTTTTGCTACTCGGACCGTCTCGAGGAATAAACTGTCTTGAAAGAGGGATTGGAAAGGGGACTTACCGTCTCTGAAAAGATGTGTCTGATTTGGAACTGTCTTGAGGAATAAATTGTCTTGAGAGAGGGATTGGAAAGAAGACTTACCGTCTTCGAAAAGACGCGCCTGATTGGAACCGTCTCGAGGAATAAACTGTCTTGAGAGAGGGATTGGAAAGGGGACTTACCATCTCCAAAAAGACGTGCCGGATTTGGAATCGTCTCGAGGAATAAACTGTCTCGAGAGAGGGATTGGAAAGGGGACTTACCATCTTCGAAAAGACGTGCCTGATTTGGAACCGTCTCGAGGAATAAACTGTCTTGAGAGAGGGATTGGAAAGAGGACTTACCGTCTTCGAAAAGACGGGCCTGATTGGAACCGTCTCGAGGAATAAACTGTCTCAAGAGAGGGATTGGAAAGGGGAATTACATCTCCGAAAAGACATGCCTAATTTGGAACCGTCTCGAGGAATAAACTGTCTTGAGAGAGAGATTGGAAAGGGGACTTACCGTCTTCGAAAAGACGCGCCTGATTGGAACCGTCTTGAGAAATAAACTGTCTCGAG
Source organism: Euryodendron excelsum (assembly GCA_033060915.1). Taxonomy (NCBI): domain Eukaryota; kingdom Viridiplantae; phylum Streptophyta; class Magnoliopsida; order Ericales; family Pentaphylacaceae; genus Euryodendron; species Euryodendron excelsum. Next base: position 1,900,658 of record CM065385.1, on the reverse strand, counting down.
AGAGGGATTGGAAAGGGGATTGGAAAGGGGATTTAACGTCTTCGAAAAGACATGCCTGGTTTGGAACTGTCTCGAGGAATAAACTGTCTCGAGAGAGGGATTGGAAAGGACAATGCCCCTAAGGGCTTTTTGGTCATTTTGCCTCTATTTGGGCTTGGTGGGCCCGCGAAGCGATGGACAGACGGGATTTGGACTTAGAAAGTTGGTTTCAATTAAAATATGCCCACAATGACTTGAACACAAGTCTGGACAGAGTGTAGATTGTCGAGCGGTCAAAAATGGGGTGCTTACACGGGTGAGACTCAGTACACCAAAGATTTTAACAACGTCGGGGATTAGTATGAGATCCAAGTGAAGCGTATTGCTGAGGGCGCTTTTCAAGATGGCTGGACGTCTGCTCTAAGAAAGTTGAGGCTAGACAAATTTTTCCCTCTTTGGACGGAGATACCTACTTGGGTTGATGCTAAATTTGAGTCTGAGGACGTGGCTAATGGACACACTCGAGGTGGAGGGGCGAACACTGTCCCTAAAGCCAAGGTAGTTAATGGCGGGCAATTCTTCTGAGTTGATCTGCCCCTCATCAAGCCTCCAACTGCCGAGTTATCTCCATTTGATTTGCCCTTCACCGAGCCTCCAACTGCCGAGTAGCCTTAGGACCCTTTTCTTTGCTTTTTTCTTTTTCTTCTGTGAACATAATTGTAAGCTTTGCATATCTTATAAATGAATAGTTTTTTTCCATTTGTTGTCTTCTGCATACATACTTTTTTGTGCTATGAGTACCTCTCTCACAGATAGTCAATTTATACTGTAAGCAAGTTTTCTAACCACTTCTGAGGTAACTTGCCAAAGACAAAACTTTCTAGATAAGTCAGGAAAATAAAAACTTGTCATTTGCTCACCGAGCTGGTAGACTTAGGTAGAAAATTAGTTTTAGTAAAGAAAATAAATGCCTTAATTCATAAATTGTGGCCCCTCATTTGGCCAACCTACTGGACTTGAGTCGGGTTGAGTCAAGATACTTATCTTTTAATTCTTTAGTTTTTATGGCTTCTTTTGGCCGACCTTCTTAACTTAGGCAGGACCAAGGCTGGTCTTGGTATAAACTTGTTTATAAAAGCTGTGGCCTTCATTTAGCCGACCTGCCCAACTTAGACAGGACCAAGTTTTTTACATTTGATTTTTTTTAACCTTCATTGGCTGACCTGGGCCTAAATGGTCCAAGACCAAGTTTTTACACTTTTTTTTTATGGCATTCATTGGCCGACCTACCCAACTTAGACAGGACCAAGTTTTTACTCATGATTTTTTGTGACCTTCATTGGTCGACTTGGCCATAAATGGTCCAGTCCAAGTTTTTACACTTGGTTTTTCGTGACTTTCATTGGCCAACATGCCCAACTTGGACAGGACCAAGTTTTTACACTTGGTTTTTATGACCTTCATTAGTCGACCTGGCCATAAATAGTCCAGGACTAAGTTTTAATACTTGGTTTTTATGACCTTCATTGGTCGACCTGGTTATAAAAAGTCCAAGACTAAGTTTTTACACCTGGTTTTTTTTTTATCTTTCAAACAAATGGATTTATTTGAATGACTTCAAATTTTTATTGATCGTACGAAGCTCTCAGAAGGACTAGACATTGCTGAGTTGTTACATCATACAGGAGTCAATTCCACTGGTAAAATTTCTTTAGGTTGTTGGCATTCCAAGGTCGGGGTAGCTGTCTCCTATCTTCGACAATTCCAATCGGTATGCCCCCACACTGACTTGGGACACCACTTGGTAGGGACCCTCCCAGTTGGGGGCGAGCTTTCCATCTACTAGATTCTTTGTTGCCCCCAATCTTTCCGTAGTACTAAGTCCCCTAGTACAAAGGCTCTTGGACGAACCCATTTGTTGTAGGAGCGACTTAACTGTTGATAACATTCGGTGAGTCTAATCAGGGTAGCCTCCATGTTTTCTCCGGCAAGATCCAGATCTCTGGCCAGAGTTTGGTCATTAAGTCCAGTATTAAATGTTGCTGATCTAATTGTTGGTAGCCCCACCTCCAAGGGTATAACTGCTTGCACCCCGTAGGCCAAAGAAAAGGAGGTTTTGCCAGTAGACCTTTTCGGGGTGGTTCTATAGGACCATAGTACGCTGGGCAGTTCCTCCACCCATTTTTCTTTAGCCCTTTCAAGTCATTTTTTTTTTATCCCATTCAACATAGTCTTGTTTGAAATTTGGCTTGCCTATTGCATTGTGGATAGGCCGTTGTTGAATAGTAATTTTTTATCCCGAAACATGTTGGCATTGATGGTTGATAGGGGTTCTGCCTCCACCCACTTGGTAAAGTAATTTGTTCCCATAATAAGGAACCTTTTATTACTTGGAGCTTGGGGCAAATGCTCGACTATGTCCAATCCCCACTAGGTAAAAGGCCAAGGGCTGGTTAAGGTTATGAGGTCCTCGATGGGCTGATGTATAATTGGGGAGAACCTTTAACACTTTTCACATTTCAGCATGTACTGGGCCACATCCTTTTGCATATAGGGCCACTAGTATCCTTGTGGGATAGCTCGGTGGGCCACAGATCTCCCACTGACATGACTTCCACAGATCCCTTCATGGATTTCGAATAGGATGTCCTGCACTTTTTTTGGGTGAACACAGTTCAAGTAGGGACCTATAAAAGATCTTCGGTAGAGTTCCTTGGTTGGTGATAGCCAATATCTGAGGGTTTTGTACTTGACCCGTCTAGCTTCATTCTTGTCTTCGGGGAGTTCATCTTTTCCCAGATATGAGATGATTGGGTCCATCCAGGATGGTCCTAATTGTTTAATTGCCAGGGCTTGCTCTTCTTCTTGAAATATGCTAGGACTAGCTAGCATCTCCATATGGATTGTTCTTTTTGAGCCAAACTTTAGGGCCGTTACAAGTGTTACTAAAGCATCGGCATGAGCATTACTATCGTGGCCAATCTGGTGGAGCCTATATTTTCTAAATTTGGACAATAACTCTTTTGCTTTGACCAGGTATTGTGCCATTCTGTTGCTCTTTGCTGCGTAATCTCCTGTGATCCAATTCACTACTAACTGGGAGTCTGAATAGATCATTATTTTGGCAATTTTAAGATCGATAACTCGGTGTAGCTCGGTGAGCAGAGCCTCGTATTCTGACTTGTTGTTTAAAGTAGTGAACTTTAGTTTGATGGCCTGCTCCAATGCCACACCGTCTGGTGTGATAAGGACTATCCCCGATCCTACCCCCTGGTCATTGGATGCTCCATCAACCAATAGTTTCCAATGATCAGCATTTTCCTAAAGGTCCAATAGGAGGTGATCATTTTGGAATTTGGTAAATGGTGTTGGGTTGTTTTCCTACGGTAATTCAACAAAGAATTTAGCAATAAAGTCAGCCAGTACCTACCCCTTGCCTGTTAATTGTGGATGGAACTTGATATCAAATTCTCCCAGCTCAACAACCTACTTAACTATCCTGTCGGAGAAGTTGACCCTTCTCAAGAGTGGTTTTAGTTGGCGGTCTATGAGAACGTTGATGGTGTGGCCTTAAAGTAGTGCACCAGTTTGCATAATGCTACTACTAATTCAAGGGTCAGTTTCTCTAATGGTAGATACTTACTCTCTGCCCCCAAGAGAGTTTTACTGACATAGTGGACCGACTTCTGTTGCTGATGTCGTTGTCGAAGTTGTACGGCACTAACCACATGCTCGGACACCACCAGGTAGAGGAAGAGCTCTTTATTTTTGATGGGGTGGAAAGTAGGAGAGGCTGGCTCAGGTACCTCTTCAAATCTACCAAGGCTTGATCACATTCTTGGGTCCAGCTGAATCGCTGTTGGTTTTTGATAAGCTGAAAGAATGGTTGGCATTTGACTGAAGATCGGCTGATGAATCTGTTGAGAGCCGCTACCATGCTAGTCAGTTTTTGTATTTCTTTGGTGTTCCTTAGAGCTTGGACATTCTGAATAGCACTGACCTACTGCGGATCTACATCAATTCCCCGGTGTGTAATCAAGAACCCTAGAAACTTCCCCGAACTGACGCCGAACACACATTTGAAGGTGTTAAGCCTCATTTTATAGTGCTTCAGAATGTTAAATACTGCCGTTAGGTTCTCCAAATGGTGACTGTCAATCTTACTTTTGACCACCATGTCATCAATATAAACTTCCACGGTGCTGCCGACGTGGTCTTTAAACATTTTAGTGACCGGTCGCTGATAGGTGGCACCGGCATTCTTTAGTCCAAAGAATGACCTTGTAGTAGATGATGCCCCATGGAGTTATGAAAGCGGTTTTCTCTTGGTCGTCTTCATGGAGCGGGATCTGGTGAAACCCACGATAAGTATTCAGGAAGCTCATTCTTTCGAAACCAGTCGTTGCATCTACCAATTGATCAATCTTAGGAAGAGGGAAAGGGTCCTTGGGGCATGCTTATTCAGATCGGTGAAGTCAACACAAACTCTCTATTTGCCGTCCTTCTTTTTCACATTAACTGTGTTTGACATCCAACGTGGGTAGTGGACTTCTCTAATTGCACTAGCATCAAGGAGCCTTTCAACTTCTTCTATGACAGCATCCACATGTTGTGTGGCTGCTCTCCTGTCCTTCTGGACCACAGGTTGGCACTATGGGTCCACACTTAATCTATGGCAGGCAACCTTCGCGTTGATCCATGGTATATTGTAAGGAGTCCGAGCGAAGATCTCAATGTAATTTGTTAAAAGCTCGATCAAGGAATTTTTTTCAGTCTTAGATAGGGAAGAGTTGATCACAAAGTACTTCTTCTTATGCCAATCTACATGGATTTTCTTCAATTCTTTGATAGCTTTTTTCTCTAGTATCTGCCCAACGTCATTAATAGTGGGTGTATCCTCATAAAGCCCCATCATTTATACTTTACCAGCTTTCACCTTTGTTGCACATGCCATAAGAAAGCATTGCTTAGCGGCCACTTGGTCCCCTCTTATCTCTTGTAGCCTCTCTGGGGTCAGGAATCAAATCAGCTGATGGTAGGAAGATAGGATAACCTTCATGGGATGCAATCATGTTCAGCCCGTGATTGCATTATATGGGGAGGGTACGTTGACCACCAGGAATTCTATCTGTAGAGTAATTCTTCCCGCAGTTACAAGAATAGTTAGCTTCCCTAGCGGCCAAACTAGGTCGGAACTGAACCCGATCAATGGATTGAGTGAGAGTTGGAGGTCAGCATCCTTCAACTCTAGCTTCTTGAATAGATCATAGTACATAACCTCAAAGGAGCTCCCCTAGTCGATGAGCACCCTCTTCACGTCACAACCTGCCATTCGTAGAGTCACGACCAGTGCATCATTGTGGGGGGTATGAACTCCCATGAGATCTTCATTAGTGACAGTTATGGCCGCGGTATTACTGCCGATCTTGATCTTCTTATGCAGAGGGCCTATTTGCATCACCTCCCTCAAGTGCACGACCTTTTATATCTCAGCCCGATATCTATGCTAGTCAACAGCTTCTGACTCTGCCGGTCCATGCAACACATTGATCACCCGGACCAATTCGGCCTTGTCTTCTTTCTAAGGGGGGGCCTTCAGCCTCGGCTGCTCGGCCTCCTGTTTTGTCTTCTCTCTGTCAATGTACTGGTCAACATGACCAACCTTCACCAGATCTTCTAGGTGGCTTTTGAGATGTCGACAATTCTCCGTTTGATGCCCCTTTTCCTTGTGATAGGAGCAAAATTTCCTTTGATCTCAAGTTGTAACGTCTCCTCCCAACTTCGAAGGCCATTTAAAGAATGGCTTGTCGCGAATTTGGGGCAAGATTTTATAAATGAGATCTTTGAAGACATTGTAGACCCTGTTATTTGCCTTCTTGCCTCGGTTATTGTTGTCTTCCCGCTGAAGCTTCTTTGCATCTCGTCCATTCCTCTTTTCAGCGATAATGCCAACCTTTGTGGGGGATAGCTGTGGTACTTCTTCTTCCAATCTCGCATATTGCTCGATTCTCGACATTAACTCCTACATCGTGAGGGCTGACTTCTTCATTGAGGGCTGTCGTAGGCGGTGCTCTCTTGGCAAGACAATCTTTATCTGAGTTACAACCAGCTGCTCGCTGCACTCGTCAATCTCATTGTAGGCCTCTCAGTAGTGCCACGCGTATGACAGTAATCCTTTTCCATCGTTCTTTCGTAAGGTATGTTGGAAGTCTACCTCCCTAGGCTGCTTGCTATTGGCTATGAAGTGAGTAGTGAATAGTTTGACAAGTTGTCTCTAGTTTGATACTGATTTGGATGACAACTTATCAAACCATCGTAGGGCCACCTCTCCCAGTCTGGATAGGAAAACTTAACACATCAAGGATTGATCTCCACTCTAGAATGCTATCATCTGCTTGTAGTGCCGGACGTGACTGATTGGATCCACCTTCCCATCATATGGTGTGAACTTTGGTGGCACAAACTTTCTTGGAGGTTGGCGGCACTCGATCTCCTTCGTGAAAGGTGTGGATGTAATCTGATCTAGGGCTCTGTTGACCATTTCCTGGGTAGTGCGTGTCTTGGGGTTGTTGCGTCCAGATTTTTTGCACTCGAGGAATACACACACAAGTGGGAAAAATACTGTACTCTCTCGTTAGAACTCACCCTCCTAGAAAAATGAGTTCAACTAGGTTTGAATTAAAAATTAATTTGAATAAAGTGCTTTTGGAAAACAATTCTGAGTCGCCACCTAACTTGATTAAGGTGAGTTAGGTCACTTAAAACTAAGCATAATCTGAAGACTACACTTAGGGTTTTCAGAAAATGATTTTAGAAAACATTCTTAAGAGAGGGTTTTTAGGAAAACAGGTTATTTAGCAACCTTTGAAAAATATTTAAGCCCTTTTTAGAAAAATAACTCCATTTGGTCCTACGAAAACAGTGATTCTAGGTTCGGAGGTTGGTTACGAGTAGAGAAGATGTACTAAGCCATCACCCTAGCCCGCCCTCGTGGTACCTACATGGCTATTCACCCTAGATTCACCCATTAGAGTCTTCAACTAACAAATGTCAAACCCTATCCACTTTGGAAAATAATTTTTAGAAAGAAATTGATATGATGCATGATATGTAAGTGCAAGAAAAGAGAGTTTGAAAATAAATTTGGAAATAAATTTGAAAAGAACTTTATTTGAATTGAAAGAGATTTGAAAAGATAGATTTGATTTTGAAAGAAAGTTTTGGAGATTGGAAATAGAGATTTGAAAATAGAAATTTGAAATAGATCATGGAATTGGAAGCTTGGAAGAGATTAGGAAATTGGAAAATTAAAGAAGATTGTGGAATTGGAGATTTAAAAGAAGTTGTGACTGCACCCATGAGGGTTACCTACGTATCCTTTTTGAGGAATCAGGTCAGTCATAGTTCGGATAAGAGTCTGATTAAAATAGAAGGTTTTAATTGGAAAAAGGAATTGAGTTGGAATTTGAATTGGAAGATTAGAAAATCAGGATTGAACTTAGACCTAAGATTGAATTTGAAAAAGGATTTGACCGTCGGAAGAGAACTTGGACTAGATTTAGAAAGATAGGGTTTTGGGAAACTTAGACTTAGGAAAGATGAAACTTAGGAAAGACTTGAGATTCAAGAAAGATTTGACTCAAATGTTGGACTTGGGAGATTAGGGAAAGATTAGATTTAGGAAAGGTTCAAATTAGGCAAGTTTCAAAATAGGAAAGTTCTGTTTTAGGAAAGTTTCACTTTAGGAAAGTTTTCAAATTAGGAAAGTTTCGGTTTAGGAAATTTTTGAAATAGGAAAGATTTGAAAGTTAAAAAGTTTAGAATTTAGAAAGTTTCAACTTAAGAAAGTTTGGGATTTGGAAATATTTGAAATTTAGAAAGGTTTAGAATTTAGAAAGATTTGAATTTGAGAAAGTTTAGAGTTTTGAAAAGATTTGAAATTTGAGTTTTGGAATTTAGGGAAGGTTTAAATTTAAGAAAGAATTGAAGATTTAGATTTGGAAAGTTAAGATTTGGAAATGTATAGAATTAAGAGAGCTTGGAATTAGGAAAGATTAGAAAGTTTAAAGTTTAAGAAAAGATTTAAAAGTTCAAGTTTTGGAAACCTAAGGTTTGGGCAGATATGAGATTAGGAAGGAGTGGATTAGGAAAGGTTTAGACTAGAAAGAATTAAGATTCCTATTTCCTAAAATAAAGGATTGGATTTTGTTTCTAAAAAGAGGTGTTTTGATTTTGTTTCTAAAAAGAGATGGTGTGATTTTGTTTCCAAAAACGGTGGATTGGATCTAGTTTCCTAAATGGGAGATTGGATTTGGTTACCTAAAGGGAAGATTGGATTTGAAATGGATTTCAAAGGGGAAGTTTTAGAAACCCTAGAAATAGAAGACTATAGTTTTGATGTAGAAAATAGGTTTTGGAAATATATAGAGTTTTCGTATAGGAAATAAAAGGTTTTGAAAACCTAGGTTTTGAGGCGAGATTGGAAATTATGTTTTGGGCAAGAAAATTAGGGTTTCCTAATTGTTGGCTCTAGGACTTAACTTGGGCTCTAAGAAAAGAGATTTTTTTTGGAAAGTGAATTTTTAGGAAGGAAGATTTTTGGAAGGAGATCTAGTAACAGAGTTTTTAGAAAGGGATTTTGAAAAGAGTTTTTTGGAAGAGCTTTTGGAAAGAGTTTAAGGAACATTTTTAGAAAGTGAATTTTGAAGAGAGCTTTTTTTTGGAAAGGAGTTTGAAAAGGAGTTTTGGAAAATAGATTTTTGAAGGGACTTTTTAGAAAATAATTTTGGAAGAGAATTTTGAAAAGAAGATTGAAGAGAGTTTTTAGAAAATATGTTAGAAAAGAGATTTTTAGAGGGAGAGATTTGAAAAGAGAGTTTTTAGAAAGTATATAAAATATCTCACTTTTCTAAAGCGATTCTATCCATAAGAAGATTAGAACCACTCTAAGATAGCGGTTTTTAAAACAACAAAGATTTGAAAGTATGGACCATATTGGTCACTTTAAATGTAACACTTTCCTAAAGCAACCCTAGCCATGAAAAGGCTAGAATCACCTTAGGATTGTGATTTTGAAAACAAGTTTTGAAAAAGAAGATTTTGATGCAAGTTTTGAAAACAGTCTTGATGCAAGCTTTTGAAAACAAGTTTAAAACAAACTTTAGAGGAATGCAAGATCATTGATATGCACAATGCAAGTTGGGGTTGTGAACATACAAGGTTAAGGTTTCACCATATAATTAAGGGGGCCAAACCTACGTAGTATCTGGTTAGACTAAAAGAAAGCTCTCGACACGGTGACCTCCAATAGCCTAATCCTAGACATGGACTAGGAAGTCCCTTGTTTCAAGCATACAAGGAAAGGGGGGGGGGGGGGAGGGGGAAGAAGATGGAGGATTAAAATAGAAGAAAACCCAAGTGGGTTCAGAAGGAGAAGAGAGAGGGGGAAGATGCGTAAACTTAAATAGAGAACCTACCTTGTATCTTCTTTATTTTGCTTTGCTTTGCGTGCTTTGTTTTCCTTTGCTTGCTTTTCTTGCTTCGGTCCTTACTTCGCTTCGGTCTTCAAGAACTTGTCTTCAATCTTTGGGAGCTTCGAATTTGCAGCACTTCAAGTCTTCAATGGAGGCTAGTGTATAGGTGTATAAGAGTGTATGTGAGTGTATAGGAGGCTAGGGTTTGGTGTATGGTGGCTAGGGCTTGGAAGACCTAAAAGAGACTAGGGTTTTCAGAGGCTACGAGCTCTGTATATCGAATAATAGGGTTTTCAGATTAAGTTTACGGACCTTTTTCACACTGGAGGAGGTTCTGTATTTATAGAGAGAAGAATGACCTGGCGCCTGTTGTAGTGGCGCCAGTCACTTAGAAAACTTTTAAGTTGGCAAGGAACGTATCTTCAGAAGATTTGGGCGCCTGTACTAGTGACTACCATGTAATTTTTAGCCTGGCTTCACTAGGAGTGGCTCCCGAAGGTCCAGGAAGGATTTAGAAGGGCCGGGAATGAGCCGGTAAGCCGAAAAGGGACAGGAACCCTTAGATTAGAGTCTCCGAGGTATTAGACTTGAAAAATGATGACAGGATGTGTTGGAAGGGTTGACCGGGCCATTAGGGGCAAAACGGTCAACTGGGCCAAAAAGCTGCCGGGACGAACTCAGAATGTCTCGAAAGAAGACTCAAGGTTTGGAAGCATTATTTAGAATGTCCTAGGAGGTTACCGGTTTGATACCCAGAGTCTGTGTGGTAGGAAAAGGCGACCGCGCCAACCAGAGACAAAATGGTCATTTTGCACCGGGTTTGCCGGAATTGACTCGGAATGATTCGAAAAGATAATGAAGGTAAGGAATATTATGAAAAGAATTCTTGGGAGGTTACTGGTTTGATACCCAAAGCCGGTGTGGTTCTCGGGGCGCTTGGATGCCTAGGGGCAAAATGGTCATCTTGACCGGAAAGTCTTAGAATTGGCCCGAAACTAACTAGAAGGCACCTAATCATGCCAAATTCCCTTTAAGATAATCTTTGAAAGTTGGAATTACTGTTCTGAGGACTTAGGTACTTTCTCAAGAAACGTGTTGAAAATGGCCCTTAGGGCAGTTTGGTCATTTTTCACTAAAGTGGGCTAGCAAGCACTAGTGTTGGCCTGGGTTTTGAGTGTTTCCGCCACTCTGACGGTAGTCCCATGATATAGGGGTTTGTTGGCAATTCCCTATATCGACCTATTTACTAGTATTTCTGTTACTCTGACGGTTCGCGATCATTCCTGAGACTTCCTAATCTCGGGAAGCTGCTAGATGGACTTAGCGCCTGAGGAATCAACTTTCTCAAAAGGCGTGCCAAAGTGGACATTTTTGCATTGGCGGGCTAGCAGGTGCCAAAGGTGGACCGTTCTACCATCTCAGAGACGTGGGGTCTCGTCCTGGTCGACGGGTTTAAAGGGACTTACCGTTCCGAAGAGTTTACTTGAAAACGTGCCGGATTGGAGGGTCTTACCACCTTCAGAAATCAACCTTCTCGAAAGGTGTGCCGAATTTAATTAGAATTGGAATTAGAAATGAAATTGTAAAGGGGACTTACAGTCTTCGAAAAGACGTGCCTATTGGAATTGGACTAAACAATGCTCCCAATGGCATTTTGGTCATTTTGCCTCTATTTAGGCCCAAAGGGCCCGCAAAGTGATTGATTGGCCGGATTAGACTTGAAAAGTTGATTTAGATTGGAATACATCCATATTGACTTGAATACAAGTCTGGATGGACTGGAGATCGCCAAACGGGCAACATAAGGTGCTTACAGGGGTGCCGCACTCTGCTGTCAAGTTTTTCGTTTAGCCACCTTTTCCATTCCTTCTATTGCCCATCGGCTCTAGCCTGATCTCCATCCCGCGGTGTCTGGCTCCTCCTGTATTGCCGAACTTCTTGTCTTTCATTGTAGCGGTTAGTACTAGAGGCATGGCTCCTAACAATATGTACCGGTGTTGAGCTTCTTCTTCTGGAATCTTGATTCCTCCTCTAACTCGGTCATCGTTTTTGGAGATTGCATCCTTCATTGCCCTGAATTGGGAAGTGAGTTTGGCAATCTCCTCCTCGTGTCACCAAAGTTCACGCTTAATAGCATGAAACGAACAGTCACTGGGCACACGTCCACTGGAGAGTGAAGGGCCCAGGTCCCGGTGGTGATTTCTACGGAGGTTTGGTCCCCTGATGTACTATGGGTCCCTCTGTAACTCGTCTCGTGCTTCCCAGAGGCTCCGAGTAGGAGATTGGGTCTCTGACCTCCTTGGCCGACCCTGGTTGCTTCTTTTTGGAGTAGTTTGGTGGCCAGATGAATTAGTATTGCCATTGCTAAAGGGAGTTTTGCTCCCTCACCTAATGGGGTGGACTCCTCTTCCCCCTAAGAAGCTGGTACTCATATTTCCTTAGACCTTCCTACAGATGGCTCCAATTGTGAGTGAGATTTCTGGGAAGGCCTGGCTGATCACTCGAACCAATATCACAGAGCACCAACTTGCTGCAAGGAGACAAAGGAGTTAGAATGAAATGACCCTCTATGGGCCGATCATACTTCGACGATTAAGTTAGCAAGCTCTTTAAAGAATGAAGTGAATAAAGACTGTATATGCTTGAATCTAATTGTTGATAGCTTGAGGTTTTAGTGTTTATAGTGTAGAGTTCTTTGTTAAACCTACTTCGATAATCATGAACTATCTCATAGGCTTATGTCAGCTAGAGTTGGCTGATCGGACATAAACTCACCTTTATCGTCATGCTCGAGTTCGACTGATCGGACATGAGTATGGCCATCGTGTGCTGCATCTCTTTTGCATTAAATGCTGTCAATCAAGTATTGAGTGCTTCGATATCGCTGGAGAGTGCCCCAACTCTTTGGGCTGAGAAGTCTTATAACTTGGGCTAATCTCGGGAATATAGGCCTGAGCTGTATTGATGATATTTGGACTGTTACAGGCCTAAATAAATTTGTTTAATCTTTATTGGGCCTGCCCTGATGGGCTAGGCTAGAGTTTCTTGGCCCACATTTATATATGCATCTTTACTTACAAAAAACTAGATAGATATGCACTTTTATGTATTGCATGTGCCTTAATTAGTATAGATCCCAAGGCCTTAAGTTGCAGCACAAAGGAGATGCACATGAGTAAAATTGGACTATGAGGTTTAGTTTTTGCTGAAATCTATGGAGCCCATTTAGGGATATTAAAATTGTAGCGAGACCCAGTAATACTAGAAAAGCCTTAAAATGAACCTGTTAATCGAGAATGTGGTTTTATATGCATGATATATCCCACTATCACATTTATTTTTCACTTGCTTATTAGAGTGTTACTGAAACCATGCACCACGTTGGTTACCCATTGACCTTTAAATTCCTGACAATGGTTAGGCTTTAGTCCATAGAATTAACGTGGCTCATGCCAAGCATGTTTTGTTACAAGCTACTCCAGTTCATCGAGCTACTAGTAACCAATGACAGCTAGCTATTTTTCTGCCCTAAAATCGTGAAGGTTTATTTTGATAAAGAAAATACAATAAGAGCTTCGAAGACTGGTACTGATCTTTGGTCCATATATACCTGGGCTTTATGTCTTCCCAATTCACGTTTTCTTTTTGGTAAGGCTAGTTGACTAAATGAGTCCGTAACCCTCAAGCTTCTCGTTGAACCAAATATCGTGTGTTGTCCGTAACCCTCAAGCTTCTCATTGAACCAAGTACTCAAGCCTATAGCTCAACCCTGTTAGGGGACCTCCCCTCCTTTCCAGCTACCAACGAGTGAGTAAAGGCTGCTATGCTTATGCCCAAGCTGGGTTGAAATATTGGTTGCTCCCTATCGCACACCAATTTTCGCACCCTAGAAAAGAAGCGAGAAAAACACAATACTCTCTCGTTGGAACTCATCCTCCTAGAACGACGAGTGCGACTAGGTTTGAACTAGGAATTGACTTGAATAAGGGCTTTTGGAAAAAGTTTTGGAGTTAGCAACTAACTTTGTTAAGGTGAGTTAGGTCCTTAAAACTAAGTGCAATCCGAAGATTAAACTTAGGGTTTTTGAAAAGGGGTTTTGGAAAAATTCCTCAAGAGAGGATTTTTTTTTTTAAGGAAACAGGTTGTTTAGTAACCTTTGAAAAGATTTAAGCCCTTTTTGAAAATAACTCCGTTTTTGGTCTCTCGAAAATAGTGATTCTAGGTTTGGAGGTTGGTTACGTATAGAAAAGATGCACAAGGCTATCACCTTATTTTGCCCTTGCGGTACCTACATGTCTATTCACCCGAGGTTCACTCATTGAAAATCTCTAATTACCAAATGTCCAATACTATCCACTTTGAAAAGAAAAATATGATGCATGATATGCAAGTGCAAGAAAAGGATTTGATTTTGAAAATAGATTCGAAAAGAGGATTCAAAGTTTAAAAGAGATTGTGAAAATTGAAAACTCAAAAAAGGTTACGACCACACCCAAGAGAGTTACCTATGTATCCCTTTGTTGGGAATCAGATCAATCGTAGTTGGGACTTGAGGTCTGATTGAAAATAGAAGCTTTAAGGTCTTTGAAAAGTTTAACTTGAAAATGTTTGATTTTGAACTTTCATTTGAAATTGACTTTGATTTGAAAAGCTTGAATTGAACTTTGAAGTCATTTTGACTTGAATTGGAGCTTGAAAACCATTTTAATTTGGACTTGAGTTTTAGAAAAGAGTTGAAGCTCCCTAACTTAAGGTTAAAGTTGAACTAGAACTTCGGCATCCTAGGGCTTTGGGTAACCTAGGGTTGAAACATACACTTTGAAATAGAGAGGTTTCATGTTAGAAAGTTGGATTTTAGGAAAGTCTCGAATTAGGAAAGTTTCGAATTTGGAAAGTTTCAAATTAAAAAAGCTTTAAATTAGGAAAGTTTCATTTTAGGAAAGTTCTATTTATGGAAAGTTTTGAATTAAGAAAGTCTGACTTGAGAAAGATTTGGAAAGGATCCAATTTGATTTAGAAACACTTGATTTAGAAAAGACTTATAAAGATTTGAATTGATTTTGGAAATATTTGATTCAGAAGAATTTGGAAAGCTAGAATTTGGAAAACTTGAACTTGGGAAAGCTTTGAATTAGGAGGGTTCTATTTCAGGAAAGTTTTCATCTTAGGAAAGAATTAATTTTGGAAAGATTTGAATTTAGAAAGATCCATCTTAAGAAAGTCTTGATTTAAGAAAGATTTAAACTTAGAAAGATTTGAAATTTGAAAATAAGATTTGAGAGTTTGAAATTAGAAAAGTTAGAATTTGGAAAGATTTGAAATGTTTGATTTAGAAATATTGAAATTAGAAAAGATTTGATTTTTATTTCCTAAAGCCAAAGATTGAATTTTATTTTCAAAAATACAGGGTTTGATTTTGCTTCCTATTTGGGGAAGATTTGATTTAACTCGAAATTAGAAAGGTTAAGTTTTGAAAATCTTGAATTTGAAAATCTATGATTTTATATAGGAAAATAGTTTTGAAAAGTTGTGATTTTGAGGCAAATACAAAGTCATGATTTTAAGAAAGGAGTTTGAAAGAAAGAGGTTTTGAATGCAAGTTTTGAAAGAGAGCTTTGATGCAAGTTTGAAAATAATTTTGAATGCAACTTTGAATGCAATGTATGAACATGACAATTTCAATGCAATAAGAATGTGAGCATACAAGGTTAGGCTTCACCACATAATCAAGGGGGCTGGACGCACACCGTCTTATGTTGACTTGAAAAAAGCCCCCAGCATAGTGACCTTCAATAATTCTTTCTAAGCATAAATTGGAAAGTCCCTTATTTCAAGCATGCAAGAAGAGGAGGTGGAAAATGGAGATTAAAATAGAAGAGAAACTAAGTGGGTGAGGAGAGAGAAGAGAAACAGGGAATTGCATAAACTAAATTGAAATCTTACCTTGTCTCTTTATTTTGCTTTGATTGCTTTGCTTGCTTTGTTTGCTTCATCTTGAGAGCTTTGAAGATACAAGACTTGATCTTCAATGAATACTTGGAGGCTTATATTTGAGTATATGGAGTGTGTAGAAGCTAGGGTTTGTGTGTATGGAGTGTAGGGAGGCTAGGGCTTGAAGAAGACTTGAGAAAAATAAGGTTTCGAAGCCTATTTTCAGTGAGGTAGCATTTTTAGACTGAGTTTGCAAATCCTTTTTATGCAGGGGGAGGTCTGTATTTATAGGCAATTGGAACGGAACTAGCGCTTGTTGCAGTGGCACCAGTTGGTTTTTAAGCTTTGTGCCACTATGAGTGGCACCAGGCCATTTTTTGGCTTGGCGCCACTAGTAGTGGCTCCAGACCCCTTGGGAAACTTTTGAGGTGGCAAGAAACAGATCTTTTGACCCTTGGGATGCAAGACAGAAGATTTGGGCATCTGTCCTAGTGACTACCATGCAATTTTTAGCTTGGCTTCACTAGGAGTGACTCTAGAAAGTCTGGGAATGATCTAAAAGGTTGGGGATGGATGAGAACTCCTAAAAGAGTGTTCTAGAGGTAACCGGTTTGATAACCAAAGCCGGTGTGGTTGAAAAGGCAAACAGCTCACCAGGGGTAAAAGGCTAATTTCGCATCGGGTTTATCAGAATAGACTCAGAATGGTTTGAAGAGGTACTAGAAGGTTAGGAATACTTTTAGAAGCATTCCTAGAAGGTTACCGGTTTGATACCTAGAGCTGGTATGGTTCCCGGAGGTTATTGGATGCCTAAGGGCAAAACAGTTATTTTGACTGGATGGTTTCGGAATTGATCCGGAACCGACTGGAAGGCACTTGACCATGCTGGATTGTCTTTGGGACAATTTTAGAAAGATGGACTTACTACTTTGGAAACTTAGGTACTTTCTCGAGAAGCGTGCCGGTGGAGCCCAACAGACAATTTGGCCATTTTTCATCGAAATGGGCTAGCAAAAACTAGTGTTGACCTGGGTTTTGAGTGTTTCCTTCACTTTGACGGTTTGTGATGAGTTGGTTTTCAAAGTTATCCCGTCTTTCGGTAAACGTATCACAGCCAAGACGCATTTTTGGTCTTGTGACTTAGGAGTTTTGTTGGCAATTCTCAATGTCGACCTGTTTGCAAGTGTTTTCGTCACTCTGATGGTTGCGATGTTTATGAGTGTTTTCATCACTCTAACGGTGTAAGTTCATTCTAGAGACTACCTAATCTCGAAAAGCTGCTAGATGGTCTTATCATCTCGGTGCTTCAGGTACTTTCCTGATCGACGTGCCAAATAGCGGATATTCTACATTGGCGGGTTTGCAGGTGCCAGAAGTGAACCACTCTACCATCTTGCGAACTTATGTTTCATCTCGGTCAATAGGTTTGAAGGGACTTATCGCTTTGAGGGATTTTCTGCTTTCTTGGTAAACATGCAGTGTTGGATGGACTTATCGTCTAAGGGATTAATTTTCTCGAAAGACGTGTCAAATTGAGTTTGACTGGTTTGAATTGAAATTGGAACTGGAATTGAGGTTGAACCACGGAGTTATCATCTTTAGGAAGACGTGCCAACTAAAATTGGACCGAGTGATACTTTAAAGGTATTTTGGTTATTGTGTCTTTATTGGGCCTGGTGGGCTCGCGAAGCGATTGATTAATTAGATTGAGTTTGGAAAGCCAGCTTAGACTTGATTGTGTCTGTGTTAGTTTGAATGTGAGTCTGGTTGGGCCGGAGATTGCCGAGAGGGAAAAAATGGGGTGCTTACAGTTACCTTTCTTTTTCTGTCATTGCTTGTTGAAGGTAGAAAATGATAAATTAAGAGTCTCATGTTGACCACGAGACAATCGAAGGGATATAATTTGGAAATTTTTGAAGACTATAGCTTAAAATTGGCAAATTGGCTCAAGGGGGCATTTGAAATCGGATTTTGACAGACAAAAGGGCCAAACTGGCTAGAATTTGATTGTGACGCCACTGGGAGTGGCGCCTGGCTTAAAAATGCCTTGCAGTGGTGCCAGGCCTGAGAAGAAAAATGCCATAGCTCCTTCATTTGGGTCTTACGGGTTTGAAAGGGAAATTGAGGGTTTGAGAGCTTTTCTTGAGTTGTTTGCAAAGAAGGACTCTTAAGCATTGAAGGAGTAAGTTTAAGGGACACTGGAGAGTTATCGGAAGTAGTTACCGTCGCCAGAATTATTGTCGAAGAAGAAGATTTTGTCAAAAAACTCCAAGTGGTGATTTTTTTTTTTTGTGTTGATTTTGATGTGTAGAACTCTGTTTGAGTTGAGTAAATAAATGAAATTGGTGTTTTGATGTGCTTTGAACACTCTGGTGATGTTATTTCTGCGTTTTGATGCTCGTTTGATTGAGTTTGAGTAGTTTTACATGTTTATGTAAAGCGGGTTTCTGCAGAAATTTGGGATTTGCTCCTACATCTCTGGGTATTCGGTTTCTTCGCTAGATTTTTGCACCATGTGCCTTATAAAAATGTGTTAAACAATTGTATGAAGTTTCATGATTTTCTAAATTTTTTTTGAATTTTTAAAATTTTGAACAATAAAAAATGCTTAGAAAATAGTGAAAATTAAGAAATTGATGGAATTGTTTGAGTTGAGGGCATAGAAAAATATGAGAATATTTTAAAAAATATTTGAAATTTTTTTTGAAAGAATTTGTGATAATTTTGAAGACTCTTGAATTTTTGGAAAATAGAACATATGTTTGGAAATTCAAAATTTTTTAGAATGTACATAGATTGTTTTAAGTTTGTTAGCGCTATGTGATTGTGATGCCGTGGGAGCATGGTTTGCGTTCTATTATCTAGTCTTGGGTGTTGTAGGGAACATTTAGAGAATAGTTAGAAATTTTTGGGATAAAATCTTTTTGGAAGAAAAAGATATAAAACCTTTAAGGGTGGAGCCTTTTTGGCAGAGAAGACCCTAAGAAACTCAGAGAGTTTCTAAAATAGAACTTTTTGAACGAAAAAAATTTAGAAAAACCTTTGAAAATAGACTTTGAATGAAACTTTTGAAGGAAAAGTTTTAAAAACCTTAGAATTGATTTTAAAGATAAACTTTTACAAGAAAAAGTTTAGGAAACCTTTAAATTGGTTCTGAAAATAAAATTTTGAAGGGAAAAGTTTAAGAAACATTTGAAATGGTTTTGACAATAAGCTTTGAAGGAAAAAGTTAAGGAAACCTTTGGGAAATTGATTGTGAAAATAAACTTTTGAAAGGAAAAGTTTAAGAAAACTTTGAATTGGTTTTGAAAATAAACTTTTGAAGGAAAAAGTTTAAGAAACCTTTCAATTGATTTTGAAAATAAACTTTTGAAAGAAACAATTTAGGAAACCTTTTGAGAATTGATTTTGAAAATGAACTTGTGAAAGGAAAAGTATAAGAAACCTTTGAATTGGTTTTGAAATAAATTTTTGAAGGAAAAAGTTTAAGAAACCTTTTGACTGATAGAATAGATTATGCCAGGGGTAAGGGAACTGGATTTGTGTCATTCTTTCATTCCTCTATTCTCTTTTTTTGTACCTTTTTTTTGAACTCCATATACTTTATATTAATGTCTTTTACTTTGATATGACTTTTAGGATGGCCAACGTTGGTGATGATGGTTCTAAACGGAGACGTCGGCCCAGGAAGGGGGCTCTCACAAATTCCATTGGCAATTCTTCTAGTTAGAGTGGGAGAGGGAGTATGCCTCCAGTTGACCCTTTTCTTCTAGTCGAGTTGGCTTTTGACGGAGAGATGGATGCCGAGGATGAGGCCTCGGGCCTAGGAGATCGTGTGACTGGTTACAGGAGGGCCTGTACTAGGCGAAGGCAAACAGATGTGGATTTGGGGGTTTTAGTGGTACCAGACATTCCACCATTGGGGGATCTAGCCCATCATCCTAGTGTATATTCTCGGCAGCACTTACCCTCACCCTGAGTACATACATTATTTAGAGGGGCCGTCCACCAGGCTTTTAGTACCATGCAGTGGGCCGCTCTATCTTACCGTGCCTTTCTAGCAGAAATTAAGTTTGGGGCATTCATAGGATTACGAGCAAACCGCTTGAATTGCCATTTAGTATTGGCATTAATGGAGAGATGGTTTGGCGAGACGGGGACCTTTTATTTTGTAGGCTTTGAGGTGGGCCCTACTTCGTTAGACTGGGCCATTATTATTATTGGGCGAGACAGCAACCGGTTAGTAGGGCAAAGGTTTGTGTTATGTTGGACTTGCCGCCACTTGACCGCTCTGATTTTTCTATGTCCTGGTTTAGTCGAGATGAGAGTACCTTCTTTGTTGAGCCACCGCTTGAGCAGCGAGACATCATGAGGCGACGACTGGTTCTGTATATTATTTTTAGCTATTTTTGCAACAACAACAAGTCGATCATCCCTTTTAGATTGGTGATTGTGGTAGTCGACTTGGGAACCTTGTCAGAGTTGGACCGGGGGGTCTTTCTCCTTTGGTTGCTTCCTTAGATCCATGCAGGTTCGAACTTCCTTCCGCTGGGGCAATGTGACCAGGTTTTTGTTGTTTCTGGTCTAGTGGAGTTATGAGTACCTGCCGATTCACCGTCTAGAGGTAGTAGAGACTGACCTTTATCCCCGGGCTTTAAGATAGGCTCATGATCAGGTGGCCCACAGCTCTGAGATTACTGACTTCGTGATGATATGGGCAAACTTGAAGTTGATAGAGGCGAGAGATGTGATCTAGCGGCCCTTTGTTGGATCAGTTCATTATGAGGCAATCAGGTATCTAGTCTCGATGTCTCTGTCGAGGATTTCTTTTCTCAGTGATGAGTCTTAGGAGTCCTATTTGGAGGACTGACATTGGCACCAATTTCATGAGGAGTTCTGGTTGGCTGGGGATCTACCTGAGTATATGTTTGGAGCTTTGATCAAGGGGGTCCCTATTCCATACCGGGAGCGTCAACTGGGCACTAGTTTTTTGCTTCCTCTAGAGATTAACTACGCCACACATTTCGAGGCTCACTCCATAGGTGCCTTCACCCAATTTGAGGTAGTGGTCGGAGGTTACATCATGGGCCAAAAGGTAGTAGACTTGTGGCGTCGGGCTGGGAAATATGTGCCTCAGGTCGAGTTTGCTGCCATGAGGGATAGAGAGACTAGTATCATACCGAGAGGGACTAGTACCAGGCTGAGGTAGCCACTTTAACCGCACGGTTGGCTCAAATGGGTGGTGGCGGGGTATGTTATCCTCTCTCTCTCTCTCTCTCTCTCTCTCTCTCTCTCTCTCTTTTAGTCTATTGTTATTTAGTTATTCATCTGCTTTACTGATTTAAGCTCTTCTTTCTTGTAGGATGCTGGTGCTTCCACTAGTCAGCCGCCTCCTCTTAAGCCGGGTTTTGGAGATTTTGACCCATACATTGACTTTGACTCTTGACGAGTACCCCTTGTTTTAGGCCCAGCTTCTTTTCCACACCATGTCCTAGATATGTATTAGAGTTTAGTTTTTTGTCAGTCCATTTTAATTATAATCTTTAAACAAGATGGATGTTTATGGTTCAGATAGCTAGATATATGGACAGATGCATGAACATGGATGAGGTTGACGATGTATGTTTATTGCTTGTTTCAGATACAATATTAAACTACATTGGTGACTTCTATTTCTACAGGGAGCTATGTCTTATGTATGCGAAGCTCATGCAAAAAAATTTTATAAGATGCATGCACATGTGAGGGATACATTAACAAAATGGATGGGGTGTTGTCGAGCATTGCATCCTTAGAATGGTAACTCTTTCTTTTTTAAGAGTTGGCCTCTCTTTTAGCTTAACCCTGCCTTGATCGAATGATAGTATTTCGTACCTTTCTCATGCTTCTGATTGACTTCGACTTCCTACTTGGGTTAGTGTCTAGGATCATTTGGCTTGAACTCTCAACCCTCGGGGCATAGGCAATGACTTACATGAACCTAGGGCAAAGTGATAAACATCCAATCTTTTAATCTGAGGAGGCTTTGTTTTAGAACCATAATATAGGCTAAGTTATGGGGTTTTGAGAATTAACGGGATATGCAGGCTCAAATTTAATGTTGCTTTCAGCAAGGTTTAGATCCACGCCATCCTTAGTCTGTCTTTTGGTAGGGGTTCGTCCCCTAGTATCCTTCCTTTGCCTTGGCAACATGTCTGGCTCATTTAGATCAAGAAATCCTTTTTCAATCAAAGAGAACTTTAATAGAGTTGTACTATAGGCCATGGTTTTAGGTTTTTGCAAGAAAGGGTAAAGACTCGAACCTATTACTTCTACTGGGTTTCTTTTATTGGCTAGGATCACCTTTGATTTTCTTTTCCGCCTTTCAAACATTGTACGCCTTACAAGATAGTATGGGCGAATCGTCCCTTCTTTTGGCTTGTTTACTGAAGAAAAGGTATTTTTTTTTTCTTGCTCCTTCCTTCACTATTGCTTGCTCTACGATGGCTCTCCTCCCTTTTCCTCTTCTTTCCTTTTGTGAGGCTGATATTTTTATAATTCCTCTCTCTTAGATATTTTTTCTCAATGTTTCAATCTAACACATTGTGGGTGGTGATCCGTAAGTTGGGGTTTTCTTGGAGGTAATGTAACTGGTTCAACAAGTTTTACAATGGTTGCTTATGATTGGATGAGAAAATGAAATAAGAGCCTTTCTTCATTTTGAACCGAATTGCCATAGAGCCTTTACGTTGATTCAACTTGATGGTAGATAAGGGATATTCTTCGCTAAGCCTTCAGTTATCTATTATCCCCAGTGTGGAGGAATGATTTTGGATCAGGGTTGATAAGAAATCTTTTGCTTTCTGCAAGGCACTAATGGGTTAAGTAAGGGAACATATATATATATATATATATATGTATATATGTATTTTTTTTTTGGAGATTGAAAAATGGCTCCTTTTCCTCTGATAGTTTGGTTACTCATCGCTTAGCTTTGGTGTCTTGCAAGTGCTACTTTTAAGGGTGATCTCGTCACTTACCCTCATCTTCTCTCTCTTCTGAAAGTTAATTATTCAATGAGTGGTTAACTCATGCTATCACACCCTTCAAGTTAGGTCTTTCACAAGATAGAACACACCCCTTTTTTTAAAAGCATTCACCATTCACTAGAACATAAGATAACAACATTTGAATGAAAATTATTTTTTTATTACTTTGAGAGAAAGCACAAGGTCTTTATTGGAATGGAAATGCAGACATAAAAAAGAAAGAAACTAAAAGGGATAGAAAGAAAACAAGTGAGAACACCCCTTTCTTGTACGCTTTTTAAGAGAGCCCTTTTAGTAGGGTTTTGGGATGATGCCCACATTCTCGATGCTCTGTCCATCATTGCAATCCTCGGACAAGGCAAGGCAGGCAGAGGCTTCTTTTAAGGCTTTGGGTGAATTGATAATGATAGTGTAGTTATCAGCTTCATTGGCTCCCTTACTTTCCTTCATTACCTCCTCGGCTTATCCGATAAATAAGTGGGCCAGCTCACCCCCTTCTAGTTCAAGCGGCTTTGCCGGTGCTTTTGGCTCCTTAAGGCCCCAACCCATGTTTGCATAGTCGAATTCCGTGATGGGCTTAAGGGTTTTTCAATAGATGGCGCTCAGCTGCGGCATACTTATGATGCAAGAATTCATTACCCCAACCATCAGCGGCCATGTTTTTAGTAGGGACCTCATCCTCGAGTAGGGATTCTTCAACGGCCAATTAGAAGGATAACGTATTTTATTTGGATTGTGGAAATAGATTGGGCATGGTGGGAATTCCTCCTCCTAATCGCTCTCTCCATCAGTCTCCCAATCTTTATCATAATCTTTGATCACAATCTCATCCAAGTCATTATCTTCTTCTATTTACTCTAGTATCAGGTTAACAGTGTGGTCCGGCAAAGGATTTGTGTTTACATTTGTGGGCAGGAGTAAGGTTCACCAGTTGTATGTCAATGGTCTTATTGTCTATTAGGTCTTGAATTTTGTGCTTGAGAGAGAAGCAACTTTTCATGTCATGCCCTTGGCTGCTCCAACGGTATTTGCAAGTGAGGGTGCCATTGAAGGTCGGAGGTAAAGGGCTTAGCAATGGACAAGCCGGTATGGGCTTCAATAGGTTGTTCTTTAAAAGGTTATGGTAGGTTTCTATCTAGGTGCAGGCTAAGGTATCAAAGGTGCGGATGCGTCGGACCAGCCTATTGAAGTTAGGTTGTGCCCCAGCATAGCTAAAGTTAGGTGCTTGAGCAGGCATGGTTGAAGTGGGTATAGGTAATATAGGATGTGACTAGAGTGGTGGACTATATTATGGTGGTTGAATGGGCAAGATGGCAGACATCTCACTCTCCTTCTTGATTACCCCATTGCAGTAGCTACCTTTTTTGCTATGTTGGCAAAACTCTCCAGTTTTTGTATAGGGATCTATAATCCTTCCCTTCTTGAGACCGTTCTCTATCATCTTCCCTTGCATGATAAGCTCGAAGAAGCTTTTTCCCACACTTATGTGGAGCTTTTCATAGTATATGCCTTGGAAAGTATGAACAAATAGTTGAATATACTCATTTTCTTCTAGAGCGGGATTGACTTGCGCTACTGCTTCCCTCCATCTAAGGACATAACTCTTAAAGCTTTCTTTCTCCCCCTTACTCATTATTATCAAGGATCATCGGTAAAAAGTGAGATCTATGTTATGACAATATTGAGCCTTGAATGCATTAACTAGTTTGATCCAAGTCATGATCTTCCTTAGGTCGAGTCGAGCAAACCATTGTAGGCCAAACGCAATGAGACTATGTTGGAAAAGTTGCTTGAGGAGCTTTGGATCATTCCCGTGACCACTTAATGCCCTAGCATATAGGCGAAGGTGGGGCATAGGGTTACCGGTGCCATCGTACTTCTAAAAATCAAGTATTTTGAACTTGGCCGGTCTTGGATGATTAGGGAAGAAGCACAACACATCATAGAAGGTAAGCCCAAAAGTGTCATGGCTACAGAGGCTTCACAATAAGTCTTTCAACCCTTAGATCTTCAAACTAAGAGGGTCTAGGGGAGCCCTTTTCATAGCAGGTGAGAGCAGTATAGTTTCTTCTTCTTTAATGTTGGCCCCCTTGGAGTCTTCTTGGTTTTTCCCTATTATGCCAGATTAAATCACGGTTCTTCGGTTGGCAATTTCAGAGTCTTTGGGGAAGGCCGTGGATGATGACGGGGTTGAAGATGCACCTTTTATTGCCATGGCTTGGACAAGCTTGAACATTTCATCGATCTTAGTTCTCATCTTGTTGACTTCTTCTCGTGATTGGGTCCCTAGTTGGCTACGAATCTTTTGACCCTTGGGATGCAAGACAAAAGATTTGGGCTCCTATTTTAGTGACAACCATGCAATTTTTAGTCCGGGGGCACTAGGTGTGACTTCAAAAAATTTGGGAATGATTTGGAAGGTCGAAGATGAATGTGAACCCCTAAAAGAGTGTCCCGCAGGTAACCAGTTTGATAACCAGAGCCGGTGTGGTTGAAAAGGCAAATAACTCACTAGGGGCAAAAAGCTAATTTCACACCGGGTTTACCGGAATGGACTCAGAATAGTCCGGTGAGGTACTAAAAGGTTGGGAATATATTTAGAAGCATCTTTAGAAGGTTACTGGTTTGTTACCTAGAGCTGGTATGGTTCCCTGAGGCTATTAGATACCTAGGGGCAAAACGGTCATTTTGACCAGATAGTTTCTAAATTAATACGGAACTGACTAGAAGGGGGCTTAAACATGCTGGATTGTCTTTGGGATAATCTTAAAAAGGTGGACTTATTGCTCTGAGGACTTAGGTACTTTCTCGAGAAGCGTGCTGGTGGGGCCCAATAGGCAATTTAGCCAGTTTTTTTACCGAAATGGGCTAGCAAGAACTGGTATTGACCCGGGTTGTGAGTGTTTCGTCACTCTGATGGTTTGTGATGATTTGGTTTCCAAAGGTATCCCATCATTCAATAAACGTGTCATGACCAAGAGGCGTGTTCGATCCCGTGACATAAGGGTTTTGTTGGTAATTTCTAATGTTGACCTGTTTGCGAGTCTTTTCGTCACTCCGACGGTTGCAATGTTTATAAGTGTTTTCATCACTCTGACAGTGTGCGTTCATTCCAGAGACTACCTTATCTTGGGAAGCTGTTGGATGATCTTATCGTCTCCGGGTCTTAGCTACTATCCCAATCAACGTGCCGGATAGCGGACATTCTATATTGGTGGGTGTCTCGCCCAGATTTTTTGCACCCGAGGAATACACACACAAGTGGAAAAAATACTGTACTCTCTTGTTAGAGCTCATCTTCCTAGAAGAATGAGTGAGACTAGGTTTGAATTAAAAATTGATTTTGAATAAGGGCTTTTGGAAAACAATTTGAAGTCGCCACCTAACTTGATTAAGGCGAGTTAGGTCACCTAAAAACTAAGCACAATCCGCAGACTACACTTAGGGTTTTTGAAAACGATTTTGAAAATACTTCCTTAACAGAGGATTTTTAATAAAACAGGTTGTTTGGCAACCTTTGGAAAACTTTTAAGCCCTTTTTTGAAAATAAATTCCATTTTGGTCTTTCGAAATCAGTGATCTAAGTTCGGAGATTGGTTACGTGTAAGGAAGATGCACTAAGCCATCACCCAACCCCGCCCTTCTGGTACCTACATGTCTATTCACCCAAGATTGACCTATTAGAGTCTTCAATTAATCTATGTCCAAAACTATCCACTTCGAAAAGAATTTTTAGAAAGAAATTAAAATGATGCATGATATGCAAGTGCAATAAAAAGATTTGATTTGAAAATAGATTGGGAAATAGATTTGAAAAGAGTTTGATTTGATTTGAAAAGAGATTTAAAAAAATAGATTTAATTTTGAAATAAAGTTTTCGATATTGGAAATAGAAATTTGGAAATGGAAATTTGGAATTGGAAGTTTGAAAATAGTTGTGGAATTGGAGATTTGAAAAAAGTTGTGGAATTGGAAATTTGAAAAAGGTTGTGACCACATCCATGAGGGTTACCTACGAATTCTTTTTGAGGAATCAGATTAGTCATAGTTCGGACAAGAGTCCGATAGAAAATATAATGTTTGATTTAAAAAAGAGATTTTGATTTGAACTTAGAATAGAAAATTGGAAATTAAAATTTTGGAATTGAAAAGATTGGACTTTGATCTTTGAATGGAAGATTTGAGAAGATTAATTTTGGAAAACTTAGTTTCAGGAAACCTAAACTTAGGAAAGATGAAACTTAGGAAAGACTTGAGATTTAAGAAAGATTTGACTCGAATGTTAGACTTGGAACATTAGGGAAGTTGGAATTTAGGAAAGATTCGAGTTAGGAAAGTTTCAAAATAGAAAAGTTTCATTTTAGGAAAGCGTCATTTTAGGAAAGGTTTCGAATTAGGAAAGTTTTCGAAAGAGGAAAGTTTCATTTTAGGAAAGATTTCGAATTAGGAAAGAATTAAAATTGGAAAGTTTTGAAATTGGAAAATCTTCTTTTTAAGAAAGAGTTGATTTTTGGAAAGAGTTGAATTAGGAAAAGTTTAATTTAAGAAAGATTTAGAATTTTAGAAAGTTTAGGATTTAGAAAGTTTTGACTTAAAAAAGTTTTGAAATTTAGAAAGTTTTAACTTAGGAAATGTTTCACTTTTAGAAAATTTTAACTTAAGAAGGTTTCAAAAATTTTAAATTTGGAAAGATTTAAAATTTAGAAAGTTAGGAATTTAGAAAGTTTAAGATTTGGAAAGATTTAAAATTTGAGTTTTAGAAATACTTGAGATTAAGAAAGGTTTGAGTTTATGAAAGATTTAAAAACTTATATTTGGAAAGTTTAAATTTGGAAAGGTGTGGAATTAGGAAAGGTTGGGATTAGGAAAGATTTGAAAGTTTAAAGTTTAAGGAAAGATTTAAATGTTTAAGTTTTGAAAACTGAAGGTTTAGGAAAGTATGAGATTAGGAAGGAGTGGATTATGAAAGGTTTAGACTAGGAAAGATTGAGATTCCAATTTTCCTAAAACGAAAGATTGGATTTTATTTCCAAAATCGGAGGATGAGATCTAGTTTCCTAAACGGAGATATTGGATTTGGTTTCCTAAAATGGAGGATTTGATTTAACATGAATTTGGAAAGATGATGTCTTTGAAATCTTAGATTTTGGGAAGACTATAATTTTGATGTAGAAAATAAGTTTTGGTAACTTATAATTTAGATGTGAAAAATGAGATTTTGGAAACCTAGGTGTCGCGCCCAGATTTTTCGCACTCGAGGAATACTCACCCAAGTGGGAAAAATGCTGTACTCTCTCGTTAGAACTCACCCTCCTAAAAGAATGAGTGCGACTAGGTTTGAATTGAAAAAATTGGTTTGAACAAAGGGCTTTTGAAAAAGATTCGGAGTCGCCACCTAACTTGATTAAGGTGAGTTAGGTCACCTAAAAACTAAGAATAATCCGAAGACTACACTTAGGGTTTTGGAAAACAATTTTGGAAAACATCTCCTCAAGAGAGGGTTTTTAAGAAAACGGGTTGTTTGGCAACCTTTGGAAAACATTTAGCCCTTTTTGAAAAATAACTCCTTTTTGGTCTTTGAAATCAGTGATCTAGGTTTGGAGGTTGGTTACGTGTAGGGAAAGACGCACTAAGCTATCACCCTACCCCGCCCTTTCGGTACATACATGTCAATCTACCTTCGATTCACCTAGGAGAGTCTTTAACTAACTATAGTTCAATCTTATCCATTTTAGAAAAGCAATGTTTAAAAAGAAACTAATATGATGCATGATTTGCAAGTGCAATAGAAGAGAATTGAAAAAAAATAGATTTGAAAAGAGATTGATTTGAAAATAGATTTGAAGAAATGGAATTGAAATTGGAAAGTTTGAAAATTCGGAAATAGAAATTTGAAATTGGAATTATGAAAATAGATTAGAGTTTGAGATTTGGAAAGATTTTGGAAACCGCACCTATGAGGGTGGAATTGAAAGCTTGAAAAGTATTGTGACCGCACCTATGAAGGTTGCCTACGTATCCCTTTGGGGGAATCAGGTCAGTCGTAGTTCGGAACCGAGTCCAATTGAAAATAGAAGAGTGGATTGAAGAAGGAAATTGAATTGGAAATTGAATTTGATTTGAAATTAGAAGAGGAGATTGGAAATTGGAATTGAGAAGATTGGACTTGCTTTGAAAAGATTGATTTTGGAAGACTTGGTTTTAGGAAACCTAGACTTAGGAAAGAGACTTAGGAAAGATTCAACTTGACTTGGAAGTTTTAGGAGATTAGGAAAGATTGGATTTAGGAAATGTTTAAATTAGGAAAAGTCTGATTTAAGAAAGTTTCGAATTAGGAAAGTTCCATTTTTGGAAAGTTTTGAATTAAGAAAGTTTTAGGTTTAAGAAAGTTTTCAACTTTAGGAAAGTTTTGAAATGGGAAAGTATTGAATTTAAAAATGTTTTGAATTAGA
This sequence comes from Euryodendron excelsum, assembly GCA_033060915.1. Classification (NCBI taxonomy): domain Eukaryota; kingdom Viridiplantae; phylum Streptophyta; class Magnoliopsida; order Ericales; family Pentaphylacaceae; genus Euryodendron; species Euryodendron excelsum. Next base: position 1,871,795 of record CM065385.1, on the reverse strand, counting down.
AAAAGTTTAGTTTGAGAAAGGTTTAAAATTTGGAAAGTTTCAAATTAAGAAAGTTTTGAATTTTGGAATGTTTGAAAAAGGGAAGTTTTGAATTTGGAAAGTTTTGAAAACAAGGAAGTTTTGAAAATAAGAAAGTTTCGTTTTGGGAAAGGTTTGAAAAAGGAAAGTTTTCAGTTTAGGAAATGTTTGAATTAAGAAAGTTTTGAGTTTAGAAAAGTCTTAGATTTGGAAAGATGTTGAAGTTTTGGAAAATTTGGAATTTAGAAAGTTTTTAGATTTAGAAAGTTTTAGGGTTTTAGAAAATCTTGAGATTAGGAAAGGTTTGAGTTTAGAAAAAGTTTGAAAAATTAGATTTGGAAAGTTGAGATTTGGAAAATGGGTAGGGTTAGGAAATGGTTGAATTAGGAAAGATTTTTATGTTCAAATTTTGAAAACTTAAGATTTAGGAAAGTGGAGGATTAGGAAGGATTTGAATTAGGAAAGATTTGGATTTGGAAGGGATTGGATTTGGTTTCTAAAAGAAAAGATTTGATTTTGTTTCCAAGAACGGAGGACGGGATCTAGTTTCCTAAACGGGGAGATTTGATTCGGTTTCCTAAAGGGAAGATAGGATTTGGCAAGGATTTGAAAAAAGGAGATTCTAGAAACCCTAGATTTGGAAAATTATAGTTTTGACGTAGAAAAGAGGTTTTGGAAACATGTATAGTTTGGATGTGAAAACAAGAGATTTTGGAAACCTAGGTTTGGGGCAAGGTTTGAAAATCATGTTTTTGGAAGGAAAATTAGGGTTTCCTAATTATGGGTTCTAGGGCTTGATTTGGGGCTCTAAGGAAAGAGTTTTTAGAAAGTGTGTTTTTAGAAACGAAAGTTTTTTAGAAGGGAATCCTAGAAAAGAGTTTTTGGAAAGTGTGTTTGAAGAGGGAGTTTTTGGAAGAAGATTTTAAAGAGAAGGAGTTTTGGAAAGTGTGTTTTTAGAAACGTAGATTTTGGAAGGAAAATCCTAGAGGGGAATTTCTAGAAGGAAAATTTTGGGAAGAGAGTTTTTGGAAAGATTTTTGGAGAGAGTTTTTCTAGGAAGGTTTTTGGTTGAAGATTGTTGAAGAGAGTTTTTGGAAAGATTTTTAAGGAAGGTTTTTAGAAAGTGGATTTTGGGGAGAGGATTTTGGAAAGGAGTTGAAAAAGGGAGTTTTGAAAAATAGATTTTGGAAGGCAGTTTTAGAAAACCATTTTGGAGAGTAGAGTTTTAGGAAAGTATGTTGAAAAAGAGATTTTTAGGAAGAGATTTTTGAAGAGAGAGAGTTTTTGGAAAGTATGAAAACGTCTCACTTTCCTAAAGCAATTCTAGCCATAAGAGGGCTAGAACCACTTTAAGCAAGTGGTTTTGGAAAACAATAAGATTTGAAAATATAGACAAAAATGGTCACTTTTAATGTAACACTTTCCTAAAGCAACCCTAGCCATGGAAAGGCTAGAATCATCCTAGAATTGTGGTTTTGAAAACAAGTTTTTGAAAAAGAGATTTTGATGCAATTTTGAAAACAAGTTTGAAAACGATTTTGAAAACGAGTTTGAAAACGAATTTTGAAAGATGCAAGACTATGATATGCACAATGCAATTTGGGGTCGTGAACATACAAGGCTAAGGCTTCACCACATAATCAAGGGGGCCGGACCCACGTGGTCTCTGGTTAGACTAGAAGAAAGCCCCCGACACGGTGACTCTCCAACAGTCTAATCCTATACATGGACCGAGAGTCCCCTTGTTTCAAGCATGCAAAGAAAGGGGGGGAAAGAGATGAGGGATTAAAATAGAGAAAATCCAAGTGGGTTGGAGAGAGAAGAGAGAGGGGGGAAGTGCAAAAAATTAAGGAGAAAACCTACCGTATGTCTTCTTTATTTTGCGCGCCGTGCTGTCTTCGGTCTTCGGTCTTTGTCTTGATCTTCACCTTCAGTCTTCAAAAGTTGTCTTCAAGCTTTGGATGGCAGCTCTTCAAGTCTTCGGAGAAGGGTTGAAGGTTGGTGTATGAGTGTATGGGGATGTATAGGAGTGTATATGAGTCTAGGGTTTGTGTATGGTGGCTAGGGTTTGGAAAACCTAGGGAGGCTAGGGTTTAGGAGATTCGAGCTCTGTATATCGAAATATAGGATTTTTAGGTTAAGTTTGCAGACCCTTTTCACGTTGAATGAGGCTCTGTATTTATAGAAGTTGGACAAACCTGGCGCCTGTTGCAGTGGCGCTAGGGCAAACTTTACACTGGCGCCACTAGGAGTGGCGCCAGGCCATTTTTTAGCTTGGCGCCACTACTAGTGGCGCCAGGCAATTAGGAAAGGTTTAAGGTCAGCAAGTAACGTATCTTTGACTAGATTTGGGCGCCTGTACTAGTGACTACCATGTAATTTTTAGCCTAGGATTGACTCCGGAAAGTCCGAGAATGATTGAAGGAGCCAGAAATGACCCGAAAGGCCGGAAAGGAGCAGGAACACTTAGAATAGTGCCATGGAGGTATTTGACTTGAAAAATGAGGATAAAAATGGGTCAGAAGGGTTGACCGGGCCTTTAGGGGCAAAATGGTCAATCGGATTGGGAAGCTGCCGAGGCGAACTCGAACTGTCCCGGAAGAAGACTTGGGATCTGAAAACATTATTTAGAATGTTCCCAGAGGTTGCTGGTTTGATTTCCGGGGCCGGCGTGGTCGGAAAAGGAGATCGACCCACCAGGGGCAAAACGGTCATTTTGCACCGGGTTGGCCAGAACTGACTCGGAATGATCCGGAAAGATAAGTAAAGGCTGAGAATACTAAAAGAAGCATTCTCAGGAGGTTACCGGTTTGATACCCAGAGCCGGTGTGGTCAGAAAAGGAGACCGGCCCACTAGGGGCAAAACGGTCATTTTACACCGGGTTGGCCGGAACTGACTCGGAATGATCTGGAAAGATAAGGAAAGGCTGAGAATACTACAAGAAGCATTCTCGAGAGGTTACCGGTTTGATACCCAGAGCCGGTGTGGTCGGAAAAGGAGACCGGCCCACTAGGGGCAAAACGGTCATTTTGCACCGGGTTGGCCGGAACTGACTCGGAATGATCCGGAAAGATAAGGAAAGGCTGAGAATACTACAAGAAGCATTCTCGGGAGGTTACCGGTTTGATACCCAGAGCCGGTGTGGTTCCCGGGGCATTCGGATGCCTAGGGGCAAAATGGTCATCTTGACCAGAAAGTCTCGGAAAAGGTCCTAAGGGTAGTTTGGTCACTTTTCACCGAAGCGGGCTAACAAACACTGGTGTTGACCTGGGTTTTAAGTGTTTCGGCCACTCTAACGGCGGTCGTCGTGGCATAGGGATTTGTTGCCAATTCCCTATATCGACCTATTTGTGAGTATTTCCGCTACTCTAACGGTTTTGTGAGTATTTCCGCTACTCTAACGGTTTTGTGAGTATTTCCGCTACTCTAACGGTTTTGTGAGTATTTCCGCTACTCTAACGGCTTTGTGAGTATTTTCGCTACTCTAACGGTTTGGTGAGTAGTTTCGCTACTCGGACCGTCTCGGGGAATAAACTGTCTCGAGAGAGGGATTTGAAAAGGGGTCTTATTGTCTCCGAAGAGACGTACCTAGATTGGAACCGTCTCGAGGAATAAACTGTCTCGAGAGAGGGATTGGAAAGGGGTCTTACCGTCTCCGAAGAGACGTGCCTGGATTGGAACCGTCTCGAGGAATAAACTGTCTCGAGAGTGGGATTGGAAAGGGGTCTTACCGTCTCCGAAGAGACGCGCCTGGGTTTTGAGTGTTTCCGCCACTCTAACGGTGGTCGTCGTGGCACAGGGGTTTATTGTCAATTCCCTATATCGACCTATATGTGAGTATTTCTGCTACTCTAACGGTTTTGTGAGTAGTTTTGCTACTCGGACCGTCTCGAGGAATAAACTGTCTCGAGAGAGGGATTGGAATTGGAATAAGAAAGGACAATGCCCCTAATGGCATTTTGGTCATTTTGCCTCTATTTGGGCCTAACAGGCCCGCGAAGCGATGGAAAGACGGAATTTGAACCTAGAGAATTGGTTTCGATTAGAATATGCCCACAATGACTTGAAAACAAGTCTGGATGGAGTGTAAACTGCCGAGCGGTCAAAAATGGGGTGCTTACACTAGGTTTTGAGGCAAGATTGAAAATCATGTTTTAAGCAAGGAAATTAGGGTTTCCTAATTGTTAGCTCTAGGGCTTAACTTAGGCTCTAAGGAAAGAGATTTTGGAAAGTGAGTTTTTTTAGAAAGGAAGATTTTTTGAGAGAGATCCTAAAAAAGAGTTTTTAGAAAGAGTTTTTAGGAAAGCGTTTAGTGAGTGTTTCTAGAAAGTGTATTTGAAGATGGCGTTTTAGAAAAGAGTTTAAGAAGACATTTTGGAAAATAGATCTTTGAAGGGAATGTTTTAGAAAACAATTTTGGAAAGGAATTTTGAGGAGACTGGACAGAGTTTTTAGGAAGTACGTTAGAAAAGAGGTTTTTTTAGAAAGAGAGATTTTTGAAAAGAAAGTTTTTGGAAAGTCCATAAAAATATCTCACTTTCCTAAAGCAATTCTAACCATAAGAAGGCTAGAACCACTTTAAGATAATGGTTTTGAAAACAACGAAGATTTAAAAATATGGACCACATTGGTTACTTTAAATATAATACTTTCCTAAAGCAACCCTAGCTATGAAAATGCTAGAATCACCTTAGGATTATGATTTTGAAAACAAGTTTTGAAGCAGAAGATTTAATGCAAGTTTTGAAAACGGTTTCGATGCAAGTTTTGAAAACAAGTTGGAAAACGAATTTTTGAGGAATGCAAGATCATGATATGCACAATTCAAGTTGGGGTTGTGAACATACAAGGCTAAGGCTTCACCACATAATTAAGGGGGCCAAACCCACGTGGTCTCCGATTAGACTAAAAGAAAGCCCCCGACATGGTGACTCTCAATAGCCTAATCCTACACATGGACTGGGAAGTCTCTTGTTTCAAGCATGCAAGAAGGGGGGGAGAGGGGGGGGGAAGAAGATGGGGGATTAAAATAGAAGAACACTGTCGCGCCTCATTTTTTGGGTGTCTAAGGTCCTTTCGGCTCGGAGATCCTAAAGTACGGAACTCTGTCACTAGAACTCATCCTCTTAGAAGGATAAGTGCAACTAGGTTTGAAAATTGGTTTGACTAAGGGCTTTTTAGAAAAATAGGAGTCGCCACCTAACTTGATTAAGGTGAGTCAGGGCACCTAAAAGTAAGTGTTAATCCGAAGATTAAACTTAGGGTCTTTTGAAAAAGGTTTTGAAAACTCCTTCAAGAGAGGGTTTTTAAGGAAATAGGTTGTTTGGCGACTTTTGGAAAAATTTAAGCCCTTTTGAAAAATAACTCGATTTTGGTCATTTGAAAACATAAATCTATGGTTCGGGGGTTGTTTACGTGTTGGGAAGATATCTTAAGATCATCACCCTACCCCGCCCTTTCGGTACCTACATATCTAATCACCTTTTGGTCACTCACTAGAATAACCGGTTACCATTGTCCACTTAATATTCACTTTAAAATTTTGAAAATGGGGTTTGATCATCACTTTTCGGATGGATGATGCATGATGCAAGTTTTTAGAAGAAGTTTGAAAATAATGGGGGTTTTGAATTGATTGGAATTTTTGAAAAAGGGATTGGAGTTGAAACAAAAGTTATGACCGCACCATTTTAGGTTGCCTACGTATCTCATTTGGCAAGAATCAAGTCGTTCGTAGTTCGGGCATGAGCCCAATAGAAAATAGGCGTATTAAGGCCTTTGGAAGGTTTGAAGACACTTTAGGGTCTTTGAAAAAGTTTAAGACACTTTGAGGTCTTTGGAAAAGTTTAAGACACTTTGAGGTCTTTGGGAAAAGTTGAAGACACTTTGAGGTTTTGGAGGTTTTGACTTGGAATTGAATGGTGGAGTGTTTTTGAAAGTGATTTTGGATTACCTTAAAGGAGTTTTGGAAAAAGGCTTTGTCATGACTCAAGGAAACTTGAAAGTGTTTTTGAAGTCTTGTTTTGAAAACCTCGGAGGAATGTTTTGATGAATTAGTTTTGGAGAGTGGTTTTTGGAAATGGCTAAGGGTTTAGAATCCTAATATGGACAACCTTAGAGGTTGTTCTTGATTTATCACTTGTCCTTAGAATCCCTAACCATGAGAGGGCTAGAGACGCCTTAGGTTCGTGACCTTTTGAAAACGTTTTCAGAAAATGCCTTGAAGATGGAGTGTAAGAACATTAGAAGAGTTTATGGAGTTGGGTTTTTGAAATCATGAGAGTGGGAAGTTTTGGAAAAATAGGTTATAAGGATAATTTGAAAGTTTGAATGGTCATTTAAAAAAAGGGTTCAAGAGTTGAAACCTTGAAGTGTATTAACCTAGGTAGGGTTAACCTAGGGGGTAACCTAAGGTTAGCTAACTTGGGTTAGGTAACTAGGGTAGGCTTAACCTAAGGTTAGGATGACTTAGGGTTAGGTTAACCTAAGGTGAGTGAACTAGGGTCTAAGGTTAAGTTAACCTAGGGTTGGTCAACTAGAGTCAAATTAACCTAGGGTTAGGTAACTAGGGTCAAGTTAACCTAAGGTTGGGTAACTAGGGTCAAATTAACCTAAGGTTAGATTGTAGAATGGTTTTGAAAGTTGGTTTGATGCACTATTGGAAAGAGTTTTGAAAAACAAAACATGTTATGCCATGGACCTTGGTTGGCAATCTTTTTGAAGATCATTTCCATGAAAATTTTAACTCTAGCCAAGAGTATGGTTTATATGGTTGGTGTTTGGAAACAATTCTAAGTAAGGTTTCCTCATGGCCATTATAAACTTTATCTTGACAAGAGTGGAGGTTTCAAAAATTAACATAATGATGGCAATTTTTAGAAAATCATTTTTGATGCAAAGATGGAGAGAATGCATTTTTGAAAATCATCTTTTGAGAAGGATTTTGGAAACCACTTTTCAAGGGGACCATTCCATCAAGAGAGGGTTCATATGACCAAACAAAAGGGAGACGACTCAAGAAAGGGTTCCATGGGGCCATTCCAACCACTATGCTTGAAAGAATGGAAATCTTAAAAATTAGAGAAATGGAAAGCAACCATTATGCAAGTTAAAATGCAATGATGCAAAAATGAGAGTTAGGGGGTTAGTAGGAGCTCTTTTAAGGCATAATTCTAAAATCTCATCCTAAACTTCAAGGGCCAACTCTTGGAACAATTTTTGAAAGAAACGTAGAACTTGAAAATGGCATAAAATTAAGAGCAATGTAAGCATTGTGGAATATGACAATAAGCATAAAATGAAGCCAAGCACACAAGGCATGATCAAAATAGTAATATACAAGGGGTCACGATTCACATATAAGGCTTTTAGGCTACACCACATAAACAAGGGGCTTCTAGGCCATACCATCTTAAAGTAGGCTAGTGAGAGGTCCCCCTACACTGTGGCTCTCACTTGCTTTCCTCTAGGCATAATCTAAAAGCCCTCTTGGCTCAAGCATGCAAGAAAAGGGGGTCGAAGATGGGGATTAAAATAGAGAATAGCCTAAGTAGGCTAGGAGGGAGAAGAGAAGAGTGGGGGAGAGCACAAATGTAAAAGGGATACCACCTTTTGCCTTCAACACACTTGTAGTCTTCAATGGATGTCTTGATTGGAGCTTGAGTGACTTCAAGAGGGCTTGAGGGGCTGGAGTGGAGTGTGTAAGTGTGTATGAGACCTTGTATATGGAGTGTATAGGCTTGAGAGAGGTAGAATCTAGCTTAAGTGTTGGAGGGGTGGAATATATGTAAGGACTCGAGGTTCTGGAGCAGTTTCAGCAGAGCTTCGCATCAATTTTTGGAGATGAAATATGCAAAGGGGTGGCCTGGTATTTATAGAGATTTTGGAACAAGTCTGGCGCATGTACTACATGCGCTTGGCCAAAATTTGGCCGTGCGCGTGTAGGACATGCGCAGGTACTGTTACATTGCTAGAATGACATGTGGCACCCCATGTACTGGATAAATCTCAAATGTTGATCAAAAGTTGGTAGATCTGATCAAAATTAGAGCGCATGTAGCATACGCTCCACCATCGGGAAGGTTTGTCCAAACTTTGCCTCAATAATTGAGTCAATCAGGAAGGTTTTGGGGGAATCGGTTGCACTCGGGATGTTCTCCCAGGGCCTCCTGTGAACTTTCATGTTTTTTAAGAGTCTGAATAGTGTTTGGAAGTGTGAGATATCGTCTCGAAAAACGTGCATAAAAGGACACTTTTGCGATGCGTCTGTGATACGCTCTGTGGGTGTTTGAAAGTGGCCGTTTTAGTGCTATGTGATCGAGGCCTTCGGGAAGCGATCCTTTCGATCGGACCGTACCGATAGAAAGTACTCTAGAAATACTTTTGAGAATTCCCAGATTTATGCATTTTTCAAGTTGTTTGATGGTGTGTTTTGGTCAGGGAATGAGGAAAAAAGTCAACCTTGGTGGAGCATCTGCAAGACGCTCCAGGGGTTGTCGAAAGTAGCAGTGTTTGAGCCATACGATGAAGGGCTTCGGGAGCCGATCTATCCAATTGAGTTGTATTGATGGAAAGATCTATGAATAAGCTTTCGAGAATTCCCTGATTTACGCATTTGTCAAGTCAGTTGACGGTGCGTTATAACAAGGGAATCGGGAGAAAAGATAATTTAGGCGGAGCGTCTGCGAGACGCTCCAGGGAACTTTTATCAAGTCTTGAGCGTTTAATGTCGTAAGGTCCTTCTTAGGTTAAACAAGGGTGTATGGTGAAACCCTTTGCTCAAAATCCTAGGACCGGTGTTGTTTCGGGGCACATTTGGATAGCCAAGGGCAAAATGGTCATTTTGGCCAGGATTGGCTGGAAATGGTTAGAAATGGTTTGGTGTGTTGTGTTAAGCGTGTAGGGTTGTTCAGGGATGATTTTGGGAGAGTCTTTTACCGTTCGGCGGGGCTTGCGCAGTGTTGAGGTGTTAAGGGGCAAAATGGTCATTTTTACTAGAGTGAGCCGGAATAGGACCAGAATTGGACCAAATGGCGTGCGGGGGATGCCTAATGGTTTAACAACATTTTGGAAGGATGAATTTATCGCTTTGAGGGATTTTGAACTTTCCCAAAACGTGCCTGGAGGCCCAAAGGGTAGGTTTGGTCATTTTTCACTGAATCAGGCTAGCAGGCGCCAGTGTTGACCTAGGTGTTGGTTCCCGAGACCGCCCGGTCTCTGAAAACTACTTGTGCAATGTTGGTCTCCAAGAATGCCCGTTCTTAGAGAACTACCTGTAGGGGTGGTGTTGGTTCCTGAGAACGCCTGGTCCCAGAAAGCTACCTAGAAGGGTGGTGTTGGCCTCTGAGAACGCCCAGTCTCGGAGAGCTACCGAATGACGGACATTCTACGTTGGCGGGCTAGCAGGGGTCAAAAGTGAACCGTTTGAAATTTGATGAGGTGTTGGTCCCCGAGATCGCCCGATTCCAGGAAGTTACCTAGATGGTGTTGGTTTTCGGGACCGCCCGGTTCGGAAAGCTGCCTGGAATAATGGTGCTTAGGGCTCTAGTGGGTCTTTGTGGACCCAAAAAACAACCAGTTGGTTGGATTGGAGATTGTAAGGCTCATCTTGAACTTGCGTGTGTTGCGATGTTGAAAACCGAACCCGGTCGGGCCGGAGATTGCCGAGCGGGCAAAAATGGGGTGCTTACAGCTGCCCCTCTTTTTCTGGCTTTGCTTGCCGAAGGTAGAAAAATAACAAAGTAAGAATCCCTTTTTGGTCGTGAGGCGATCAAAGGGACGATGTGCCAGATAATTTAGAATGCTTTGAGACCTCTTATGAGTCACCGGTTCGGAAGGCTTTGGAACTCAAAAAGCTTTACATTCCAGTCAGGGATCGAGTTGCCGATTTGACATGGTTTGGTTTAGGACATTCAATTCTTGCGAGTGAATGTTAAAAGCTTGATATTCGGCTTTTGAAAACCCTGGAAACAAATTCGGCCCTCGGGGAGCTTGAAACCGGTTTTGGCAGGAAGTTGATCCGGCGGGTGCATGTGTTACATGCACGCTTAATGACTTAAGCCTTGCGCATGTTATATATGCGACAGTTGGATTCTTCTACTTGCGCGTCTGCTACATGAGCCAGCTCGTGGCATATAAACAGAGCAGGTTCGTGATTCAGCATTGCATTTTGTTAGGTTTTGTGGCGATTTGAGATTTTTCTCTGGAGGATCTTCGAAAGATTTCGACTAGGATCACTAGAGGAGTGTCGGGGGATGTTGGGTGATTGCTAGAAATCGTCATCGCTGCCGGATTCTAGCCAAAAAGCTTGGTTCTTATCGGAGAACCCAAAGGTTGGCTTTCTAGAAATCTCGTCGATTTCAATACGTTTGCTTTCGTTTTTTACGTATGAACAGTGGAATCCCATGTTTTAAAACGTTTAGAACGCAATGGTCGGATTGTTTTTGTGATTTGGTGGAGTTTTGAGTGTGTTTTAGATTATATTGTATGTTTGTGAAAGAGGGTTTCCTGCAGGACTTGAAAAATTGCCTCTACAGGCTTGGGCATTGATCGTTTGTGTGTGATTTTTGCACCGAGAACCTTAGAAAAATGTGTAGGACAAACATATGAAATTTCGTAATTTTTTGAAAAATTTTGAATTTTTGGATTTTTGAAAATTATAAAAAATAGAAAAAATTAAAGAAAATTAGAAAATGGGTTCCTTTAAAGGTCGAAAAGTCACAGAACATTTTTAGGAAATTATCGTGACACTCGCGAGCGTTCTGGGAATTTTTGTGAAATTTTGGAAATAAAACCGAAGTTGAAAAATCTTAGAAGGTGAAAGAATTGTCCTAAAATTTGTGTTCGAGGACAGGGTGCGTGTCGTGGGGGGTGAGATTGTTTTGACTGATGGGGTGGAAAGTTTGGGATTCTTCTGGGCTGTGTGTCGCGCCCAGATTTTTCGCACTCGAGGAATACTCACACAAGCGGGAAAAATGCTGTACTCTCTCGTTAGAACTCACCCTCCTAAAAGAATGAGTGCGACTAAGTTCGAATTGAAAAATTGGTTTGAATAAAGGGCTTTTAGAAAAAGATTTAGAGTCGTCACCTAACTTGATTAAGGTGAGTTAGGTCACCTGAAAACTAAGAATAATCCGAAGACTACACTTAGGGTTTTTGTAAAATGATTTGAAAATATCTCCTCAAGAGAGGGTTTTTTAGGAAAACAAGTTGTTTGGCAACCTTTGGAAAACATTTAGTCCTTTTATTTGAAAATAACTCCTTTTGCTCTTTGAAAACAGCGATTTAGGTTCGGAGGTTAGTTACTTGTAGCGAAGATGCACTAAGCTATCACCCTACCCCGCCCTTTCGGTACCTACATGTCAATCTACCCTAGATTCACCTATGAGAGTCTTTAACTAACTAACGTTCAATCCCATCCACTTTGAAAAAGAATGTTTAAAAAGATATGATGCATGATATGCAAGTGCAAGAGAAAGACTTGATTTAAAAATAGATTCGGGAATTGAAGAATTTGATTTAATTTTAGAAAAGAGATTTGAAATTGAAATTGAAATTGAAAAGAAATTTGAGAAAAGGGATTTGAAAATAGAAATTTGAAATTGGAAGTTTGAAAATAGATTGGAGATTTGAAAAGATTGTGGAATTTGAGACTTGGAAAAGGTTGTGACCGCACCTATGAGGGTTGCCTACGTATCCTTTTAGAGGAATCAGGTCAGTCGTAGTTCGGACAAGAGTCCGATTAGAAATAGAAGAGTTCATTTGGAAGAAAGAGATTGAATTGGAAGAATGAGAGATTGAACTTTGATTGGAAGATTTGAAAAAATTAGTTTTGAAAGACTTGGTTTTAGGAAACCTAGACTTAAGAACTTCAAAAAGAAGAATTGGATTTGACTTGGAAAGATTTTGAAAAAGAATTGACTTGAATATTGACTTGGAAGATTGGAGAAAAATTGGAATTAGGAAAGGTTCGAATTTGGAAAGTTTCAAATTAGGGAAGTTTTCAAGTTAAGAAAGTTTTGAAATTAGGAAAGTGTTGAATTAAGAAAGTTTCAACTTAGGAGGCTCTGTATTTATAGAGGTTGGACAAACCTGACGTCTGTTGCAGTAGTGCCAGGGCAAAATTGCTCTTGGCGCCACTACTAGTGGTGCCAACCAGTTAGGAAACTTTATAAGTCGGAAAACAACGTATCTTTGACTAGATTTGGGCGCCTATACTAGTGACTACCATGTAATTTTTAGCCTGGCTTCCCTAGGAGTGACTCCTGAAAGTCCGGGAATGATTTAAGGGACCGGGAATGGCCCGAAAGGCTGGAAAAGAGCAGGAACACTTAGAATAGTGTTCCGAAGGTATTTGACTTGAAAAGTGAGAATAGGATGTGTCGGAAGGGTTGACCGGGCCTTTAGGGGCAAAACGGTCAATCGGATCGGGAAGCTGCTGGGACGGACTTGGACTGTCCCAAAAGAAGACTTGGGATTTGGAAACATTATTTAGAATGTTTCCAAAGGTTGCCGGTTTGATTCCCAGAGCCGGTGTGGTCGAAAAAGGTGACCGACCCACCAGGGGCAAAACGGTCATTTTGTACCGGGTTGACCGGAACTGACTCGGAACGATCCAAAAGGATAAAGAAAGGTTTAGAACACTATAAAAAGTATTCTCAAAAAGTTACCGGTTTGATACCCAGAGCTGGTGTGGTTCCTGGGGCGTTTGGATGCCTAGGGGCAAAATGGTCATCTTGACCGAAAAGTTTTGGAAAAAGCCCAATAGGCAGTTTGGTCATTTTTCATCGAAGTGGGCTAACAGACACTGGTGTTGACTTGGGTTTTGAGTGTTTCAGCCACTCTTACGGCGGTCGTCGTGACACAGAGGTTTGTTGGCAATTCCCTATATCGACCTATTTGTGAGTATTTTCGCTACTCTAACGGTTGTGATGTCTGCGAGTATTTTCGCTACTCGGACCGTCTCGAGGAATAACCTGTTTCGAGAGAGGGATTGGAAAGGGGACTTACCGTCTTAGAAAAGACGTGCCTGAATTGGAACCATCTCGAGGAATAAACTGTCACGAGAGAGGGATTGGAAAGGGCACTTACCGTTTTCGAAAAGACGTGCCTGAATTGGAACCGTCTCGAGGAATAAACTGTCTCGAGAAAGGGGTTGGAAAGGGGACTTACCGTCTTCGAAAAGACGTGCTTGAATTGGAACCGTCTCGAGGAATAAACTGTCTCGAGAGAGGGATTGGAAAGGGGACTTACCGTCTCCAAGAAGACGTGCCTGAATTGGAACCATCTCGAGGCATAAACTGTCTCAAGAGAGGGATTGGAAAAGGGACTTACCGTCTTCGAAAATACATGCTTGAATTGGAACCGTCTTGAGGGATAAACTGTCTCGAGTGAGGGATTGGAAAGGAGAGGACAATGCCTCTAAGGGCATTTTGGTCATTTTGCCTCTATTTGGGCTTGTTGGGCCCGCGAGGCGATGGACAAACGGGATTTGGACTTAGAAAATCAATTTCGATTGGAATACGCCCACAATGACTTGAAAACAAGTTTGGACGGAGTGTAGACTGTCTAGCGGTCAAAAATGGGGTGCTTACATCTGCCCCTCTTTTTTTGTCTTTGCTTGTCAAAGACAGAAAACGATAAGAGTAAGAGTCCTATGTTGACTGCGAGGTAGTCGGAGGGACAGACATTGGAAATCTTTGGACAACGGAGGTCGAAAATGGATAACGGGCCAAAAAGGCCTTCAAAAACGAGTTCTGGCTGGATAAAGGGCAAAGGTGCCCAAATTTTGCAATTGGCGCCACTAACAGTGGCGTTTTTGGTAGAAAATGCCTGGTGCCTCTGCTAGTGGCGCTAGGCTTAGAGTTAAAACCAGAAAACTTCTGGTTCAAGCGGCTGTGGCATTGTGGGGAGATTTTGCAAATCTGAGAGATTCTGCGTGAGAGTTGACTTGAACCTTGAAGGGGCACTTCTTGGAGACCACGGGTGATTGTCGAAAGGAGACCACGTCGCCGGAAAAGTTGCCGAAAGGGAAGATTTCGCTGGAAAACTTCCAAAGAGTGAGTTTTCAAATTTTGTTAATTTTGATGTGTAGAACTTCATTTGAATCATGTGAATAGTGGAACTTGATGTTTTGATGTGTTTTGAATATGATAGTGATGTTATTTTTGCATTTTGGTGCTTGTTTGATTGAATTTGAGTGATTATATGTGAATATGTAAAAGAAGTTTTCTGCAGGAATAGGGGATTTGTTCTTACAGACTTAGGTATTGGATTTTCTGGCTATGTTTTTGTGCAACGTGCCTTAGAAAAATGTGTTTAACAGCCGTATGAAGTTTCGTGATTTTTTGAAAACTCGGTGAATTTTTTATTTTTTGAAAAATAGAAAAATATTTAAAAAATTAGAAAAATTAAGAAAACTTGAGAGATTGATGAAAATTTTAAAGTTTGAAATTTGGAAAAATATTGGAATATTTTAGAAAACATTTGAGGTGATTTTGAAAAATTTCGGGAGACTTTTGAAAACCATTGATTTATCTGAAAAATAAAACATGTATTTTGAAAATTTTGAAAAATTGAAAAATGTGCATGAGTGCCGTTGTTATGTGATTGTTATGTTGAAAAGTGCACATTTTGTATTTTGTGTTGATGTCATGGGTGTTGTAGGGGCCATTTTTAAACGGGACTTTGCCGAAATTTTTAGAAATTATGGAAAGAGTTGGTTAAAGTTTTAGAAATAAAATCTTTTTGAAGGAAAAAGCCAGAAAACCCTTGAGATGTGATTTGAAAACTAGAAAACCAAGATGTGTAGAAATTTTGTTTTTGATTTGTTATTCGAAATCCTTTATTTGTTTTGTTTATGTTAGTTGTTTATTTTATTTTACTGTTATTTAAACTGCATGGATGGTATATTAACATCACTTTACCTTGGCTTACCTTTTCAGGATGGCAGACGCGGGTGATGACAGTTCTGAGAGGAGGTGCCGCTTGGGGTAGGCGGCCCGGACAGATTCTACTGGCGGCTCTAGTCAATTTAGAGGTAGTCGATGATCTACCAGATGATCCTCCTCCAGTCAGAGTGGGCAGGAGAGTAGGCTACCTGTCGACCCTTTTCCTCTGGTTGAGCAGGCCTTCGCAGAGGAGATTGGTGCCGAGGAGGAGGTACCGGGCCTTGGGGATCATGTGACTGGTTATGGGAGAGCTTCTTCCAGGCATAGGCAACCGGATGCCGACTTGGGAGATCTGCAGATACCAGACGTCCCACCACTCGGGGATCTTGCCTATCACCCCAGCGTGTATTCTAGACAACATTTGCCTCCTCCGCAGGTACATACACCTTTCAGAGGGGCTGTTCATCAGGTTTTTGTGACCATGCAGCGGGCTGCCCCATCATATCGTGCCTTCTTGGCAAAGATCGGATTTGGCGCCTTTATGGGATTGCAGGCTAACCGCCTGAACCGGCATTTAGTACTAGTATTGGTTAAGCGGTGGTTCAGGGAGACCAGGACCTTTCATTTTGTCGGCTTCGAGTTAGGTCCTACTCCTTTGGATTGGGCGATTATTACAGGGCTCCCCTTTGTCGGTCGGTGGATCACCTTGCATCCAGTCAGTAAGGATGAGGCCTGTTTGCTGTTGGACTTGCCTCCTCCTGAGCGTTCTGCCTTTCCAGTCTCTTGGATCAGTCAGGATGACCGTACTTTTGCTACTGAGCCATCGCCTACCAGGCGGGACATCATGAGACGGCGACTTGTGTTGTATATCATCTTTAGCTGCTTCTACAACAACAACAAGTCACTCATGCCGTGTCGTTTGGTGAGTATAGTAGCCGATCTTGGAGCCTTATTTGAGCTAGACCGGGGGTGCTTTTCCTTTGGATGCTTTCTTCGATCTATGCGGGTTCAGACTTCTTCTCATTAGGGCAACATGACTAGCTTCTGGCCTTTCCTTGTCTGGTGGAGCTACGAGTACTTGCCAATGTGTCACCCTGTAGTTGTTGAGGATGACCTCTACGCTCACGCTTTGAGGTGGGCTCGTGACCGGGTAGCCCAGCGATCGAAGATTACTGACTTTGTGATGCTCCGGGCTAACCTGAAGCTAATTGAGGCGAGGGATGTGACCTGGCGGCCCTTCATTGGATCAGTCCATTATGAGACAGTCCGGTACCTGGTCCCATTGTCCCTGTTGAGAGCTGCTTTTCTCAGTGATGATACTTGGGAGTCCTATCTTTGAGAGCGACACTGGCGGCAGTTTCATGAGGAGTTTCGATCTGTAAGGGCTCCGCCAAAGTATATGTTTGGAGCCCTGGTGGTGGGGGTGCCCATCCCGTACCAGGAGCGTCAGCCAGGTGCCGAGTTCTTGCTTCCTCGGGATACGGATTATACTGCGCACTTTGGGGCTCATTCGGTTAGTGCCTTCACCCGGTTTGAGGTAGTAGTCGGCGGGTACGCTGTTGGCCAGGAGGTGATTGACTTGTGGTGCTGCACCAGAGGATACGTGCCCCAGGCTAAGTTTACTGCTATGAAAGACCAGAGAGATCAGTACCAGATGGAGCGAGATCAGTACCAGGCTGAGGTAGCTTCCTTGACGGCTCGGTTATCTCAATTGGGTGGTAGGGGGGTATGTTATTCTTTCTTTGCCTCTTATTGCTCTGCTGTTGCTTAGTTCCTTTTGTATGCAGCTGATTTCGGTTCTATCTTCCCTGCAGGATGGTGGTGCTTCGAGTAGTTATCCACCTCCTCCGATGCCGGGTTTCGGGGATTTTAATCCAGAGGATATTGACTTTGACCTGTGATAGATGCCCCTTGTAGAGATTCTGATCCTCTTTTGCCCTTTGTTCCTGAGATATATTGATGTTAGACAGTTTTATTTTGCAAGTTTTGTATAAGGATGGATATTTATGGTATTCAGATGTATGGATAAATAGACACATTTATAGTCTTTACAGCTAGGCATATGTTTAGATGCATGAGATAGATGATGATGTTAGATATTTATTATATGAGTTGATGTTGATGACTTTTGTTTCTACAGGGAGTTATATCCTATGTGTGCAAAGCTCATGCTGATTTTTTTTTTTTTTTAACATATGCATAGGTTAGAAATATGTTAATAGAATGACACAGGGTGCTATTAGACTTGTAGTCTTGGGAATGGTAACTCCCTCCTCTTCAGGGATTTAGCCTCTTTTCTGGCTTGACTCTACCTTGATTGGATGATAGCACTTCATACCTTTCTCAACCTCCTGATCGCCTCCAACTCTCTGTCTTAGGGTTAGTGTATAGGGTTATTAGGTTGAGACTCTCGGCTCTCGGGGTTTTAGCAACAACTTACCTGACCTTTGGCAGAGCGATAAGTGACCAGTCATTTCAATCTGAGAAGACTTTGTTTAGGACCGTAATGTAGGCTAGGTTATGGGGGTTTTAGAAACAACGGGATATGCAGGCTCAAATTTGATGTTGTTTTCAATAGGGTTTAAACCCATACCATCCTTAACTACTTTTCAGTAGGATTAGCATCCTTTTTTAACTTTGGCAACGTATTTAGCTCATTTAGATCAAGCAATTTGTTTTCAATCAGAGGGGACTTTAATAGGGTTGTGATGTAGGCCATAGTTTCGGGGTTTTGCAAGAAAAGGGTAAATGCTTAAACCTATTGTTTCTACTGGGTTTCCTTGTAACCTAGGATCACCTTTAACTTTCCTTTTTGCTTTTGGCCACATACTTCTCAGGGTGAAAATGACCTTGTTGTTTCACCCTTTCTATATATCTTTTTGAGATATACATGACTTTTTTCTCATTTGACCTTCTTATCACGCTTTTGTAGATGACTCAATCATGATTTTCTTCAGGCCTTTCATTAAAGGATTTTTTTTTTTTTTTGGCCTCTTGCCCCTTGGCAATTCCTTTCCTTTGCTTTTTCTTTTTTTTTCTTTTAGGGGACGACTAATTCTTCGACCCTTTTTCTTTAGATCCTTTTCTTGGCAGTTCAATATACCCAATGTGGGCGGTGATCCCTAGGCTGGGGTTTTGTTAATAAAGGATAGGTGGCTCAACGAGTTTGGCAAGGGGTTGCTTTTGACTGTATGGGAAATGAAATGAGGGCCTCTCTTCACTTTAAATTAGATTGCTTGATCCATAGAGTTTTCAACACTATCCTAGCATGATAGAGGTGGACACCACTCCTAGAGTTCTCAACTATTATTTGCCCCAGTGTGGGGAGGACAGTCTTGGATCAGGGTTGACAAAGAAAATTTTCGCTTTTCGCGAGGCACTAAGGGTTAAGCAAAGGGAATATGAGCACATTTGTTCATTTATTTAGTTATTTATTCTTTATATGTGGGGAAATGAAAGATGGCTCCCCTTTATTTTGATAAACTGGCCACCCATCGCTTAGCCTCAGAGTCTTGCAAGTGTTGCCTTTGGGTAGTATCCTCACTCATCCTTATCCTCTCTCTCTCTGGAAAGCTGATCATTCGGTGAGTGGTTAACTCATGCTATCGTCCCTTCAAGTTGGATCATTCCATAAGACACACCATGCCCCTTGCGTAGAAAGTAGTCACTATTCCCAAGAGACATATAAGATAGCAGCAGTGAACAAAAGATTATCATTCGACTATTATTATAATTTTCATAGAAGGGAATAGAGTCCTCAAGCAAGAATGAAATGTAAACATCAATTTAAAGACAGGAAATAAAAGGGATAGAAACAAAGTGGGTGTAAACACCCCTCTCTTCCACGCTTGTGCAAAGAACCCATTTTTAGTATGGCCTTGGGACAATTCCCACGTCTTCGATGCTCCATTCGCGACCCGGATCCTCTGCCAAGGCGTGGCAAGCAAAGGCTTCCCCTAGAGCTCCAAAGATGTTGGCATTGTTGATGCGGTTGTCGGCCTTCTTCTTGTTCTTTGTAGTGGGTTCTTCTGTAAGCAGGGTGACTAGTTCACCCCCTTCCAACTCGAATGGTTCTGTCTATGCTCTTGGCTTCTCTATTCTCGAGCTCATTTCTTCATAGTCGTACTCATTTGTGGGCCAAGGGTTCTCTAGTAAGTGACGTTCAGCTACAGCATATTTTGGATGCAGAAACTTAGCACCCCATTCATCAACAACCATGTTCTCAACGATCTCATCTCCAAGGAACATTGGCTCCTCAATGGGCCAGTCGGAAGCATCAGGCACCTCCTCAGGGTTATGAAGATAAATTGGGCATAATGGGAGATCCTCCTCCCAGTCATCTTCTTCCTCAGTCTCCTAATCGTCCTCATGATCTTCGACCTCGAGCTCGTCGAACTTTCCCTCGCCTTCCATTTCTACTAGTATCATATTGATGGTGTGATCTGGAAAAGGGTTGGTGGTCACATTGGGAGCAGGAGCAGGTTTTACCGACTGCAGATCAATGGTCTTGTTATCGATCAGGTCTTGGATCTTGTGCTTGAGAGCGAAGCAGCTTTCGGTGTCATGCCCCTAGCCACCTGAATGGTACTCACATATAAGGGCAGCATTAAAAGTTGGGGGTAGAGGGCTTGGTAACGGGCAAGCAGGTACGGGCTTCAAGACGTTCTTCAGAAGGCTATGGTAAGTCTCAGTTTAGGTGTAGGCTAAGGCATCAAAGGTACGAATACGTCGAGCAGGTCTATTGAAGTTGGGTCGGGCCCCTGCGGGACCATAGTTTGGGGTTGGAGCAGTCATGGTCAAGGTGGGCAAGGGTAGGACTGGGGGTGATTGTAGCGGGGTTCGGTATTGGGGTGGTTGGCTAGGTAGAATAGCGGACACTTCACTTTCCTTCCTGATCGTGCCCCTTGTAGTAGCCACCTTTTTGGCTATGTTGGCAGTATTTTCTCCGGTCTTGTCATAGGGATCTGTGATTCTTCCTGTCTTGAGGCCATTTTCTATCATCTCTCCCTGCATAATAAGCTTGGAGAAGTTTTTTCCTATGCTTGTGCAAAGCTTCTCATAGAATATACCTTGAAAAGTATGGACAAATAGTTGTACATACTCCTTCTCCTCCAGCGGGGGGTTTACTTGTGCAGCGGCCTCCCTCCATCTCAAGGCATAAGCTTTAAAGCTCTCCTTCTCACCCTTGCTCATCGTCATCAAGGACCATCGATTACAAGTGAGGTCGATATTGCGACAGTATTGGGCTTTGAATGCATTGACTAGCTCCATCCAGGTTGTGATCTTTCTTAAGTCCAGACGAGCGAACCATTGTAGAGCCGACCCTGTGAGGCTATGTTGGAATAACTGCATAAGGAGCTTTGGGTCGTTGCCATGTCCACTTAGCGTTCCAGCGTATAGGCAAAGATGAGCAACGGGGTTACCGGTACCGTCGTACTTCTAGAAGTTAGGCATTTTAAACTTAGTAGGTCTCGGATGGTCAGGGAAGAAACAGAGTTCATCATAAGAAGTGAATCCGTAAGCATCGTGGCCATGGAGACTTCGCAATGAATCCTCCAAACCTTGGATTTTCAGACTGAGAGGGTCTAGAGGGGCCTTCTTTATGACGGGTGAAAGCAATATGGTCTCTTTTTCTTCAGTGTTGACCCCTTTGGCATCTTCCTTAGTCCTCCCAACATTGTCAAACTGAAGCATGATCCTCGAATTAACGGGCTCCAGGTCCTTAAATGAAGTCATAGATGATGATGGGACCGCAGTAGCATCTTTCATGGCTAGAGTTTGAATGAGTTTGACCATTTCATCCATCTTAGTCCTTATTTCGTTAACTTCCTCTCGAGAGACTTGAGAGGATTCTTCAGGGTTAGCAGCCATCAATGATGCTCTTTGCCGAGTGATAATGGGATCCCTAGGTGGAAGTTGCCCTTTCTTGGGAGCAATGTTGACTCAGTGCAAAGTGACTTCTATAAATAGAAATAACAAGGAAGAAAGAAAGAGACAAAAACACAAGTCACAAGTTAGTTTTTGGTTTTATAGAGCTTTATGCAATGCATGTCCTAGGGTGCCCCTTTTTAATAAGGAAACTAACATGATGTATTGGCCCATTCTTGGAGATAGGGGATTTGCCCCGATATACAGACACCTTACCATCAGGTAGGAACCTTCAGCCATTCATGCATTCATTCATAAAAATAAAGAAGTACATTAAATTTTGGGTTTAAGATACAAAAGAATTGAAATACATTTTAATAGGGGGAGGGGAAACATTTTCCTTTAGACTTCCACCTATCTACTTTTACAAAGGGAAAACCTAAACTACTCTTGAGTCTTCGGGTCTGCCTTCGTTGGATTTGATGTCGAGGAGGTCGCTGAGGGACCTTGTTGATCGGTTGCCCCTTGTCTTCATGGCAATCCTATCTCCGTGAGCATAAAGGGATTGGGGCCCCTCTTATGGAATGGATTGAGATGCATGCAATGAGTCCTTAGGGTTATGTGGGAACCCTTAGGATTTAGGTAGGTTTAATGCAAGGGAGAGTGACCTTGGTGTCACTCTCAATGGGTTGATCATATGCATGAGAATGTGGTAACTTGAGTTATTTGGAACTCTTGTCTTGACATGGAATATAGAATGCATGAACATAGGTATGCAAAGAGTATAAAGAAAGAGAATGCACTAGAAAGGTAAACGTGCATGCATGAACAATTAAACAGGCATTATAACAGTATGAATACAGTCAATATAACAGTAGGAATAGATAGGTATAAATGAAAGTAAGAGCAGTCGCCACTTCCTCCGTGGTTTTGAAAACGGTGCTCGTGTTTTAAATCTGGCAGAGGTTCAGCTATGCATGGTGTCTACATGAGTATGAGGTTGAGGGTTGACTAATGCGTCCTAAAAAGGCTCGGTCCCCGAATCTTCAAACCTAGGCCCACTCCCCGAGGTGGTGCCATGATCGGTTAGTGATCCGAGCGGGGGAACCATTAAGAGGCCGTAGGCGAAGAAACTGACACAGCATCTTGCCCACAACCAATATACCGTTCCCCCTTTCTAACTAGAAAGAACATATCAGGGTAATAATGCAAGTATGAAGAATGCAAGTGCACATGTAGTGTATGTGATTTTTAAAAGTGGAGGAAAGAGTCCAACAACTCCCATTTATCCTGTTCATCACATTCATGCATAGCAGTTAATAAAACTTAAACAAAAAGCGCACCTACAAAACAAATATGCAAGTGTTAGTATGTAGATGACAAACATAATACAAGATAATATGAATAAATGCATGTTTTTTTAAAGCAATTTTAAAAATTTAAAGTGAATAGGATTGAACCAAGTTAATTGAAGACTCTACATGGGTGAAGAGTAAAGAGACATGACTATGGCTTAACCCTCTAAGTGTCCCCAGTGAAGTCGCCAGCTGTCGCGCCCAGATTTTTCGCACTCGAGGAATACTCCCACCAGCGAGAAAAATGCTGTACTCTCTCGTTAGAACTTACCTTCCTAAAAGAATGAGTGCGACTAACTTCGAATTGAAAAATTGGTTTGAATAAAGGGCTTTTAGAAAAAGATTCAAAGTCACCACCTAACTTGATTAAGGTGAGTTAGGTCACCTAAAAACTAAGAATAATATGAAGATTACACTTAGGGTTTTTGGAAAACGATTTGAAAATATCTCCTCAAGTGAGGGTTTTTTTAGGAAAATAGGTTGTTTGGCAACCTTTGGAAAACATTTAGCCATTTTTTTTGAAAATAACTCCTTTTGGTCTTTGAAAACAGCGATCTAGGTTCGGAGGTTGGTTACGTGTAGGGAAGTCGCATTAAGCTATCACCCTACCCCGCCTTTTCGGTACCTACATGTCAATCTACCCTAGATTCACCTATGAGAGTCTTTAACTAACTAACGTTCAATCCCATCCACTTTGAAAAAGAATGTTTAAAAAGATATGATGCATGATATGAAAGTGCAAGAGAAAGATTTGATTTAAAAATAGATTCGGGAATAGAAGAATTTGATTTGATTTTAGAAAAGGGATTTGAAAGGATAGATTTGAAATTGAAATTGAAAAGAGATTTGAGAAAAGGGATTTGAAAATAGAAATTTGAAATTGGAAGTTTGAAAATAGATTGGAGATTTGAAAAGATTGTGGAATTTGAGATTTGAAAAAGGTTGTGACCGCACCTACGAGGGTTGCCTACATATCCTTTTGGAGGAATCAGGTCAATCGTAGTTCGGACAAGAGTCCGATTAGAAATAGAAGAGTTGATTTGGAAGAAAGAGATTGAATTGGAAATTGAATTGGAAGATTGAGAGATTGAACTTTGATTGGAAGATTTGAAAAGATTGGTTTTGAAAGACTTGGCTTTAGGAAACCTAGACTTAAGAACTTCAAAAAGAAGAATTGGGTTTGACTTGGAAAGATTTTGAAAAAGAATTGACTTGAATATTAGACTTGGAAGATTGGAGAAAAATTAGAATTAGGAAAAGTTTGAATTTAGAAAGTTTCGAACTAGGGAAGTTTTCAAGTTAAGAAAGTTTCGAAATTAGGAAAGTTTTGAATTAAGAAAGTTTCAACTTAGGAAAGTTTTGAATTAGGAAAGTTTCAACTTAGGAAAGTTTTGAATTAGGAAAGGTTTGGAAATAAGAAAGTGTTGAATTTAGAAATATTTTGAATTAGGAAAAGTTTGTATTAAGAAAGGTTTAGGATTTGGAAAGTTTCAAGTTAAGAAAGTTTTGAATTTGGAAAATTTAAAATTTTAGAAAGATTTTAAATTAAGAAAGTTTTGAAAGTTGGAAAGTTCAGAAAACAAGGAAGCTTTGAAAATAAGAAAGTTTTGAGTTTTGAAAGTTTTGAAATTTGGAAAGATTTGAAGTTTTAGGAAAGTTTAGAATTTTAGAAAAATTTTGAGATTAGGAAAGGTTTGAATTTAAGAAAGGTTTGAAAACTTAGGTTAGGAGAGTTAGGATTTGGAAAGGGACGAAATTAGAAAAGGGTGGAATTAGGAAGGATGTGGAAATTAAGTTTTAAAATTTAGTAAAGATTTTTATGTTCAAGTTTTGAAAACTTAAGATTTAGGAAATGAGAAGTTTAGGAAGGATTCGATTTAGGAAAGATTTGAATTAGGAAGGATTGGATTTTGTTTTTAAAAAGAAGTGTTTGATTTCGTTTCCAAAAATGGAGGATTGGATCTAGTTTCCTAAACGGGAAGATTGGATTTGGTCAAAGATTTTGAAAGGGAAGTTTTAGAAACCCTAAATTTGGAAAACTATAGTTTTGACATAGGAAATAGGTTTTGAAAATATGTATAGTTTTGATGTAAAAAACAAAAGGTTTTGGAAATCTAGATTTGGGGCAAAGTTTGAAAATCATGTTTTTGGAAAGAAAATTAGGGTTTCCTAATTGTGGGTTGTAGGGCTTGACTTGAGCACCAAGAAAAATGATTTTTGGAAAGTGCATTTTTGGAAACGAAGATTTTGGAAGGAAATCCTAGAGAGGAGTTTCTAGAAGAAAGATTTTGGAAAGAGAGTTTTTTGAAAAGATTTTTGGGGAGAGTTTTTCTAGGAAAGAGACCTAGTGAACGTTTTTGGGAAATGGACTTTAAAGAGTGCGTTTTGGAAATTAGTTGAAAAAGGAGGTTTTGAAAAATAGGTTTTTGGAAAGAGTTTTTGAAAACAATTTTGGAAAGAAGAATTTTTGGGAAGTATGTTGAAAAAGAGATTTTTAGGAAGGGATTTTTGAAAAGAGAGTTTTTTGGAAAGTATAAAAACATCTCACTTTCCTAAAGCGATTCTAACCATAAGAAGGCTAGAACCACTTTAAGAAAGCGGTTTTGAAAATAACAAGATTTGAAAATATGGACCATATTGGTCGCTTTTAATGTAACACTTTCCTAAAGCAACCCTAGCCACGGAAAGGCTAGAATCACCCTAGGATTGTGATTTTGAAAACATGTTTTTGAAAAAGAGGATTTTGATGCAATTTTGAAAACGAGTTTGAAAACGATTTTGAAAACAACTTTGAAAACAACTTTTGGAAGATGTAAGATCATGATATGCACAATATAATTTTAGGGTCGTGAACATATAAGGTTAAGGTTTCACCACATAATCAAGGGGGCCGGACCCACGTGGTCTCCGGCTAGCCTAAAGGAAAACCCCCGACACGGTGATACTCCGATAGTCTAATCCTAAACATAGACCGGGAGTCCCCTTGTTTCAAGCATGCAAGGAAAAGGGGGGAAAGAGATGGGGGATTAAAATAGAGAAAACCCAAGTGGGTTAGGAGAGAGAAGAGAGAGGGGGAAGTGCGGAAATTTAAATGGAGAACATACCTTATATCTTGTTTATTTTGCGCGCCTTGCTTTCTTCGATTTTTGTCTTGATCTTCGTCTTCAATCTTCAAGAGCCGCCTTCAATCTTTAAACTTCAGATTGCTACTCTTCAAGTCTTTGAAGGAGGGTTGAAGGTTAGTGTATGAGTGTATGGGGGTGTGTATGAGTGTATAGGAGGCTAGGGTTTAGTGTATGGTGGCTAGGGTTTGGAAAACCTAAGGAGATTAGGGTTTAGGGAGTGTTCGAGCTCTGTATATCGAATTATATGATTTTTAGATTGAGTTTGCAGATCCTTTTCACGTTGGAGGAGGCTCTGTATTTATAGAGGTTGGACAAACCTGACGCCTATTGTAGTGGCGCCAGGGCAAAATTGCTCTTGGCGCCACTCCTAGTGGCGCCAGCCAGTTAGGAAACTTTATAAGTCCGCAAGCAACGTATCTTTGACTAGATTTGGGGGCCTATACTAGTGACTACCATGCAATTTTTAGCCTGGCTTCCCTAGGAGTGACTTCGGAAAGTCCGGGAATGATTTAAGGGACCGGGAATGGCCCGAAAGGCTGGAAAAGAGTAAGAACACTTAGAATAGTGTCCCAGAGGTATTTGACTTGAAAAGTGAGAATAGGATGTGTCGGAAGGGTTGACCGGGCCTTTAGGGGCAAAAAGGTCAATCGGATCGGGAAGCTGCCGGGACAGACTTGGACTGCCCCAGAAGAAGACTTGGGATTTGGAAACATTATTTAGAATGTTCCCAAAGGTTGCCGGTTTGATTCCCAGAGCCGGTGTGGTCGGAAAAGGTGACCGGCCCACCAGGGGCAAAACGGTCATTTTATACTGGGTTGGCCGGAACTGACTCGGAATGATCCGAAAGGATAAAGAAAGATTTAGAACACTATAAAATGTATTCTCGGGAAGTTATCGGTTTGATACCCAGAGCTGGTGTGGTTCCCGGGGCGTTTAGATGCCTAGGGGTAAAATAGTCATCTTGACCGGAAAGTCTTGGAAAAAGCCCAATGGACAGTTTGGTCATTTTTCACCGAAGTGGGCTAACAAACACTGGTGTTGACCTGGGTTTTGAGTGTTTCCGCCACTCTGACAACGGTCGTTATGACACAGGGGTTTGTTGGCAATTCCCTATATCGACCTATTTGTGAGTATTTTCGCTACTCTAACGGTTGTGATGTTTGCGAGTATTTTCGCTACTCGAACCGTCTCGAGGAATAAACTGTTTCGAGAGAGGGATTGGAAAGGGGACTT
Source organism: Euryodendron excelsum (assembly GCA_033060915.1). Lineage (NCBI taxonomy): Eukaryota > Viridiplantae > Streptophyta > Magnoliopsida > Ericales > Pentaphylacaceae > Euryodendron > Euryodendron excelsum. Next base: position 1,845,307 of record CM065385.1, on the reverse strand, counting down.
ACTGTCTTCGAAAAGACGTGCCTGAATTGGAACCGTCTCGAGGAATAAACTGTCTCGAGAAAGGGATTGGAAAGGGGACTTACCGTCTTCGAAAAGACGTGCCTAAATTGGAACCCTCTCGAGTAATAAACTGTGTCGAGAGAGGGATTGGAAAGGGGACTTACCGTCTCCGAAAAGATGTGCCTGAATTGAAACCGTCTCGAGGAATAAACTGTCTCGAGAGAGGAATTGGAAAGGGGACTTACCGTATATGAAAAGACATGCCTGAATTGGAACCGTCTCGAGGGATAAACTGTCTTGAGAGAGGGATTGGAAAGGGGAGGACAATGCCCCTAAGGGCATTTTAGTCATTTTGCCTCTATTTGGGCCTGGTGGGCCTGCGAGGCAATGGACAAATGGGATTTGGACTTAGAAAATTGGTTTCGATTGGAATACGCCCACAATGACTTGAAAACAAGTCTGGACGGAATATAGATTGCCGAGCGGTCAAAAATGGGGTGCTTACACTGTGTTTGTGATTTGTGGAATTTCGGGGTGATGACTTTTCAAGGCAGAACTCTGCCGATATTTTCAAAAATTTTATCACTTAGCTTTGAAACCTTTCAGCAAGGCAAATCCTTTTTGAGAAAGGGGCTTTTGAGGGAGAAAGCCCGGAGAAACCGCAATTTTTGAGAAATTTTTGGGAGTGGGATTTTTGAACGAGAAATGCCCCAGGAAACTGATTTTTTGAAAACTTGAAGAACAAGGCTTTTAAAGGTGAAAGCCCCGAAAACTGTTAAACCCTTGAATTGGGGCTTTCTGATGGAAAAGCTCGAAAAATCGTAAAAATGTTGAACCAGGGCTTTTGAAGGAAAAAGCCCAAGAAACGGATTTGAAATTTTTTTTTATATATTTTAAAAAAATCGGGTTTTTAAGGGAAAAAACCCGGGAACCGGTTCAAAGTCTTAATATTAGATTCTTTTGAGAAAAAGTTTCAAAAATCACTGGAAAATTTTTGAGTCAGGATTTTTGAAGGAGAAAACCTAAAAAACCGGCTTTGAAATTTCAAGACCAAACTTTTTGAGGAAAAAATCTTGAAAACCCTTAGAAAACTTTTGAACCAATGTTTTTGAAGGAGAAAACCCGAAAAACCGACTTTGAAATTTCAAAACCGATCTTTTTGAGGGAAAAGCTTGAAAACCATTAGAGAACTTTTGAACCAGGGTATTTGAAAGCGAAAACTCGAAAATCGGCTTTGGAATTTTGAAGCCAAACCTTTTGAGGAAAAAACTTGAAAACCGTTAGAGAACTTTTGAACCAGGTATTTTGAAGGCAAAAACCCGAAAAACTGGCTTTGGAATTTCGAAGCCAAACCTTTTGAGGAAAAAGCTTGAAAACCGTTAGAAGACTTTTGAACCTAGATTTTTGAAGGAGAAAACCCGAAAAACCGGCTTTGGAATTTCTAAGCCAAACTTTTTGAGGAAAAAGCTTGAAAATCCATAGAAAATTTTTGAAGGAGAAAACCCGAAAAACTGGCTTCGAAATTTCGAAGCCAAACTTTTTGAGGAAAAAGCTTGAAAGCCGTTGGAAATCTTTTAACAGTGATAGGTGGGGCCCTTGCCCTTCCACTTTTTCTTTCTTTTTCTTTGTCTTCTTTTCTTCTTTTTCGTTTCTTTTCTCTTTTTTTTTTTTGTGTATATACATTGACGCACTTATCTTTGCGCTTTTCATATATAGTGACTAATTGATCCTCTTCAATGTTGTCAATTTTTAGGTTGTCGGAGGCCGGGGGTGACGGTCCAGGCAAGAGGCGCCACGGGAAGGTGCCGCGGATAGAGCTTGAGGAGGGCGGCAGCAGCCGGGGTAGCTCGGCTAGGGGTATCAGCCGGGGTGGTTCAGCTCGGAGCACTGGTCGGGGTGGTTCAGCTCGGAGCACTGGTCGGGGTGGCACAGCACGAGGAGGCAGCAGGGGTGCTTTTGCGCGGAGTAGTGTTAGGGTCAGTTCTCCTCGGGGCGGCCGCAGTGGGCCATAGCGATCTTTGAGCAGGACAGCTTCTAGTGGGAGCTCTGTGATGAGGCAGCCTTCGGCGGCTCCCGATGAGAGATTTGAGGATGAGGCTAACTCGTCCGTGGACCCACGGACATGTTACAGTACAGCCTCCATTCGGGACAGGTAGAGAGATACTTCATTTACCGACGACTAGCTAGCCATTCCTGATATTCCCTCACTACGTGACTTGGCATTCCACTCGAGCTTGTATTCGCGTTACGGTTGGATGCCATCATCTACCCACAGTTCCTTTAGAGGGGCCAGTATCTCGGCCTTGAGGGCTATGCAGGCGTCCGTTCCATCTTATCAAGAATTTTTGCATCAGATCGGTTTTGGTGCTTTCATGACCCTGCAGACGGATAGACTTGATCACGGGATTGCTACGGGGCTGTTGAAGCGGTGGTTTGGGGAGACAGGGACCGTTCACTTGGTAGGTTTCGAGTCGGGGCCTACCCCTGTAGACTGGGCTATGATTATCGGGCTATCTTTTGGAGGGGTTTCGATCTCTTTACGGGACGCGTCTCTGGAGGAGGCCCGTCTTCTCTTGGGGTTGCCAGGGCTTGGGGGCTCGAGTTTCCCAGCTTCACTTTTATGCTCAGCCGAGACAGCCTTTACTTTTGAGCCTTCACTAGATGACCAAACTATTGTGAGGCACCGGTTGGTGTTGTACGTCGTCTTTAGTTGCTTTTGCAACAATAATAGGTCGACGGTCCCTTTGTCTTTGGTGAGCCTGGTAGCAGATCTGGACGCGCTAGACTATGTTGACTGGGGCGCTTTCACCTTTGCCTGCTTCTTACGAGGGATGAGAGTGAGGACATCTAGGGCTTGGGGGAGCTTGACGAGCTTTTGGCCATTTCTGGTCTAGTGGAGCTATGAGTATTTGCCAGTTCGCTGACCGGAGGTGTTAGCAGGCGATGCCTTCCCGCAAGCCACGAGATGAGCCAGGCAGCAGGTAGTCCAGCGGTCCTTGCTCACAAATTTTGTAGCCCTCAAGGCTAACTTAGAGTTGCTGAGGCCTCGGGATGTGAGTTTGGCACCTTATCACTGATCTACCCAGTATGCCGGTATGAGGGATGTCATCATTTTATCCAGGTCGCGGATCACCTTCAGGGGTCCCGTGTCATGGGAGACGTACCTCGAGGAGCGTCACTGGCGACAACTTCATACTGCTTTCTACGCGGCCATAGATCCTCCCCAGTATATGTTTGGACTTTATCGGGCCGGGGTAGAGATCCCTTATATAGTCAGGGTTCCTGCTGAGCGGTTCCTGCTTCTGCCAGATGTGGATTATGAGGCTCACTTCCGGGTGAGATCTACTGGCGCTTTCACCCAGCTGGATCTGGTGGTCGGAGGGCAGGTGGCCGGCCATGAGGTGGTAGAGCTTTGGCGTCAAGCTTAGGGTTTTGTATCTAAGGAGGAGTACCTAGCAGCTTGCCAGACATGAGATCAGTATTGTGTTGAGGTGGAGGTCCTGACTGCCCGCATATCTCTGATGGAGGCCCATTGTGTATGTTATTTGTGGTTCATTATTTTCATGTTCCTTATGCATCTCCTGTTTTCTGACGCTAGCTCTTCTTCCCTTTTTGCCTTTTTCTTTGGTCAGGGTCCTTTTGACTCGAGAGCTTCCTCCAGCCAGCCCTCTCTGTATGTGCCGGATATAGGCAACTTTGACTTGGATGATGACCCTGCTCCTTATGGCTCCCCTTTTTATCTGTTGACACAGTTGTAGTTCAGTTAGTTTGGCTGTATTGTTTTATGTTTTTGAGGCCGTATGTTGGCCCTCATGGATGATGACTGTATGATGATTTTATGTATATTATTTTCGTTTCTTGCATGCGATGATGATTATTTCTTCCTTCTTGTCTCGTCATATATGTTATGTGGGTATATGATGGGTATGAATGCAAACACAGGGGTACAAGAATCATGGTATGCATGAGAAATGGTGGATATATGCAAACTTTAAGCAGATGTAAAAAAGGTGGGTGCATTATTGCACAAGTCAGGCAGGGCGTACAGGCGTGCATATAACTTTATAAGGACAGGTCAGATCGGGCGTTCCCCGGAAATTGTCATTTCGGCACTTTACTCTTTCTTTGGAGATCCCCCTTTTTGTTGCGCCTTTTTCCTGTCATGGCGAGATAGCAGTCGCCCCATTCCTAGGGTTTTCATTTTCGGATCTGACCCGAGAAGACTTTACTTTGGATCGTAATGTAGGCTAGGTAATGGGTGATGAATGAAGGGGTATCCAGGCTCAAATGATTTTTTTTTAGGGCGATAGTAACCAGAACCATCTTAAGTAAGCTTTTGCTGCTTTGTTCCCTTTTCTTTTTCAGGTATCGCCATTTTCTCTTGAACTTGTTTAGACTAAGCAATCTTCCCTGATCTGAGGGGACTTTCTGTGGGTTGTAATATGGCCAAGTTACGGGTTTTTGAAGGAAAGGGTATTGATGGCTCAAAGCGTGATGTGGTTTCTGGGGTTCACTAGTGATCACCTTTTCAGGTCTTTTCCTTTTGTCTGCAGGCTTCTTTCTCTATCCCCCTCCTTTTTTCTCTCTTCTCTTCTTTGTACAAATTTGTGCCCATATAGGGCCCATCATTTCTTTTAGTTCTTGCCCCAGTATTATTGCTTACACAGTCTATTAACTTTTAGGAGGCACTAATCGTTATTTCATTTTCATCATTTTTCATCATCATCATCATTTTTTTTTTGGAGTATTGCCTTGTTTCCTTCCTTTTTCAATGTAGGAGGGGGCCTTCTTTCTTTCCATGCTCCTTTTTGTCACTTTTTCCTTCGAGTTTGCTTTTGCCCATTGCAGGGAGTGATCATCAGGGTGGGTTTTTCGAAGGAATATAATTTGGCTCAAAAGGGATTTTTCAAAGAGTGTTCTTTTAACTGTATGGTAGCAGAATAGATGGCCTCTCTTCCTTTCAGACAAGATTGCTTGGACCATAAAGTTCAGTTTTAGAGGTTTCGACGTTATCCTTTGAAACAAACAAGAGTTAGCTTAACTGTTCTATTACTTGCACTTGCCCCAATGTGGGGGGTGGTTCCTGGTTAGGGTATTTAAATGAGAATTACTTGTGGCTCGAGTGGGTTGACCAAGGGAGTTATGTTTGCTATTCCAGGGATTTTGAAATGAGGGCTTCTCCTCCTTTCGAGGGTCTAACTACTTACTGCTTTGCTATGGTGTCCTTCGGAAGCCACCTTTGTTGTGACCCACTCCCTTTCCTTCCTTTTGCTATCTTTCTTTTGGATAAAAAATGGTCCCCCCGGGCGAGGATGCACGTACCATCCCTCCTTTCAAGTTAGGGCATAACAACAAGAAAGGGAAATTCTGAGAAAGAGCAAGTACCAAAGATGATAAATGCAAATTTCAACTTCTTTCATTTCAAAAGTTCTGTTTACATGATGAGCTCTTGATTAGCAAAAGATGAAAGTAGAGTTAACAGAACAAAGATTAACAGGAAAGTCAAGACAAATTTTGGTAGAAGGACATCCCTTTGGTAATCACTTCTTTAGGTAGGCATTGGGACCATGCCTGCCTCCTCCATGCTCCATTTGCCGGCTTCTTCACTTGGTTGTGCTGGGCGAATTGATGCGTCAACTGCGAGGTGGCAGAGATCAACAGCCATAGCATAACCAGGGCTTCCTCCTTTTCCTTCTTTTTCTTTAGTGGGGTTAGCGGGGTTGTGCGTCCCTTCTTGGGACTTCTGCTGGCTTTCCTTTAGTTGAGCAGTTTACTCTGGCTCGGCTTTTTGGGATTTCATAACCAGACCTTCTTCAGAGGCTTATGACGACTTTTCCTTGGCTTCTTCTTTTTCGCCTTCCTTAATCTCTGCAAACAGGCTATCCAGATCGCCTTCGTTGAATTCGAAGGGTGGGTTTGGCAGTTTTGGCTCATAGATGCCCCAACCCTTGTCCTCGTAATCAAAAAGCTCCTCTTTCAGGCGAGCCTCGGCTTCAGCATATCCAGGATGTAGGAATTCTTCTCCCCTGCCATCAACAAGTACAGTATCATTAGGAATGTTTGCAACAGGTTCATCCATGGGCCAGTCGAAAGGGTCTTGCTCCCCACTTGTATTGTAGAGATAGATGGGGCATGGCGGTAGTTCTTCCTCCCAGTCGCTTTTAGTGTCTGACTCACCCTCGAAGTACTTTGCGGTTATGATGCCATCAGGATCCGCCTCATCCTCGGTGATGATGTTGACAACATGGTCTGGTAAGGGATTTGCCGTGACATTGGGTGCGGGGACCGCCTTTGTTTCTTGGGTGTTGATGACGTTATTGTCAATGAGGTCTTGAATCTTATGTTTCAACAAGAAACAGGATTCTGTGTCATGCCCCTGTCCCCCAAAATGGTACTCGCAGGTAAGGGCAGGGTTGAAAGTTGGCGGCAGTGGGCTTGGCAATGGCTGCGGGGGAATAGGGTTTATATGCTTGGCTTTGAGGAGCTCATAATAGGCCTTTGTCTGGGTGCATGCCAAACGTGTGAACTCTCGGTTCCGTCGGTTGTTGTTCTTGTTGGGGTTAAAGTATGGTCGGGTTGCAGCAGGTCCAGTTGGGGGTGCTTGGGTAGCAGAAATGGGGATATTGATGATGGGAGCAGGCGGTGAAGGTCGAGCTTGGTATTGGGGGGTAATATGGTTGTTGCTGTGTAGGTAGGATAACAGATACTTCTCCCTCTTTCTTGCCCGTGCCCCGAGTGGTTGCCACCTTCTTGGCTGCATTCGCAAATCCGTCACTTGTCTTGGCATAGGGATCAGTGATTCTACCAGTTTTCAGCCCACTCTTAATTATTTCCCCTTGCATTATCAACTTAGAAAATCTCTTTCCAATACTTAAGCACAGGCGCTCATTGTACAACCCTTGGAAGGTGTTTACAAATAGCTGTACGTATTCTCTTTCTAGCAGTGGAGGGTTAATTTGCACAGCCGCCTCCCTCCATCTCAAAGCATAGCTTTTGAAGCTTTATTTTTCACCTCGAGTCATCATCATCAAGGCGCATCTATCTACGGTCAAGTCACTGTTATGCTGATATTGAGATCGGAAGGCTATGGCTAATTCATTCCAGGTTGTTATTTTCCTCAAGTCTAAGCGAGCAAACCATTGCAAAGCGGGCCCAGTTAGGCTGTGTTGAAACAATTGCATCAGAAGTTTGGGGTCGTTCCCATGTCCGCTTAACGCCCCAGCGTACAATCTTAAGTGTGCTATGGGGTCCCCACTCCCATCATACTTTTGAAAGTCGGGCATTTTGAACTTGGGCGGCCTCGAGTGGTCAGGGAAGAAGCAGAGCTCGTCGTAAAACATCCCGCCGAAGGTGTCATGACCTTGGAGGCTGCGCAGGGACTCCTCCAAGCCTTGTATCTTAAGATCGAGGGGGTCTGGGCCGTCCTTCTTTGAAGTGGCAATCAGCAAGATGGTTTCAGGGTTGTCCTGCTCTCCTTCCTCGAGTTATAATAGTTTAGGGATCTCCTTGCTCTTTTTCGTACCGTTAGTTCACAGGACGACCCTTGGTGGGATTGCTTCAGTTTCCTTAGGATAGGATGTGGATGCCGAAGGGTTCATGACGGGCCTTTTGAAGGCCATTAGTTGTATGAGTTTGAACATTTCGTCTATTTTTGCCTTCATTTCATTCACTTCTTCACGTGTCATCGAACTATTCTATTGATCGGGAATATTGCCTTCACTCGACATTTGTGCTGTTCTTTATCGGGTACGAACTGGCATTATAAGGATGGTGTTCACTCGTGTTCCTCTTCTTCCTTTCATTGGAGCAATGGTGACCTACAATGCAAGCAGTCTTACCAAAGCTATGGCTAGTCTTTTGATGAGATGGGGGAGGAAAAGAAATTAACAAAACAAAAAGATTGCATGTTAGGTTCTTGATTTGGAAAGGCTTTATGTGATGCGTGTCCTAAGGATGCCCCTGCCTTTTGAGGGGAACTAAGCATAATGCTTTGGCTCAGTCTGGAGATAAGGAATTGCCCCTACATGCAAATACTATACCTGCCCCTGTTCATTCATTCATTCGTAGATTCATTCATTCATTTGACAATAAGGACGATTTTATTAAGATGAATTCTTTTTGGTACATAGAATTTTCTCAAAAATACATAGAAATGGGGAGGGCGAACATTTTCCTTGGGACTTCCACCTATTTCTACATTTACATTATAGGATCCTAAACTACTCTTGAGCCTCCAGATCTTTTTTGTTGGTAGGAGCCCTTGATTTGAATTGCACACTTGTCTTCTCGGCAACCTTATCTCCATGAGCGAAGAGGGATTAGGGCCCCTCTTTATGAGATAACTTTGATGCATGTTATGAATCCTTAAGGTCTCGTGGTACCCTTAGGAATTTTGGGTTGGCTTGAATTGAGCGAGAAGGTCTTTGAGCCTTTCTCTAGGGGTTAATTGGATGCATGAAGATGCAATGACTTGAGTTACTTTGAGAACTCTTGTCTTTGAAGTGAGTTCCAATGCATGAGCAGTTATGATGCATGTACATAGAAGCAGCAAGAATTAGATGGCATATCAGCAGGGATTAAACAAAATTTATAAGAAAAAATAAAGCAGTCACCCTTTCCTCTTTGATTTTGAAATTGACGCGTGTGTCCTAAATCCGACAGAGGTTCGGCCATGCATGGGGTGCTATATAAGCATGAGGTTAGGGGTCTACTAATGCTTCCTAAGAAGCTCGGTCCCTGAACCTTCAAACCTCTGGTGTCCACCCCCGAAAGGGTGAACTCCATCTTTGGTTGGTGGTTCGAGCGGGAGAACTATCAAAAGACCGTAGGCTAAGAAACTGACACAACATCCGCCCACAGTCAATATATTGTTCCCCCTTCTATCTAGAAGGGTAATAAATAGGTAATACATGAAAGATGCAAATGCAATTGAGCGTACCAAGTGTGTGTGGAATTTTTGAAAAATGGAGGAAAGGACCCAACAACACACATCACATCCTGTCCATTCATTCACATACATGGCAATAAATAAGATATGAAACAAAAATGTAAACAAAGGTCCACCTACAAAAGACAAATGCAAAGAGTTAGTAACTTTTCAAAAAACTCAATGCAAGGTAAAATGGATGGTCAATGCAAAAAATATAAGTGTAAGCAATGGATGCAAGTGATCACACTTATTTGAAAAATAGGATTTGCTTTGGAAACTTGAAAATTTTGAAGAGTGGATAAAACTGGACAAAGTAGCTGGAGATTCTTGGTGAGTGAAGGGTGAAGAGACATATTAATGGCCTAACCCTCTAAGTGTCTCCAGTGGAGTCGCCAGCTGTCACGCCTCGTTTTTTGGGTCTCCAAGGTCCTTTCGGCTCAGAGACCCTAAAGCACGAAACTCTGTCACTAGAACTCATCCTCTTAAAAGGACAAGTGCGACTAGGTTTGAAAATTGGTTTGACTAAGGGCTTTTTAGAAAAATAGGAGTCGCCACCTAACTTGATTAAGGTGAGTTAGGGCACCTAAAACTAAGTGTTAATCCGAAGATTAAACTTAGGGTCTTTTGAAAAAGGTTTTGAAAACTCCCTCAAGAGAGGGTTTTTAAGGAAATAGGTTGTTTGGCAACCTTTGAAAAAATTTAAGCCCTTTTGAAAAATAACTCCATTTTGGTCATTTGAAAACAGAAATCTATGATTCGGGGGTTGGTTACGTGTAGGGAAGATATCCTAAGATCATCACCCTACCCCGCCCTTTCGGTACCTACATGTCTAATTACCCTTTGGTCACTCACTAGAATAACTGATTACTATTGTCCACTTAATATCCACTTTAAAATTTTAAAAACAGGGTTTAGTCATCACTTTTCGGATGGATGATGCATGATGCAAGTTTTTAGAAGAAGTTTGAAAATAATGGGGGTTTTGAAATAGTTTGGAATAGAAACTTTGAATTGATTGGAATTTTTTGAAAAAGGGATTGGAGTTGAAACGAAAGTTATGACCGCACCATTTTAAGTTGCCTACGTATCTCATTTGGCGAGAATCAGGTCATTCGTAGTTCGGGCATGAGCCCGATAAAAAATAGGTGTATTAGGGCCTTTGGAAGGTTTGAAGACACTTTGGGGTCTTTGAAAAAGTTTAAGACACTTTGAGGTCTTTGAAAAAGTTTAAGACGCTTTGAGGTCTTTGGGAAAAGTTGAAGACCCTTTGAGGTCTTGGAGGTTTTGACTTGGAATTGAATGGTGGAGTGTTTTTGAAAGTGATTTTGGATTACCTTAAAGGAGTTTTGAAAAAAGGCTTTGTCATGACTCAAGGAAACTTGAAAGTGTTTTTGAAGTCTTGTTTTGAAAACCTTGGAGGAATGTTTTGATGAATTAGTTTTGGAGAGTGGTTTTTGAAAATGGCTAAGGGTTTGGAATCCTAATATGGACAACCTTAGAGGTTGTTCTTGATTTATCACTTGTCCTTGGAATCCCTAACCATGAGAGGGCTAGGGACCCCTTAGGTTCGTGACCTTTTGAAAACGTTTTTGGAAATGCCTTGAAGATGGAGTGTAAGAACATTAGAAGAGTTTATGGAGTTGGGTTTTTGAAATCATGAGAATGGGAAGTTTTGGAAAAATAGGTTATGAGGATAATTTGAAAGTTTGAATGGTCATTTAAAAAAAGGGTTTAAGAGTTGGAACCTTGAAGTGTACTAACCTAGGTAGGGTTAGCCTAGGGTTAGGGATAACCTAAGGTTAGCTAACTTGGGTTAGGTAACTAGGATAGGGTTAACCTAAGGTTAGGATGACTTAGGGTTAGGTTAACCTAAGGTGAGTGAACTAGGGTCTAGTTAACCTAGGGTTGGACAACTAGGGTCAAGTTAACCTAGGGTTGGTCAACTAGGGTCAAGTTAACCTAGGGTTAGGTAACTAGGGTCAAGTTAACCTAGGGTTAGATTGTAGAATGGTTTTGAAAGTTGGTTTGATGCACTCTTGGAAAGAGTTTTGAAAAACAAAACATATTATGCCATGGACCTTGGTTGGCAATCTTTTTGAAGATCATTTCCATGAAAATTTTGACTCTAGCCAAGAGTATGGTTTTTATGGTTGGTGTTTGGAAACCATTCCAAGGAAGGTTTCTTCATAACCATTATAACCTTTATCTTGACAAGAGTGAAGGTTTCAAAAATCAACATAATGATGGCAATTTTTGAAAAATCATTTTTGATGCAAAGATGGAGAGAATGCATTTTTAAAAATCATCTTTTGAGAAGAATTTTGAAAACCACTTTTCAAGGGGACCATTCTATCAAGAGAGGGTTCATATGGCCAAACAAAAGGCAGACCACTCAAGAGAGGGTTCCATGGGGCCATTCCAACCACTATGCTTGAAAGAATGGAAATCTTGAAAATTAGAGAAATGGAAAGCAACCATTATGCAAGTTAAAATACAATGATGCAAAAATGAGAGTTAGGGGGTTAGTAGGGGCTCTTCTAAAGCATAATTCTAAAATCTTATCCTAAACTTCAAGTGGCCAACTCTTGAAACAATTTTTGAAAGAAATGTAGAACTTGAAAATGGCATAAAATTAAGAGCAATGTAAGCATTGTGGAATATGATAATAAGCATAAAATGAAGCCAAGCACACAAGACATGATCAAAATAGTAATATGCAAGGGGTCATGATTCACATACAAGGCTTTTAGGATACACCATACAAACAAGGGGCTTCTAGGCTATACCATCTTAAAGTAGGCTAGTAAGAGGTCCCCCTATACGGTGGCTCTCACTTGCTTTCCTCTAGGAATGATCTCAGAGCCCTCTTGGCTCAAGCATGCAAGAAAGGGGGGTCGAAGATGGAGATTAAAATAGAGAATAGCCTAAGTAGGCTAGGAAGGAGAAGAGAAGAGTGGGGGATAGCACAAATGTAAAAGGATACCACCTTTTGCCTTCAACACACTGGTAGTCTTCAATGGATGCCTTGATTGGAGCTTGAGTGACTTCAAGAGGGCTTGAGGGGCTGGAGTGGAGTGTGTAAGTGTGTATGAGGCCTTGTATATGGAGTGTATAGGCTTGAGAGAGGTAGAATCTAGCCTAAGTGTTGGAGGGGTGGAATTTATGTAAGGACTCAAGGTTCTGGAGTAGTTTCAGCAGAGTTTCGCATCAATTTTTGGAGATGAAATATGCAAAGAGGTGGCCTGGTATTTATAGAGATTCTAGAAAAGGTCTGGCGTATATACTACAAGCGGCTGGCCAAAATTTGGCCGTGCGCGTGTAGGACATGCGCAGGTACTTACAATGACACGTGGCACCCTATGTACTGGATAAATCTCGACTGTTGATCGAAAGTTGGTCGATTTGAACAAAATTTGAGCACATGTAGCATACGCTCCACCACCAGGAAGGTTTGTCCAAACTTTACCTCAATAATTGAGTCAATTGGGAAGGTTTCAAGGGAATCGGTCGCACTCAGGATGTTCTCCCAGGGCCTTCGGTGAACTTTCATGTTTTTGAAGAGTCTGAATGGTGTTTGGAAGTGTGAGATATCATCTCGAGAAACGTGCATAAAAGGACACTTTTACGGAGCGTCTGTGATACGCTCCATGGGTGTTCGAAAGGGGCCGTTTTAGTGTTGTGCAATTGTGGCCTTCGGAAAGCGATCCTTTTGATCGGACTGTACCGATGGAAAGTACTCTAGAAATACTTTTGGGAATTCCCCGATTTACGCATTTCTCTAGTCGTTTGACGGTGCGTTTTGATCAGGGAATTTGAGAAAAAGTCAACCTTGGTGGAGCGTCTGCAAGACGCTCCAGGGGTTGTCGAAAGTAACAGTGTTTGAGCCATATGATGAAGGGTTTCGGGAGGCATCTCTCTAATCGAGCAGTATCGATGGAAAGATCTATGACCGAGCTTTCGAGAATTTCCTGATTTACGCATTTGTCAAGTAAGTTGACGGTGCGTTATAACCAGGGAATCGGGAGAAAAGACAATTTAGGCAGAGCGTTTGCGAGAGGCTCCAGGAAAATTTTATCTAGTCGTGAGTGTTTAATGTCGTAAGGTCCTTCTCAGGTTAAACAAGGGTGTATGGTGAAACCCTTTGCTCGAAATTTCAAGACCGGTGCTGTTTCAGGGCATATTTGGATAGCTAGGGGCAAAATGGTCATTTTGGCCAAGATTGGCTAGAAATGGTTAGGAATGGTTTAGTGTGTTATGTTCAGCATGTAGGGTTGTTCAGGAATGGTTTTGGGAGAGTCTTTTACCGTTCGGCGGAGTTTGCGCAGTGTTGAGGTGTTTAGGGGCAAAATGGTCATTTTGGCTGGAGTGAGCCGGAATAGGACCGGAATTGGACCAAATGGCGTGCAAGGGACTCCTAATGGTTTAACAACATTTTGGAAGGATATACTTATCACTTTGACGGATTTTGAACTTTCCCAAAATGTGCCTGGAGGCCCAAAGGGCAGGTTTGGTCATTTTTCACCGAATCGGGCTAGCAGGCACCAATATTAACCTAGGTGTTAGTTCCCGAGACCGCCCGATCTCTGCAAACTACCTGTGCGATGTTGGTCTCCAAGAACGCCATTCTTAGAGAACTACTTATAGGGGTGGTGTTGGTTCCGGAGAACGCCTGGTCACAGAAAGCTACCTGGAAGGGTGGTGTTAGCCTTTGAGAATGCCTGATCTCGGAGAGCTACCAAATGACGGACATTCTACCTTGGCGGGCTAGCAGGCGCCAAAAGTGAACCGTCTAGAATTTGATGAGGTGTTGGTCCTCGAGATCGCCCGATCCCGAGAAGCTACCTAGATGGCGTTGGTTTCCGGGACTGCCCGGTCCAGAAAGCTGCCTAGAATAATGGTGCTTAAGGCTCTAGCGTGTCTTTGTGGACCCAAAAAGCGACCAGTTGATTGGATTGGAGATTGTAAGGCTCATCTTGAACCTGTGTGTGTTGCGATGTTGGAAACCGAATCCGGTCAGGCCGGAGATTGCCGAGCGGGCAAAAATGGGTTGCTTACAAACACCCAAGTGGGTTCGGAGGGAGAACAGAGAGGGGGAAGATGCGTAAACTTAAATAGAGAGCCTACCTTATGTCTTCTTTATTTTGCTTTGCTTTGTGCACTTTATTTTTCTTGCTTTGCTTTGGTCTTTGCTTCAGTCTTCGTCTTGATCTTCGGGAACTTGTCTTGATCTTCGAGAGCTTTGGGTTGCAGCACTTTAAGTCTTCAGTGGGGGCTTTGGAGGCTAGTGTATGAGTGTATATGAGTGTATGGGAGTATATGAGAGCTAGGGTTTATGTATAGGGGCTAGGGTTTGGAAAACCAAAAGAAAACTCGGGTTTGGGGAGGCTACGAGCTCTATATATCGAAGAGTAGGGTTTTTAGACTGAGTTTGCAAACCTCTTTCACGCTGAAAGAGGCTATGTATTTATAGAGACAAAGAACAACCTGGTGCCTATTGTAGTGGCGCTAGGCCAAAGAACACATTGGCACCACTAGGAGTGGCGTCAGGCCAATTTTTGGCTTGGCGCCACTGCTAGTGGCGCCAGCCACTTAGGAAAGCTTTTAATTCGGCAAGCAACGTATCTTCAGAAGATTTGGGCACTTGTACTAGTGACTACCATGCAATTTTTAGCTTGGCTTCACTAGGAGTGGCTTCAGAAGGTCCGGGAATGATTTGAAGTGGCCAGGAATGACCCAGAAGGCCGAAAAGGGACAGGAACCCTTAGAATAGGGTCCCGGGGGTAACAGACTTGAAGAATGATGTCAAGATGTGTTGGAAAAGTTGACCGGGCCATTTAAGGCAAAATGGTCAACCAGGCCAAAAAGCTGCCGGGACAGACTCAGAATGTCCCGGAAGAAGACTTGAGATTTGGAAACATTATTTAGAATGTCCCAGGAGGTTACCGGTTTGATACCTAGAGCCGGTGTGGTCGAAAAAGACGACCAGCCCACTAGGGGCAAAACAGTCATTTTACATCAGGTTTGCCGGAATTGACTCGGAATGATCCGGACAGATAATGAAAGCTCGGGAATACTATAAAAAGCATTCTCAAGAGGTTACCGGTTTGATACCTAAAGCCGGTGTGGTTCTCGGGGCGTTCAAATGCCTAAGGGCAAAATGGTCATCTTGACCGAAAAGTCTCGAAATTTGCCCAAAACTGACTAGAAGGTACATAATCATGCTGGATTGCCTTTAAGATAATCTTCGAAAGGTGGACTTACCTTTCTAAGGACTTAGGTACTTTCTCAAGAAACGTGTCAGAAATGACTCTAGGGGTAGTTTGGTCATTTTTTACCGAAGTGGGCTAGCAGGCACCGATGTTGACCTGAATTTTGAGTGTTTCCGCAACTCTGACGGTGATCCCGTGATACAGGGGTTTGTTGGCAATTCCCTATATTGACCAATTTGCGGGTGTTTCCGCCACTCTAGTAGTTGCGATGTTTACGAGTATTTTCGTTACTCTAACGGGTCGCGATCATTCTAGAGACTGCCTAATCTCTAGACGCTGCTAGGTGAACTTAGCACCTGATGAATTAAATTTTTTGAAAGGCGTGTCGAAACGAACATTTCTGCATTAGCGGGCTAGCAGACACCAAAGGTGGACCATTCTACTATTTAGGGGACTTGGGGTCTCGTCCCGGTCAACAGGTTTGAAGGGACTTACCGTTCCGAAGAGTTCATTCAGAAATGTGCCGGATTGGATGGTCTTACCACCTCGAGGAATCAACTTTCTCGAGGGACGGATTGGAATTTGGAATTGGATTTGAAAAGGGGACTTATCGTTTTCGAGATGACGTGCCCATTGGAATTGGACCAAACAATGCCCCCAAGGGCATTTTGGTCATTTTGCCTCTATTTGGGCTTGGCGGGCCTGCAAAGCGATGGATTGACTAGATTAGACTTGAAAAATTGAGCTGACTCAGAATATGTCCATATTGACTTGAATACAAGTCTGGACAGACTGGAGACTGCCGAGCGGGCAAAATTGGGGTGATTACTGCGGCCTAGCCAGTGCTAGAAGTGAACCGCTCTACCATCTAGGGGACTTGGGTTTTGTTTCAGTCGATAGGTTTGAAGGGACTTATCGCTTTGAGGGATTTTATGTTTTCTCGGTAAACGTGCCATGTTGGAAGGACTTATCGTTTGAGGGATCAATTTTCTCAAAAGATATGCTAGATTGTGTTTAATTGATCTGGATTGGAATTGGAACTGAAATTGAGGTTGAACCACGAACTTACCATCTTTAGTAAGATGTGCCGACAGGAATTGGACCGAGTAATACTCTAAGGGTATTTTGATCATTGTGCCTACATTGGCCTGGTGGGCTCGTAAAGCGATTAATTGACTCGATTGAGTCTGGAAAGCCAGCTTGGACTTAAATGTGTTTGTGTCGGTTTGAATGTGAGTTTGGTTGGGCCGGAGATTGCTGAGTGGGCAAAAATAGGGTGCTTACACTCCCCTTCCCTTTTTTGCCAAGAAAAATAAATAAAAAAAAAGAGTGAATTTTTTTCTTTAGTTAAAGAACAAATAAAAGAAAAAAGAAAATAAAAGAAGGAATTCTGTACTTCGACTTTCATATCTAATCTATAAAATCTGATAAGTAAGTCCCTCTTTTTAGAAATTATAAAGTACTTCATTCCACGCATGAGCCCCTTAAGTGCTAGATAGCAATTAATCCCACCGCTTTCCAAAGTGAAGGTCACGATCATCATGACTTTGAAACTCCCTCTAGGGTTAGTAAAAGTAGCCAACTTGGAGACAGTAAAAGGGTTTTGCTTGTTACGAGTTCATAATGCATGATGTGTCCATCCTCCTTAATAAATATTAAAAAAGCCAAAAAATATTAGAATACAGTTCAATCAAAGATCAATCTTACAATGTTGGGGTTATTATTTTGACGATTAAAAGTACTCTCTCACTCCCGCTCGCAAGGAATTGAAAAACATTGGGAGAAGCACGTCACTTACTACTACAAATTTTTTTCTTAGCTTTTACCCTGTCATCCAAACCTTAAAGTCTAGAGGGAATTAAAAAAAGGTTAGCATTGCTCAATTGTTTCATATATCTATTCCATTGAAATGGACCCATATGTATATATATATGTATGTTAATATATGTACATCTCCTTGGGGATCCACATAGTTCACTGCATATCGATCTTCCAGTAAGAATCTAGTTGATCTTGTCCACTACTACCTTCAACTTCTATTTGTCATCATCACTCACCTTAATCACTTGAGTTGCCGCAACCTGCTCATCAACCCTTCCATGAGAATCCTTAGCTTCTTCTGAATTCATTTGCAGTGACTTTTGTCATCCAAAAATTGAGGAGCAGGCTGAATTTCTACACCGTCCCATCACATGTCAATGAACAAACAAATATGAGGAGTCCTAACTATAAAAAAAATCATGTAAGTAAGGACCACAATGAATAAAAAATTAGGCCTAACATGAAGAAGAAGATCTTCCTTTTTTTTTTTTTTTTGATGTTACAGTAAACTTGTAGGTCCTCACCAAGGTCGATGCACAAAACCTACAAGGATCAAGAAGCATGGTGATAGTATTGAACACCGGTGGGGTGTCGGCCAAATATTCTCTGATACCTAAATTAGCACGATTGGAGGTTGAAATATGCGGGAGTGCATTGTGAATAGAGAATGGTGAATAATTCGTGTACCTTTTTATGGGATTGAGCCTTCTATTTATAGCAGGCTTATTCAATGATTTTGGCATGATCGCTTGCCTCTAATCTCTGTAGGTGATTCGATTTGATTCTAATTCCTTGGATCTTAGTTGACCTTTTATTGAGAAGGAAACAACGAGAGTATCTTGGCTACGATCTCAGATCCCCAATTGGCGACAGGCTCATTGATGTTGGGCTTGGTTAGGTCAGGCATCAAACCAGGTCTAGTGAGCTCCCTCTAGCTTGGGTTTGTTGGTCTGACTCGAGCATGTTGGACGGTGGTGCTTTGGTCCAGAAGGTCATATCTGTACTTATCAATTGCCCCTTATTTCAAAGGTTACAAGTATTGTAGTCAAATGGAATAATTGCTCGGTCTGGGGTGATGCTTCACGTCTTTCGATGGTGCATTTATTACGCATGTGACAATTGATTATCATCATGGGGGGTGTCCTGCCCAGATTTTTTCACACTTGAGGAATACACACACAAGTGGAAAAAATACTGTACTCTCTCGTTAGAACTCATTCTCCTAGAAAGATGAGTGCGATTAGGTTTGAATTGAATATTTGATTTGGGGCTTTTGGAAAACAATTTAAAGACGCCACCTAACTTGATTAAGGTTAGTTAGGTTTCCTAAAAACTAAGCACAATCTGAAGATTACACTTAGGGTTTTTGAAAAGGGTTTTGGAAAACTTCCTCAAAAGAGGGTTTTTAGGAAAAGAGGTTGTTTGGCAACCTTTGGAAAAATGTAAGCCCTTTTTTAAAATAACTCCATTTGGTTTTTGAAAACAGTGATCTAAGTTCGGAGGTTGGTTACGTGTAGAGAAGACACACTAAGCCATCACCCTACCCCACCCTTGCGGTACCTACATGTCTATTCACTCTAGATTCACTCATTAGAGTCTTTGATTAATAAATGTCCAAAACTATCCACTTTAGAAAAGAATTTTTAGAAAGAAGTTTAACATGATGCATGATGTGTAAGTGCAAGAAAAAGACTTTGATTTTGAAAATAGATTCGAAAAGAACTTGATTTGATTTTGAAAGAAAGAAGATTTGAAAATAGAAACTTGAAAAAGGTTATAGAATTGAAGATTTGAAAAAAGTTGACCGCACCCGTGAGGGTTGCTTACGTATCCTTTTTTTGGGAATCAAGTCAGTCGTAGTTTTTTGAACAAGAGTCCAATAGAAAATAGAAGGTTTGATTTGAAAAAGAGATTTTGATTTGGAAAGATAGAACTTGGAAGAAGGATTTAGACTTGTTTTGGAAAGATTGAGATTTAGGAAACCTAAACTTAAGAAAGATAGGATTTAGGACAGACTTGAGGTTTAAGAAAGATTGGACTTGACTTGGAAGGGATTTAGAAAAGATTTGACTCAAATGTTACACTTGAAAAATTAGGGAAG
The DNA here is from genome assembly GCA_033060915.1 of Euryodendron excelsum. Taxonomy (NCBI): domain Eukaryota; kingdom Viridiplantae; phylum Streptophyta; class Magnoliopsida; order Ericales; family Pentaphylacaceae; genus Euryodendron; species Euryodendron excelsum. Next base: position 1,826,247 of record CM065385.1, on the reverse strand, counting down.
TTGAAATTTAGAAAAGGTTCGAATTAGGAAAGTTTCAAAAATACGAAAAGTTTCGTTTTAGGAAAGTTTCATTTTAGGAAAGATTTTGAATTAGGAAAGTTTCAAAAATAGGAAAAGTTCTGTTTTAGAAAAGTTTCATTTTAGAAAAGACTTCGAATTAGGAAAGCTTTGAATTTAGACAGTTTTAACTTAAGAAAGTTTTGAATTAGGAAAGTTTTGGATTTGAAAAGATTTAACTTAAGAAAGTTTTGAATTTAGAAAGTTTTGACTAAAGAAAGTTTTGAATTAGGAAAGATTCAAAGTTTGAGTTTTAGAAATACTAGAAATTAGAAAAGGTTTAAGTTTAACAAAAATTTGAAAATTTAGATTTGGAAAGTTGAAATTTGGAAAGATGTGGAATTAGGAAAGACTGGGATTAGGAAGATTAAGAAGCTTAAAGTTTAATGAAATATTTGAAAGTTTAAGTTTTGGAAACTTAAGGTTTAGGAAAATATGAGATTATGAAGGATTGGATTAGGAAAGATTTGGATTGGGGAAGATTTGGATTTCTATTTCCTAAAACAAAATATTGAATTTTATTTCTAAAATGAGATGATTTGATTTTATTTCCAAAAATAGAGGATAAGATCTAGTATCCTAAATGGCGAGATTGGAATTGGTTTCCTAAATCGGAGGATATGATTCGACATAGAATTGGAAAGACGAAAGTTTTGGAAATCCTAGATTTGGAAGGCTATAGTTTTGGTTTAGGGAAAGTGATTTTGAAAATTGATGGTTTTGATGTAAAAAGGAGGTTTTGGAAACCTAGGTTTTGATGCAAGATTGAAAATCATGTTTTAGGAAAGAAAATTAGGGTTTCCTAATTATTGGCTCTAGGGTTTAACTTGGACTCTAAGAAAAGAGATTTTGGAAAGTAAAACTTTTGGAAAGGAAGATTTTTGAAAGGAGATCTTAGAAAGGACTTTTTAGAAAGTAAACTTGAAAAGAGAGTTTTTAGAAAGGGATTTTTGGAAATAGTTTTTTAGGAAGGAACGTTTTTAGAAAGTGAATTTTAAAGAGAGCTTTTTGGAAAGGAGTTTGGGAAGAAGTTTTGAAAGAATAGATTTTTTAAAGGAGTTTTTAGAAAGCAATTTTTAGAAAGCAATTTTAGAAAGGAGATTGGAGAGAATTTTTAGAAAGTATATTGGAGAGGAGATTTTAGAAAGCAGATGTAAAAAGAGATTTTAGAGAGGAGTTAAAAAGAGGTTTTGGGAAGTAAGTTTGAAAAGCAATTCGGGAAGGGATTTGAATATAGACTTTTGCAAGCCTCTAAAAATATCTCACTTTCCTAAAACGACTCTAACCATAAGAAGATTAGAACAATTCTAGGAATTTGGTTTTGAAAACAACAGAAATTTTAAAAATAAGGACCATATTGGTCACTTTAAATATAACACTTTCCTAATGCAACCCTAACCATGGAATGATTAGAATCACCTTAGGATTGTGGTTTCGAAAACAAGTTTTGAAGAAGAAGATTTTAACACAAGTTTTGAAAATAATTTGTGATGCAAGTTTTGAAAACGAGTTTTGGAGAGATGCATAATCATGATATACATAATGCAAGTTGGTGTCATGAACATACAAGGTTAAAGGCTTTACCACATAATCAAGGGGGTCGAACCCACGTGGTCTCCGGTTAGACTAAGAGAAAGGCCCCAACACGGTGACTTTCAATGGCCTAATCCTACGCATGAACCGTGGAGTCCCTTGTTTCAAGCATGTAAGAAGGTGGGGTAGAATATGGGGGATTAAAATAGAAGAAAACCCAAGTGAGTTAGGAGAGAGAAGAGAGAGGGGGGATTGCATAAACGTAAATAGGAACCTACCTTGCGTCTTCTTTTATTTGCTTTGCTTTATTCGCTTTGTTTTTCTTGCTTCAGTCTTCGCCTTGATCTTCAAGAGCTTGTTCTAATCTTCAAGAGCTTTTACATTGCAGCATTTCAAGTCTTCAACGGAGGCTTTGGAGGCTAGTATATGAGTGTATATGAGTGTATGGAGGCTAGGGCTAAGTTTATAGAGGCTAGGGTTTAAAGAACCTAAAGGGAACTAGGGTTTGAAAGGACTTCGAGCTCTGTATATCGAAGAGGAGAGTTTTTGGATTGAGTTTGCGGACCATTTTCATGCTAGAGGAGGCTCTGTATTTATAGACAGAGGATTAAACTAGCGCCAGGCAAAATTTTCTTCTGACGCCACTGCTAATGGTGTCAGCCACTTAGGAAAGTTTTAAGGTCGGTAAGCAACGTATCTTCAGAAGATTTGGGTGCCTGTACTAGTAACTACCATGAAATTTTTAGCCTAGCTTCACTAGGAGTGACTCAAGAAGGTTTGGGAATGATTTAGAGGGTCGATAATGGCCCAGAGGGCTGAAAAGGGACATGAACCCTTAAAATAGTGTCTCGGGGGTAATAAACTTGAAGAATGATGACAGGGCGTGTTGGAAGGGTTGACCGGGCCGTTAAGGGCAAAACGGTTAATCGGGACAGAAAGCTGCCGGGATGGACTCGAACTATCCCAGAAGAAGACTCAAGGCTTGAAAACATTACCTAGAATGTTCCAGGAGGCCACCGGTTTGATACCCAGAACCGGTGTGGTTGGAAGAGGCGACCGGCCCACCAGCGGTAAACGGTCCTTTTGTGTCAAGCTTGCTGGAATTGACTCGAAATGATCTGAAAGAGTAATGGAAGGCTGGGGATACTTTCAAAAGCATCCCTAGGAGGTTACCAGTTTGATACCTAGAGCCGATGTGGTTACCGGGGTGCTCGGATGCCTAGGGGAAAACTGGTCATTTTAACCGAAAGGTCTCGGAATTGGCCCGAAACCGACTGGAAGGCACTTAAACATGTCGGATCATCTTTGGGACGATCCTGGAAGGGTGGACTTACCATTTTGAGGACTTAGGTACTTTCTCAAGAACGTGCCGAAAATGGCCCTAAGGGTAATTTGGTCATTTTTTACCAGAGTGGGCTACCAGGCACTGGTGTTGACCAGGGTTTTGGGTGTTTCCGTCACTCTGACGGCAGCCCTTTGACATAGGGGTTTGTTGGCAATTTCCAATGTCGACCTGTTTACGAGTGTTTCTGCCACTCTAACGATTACGATGTTTACGAGTATTTTCGTTACTCTAACGGGTCGCGATCATTCTAGAGACTGCCTGATCTCATGAAACTGCTAGGTGGACTTATCGCCTGAGGAATCAACTTTCTCGAAAGGCGTGCTGAAACGGACATTCTTCATTAGCAGGCTAACAAGCACCAAAGGTGGACCGTTCTACCATCTTGGGGACTTGGGGTCTCGTCCCGGTCGACGGGTTTGAAGGGACTTACCGTTTCGAAGAGTTCTCTCAAAAAACGTGCTGGACTGGATGGACTTACCACCTTGAGAAATCAACTATCTCGAAAGGCATGCTAAATATAATTAGAATTGAAATTGGACATGAATTGAATATGAACTGGAATTGAGATTGAAAAGGGGACTTACCGTCTTCGAGAAAACGTGCCCATTGGAATTGGACCGAACAATTTCCTAAGGGCATTTTGGTCATCTCGCCTCTATTTGGGCCCAATGGGCCAGCGAAGCGATCAATTGATGGGATTATATCTGGAAAACATGTTTGACTCGAAATATGTCTATATTAACTTGAATACTAGTCTGGACCGACCGAAGACTGCCGAGTGGGCAAAAATGGGGTGCTTACAGGGGGGCGTCCCTTCATCTGGTGACATATGATTGTGCTACCAATTGGCAATCACTGATTGGTTGGCGTCTCCCCACCTCGTGTCGTGTATGTAAGTTGCGGTAGCACACTTAAGGGTGCCCACGTCAATCCATCATTACCCTTGGTTTTTCTTATGTTGCCATGCATGTTTTGCTGTTTTTCTCACTTTTGGACACTTTAATTTCCTGGCTAAGCACCTGCCGATTTCCTCAATTTAACTTATCTTTTAAGTTTCTTATAGAACCTTGTCCTTCTAAAATTTGGTAATCTTTCTCTTCTTTTTCTCCTCTTTTGGATTTACATACTTATGCTTACTTCATTATATGCAGTTTTCATTCTAGAGAGGGTACTTTCTCTATTGTATTAGGTTTCTGACACTTCACAGTGTTGCCCCATATCTCTTTGGGTTTGTTCATAACTCAGGTCTCGCAAGCTAGGTGTTTGTCGACTTGACTGACCCTATTCGGAAAGCTTTTGAAGCTTCTAATCATTTAGGGCTTTTAGAAACAATGGCCAACCCCGAGGATGTTGATTCCTCTTTTGCTACTTCTAGTGATCCGAGCCTTAGAATTCACACGAATATTCAGGGTGGGCCTAGCACTTTAATGGAAGCGGATGGCCCCATGGTTGAAGTGGTGGAGGTCTCGTCGCTTGATGCTTTCATGGATTGAGCATCAAGGAACTATGGCCAACCCTCTTCTGGAGGTGGCAAGGTCGAGGTTGAATCGGCTGAGGTCGGTTTAGTTGAGGGAGAAAGGGTGAAGTATTATGCCTGAAAGGTGCCACCTAAGATCTCATTGGAGCGGGTGTAGGGGTTACAGTACATGTATCAAATTCCCTCGATAGTCTCGTTTTGGGTGCCCGACTCCTCTGATTGGGCTCACAGGGCTAAAAGATGCGAGATTGCTTTATTCGAGGAGGCTTTTTCGTCTTGGATGCGACTTTTGTTTCCCCCATTGATTAGGGAACTACTGGACAGTCTTGAGCTTGCCCCGACCCAACTCGTTCCCAACTCATGGTGACTTCTAATAGGGTGCATGGTTATGTGGGAGGCATTCAACAATAGTCAAAAGCATCTGACCACTAACGAGTTCTTGTACTATCATAAAATGGCGAAGTCAGGGAGGGGTTCGTGGCATTTTTTGGTGAAGCCAAACGAAGCCAAACTCGAGGGGATTCCCCACTCGCTCAAGGGCTGGCGGGAAAAATTCTTCTTCATCTACGGAGAAGGATGGGAGATCCCCAGTTGGGGCACAATGCCCAACCCTATCAGTGTCCATAGAGAGTAGGGTGAGCTAAGCATCAAAGGTGCGAACTAGGGCTCTTATTGCTAGTTGAAGCTTTCATCAGGTTTTGATTTTCTTTCATGTGCAACTTGAAAGCCTGACACCTTATTTTCTCAACTGCAAAAGAACATCGAGAAGTTAAGGGCTCATCTTGTGAAGCACTTTGAGGCCCAGGTAAATGCTAAGTCGCTAGGTAGGTATTTGCTTGGTCCCGAGCCTCATGTTCCTGCCTTGAGGGCCTAGTGTTTGACGAGTGCCCCGAGTTTGTCCTCTTTGCTAGTCTAAAGGGGAATTGATTATATCTGTTTGTAAATCTAGGCTGCTAGCCCCTAACCCCACCTTTCTTCATAGGATTATTGCTAGGATACCAAGGTACGGCTGAGAAGATACTAGATAAATCACAGCTGAAGCAATTGGCTTGCTAGATCAGGAAATAGTGGGGCCACATCTCTAAGAAGTTAAAAAGGACCATAATTCATGCAAGCAAAGAGAAGGACGTTAGCACATATGTGGCTGCCGTTTCCAAGTCTGTATCCTCTTCCCCTGGTAGGTCAGGGTCAGCTTCGGTGGGCAAGAGGTCTATGCTCCCTCCTTCACCCATCTTGTCCTCTTCTCTTATTCCTCCTTTAGCCGTTCCTAGATCGTCAAGCTGTCACAATTTGGTTGTTCTGCCTTCCGATCTGTAGGAGGTCATTGCGGCTATTCTAACCAAGATGATTTTTATAGATCTGAACTTGGCAATGGGTTAAGTTAAAGCCGTGGCCACTCTTTCGAATCTAAAAGCCCTGAGGGGCATCATTACGACCACCATTACCAGGGACCTTTTCCCCGATTTTGCGAAGGTTACAAGTTATGGCCATTCAGGTGCCCTTCTGCCTCTTTCCTATTCTAATTCTGAATTTTGTTGCATACAGGCTATAGAAAAATTAATCTATCTGGGCCAACACTATGTTTCCTGCGACATTTAGCATGGTGAACAAAAGAAGGAGCTGGTATCGGCCTTGAAGGAGATCGGGGTTCTGAAGATGGAGCTTAAAGATCAGAGGGGCAAGACCCAGGAACTCAATACTGACCTGAAGGCTCTTTGCGAAGCTCTTGAGGTTGAGACGACATCGCGGACTACCGCAGAAGAGAAGGCCAACTTGGCTAAGAAAGGCTTGGAGGTGGCTTTGGCCAAGGTCGCGCAAGCCGAGAAAGTAGTGGTTGAGGCTCAGGAGGTGCTGAGTAGCATAGTCTCCCATTGGGGGTCTACCAAGCATAATGCGAAGCTGGCTGACATTTTTAGGTTGGGCTTTGCATACTATAAATAAACAGTGGCATAAGTAATGGTATTTACTGCCATCAATGGGGGACGTTGAATGTCACATCTCGTTTAGACTCCATGGTTGTATATATACACGGGGTACTGCCTTGATCTTTTTCAAAAGGAAACAAATGGGGTGGCCTTTGGTGTTTTTGGCTTTGTTCTTCAGAAACCTTGTTCGCAATTATGAACTTGGATGTTGTCCTCTTAAACTATACTTTCTTTTGTTAGGAATGGGCGGGGTTGGGAATTGCTTTCTTTGATTTGGGTATTTCTTCTCATTTGAAGGCTACACTTGGTAGAACCCAAGGCTCCATAATGGCTTAGGGGAAGAATACTAATTTTTTTCTTGTTGTCATCTGGGGACATGGGTTTTTCTTCTATGATGCCAAGTTCTCTCTCGATAGGGGTTGTCGAGCATGAGCTTTTATCTTTTTGTATCGCATCTGCTTCCAGCTAGGTGTTTAAGGGAGGTATATTGTTGGCCTTTCCCATTTTTCTTTTGCTTCCAGCAAGGAATTTTGGGAAAATATAGTTTTGAGGCTTTATGTCCCCTCTTCCTGCCCTCGAAGATGTTCAACTTCTTGGCTTATAACACTGGGAGGCACGCTCCGGCGCTAATTGATGATGGCTCCACTTGGAAGTCCAGTTGGTGAAAAAAGTTCATTCAATCGGACTAGCTTTCTATCCCTGTTTTTTGTTATTTCTTTTTGTAATAGGAAATCTATATTTAAAAACTAAATCTAATAAAATAGAGATTTTTTCCTCATAGAATTTCTAGCATCCATACTTTTGCTTATGTCTCTATCTTTTGTATGTTTTCTTGTGTACGTTTAAGACCCGCTGAATAGCCTTATGGGTGGTCAGGCTTTCTATTTGAGTTGTTGAGCTTTCTATTTTTGCCAAGCTACCTCTTGGACTATTAGACTTTCTGTCTTGCCGAGCAGCCTGTCAGACTATCAAGCTTTATGTCTTTACCGGACAACTTCTATGAGTTGTCAGGCTTTCTGTTTTTGTTGAGTAACCGCTTGGACTGTCGGCCTTTCTATCTTACCAAGCAGCCTTATGAACTGGCTGGTTTTCTATCTTGTCGATCAACTTCTTTGAGTTGTTGGGCTTTCTATTTTTCCTGAGTAGCCTCTTGGATTGACGGGCTTTCTATCTTACTGGGCAACTTCTTTGAGTTGTTGGGTTCTCTATTTTTGTTGTTATGTCAATCAGCCTCTTGGATTGTCGAGCTTTCTATTTTTACTGATCAGCCGCTTGGACTATCGGGCTTTCTGTCTTCGTTGAGAAACTTCTTTGAGTTGTCAGGCCTTCTGTCTTACCGAGTAACTTCTTTAAGTTATCGAGTTTTCTGTTTTTACCGAGCAGCCTCTTGGACTGTTAAACTTTGTGTCTTACCAAGCAGCTTATTTAAGTTGTCGAGCTTTCTATTTTTGGCCAAGTAGCCTCTTGGACTGTCAGACTTTCTGTCTTGCCAAGCAACTTCTTTGAGTTGTCGGGCTTTCTGTTTTTGCTGAGCAACCTCTTGGACTGTCAGGCATTTTGTCTTGCTGAGCAGCCTCTTGGACTATCAGGCTTTCAGTTTTTGCCAAGCAACCTCTTCGATTGTTGGGCTTTCTGTCTTTGTCGAGCAATTTCGTTGAGTTGTCGGTTAAGTTAAATATATCGCAATGGATTTAAAGTACTTTTGCTCTGTACCTTGGCTTCAAGTGATGGCTATTGTGGGGGGTTTTACGTCATCCTTATCAATTCCTTTGGAAGGCGGTAAGAGAATATTAATTGTATTTTCCGATAATTGTGTCACGGATGACGTCAATGATGGAAACCAGAGAGAAGAATCTTAGGGTTTCAACCCTCTATTTAATGTACCCTTCTTCTATTTAACAATCATCTTCCTCAAAGTTTTCCATATATCTTTCCCAATATCTCTTGCGTTGGCCACTTCCTGCTTTTTTAAAGGCTTATGTCTTAGCACTGGCCTCTGCTTTCTTTATTCTTGCTGCTATATTGTGTTCTCAGGGCATGAGTGCAGTTGGAAAATGGGAGATGGTTCCTGTGGCACATCAATTTGCTACTTTGAACCCCGAACCTTTTTGGTCTTTCCAGCGGGCATGCTTTCTCCAATGCTTCTGTTGATGGAGTTCTTTCACTCCATTACATATAAAAGCTTCGTGTGAACTGGACTAGTTGGAATTTGCATGCGACCATGATGTGGTGAAGTTCATCTTCCACCATTTTTTCTGGCATGGGGAGTCAGGCTCACTTCTATCTCTGCAACCATGTCTCTTTCTTTTTGTGTCTTTTCATCTTTGTAAAGACCTTGTTTTTCTTGTTTCTTGGTGGGTTTGTGGCCCTCTATGTAGCTGCATTTTTGCTTTTGAATAAAAAAAGGGTTCCCTATTTTATATGATGGTTTCATGTATTTATGCTTTTATGCTTGCAAATAAGAATGTAAATTTAAAAAAAAACAATAGATCAAAAAATCATTAATCACTTCAAAGTGTCACGCCCAGGTTTTTCACACTCGAGTGTGGGAAATACACACGGTACTCTCTCGTTACAACTCATCCTCCTAGAAGAACGAGTGCAACTAGGTTCAAATTAGAAATTGATTTGGAAGATTTATAATTGAACTTTGATTTAAAATTAACTTTGATTTGGAATCGAACTTGGAATTGACATTGCAATAAAACTTGAATTTGAAATTAAAGTTTGAAATAACACTTAAACTTGTCTTGGAAAGTTTAAATTGAACTTTGAAATCATCTTGACTTGAATTGGGATTTGAAAACCATCTTGATTTAGACTTAACACTTAGAAAAGAGTTGTAGTTTTCTAACTCAAGGTAAGTTGAGCTATGGCTTAGGTATCCTAGGGTTTAAACATGTACTTAAAAAGATTAATTTTATAAAGTTTCGAATTAGGAAGGTTCTATTTTAGGAAAGTTTTATTTTAGAAGGATTGAAAAAAATTCGATTTGATTTAGACATATTTGATTTCAAAAATTTGTGAAGTTAGAATTTGGAGAGTTTGAACTTAGGAAATCTTTGTATTAGGAAAGTTTTATTTTAGGAAAGCTCCCATTTTAAGACAGATTTGATTTAGGAATAATTAAATTTAGAAAGTTTAGTTTGAAAAGATATGACCTAGATTCAAGGTAACTTGGGATTTAAGCAATCCTAGAATCTAGGATATAGGCAATGTACTTGAATTGGAAATATTGGATTTCATTTGAAAAATAAAAGTTTTGTTTTTAGGAAATTTATTAGTTTCCTAAATATGGACTCTAGGGTTTTGACTTGGGCTCCAAGATAAAGGGTTTTTGAAAAGTAAATCTTTGAAAAAAAAATTTAGAAAATAGATTTGCAAAACTATTTTAGAAAGATTTAAATATAGACTTTTGAAAATCTCTTAAATATCTCATTTTCCTAAAACGATTCTAATCACAAAAGACTAGATCCATTCTAGGATTGTGATTTTGAAAATAACTAGGGTTTGAAACCCCAATATGGACTACAATGGTCTCATTGAATATAACACTTTTCTAAAATAATCCTAACCATGGAATGGCAGAAATCATCTTAGGGTTATGATTTTGAAAATAAGTAGGGTTTGAAACCCCAGTATGGACCACAATGGTCTCATTAAATATAACACTTTCCTAAAACAACCCTAACCATGGAATGGTTAGAATCATCTTAGGGATGTGGCTTTGAAAACATCTTTTCTAGATGCAAGTTTTAAAGAAAACTTTGAAACGCGATATTGAATGCAATGTATGAACACAACAACCACAATGCAATAGGGACATGAACATACAATGTTAGGTTTCACCACATAACCAAGGGGGCTGGACCCACACAGTCTTAGGTTGAACTTGAAGAAAATTCCCGACATGGTGACTTCCTTCAAGGCCTTCCTAGGCATGAAATAAGAAATCCCTTGTTTCAAGCACATAACAAGAAGGGGTAAAAGATGGGGATGAAAATAGAGAATAGGCCAAGTGGACTAGGAGGGAGAAGAGAGAGAAGGGAATTACATAAACTAAATAGAAAAAACTCACCTTATCTTCTTATTCATTTGTTTGCTTCAATATACTTGCACTTTGAGAGCTTTAAATATGCAGTACTTGATCTTTAATGGTGATGGGAGGCAGGTGTATAAGTGTATAAAGTGTATGGGGCCTAGGGTTTGAAGAGAGGCTTGAAGGAATTAGGGTTTTGGGACAACTCAAAGACTGTTTTTAGAGGGGTCGAGTTTTTGAAGTTATTTTTCAGACCACCAATATAGAGGGGAGTGGCATGTATTTATAGGCAACCAAAATTGACCCTAGCACCTGTTACTGTAGCGCTAGGCTTAATTTTGGCTTGATGCCTATACTAGTGGTTCCACCCCCTTTGGAAAGTTGTTAATTCAGCAAAAAACATATCTTTGAACCTTAGGACACAAGGCAGAAGATTTGGGCACCTATCCTAGTGACTCCCATGCAATTTTTTATCTAGCTTCACTAGGAGTGCCTTTGAAAAGTCTGGAATGATCCAGAAGGTTTTGAGTAGAGAGACTAGGCCGGGAATGGATGGGAACTCTTGAGAGTGCCCTAGAGGTAACTGGTTTGACAACTAGAGCCGGTGTGATTAACGAGATGTGACTGGCCCATCAAGGGCAAAATGGTTATTTTGCACCGCGTGTACCGGAACGGACTCGGAATGGTCTAAAAAGGTATTGGAAGGTTGGGAATACTATTATAAGCATCCCTGCAAGGTAACCAGTTTGATACCCAGAGCTAGTGTGGTTCCTAAAGGTGATTGGATGCCTAGAGGCAAAATGATCATTTTGATCGAATGCTCTCGGAATTCATTCAGAAATGACTGGAAGACACTAGAACTGCTAGATTGTCTTTTAGAACAATCCTAAAAGGGTGGAATTTTTGCTTTGAGGTCTTAGGTATTTCTTGAGAAGGGCACCGGTAGGGCCCGCCAGAGCGTTTTAATCATTTTTCACTGAAATGGACTAACAGGCACTGGTGTTAACCTAGGTTTTGAGTATTTTCATCACTCTGATAGTGTGTGATAAGTTGATTTCTAAAGTTATCCTGTCCACTGTTAAATGTGCCACAACCAAGAGGCATGTTTGGTCTCGTGACATAGGGGGTTTGTTGCAGGCATTCCCAATGTCGACCTGTTTGCGAGTGTTTTCGTCACTCTGATGGTTATGATATTTGTGAGTGTTTCCATCACTCTAACTATGTGTATTCATTTTGAAGACTGCTTGATTTCAGGAAGCTGTTGAATGGTCTTATCGCCTCAGGGCCTTAAGTACGTTCCCAATCGTCGTGCCGAATAACGGACATTCTACGTTGGTGGGCTAGTAGGCACCAGAGTGAACCGCTCTACCATCTTAGGGACATGGGTTTTTGTCTCGATCAACTAGTATAAAGGGACTTATCATTCCAAGGAATTTCGTGTTTTGTTGACAAATGTGTCGTACTGGATGGACTTATTTTTTTCAAAAGACGTGTTGGATCAAGTTTGATTAGTTTGGACTAGAATTGGAATTGGAATTGGAATTGAGGTTAAAAAAAACGGACTTACCGTCTGTAAAAAAATGTGCCAACTGGAATTAGACCGAGCAATGCCCTAAGGGTATTTTGATCATTTTGCTTCTATTTGGCCCGACGGACCCACGAAGCGGTTGATTAACTAGATTGAATCTGAGAATCCGGTTTGGACTTGTACGTGTCTGTGAAGTTTGAATATAAGTATGGTCAGCCCAGAGATTGCCGAGTGGGCGAAACTTGGTCTGCCTCTTCCTTTGGTCAGGCCAATGGCTCAGCTTCTACCCACTTAATGAAGTAGTTAATTGCTACTATTGAAAACTTAGTTTACCTCTTCCCTTGGGGGAGGGTTCTGACAATATCAATTCCGCATTGGGCAAAAGACCAAGGGCTAGAGATAGGGGTGAACTCTTATGTGGGCTGTCTGGGGATGTTGGTGAATCTTTAGCACTTGTTAGTATTTTCTCACAAGTTCTTGTGCGTGCTTTGAGGCGATCTCCTTATTGAATGATTGTCACAAATGTCCTCGTGTATTTCCTGTAGGACGTACTTGCCTCATACTCTAAGGCACACCGAAGGAGGGGTACAGAGAAGCTACTTTTGTGGGCCAATGACCTCCCTCTCGTACGATGTACTCTGCCACTTCATCACTATAGTAGGCTAACTTGGCCAGTCTATTTGCATATTTGTTCTCGCCCCTCAGGACTTTTTTTATTTCCAAACAGGTAAATGCTTTGATCAAATTCTTGGCTTTCCTAAGTAGGCTTTCATGTTGTCTTCCCTTGCTTCATACTCCCCTTTGACCTGCTCCACGACCAATTAGGAGTCTTTGTAGAATAGTACGTGTTTGGCTTTGAAGTAGTGGGCCAGAAGGATACCTACTATCAAGGCCTCGTATTTAGCCTCGTTGTTCGTTGCCTTAAGGCCAAAATGGAGGGCGTACTCCAGTGTGTCCCCATCAGGGGTTGTTAACACGATGCCCGCTCCATTTGCTTAGTCGATTGATGAACTATCGATGCTCAATACCCAGCTCGGGTTGGTAAGGTGGTGTGCTTCGTTTTGAGCTTCTACCATCCGTGCTAATTGTTCCTGCGGGTTGGTGAACTCTGTAAGGAAATTTTTCATTGCTTGCCCACAAATCGCTATCCTTGGTCAATATTACACGTCGAATTCCCCAAGCTCGATCGACCATTGTACCAATGGTTCCAACGTATCTGGTTTTTTTAGTGCCTTCCACAGTGGCTGGTCCATCAAAACTATGATTGTGTAAGACTAGAAGTAGGGTTAGAATCTTCGGGCTAATGTCACCAAGGCAAAGGTGCACTACTCGATCTTTAGGTAGTGCTACTAGGCTCTGCTCAAGGCTCGGTTGGTGTAGTAGACTAGCTTTTGAATTCCTTATTCTTCTCTAGCTAGGGCCAAGCTGACAATTGTGAGAGAGACGACTAGGTAGAGGTCAAACTCTTCTTTAGTCACTGTTTGACTAAGCAAGGGTGTCGAACCGATGTATGCTTTTCATTTCCAAAAGGCATGCTCACATTCCTGTGTCCACTCGAAGGCCTTTGTTAAAATTTTAAAGAAAGATAAACCTTTATCGGTAGACCTAGAAATGAACCTGTTCAGGACTGCCACCTGTCCTGCTAGCCTTTGGACATCCTTTACGATTTTGGAGGGGCTGCATGTTAAGGATTGCTTGGATTTTTTTAGGGTTGGGTTCAATCCCTCTGCTAGACACCATAAACCCAAGGAACTTGCCATAGGAGACACTAAAGACGCATTTTGTTTGGATTTAGCTTCATTCAGTGCGTTCTGAGAGCTGTGAAGGTGATTACACCCTAAAAGTATAATCATAGGCCTTTAATTCACACCTTGTTAGATTTATATTAGTGCTAATTTCCTTATTTTAGTTAGATATTTGTTGGATTGTGTTTTGTGTGTGCTTTGTAGGTTATATAAGCTAATAAAGGCAAAAAAAAAAAGCAAGAATAATCAAAGCAGGTTCAAGGCGAATAATTTGGTTATGAAAATTCAGACTCGTCTCAGTATTCTAGCGATATCTTTTTATTCCAATGTCCGATTGAGCTGATTTTTGCGCCATTGGAAAGAATACTTCAAGAGCTACAACTTTGCCTCTAATGTGTATTGGATGAATCGGCCTCTAAGCTGCAAGGTTGCTGAGTGTATAGTGACCGTTCGATCGGTCTGGCAAACTTAAAAGAGGGTGTTTTACTGTTGATTGGCCGTTCAATCGGTGAACAGTGCCGATCAATTGGTGAACAGTGCCTGTGAATAGTGAATAGTGACCGATCGAACGCTACAGTGGCAGTTTGATCGGTGAACAATGCCGATCGATCAATCGATCGTTACAGATCTGGAGCATAAAAGTTGTATTGTTCGAAAAAATGAGAAAAGGGAAGATAGTTAGGGTTTGTAGCAGCCAAGGGGGCGGCGGAAGAGCTCCTCCCACGTTGGTTTTTTATGTTTTTGTTCATTTTTAGCTTAGATTTATGTTTGTAATGTTAATGTAGGAGTAGAAATTGTAACTTTCTTTCATTGTAATGTTTTTTCTTTCACTTTCTTGCACTTTCCTTCACTTTTCTTGCAACCAAACAATTTTAATATTCAAGTTAATTGTAGATTTAATTCCTTACATGCTTTCTTTACTTTTCTATATGCTCTTATGATGAATTTAAGTAGTTAGATTTATCTTGGATGTGATTGTGAAAATCCACCAAGGATCTTCAAGTATTTCAATGGGGATTCATGAACTTCAAAGTTTTATTCCTAGATTGCGATTGTTCTATTCAGTTGAGTGTTGGATTTATTTGGAAACTTAGATTCATAACTCATTTGATAATATTTATGCATAATTCAACAATTGGTATAGATCTTGCACATTTCTAGATTTGTTTCTACGGTTCTATTAATTGTTGCAATTTATACACACAACTCAATATGAACTCAAGGTTTTATGGTCAAAATATTTTGAATTAAGAATCCACGGTGTGATTCTTGATTTAAGTTATAAAAATCCTCTTTTGAAATTCATGCTGTGAATTAGTGGATTGAATTAATCATATCCAAACTTTCTATTTTAATTGCTTTAAATTTAGTTTTAATTTCAATTTGCTTACTTTAATTGCCTAGTTAATTACTTTAATTTCTATTGCACTAGTTTAGTAATCCAAAACCCCCATAAAAAACCAAAAGATTTTCGGTCCTTTTATGTTTCATTTTATTTTAGATCCAATTCCCCATATAATTGCAAATCAATCCTAGGTTAGGTTAGTGTGAGGTGAGTGCTAGAGCCTATATTTAGCTAGGTCCCTTAGGAGAGAACGATACCGGATTACCGGTTTATACTTCATCGTAACCCCCATACTCTTGCGAGGTACTAACTCCATTTGGTGGTCTTCGAAGTGAGTCAAAAGGTTTCTTCTAGGTTTGCTAAATGGCGTGTGCTCTCAGTGTTTTTTACCAGCATGTCATCCACGTATACCTTGACGTTCCTACCAATCTTCTTCTTCAATATACTATTGATTAGGTGCTTATAAGTTGCCCTAGC
The DNA here is from genome assembly GCA_033060915.1 of Euryodendron excelsum. Lineage (NCBI taxonomy): Eukaryota > Viridiplantae > Streptophyta > Magnoliopsida > Ericales > Pentaphylacaceae > Euryodendron > Euryodendron excelsum. The sequence continues at coordinate 1,810,776 of CM065385.1, read as the reverse complement.
ATTCTTCGGGTTGAACAACATTACTCTATTACAGTACAACCCTCGGTCCGTGATGAACATCTTGTTCTTTTGGTCGTGTTCGGCCATTTGGATCTAGTTGTAGCTTGAGAATGCATCCGTAAAGCTCAGCATTTCTTGACCGGAATTTAAGTCAACCAGCAAATCGATCCTAGGAAGAGGGAAGCTCTTCTTTGGGTAGGTTTTGTTAAGGTCAGTGAAGTCAACACACATTCGCTACTTGTCATTGGATTTCTTGCCTAGGACCACGTTGGAAAGCCATTCCGGGTAGTGGACCTCCTTTATGAACCGGGCCTTCATCAATTTATCCCCTTCTTTCGCAATGGCTTCATTCCTCTCTGGAGCAAAAACTCGCCCCTTCTGCCGAACAGGGCATTAGGCTTGGTTCATGTTAAGATGATGGGATATGGTTTTTGGGTTAATGCTTGGTATATCTTCCTACATCCAGGCAAACATGTCAGCATTTTCCTTCAAGAATTCTGTCAGGGCAACCTTTAGTTCTGCATTGAGTGCGGTTCCCACATTGGTTGTCTTCTGGGGTTCGCTATCCACAATCTGCACTTCTTCCAAGTCTTCCACTAGTTCAAGCTCGTCGATGACCATGGCTTCTCAGGGCTGGCTTCCTTTGACAGAGGCTACATAACACTCCCTCGTGATGGCTTGATTACCTCTAAGCTCTCCAATCCCTTACTTGGTTGAGAATTTCATCATTAGATAGTAGATATAAGTGACGACCCTAAACTGATTGAAGGAGGTTTGACCTAGGATGGCATTGTATGACAACGGGCAAACCACCACTAAGAAATTAACCATCTTGGTCGCCAGTTGGGGAGTCATCCCTGCTGTGACTGGGAGGCTGATGGATCTGAGTGGTATTACCTTATCCTTGAGGAAACCAACAAGGGCGGACCGTATCAGCTAGAGTTTTTCTCTCCCAATCTCCATCTAGTCAAAAGCTTGGATGAAGAGTATATCGATTGAGCTGCTGCTATCGACTAGAACTCTTCTGGTTGCAAAGTTGACCGCTATCATGGTTACGACCAGTAGGTCGTCATGGGGCTAGTGGAGTCCCACATCATCTTCATCACCAAAGGAAATCGAGGTGGCCACCTTAAGTGGCAAATTGCTTGGTCACTCCGCTATCTCAGGTCCTTGCCTTCCTTGCATGATTCTTTCTCGATGCACTAAATTCCCTTCTGCCTACCATGCCCCCAACTACCACTCTGGTCTCCCCTATTGGCTGTTGGTTTGGCTTTGTCTTTCTGGGGAAGTGGCAATACTTGTTCTAGGACCTCCTTTCGAGTAGGGATTTCAACTTCCTGGGCCATTTGAGCGTTGGGTCGAAGTTGTTCTGGTACAACACCTGTTGTAGAGGTGCATTGAGAGAGAGGGGGGGGGGGGGGGGGGGGGGAGGGGGGTGTAATTCTCGAACCTTTTCCTTGTAACTTCTACCATGGCCTCAGGTTGGGTTAAGGCTCAGGGCACTTTAGAGCCTCGATCATCCTTTTCTTCTTGTTAGAGCGCTTCTCTGTTCCCTTGATGCTGTCGAATTGAGCATTGAGGGTGTCCTCTACATTCATATGCTTCTGGGCTCAGAGCATCAATTCAGTCATATTCTAAGGTGCTTCTTTCGAGAGGGAGAACATGAACTTATAGGACTAGACCCTGTTTATAAATGCCGTGATGGCCACATTGTCGTCGAGGTCATCCACCTGCAGAGTCTCCCAAGTTAAACCTTGAAACATAGTTCCAAAAGAACTCCTCTTTCTACTGCTTCATATTTAGCAAGCAGGTTACTAGTCGGCATTGCCTCTGGTCACTGATGAAGTGACATATAAACAGCTTACTTAATTGGATGAAAGATGCCATTAACCCTAGTTTCAACTTGGTACACCAAATCTGTCCCCTTAAGGGTAATGGGGAAGGCTCAATAGATGATTTTGTTTGAGACCACTCGGTGGTGCAATAAAGCTTTGTAAGTCTCCAAATGATCCAAAGGGTCTATATGTCCATCAAACATCTTAAGGGTCGGCATTTTGAACTTTAGGGGCAAGGGTCGCTCCATTACGCCCTGGGAGAAAGGCGGATCAGTCCTGTTCACTAGATCCTCTACAATTGCTCGGTTTTTTGCTTTGACCACCTCCATTACCCTGGCTAGCTAGGTCCTTATGGCTCTGAGTTGGTCATCCCAAGGGTTGGGATCGTCCATCATTTCCCCGACTCCTTCCGTTACTATCACGTCTCGTGTTTCAAGTGAGTGACTGCGTTGACCACTCGCATGGCTTTGAACTTGGTCAGTAGGTTCTGATTGTAGGGGTCATCCTCTCTGTGACCCTCATCATCTTCGTCACGTTGAGGGGCTAGTAGCTGCGCAAGTGCCCTTGGGATAGGGGAATTCATTGCATGAGTTCCTAGTTTTGCAGTATCAATTGTTGCAACCCCGTTGCCAGAGTGGCAATCTGTTGTACCAAAGCTATGATTCTGTTGATATCTTGGCCGTCTGCTTAGTGGACGGTGGCTCTTTGATTTGTGTTTTGATTCATCGATCTGGTGTTGACCATGAAAACGAGAGCTTATGGTTCCCACGGACGATGGCAACTAATGATGTAGTAAACTTGTAGGTTCTCAATAAAGACGATACACAAAATCTGTATGAATCAAGAAGCACAGTGATAGTATTGAGCACCAGTGGGGTGCCAACCCAATACTCTCCGATGCCTAAGTTAGCACGATTGGAGGTTGGAATATGTGGGAGTGTGTAGTGAATAGAGAATGGTGAATAAATCACCTACCTTTTCACAAGGTTAAGTCCTCTATTTATAGTAGGCTTATTCAGTGATTCTGGTACGATTGCTTGGCTCTTATCTCGGTAGGTGATTCAATTTGATTCTGATTCCTTGGATCTCGGTTGACCATTTATTGATAAGGAAATAATGAAAGTATCTTTGTTGGGATCTCAAACCCCCAGTTGGCAACAGGCTCCTATCGCGCCCAGATTTTTTGCACTCGAGGAATACTCACACTTGTGGAAAAAATGTTGTACTCTCTCGTTAGAACTCACCCTTCTAGAAGAATGAGTGTGACTAGGTTTGAATTGAAAATAGATTTGAATAAAGGGCTTTTGAAAAAGATTCGAAGTCGCCACCTAACTTGATTAAGGTGAGTTAGGTCACCTAAAAACTAAGAATAATCCGAAGACTACACTTACGGTTTTGAAAAATGATTTGAAAATATCTCCTCAAGAGAGGGTTTTTTAAAAAAACGGGTTGTTTGGCAACCTTTGGAAAACGTTTAGCCCTTTTTTGAAAAATAACTCCTTTTGGTCTTTGAAATCAGTGATTCTAGGTTCGGAGGTTGGTTACATGTAGGGAAGACGCACTAAGCTCTCACCCTACCCCACCCTTTCGGTACCTACATGTCAATCTACCCTAGAATCACCTATGAGAGTCTTCAACTAACTATTAGCCAATCCTATTCACTTTGAAAAACAATGCTTGAAAAGAAACTAACATGATGCATGATATGCAAGTGCAAGTTAAGAGAATTGAAAAATAAATTTGGAAATTGATTGATTTGAAATTGATTTGATTTGAAAATAGATTTGAAGAGATGGAATTGAAATTGGAAAGTTTGAAAATTGAAAGTAGAAATTTGAAATTGGAAATTTTGAAATTGGAATTTGAGATTTGAAAATGTGGAGACCGCACCCATGAGGGTGGAATTGAAAGTTTGAAAAGTGTTGTGACCGCACCTATGAAGGTTGCTACGTATCCCTTTGGGGGAATCAGGTCAATCGTAGTTCGGACCGGAGTCCGATTGAAAATAGAAGGTTGGATTGAAGAAGGAGATTGAATTGGAAATTGAATTTGATTTGAAATTAGAAGAGAAGATTGGAAATTGAAATTGAGAAGATTGGACTTTGATTTGAAAAGATAGATTTGGACTTGTTTTGGAAAGAGAAGGTTTAGGAAATCTAAACTTAAGAAAGAGAAGAGACCTAGGAAAGACTTGAGATTAAGAAAGATTAAATTGGAATGTTGGATTTGGAAAGATCTTCAAAGATTTGGAAACTTGGAATTTAGGAAAGATTTGGATTAGAAAAGTTTCGAATTAGGAAAGTGTCATTTTTGGAAAGTTTCGAAATTAGGAAAGTTTCGATTTTAGAAAAGTTTTGAAATTGGAAAGTTTTGAGTTTAGAAAGTTTTCGAAAAAGGAAAGGTTTTCAGATTAGGAAAGTTCCCAAATTAGGAAAGTTTTGAAATTAGGAAAATTTTCATTTTAAGAAAGGTTTTGAAAGAAGAAAGGTTTTGAAAATAAGAAAGTTTTGAAAATAAGAAAGTTTTGAGTTTAGAAAAGTCTTAGATTTGGAAAGATGTTGAAGTTTTGGAAAGTTTAAGATTTAGAAAGTCTTAGAGTTTTAGAAAATCTTGAGATTAGGAAAGGTTTGAGTTTAGGAAAAGTTTGAAAACTTGAATTTGGAAAGTTAAGATTTGGAAAGGGGGTTGAATTAGGAAAGATTTGAAAGTTGAGTTTTAAAACTTAGGAAAGATTTTTATGTTCAAGTTTTGGAAACTTAAGATTTAGGAAAGGAGAAGCTTAGGAAGAATTTGAATTTTGGAAAGATTTGGATTTTGAAACTTATGGTTTAGGAAGGTAGGAAATTAGGAAGGAGTTAAATTAGGAAAGGTTTGGGATTTGTTTCCAAAAATGGAGGATTGGATCTAGTTTCCTAAACGGATAGATTGGATTTGGTTTCTTAAAGGGAAGATTTGATTTGACAAGGATTTGAAAAAGGAGATTCTAGAAACCCTAGATTTGGAAAATTATAGCTTCGACGTAGAAAATAAGTTTTGGAAACTTGTATAGTTTGAATGTGAAAACAAGAGGTTTTGGACACCTAGGTTTGGGGCAAAGTTTGAAAACCATGTTTTTGGAAAGCAAATTAGGGTTTCCTAATTGTGGGTTCTGGGCTTGACTTGGGCTTTAGGAAAAGAGATTTTTGGAAAGTACGTTTTTAGAAACGAGTTTTTGGAAGGAAATCCTAGGGAGAAGTTTTTGGAAAGTGAATTTGGAGATAGAGCTTTTGGAAAAAGTTTTTAAAGAGAAGGAGTTTTTAGAAAGTGTGTTTTTGGAAATGAGCTTTTTTGGAAGGAAAATCCTAGAGGGGAATTTCTAGAAGGGAGATTTTGGGAAAGAGAGTTTTTTAGAAAGATTTTTGGAAGGAGATTGTTGGAGAGAGTGTTTTTAGCAAAGTGAATTTAGGGAGTGTTTTTAGAAAGTGAATTTTGAGGAGAAAGAGTTTTTGGAAAGGAGTTGAAAAAGGAAGCTTTGAAAAATAGATTTTGGAGAGAGTTTTTGAAAACAACTTTGGAGAGGAGAGTTTTAGAAAAGTATGTTGAAAAAGAGATTTTTAGGAAGAAAGACTTTTTGAAAAGAGAGTTTTTAGAAGGTGTAAAAATATCTCACTTTCCTAAAGCAATTCTAACCATAAGAGGGCTAGAACCACTTTAGGAAAGTGGTTTTGAAAACAACAAGATTTGAAAATATGGACTGTATTGGTCACTTTAAATGTAACACTTTCCTAAAGCAATCCTAGCCATGGAAAAGCTAAAATCGCCCTAGGATTGTGATTTTGAAAACATATTTTGAGAAAGAGATTTTGATGCAATTTTGAAAACAAGTTTGAAAACGATTTGAAAACGGTTTTTTGGAAGATGCAAGATCATGATATGCACAATGCAATTTTGGGGTCATGAACATACAAGGCTAAGGCTTCACCACATAATCAAGGGGGTCGGACCCACGTGGTCTCTGGTTAGACTAGAAGAAAGCCCCCGACACGGTGACTCTCCAATAGCCCAATCCTACACATGGACTGGGAATCCCCTTGTTTCAAGCATGCAAAGAAAGGGGGGAAAGAAATGGGGGATTAAAATAGAGAAAACCCAAGTGGGTTAGGAGAGAGAAGAGAGAGGGGGGAAGCGCGGAAATTTAAATAGGGAGCCTACCGTATGTCCTGTTATTTTGCGTGCCTTGCTTTCTTCGGTGTTCGGTGTTCGGTCTTCGTCTTCAGTCTTCAAGAGTTGTCTTCAAGCTTTGGATTGCAGCTCTTCAAGTCTTCAAAGGAGGGTTGAAGGCTAGTGTATGAGTGTATGGGGGTGTATAGGAGTGTATAGGAGGCTAGGGTTTAGTGTATGGTGGCTAGGGTTTGGAAAACCTAGAGAAGCTAGGGTTTAGGAGGTGCTCGAGCTCTGTATATCGAATTATATGATTTTTAGGTTGAATTTGCTGATCTTTTTCACTTTGGAAGAAGCTCTGTATTTATAGAGGTTGGACAACACTGGCACCTGTACCAGTGACTACCATGCAATTTTTAGCTTAGCTTCACTAGGAGTGGCTCCGGAAAGTCCGGAAATGATTTGGAGAAGCCGGGAATGACCCGGAAGGCCAAAAAGGAGTAGGAACACTTAAAATAGTGTCCTGAAGACATTTGACTTAAAAAGTGAGGATAAAATGTGTCGGAAAGGTTGACCGGGCCTTTAGGGGCAAAACGGTCAATTGAACCGAAAAACTGCCGGGACAGACTCGGACTGTCCTGAAAGAAGACTTGGAATTTGGAAACATTATTCAGAATGTTGCCAGAGGTTGCCGGTTTGATTCCCAGAGCCGGCGTGGTCGGCAAAGGAAACCGACCCTACTAGGGGCAAAACGGTCCTTTTGCACCGGGTTGGCCAGAGCTGACTCGGAATGATCCGGAAAGATAAGGAGGTTGAGAATACTATAAAAAGTAGTCTCAGGAGGTTACCGGTCTAATACCCAGAGCCGGTGTGGTCAAAAAAGGAGACCGGCCCACCAGGGGCAAAACGGTCATTTTGACCGAAAAGTCTCGGAAAAGGTCCAAAGGCCAGTTTGGTCATTTTTCACCAAAGTGGGTAACAGAAACTGGTGTTGACCTGGGTTTTAAGTATTTCCGCCACTCTAACGGTGGTCATCGTGACACAGAGGTTTGTTGGCAATTCCCTATATCGACCTATTTGTGAGTATTTTCGCTACTTTAATGGTTTTGTGAGTAGTTTCGCTACTTGGACCGTCTCGAGGAATAAACTGTCTTGAGAGAGGGATTGGAAAGGGGACTTATTGTCTCTGAAGAGACGTGCCTGAGTTGAAACCGTCTCGAGGAATAAACTGTCTCGAGAGTTGGATTGGAAAGGGGTCTTACAGTCTTCGAAAAGACGTGCCTGGATTGGAACCGTCTCGAGGGAGGGATTGGAAAGGGGACTTATCATCTTCGAAAAGACGTGCCTGGATTGGAACCATCTCGAGAAATAAACTGTCTCGAGAGTGGGGTTGGAAAGGGGACTTATTGCCTCCAAGGAGACGTGCCTGGATTGGAACCGTCTCGAGGAATAAACTATCTCGAGAGAGGGGTTGGAAAGGGGTCTTACCGTCTTCGAAAAGACGTGCCTAGGTTGGAACCGTCTCGAGGAATAAACTATCTCGAGAGAGGGGTTGGAAAGGGGACTTATCGCCTCCGATGAGACGTGCCTAGATTGGAACCATCTCGAGGAATAAACTGTCTTGAGAGAGGGGTTGGAAAGGGAAAGGAAAGGACAATGCCCATAAGGGCATTTTGGTCATTTTGCCTCTATTTGGGCCTGACAGGCTCGTGAAGCGATGGAAATACGGGATTTGGACTTAGAATGTTGGTTTCGATAGGAATATGCCCACAATGACTTGAAAACAAGTCTGGACGGAGTGTAGACTGCCAAGCGGTCAAAAATGGGGTGCTTACAGCTGCCCCTCTTTTTCTGTCTTTGCTTGTCGAAGACAGAAAATGACAAAAGTAAGAGTCCCATGTTGACCGCGAGGCAGTCGGAGGGACGGACATTGGAAATCTTTCGATAACAGGGGTCGAAAACGGATAACGGGCCAAAAAGGCCTTCAAAAACGAGTTTTGGCAGCAAAAAGGGCAAAACTGCCCAGAATTTGCAACTGGCATCACTAGCAGTGGCGCCTTTAGCAAAAAAAGACTGGCGCCTCTGCTAGTGGTGCCAGGCTTAAAGTTAAAACCAGAAAATTTTTGGTTCAAACAGCCGCGGCACTTTGGAGAAATTTCTGCAAATTCGAGAAGTTCTGCGTGAGACTTGACTTGAACTTTGAAAGGGCACTTCTTGGAGACCACGAGTGATTGCCGGAAGGAGACCACATCGTCGAAAAAGTCGCCGGAAGAGAAGATTTCGCCGGAGAACTTCCAAGAAGTGAGTTTTCAAATTTTGTTGATTTTGATGTGTAGAACTTCGTTTGAATCATGTGGATAGTGGAAATTGAGGTTTTGATATGCTGTGAACACTTTGGTGATGTTGTTTTTGTATTTTGATGGTTGTTTGATTGAATTTGAATGATTTTCCATGATTATGCGAAGAGGGTTTTCTGCAGGAATAGGGGATTTGTTCCTACAGGCCTGGGCATTAGGTTTTCTGGCTATATTTTTGTGCAATGTGCCTTAGAAAAATATATTTAACAACCGTATGAAGTTTCGTGATTTTTTTGAAAACTCGGTGAATTTTTGATTTTTTGAAAAATAGAAAAATATTTAGAAAATTAGAAAAAAATTAGAAAATTCAAGAAATTGATGAAATTTTTAAAGTTTGAAATTTGGAAAAAGATTGGAATATTTTTAAAAACATCTGAGGTGACTTTGAAAAATTTCGGACGATGTTTGAAAACCATTGATTTTATTGAAAAATAAAAAATGTGTTTCAAAAATTTTAAAAAATTAAAAAGTGTGCACGGGTGCCATTGTCGTGTGATTGTTAGAAAGTGCACATTTTGCATTTTGTGTTGATGTCATGGGCATTGTAGGGGCCATTCTTAAACGGGGCTTTGCCGAAATTTTGTTTTAGAAATTATGGAAAGAGTTGGTTAAAGTTTTAGAAATAAAATCTTTTTGAAGGAAAAAGGCAGAGAACCCTTGAAACTTGGTTTAAAGTTAGAAAATCAAGATGTGCATGTAGGAAATTTGTTTTGACTTATCATTCGAAGTCTTTTATTTGTTTTGTTTGTGTTAGTTGTTTATTTTATTTTATTGTTATTTAAACTGCATGGATGGTATATTAACATCACTTACCTTGGCTTACCTTTTCAGGATGGCAGACGTGGGTGATGACGATTCTAAGAGGAGGCGCTGCTCGGGGAAGGCGACCCAAACAGATTCTGCTGGCGGCTCTAGTCGATCTAGAGGTAGTCGACGATCCACTGGACGATCTTCATCCAACCAGAGTGGGCGGGGGAGTAAACTACCTGTCGACCATTTTCCTTTAGTTGAGCAGGCTTTTGCCAAGGAGATTGATGCCGAGGAGGAGGTACCGGGCCCTGGGGATCAGGTGACTGGTTATGGGAGAACTTCTTCCAGGCACAGGTAGGCAGACGCTAACTTGGGAGATCTGCAGATACCGAACGTCCCACCACTCGGGGATCTTGCCTATCACCCCAGCATGTATTCTAGACAGCACTTGCCGCCTCTGCGGGTACATACAGCTTTCAGAGGGGTTGTTCATCAGGTGTTTGTGACCATGCAGCGGGTTGCCCCATCATATCGTGCCTTCTTGGTGGAGATCGGATTCGGCGCTTTTATGGGATTACAGGCTAACCGCTTAAACCGGCATTTGTTACTGGCACTTGTTGAGAGGTGGTTCGGGGAGACTGGGACCTTTCATTTTGTCAGTTTCGAGTTAGGTCCCACTCCTTTGGATTGGGCGATTATCACAGGGCTCTCCTTTGTTGGCCGACGGATCACCCTGCACCCAGTCAGCAGGGACAAGGCCTGTTTGCTGTTGGACTTGCCTCTTCCTGAGCGTTCTGCTTTCTCGGTCTCTTGGATTAGTCAGGATGAGCGTACTTTCGCTACTTAGCCATCGTCTACCAAGCGGGACATCATGAGACGGCGACTTGTGTTGTATATCATCTTTAGCTGCTTCTGCAACAACAACAAGTCACTCGTGCCATGCCGTTTGGTGAGTATAGTAGCCGATCTGGGAGCTTTGTCTGAGTTGGATTGGAGGTCCTTTTCTTTTGGCTGCTTTCTTCGATCGATGCGGGTTCGGACTTCTTCTCGTTAGGGCAGCATGACTAGCTTTTGGCCTTTCCTTGTCTGGTGGAGTTACGAGTACCTGCCAGTGCGTCGCCCTGTAGTTGTTGAGGATGATCTCTATCCTCGCGCTTTGAGGTGAGCTCGTGACCGGGTAGCCCAGCGATCAAAGATTACTGACTTTGTGACGCTCCAAGCTAACCTGGAGCTGATTGAGGTGAAGGATGTGACCTGGCGGCCCTTCATTGGATCAGTCCATTACAAGACAGTCCGGTACTTGGTCCTGTTGTCCTTGTCGAGAGTTGCTTTTCTCAGTGATGACACCTGGGAGTCCTATCTTGGAGAACGACACTGGCGGCAGTTTCATGAGGAGTTCCAATCAGTAGGAGCTCCACCAGAGTATATGTTTGGAGCCCTGGTGGCAGGAGTGCCTATCCCCTACCAGGAGCGCCAGCCAGGTGCCGAAGTTCTTGCTTCCTCCGGATACGGATTATGCTGCGCACTTTGGGGCTCATTCATAGTGCCTTCACCCAGTTTGAGGTAGTAGTCGGCGGGTACGCTGTTGGTCAGGAGGTGGTCGACTTGTGGCGCCGTGCTGGAGGATATGTGCCCCAGGCCGAGTTTACTACTATGAGAGACCAGAGAGACCAGTACCAGATGGAGCGTGACCAGTACCAGGCCGAGGTAGCTTCCCTGACGGCTCGGTTATCTCAGATGGGTGGTGGGGGGGGGGGTATGTTATTCTTTCTTTGCTCCTTCTTGCTCTGCTGTTGCTTAGTTCCTTTTGTATGCAGCTGATTTCGGGTCTGTCTTCCCTGCAAGATGGTGGTGCTTCGAGTAGTTATCCACCTCCTCCGATGCCGGGCTTCGGGGATTTTGATCCAGATGACATCGACTTTGACCTATGATAGATGCCCCTTATGGAGACTCTGATCCTCTTTTGCCCCTGGTCCCTGAGTTGTATTTATGTTAGACAGTTTTATTCTAATATTTTGTACAGAAATGAATATTTATGGTATTTAGATGCATGGATACACAGATACATTTATGATCTTTACAGCTAAGCATATGATCAGATGCATGTGATGTATGATGATGTTAGATGTCTATTACATGAGTTGATGCTGGTGACTTATATTTTTACAGGGAGTTATATCCTATGTGTGCAAAGGCCATGCTAATTTTTTTTTTTTTAAACATATGCACCGGTTAGAAATATGTTTATAGAACGACACAGGGTGTTGTTAGACTTGTAGTCCGGGGAATGGTAACTCCCTCCTCCTCGGGAGTCTAGCCTCTCCTTTGGCTCAACCCTACCTTGATTGGATGATAGCATTTCGCACCTTTCTCAACCTCTTGATCGCGTCCAACTTTCTATCTTAGGGTTAGTGTATAGGGTTATTGGGCTGAGACTCTCGACTCTCGGGGTTTTAGCAACAACTTACCTGACCTTTGGCAGAGCGATAAGTGGCCAGTCATTTCAATCCGAGAAGACTTTGTTTAGGACCGTAATGTAGGCTAGGTTATGGGGGTTTTAGAAACAACGGGATATGTAGGCTCAAATTTGATGTTGTTTTCGATAGGGTTTAAATCCATACCATCCTTAACTACTTTTCAGTAGGATTAGCATCCTTTTTTTTTTTTAGCTTTGGTAGCGTATCTAGCTCATTTAGATCAAGCAATCTGTTTTCAATCAGAGTGGACTTTAATAGGGTTGTAATATAGGCAATGGTTTCGAGGTTTTGCAAGAAAGGGTAAAGGCTCAAACGTATTGTTTCTACTGGGTTTCCTTGTAACCTAGGATCACCTTTAAATTTCCTTCTTGCTTTTGACCATATACTTCTCAGGGTGAAAATAACCTTGTTCTTTCACCCTTTCTATATGCCTTTTGAGATAAACATGACTTTCTTTTCTTTCGATCCTCTTACTATGCCTTTGAAGATGACTCCATCATGATTTTCTTTAGGCCTTTCCCTAAAGGAATTTTTTTTTTTTTTTGGCTTCTTGCCCCTTGGCAACTCCTTTCTTTTGCTTTTTCTTTCTATTTTTTCCTTTTCTTTTATGAAACGAAACAATTCTTTAACCCTTTTCCCTTAAACTTTTTCCCTTGCTAGCTCAATATACCCAGTGTGGGAGGTGATCCCTAGGTTGGGGTTTTGTTAAGAAAGGATAAGTGGCCCAACGGGTTTGGCAAGGGGTTACTTTTGACTGTATGGGAAATGAAATGAGGGCATCTCTTCATTCTGAATTAGATTGCTTGATCTATATAGAGCTTTCATTGCTGCCTTAGCACAGCGGGGGTGGATACCATTCCTAGAGTTCTCAAGCTAATGTTGCCCTAGTGCGGAGAGGACAGTGTAAGCACCCCATTTTTGACCGCTCAGCAGTCTACACTACATCCAAACTTGTTTTCAAGTCATTGTGGGCATATTCCTATCGAAACCAATTCTCTAGGTCCAAATCTCGTCCGTCCATCGCTTCGCGGGCCTGTCAGGCCTAAATAGGGCAAAATGACCAAAATGCCCTTAGGGGCATTGTTCTTTCCTTTCCAATCCCACTTTCGAGACAGTTTATTCCTCGAGACGGTTCCAACCCAGGCACGTCTTTTCGAAGACGGTAAGACCCCTTTCCAATCCCACTCTCGAGACAATTTATTCCTCGAGATGGTTCCAATCCAGGCACGTCTTTTCGAAGATGGTAAGACCCCTTTCCAACCCCTCTCTCGAGACAGTTTATTCCTAGAGACGATTCCAACCTAGGCACGTCTCTTCGAAGAGGGTAAGACCCCTTTCCAATCCCTCTCTCGAGATAGTTTATTTCTCGAGACGGTTCTAACTCAGGCACGTCTCTTTGGAGACGATAAGTCCCCTTTTCAATCCCTCTCTCGAGACATTTTATTCCTCGAGACGGTCCGAGTAGCGAAACTACTCACAAAACCGTTAGAGTAGTGAAAATACTCACAAATAGGTCGATATAGGGAATTGGCAACAAACCCCTGTGTCATGACGACCGCCGTTAGAGTGGCGGAAACACTCAAAACCCAGGTCAACACTAGTGTTTGTTAGCCCACTTCGGTGAAAAATGACCAAACTGCCCTTTGGACCTTTTCCGAGACTTTCCGGTCAAGATGACTATTTTGCCCCTAGGCATCCGAATGCCCCAGGAACCAAACCGGCTCTAGGTATCAAACCGGTAACCCTCTGAGATTGCTTTTTATAGTACTCTCAACCTTCCTTTATCTTTCCGGATCATTCCGAGTCAGTTCCGGCCAACCCGGTACAAAATGACCGTTTTGCCCCTAGTGGGCCGGCTCTGGGTATCAAACTGGTAACCTCCTGAGACTACCTTTTATAGTGTTCTCAACCTCCTTTTATCTTTCCGGATCGTTCCGAGTCAATTCCGGCCAACCCGGTGCGAAATGACCGTTTTGCCCCTAGTAGGCCGGTTTCCTTTTCCGACCACGCCGGCTCTGGAAATCAAACCGGCAACCTCTGGGAACATTCTGAATAATGTTTTCAGATCCCAAGTCTTCTTCCGGGACAGTCCGAGTTTGTCTCGGCTGTTTCCTGGTCCTATTGACCGTTTTGGCCCTAAAGGCCCCGTCAACCTTTCCGACACATCCTATCCTCACTTTTCAAGTCAAATACCTTCAGGACACTATTTTAAGTGTTCCTGCTCCTTTCCGGCCTTCCGGGTCATTCCTGGCTCCTTCAAATCATTCCTGGACTTTCCGGGGTCACTCTTAGTGAAGCCAGGCTAAAAATTGCATGGTAGTCACTAGTACAGGCGCCCAAATCTAGTCAAAGATACGTTGCTTGCCGAACTTAAACATTTCCTAAATGGCTGGTGGCGCTAAGCCAAAAAATGGCCTGGCGCCACTGCAACAAGCGCCAGTGTTGTCCAACCTCTATAAATACAGAGCCTCATTCAACGTGAAAAGGATCCGCAAACCCTAAAAATCATATAATTCGATATACAGAGCTCAAGCACCTCCAGCCAAACCTAGCCACCCTACACTAGCATAACACACCCCTATACACTCATACATTGGCCTTCAACCATCCTTTGAAGACTTGAAGAGCTGCAATCCAAAGCTTGAAGACTGAAGGTGAAGATCAAGACAAAGACCGAAGACCGAAGACAGCACGGCGCGCAAAATAAACAAGACATACGGTAGGCTCCCTATTTAAATTTTTGCACTTTCCCCCTCTCTCTTCTCTCTCCTAACCCAGTTGGGTTTTCTCTATTTTAATCCCCCATCTCTCCCCCCCCCCCCCTCCTTTTTCTTTGCATGCTTGAAACAATGGGATTTCCGGTCCATGTCTAGGATTAGGTTATTGGAGAGTCACTGTGTCGGGGGCTTTCTTCTAGTCTAACCAGAGACCACATGGGTCCGGCCCCCTTGATTATGTGGTGAAACCTTAGCCTTGTATGTTCACGACCCCAAATTACATTGTGCATATCATAATCTTGCATCTTCCAAAATTTGTTTTCAAACTCGTTTTCAAAACCGTTTTTAAACTTGTTTTCAAAATTGCATCAAAATCTCTTTCTCAAAATATATTTTCAAAATCACAATCCTAGGGTGATTCTAGCTTTTTCATGGCTAGGATTGCTTTAGGAAAGTTTTACATTTAAAGTGACCAATATAGTTCATATTTTCAAATCTTGTTGTTTTCAAAACCGCTTTCCTAAAGTGGTTCTAGCCCTCTTATGGTTAGAATTGCTTTAGGAAAGTGAGATGTTTTTATACCTTCTAAAAACTCTTTTTCCAAATCCCGCTTCCTAAAAATCTCTTATTCAACATACTTTCCTAAAACTCTCCTCTCCAAAATTGTTTCAAAAACTCCCTTCCAAAATCTATTTTTCAAAACTCCCTTTTTCAACTCCTTTCCAAAATCCTCTCCCCAAAATCTACTTTCTAAAAACGTTCCCTAAAAATCTTTCCAAAAACTCTCTTCAACAATCTTCAACCAAAAACCTTCCTAGAAAAACTCTTTCCAAAAATCTTTTCAAAAACTCTCTTTCCAAAATCTTTCCTCTAGAAATTTCTCCCTAGGATTCCCTTCTAGAAAACCTTCGTTTCCAGAAACGCATTTTCCAAAAACCCTTTCCTTGGAGCCCAAGTCAAGCCTTTGAACTCGCAATTAGGACACCCTAATTTTCTTCCCAAAAACATGGTTTTCAAACTTTGCCCCAAAATCTAGGTTTTCAAAACTTCTTGTTTTCACATCCAAACTATACATGTTTCCAAAACTTATTTTCTATGTCAAAACTATGATTTTTCAAAACTAGGGTTTCTGGAATCTCCCTTTCCAAATCCTTGCCAAGTCCTATCCTCCCTTTAGGAAACTAAATCTAATTTACCCGTTTAGGAAACTAGATCCTGTCCTCCGTTTTTGGAAACAAAATCAAACCTTTTTCTTTTAGAAACCAAATCCAATTCTATCCTAATCCAACTCTTTCCTAATTCAAATCCTTCCTAAACTTCCACTTTCCTAAACCTTAAGTTTCCAAAACTTGAACATAAAAATCTTTCCTGAATTTTCAAATCTTTCCTAATTCAACCCTTTCCTAATTCTATCCTCTTTTTAAATCTTAATTTTTGAAATCTAAGTTTTCAAACCTTTTCCTAAATTCAAACATTTCCTACTTTCAAGATTTTCTAAAACTCAAACTCTAAAACTTTCTAAATCTTAAACTTTCTAAATTTCAAATCTTTCCAAATTCAAAACTTTCTAAGTTTGAAACTTTCTTAAGTTAAATCTTTCTAAATCTAAATCTTTTCAAATTCTAAACTTTCCAAAACTTCAAAATCTTTTCAAATCTAAAACTTTTCTAAACTTAAAACTTTCTTTCAAAACTTCCTTGTTTTCTAAACTTTTCAATTTTCAAAACTTCCCTATTTCAAAACTTTCCAATTTTCAAAACTTTCCTAAGTCAAAACATTCCAAATTCAAAACTTTCCTAATCCAAAAAAACTTTCTAATCCAAAACTTTCTTAATTTGAAAATTTCCTAATTTGAAACTTTCCTAATTCGAACATTTCTTAAAATCCAATCTTTCCAAATCTTCCAAGTCCAACGTTCGAGTCAAATCTTTCTTAATCTCAAGTCTTTCCTAAGTCTCCTACCTTTCCTAAGTCTAGGTTTCCTAAACCTCCATCTTTCCAAAACCAAGTCTTTCCAAAATCAATCTTTCCAAAGCAAGTCCAATCTTCTCAATTTCAATTTCCAATCTCCTCTTCTAATTTCAAGTCAAATTCAATTTCCAACTCAATCTTTTTCTTCCAATCCAACTTTCTATTTTCAATCGGACTCTTGTCCGAACTATGACTGACCTGATTCCCCCAAAGGGATACGTAGGTAACTTTCATGGGTGCGGTCACAACACTTTTCAAACTTTCAATTCCACCTTCATAGGTGTGGTCTCCACATTTTTCAAATCTCAAATTCCACTCTATTTTCAAAATTCCAATTTCAAATTTTTATTTTCAAATTTCTATTTCCAAATTTTCAAACTCTCCAATTTCAATTCCATCTCTTCAAATCAAATCAATTTCAAATTAATCTCTTTTCAAATCTATTTTTCAATTCTCTTCTATTGTACTTGCATATCATGCATCATGCTAGTTTCTTTTTAAACATCGTTTTTTAAAGTGGATAGGATTGACTATTAGTTAATTGAAGAGTCTCATAGGTGAATCTAGGGTAGATTGACATGTAGGTACTGAAAGGGCGGGGTAGGGTGAGAGCTTAGTGCGTCTTCCCTACACGTAACCAACCTCCGAACCTAGAATCACTGTTTTCATAGACCAAAAAGGAGTTATTTTTCAAAAAAAAAGGCTAAATATTTTCCAAAGGTTGCCAAACAACCTGTTTTCCTTAAAAACCCTCTCTTGAGGAGATATTTTCAAATCGTTTTCCAAAAAACCTAAGTGTAGTCTTCGGATTATTCTTAGTTTTTAGGTGACCTAACTCACCTTAATCAAGTTAGGTGGTGACTCCAAATCTTTTTTAAAAGCCCTTTATTCAAATCAATTTTCAATTTAAACCTAGTCGCACTCATTCTTCTAGGAGGGTGAGTTCTAACGAGAGAGTACAGCAGTTTTTTCGCTTGTGTGAGTATTCCTCGGGCGCGACAGACAATCTTGGATCAGGGTTAACGAAGAAAATTTTTCACTTTCCGCGAGGCACTAGGGGTTAAGCAAAGGGAAGATGAGCACATTTAATCATTTATTTAGTTATTTATTCTTTGTATGTGAGGGAATGAAAGATGACTCCTCTTCCTCTTGATAAACTGGCCACACATCGCTTAGCCTCAGAGTCTTACAAGTGCTGCCTTTGGGTAGTTTCCTCACTCATCCTTATTCTCTCTCTCTGTGGAAGGCTGATCATTTGGCGAATGGTTAACTCATGCTATCACCCCTTCAAGTTGGATCATTCCATAAGATAAACTATGCCGCTTGCGTAGAAAGTAATCACTATTCCCAGGAGACATATAAGATAGCAGCAGTGAACAAAAGATTATCATTTGACTATTATTATCATTTTCATAGAAAGGAATAGAGTTCTTAAGCAGGAATGAAATGTAATCATCAATTTAAAGATAGAAAATAAAAGGGATAGGAAGAAAGTGGGTGTAAACACCCCTCTCTTGTGCGCTTGTGCAAAGAACCCCTTTTTAGTACGGCTTTGGGACAATTCCCACATTTTTTATGCTTCATTCGTGACTCGGATCCTCGGCTAAGGGGAGACAAGCAAAGGCTTCTCCTAGAGCTCCATAGACGTTGACACTGTTGATGCAGTTATCAGCCTCCTTCTTGTTCTGTGCAGCGGGTTCTTCTGTAAATAGGGTGACCAGCTCACCCCCTTCCAATTCGAATGGCTCTGCTCGTTCTCTTGACTCCTCTAGTCCCCAACCCTTATCTTTATAGTTGTACTCAGTTACGGGCCAAGGGTTTTCCAGCAAGTGACTTTTAGCTGCAACATACTTCGAGTTTAGAAATTCATCACCCCACCCATCGGCAGTTATGCTTTCGATATGTTCTTCCCTCAGCAACATTGGCTCCTCAATGGGCCAGTCAGAGGCATCAGGCACTTCATCAGGGTCATAGAGATAAATTGGGCATAGTGGGAGATCTTCCTTCCAGTCACTTTCTTCATCGGCCTCCCAATCGCTCTCATAACCTTCGACCTTGAGCTCGTCGATTTCTCCCTTGCTTTCCATCTCTACTAGTATCATATTGACAGTGTGATCCGGCAGAGGATTAGCAGTCATATTGGGAGTGGGAGCAGGTTTTACCGGCTGCAAATCAATGGTCTTATTATCGATTAGATCTTGGATCTTGTGCTTGAGAGCAGAGTAGCTTTCGATGTCATGCCCCTGGCCACCTGAATGATATTCACATGTAAGAGCGGCATTAAAGGTCGGGGGCAGAGGGCTTGGCAACGGGCGAGTAAGGACAGGCTTCAAGATGTTGTTCTTTAGAAGGCTATGGTAGGCCTCGGTTTGGGTGCAGGCTAAGGCGTCGAAGGTACGGATGCGTCTAGCAGGTCTATTGAAGTTGGGTCGTGCCCTGGCAGGACCATAGTTTAGGGTTAGAGCAGGCATGGTCAAGGTGGGTAAGGGCAGGACTGGGGGTGATTGTGGTGGGGGTCGGTATTGGGGTGGTAGGCTAGGCAGAATAGCAGACACTTCGCTTTCCTTCCTGATCGTGCCCCTTGTAGTAGCCACCTTCTTGGCTATGTTGGTGGTATTTTCTCCAATCTTGGCATAGGGATCTGTGATTCTTCCTATCTTGAGGCCGTTTTCTATCATTTTCCCCTGCATGATGAGTTCGGAGAAGCTTTTTCCCACGCTTGTGCAGAGCTTCTCATAGAATATACCTTGGAAAGTATGCACGAACAGTTGTACGTACTCCTTCTCCTCCAACGGGGGATTAACTTGTGCAGCGGCCTCCCTCCATCTTAGGGCGTATGCTTTAAAGCTCTCCTTCTCACCCTTGCTCATTGTCATCAAGGACCAGTGATCGGAAGTGAGATCGATGTTGTGACGGTATTGGGCTTTGAATGCATTGACTAGCTCTATCCAGGTGGTGATCTTTCTTAAGTCCAGACGAGCAAACCATTGCAGAGCCAAGCCTGTGAGGCTGTGTTGGAATAACTGCATAAGAAGCTTCGGGTCGTTGCCATGTCCACTAAGCGCTCCAGCATATAGACATAGATGAGCAACGGGGTTACCGGTACCGTCGTACTTCTGGAAGTCAGACATTTTAAACTTAGCAGGTCTCGGGTGGTCAGGGAAGAAACAGAGTTCATCATAGGAAGTGAATCCGTAAGCATCATGGCCATGGAGACTTCGCAATGAATCTTCTAACCCTTGGATTTTCAGACTGAGAGGGTCTAGAGGGGCCTTATTTATGACGGGTGAAAGCAATATGGTCTCTTCTTCTTCAGTATTAACTCTTTTGGCATCTTCCTTAGTTTTCCCAGCATTGTCAGACTAAAGCAAGATCCTCGAATTAGCGGGCTCCGGGTCCTTGGATGAAGTCATAGATGATGACGGGACTGCAGTGGCATCCTTCATGACCAAAGTTTAAATGAGTTTGAGCATCTCATCCATCTTAGTCCTCATTTCATTAACTTCCTTTCAAGAGACTTGAGAGGATTCTTCAGGGTTAGCAACCATCAGTGATACTTTGTGCCGAGTGATAATAGGATCCCTAGGTGGATGTTGCCCCTTTTTGGGAGCAATGTTGACTCAGTGCGAGGTGACTTCTGTAAATAGAAATAAAAAAGAAAAAAGAAAAAGACAAAAACACAAGTCACAAGTTAGTTTTTGGTTTTTAGAGAACTTTATGCAATGCATATCCTAGGGTGCCCCTCTTTAGGGGGGCAACTAGCCATGATGTATTGGCTCACTTTTGGAGATAGGGGGTTTGCCCCTTTATGCAGACACCTTACCGTTAGGTAGGAACCTTCAATCATCTATGCATGCATTCATAAAAATAAAGAAGTACATAAAATTTTGCGTTTGAGATACAAAAGAATTGAAATACATTTTAATAGGGGGAGGGGGGACATTTTCCTTTGGACTTCCACCTATCTACTTTTACAAAGGGAAACCCTAAACTACTCTTGAGTCTTCAGATTCACCTTCCTTGGATTTGATGTCGAGGAGGTCGCTGAGAGACATTGTTGATTGATTGCGCCTTGTCTTCTTGGCAACCCTATCTCCGCGAGCATAGAGGGATTGGGGCCCCTCTTAAGAAATGGATTGGTGTGCATGCCATGAGTCCTTAGGGTTACGCGGGAACCCTTAGGGTTTGGGTAGGTTTAATGCAAGGGAGAGTAACCTTGGTGTCACTCTCAACGGGTTGATCATATGCATGAGAATGCAGTGCCTTGAGTTACTTGGAACTCTTGTCTTGACATGGGATATTAGATGCATGAACATGGATATGCGAAGAGTATAAGGAGAGAAAATGCAATAGCAAAATAAACATACATGCATGAGCAGTTAGACAGGCATTATAACAGTATAAATACAAGCATTATAACAGCAGGTATAAATGAAAGTAAGAGCAGTCGCCCTTTCCTCCGTGATTTTGAAAACAGTGCTCGTGTCTTAAATCTGGCAAAGGTTCGGCTATGCATGGTGTCTATATGAGTATGAGGTTGAGGGTTGACTAATGTATCCTAAAAAGGCTCGGTCTCCGGATCTTCAAATCTAGGCCCACTCCCCGAGGTGGTACCATGATCGGTTGGTGATCCGAGCGGGGGAACCATCAAGAGGCCGTAGGCAAAGAAACTGACATAGCATCTTGCCCACAACCAATATACCGTTCCCCCTTTCTAACTAGAAAAGACATATCAGGGTATGCAAGTATGCAGAATGCAAGTGCACATGCAGTGTGTGTGTGCTTTTTTTAAAAGTGGAGGAAAGGGCCCAACAACTCCCATTCATCCTGTACATTACATTCATGCAAAGCAGTTAATAATGTTTAAACATAAAGCGCACCTACAAAACAAAAATGCAAGTGTTAGTATATGGATGACAAACAGAATACAAGATAATATGAATAAATGCATGTTTTTTTTTTTAAAAACAATTTTGAAAATTTAGTTTTGAAAATTTAAAGTGAAGAGGATTGAACCAAATTAATTGAAGACTCTACATGGGTGAAGGGTAAAGAGACACGACTACGACCTAAGCCTCTAAGTCTCCCCAGCGGAGTCGCCAACTATCGCGCCCAGATTTTTCGCACTCGAGGAATACTCACACAAGTGGAAAAAATGTTGTATTCTCTCGTTAGAACTCATCCTCCTAGAAGAATGAGTGTGACTAGGTTTGAATTGAAAATAGATTTGAATAAAGGGCTTTTGAAAAAGATTCGGAATCGCCACCTAACTTGATTAAGGTGAGTTAGGTCACCTAAAAACTAAGAATAATCCAAAGACTACACTTAGGGTTTTAAAAAATGATTTGAAAATATCTCCTCAAGAAAGGGTTTTTTAGGAAAACGGGTTGTTTGGCAACCTTTGGAAAACGTTTAGCCCTTTTTTGAAAAATAACTCCTTTTGGTCTTTGAAATCAGTGATTCTAGGTTCGGAGGTTGGTTACGTGTAGGGAAGACGCACTAAGCTATCACCCTAACTCGCCGTTTCGGTACCTACATGTCAATCTACCCTAGATTCACCTATGAGAGTCTTTAACTAACTGTTGGCCAATCATATTCACTTTGAAAAACAATGCTTGAAAAGAAACTAACATGATGCATGATATGCAAGTGCAAGTTAAGAGAATTGAAAAATAAATTTGGAAGTTGATTGATTTGAAATTGATTTGATTTGAAAATAGATTTGAAGAGATGGAATTGAAATTGAAAAGTTTGAAAATTAAAAGTAGAAATTTGAAATTGGAAATTTTGAAATTGGAATTTGAGATTTGAAAATGCGAAGACCGCACCCATGAGGGTGGAATTGAAAGTTTGAAAAGTGTTGTGACCGCACCTATGAAGGTTGCCTACGTATCCCTTTGGGGGAATCAGGTCAGTCGTAGTTCGGACCGGAGTCCGATTGAAAATAGAATGTTGGATTGAAGAATGAGATTGAATTGAAAATTGAATTTGATTTGAAATTAGAAGAGGAGATTGGAAATTGAAATTGAGAAGATTGGACTTTGATTTGAAAAGATAGATTTGGACTTGTTTTGGAAAGAGAAGGTTTAGGAAATCTAGACTTAAGAAAGAGAAGAGACCTAGGAAAGACTTGAGATTAAGAAAGATTAAATTGGAATGTTGGATTTGGAAAGATTTGGAAACTTGGAATTAAGGAAAGATTTGGATTAGGAAAGTTTCGAATTAGGAAAGTGTCATTTTTGGAAAGTTTCGAAATTAGGAAAGTTCTGAAATTGGAAAGTTTCGAGTTTAGAAAGTTTTCGAAAAAGGAAAGGTTTTCAGATTAGGAAAGTTCCCAAATTAGGAAAGTTTTGAAATTAGGAAAATTTTCATTTTAAGAAAGGTTTTGAAAGAAGAAAGGTCTTGAAAATAAGAAAGTTTTGAAAATAAGAAAGTTTTGAGTTTAGAAAAGTCTTAGATTTGGAAAGATGTTGAAGTTTTGGAAAGTTTAAGATTTAAAAAGTCTTAAAGTTTTAGAAAATCTTGAGATTAGGAAAGGTTTGAGTTTAGGAAAAGTTTGAAAACTTGAATTTGGAAAGTTAAGATTTGGAAAGGGGGTTGAATTAGGAAAGGGTTGAATTAGGAAAGATTTGAAAGTTGAGTTTTAAAACTTAGGAAAGATTTTTATGTTCAAGTTTTGGAAACTTAAGATTTAGGAAAGGGGAAGCTTAGGAAGGATTTGAATTTCATTAAATAATTCTAAAGATTGTGCATATCAATTTCCTGAACAAGAGGTATTCTTGGACTTGCATTCGTTTTTATGTTGAATCTCTAGTGATTGGAATTCACCTCCAATATATGATGAATATATGAAAAATGGATTCTTAATTTTCATTTGGAGAAATGGATTCTTAATTTTCATTTGGAGAGACAAACAAATATTTGTGGGTGATTTTCAATCTATGTTGTGGGATTCAATTTATCTTCTCTATGGTTCATAAAAAAAAATTAATTATGGATTACTTTATTTTGTCTCACTAAATTGCTCAGATGGAAGTTGTGACGAGTGTCGAAAAGAACAAAATTCTACGTCAGAATCTAAACTCAAGGACGAGCTTCTCCAACCTCAAGAGAAGTATGCAGAGTGAAAATTATGGTGTTTAAACTCAAAAGTGTATGAAATTTCATACTCTGATTGGAAACGTGGTGGATATCAAAATCTATAGCAAAACTACGAATCCTATTAGTTTATGACAAAATTCCTTAGTTTAGGCTTCGAAAAAGGCGATTTTGTTATTTTTAAAAATATTTGATTGCTCAATATCTTGGCCTATGTAAAGCCCCATAATTTTGTAAATAAATAAGTAAATATTGATAATGGGTTTCGCTACTAATTTATTAAATTGAAAATTTTATAATTTGGCATATATTTGGTCCTATGAGCATGTTTGTAATTGATAGCTTGTATTTGGATATTTTTGTAATTTTGGTAGACCTAATTAAATATTACGATTTCATAGGACTTGTCACATATGTGTGTGTTATACGTGAGGGAAGTTTTTGGGTCTTGGTTTTGAAAAGAGAAGGCAGCTGATAGAAAGAGAATGGGAGAGAGACGCAAGAGAGGGCTGCGGCTAAGAGACGCTATGTTGAGGTCTCCGTCGAGTTTTTCGGACATCCAATCAAGTAGGGTGATGGAATAACTCCTATACACTTGCTTTTGGTGATTATATATATATATATAAATACATATGGCTATATACATTTACATGCATAAGCCATGTGATTTTGTAGGATGATTGGAGCATTTTCTTTGACCCATATAAATATAGTCAGACAATGCACTCAAGAATATTGACATACATATTGTGTGTATGGAGACAGATCAATTCTATGATCTGTTTTTATATTTATGTACGCAGCCATATATATATATATATATATGTACGGATAGGATTTATTATAGTTATTTTATTATTGTACACAAGTGCATGTGTGATGGTCTTGGATTGGATGCACGGTAGGTGAGATTTCATTAGGTGTGTTTTGGTGGAGCATGAGGGGAAGAGAGGGGCTGGATAGTGTTTCTGACCATGGTGATGTAGGAATGGCGGCTCTAGAAGGACTACCATGGGCAGTCCATTGGTTAGAAGAGATGATGCCGTGATCGGATTATATTATATATGAGATGGGTTCTTTTTATAAACCAAATGTGTTGAGTGGGTAAAGAACTAGATTGAATTTGAGCGGGCAACTAGAAAAGAAAATCTCTATTGGTTTGTGCATAGAATATATGTATAACAGTGTGTAAGTTGCTGTGAATCATGCGGGTTAGAGTTTTTGGTTGCCAAAATTTATAATAAGAATCCCACGAGGTGGAGTGGTCAGTTTTGGTGTATAGGCTTGTTTATATATATTTATATACGTATAAGTGTGCGTTCGTGTGTGTACATGTGAGTGGTTATGGGTTTATATAATGAGATAGATCTGGTGGAAAGAAAAGAAAAAGGAATAGAAAAGAGGACAAAAGAAAACAAGAGAAAAGAAAGAGAAAGGAGAAGAAAGAAGGGATGAAATTTTAGAGAGAGAAAATCAAATTACTGGAGAGAGATAAAGTCATATTGTGAGAGAGAGATGGGTCTATCGACTGGGGAAGATGATGACTGTAGAAAATTCAATGTGGGTAAGCCTACCATAGGTATAGTATACTCTCGGTTTGCTAGGGCCATTCGGGTAGGTTTTGGAGCTGTATAAGTAACCTTATCCTAGTACTTCTTTTTTTTTTTGGATGTGCTGAATCCATGTTTGATATTAATTTGATCAAATTCTGATCATGCGATGGTGATCTAGAATGATAATGAGTGAACGGTCAAAATAGCAGTTGTGGTAGTTCGACGATCATACATGACCAGATTGATAAGAAATTTTAATATGTTGATCTTGATAATTTAGATATGATACACAGGTGTCCTATATTTATTTGCATAAAATGGTATTATTCGGTATTTTAGGTACTTGGAATGTATCATGAATTTATATAGTAATGAGTTGCTATCTATTATTTCATTGGTTGTAAAGTTGGTTATATTGTATCGTTCTACATGATTTACCTAACCTGATTATTTAAGTTTATGATTAAAATATCATGTAATGCATAATTGCTGCTACTGATGAGATACATTATTTGAATGATATTGTTATCGTTAGTGATGCATTGAGTTGTGATATTGTGATTATTTTGAACATAATGATCATTGAGACTTGCAATACATTGAGACGCATAACTCATGATGAGATAGTGAGAATACTCATTTGAGATATTGAAAGAGAATTATGCGATATTGTAACATTTGGAAAAGATGGACTATCATGGATAAAATAATATTGGAAACTATGAAATAACAACAAGCATGAGATGTAAGCAAGTAGGGATTATTCCTCCTTCGGGTGAAAAACCTGGAATTGAGTCTTGACGAAGCATGTTTAGCGTCCCCAGAGGCATGTTGGTCCACTCGTACCACAGATGAAAGTTTTGCAACGGGATTGGTGG